>OX344794.1:1428011-3828011 GCA_947034925.1 Eudemis profundana | reverse complement strand
TATGGCAACCAATCGTGTAACGTTTTTCGCTTGACGTTTGACGCCAAAAGTGTAATTTAGTGACGGAAAACATCAATTTCCCATTTCATTGGGTGGTATTTGTAATTGATCAATTAATTATACCATTGTTATCAGATTTTCAAATCTGATAATAATATTGACGGAAACTGAAGTTGACGGCGTCCACAGTAGGTCATTCGTCACTTCTTTTTAGCACGCGAGGTACCTACATACACTGTTTCCTTCTACCTCGATATACACTCACGGACAATGAATTCGGGTAATTTTCTATATAATTGTTCATAGAAAATGACGCGAATTCAGTCCGTGAGTGTATTTCTGTGGTTATACTCTTGTCGTTGTAGTTAATGGACTGTGCAACTTTACTCGCCCTGGCCACCCCCTTGGTGGGTCAAGAGCCATCTCCTAAACTTCCATCTACGACAATGGTTAATCTTTTGCCTATTTTCTTAAATAACTTCAAAACTATTTATATAAAAATTATAAAAAATATATATTTGAGATTCTCACAGTGTGCTCTTTTATTTGATATGTCACACGATATAGTTTACTAACTTTTGTTTTTAAATTTTATAGTTGACCCCTTAAAAGTGGCCCCCGCGTTCAAAATTCATATATTTCCGTTACACGTCCATGTTTGGGTTACTGACTTTAACATATGTGCCAAATTTCAACTCAATCGGTCCAGTACTTTCGGAGCAAATTGGCTGTGACAGACAGTGATCGACGAGTGATCTTATAAGGGTTCCGTTTTATCCTTTTGAGGTACGGAACCCTAAAAATCATCAACTTTCATAACTTTGAGGTCCCATATCTTTACAATTTTGTGTTTTTTTGCCCTGTTCTCAGCCAATCTCACGATAACCAAAAGAGTCGCGTGGCACAGTTCTACTGTTACCCTATGACCACATTATCGGGGATTCGACGAAGAGTCGTGTTGGCGTCTCTTTCTCTGACGTACAAAAAGAACGAGACATCAACACGAATATTCGACAAATCCCAATAATGTGGCCGTAGCATTACACAGCGAAAGGTTGCCGCGGCGCGGCGCGGCTGTGGCTCGAGTTAAAGACAGAAGAGTGCGACTACGGTAACTTTGCAGAGCAGAACATGGCAACACCTCCATTTAAAAGTCACATTTTCACAGAAATTTGATTTTTAAACAGACTAGTTCGTTACACGCCATTCGTTAATAATTGCATTAAAACCGCATTTGAAAGTCAAGGCTAGTCCGGCCGCCATTCTATTTTGATAATTACATATTGCTATTTCTGCTGCGCTAAAAGAACTTTAGTACATTAATATCAATTAATAATACGCCGTTTTTTGAGAATCAAGTGAGACTTAGTCCCCTGCGATCTGCGATTAAGAAAATGTCACTTGCACTGTCGATACTAAAACCGGCCTCACACAGAGAAATTTCATAATTTATAATCTGAATTCCGGTATGTGGTACTCCCACACAGATAATGGAAAGAGGTTCGTTCAGTCGAATTGAACTAAAAATCAGACAATAGAGAAAAGTTAAATTTATAACATAAGGTGCAAACAAATTAATTAGCTCCCGATATTTTACAGCTGATAGTACTCGGCTCTCTCTCAGAGTACATTTAAGTATATAGTTTAAGTACATTATAGGTTTTATGATGTTTTTTATATTTGAGATTTGAAATAAGAAGATGAATTCCATATATAGATACAGGAAGAGGGTGTACGGTAGACGAATGGTTGATTCGCTGGGCCGGAAATCGAGAGGTACCGGGTTCGATTCTCGGTCTGTACACAGGCGAGTGCCATTTAGTTTTTCTGTGTACTTTGATTTCCTGTAAATATATATGTAACATAAAATGTGGTGTAAAATTTTCCGCATTAAAAACCAATGAAGAGACAAAAATGTTTCTTTCATATAAAAGTAAGATGAATTCCGTTGAAGATTCCTATAACTATGTGAAGTAAGACTAAGTAGCTTCTCAGTGTAGTCCCTTGTCACTTTAACATCGTTTACAGTACATTAATACAATTTGCTAAAGAGTTTAAGTGACAAAGAACTAATAAAGCGTAAAGATATTTACGAGACTGTATTCAACAGTCGCGAGGGAAATTATACGTCAATTTGTCAACTTCTAAAAGATCAAGGACAGAACGAATATGGCAGATATCAAGCAAATGAGATATCTTGCCGTGCCTTGCGGATACCAAGTTGTAGAGAAATTTTGGGTGAGGCCAATGATAATGCGTACCTATGCAATTCAGACGATATGAGATCTCGAGGAATAAACTTTTGTTATAGGCAAAGAAGAGTTGGATTTACTACCGAGGACTCGCCAATCCATAATACACAGGCAAGACTAATGAGTGCATCATCTACCAATACCAAAACGCATAATAAAACGCTGCACCCCAGTCGCATACGTCTTTACAAAGCTAGTCCTTGACTAAGTGGCCCTGACAGGTGCACGTCTCGCCTGACAAGTTTTACATCTTTTTATGAGCCGGACGGCCGCATCTGTCCCGTTCCCAGACCTTGAGTGAGGTACAGTCAAACTAGAAGTCCTTCATAGATGGCGCTGGAATATTGGTGCTTTTTTCTGGATAGCGCTATTGATAATTTCCCACGTTTGTATGGTCTCTGTACAGCTGTGGCGTGGCGTCAAATATATTCTTAGTAAAGCCGGAGTAGATTTGGATTACTTTTTCCTCAAGGCTCTCAAGGATCCTTGAGGGAAACGTAATCCAAATCTACTCCGGTCATGCGCTTTAAAATAGGCAAGCCGGTGGGAATCGGATTCTATGAACGCCACGCCACTGCTGTACAGTGTACACTGGTAAGACTCCGACTGCACGGTTAACATTCCTTGAGAAAAGTACAGGAAACCCGAATTACCACATTATTTTTGCCAAGGAGATAGTGGGTCGATTTCAGAGCGTTTCGACCGCGGCGGTTTTTTTTATCGTGTTCCAGCAAATATAGCAGCAAGCGGTGGTGATCACAGTTAACTTTTACTATAAACGATAGACGGTATCGAGGCTACAAAAGATTTAATCAAGAGTTGGCGCCACTCGATAGTCCTTCACGGTAAAACTCCAGTGACAGTAATGAAGTTACAAAAAACGCTGGAAAAACGCCTGAAATCGACCCTAAGTGGTAGTACCGCTGAGAATGTAAGAGTACATACGTCCCTATTGAGTGCAGTGCCTACGAATATACCATATTCATAAAGCAAATTCATACTGGTTAAACGCGAGCGAATTCTCGCGTCATCGAATATAATCGTCCGAATCGTCGCTTTACGTAACCACGATCTTTGACCACATTTCAATTCATCGGAGAAAGATCGTCAAGAATGCGCGGGCGGTGAATAAAAACGTACGAAAGCGAAAGTCCGATGGGGGTCAAGTGCGGTGCTTCCTTGGTGGAAGGAGAGGGGGGACACGTGCGTTCAATCGTAGGTGGTACGTTATACTATAACAATCAATCATTTATCAGGCTGAGAAAGCGCGCGTCATTAAATTGCTCTTAGAAAATAAAGTATGATTTTGATAATTACGCACGCCTTGTTCTATAAGTAAATGAAAGCTCCCTGATGGATCTGCTCGTGAATTCGGAAGAAAGATAACTTTGATGTGATTTTAACGCACGTTGGCGACTTTGCGAGGGAAGATTCAGCGTCTATATTGTATTTTAGAATCTTTTATTTAACTCACAATGTTCACAATAAAGATGTCCTTTTCAACATTTGCAAACAGTTGTTCAACTGTTGAACCATAAAGTAAATTTTTAAAACAAAAAATAAAAACCGACTTCCAAAAACTTAAACTAAAAACCAAAAAATAATTATGTTAATCACCCCAAAGAAATGGATAATCAACGATTCATATATACATATACAGATATTTATACTTTTTAACCTGTTATTTTTGAAGTTGGTGCCTGCCACGTAAAGCTGGCTGTGTTGAGCTCCTTAGCTGGCACCGACTTCAAAAATAACAGGTTAAAAAGTATAAATATCTGTATATGTATATATGAATCGTTGATTATCCATTTCTTTGGGGTGATTAACATAATTATTTTTTGGTTTTTAGTTTAAGTTTTTGGAAGTCGGTTTTTATTTTTTGTTTTAAAAATTTACTTTATTTTTAAATTTTTAGTGGCGCTGGAAAAATATTATTTTAACCAAATAGACTTAAGTCTATTTAGTTAAAAGAAAAAAAATCCAAATCGGTCTAGACGTTTTCAAGTAACCGAGGAACAAGCCTACATAAAAATTGCTCTTTGTTTTGAAGTCGGTTAAGACTGGGAACTTATTTCTAATAAGAAATGCACGAGAAAGTAAGAAAAATACCAAAATCGCATATGTGTGCCTATGATATTTGAAGAGTTCCTTCGATTTCTCCAAGATCCCATCATCAGATCCTGATTTGGTTGCAATGGTTCCACCTCGGAGGTATACCCTTTTAAACAAAAAAAGAATTTTCCAAATAGGTTCAGCCGTTTTTAAGTAAACGGGGAAGAAACCTAGATACAAATTAACTCTTTGTTTTGAAGTCGGTTAACACTAAAAACTTGTTGCTAATAAGAGATGGACGAGAAATTACGAAAAATACCGAAATCGCTATATGTGTGCCTATAATATTTGAAGAGTTCCCTCGATTTCTCCAAGATTTCATCATCAGATCCTGACTTGGTTGCAATGGGACCACCTCGAAAGTCTACCCTTTCAAACAAAAAAGGAATTTTCCAAATCGGTCCAGCCGTCTTCAAGTAATCGGTGAACAAACACACAAAAAAAAAATAAAAAAAAAATAAAAAAAAAAAAACATACAGACGAATTGAGAACCGTCCTTCTTTTGGAAGTCGGTTAAAAATTTGATCTATTTATGTAAAGTTAAAACAATGTAATATTATGACACCATCAAGCTGGTTTGATGATGAAACCGGGATGTAGGGACTGAAATTTCCACAAAGCAAATGCTGGTCGAATTAGGACTAATACGTTTTGTCGTCATTAGTAGGTATTTGTTTTCTATTAAAAATATTGTTTTAAAAAAATAGATGTTTATCCGGCTTGTTTAGTGTAAGTAACAAAGAACAGGTCTCACCAGCTACAGCCACTACAAGGTGTCCAGAAAGAGTATCGGGTATTTTTTCTATCTAGGTTTAAGAAAAAATAACCGATACTCTTTCTGGACACCTTGTAATCCTTGTATAATAAGCGTAGGTACAACCCAATTGAAAGCCAGGTGGTTACGCCGCTAAGCAAATTCTCTTTGGTCGTAAACTTTGACATATACCGAATGGAGGCCTGCTTGACGCCGTATAAAATAACAAATAAGTCAGTTGTGTTTGTCACCCGCTTTGTCCGCGTATTGTGTATTGTGCTACAAATTAAACAGAATTGCTATAAAGTGTGATCCGCTCCGCACCATCACCACCGCTATCCACCACCCTGGGCCTGGGCTGCCATACATCGCCTCGGACAAAAGGTAAGCAGGTCTCCCAGGGCAAAATTATTAATTAAGATGCGAGAAGGCAACGATGACTAGTCAAATTTTGTCTATCTCTTAGTCAAACCATACACCTATAAAGAGTGATATCATCTGTATTTTCAAAACCTTTCAGGATTGTTTTGATTATAGATGTGTCTTAGTAATACAGTGCAATTTAGGTCAACACCATTGTAGGCAATGTTTGTTAAACAAAGACTAATTAGTAAACAACGACGAATACAAACAAAAAACTCTCATTCAGGAAATGCTGGAAACGTAAATAGACACAAAATAATAACCAGTTAACTACAAAATTAAAATCTATAAATAAACAGACTTCCAATGAACCTATCTCGATAACAAATACACGAGTGACTATGGACAATACCCAAATCGCTATATGTGTGCCTATAATGTTGGATTGGAAGAGTTGCCGCGATTTCTCCAAGATCCCATCATCAGATTTTGATTTCGTTGCAATGAAACCACTTCGGAGGTGTACGCTATCAAACACAATAGTAGGTACATTACTACAGAGGCCGGGAAGTGAGGGGTTACCGGCCGAGTACATATAGATGGCCGAGCAAACGCGAGGCCAGATGGTTACGAGGCTGGCAACCCCATTTCACGCCGAGGTATGTATAGTGCTTGTCTCAAATATGCAATGAAATAAATTAAAAACACTCCAAAAAATCAACCTTTATTTTCTAGAGACACTAAAAGTAAAGTAGACAAAAAATAGAATTACGGAATGAAACATTTTCAATATCTTTTCCAAAAACTGTTTCAGTATACGTTATTACCGAGAATATTTAGATGAAATAATTTAAATGCGTATTCTTGTCGTTAAGTTTGCAATTTAAAATTATTGGAAATTGTTTCTAATGTGTTATTAGTTATGTTGATTTTATACACCGTGGGCCCGAATAACCCGAAAAATAACGTTATATCAACATAGGTCGAATTTTGTCATTTTACGTTAAAAGTCTTATGGAACAGAATAAATCAGTAAATTCAGCCCCTCCATATAAACACGTCCTTACTTGAGGAAAATATATCAAAAAGGAAAAAAAGCTAAAATGGAAACAAAAGGTAAATTTTTTGGACTCGTAGTCGCTTACCATCAAATACTGCGAAGGTTAATTACTGTTTAGTTAAAAGATTTAAAAAAATAGTAAAAGTATCTTAGCCACATTTATAAGGGCTTGTTACACACTTGGGGAGTTTTCATTTAAAAAATAATGAATATCTCAGAAAGTAACCGTTTTTCGACTAAACATCATATAACTTTTTTTACTCCTAATAGTTGTTAGAATCTATAGTTAAAGTTTTTCGCGTTACTCGGGCTCACGGTGTATAAATAAAACTGCAAAATGTAGCAAACATCGTTTATTGTTTTTTAATGGCTAAATGCCGTGAATCACGGCATCACGGCCCGTGATGCCGTGGTCCCAAATAAATGAGGAATGGAAATTTAAAATGGGCCGGCAATGTTATATGGAATTCCATTATATGCCAAGTGTCGAGCCGCACCGGAAACGAGGTACTTTGCGACAAAGCACGTAATGTCAACATTTCATTGCATGTTTGAGAAAACGAATTTTTCAAATCGGTCAAGCTGTCTTCGAGTAATCGCATAATAAATTGAAAAATGTCCTTCTTATTTGGCAGTCGCTTAATAACAGGCATCAAATGAAGCTATTGGATAAGAATATAGATAATTCTTTAAAAAAAAAATACATTTTTACAGCTCTAACAGATCAATTTAATAATATCGTTAGCTCACCGGATCTGACCTGATTGAATTCTTTCTGGATAGTGAAACGGGAAAAGAAAGTTTGTCTTTAAAATAAGTTTAAGTTATAAACTTAATTAAAATAAATGTGTATTCTTGTTGTTGGTCCTTTTCTTTCATTTTCAATATTTGGATTAATATCTCGGTTGAATCACTCCCTAGCTCAAACATCACGGAAATTATTGCAGGACGGGGTAACTGTGACAGCTGGATCACGCTCCGTGGAACCTAAACATCTGAGTGACTTTTAGTAGGGACTGTTCACTTTAATGGTTCATTGAATTTAAAATTTGACGTCGTACCAGGATTAAGAATGCAAGAAGGTTTCAACAGCGTACGAGTTCGTCAGAAAGTACGAGTATTCGGATATTTCTAACAGCGTTCTCTTAGACAATGTATGTGCCGATGTGTTTGCGCCCATAGTACTCGTATCAGAAGATGGCTGAACCGCTCTCGAGCTGGATGTCCAAGGACGTTTACAGGATGGCTTTAACCCAACTACAGTGTCGATAAATGAGGATTATGACTTTGACCCTTACATACTTATATCCGGACATTTTACAGTAAAATAATATACATAACGTAAAAACTCAAACAATAGAGTGAACAACTAGTTAGGTGAACAACTCAAATTAACTTATCTTTAGTGTGAAAATGTACGTTTGTAAAATTCACGAATGGACGTATTATTGTTGGGGTCAACGCCTTTGTTGACTGGTCTACCGTTGACCGGTTTGAGTCAGTGGGAAGGACGTCCGTTGATCTGTAGCGAAACTAAACCTACTGTTAATATGAGTCATTTGATAATGGAACTATACAGGGTGGCCCATTTCGATCGGTCAGTATGGGAAAGTTTGAAACTATAAGAGATACGACGATCTGTTCTTAGGAACCATGTCATCGATTTTAGGGACAAGAAAAACTACATACATAGATTTGAAAAAAACCTGTATTTTAACCGGGAATCGACTCGGTCGTTTTGAAAAATAATACTCACATTATTTCTATTTGGATATCGATTGTGTAGGTCATAAGCAGTAAATATTACTAGGAAACACGATATGTAAAACGAATAAAATCCATTGTATTTAATATATTTAATTCAATTAAGTTTTATTTTCCAAAACGACCGGGTTCGATTCCCGGTTAAAGTATTATTTTTTTCAAATCTATGTATGCAGTTTTTCTTGTCCCTAAAATCGATGACATGGTTCCTTGACAGACACTTTTATAATATTACCAGTAGTTACCATCTTGGATGTTAAGTCACCAGCAATAGAGGTGACAGCAGGGTGTCGAATATTAAGCATTAGCGTGTCAAACACTAGGACGTTTACATTACTTTGCTTATGTCGCATTCGTTTTTAATGTTACAATCTTTTTTGTACAAAAGTGGTTATTAGTGAAGTCGCCAGTCAAATGTAAAAACGATGTAATAGTACATTGTGTATCAAGGGCGGTAAGTAAGGAATTACAAACGAGTGTTTGTTACAAGCCCGAGGCGAAGCCAAGGGCTTTAACAACACGAGTTTGTAATTCCTTTACCGCCCGTGGCACACACAATGTTTTTCATCACACTTGTGAGGAAATCTGATTAAAATAACCTTACTTAACCTAAATAAAATTGTAAAACTGACAGTGACATTAGTGACATTATCCATAGACAATGCGACTTCACGTCACGTTCGGAAACCATAGCGGTAAAGACTTAAAATGGTTGATTTTATTTTTGCAAAATACTGAAATGCATTATTTAAACATTTAATTAATGTTACAGAAATATGTGTTTACATGTATTTGCAATAACAGTTCTCTTTAAATAAATATTTCAGTAATAAAAGTTAAAAAAGTACGTTGGCGTTTCCTTTGAACATGACAAATAAGAGTAAAACAGAACCAGCGTTTCAAATTTAAAAAGAAAACCATTACGCCCTAGGGCGTAATAGGTCATTTACGGCCCGCAAAACCTACGTGTAATGACACCATTTTCGAGCAAGTGTGATGAAAACAAACATAACTGCGCGGACACGCAAATATATCGTACCAATACAATAACGACGTAACCGCCATGAATTTACATTTGACTATTATAGGTAAGGCCCAGAAGCGTTTCAATCGTACTTTCCGTTGTGCTACAAAATATTCATTTATACGATGAAAAATGCAGCAACTTTTTAAAAATAGAGATAAAATATTAACAGATCTTCTTATTATCATTTAAATTTAAAGCATTTTCTTATCGCTTATTTAAATATTTAGTAGCACTAAGGAAAGGACGGTTGACACCCTTCTGGGCCTTACTCTCATTTCACCGTAGTGAAATCCAAGCCAATATTTAGAGTTTTGACAGCTTTTTATTTTCGTCATTGTCGTCTCGGATAATATTGTTCAAGAAAATGCCGTCAACTTTTTATGTAACTGAAAGACAATCCCGAGGTTGAGTCCTGTTTGATCAAAATTGACGCTGTTTGTCCTTCCGTTGAGGTAAATAACCGTGAGACGATTTTAAACCGCGCGGTTAGAACGCTTGGCGAATCGCCCATGGATCTGTATAATAAAGTGTTGATGTTACGTTTAGCGACTCCTGACACCGCACGAGAACACACATAATACGGGTATTGCACAACCGGCATGCAAATGGTGTATAAATGTTTTCTATCAGGTGAAAGTTTAGGTATCGGTGAAATTGGCCGTCCCTGCGCGCGCGCCGAATCGTAATTAGCCGGAGATGGCCCGAGGCGGAGCGGAAAAAAACGATCTGAAACAGCCTCTACATTCCTCCAATATCGATTGCTAGTTTTTTTTTTCTAAACGGCTGTTGAGTTTTTAGCACCGTAATCGAGCAAATCCAGATTCGGTGGACAGACGACCTAGCGAAAGTAGCGGGGAGTTGGTGGATGCGGTCTGATCAGAACCGCACTTTGTGGTGATCTCTGAGGAAGGGCTATGTCCAGCAGTGGACGTCTGTGGCTGATAGATAAATAGACGGCCGAGTAAATCGGCTATGTGCGCGACTGAAAACCCACCTACCGTAATTAGAGCAGACTGTCAATCGTTAAGAAATGTCAAAATAATTTAGACAAATGACAACCAAATATTGATTTAAACTTTATTTTCACCCATTATTATAACAAAACGGGATTTAATAGCGTAAAAACATGATATCACCACGACGTTTCGGACGTGCCGTGACGTCCATGGTTGCGAAGGGATACCCTTTCCCTTCACGAACGGTGATATCACGTTTTTACAAGATTAAGTCCCGTTTTGTTATAATATTAAATGACAACCACTTCAGTGCTCGTAGGTTATATTTTTCAACCACGGCGTGCGCCGCAGTCGTTTGCTGTGCGCGGGCACAGCAAACGATTCCACTTCGCACAAGGCCAATATCTATCCATGGATGGTTCAGTTATTCCTGTATCAAAATTGTTAAAATTGGTTCAGCCGTTTTACCGTGATCGCCCTTAATCTATATATATAAAAGGCAAAGTCCTGACTGACTCATCAACGCACAGCCGAAACTACAAGAGCGAAGAACTTGAAACTTTCACAGTAGAATGGTCATATGATGTAGGTGAGAGATAAGAACGGATTTTTCGAAATTCATCCCCTAAGGGGTTCAAATAGGGGTTCAAAATTTGTATGGAAAAACTACGAATTTTTAAGTAAGAGGTTTGAAACTTCGTGTTTAGATTTTCTGTTAAAATAAGAGAAAAGTGATTTCTCCGTTTTTTGAAATTCATCCCCTGAGGGGTTAAAATTGGGGTTGAAAGTTTGTATGGAGAGTCTGCGATTTTTAAAGTAAGAGGTTTGAAACTTCATTAATAGATTCTTCATTAGAATGAAAGAAAAGTAGTTTCCCCGTTTTTCGAAATTCATCCCCTGAGGGGTTAAAATGGGGGTTGAAAGTTTGTATCGGGATTCTAAGATCTTTTTAAGTAAGAGATTTGAAACTTCATGCTTAGATTCTTCATTAGAATGAAAGAAAAGTGGTTTCACCATTTTTGTAAATTCATCCCCTGAGGGGTTAAAATGGGGGTTGAAAGTTTGTATGGAGAGTCTGCGATTTTTAAAGTAAGTGGTTTGAAAGATCATGTTTAGACTCCTCATTAGAATAAAAGAAAAGTGGTTTCACCGTTTTTTTTGAAATTCATCCTCTAAGGGGTTTAAATGGGGGTTAAAAGTTTGTATGTAGTCTGCGATGTTAAAGTAAAAGGGTTGAACGATCATGTTTAGACTCTTCATTAGAATAAAAGAAAAGTAGTTTCACCGTTTTTTGAAATTCATCCTCCAAGAGGTTTAAATGGGGGTTAAAAGTTTGTATGGAGAGATTGGATAGTCTGCGATTTTTAAAGTGAGTGGTTTCAAAGATCATGTTTAGACACCTCATTAGAATAAAAGAAAAGTGTTTTCACCCTTTTCCGAAATTCATCCTCCAAGGGTTTTAAATGGGAGTTGAAAGTTTGTATCGGGATTCTACGATCTTTTTAAGTAAGAGGTTTGAAACTTCATGTTTAGATTCTTCATTTAAATCAATAAAAAGTAATTTCATCGTGTTCTGAAGTTGTTTCTCTAAGGGGTTTAAATGGGGTTTGAAAGTTTGTATCGGGACTCTACGATATATTTGAGTAAGAGATTTGAAACTTCATGTTTGGACTCTTTATTAGAATAAAAGAAAATTGATTTCACCATTTTTCGAAATCCATCCTCGAAGGGGTTTAAATAGGGGTTTAAAAATTGTATCAGGACTATACGATCTTTTTACTTCATGTTTAAATTCTTCATCGTTTTTAAAGAAGAGTATTTTCACCGTCTTTTGAAATTCATCCCCGAAAAGCTGGTTTGAGAGTTTGTATCGGGAATATATGATTTTTACATTAGCAAATCTAAGACATCATAAATAGACTTTTTATAATGAGCCAAGAAAAGCCGTTATTACCGTTTTTTGAAATTCATCTAATTTAGGAATTAAATAGAGGTTGAAAGTTTGAAAGACAGAACGAAAACTTATAGATCTAGAAACTTTACATGTGCAGAGGTTCTTATTTCCCTTGAGGTGTTTAAAAGGGTTGAATATTTGCATGGGAAGGTTTGAAACTTTATGTATAGACTGTTTATTAAATTTAAAGAAAAGTGATTCCACAGTTTTTCAAAATTCATTTCCTAAAGTCGGAGTTGAAATTTGTATACTTGGGACATGATTTTTAAAGTAGGAGATCTGCGACTTGATATGTAAACCCTTCATTATATGTCAAGAAAAGTAACTTTGCCGGTTTTCGAAATTCATACCCAATTAATTGGAGTTAAATGGGGTTGGAAAATTTGAATTTGGACAGAGTCATTAACTACTAAACCTAGAAACTTGAAATATGCTGACTATGCTGAGTACATTACTTATATACAATGTAAAAAAAATAAAACAAGTGTTTTTGGAAATTCATATTAAAGGTATTAAAGTTAGTTTAGAGAATGGTTCTTGCAGTTAGAGGTATACTGTTACATAAAAATCCTATTTACTAAAAATCAAGAAAATATATCCACACATTCTTAAAATACGTTCTCCTGACTTATCACGTTTCTTCAATAAAAGAAACGTGAATTCACCGTTTTTCGAAACTCATCCCCGGGGGGAAAAAAGGGGTTGCTTGTTAGTTACTGCTTCGCGCACAGCCAGTTTTACGTGGTTTTGGTACCTAATGTAGAATGCGGTACTACTATTAGCCTGCGGTAAAATAAGTATATGCATGCACCTTTAACTACCCACATGGGGTATTCGAATTTCACGCGGACGAAGTCGCGGGCAACAGCTAGTCCTACATATATTAGCTAAGAGTCAGACATACGTTCTGACGAATTTGTTAAAATGTTTGCAGGTACAGTCGAGTCCATTTACATCTACACATATAAGAGAACGAAAATATCTAAATACGCTTTTATGCTCCTGACAATAGGGTCGTGTTCAGATATTTTGTTCCCGTAAGTGTGTAAATGAACTCGATTGTAGCATGACTTCGGTACGAATATTGATTTTATTACTGTGTGACACTGTTTAGGAGAGAGAACAAGTCAATAAACCAACAAAGATTTAGCATTCATAATACGGGTAACGATTATAACCGAAGTGTGTCCGTCGTATCAACACGGCACCCTGAATGACATCTGTTTGGATAACAAGCAAACTTTACAATAATATTGACTGAGGTTGTTATGGACACGATGACCCGTTTAGTCGCAAATTAATGAGTCATATGACGACACATTTAACTTTAAGGATGTAAATATACTTTACTTTGTGTGGACGCAAAGTCTGGGTCTCCCAACGTTTTGCAAGAGGAGTCCAAGCTTAAAAAGTCGGCCGACAAAGCCGTTTAGACAAGCAATAGTGCGGGCGGTATAGCTCAGAGAAGATGCAATATCTGGATAAATTCATTAATAAGGATAAATAAGTTTTTGAGAGAGTTAGGTATGTGGGAAGTGGGGTATGTCAAAGCTCAATTATAGCTTAGCAATTTCGTTGGTGACACTCACATGTATGCTTTTTGTTATGTGCAGCCGTAACTACTTACACAAGTTACCGCCAACATGAACGGCGACCGACGGAGGCTGCCTGTGCTGTGTGTGACTGTGAGTGTCACCAACGAAGCTATATGTAGTCACAGTTACCCTCTCCGTGCACTCCAGGCATATCCCGGCTGTCTAAAAATCGTTCATTTATTTATGATTATTTCAATTTTGAGTTGTTTTTACGCCTAAAAACCATTTGATTTCTTATTTAAGCCACGCAGGGTGAAGAAAACGAAGTCGAGTTGTAGTAACCTAACCAGCGTAAACCTAAACCTAGGCATTTTTGTTAATACTGAGTCACTTGGTTACGCTACCTGCGACCTATTTGGCTTCACATTTCTCAGACGCAGCAAAAACTCAGACTGCATCGTGCATTACTGAAATCTCCGCGTTCTAGATACACGGTGCGGTCAGCATTTGCGTAACTCGGTTATTCAATGTTTTTCATTTGTTTATGTGCATGCAAAGTGCGTAAACAGTTGGCCGAGATCATCGCGGAACGGACGCCGCGTATCTGGGTGGCTATAGTACTTTTACTAGTAGGCTCTAGGCCAGTACTTATCAAACTGTGAACCGATAACTGGTGGGTCGCGAGCTTTGAGCAACACGGAAGGGAGACTCTGAAGCACATTTTTAGGTTACATAGTCTGATATTTTTGGTAGGGAATCTGCGCAACTTAAATTTACTTATAAAGATTCAATTGTCACTACTATACTAATACATACAACAACACACTAACAATTTCACAACCACAAAGGAGAATACATAACTTACTGGTTAAGTTATATGATGGTAACTTGGCAGAGAATAATGTCTGGCTAAGGCTACGAAGACCGGGTTGCTTTAAAGTCGCGAGTGAATTATGTACCCTTTGTATGGGCCTACAAATATCCACTCATTATTACTTATTTATATATTTATTCAAATGTCAAAACATTAGAATAGGTATATCGTCCCACAAAAACTGTTTCCAGCTTGACTGTGGGATCATCTCTCAATGCACTGCATCCCTTACCCCACCATGGCTGTACACACTCGGCGAGACCAGGCGAGGCCCTGACTCCTCACGACGTGTGATTCTGTGTCTCGCTCGATTTCGCCGTGCCCGTTGCCACGAAATTCGGTTTCCAGGGACGCGACTTAAAATCGTGGACAAACTCGCCATTAACCATCGCGTCCTAATGAGGGACGCACGCGCCGCCGCCGAGCGGAAAGATGGCGGATCTTGTTACCGCTACCTCGTGTCACAACAACGGTAACTAAGTAAATAATACCCACATTACACGCCAAGGGAGGTTAAATGTGGACAGGTACAGCCGAAAAAGGAAAGAGACGCCTATGCAACCTCCTGTCATACAGTCAAATATGTATGGCAGGGTGCGGGTGCATATCTTTTTTTTGCTCGACTGTAGGAGCCAATGACGAGGGCGATAATAGTCTGAAGCGCCTTTGTACCAAATTGTTTTTATAATGAGGGGTAAAATAAAAAACATATCTTACCAGTCTTAAAGAAAAGTTAAGCCAACTTTGATCCCACGAAAAATTGTGACGCAACGCCACTGGTGGGTACGCAGGTACCTATTAGTCAAATGTGCCGAAAGCGAACTCGATAAACATGCAACACGCAGGGCCGTATTTGAGGGAGGGCAGGCGGGGCTACTGCCCCGGGCCTCCACAATATTTCCCTAATAAGTAGGGGACTCCACTAGTCCGTTGGGGGCCTCTGCTCCGTCATTGCCCTAGAGCCTTCACACCTCCAAATCCGGCCCTGGCAACACGGGTACCTATGTATAAAGCAATACCTACTTTGAGCGAACTAGGGTAGGGCGCCGTGACGAAGTACTAAATTTGTAAGTGAAAGAGATTGGGAACCCCTGGATTAGGGGATTTGGGTAAAAGTTTTCCTTGACCGGCTGTATGTACTTAAATTGTGCCATTGGTAAGTAACAGAGGCATGGCGTCAATAGAAACCGATTCCGAGCGGCTTGCCAATATCAAGAAATTTTCGTATGTTATTTAATCTACAGATCCTAAAGAAAAAGTAAGCGAAATTTGCTCACAAGGATACATCTGTGCAACGCCAATAGTAAGGGCCGACACAGACGGACTGCAACCCAACTGCAACTCCCTACGATTACATACAAATCGTAGGGAGTTGCAGTTGGGTTGCAGTCCGTCTGTATCGGCCCTAAGAAGGCAATCATAATAAATGAAGAGGTAACTTCTATTTATTCATTTCGCGAGAGCTATAAATAATTTGTTATAAATAATTCGTAATAGCGATTACGTAGTCGCTTTTAATAAAATATTGATTTATTTAGATTTTACGGCGAATGAAAGCGAAGAGCGTTACGTGCTAGTGTCGATGGACAAGATTGTTTTAATTCGATGTCATAACATCTCCGCAAAGCCGCGTCCCTATATGAGTGACAAGGAAGTACAAAGCATAACATAAATTGTGAGGAAACAGCTCGAGGTAAACCCTTTAGGCCCTCTTCGTCCACATTTTTCTACTTGTCAAATTTCTAGCTCGTCCAGAATACTAACTAATTCATCTCGCTAGATGGACCTACCTTATTAGTTTACTTTTAAAACTCGTCCACATTACTATCTTGTCAACATTTTCAACTCTTCCATATTGCTATCTGTTCAAAAAAGAGCCCTTAAAAAGAGCATAAATACTTGCAGAAATAAATTATTTTGATTTTATTTTATTTTTTGAATATTTGTTCTACATTTCCAACTCGTCCACATCCATCGACAAAATGGAAATGTGTTTGAAGTAGACCTAATGGGTCTAAACCAGCGGTCGGCAACCCGCGGCCCGCGGGCCGCATGCGGACCGCGAACAGCTCATTTGCGGCCCGCGAGCCTCCCTGGCTATTTTGTATCTAAAGGTCGCTATATTCAGAATTGTATAAAATCTCCAAATATTAACGAAGTGCGGCCCGCGTCAATTTCGACCTGGAGCCCGTGCATTATTTATAGTTTATTTTCTATCCTTTTATTAACCTTACTATAGTGTAATTTAATAAGTATGTATAATTATCAGATAAATAAAACTAAGTTCATTTCGTTAGCTACTATGTGGCCCTTGGCTGCTAAAAGGTTGCCGACCGCTGGTCTAAACAAATGTCAAGTTTATAACAACAAAGGATACAAGATTCGACTCTGCGATATCGTATTTAGGTCGCCACGGAAGTATAACGTTGATAAAACTACGTATTGTATGTACACTTCTGTGTCCGATCGAATGTTACATATTAATTGCTCGGATGGAATTATGCAATAACGAATTAAACGCTATGGAGATCTATAGCGCTTAATTCGATATTCCATAACTCCGTCCATTGAGGGAAGGCGCGGCTGGGGTAGACGAAATAGTACATTACACAACTAGGGTGGTAATACAAAGAAAGGCCGAGATCGCAGAAGTTTGCGGCCCGAGCTGCAAACGAGGGACGTAAATATGCGATCGAGGGCTTTCTTTATTACCCCCCGTGTTGTGTGCATCATTTTATGTCTACACTTGGCCAGAAAGCGGCTTTTTGCGTACGCGCAGCGTGCGGAAATAGCCACTTTATGTCCAGGTGTGGCATAAAAGAAATTACTTTTGGCAAAGAAAGGAGGACGTTAAAGGTTTGCGTCTTACCAGGTAATCAAAGACATAACAAACAAAATATAGGAATTATTGATTGCTCCTACGATAAGAGCATGCTTCCTATGTAAGAGGGAGAAGAGAGGACAATAGAGAAAATATTTGTAAATTGACTGTCTAATTCAAAATACCAATATCTACATATTTTTAAAACGATTTCCTAACCATCACCCTTATTCCTGAAAGTGACACCCTATGCATGCTATGATATAAATGTAGCAAAGACATTCGCATTCGACCGGTTTAATACATGTTACAGTAACAGTAAACTGCTCGGGCCCAAAAATGTGTCGATACATAACAAAATCCGATGACTTTTGACTAGTAACTTGGTGAATTACAGTTAGACCAAGATTTAAAAAAAAAACACAAATTAATCTACCAAATTTCGAGGGCTAAGGCTTTTGCTATGTATCGACATAAATGACAATATAGACAGACTCACCTTTATCTTGTCCCGCTTGTTCCGGAGTATGATGCCGTCGTTCTCTATGTAGTCCGGCACCTCCTTGCGCGCGGAGAAGTTGAACACGACGGACGTGGCCCCGGGCGCCGGCACGCGCCCGCGCCGCGCCGCCGCCGGGCTGCCCCCGCGGATCCACGACTTCACGTCACCATTCTCTTTAGTCTCCTTCTTCTCCACATCCACGCTCTTCCACGTCTTAAGGTTCTTCTTCACCGGCGAGAGCTCCACGTGCCCGTTCAATTCGGGCTTAACGTCCAATTTTTCGTTCTTGATCTCCGGTTTTACATCAATGTCAGGTTTCAGCTCGATCCTGGTGATATCAGGCTTCGTGTCAATTTTAATCGGCTCCGGCCTCGGTTCCGGCGTGATCTCGCGCGGCGGAGTCAGATTCCGTATGACCTCTCTGACTTCCTCCGGCAGAGAGCGAGGTATCGGCTCGACTAGCGCCGATGGCGTTTCTTTCTTTTCTTTAGGCAGCGTTTCAGGTTCAGCGATAGGAGACGGCGGCGGAGTCACTATACGAGGGACGTCGAGAATTTTGTCGACCATGTCTTCCGGCATCGCCGCGGGAGTGGACACGGAGCGCTCGAGCGTCGGTGCCGGCATGGGTCGGATGACGCCGACGCGACGGGGTGAGGCGGAGAGGCGTGCGCGACCGAGGAGCACCGGATTTGAAGCGGACACAAGCGGCAAATGCGAGCCGCGTTTGGGAGCTTCGAAGGAGTACCGAACCGTGGACCCGGCCAACGCGATCCCATCCAAAGCCGCTCGGGATACCGTTTTGGATTCGGTGGACAGACACGGGCCTTCGGGCTCGTCAATCACGGAGATGTCGGTCGGTGGGCTCGGCGAGCGGTCTCTCGGTTCGGGCGTGGAGCTGCGGGTCTGCCCCGACTCCAGCCCTCGTAAAACGGCGGACACACGAGCCGCCGGCGCCGTGCGACGAGTTGGCGCGGATTCGAACTTCCTCAATGTGGATTTGACGACGTCCGGCGGCGGGCGCTCCGTATCGCGAAGGAGAGGAGCGGGGCGGCGCGGCGGGCGCGCGTTGCGGATTGTGGGCGGGCGCGGTGCGATCGGCGGCGCGGGCGGCGTCGGGGGCGGTGGCGGCGGCGACGGCGGCGGTTCCTCGCGAGCTTCCAGGCGGCTGAGAGCGTCTACGGAGCGCGCGCGTTTCACGGAGTCCCTCCTCGGGGGGAGCGCGGTCGCGGGGCATGGCGGGGCCAGCGACACGGGCCGCTGGCGCTGTGGGCGGGGCGCCGGCGGCGGCCTCTCATCCAGCAGGTGTTCGAGCGACGCCGCGCGTCGGAGTACGGACGGCCTCCGTCGCGGGGCATCCCTCAGAGCCAGGGACAAGTATCTGGACTTGAGTCGTTTGACGATGCCCGGGCCGTAGCGGAGCTCCTCGTCCTCTTCGGGCGGCGGCGGCGGTGGTGGCGCAGGCGGCGCGGGGGGCGCGGAGGGCGGGGGGCGGGAGCGCGCCGCTCGCCGCTGCAGCAGCTCGCGCTTCCATTGAGGGAGCACCCCGTTGGACATGCCTGAGTCAGACAAATCAACTATCACAATCGACAAGTATTTTTCACCAAAACAAAAAAGCAAAATTCGTCTTATTCTACATCTGTTACGTTAGTGAAATGATATTTATGAATTTTCTTGGAACCTCAATAGTGGTTCCATATAACTTTAAATAGTAGGTGTACTTATAAGAGTTTCTTTGGTGAAATGGAACCAATAACAAGCGTGAACTCTCACTTCAAGCCGGCAATTAGCAAACAAACAGTTCCTAAATTATTTACTGAACAATCAGCAAGACCACTAAAACATAGTACGTTAGTTAGCTAAAACGTGTGCCGTCGAAAGATATTTATTAAGTTTTAGATCTTATTCCATTGCAATAAGGTAAAATAATCTTTGACGTCATCCCCGCGCGCCTATTTGCTAGCCAAACAATACTTAAGGTGACAGACCAACGCGACAAACTGCAACTAACGGACACTCGAAAAAATAAACTAGATATATTCTGGCTTTTTAAATAAATATTGTACATAGGTAATATACACGGCGGGAAACGAGTAACCCGACAAATTTTAACCACGTATTCAAGTAAATAATGTTATATCAACTTAGGTCGAACTTTGTCACTTTACATCAATAGTCTTATGGAACAACATAAATCAGTAAATTCAGCCCCTCCTTGTGAACAGGTCCTTACTAGAGGAACAGATATCAAAAAGGAAAGAGATTTTTTTTTACCTTATAGTCGCTTACCATCAAATGCTAAGGAGGTTAATTGCTGTTGCTGTTTAGTTAACGAATTTAAAAAATAAGTAAAAGTATCTTAGTCACATTTATTAGGGCTTGTTACACACTTGGAATTTTTCATTCTAAAAATAATGAATATCTTGGAAAGTAAGCGTTTTTCGACTATTCATCATATAATTTTTTTACTCCTAATAGTCGTTAGAATCTATAGTTAAAGTGTATCATACCTTGGAATAAGGTCGAAAAGTGTAAACATATCTCTGACGTCGACTATGCAATAGGTACCCGTATTAGACGACGATATGCATGCTTGTAAGTATAGATAAATAAATATTTAAATAGATATAAAACATCCATGACTCAAGAACAAATATCATCATCATAATCACACAAATTGCCCATACCTGGATTTGAACCTGGGACCTCTAGCTTCATACACAGTGTTACTACCACAAAGCTAAACGAGTCTTCAAACATTCTTGGAGCGACGCGAACAAACAAGTGTCACATGGTGATAATTATTGTACAATCGAAGACACTGTTAATTGTACATTTGTAAACGAATGTCAACTTTATTGCAACGTGTTAAAGCCTATGGGTGGTCAGTCAACAGTGGCTTCGTTTGTACTTGCTGGAAGCGAAAACTGTTAATAGCGTTTATATGCGAATAGGCGACTTTACGGTCACAAATGAAAGCTTCAACGGGTTTGAATCAGGCTTAACTGACCAAAGATGTACAGGAATACAATTCACAGATACTCATACTCGTTTAAACTCATGATATGAGTGTGTGTAATAAATACCATTAAATCATAATAGACGTAGTGTAAGTGCAAATAAAAATAAATAAATAAAAACCCGCACGAAATCGCTTTTAGATTGTACAATTTATTTGATAAAACCTATGATTGACATAAGATTGATAAAAATGACTTTTGTGTGTTGGATCCTTTTCCCTTCATCATCATCATCAGCCTATATACGTCCCACTGCTGGGCACAGGCCTACTTTCATAGAACATCTCCCTTTCCCTTAACTAAGTCCAAGCTTAACCTTAAGCTTAATGAGTCACAAGTGTTATATGGCAGCATTTTCTGCTTTCTGTCAGATAGGCTGCATTCTTGTTCACTCTCTACTCTCCAGCTGTCGTACTAAAATTGCAGTAACAAGCAGATATTGCGCAATAAAATTGATATTATGTACATGTTTGGATGTTTGTTACTAAATAACGCGGTAACAAGAGAATGGATTGATATGAAACTTGGCATACAACTAGACGAAGTCCTGTATTGAAACAGGATACTTTATATCCCGATAGATAATTAATCCCTTTGGAACTATCCTAACGGGAATGAAGCAGGCGAAGCCGCAGATAAATGCTAGTATTCTATATCTATTTCATGCAAGCTGGGCACTTACCAAAGTCCTGTGAGGAGTCCAGAATGGTCTCCACCATCATCTTGAGACGGCCCCGGTAATGCGACTGCGTGACAAGCGGAGAAAAAATATATAAGCGACAATCGCAAATAAAACAAAATGAAATGCGACAAACGCACCGCGCGCGAGGTTCAACAATTTTAAGCAGTATAGTTACGACCTTATATCGATACCTTTAGACTCAAGGGAAGTAAATGCCGTAGGTTCTAATGGAGCTTACGCCCTTTGAGTCTAAAGGTATATCGATATGAGACTCGCCCTTAGGTTGAAACTCATAAAACTAATTTTTACCTTAAAAACAAATGTGATTTATAGGAAATGGGTCACAAATTAAAGATTGCGACTGTGTATCTAGCACAACTACGCCGCAACGATCAATATTGTATATTTCTTTCTAATCAATGCAGTGTGAGAAAGATGGCTAATGTGTCGCGCGACAAGCGCAGCGGGCAAGAAAGTGGTTTCATCACTCAATAAAATCGAAAAGTGGTACACCACTTTCTTGGCTTACTGTACTTCTCTAGATATAGATCCAGGTAAGTATTGACAGACACAATCCGCAAATGGATAGTCCAGTCTTTTAACTAAGAATTGCCTAATATGCTCACGCGCGGTGTTTACAAAAGGTAAATTTTCCAGTTCAATCGACATGATTCCATCTACTTAAGTAGACCACACCGCTGTTCAAAATGTAGGTACTGATGGTGCGTTTACGCAACCAAATGCATGCGTCACAACGTAAACGTAGCATCAAGCTTCGGTTTGGTCGATCCTTTAGAAAGCAAAAATTGACCAGGCGCAGCTTCAGCAGATACCAATATATATTTTCATCACACTTGCTCGAAAATGGTGTCATTACACGTAGGTTCTGCGGGCCGTAAATGACCTATTACGCCCTAGGGCGTAATGGTTTTCTTTTTAAATTTGAAACGATGGTTTTGTTTTAATCTTATTTGTCGTGTTCAAACGAAATGCCAATTTACTTTTTTAACTTTTATCACTGAAATATTTATTTAAAGAGAACTGTTATTGCAAATACATATAAACTAGAGATGCAGCGAATAGTAATTTGGCCGAATACCGAATACCGAATATTCGGCGGAGTCGACGGCCGAATAGCCGAATATTCGGCGGCCGAATATTCGGCCAATGGTTTTACCTAAAATGAAGTAAATTCGAACGCCCGGGTGAGCGGCGCCGTGAATCTCTGTACAGGTTGCAACTTGTTACTCGTCGTAGGCAGCCTATGATAGAAAAATGCGCCATTGAAAAATTTAATTTCATTTGTAAGTAGTTTAATTTATAATTCGTTGTTTATGCTACTGTTCTATATATGTTTGAAATTGATGTGAAAGATGATTAACCTAATATTTAATATTGATTACTGTTTATAATTTGTTATTAATAGTACATTACACAACTAGGGTGGTAATACAAAGGAAGGCCGAGATCGCAGAAGTTTGCGGCCCGAGCTGCAAGCGAGGGACGTAAATATGCGATCGAGGGCTTTCTTTATTATCTCCCGTGTTGTGTACATCATTTTATGTCTACACTTGGCCAGAAAGCGGCTTTTTCCGTACGCGCAGCCTGCGGAAAAAGCCACTTTATGGCCAGGTGTGGCATAAAATATTTATTCATCCTTCTTTTTCCTTCGACTTTGTGTTAATTTACTATTCGGTATTCGGCCGAATACTATGCCATTATTCGGCTTCGGCCGAATAGTCAAAATGTGGCCGAATAGGCCGAATACCGAATAGTGGCCGAATATTCGCTGCATCTCTAATATAAACACATATTTCTGTTACATTAATTTAATGTTTAAATAGTGTATTTCAGTATTTTGCAAATATAAAATCAACCGTTTTAGGTCTTTACCGTTATGGTTTCCGAACGTGACTTGACATTCGCATTGTCTATGGATATTATGTAACTAATGTCACTGTCACTTTTACAATTTTATTTAGGTTAAGTAAGGTTATTTTAATAGGATTTCCTCACAAGTGTGATGCAAAACATTGTGTGTGCCACGGACGGTAAAGGAATTACAAACTCGTGTTATTAAAGCCCTCGGCTTCGCCTCGGCCTTGTAACAAACACTCGTTTGTAATTCCTTACTTACCGCCCTTGATACACAATGTACTATTATGCTAGCAAATATCAAAATAATAAAGCAAAAATATGATTTTTTCTTTATTAATAAGTAAACCCTCCCCAATTTTTCTTGGTTACAAATACATGGATTATATGCATATGTCGCCGCCAACTAACTTAATTAGCTATTTGGTTAACTGCCTAGCCTGTTCATGAAACGGCGCCATTTAGTTAAGTGCCTGGATGAAATTTAGCCAATGCGTCAATATTTCAATTAACGATATGGCTGGCCAATGCTTAGGCCGTTTGTTTAGTAGGGTAACCTATGAAAATGGGCTTTGATTAGAATGGGATTTGACCCTACTAAACGAACGGCTTAAGCATTGGCCAGCCATATCACTAATTGATACTTTGACGCATTGGCTAAATTTCATCCAGGCAGTTAGTGAACAGGCTAGGCAGTTAACCAAATTGCTAATTTAACCAGTTGGCTGCGACACATACATTTTATACACCACAATCAATACCGGATTAACTATGTACATAGCAGAAATAGGAAAGGCTAACAGGATCTGCGCATTGAAGATGCCCAACACCTCCCAAGTGAATTTATTACATTCTCTATTGCAGTTTAATCCAGCACTGATTAAAATCTCCCCAAATAACCATGCAACGTACATAGTAAGTCAAATAGTTTACAGATACTTGAATAGAATAGAACAATGTAATGAAGCGACACATATATGATAAGCAATTAATTGGTCTACATAAGGAAATAAGTATGATCAAGTAATCAATAGTTTCCTGGTAGAAATAAGACACAAGCCAATTTAAAAAAGATTGTTAAAAAAGCACTGTCTAAGAACATACCTTAGTTACAGTTTACACATTCACTGTCTGTATCTGAATTGTAAACCTTACCGGCTTTGTAATACCAGAGTCATATCGATACCTTTAGACTTAAAGGGCGTAAACGCCCACGCCCACGGTTTTTACGCCCTTTGAGTCTAAAGGTATCGATATATGTACCTATTTTGAGACTTCTGATACCACCATCGTCAAACCTAGTATTGGTTTTGTGGGACACTGTATTAAATATAAGATATTGTAAGTTCCTAATAAAATAAATGGTATTAAAAAAGTGAAAAATATTTTTTCAATTTGATTATGAAATTTATGAATATACTATGATATTTTGATTTTGTATCTTATTGAACAGAGATAAGTTCTGAAATGTTTACATTATTATTAGATGCCACTGGAAAAGGCTAGTTTCCAGACCAAATCAATCTCTTCATAACTATCGTAAAACATACCTTTATTTGCTCTTAGTGATCAGTATACCAAACACTAGACTTTAACACCCAAATGTCTCTAAAAAGGATTTAGTAAATTACCGGAAACACAGACACTAGAAAATAATTCCGATCGGTACAATTGAACAGACTGTTAACTGTACATTTGTTAATGAATGTCATCTTTATTGCACTGTGTTATGCTGGCACAACACTTCGCCGTATTTGCCAAATATTCGTGTTGCATCTTTTTCCTTTCCTATGCTGCAGAAAAGAGATGCAGCACGAATATTTGGCAAATACGGCGAAGTGTAGTGCCGGCTTTAAAGGCTGGTGGTCAGTTAACAGTGGTGTCGTTTGTACAAATTCAAACCAGAGAAAATATAAATCAGAAACAAATTTAAATTAAATTGTGGTATCAGGCACATAGAGATTTCACCTACACGTGGATACTGCATTTTGTAGGGTACAAGGAATAAACATGTTTAGTCACCTTTTTTTGAAAATTAAATTTCAAATTGTCGAGCTTGCAATGAACAGATGGGTAAATCAACTTTTTTTTTGCTTTATGCAAAGATTGCTCTTTCTCCTCATTTTTTCACCTTTTGCATGTCTTAACATGATTTAAATGGAACAAGATCTTACATCTAGAGATAGATTAGGTAAAAATAAATATAAAACTCGTTTTTAACAAATAAACAGGGTGACCCAGCCGACAAACCCTTATTTTCATACAAAAGTGGGGTACAGCTATGTCAGCTGGGTCACTGCTTATAAACAAGTTATAATAAACAAATTATAATAAAAAATATTTGCATTACGTAGCTTTATTATCTTTTAAATGAACATACACTTTATTCAAAAAATATCCGAACAAAGATTTCCTTTCAATTTTAGTTGGAGAAGGTGAAATTTTGTTGACAAAGAAAAGTTGATTCACCCACATGAATGTCTTAAATTTTCACTTTTAAAGATATGTTTACCAGGGCAATTGTTAACAATGTCTAACTTTCAAACCCTGCCCTTCAATTGGTAAAGGATAAATGCATGGAAAGGGATTACAGAAGTGTGCTTCAAGCCATGATCTTATTGTAAAAATTTTAACTGGCATGTTAATTTTACACAACTAGCAAAAAAAACACTGTTTTTATTTTTGCACTACTATTAATAGCTAGAATCTTGATAATAATATTATTCTTTCATTCTAACAACAAAAAAAGTGTTCCTACAAAGACAGATATCATATCACATTGGTTGCCGATATTTAGTAAATGTAATCAAGATAATTTTATTGTATTTAGAAATTTAAAAAAATGCGTAAAAATAAGAATAGTGTTCTTTTGCACAAATATTTTTCTCAAACATGCTAGTTGTATTAATTAAATAAATACATCAGTTAAAAATTCTACAGCCAAGTAAATGATTTCTTTAAGTGATATGCATTTGAAATACACTGTTAGCAACCATATTTTCTCACATAATACATAATTAGTAAATAAATGTAAAAGTATTAAGCGAAATAGGAGTTCCCAATTATTGTGACTTTTCACAGCAGGTATTTTGTTTTTTGTCATCCATGCAAAAAAATATACTTTTCGCTTATAATTATAACTTCATAAATTATTTTACGGCTACTTCAGCCTACAGTTCCTGGGACGGGTACATTGGGAACTCCTGAACAAACGGTTAGGAAATTTGACCAAATCGCAAGCAAAATAAAACAGAAAATGGCAATTTATTATCAACAGCTGATTCGCAAACAAAGTAAGTATTATTAATAAGCGTAATAATTAAGGCAGCGTCGTTGACCGTCGCGCCTAACTGTACCAGAGTTCATCCATCGCCGCGTGCAAACTACCGACCGGCAGACAACAATAATTAAAATAATAACTACCTTTTAAATTTCCATCGATTCTCCAAATAAAGGACGGCGATCGCGCCTCACCTAGGTGTCATCTAGTCGCGAAAACGAAAGTATCGGCACCGGAGGAAAGCAAAAAAATGCGTCCAAATCAGGCTCCACAACACGCACTCGTACTCGCTGGCGCCGTTGTTACAGTCACTTAAATCGATTTTAACACGACGCACGGGTACCAGCAACAATTATTGCACGTCAACTCACTATAAACATTTATTTTAAACATAAATACGTTGTAAACAGTTAACCGTTACTACTTAATTGGCTTTATTGTCGAGTGCTAATAAAACCTAACCGGACGATCCCACTACAACGCAGGCACAGGCAGTGACAGAAGAAGATTGAAATGAATGGGAACGAACATTTCTAATAGAATGGAACGAATGACAGAGCACAGACAAGGTATACATTTCGGATGAACGAATCACTAAAATAATAAGTAAACAAAAATGCGAAACCATAATTGAATAATTATATCATAGATTAATGACCAATCCGATTAATAACAATTACGCAAAAGACTTTAATTCCCAAAAGGAAAGGAAACAGTTTTATTAGTCATGGCAGTACTAGTGGAAATTTCATCATCATTATTGGCAATACTCGTTCTCCGTCAACCAAGATTATTTTATTGTAATGTGGTCCCGTAGACTACGTTGGTCTAAAATCAAATTCGTTCTATTTGTACAATTCATTAAACACATACTTTTTTCCGTACGAGATTATATGGAAATTCGTCCTAATTTTCAAAAATCGTAGGTTGCTGTAAATTAGGGTTTAAAGAAGAGACTTTTGGAAAATAATTGAATTTAAATATCGGATTTATACATTTAGGGTTTTGTGCTCAATTACGGAACCCGCATAAGCAAATAATTACACGTCATTGAAAAGCGGTGAGCGGTGTGGTGTCACTGTCAAGTGTCAAACGAACGCGGGCTACAGAGCAAGCGGGTTGTGGCTTAATCATACTAAATTAATTTATTTATTTGATATCCTCATCCAATATATTTATTTTCCCGTTCGTCGCCAACGCGCGATCATATCGTATCTACCCTTTGGTTGAAGCAGACGTACCCAAGTCACAATGAGCGACGAAGAAGTGAAATTATTCACCAGGGAGGAGCTGAAAACCCGAAACACGCGCGAAGATGCGGTCATGATCATTCATAATGGTGTTTATGACGTCACGCACTTTCTTGACGAGGTTAGTATCCTTTTTTATCAACGCCTGCGAAAATATTCTTAAAAATATTTATAGATCACATTTGCATATTGGAACTTAAAAAAAAAGTTCTCGTGATGTCTCTGGTTTTTGTCTCATTATTAGGTGGCCAAAGTCCATTTCAACTTAATTTAAGTAATTTCATTTGCTTAATGTTTGTGCTCGAGAAATTGCAGTCTTTGTTATCTTATCACCATTGTTTTATGTATAAGTTGATACACAATGATGCTTAATTAGTACCTACATATGAGTCTGTTCACTTTATTTAATATACTAATGCATTGAAAACGTGTTCTATGCAACCTTAATATTTTAATGTCATACAAAGAAGGTCAAGAGTAGATTTACTAAGTATTTTTCTCTTAAAAGTGATTCACCTTGGTCTGTTTTCCATTCAAACATAAAAAGGGTCATCATTTGCTTCTGCAACATCAATTGTTGTTGAAATGTATATAATTTTATAGCATGATATTGATATGTTATGTCTGCGCGAATCAACACAAGAAGTCACAATAAACCGAAATTAACGCGCAATCTGCCTTTTGAGTTCAGCCCCATCTTATTTTCATCACTTCAAACCTGCCATTTTTTGCTAAAAAATGTATATTTTTTAGCTTTTTGCAACTTCTCCTGTCATTTCGTGCAGATAAAATGTAGCTATAAAATAAAACCCATTTCAACCATGATTGATGTCAGGGTAACAAATGATGACCTTCTTGATGAAAACTGACCGACTTGAATCACCTTAATAGACATAGTGCTAACCATTCAGCACATTATCCAAGATTGTTCTCTAACATTATTGTTCCTTTACTTTCATAACCACGTATCTAATTGAATAGTTTGATAGAAAAAGCACCTCTGTTACGAGTAGAAAAGTGCGATTTTCCTATAAAACTATTCAATTAGAGCAATATTACGCTTGTCGCCCCGATTAAGACCTGATCAACCTCCATGATCAGTGGCATACACTCCTTAAAAACAAAAGACACTGCCTAGTGCCTACCCTCTAATTCCGACCCTATTAAGGGAAGGAAGATAAAAATTAATAGGGTAGGTATTGTGTTAAGATACCGTCCATACTAATTTCTACCCTCCTACCCTTACTAGGGAAGAAATTAGACAGTAAGCAGTGTCTTTTTGTGTTAATGAATCCTAAACAAACAAAGGTTAAAATATGTAATCCTTACTAATATTACAAATGCGAAAGTAACAGTGTCTGTCTGTCTTTATCATATGAGATAGTATGGTTGGTAGGTGAGTAGTTGGGTAGGTAGGCATAGTATTCCAAAGGACTCGAGCCTTTTAGCCCAAAATTTTTAGCTTCGGAGCCCTTTTTTAGTGCTGGGCTGATAGAAACGGCTTAGTAGGGTTCGTGACTTTAATAAGGCTCGAGTCTTACAAAAGGCTTGAGCCTTTTTTAAGCCTACTAAGGGCTGAAGCCTTTTTTTAAGCTCGAGGCTTTTTAAAGAAGCGAACCTTTTCTAAGCCTTATTTATTGCAATTGCCGTCTGGGCCTGTGGATGATGGAAATCTTAACTAATTGGTTGTTAATTAATTAGAAAGTAGTTCTGTTTGGTTGTTTATCTGTCTGCCTGTTTAAACCGCGGGACCGATTGTGATGATTTTGATGAAATTTGGTATGCAAGGACCCCCGCCCGGTCTGTCAGTTCATCATCATCATCATTTTTTATTCTCATTCATCATCATCATCGTCGTCGTCGTCGTCGTCGTCGTCGTCGTCGTCGTCATCATCATCATCATCATCAACTACAGAGCCAACAAAAAGTAAGATTTTGGTCATAGTATTTAGGCAGTGACAAAGTGGTCCCCTCGGCACTAAACTTTGGGCGTTCAAAAAGGTGCTCAAAAAGATCATTCAAGCTCTGAAATCGAAATCGAATTCGATAGAGTATAATCTATCTAATTCTGACTAAAACTTAGTTTAGGTAATTTTTGCCCAGTTTTACTAAACTGCCCGAACTAGAAGCGACAAAGTGGCCCTTTTCTTATGCAATGACACAAGTTGTTCGTAATTTGAATGTGATATCAGTAATATCACGTAATACCATAATCAATTAAATATTGAGGTTTCTTAAATGTTGCAAGTATTGCAACATATTAAATACTTAAAGTAATCAAAGGAGATCTATTATTGTGAAATAATTATTACATCTCTTCTCAACTATATTATTAAATCGGTAAAACGAAGCTTGCACATTGAATATATTATTTTGCAAATTACTTAAATTTAATAACAATATTTGGGGGTCTTTAGTCTTTAAATCGAAAAAATATCCATCCTAGATGTTTGTGTGTATGTATGAACCCATCACATCAAAAAGGCTAGATGAATTTCAACCATTTTTGATACGTAACTGGACAGTTAGTAATTTCCTTGCTAATTGTATTGTTGACAGATTGTAATGTAACTTTTTATTGAGAATCTCTAATGTATATATTTTCGTCTTACCTAGTTAAGTTAAGAGGAAACAGTAAGGTCGAGAGAATTGAAAATTAGGTATTTGTAAAATGTGTCGCTATCTCGCACTGCCCGCCTCTCCCCCGCAGAGCGCGATAGAGACAACTGCAGCTTGGACCGAAAATACCTATTAAAATTTAATGAAAACAACGTTTCGTAGTCCCCTGATTTCTTCCCCAAAACAGAACCTATTTAATTATTTTTTTCATTAAACATTAAAGAAAGGCTTTGGCCGTGTTCCTATGTTTTCCTTTTTTTTAATAATCTAGTCAAATTTGTTTTCTGGATGTGTGAACACAGCGGAAAATATGGCATTTTTTTTAGGTTTTTGAAGGTTAATATCTCTTTTGAGAATCAATTTATCGTAAAAAGGAAAACATAGGAACATATCAATAGTAGCCATAGATTTTTGGACAAAAAATGATTGATCTACTGGCATTAATCCAGGGAGGAAACAGGGGACTACGTTTGTATTGAAAAACTGCCCTCCTGTTTCCTCTTAAAAGTTTTTACCTAGTTGTTAATAAGGCCTGAACAGTAAGCTACCGCTGTAAAGATCCATTGTAAAGTCATCCTTATTATCAAGTGATGTAGTGGTACCTTTGGCATGAACACGTCACATTTTCTCAACTCATGTCGTATCACTGATGAAGGTCGCGAACGCACCTCTAACCCTCACGACAATCAGGTAAATTCAAGAAGGTTCTTTGAACCGACTTCAAACGGTTCTCAGTACGACAGCATGTTATGTATACGATATTTTCGCTAATGGGTAATTCCATAGCAGAGTAACGTCAGTAGATTCTTCGCGTGTTTTTTTATTGATGAATATATTATAGGGCTTAAAGTTATATTTATGTAGAGTAAAATTAACACTTAAGTTTGCATCATTTTCACAGATTAACCCTTATTGTGAAAAGATTTTAATAACTCTTGCTGTGTTTACTAAGGTAGGTATCTATATTTGGCGTTGTTTATTGTTTTTCAGCTTTAAATGGAACAGTACTATCTTAACACAAGTTTAGCAATCAGTAGTTTAATCCGATACAAACGCCGAGTACGTGTACGACATACAGGAAATAGAGAAAATAACAACAAATATTTGCAATTCAATTCACCAATCGTTAATGTTTATTCCATTGTAGATCATAATTTTCTAGGAATAAGCCATGTAATCGCGTGGCTAGCAAAAAGCACTTGAATGAGTTTGAAATATAATTATAGCAATATCTTCGAAGTGTTTTTCCTGCGTCTCGGTTTTCCCTTTAGAGTTAGACCAAAGTATCATCTTACATAACACGCCAATACAATAGAACGCCATTAGAAGCAAGGAGGTCAGGTCACTGTCGCTACAAGGTGCTAGTTCGGTTTTTACCCAATGTTTCAGAAAACCCCGGGAAGCGTTATTTGTATTCGTTTTTAGGGTTCCGTACCAAAATGGTAAAAAAGGAACCCTTATGGTGCGACTCTGTCTGTCCATCTGTCTGTCCGTCTGTCACAGCAAGATAACTCAGGATCTACTGATGCTATAGACTTGAAATTTAGAATAGTGTTAAGAACCGCTAACCCGAGCTTATGGGATGTAAAAAAATCTTGTAACTTTTTACTTTTTTTCTAAAGGGGTCCGTAATGAGACTTTGAAAATTGAAAGTAAGGCTATTATAGCGAGTGGGGTATCAAATGAAAGGGCTTAATTTGTAGATTAAAACACAATTTTTTATAAATAAGTAGTTTTTGATTTATGGTGAAAAACGTTAAAAAAAATACCATTCCCCCCCTATTATAGTGAGATTCGATACAACTGAACAAAAACAATAACAAATATGTTGACTGACAATTTGGATCTATTGTCTATGGATTTACTGTGAAATAATGATGGGAAAGGTATAACATTAATTAATCAATCCATTTGACATTCATGAAATTATTATTAACTACAAGTAAGTGAGAGGAACTTAAAGTATATCGTACTATTATTAATCAGATACTTTTATCATTATTAAATATTTTGTAACAATGAAAAGCTAGGTCGGGGAACTATGTTTTACCACCCTAGTTGCGTAATGTACTATTCTTTTTATTTTTACCACACCGAATTTAGGGTTTGGAACTAAGACGCGACGCAATTTTCCATCGCTGATTATTTGGAAATATGGTAGAAGTATCGCAGGGGTCTTCCGAAACCAGCAAAATTTTAAAAGTGGTCTACGAGGAACGAAAGCTTGGGAACGTCTGTTTCAGATAAACCTTATGGGACACCCTAGTTCTGTTCACACTCGTATTAATTACGAGAAAAAGGTTTCGTTTTAGTAAAATGAGGGTATTTAGAAATCAAAAATCCACCAGCTGGCAGCAGGGTGGCGAAAGGTCTATTTGGCAGTAGATGTCAAAATCAGGTGGTGTGATTGGTGGATATTGACGCCTACTGTCAAAAAGACCTTTCGCCACCCTGCTGCCACCAGGTGGGTTTATGAGTTCTAAACACCCTCATTAGCACGTTAGTTTACACAGCGCAGCGCAGCCCTGTACCAGGCTCACATAATTTGTCACTTCTTTTGGCGGTTGTAATCAGACGAGTAAAAACGCAAGGATCTTGTTTTAGCCTTTTTCGTAGTTGGGTTTTCCTATATACATTTATAGGATATGGCATTCATTGCCAAAATCTATAATTAAAAAATAATCTTTCCGAAATACTAATCGATATCAAAATGTCATTGTTAATAAAAAGTAATACATTTTTAAAGAACGGACATTCCCATCACTACGAATCCAAAGACATTATAGATTTTTACATTTTAGATGAGTAAAAAAATTTGAGTAACATTTGACATATAGAAAAATGGTATTGACTAAGTTTGTTTTTACTGAAATATGAATAATTAATGGATATTTTAATTAAAAATGAATGAAAATACAAGGTTTATGTATGTAAATTGTTGATAAAGCTATGTTCGTTCTTAAAAAGTGCCTGATTACGAAGTAATGAAGGTAAATCCGTTTGTTTACTTGTTTGTCCTTTTCTATTGAATCTCACTATATCTTCGAAGTTACTGAACAGAAAAATCTGTAATAATTACCAATTATTAATGTTGTCCTATATATTACAGGAAAAATATAACGGCTTTTCTAATTTTCACAGATTTTGAGAAATTTGCTAAAATCTTAACACACACTTATTTGCTCCTACTAAACTAATCGCCATATAGTTTTTCTTGAACTATTCATGTATCTACTTATGAGTTTGTGCGGAACCCTCGGTGCGCGAGTCCGACTCGCACTTGAACGGTTTTTTTTGTGTGACTTCTTGAAAATAAAAAGTTGTAATTAGGCACGTGACGAGTAATGACTTAAACGATGTAACCAATCTTCATAATTACCAATGTTAAAAATATAAAATAAAAGTAAGTGTAAATTTAACTTTACATTCAGGAACAATCAGAACGGTATCCATCACGCTCGAACGGACTTTTAATTGCGTTTCGCAATGTTATTTAGATAGAGTATAGTTAAGGCTAGATATTGATTTACACTCACGGACAATGAATTCCGGTCATTATCTATAAACAATGATTTAGAAAATGACCCGAATTCATTATCCGTGAGTGTAGTTAGGTAATGTCAAATATAGAATGATCATTGATCATTAATATCGAAACACATTTACTGTCGAAGGCGTTAAACTATGGTCCAATCTTAAATATTATAAGCCATTAAACTACGCTTGGAGAATAAAATAGAACCCCATCAGTGTCAGTGTCTGTATTCAAGGAAAAATAGGACAAAAACGTTCTATTCACTACGTCAATAACAGATAAAAGTCTGGAGAAATAGGTACCTATAGCTAGGTATGTTGTACGGAGCCTCATCTGGCAAAGCGAACACGGCGGCTCGGAATTTCATTAAGCGATGCCGCGATGGAATTCTAACCAGCCTATCTGAGAAGTATACTCGTATCTAGGACAGACAGATCGGTAGAGAATGGTCGGGTCAGGAGCTAGTTTCTCAAGCTGATAGCATTTATTCACCAGCGTTTTTATTAGCTTTTGTTTAGTTATAAATATACCCCGTTTCACGGGGCCATTATTTACAGACGTTTCAATAGTGCGAGGACAATACAACTTACAGACTACTGCGCTATCATAAATAAAACATCTGATAGACTTAAATGAAAAAAAAAACACGCTAGGTATTCTATGCAAATATAAATTTATTTACTTATGTACATGATTATATAAGCGGCTTCTGAACTGTCGTAATTTCGTAAAGAATAACCTCGACACAAAGATTAAAAGTAAAAAGTTTAATCTTCCTGGTTTTCAAGGAGATCTTTTGTACTAGAACAAGGAGGAAAAAATAGTTCTATTTGCGTCCGCGATAATGATGTTCGTTGCACATTGTTGCCGGTTATTTTGAGATGCTGACGACATCCCCAGTATTCCATAATTCAGGGGGTGTATAATTTATTCGGTATTAGCGATATAATGGTGATACTTAAAAGGCATGCATATATATGCATGTTATTAGTCAATACTCTGATGATCTATTTAGATTATGCTTTTGCGCGCTGTTTAGACATGATGTGCTAAAAATAATATTTTCCTTGTTCATTTTTCCTTTTAAATCTGTAAGAAACATTACAGTTCAGTGTTTTTCAAAGCGTGGGTCGCGAACCTCTGGAAGGGGATCGCGAGGGTTAAGAATCCTCAGGAAAAAAGAAAAAAAATCAAAAAAGCTCAAAAGCCTAACGGAATAAAATTCAGGTTAGAAATCGTGGAGGATAGGGGGTTGTGAAATATTTTCGCATACATGGGGGTCGTGTCATGAAATAGTTTGAAAAACACTGTTGTAGATTGACGGGGTCCAAGATCTATAACTTATTGAAAACGTTGATTTATTTACCATCTCAAATATCAAGATGACCGTTCCCTGTTTTATTACTTCCCTATTGTCTTCCCAAGTAAACGACTTTTCTCATTTTTTTTACAAGCTTTTATTTAGTTCCATCTGTCCCGATGTCTGTATCTGTAATCAAATCTTGCAAGTCACATTTAACCAACTTCGCGGTTTCCGATTGAGCTGAAATTTGGCGAAGGTATGTAAATCAGATGACAATGCAATGTTCTTATGACATTAAGCTGTTCTGATGATGGAGCCGGATGTTAGCCATAGGATCATCTAAATCACCGTGTTTGGGCTCATTTGATTAGTTTAGACGAGCAGTTTGCGATTGTACAAAAAAAACAGACGGCAATAAAAGCATGTCACAAAAATACATTCTTATACACTTATCATTTGCATAAATGTGTTGATTAACCCAAGTCTATGAAGTGAATGGGTAAAAAACACAACATTATCATAAACAAGTAAAAAGATATGTATAAATAACACATGATTTTGATTACATTGCGGGCTACCTAGGTACCTACGATGTACTCATCGTACGACGCAGGATTACGTGTAAAACAAAAAGCTGAAGTTGGTCTACTAGTTTGTCTTTATACTTTGATCAATTTGCCTGTTTGCCAGTGTAAGACAATAAAAAAGTGGTTTAATTGTAACACAAAAAATTATAGTTCTAATTCAGAACTTCCGCATACATATTTCTAAATGCAAAATCGACATAGGACTTTCGAAAAGCTTTCCAACGTACAATCAAACCCGTTCCAAAACGGGTTAGTGTTAGCATTACTAGGAATCTCTAGTTCCTAAGCGCCCTCCACAAATATGGATACATAGCAGAATGTGCAAGTCGCAAAATGTGCAGGCTACGTAAAATGAGCAAATAGCAAAAAGTGCAAATCTCATACATAATAACCAGATCGCAAAATGTGCAGATCTCACAATGAAATAGGATATATCGAGGTAGAAGGAAAATGTGTATGTACCTCGCGTGCTAAAGAGATGTGGCGGCGAACTACTTTGCACGCCGTTAACTTCAGTCGCCGTCAATATTAGTATCGGATTTAAAAATCTGATAATAATGGTATAATACATTGTTGAAATACCACCAAATGAAATGGAAATAACTGGCCAAGAGCATGTCGGACCATGCTCAGTGTAGGGTTCCATAGCCGTAACTATAAGGTACGAAATACGATGTAAAAAAGTACAACAACAAAAGAGCGTATCTTCATAGCAATTACGTCCTTTTGTTGAGAAGCGCAGTTTATCGGCAATAAATCAAAAACCGTACATGCGATCTTGTTGAAAATAATTTTCGTTGAAAGTATTAATTAAGCGTTACCTTCGTGATTTTTTTCATATTTTTTGGGCGCACGGTTTAGAAAATAGAGGGGGGGGGGGACACACTTTACACAACTTTCGGAGCGATTATTTCCCAATACATTCACTTAATCAAAAACATTACTTAGGAACCTTATAGTGTTTTTTAAAGAGCTGTCGAACTATGTACCACACGTTGATATTTGCTGAAAAAAAATTTTTTGACTGTCTTTAACATGTATGGAGTGCCCCCCCTAAAAATATTTATTTTAATTATTTATATACCAAACTAAGTAGCGGCTCATAAAAGACACCTATATTCCAAATTTCATCAACATCCATAATGTAGTTTTTGAGTAAAATGCCTGTGACATACGGACAGACAGACAGACGGACGGACATGACGAAACTATAAGGGTTCCGTTTTTGCCATTTTGGCTACGGAACCCTAAAAATATGGTTTCCATCACTAAATTACACTTTTGGCGTCAAACGCCAAGCGAAAAAAACACGTTACACGCTTTGTTCCCATACAAATCGACGAACTATTTCCTTCTATCTATATATACATATACTCATGTAAGTTTGGTGAAAATGCAAGATTATACTCGTAGGACTATCGAGCTAATCTGATAGAGTCGGAAAGTGGCAATAGAATCATCTGGGTAATTCCATGAAAATCGTAACGAAAGTTCGCGTGTTCATTTAGGTATTTATGATGCAAATTTAAGTGTTAATTGTACTCTAGATAAGTTGTAGGTACCTAAATCCCTAGATATACTCGTATTGACACTTGTATTGTATTTATTTATTGCAGTTTATTACTAGGTACATCACCCTGATAGGGTATAGCAATCTTAACAAGTTACGGAATATACTTATTGTTATGTACAAAGAAGAACTATTTATTTTATGCATGCAAATTCTAAGACAACATTTCATTCAAGTATTATAATTGGTATTTAAAAATTAAATTATAGATTGTGATTAATAAGTAACATACATTTTATATTGTCATGAATAATAAAATATTGAACTTGCGTCATCAACAAAAAAAAAACCGGTCAAGTGCGAGTCGGACTCGCGCACCGAGGGTTCCGTACAAACTCATAAGTAGATACGCGAATAGTTCAAGACAAACTGTATGTCGATTTGTTTAGTAGAAGCAAATAAGTATATGTTATGATTTTTGCAAATTTCTAAAAAACAGTGCAAGTTAGGAAAACAGTTATATTTTCCCTCTAATATTGAGAACCTGACGTGTAATGATTCTATTTAATAGCAAGGACCACTAAATCAAGAGGACTGTCATTCTCCATACAAAAAGCTGTTCCCCGAATTTACAACGCCATCTATGTATAAGCTTGGTAAAATAATTATAATATTATTTACAATTATTTAACTTTGCAAACGTGACACAGTATTTAAATGTATTTAAATTTATTTATTATTAGCTGTTTACGAACTAATTGTTACTATACTATGTTTCTTTGTTTAATTATAACATTGTTAAATGTTTAGTGTTTTAGCGCCATCTAGTTTTGCCCGGAAATCCCCTAGCGTGAAACATGCCATCGCTTAGTTTTGCTACTCGCCGCTAGGGATTTCAAGTTTTGTAAATTTCTAAAAAGGTATTAAAGTTAGCAAGACCGTTCTATTTTTCCTGTAATATTCAGGTTGATATTTATAATGAGTAATTATGACACATTTTTCTGATCAGTAACTTCGGAGATAATAATGGTACATAAAAATGTATAAATCAAAAACTACTTATTTAAGAAAAAAAATAAAAATGCTGTTTTAATCTACAAATTAAGCCCTTTCATTTGATACCCCACTCAATATAATAGCCCTACTTTCAATTTTCAAAGTCCCATTACGGAGCCTTTTAAAAAAAAGTAAAAAAGGTACAAGATATTTTTTATGTCCAATAGGCTCGGGTTAGCTACTTTTAACACTATTCCAAATTTCAAATCGATAGCATCAGTAGTTCCTGAGATATCTGGCTGTGACAGACGGACAGACAGACAGACAGACAGACAGAGAGACAGACAGAGTCGCACCATAAGGGTTCCTTTTTTACCATTTTGGTACGGAACCCTAAAAATCACTGGGAAAATTGGTAACTGATGTTACCTCTGCCATGGAACTACCCAATCTACTAAATTAAGTAAGTGCATAAGATAAATCCACCGTGTTTGGGATCGTTGATTAGCTTTGCAGTTTGCCAATATACAAAAACAGTACAATCGGCAATAAAAGCTTGTCTTTAAAATGCAAATTTCGGCAGAAATTTATTTATTGGGTCAATCATCACATTTCGCACAGACAAGATGTAACAAATTATAAAATAAGATACATTTCAACCACGATTGACGTGGAAGCAAATAATGACCCTCTTTATGTTTGTATACAGAACCAACCGACTCGAATCCCCTTAAGGAGCAGTAGTCTGCAAAGGCTTGAATACTCCCCGAGCTTTCTATTAATAGAGTCGTTATCAGAGCTCATTCACCCACTATCTGACTACATGCAACTAATGATAATGCCGATATATCGTCGGGGATAGTGCAATACCGCGTAAGTAGCATATGTAGATAAGGTTCAGTTTCAAGCAAATTTGTTAGTAATTGAAACCTTATCTACATATGCTACTTACGCGGTATTGCACTATCCCTGACGATATATAGAATTGCTGTGTGCCGTCAAGTCTAAAATATGTATACGATTTTGAAGCCTATTCCACAAACATCATTTCTGAAATTTTACATATTTTTTGACGGGAATGTACTTATGAGAGCCACAGTTTCAGATCGTTCAGAGAAATATATCAAGGTAGAAGGCAAAAGTGTACCTATGTACCTCGCGTGCTAAAATGAAGTGGCGGCGATCTACTTTGCGCGCCGTTAACTTCAGTTGCCGTCAATATTATTATCAGATTTGAAAATCTGATAATAATGGTTTATTTAATTGTTCAAATACCACCAAATGAAATGGAAAATTTATATTTTCCACAACTAAATTACACTTTTAGCGTCAAACATCAAGCGAAATATTTTTACTAAAAAAAACCCGACCGCGGTGTACTTTAAAAGTGCATAAAATCCGCCATTTTGTTTATTTTTACAGGAAATCCCGCGTTCAATCAAAATAAATAATTATTTTTGGTGGTTGTAATTGTAACAACTCTTAGTTACGTCCTCCCGCGTAGTTTAGGTAAATAGGCAGTACCTATTCCGAGCTCTGGTTATTTAAAAATGAAGACTGACTGATTATGACTGTCATTTTTGTTATCTTCCCATGAAAACATGGCCTTGTATAGAAGTTTCGGTTCTGGTTTCGGCCGAAACTGAGATCAAAGCCGTAGTAGTTTCGGTCGGACACTAGCCCACTGTTATCCACTGTTGTTGTTGCAGCATCCTGGGGGCGAGGAGGTGTTGCTGGAGCAGGCCGGGAAGGACGCCACCGAGCCGTTCGAGGACGTCAGCCACAGCTCCGATGCCAGGTAAATGATGCGGGCCAACAATTATTGTTACCAAGCAACAATTGTTGTGTGTAACTAGTAAACGTAGTTTGATCCTACATAATTACGTATGTATGTGTCAGTGCATGCCTAAATTATTTTCTGTTCGTTTAATTATGTTTCTTATACCCAGGCCCGTACTTAGAGATCCAGTGCCTAGGCACTTGATATTTATTGAGAAGGCAAGCCATGCTTTTGGGCTTATATGAACCACCGCTGGGGCCTCTTCGGTCTGGCTGGGACCCTAGACCGGGGCCTTGTAGGTCTAGGCGGAAATCCGACGCTACTTATACCTTTACTTCAGTTGTTTCACCAATAAATAAAATAAACTCTTCTCGGGCTATCTCAACTGAACAATAGAATATAACCAGTCAGTTTCGCACTATATTAAATAGAAAGGGATAGGTAGCATTTGTGGCGCGACTAAGGTACTTCGGAAATCGAAGCTTGATCAGAGAGAACGAGAAGGCAGAATCTTGATGGGCTATTTCGGTCATTCTCATTTAGATTTGTGACTTGTCGTCACAGCCATGTGCGGAAAGTTAACGTTGCTAATACTTAATTTTATGCCACACCTGGCCAGCATTTACCGCACGCTACGAGTAGGGAAAAAGCCGCTTTCTGGCCAAGTGTAGACATAAAATGATGTACACAACACGGGAGTTAATAAAGAAAGCCCTCGACCGGATATTTACGTTCCTCGCCTGCAGCTCGGGCTGCAAACATCTGCGATCTCGGCCTTTCTTTTTTTACCACCCTAGCTGTGTAAAGTACTATTTCCTTTTTTATATATGAACCGAAAGCTTGACAACGGCGCTGATTTAAGTATAAGTATTAGAATATTAAACTTACTGGAAACCCTTAACTTTTGCAGATGGTTGCGACAGATATCTATCAAACTATATGAGAATGGCCTATTTGATAATAAATTTGTCTGTCATCAAATAGCCCATTGAATGAAATGTTACCAAGGTTTCAGTTATTAAGGTTGTTGATCACTAAGCATAGTTGTCACAACGGCCGTCGTTATGTAAAGTATCCTTTCGTCCGGTGTCAGCCTACAAAATTGATGGCTTATTACTGAATTACAGCTTTTAGGGGTCAATTATTGGCGGATTACCCTTTATGCATGTGGTCATAGTCTAAGCACATGTATTCGGGCGACGAAGACGTTTAGAGCCCCCGCTGACTTCAGACTTTTCCTCGGCCGATAGTTTAATCGGGCTGTTAAGCATGCCTCGGCTACATTATCGGGATTCGGCGAAGGTTCGTGTTGGAGTCTCTTCTCATTAGAATGTCATTTGCCGAAGCGTCAAAAGAATCAGACATGTAAGAGCCCTTGAGGTCTACTTGCAGAAATAAATTATTTCATTTCATGTCTCTGACATATAAAAAGAACGAGACGCCAACACGAACCTTCGCTGAATCCCGTGAATGAAGATGCGCACATTACACCGATTACATGTTCATACTGATTAACAGCCCGACTAAACTATCGAGTATCTTATACTCCGTTTTTTTTAAATGTAGAAATTGTGTAAACAAAAGAATCAGTGGTCGTCAAGATTTATATTTATCAATGATCAATTTAGAAGTTCATGATATTTATTATGTCGTTTTCTTTGTCCGATATTAACGGTATAGGCCTAAATTGCTCACTTAGTAGGAATAGTAGGCCAAGGCATAATAATGTAATGCATACTTTATAATATTGTCAATACACTTGCTCATAAAGTGGCTCTTATTTCATTGTTCTTAACTTTTACGCGCACAACGCAGCCGATTACACACGCGTGCGTTTTACTTTGTTAAATCACAAAATAAATACAAAACGGAAGTCGGAATTTTAAATTTATTCCTTTTTGTATGCTGTTTGAATTAATAAATTTATATGAATTGTACATTTAAAAAAAAAAAACGGAAGTTAACTTATAAGTATTATTTTTCATTCGCAAGTGTGTTAAAAGATTGATCATAACGACAACGGCGTTTAAAAAACTGACCATTGCTTCATAACCTCCGCCTCTTTGGGTATTTTATTGTGCAACATTTTATACCAATGATTACAATAATAGTAAAAAAAGTGAATTAGATTTTTGCTTACATACGAGTAATAAGTAAAAAGAAAAGAAATTTGCTATTTTTTGATTTGTTACTCGTAATTATGTAAACTGTTTACTTACGTAAAAATCAAACATTTAATATCGAATAAGATTATTATACAATGTTGCCAACTTGCCCCACAATGTACCTGATAAAAAACCTCAAGTTAACAGATGTCAACATTCTTTACACAATTTCTACATTAAACAAAAACGGAGTATAGACAGAACAATTGTACAGGCAAGGGGAAAAAGGATGGGGCGAGCTCGAATTGCACATATCCTCGGGTTCTCCTTCCACATTCCAATTTTTCCAGTTTGATGACATTTCAATTTTTTTTGCTAAACCCTGCTCTATCGAGCCGCGGTTTTTTTGTAAATTCCCAGTATCCTCGTGAAATCTTTCGGCATCTTTCTGTCCCAGTACCTCTACGACGACAGTGCCGCGCAACTCTTTGTCCCGCGACAAATACTACGTATCCCTTTCCATTCAATACAGTGAGAAAGTGACAGGTCGCTCTGACGCGTGACAAACCAAGTTGCGCCCTGTGGTGCTACTCGTGCTGGTTAGGGATCTGGACAAGTTGGGAATACGGATGAACCGGTAACCTGAATACATAGGGAATGAAGACGAAATGGGAATGGTATGGAGACGAAGTGGGAATGTCGATGAAATAGAAATGTAGACAATTCAACCCAAACGCATACCTACATCGCCGGGCTTAAGGTGTTACTACACCAATTGATCGATCGTTGATAGACCATACAAAACTCATCGATTAAAATTAGTTATCATTATTTAATAAGATATAGCGGAACTGATATGTTATTAACCCATATCAGCTCCACTATCTCCTTATGTGTGCGTTAGATTTATTACTGATATCGTTGTGAAGCTACTTTTAATTTAACACTTTTAGAGATCAAACAGTTAATGAAATAAATATGTCCTTCTATCTACTTCAAATATACGTTGAACGATTATCCAAAATATATTGATGTTTTTGGCCGATAGTATGTTGAGTTTGAGTTACAGTGATGATAATGTTAATTTTCTGTCCTCTAAAAACAAAAAAAAAGTTCCATATGTGCCAGCCATTTTTTCTTCTCTTCGACTTCCACTTCGGTTATCGCGCGTCAAAGCGAAACGTGTGATTTTCGCACAACATTGAATGGAGCTTTAGTCGCAATACAAAAAGTTGCGCGGCACATTAGTGTAGGTTCTGTGGCCATATGAGAACTATCAAAAAGGCAAAAAAGATGTTTACCAAAAAACCTTTAGCTTCAAATTAGGGCAATTCCATGAAAATGTAACGGAAGTTACTATTTCTTCGTGTGTTTATTTATTTATGGCGTAAATTTAAGTACATATTAATTTTCTAGTATCAATCCTGAATTTGCACCATCAATGAAGAAACACGCAGGAAATTGGTAACTTACGTTACTCTCTGTCGTAGAATTACCCATTATGCTTATACATGGCGCTGACCTTAAAGGCCCAATTGCACGTTATTTCTGCTTTTTGAGACTTCTCATGTCATTTCGCGCAGATAAAATGTATCAAGCTATAAAATAAAACGCATTTCAAATATAACTTATACCGTGGAACCAAACGATGACCCTCTTTATGTTTGTTGACCGACTCGAATCACCCTAAGAATAATTTAGTTAAGTATATCAATCTCCTATAAAATCATCACACTAATAACCACGCGCTGCACTTTGAAACTGCATAAAATCCGCCATTTTGTTTATTTTAACGAACTTCATACCCGGTGACACTCGCACCATCAAGACAAATCTAATAATGTATCATTTATCAAAATCGGATGTGCCGTTGAGTAGTTACGAGCGGACATAGGAACTGACATACATACTTACATACATTCTTCGCCGCAGTCGGGTAAAAATATTATAAATGTGAAAGTTTGTGAAGAGGTTTGGATGTTTGTTACTAAATAACGCTGAAACAAATGAATGGATCGAGATGAAACTTGGCATACAGGTAGACCATCCTGGATTTAAACATAGGATACTTATACCCCCGGTAAAGAGTTCCCTTGGGATAATAACGGGAAATAACGCGGGCGAACAGCGGGTAAATGCTAGTCTCCTATAAAATCACTTCCAATGCAGTTGTGTTGTTTTTGTAAACATTCCTTCAATTTGATTTAAATATCCACTGCATATACTTTACAAGCGTCCCCTTACTTTTTTTATGTACCGCATACTTATGAATGCAAATTGATCGTGGAGGCCATTAGCATAATCACGCCTAACTCTTTAATAATACATGTCCCTCATGTATTTGGGTCGTTGACATGTCACTGACATATATAGATATTTGTATTGTGTCGTTAAACTATACGCCTTACGCCAAATTATCCCTAAGACAGGTCATTCGCTTCAATTGTTCTCCTATGTAGGGTACACCTAATTCCGAAAATAACGAACAGCACTTTTTCGTAACTTGTTATCGGCTTTGTTTTAGTGTCCGACTGAAATTAGTTTTCACGGCCGAAACCGAAACCGAATTTCGGTTTTGATCCTGTTTCGGCCGAAACCAGAACCGTAGTGACCCCTAAGTTCGCCTAGGGTGCCTATCTTTGCCTAGTTGATTTTCCTAAGCTTGCTTTACGACAAGCTAAACTTAAAACTATCATCAAGTCATGTATAAGTACTGAATATTTCATAGTTTTATGTGCTGCTTGTCTTAAAAGACTTTTAGGAAAATCAACTAGGCAAAGATAGGCACCCTAGGCGAACTTAGGGGTCACTACGGAACCGAAAACGAAACTTCCATATAAGGTCATGTTTTCGTAGGAAGAAAAGAAATGACAATCATAATCAGGCAGTTCTCATTTTTAAATAACATATTAATCACTTAGTCGAGTTAGAGATTTTAATCTCAAAAAGTAGACCTCGTAATGAACTATAATTTACCACTTGATTCCAGGTGAATATCTTAAATTAATATATATATTTTTCACTTTTAAAGAGATGGTTACCATGGTAATTGTTCCCGATGAATAACTTTCAAACCGCTAAAACTTAAAAAGTTACTTAGGTGACTAGACATGTTCTTTCCGTGTACCCTTGATATTATAACTTCTTATTTCTAATAAATTATCTGCGCTTTTTAAAATAAAGACTGTCCGATCGCAGCACGATACCCCTCAAATTCAGCTTCGGTTTCGGCCGGGTGGTAGCCGAAACCGAAACTATGCCGAAACTAGGCCGATACCAAAACCGAAATTTCGGTCGGATCCCACTTTGTTTTTCTCTACCTTAGGTAAGCTATCTACATAAAAAGCCTTGTGATTGTGACGATATGCGCCGTGTCCAGTCTCTTAAGAGGTTGGTCGAGTACACATTAGTACATTGTGTATCTAGGGCGGTAAGTAAGGAATTACTAACGAGTGTTTTTTATTAGCCCGAGGTGAAACCGAGGGCTTTAATAACACGAGTTTGTAATTTCTTTACCGCCCGTGGCACACACAATGTTTTTCATCACACTTGTGAGGAAATCTTAATAATATAACCTTACTAATCGCCCAGTATGACAAGAAAATATTAACACAGACAGTGACATATGTCATGATATGTCCATAGACAATGCCAATGTCAAGTCACGTTCTGAAACCATAGCGGTAAAGACCTAAAACAGGCATTTTAGTTGATTTTATATTTGCAACTTACATTATTTAAAAATTTAATTAATGTTACCGAAATATGTGTTTACATGTATTTGCGATAACAGTTTCATTAAATAAATATTTCAGTGATAAAAGTTAAAAAAGTAAGTTGGCGTTTCCTTTGAACATGACAAATAAGAGTAAAACAGAACCAGCGTTTCTAATTTAAAAAGAAGACCATTACGCCCTAGGGCGTAATAGGTCATTTACGGACTGCAGAACCTACGTGTAATTATGTTTGTGTGGAAAACTGACCGACTCGATTCGAAACGATCGAAACATACGATCGCCGTAATAGTTGACGTTTCCATTCATCAACAAATTTGTTTCTGAAAGATCGGGTGACTATAGGGCTGGCTCTTTTCCAGTAAGCCACTCTGGTACCCGGGGCGGAAAGATCTACTTTTTGATATGAAATGCGGTCCGCTGTGTCACTCCCCAGTGCTTGGCACCCGGGGCGGACCTTTCTAACGCAGAGGATGCCATTCAGCGCATACTCTACCGCGAGGAAGACCTGGCGGAAATAATGTATGTTTAGCAGTAGTCAAGGTCACAGAATAAGTAATAGACTTATAGTACGATGTACAGAAGTCTCTCTCTCTAACAAAACTGTCGTTCGGGTCCGATCACCGGACGGAACGCACCGCATCCGACCGTCTCTTTCTATCGCATAACGCGCACTAACGCGTGCTCTTTCTGGTCGCTGACTAAGCCACTCCGCAGGGGCAAAATTGTACTAGTAGCCGCCCGGCGAAATCGCGGAGTGAGCCACTCCTGGCAAAACCTGCTTGGCTTGTCTATTTTTACAAGTTCTTCATTAATTTGCAATATTCATATATTTGCTTAACTCCAAATCTTGCAAGCTGAGCCTTTAGCCTAAAGCCCCATATAGGGGGGCTCAAGGTCACGCGACGAAATCGCGAAGTGACTGTCAAGGTCTAGTAGTTTACTTTAAGTTTATACTGCCGTCCTAATTCAAAAGGACGCATCTCAGTTTCATCGGGTTTGAGAAACAAGCAATTTTAGTTTTGGAAATGGCATGATTTTGGTGATGGGCTTAATTTTCTTAATGACTTTTAGGAAAATTTTATAAGCGAAGATTTCTTTTTGGAAATGTCATATGATCCATTGATATATTGTATGTGCAAAAATGTTAAAAGTGAAATTTGTTTTTTTTGAGATGCGTCCTTTTGAATTAGGACGGTAGTATACAGTATTTTTATATGTGCAATAAATTACACACTATTGTCCCCAGAGCCCTGATGAAGAAGTACAAGATCGGCGAGCTGGTGGAGGTCGACCGCACCCAGACCAAAGGCGCGTACGCGCCGACCTGGAGCAACGACCAGCCGCAGGAGCAGGGCAAGTGCGTGATCGCGTAGTTATCATCGACACCGTACACCGCTCTCTACACCTGTATCATAACTACATTGCCCATACTTAACATTTGGAACAGGACATCAATGCCCGTAACTTCAGTACACCTGTATCATAGCTGCATTGACCATATATAACTTTTAGAACAGGATACTAACATTGTGCACCTGTATCATAACATAACTATATTGCCCTTATAGAATATCAGGATCAGGACACCGCCATTGTCCATGGCATCGGTACCCCTGTATCAAAACTACATTAACCATATACAAGATAGAATATCAGAATCTGGATACTACATCGGAAGTTGTTGGGATTGTTTCATCACTCCCCCTGCATTTAGGTTATGGTCACTGACCGACCAGCATACCTAGGTCCCTGTTCGCATGAGTAAGTAGTATTTGACAAGGGCTAGATTATTTCGGCTTGGGTTTCTTTGTTTATATTTACAATGGCACTGTTTAGGTGGTTACTTCCCTTAATTTCCATACGTAAGTTGCTAAATAAAATAATATGTTTTAATACTTTTCCACGGATAAATATCTTAGGTATACCTATATACATTTACAATAACGGAAAACATTTTAAAATTGGTTAGTATCAAAAAGGGTATACAGAATTAGCCTGAGGCATGAAATGGTCTGTGTAGCCAAAAATATCTATTCACAGGTCTTTGAAAGTTTGTCTTGCGACCAATCAGCAAGGCACATCTAACAGTAGTTTTTAACCTCATTGGGGGCTTACTTGCAGAGCATTCGTAACTACTCACTCATTGTCATAAGCGGCTGTGTCTCCAATACTTTGCTCTTTGTCTGCTTTGACCAACCGTAGGTTTTAAATTGTGGCAACCCATCTACGTTTCAATTTATACCGGGTGTTGCCTGTAACAGGAGCAAATAATTAAAACGTAGATTGTACTCGTCAAACAATGAAACTCGTTCAACAACTTTTAAAAATTATGTAATCTTTAGATTTTATCTTTTTCATACAAATCAAATAGTATTTTCAATGTACGTTAACATCAGTCTAATTGACGTCGCTTGTCACGCTACACACATAATTAACATCGCAATACATTGCGGCTTCAAATAAACTTTAAAATGTACTAAAAACCAAAACATTAGTTATTTTTAAATGTCGCTGAACCAATGTTGTTCAGTCTGAGGAGTACAAACTTAGTTTTAATTATTTGTTCCTAGTTCAGGCAACACGTTATACTAATTTATCGTAATAAATTATAGTTTTCAAATTTGATACATATTCCGAACTGCGTTGCATTTATTCCGTTTCACGTTCACGTTTGTTGATGCACTCAAGCACTACTGATTTCAAACATACAACATATTTTAGCGAGGGCCTACGATTATATTAAAATATGTTTCAACATTTTCGACGCCACGTTGAACATAATAGTTGCAAATCAGACGCAATGTTAGAACAGCGTCTAAACCGAAATGGAACTTTATACTGGTGCGTAAAGGCTTATTTCACTTTGCGCTCTGTGACGGACTAATCCATCGTTGACCTTGAACCTGCGGTGCGGATATATCCGTCGTTGGCGTCGAAAAGGTTAAGCGTTGTCGAATGTCGATGTTATTAAACCTTAGTAACCACTCTCGAATTATCTTCCCGGATCTGTGCAATAAAGGTACTTATTTTATAATAAATTGTTTGCTCATGTATATAATGTACTTATTCCGAAAACTGTGATTACGATGGATCTGTTTCTGTAGCTATCTCGTTAGTATGGATCAATATATTTTCAGATCTATATTTATTAGCTCTATATATACTTGGTGATAGATATGCTTTATAGATTTAGAGATATTATAATATAGGCCGAGAGATCGTGCAGTGTAGACATTTTGTTCAGCGTCAGATCAGGACGCTTAATCTGACGTCTATGATAGAAAAGACAGACAGACGACAGAAAGACGATAGAAAATTAGTGCACTTGAAGGATCGACCACCCCGAAGCTTGACGTAATATATGCGCTGTGACGGCAACACGTCACGTTTTCTACATGACATTTGGTTACGTAAACGCACCATCTGCGTGAGCGCATTTTGAGCAGCGGTGTGATCACTCCTTAATGCGTATCTCATCTGCTTTATTTAGTTATTAGCGACCTGGGGCCCGTTTCACGAAGCTACAAGTTACAAATTACAAGCGGAAGTCTCTTTCTAACAAAAGGTATTGAAAAGAGACTTCCGCTTGTAATTTGTAACTTGTAGCTTCGTGAAACGGGCCCCTTGTCTTAATGTATTCTGACAGTAAAAAAACATGGAGGATATCGTGACTAGGTACTCTGAAAAAAATCTCGTATCTAAAAGCGTCCTAGAGAAAAACGTCATAAATTACATACGAGCTTAATATACATTTACTGCGTTTTTTCGGATTCAGTATCAGATGCGTGTTTTTTTTTAGAGTAATGACGATATATTTTACGACTGTCAGAGAGTAAAGATTGCTGCCTAGCTCCAATATTGTTAAGCTCCTAGTTTTTGATGAAATAAATAGAATTTTTTGGTGGCATCGCTTTATATTTAATTGTATTGCCATCGAATACTCTTACGTAAAAAAAACTGATGTCCCTGTTCAAATAGAGTCTTTTCAGACCTATAGTGTATTGTGAATACCTAAAGCTGGTGCTAAACCCGCAAATTACGTCTCGAACGCTTTACTCACCGTCAAATAATATCGGTAATGAATTATAAAAAGAACACATAATAATAAAAACTAAAAGTAAAGTAGACAAAAAATACAATTACAGGATAATTGTAATATTTTCCACATTAAAAATTCTAAATAATAAATTGTTATTTGTTATGTTCATGTCGATTTTAAATGTTGATTAAAAACTTAAAACGCCATTGATTGATATGTCCGTTTTACCTTTTCGTAACTTGGAGCTTTATGATTTAAGGTCCGGTGCTTTTTTGGGTGAAGTAGAATTAGTAGTTGTCAACTTTTCATAGGCAAATACTTTAGAGCTCTAAAGCTGTGTGGAAGGTATGCCAAGTTCTTAACATGCCTTCTAGGCTAGCAGAACTGGCCGCGAGTCACTCATCGCGCGATAAAGCTTGACTTATCGTTTCGCACTATACTGAAATTAAAATAATAGATTGCGTTTGTTACGCGACACACGTCTATCGTTATCAGTAATTAAAGCCTGACCAGAAATATGAGGTTTGTAAGGAGGGATCTCTTCAACATCAATGTTACCAATTCTAGATTTCATTTAGGGCTAAAATTGTGCAAGAAAATTGCTAGAATCCATAAACAGCTGGGGAAAAATAATTATAAATTTATTACTGAGCTGTTAGAAATAATAAAAGGATAGGTATATTTTTTTTACGAATATTTAAAAGTGATTTGGTAAAAGCAGGACTAATAATCGAACATGTGTTAGATTTTTACCACTAAATACGCTAAGTTAACATCACTGAGCAACATTTACGTCACTTTGACAATCATAAAACTGTTACCAGTGTAAGAAATTAGTTTGTTTTTGGTCGGGCTTTACTATTAAAAGTAATTAACAAAGATGACCGCTGCTTTTTCACTTATTCTAACACGCACCACCACTGGCAGCTAAATAAGATATCATAATATATCATAATCCTGCGAATGTCATCATACGTCATCTTTAGGGATTGGACTTTTGATACAAATTACATGAAACAGGATCAGTGGAGTCATTCATTAGCATTACAATTTTTAGTAAAAGGTAAGTTATACAGGGTGGGAGGGACTATACCGACAAACTTTAACTATAGATTCTAACAACTATTAGGAGTAAAAAATGTTATGTGATGTATAGTCGAAAAACGCTTACTTTCCGAGATATTCATTATTTTGTAAATGAAAAATCCCAAGTGTGTAACAAGCCGTAATAAATGTGACTAAGATACCTTTACTATTTTTTTAAAATCCTTTAACTAAACAGGAATTAAACTTCGCAGTATTTGATGGTAAGCGACTACGAGGCCAAAAAATTTACCTTTCGTTTCCATTTTAGCTTTTTTTTTTCTTTTTGATAACTTTTCAGCCAGTAAGGACATGTTTATAACGAGGGGCTTAATTTACTGATTTATTTTGTTCCATAAGACTATTAATGTAAAATGACAATATTCGACCCATGTTGATATAACATTTTTTACTCGTCACACCACCAGGAATTCATGGCTAAAGTATGTCGGTATAGTCCCTCCCACCCTGTATAAACCTTTTAAAAACATAAACACATAATGGTTGTTGACAATGCTTTAATACCTTGCATCAAGTTTTGCATGCGGTACAAATAATTTAACTACAGCTCATTAAATCTCGGTTCAGATTAATTTTCGCTGTCCACTCAATAAACTGTCGTTTGACTCTTTTATTTCAACACTGTATTAAATTCAGACTATTGGCACAATGTAATATAAGTAAGTCACAATCAAGAATAAAAAAATGTTAGATTTAAAGTGTAAACAGATAAAGGGAACAATATGGCAACATATAATAAGTATGAATTCATCGTTGGCATCATTATCTAATTTTGTGTTAAAAATTGTAACGATAACTTCACTAGTCCAATGCCTCATGTCATTTGTCAAAAAATCCCTAGCTTAGTAAGTCACAATCGTGCACAAAATGTAATCGTAGTTAGTAAACCGTTGGTGCTTTGTTTTTAATTACCTATTATAATTAGTTATGTATTGTAAACGTTGTAATAAACTGTGTAATCTCGTTCCGAGTTTAAATTTGCACCCTGGTTAGTACCCGTACACGTTTTTATCATTAGATTTAATTTAGCTAAATATCTCGGCCTTTTTAGACAGTTTTGTTTAGCTTGAACACGTATAGATATTTGTTTGTTTCAAATCTTTTAATTTTACGACAGCCTTATCTGTTAAACTGATTCTTGGGCCAAATTTCTTTTTGATACCTAATAAAATGTCCCTTTTAGATTTTTAACGCATAATTTCTTACTGGTTAGTATAATCTCCAAAAGAACATATTATTTTGTAATTCAGAATAGCATACGCTCACCCTGAATAACTTTTGTCAAAATAATGAGGGCTATGAATATATAAAAAAAAAACAAATTTTGGTAACGCAGTGGACACGAAATTGGAGGCAACATGGGGACTGATAACGCAGTTGTAATTTCAGCAAGAAAAAGAGACTTTTTTGATATAAATAAATAGCCCAGAATATTAAAAAAAGGGGCAATCGCTGATTTTTAATAAATACCTATAGTAGGTAGTTATTTTAAGACCTTGATTACATTAATGTCAAATTGCCAGTCAACTTAAGTTTCTGCGAAGATTATTGTATTTTTTTTATTTGAGACGTAATAACTTCTCAAAAAACCCGGTAAGCAGTTCATGCATTTTTTTGCACTTTTTTATAATTCTGTTGTTTTATTTGAATACACGCGTTATGTTGTATATTTGAAATTAGTATCATGCTTGTCTTAGTGCTTTTATTCGTTTTTTTTATTCATCTGGCATCTCATAGAATTACTGTATATTTCGGTATATATAATAGGTAATATGGGTTACCCTCATCTGGCAGAAAAATATTGGTCAGAAATTTACTTCGCTAACATGTTTCGTGGAAACACTTTTAGTCGAATGGTAATTTTGCATAAAGGTATACCTATTTGGCATTACTATTACTAGGCATACAATACATCTAGCAGAAGATTACTTTTGTTGAACTTTTTTAGCATAATTTTATGTATCATATCATAGTGGTCCTGTAGTACCTACTTATATTATGGCATTATGATTTTTCTGCTTGCAGAAAACTAGGTTAGGTTAGAACTGTGATATCCTACAAAGACGAACGGCTGCCAGAAAGTAGTTAGGTTAGGTTAGAACAGCGACCTCCTGCAAAAACGAACGGCTGCCAGAATAGTGCAAAAACGAACGGCTGCCAGGAATATGTTGAAGTTTTGTGTTCGATACCTGCCTGAAGTGAAACTAGTTTTATGCCACACCTGGCCATAAAGTGGCTTTTACCGCACGCTACACGTACGGAAAAAGCCTCTTTCTGGCCAATTGTAGACATAAAATGATGTACACAACACGGGAGGTAATAAAAAAAGCCCTCGATCGCATATTTACGTCCCTCACTTGCAGCTCGGGCCGCAAACATCTGCGATCTCGGCCTTTGTTTTACCACCCTAGTTGTGTAGTACTATTATGAGCCTGCAAAGTTGGATGTGTACTGTACTTAAATATACTAAAGATATCACTTTCACAAAGAAGAAAACACATCGCAACAAGAGGCTACAAAAAAACCTAAAACCGGGATTTTCAAAGTGGGGGGCGCGGGGCCTCGGGAAGTTTGAACACGATTACCTGACAATTCTCATTAAACCACGTACAATACAACTTCCGTTTCCTTGCATCGAAGCGAAGGGAGGCGTGGGAACTTCATTTTAGGCAGCAGGGGGGCGTGCCTAAAAAAAGTTTGGGAACCCCTGACCTAAAATATAGGTACCTATCTGGCCAGATTGGAGTCATGAGCAAAGTAAACAACATAAAATAGGTACAAAGGATATATTTGAATTTTAGCCTGTTAAATTAAGAATTCTTTCGTATGTTCTAGGATAACTCAATCACGAGATCGGAACTTCTAACAAGGATGAAACCAATATGGAAGCATATTCCTTCAAACACTATACAATATTCAGAATCGATCCACAAATAAACTTGGTTCAAAGATGTTTTATTATTATTAAAGTTAAAAACGATTACACACACACTCAATAGAGTCGGTGCGGAAAGAGAATAAGTGTGGCGAAAAACGGAACTAACCTAACCAGTATGGCAATTTTTTTTTTTTGCAAATACGGTAGAAAAGTATTACAGCGCCCGCAAATCTATATCCTATTCTCTTTCCGCACGCAGAGTCTACTAGTGTAAAAATTAAAACAATGCAAAATGGATGTCGTGGTTCTGTAATAAACTTAAATCGTAAATTTCGTAGCATTTTCTTTGCAGACATCATGGTAGAGTGCCATGGGAGTGAGAAATTCCTATTTAAACGATTTCATGCAGTTGATATTGTGGATATTAACTCTAATTTATCATTTTGATTGTAAATGCGCAGTGCTACGGCACTCTGTTATGATGCCTGCACTGACAATGCTACCAAATTTTCTATACGATGCCTGGTAAAACATGCAGATTTGTCGTTTGACAGATATTATTGTTGCGTAATTGATTATTTTTGGTTCGACTTTCATTGGGCTATTTTTAAAGTGCGCCTGTGTATGGATCAATCGGCCGCTAATTCAGGGTCATTTCACTATAGCCGAGTTTAGCCGTAACACTAACGAAGTGGCCGGATCCTGTAACGCAGCCGTCGGCAACCTGCGGCCCGTGAACCACTCACTTGCGGCCCGCGAGCCTCCCTGGCTATTTTGTAAATCTCTATCTCTCTCTGGTTATAAAGTCGTTATATTTAAATTGTATAAAATCGCCACTTATAAACATAGTGCGGCCCGCGTCACTTTCGTTAGCTATTATGTGGCCCTTGGTCTTTGGTTGCCGACCGCTGCTGTTATGTAACTAGTCTTTTCTACGTTCGATGATCTGTGGTCCCAAATAATATTTGACCAGAAAACTGGTAATAACAGCTCGTTATCGGAGATTATGCTGCTATGCTCCGGCAGATTAAGGACCACAGAAACATATCGAGATAGAACAATGAGATAGAAGGAAATAGTTCGTCGATTTGTATCGCAACCAAGCGTGTAACGTTTTCCGCTTGGCGATTGACACCAAAAGGGTAATTTAGTGATGGAAAACATAAATTTTCCATTTCATTTGGTGGTATTTGAACAATTAATTATACCATTATTATCAGATTTTCAAATCTGATAATAATATTGACGGCAACTGTAGTTAACGGCATGCAAAGTAGGTCGCCGCCACTTTTTTTTAGCACGCGAGGTACATACACTTTTTCCTTCTACCTACCTCAATATATTTCTGTTGTATGGATAGTTCCAGCAGAGGTGAGGTCACGCACACAGTGGCGGATTTACAGATTTGCCGCCAGAAGGCTACTCAAATTTTGCCGCCCCCTACCGACTGACCAATCATGAAGTTATGTTTTGATTTGTGATATGAGAATCATCTTCCTAATTACCACACCACCAATATGAAAAAAAAAACCATGCGGCAAAATACTTATTATAGTACATTGATACGAGTCGGCTACATTGGTTTGGTTATTATTATTACAGTCGTGGATGTATTGCCCAGCCCGAGCCGGCAGGCGAGGACTGTTCCTAATAGAGCGGGACCCATTTGTAAAAATAGTCTTCAAATAACGATTTTCGTGTGACTCATCTGCACCATACGAACTACTGGTACCTATGTACTTATTCGGCATATTTTCCTGAACATAAAAAGTGCGGTAGTCACTTCCTAGGGGTATGGAGGGGGGTAGCTATGACGTAACAAAGATGGCGGCCGGGCCTATTTTATTTACGCTATGTTTAGATTAGATAACTACAGGGCCGATTTACTCAAGTAGGGTCTCAAATGAAAGATAATTAAATGAACAATAGTTTTAAACTAAGGATTCAATAATGTAGGTACACCTAAAACCAAATGAAATATTTTCAAAAAACTACAATTTGTAAAATCAAACTTTTTTTCATGTGAAAAACTCGGAAACCGTTAGGATTATGGAAATTTGGAATATTATAGAAAAATAGATACATTTAGCACCTTTCTACGGAACTGCAGTCGTCTAAAGAAGTGAGCGTGGGTAGCGCCGAACTGACTGGTAGGTACTTAGATTTTGGTACGAATAATCTTGTAAATAACGTAAAGGGAAATAATTAAGCGCTCAATTCTAACTTTACGATAAAAACGCACAACTACCAACTTAACAAACAATTAAATTCCTACGGTTTTTAAGAAAAACAAAACTTTCCGAACTAAATTAATTGATGCCAACATAAAAAAAGTATTTTTAATATCGTCACTGCGTGTCACTAGCGAGTATACGACAAATTAAAAAAAAAAACCCATAGACACATACTGTCAGTCATATTTGCTTTGTTTAATTTAATTTTGAACTTTAAAACCTAGTCGTTGGAAAAGTATTGTATGGAACGTTGTATAATTAAGTCAAAAAACGCTCATGGCGTCTCTATTTGCGATACTCGCCGCCGCGGCGGCTCGTATCGCAACTTGCGCCATTCGCATTTTTGAGCCTACTTATACAAGTGTTGCATAAAATATTATTTCGACACTGATTTGTATACACATTCGGAATCAGTGAAATTTACTGATTCCGAATATGTATAGAACTCAGTGTCGAATAAAAATGGGCCCTTTTGCGTTATGGCGGCAGAGTTGTGTCAAGTGGGATATAAGAATCCATATTTGCGACTTCGAAAAACTTATGCTCGCTGTGCGCGTCGCGGAAAAATGTCATTGTATTTCACTTTTTGCCCAAAGGGTCGTTTTTGCCGCGACATTTGTATGCCAAACTAAATGTATGGCATACAAATGTCGCAGAGGAAAATCCACCCAAAACCGAGGTTCTATGTGAACTAGGTAGGTACTCGCGGAAATGACGCAAATACTTAAAATTGTAAATTTTCGATGGGCCACAGTTTGCAGCGACGGGGTGGCAACGCATCGTGAAGCGTGCCACCGACACCTGAAAATGACGATCACTACCACTCTGTCAAGAGTGATACCGACGAAGAAGAAGATAGTTTAGTTAGTGCGTAGCGTATAGTGTTTATAAAGCAGCGGTTGGAACGCTTAGTCCATGGGCTTAGACTCTAAGCCCTCTGAGGCTTAGAGTAAAAAGTATCAAAATTACGCAGTTTTTCGCGCCGTGTACAGCGAACACAAGTTTTTCGATGTTACATTTTTCCATTCACACTACTCTACAACATACCAATAAATCAAAACTATATCATGCTTTGCGTTTGCATTTTAGCATTTTTAGTGTCGACTTCTACCTACTAGGCTAGTACTAGATTAGCCTAGTAGGTATATTTACATAAATCTATTTCATTTTGGTAAGAAAAAAAAATATTGGCCCCCGAATTTGCCGCCCCTAAAAATCTGCCGCCCTAGGCTCCAGCCTACTCAGCCTGCTGGTAAATCCGCCACTGCACGCACACAAGAGAACAACATGTCATAATATGTACCTAATGATGGTGTCCCCTTGTTTCGCCGACAAACGTTTCATCGAATGTTTCATTTCATCGAATTTTCATTTCGTCGACAACTTTTTTCTCCGAAACCGTTAACTTTTCAGAATTTTTTAAAAAGTCGTTAGGTAGGTTAGGTTCGGTTTGTTTTATATTAATTTCTAGAAAAATATGGTTTCAGAGAAAATTAACTTTCGATGAAATGATATGTCGATGAAACGTTTGTCGACAATTCAAGGGTAAACCACCTAATGATAGCAGGATTTTGATATTACTGTTCTTTTTTCGTACCGATAGCAAGTTCAACAGTGAATTGCAAGATAGACCAAAAAAGGATTAGTATCAAATGGTCAAAAACGCAAGTGGTCTACGGCATAAACTCATCTAAAAATCATTTGGTTAAATTTGCAGATAGTCGAATACGTAATCGGTCCATGAAGCAATTTGTCACAAAATCATTTCGTCTACTGTCATATTATCAACTCTCTAACGTCTTAAATGCATGTGGTCTAAATGCTGATCACCGATAAAGCAATTCGTCGAAAATGCATGTCATCTAAATAGCTGGTCGCCCACGAAGCAACTCGTGTTAAATCCTAGATAACAAACCTCTATTGAGTGTTAAAAGCTTTATAAAAGTTTTAGAAGAGGTGCTTTATTGACCAATTACTTTTTAGCCGATATGCGAATTCGTCTAGATGATCTTAAGACAAGTGGCTAAAGAGACCTGTTACATCTTGGACAAACCACTTATTTGTCCAGTTGATTTTAGACGAGTTGCTTCATGGACCGATGACGTATTCGAGTATCTGCAAATTTACCCAAATGATTTTTAGGTGAGTTGATGTCTAGCTAGACCACTTGCATCCGAGTACTTCATGTAGCTGTGTGTGTAATCATTCACCTCAACTCTACCTATATCCCATCTACTCTTGTCCCAGGTCGGAACCGAGCCTAGTGTGACCTTTTTCTTGGGAAAGGTTTACTAATATGTGGCCGAAAATTATAAGGCAAATTATCACTTCGCAAACTATTTTTCCCATAGTTTCATTTCGCAGAATCATCTGATGGCAAACCAATGCTTCGCATATATAACATATCGCAAATTATTTTTTAGAATATTATTAGTTAGCAAAATATTTAGTTGGTCATGTTTCAAAATGTCTTTAATTGTTTTGTCGAATGTATTGAATGGCATAAGTTATTTTACTCATAATATTATGACGCATAATACTAATATACGCTGTTATAAGGCTGTTCATTCCATCTTGTCGCAGGTCGCAGTTCTAACCTAACCTATACGGGTGTGTAATGATCGGTATAACTACTTTTGATATATTTTCACTGGATATATCAACATTTGATATAATTTCATAGTATATAATCACTTAAGAGGCATAATAAACTTTTGATATAACAACTAAGTAGATAATTTCAGAGTGTATAATGTTCAATAAGTATAATAGTTGTTTAATATAACGTTTATCTAATATAATGAACATATGCAATAAATATTATTGGTATAATGTGACTTGAGATATAAAATGTTCTGTTATTTTCATTTTCACGGTTCTAATATAACCTAACCTATTTTTTGGGCAGTATCGTTTATGTTAGGGTCACGGTTACCTAAACTAACCTAACCTATTTTTTCTGCCAGCAGTTCGTTTTTGTTGAGGGACGCAGTTCAAACCTAACCTAACCTACTTTTCTGCCAGCAGTTCGTTTTTGTTGAGGGACGCAGTTCAAACCTAACCTAACCTACTTTTCTGACAGCAGTTCGTTTTTGTTAGGGGACGCAGTTCAAACCTAACCTAACCTACTTTTCTGACAGCAGTTCGGTTTTGTTGGGGGACGCAGTTCGAACCCTAACCTAACCTAACCTAACCTAATTGAACTTATGGTTTGAGTTTTTTTTAATGCGGGGGGCTTCGCCCCCCGAGCCCCCCTTGTGGGGGGCTTCGCCCCCCCGTCCCCCCTTTTCCTTCTATGCCCTAATAACTAATTAACCTAACCAACCTTTCTGGAGACAGTTATACATTATACCAATACTTCATTATACCCACTGAACGTTATATCGAACAAAATTATATCACATGTACTTTATACCACATTACTATTATATTAATTATTGTTATATTACATGTTCATTATGCCGGATAATAGTTAGATCCTATCAAAATATACAAAATGTTGTTATTCTAAAAGTTCATTACATCCCTTAATCGTTATATTGACCAATAATATACCATTCGTTTTTATATCGACCGTTACGCACCCAACCTATACACCGAACAATGAAAAGTCCGAATCTATGATAACCCGATACATCAAAAAGACGAATTCCGATAATCAATGTACCGATTTTTAAAATTCCGAAATTCAATACACCGAACAATAAAATTTCCGACTCAATAAAAGTGGGAGAATAGGCCTTAGATTTAGCTAAACTGACCTATTAACCTAACTGGGCTGTGGTTAATTTTCCTTAGCGTCACCGTTTCAACCTGAAAGGGCTGTGACCAAGTCGACGAAGCCCCGCTGCGCGGGGCTTCTATTTCTTTCTAAGGGACGCAAGCGACCTAACCAACCTACCTAAATTAAACCAGATATGGTTTTAAAGGTTTTTTCCATATCTGGGGGGCTTCGCCCCCCCGTCCCCCCTTTTTCGCTTTATACCAACTCGTTTCCCTCGGAGTTGTCGTCTTTTCCAATTTTAGATAATCCAGTTTTAATAAAAAGTATGCGAAGTTTAAATTTGGGCAAACGTTATTTGACAATAAATAGTTAGCTTTAATAAAACATTTGCTTAGTGACTATTTTTCTAAATAAATCTTGGTAAAATGAATATCTGCTAAATATTATTGTGATCAAATAAAAAGTATGCGAAATAATACTATGCTAAGCATTGGTTTGCCAACTAAAAGTACTGCAATAAGTTGGTTGGGAAGTGAAATTAGGCGAAAAATATTTCGGCCAGATGGCAGTACACCCTTGGGAAAATGTATTTAAGGGTCCCACCCGACCGGGGAACTGCAACGGGTATGACGGGCTTTCGCAGATAATGTTGGAACTATCTAAAAATGCAACGATTTCTATCTCCGCTTTTATAGTGGGTGCTGCAAAATCGTTTTCCTCGAAACACGTTCGCTGCGGCAATTAGCTTAACTTATCAATTAACCAACATGTACGGGGTCATATCAACCCCGTACCGCAGTAAAGGCATTCAGCTGCCGTCCTATTACTGGAACCAGGCTAACTGCTATACAACTCCATAGCAGTTTACCAGGTTTCAGGCCCGGATCTAGGGAAGGGCAAACCACCTGACCCGGGCGCCAGTTTCATAGGGGCGCCGAATTCACATACTTTTTCAGATTTTTTGTGAATAATTAATCTCGAAAGAGGAGGCGCCACACAAGGGTGTAGCTAGGATTTTGTAAAGGGGTAGGTGTAGACAAACCAAAAATATATCTAAGGTAAATGCTGCATGGCAATGTTGGGAGTGACACCGCCTACGAAGGTCCCGGGTTCAAATCCTGGTAAGGGCAAATATTTGTATGATGAGCACGAGTATTTGTTCCTGAGTCATGGATGTTTCCTATCTATTTAAGTACCATATATGTATCTATATAAGTATGTATATCGTCGTCTAGTACCCATAGTACAAGCATTGCTTAGTTTGGGACTAGGTCGTTTTGTGTAAGTTTGTCCCCATAATATGTATACTTATTTTCTCTAAGTTGCCTTTAAATTAAATGAAACAAACATGATATGTAACATGTCAACGAAAGCTGATTAATTAAAACAGCAAGATGATCTGCGATTAAACCAATAATCTAGGTGCCCTGATAATTCTAACAAATATATTCCTTGTTACTATCGTTATTTTCTTCTTTGTATGATTCAATCATGTTTAATTAGTTACCTTATACATATATGTATGTTGAATCAAATCAGAACTCGTTAATTGTATTATGATAAATAATAAATATCGTCTTAGTTGGTGCATCTAACGTCTTGTTAATACCCATCACGATCTTGTTAGGAGCAACCCATTTTTTTAAAGTGTATGTTGGCACCCCGTAAGCCGTCATGACATTTTTCTTTTCGAGACTAAGGTGATCCCGCGTGTCACCCACCCCCCGACGGGTGATACCCGAAGTGAGTTGCCCTCCCTAGGTAAGACCCTGGATCCGGAGAGTCTGTTCCTGTGTATCTTAGTTGTCAATAAATGTCACGTTTTTTCCAGTGCATGGACATCCTGGCTGATCCCGCTGCTGCTTGGCGTCGCGGCAACCATCCTCTATCGGTACCTGTTCGCGTAACCCGACAGCGAGGTGCCGAGAACGACTATAGGCGTCAGGTGAGGCTGAATTATCTAAGCTGGCATATTAGTTCACAACGAGTCTTAGTGATCGAGTTTAATTATTTATTCACAGAATGAGTATGGATTTACACTGAAATTTAAAATATACACAGGTATAGTAGATACGGAACCGATAAATTTACTCGAAATATACTTTTACAATAAAGATTAGAAATAATTTTTGGATCACTTTATTACCAGCTTAGATAAATTTGCCCACGAGAGTAAGACAAACAATATTTATTTACCATAATTTATACTATTGGTGCATTATCAATGGCTACGTGTCGCAACTTTAGAACTAACGTTGTTATTTAATTAAACTTTACTGAATACGGAATGAAATATGAAATGAAATGAAATGAAATATGAAATTAAATATGAAATGAAATATGAAATGAAATATGAAATGAAATATGAAATGAAATATGAAATGAAATATGAAATAATTTATTTCTGTAAGTAGGCCTCAAGGGCTCTTTCACATGTCTGATTCTTTCTTTTGGCGCTTCGGCAAATGACATTCTGGTGAGAAGAAGCGCCGGAAGAAACTCACCAGTTTCTCTTTTAAAATAAACATTGAGCATTACAATAATTGTGAAAATGCAATTTCAATAAGTAATACAATTAATCAAACAAGTGCTTAACTAATAGGTATACATTTCAATAAACATAAAACTAATTTTTTTAGAGATGTAAAGGGTCTCTAGGGGTCAAAACAAGATAAATTAAAAAGAAATATGGAAAATAGAGAGACATACACTAAAATTAATGGAGATGTAAGGGGTCTCCGTTGTCAAAACATGTTTAGGAGGTGTAAAGGATCTCCAAACGTCAAAATACAAAATGGGAAACGAGAAATAAACTACTAAACTACGAACGCGTATGCTACTTTTGGATACTTTCAGCCATGAATGAAAATATTGTTTATATCACGGTTAGTGCCTTGAATCTATATTTGCGAGCACACAATTTTTCCCGTGGCTAGGCGTGTAGGTATTATGAGTATTTGAGGCATTTAAAAAGTTGAGATAAAGAGATGCATGTATCAAAAATAAAGCTATTGTATTTAAGTACACATAATTATTTTCGTTGCAGACTAACCTCTATAATTGCTATATCCAATGCAGTGATATTCGAATCTCTTTCCCTGTAGCCAGAGGTCGTTAGCTTTAGAATTTAGGTAAAATGTTGCGATGCGTAGCTGATAAGTTGATAACGTGTCTTTATAATTACATAACCGAGCAATATTCCTCCTTATACGTTACTTTGTAAGTTAGTGTGTCAAGGGATGGGTTTACAATATTTATTAAGCATGAAAGACCTTTAATTTTATGGGATGACTATAATGGGTAGTTTATAAGATAAGTAATGTTTGCATCGGACTGCAAATCGTTGACTTTTTCACATTTATAATGACGCTCAAAACTGAACGCCACTGTCATCGATACTGCATTTAGTGCCGCTAATGTTTATGTGCGTTTTTGCACTTTCACCCAGTGCCTTGGACGCACCGACTATTTAAATAGTACATTTACAAATGTGTGTCCGTTATATGGAAATCCTTGAGAAAAGTAGCATCAACGAATGTGAAATAATTGCATCGAAAATACAATTTTCGAGGTAGGTATATAAAACATGCGTGGCATGCAGAAGATTGATCTTTGAGTATGAAATGTATTTCCCAATAATTATAATTCCAGTTCCTTTAAGTGATGTTATTGTTACTGAACCAGTGTGCTCTATCGTCGACCTCGTCACTTAACTTACGTAGCCAAAATCATTTATTTATTTATTTATTTATTTATTTATTTATTAATACATGTTAACATGACATTACAGTAAAAAAACCAATGCGTCATGAAACGTAGAAATAAAACAACTATTTAGGCGACGAAACGGCGTGATCATGATTGAGTCGAGAGCAAAGCCCATTTATTTTATAAAAAACCGGACAAGTGCGAGTTAAACTCGCGTGGAGAGGGTTCCGTACGTTCAAAACAATATACCACAATTATACTTTACTGCACAGACTTCTTAAAAGTTTTCCTGTAATCTATACTGCCGTCCTAGTGTAAAAGGCGACTTTTTGCTATGGAAGTTCATAGTAAAAAGTCGCCTTTTAGACTAGGTCGGCAGTATAGGTGCAGGACTATTTTCCATATTTTTTTCAAAATTCTAGGTCAATAGTTTCGGATATAAGGGGAGGGGAATGGTCAATTTTTGCCTATTTACTTAAAAAACTTCAAAACTGTTAATATAAAAATTATAAAAAAAAAACATCTGAGATTCTCACAGTGAGCCCTTTCATTTAATATGTCACACGATATACCTAGTTTGCTAACTTTTTTTTTTATTTTCTAGTTGACCCCTCAAAAGAAGCCCCATGAAAAAAATATAATATATTTCCGTGATACATCCGTGTTTGGGTCATTAACTTTAATATATGTACCAAATTTCAACTCAATCGGTTCAGTACTTTCGGAGCAAATTGGCTGTGACAGACAGACAGACACAGTCCTATAAGGCTTCAATCTAAAACCTAGAATGAATCATGATGTACGTAGCTTGACGTCATTTTTACGTCATTGGCATCAAAAGTAGGTACGACCCCTGGTCATAAGTTAAGGCGGTATTTGAATATAATTAAGTATTACTTAACCTGTACACGTTTAAATAAAAATGCCCACGTTTAACTAATTATAATATTGAATAAAGCTATACAGGGCAGATTATACGAGAATGTTTAATGCTTGTGCGAATTTTATGCTTATTGGATTTTCATAATTATACCTAATAACGAGTAAGGTATAAGGTCAGTTTTGTGTTTTTAGTGAAAAGGTGTATACATCATAATCCTGTATGTAATGTTGTCACTAACTCATTACACTCAGTATCATCAAAATTATAAAGAAATTCTGGAAGACAGTCTTCTTAATCTTGAAACCGTTTAATCTTTGTATGTCTTTCGCAGTCAAAGTTCCGAGGACTTTTTGACGTAGTTCATTATTCGGAAACCCATTTTACGCAGATTGGATTTCTATTTCTCAGATTATAACGCTAACAGAAAATAGCGTTCGGGATTTATGAACTTTCGGAATAATAGCATTTTGTTTTTTTTTTAGTTTTCCCCATAATAAGTACCTAGGTACATATATCGTAGACAAATATCTACATAAATACATTGCAATGCTTGTAAGATTGTCTCCCATTTATTTATAAGTCTCCCTTTTCAATAGAGTCACAGAGAAAGAGTGAGAAGAACACGTAAAATAAAGATACTGCAGGAAGGATGAATTACAAATTTCACAGAATTGTTAAAATATATTCGTCGTACTTCACCTGACCGTACAATTTAGTATTTTTAATGGGTCCATTACTTTAAGTACTTAAAAGTGAATAAGTTAGCAATTTTTGGGAATGAGTGTTCAAGGAATAAAAAAGTTTCACTTAAAGGCGATAAAAAATAATTGAATAGGTAGGGTACTTGCCTGTAGTCAATATAAATTACTTCACGCTAGCCTTGAAATCTGCTTTCGAAAATTTGCAAAAATCAACTAAAATTCACCTATTTAACGTTTTAAACGATTTTTAAAAGACCAAAAGCTATAAATGAGGAGATGATTTGATGTTTGAGCACAATGACGTCGTTATGCTTTTTCTCATAGAAACTTCATACTATCCGAGCGTTTTGACAATTCATAAAAAGTAACTGATTTGATCTGTCAGGAAAGTACCCTATTCCAAACATTTCACATCTTTTTTTAAGTTTATTTTTTCTATGATTATTCGGTGTTTCCCAATCATACGCGTCAGCCTGTTTTAAAATTGTGCATGAGGTAATATCCCTATTTCGGCGTAGATAATTTATGCATATATTTTGCATATACAAGTTTTAACTTTTTAAATAAACATTCAGTTTTACAAATACACATACGTAATACCTAGCAGTGGCGTGGCGTCGAAACAACTCGATTCCTACCGACTTGCCTAATATCAGGCTTTTGACCACCTTATTCTAGAGCTCTTAACGAAAATGTACGCCAAATCTGCACCGACTTGCCCTAGGATACCTTTTACGCCACGCCACTGATACCTAGGTACACTACCTATTACGTGTGCGGCGGAATAAAAAGTATGCTAATTTATACTCTTCTACCATTTTGAAATATTCATTTGAATTTGCATTTGTAATATACCACTTAGGCTGCGTTTCCACCAGAGCTGTGCGAGGTAACAGGCAAAAGGCATCGCTCAGCGCGGTCCGGTATGGGTGGATTTTTTTCGCGCACACCGCTCCGCTGCCTCGCCCAGCTCTGGTGGAAACGCAGCCTTAATGTTGAGTGTTAAGATGGTCTTTAATTTTACTGTTTTTAAACGGTGTACAGCTATTTATCTAATGAGGGTATTTAGAAATTAGAAATCCACCAGCTGGCAGCAGGGTGGCGAAAGGTCTATTTGGAAGTAGATGTCAAAATCAAGTTGCGTGATTGGTGGATCTTGACGCCTACTGTCAAAAAGACCATTCGCCACCTTGCTGCCCGCTGGTGGGTTTATGATTTCTAAACACCCTCATTGAAATGTCCTGCCGATTATATAAACTATAGGTCTACCATTAAACCTAGACGTCACTCAGGGCATGAGCTCGTGTCGTGCAACTTATGTTTAAATAAGAGAGCCGCGTGGCTACGGTAACGTCTAAGTTAAATGATGCACCTATAGTCCTATCTTAAACGTTCGTAAAGGGTTTATTCTGTTTTCAATAAAAATATAATATAAGCAGATACAAATAGATTAATTATACAGCGAAAGTATTATATTTATAAACAGTATTCGTAATGTTTTCGTCATTGTCGTACAAAGTACCTAGAAGCTACTTTCATAACAATGTCTTGCGAATCTAATTTCGAATTAGTCATGTTTCATACAGCCATGTATATGTATAATCTTATCGCTTTGAGTCATGTTAAGGTGGCAACGCTGGCGGGAATTAATTAATCATTACAAGAAAAAAAAGTAAGGTCAACTGATGTAAATTTTGCGTCTATGGAGGCAATTCTTTAAAATTATTTCTACCGTACTTGCCTGTAGTATACGCTGTACTTTACAGGCAGGTACGGTAGGAATCATTTTAAAGAGTTTAGATTAATTGGAATTTTTAAATGACGCATTTGCCCCCATAGACGCAATTACCTCAGTTGACCTTATTGCTCATTTTGCTTATTTTTTTCAGCATTCTATTTTTTTTATAAAGAAGTACTATTATAAATGTCAATTATACTTTAAGTACAGCACAAACATGTCAATATAAACCGTTCAGTCGCTTTGGATCCCGTGTAGTTACGTTCAGGCGTATGATGCCCTCAATTGACTTTCATTGGATCCGTCGTGGATCCTTGCTAATCTAATTTTCAATAGATGTATCTGGGACATGTGGATCTTTTATAGGCGACAAAATAGTCAAAAGTTCCTGGGGATCATCTGGTTCCCTAATGATCAATAAGGATCCACATTGCTGATGCGGATCCTTAGTGCTCAAATTGTTAACGAACCATGCTGATTCTTACTAATTAGTAAAATGAGAGGTAATACTGCGTCTAAACGTAGACACAGCACGTCTAACGCACTTTTGAATGGTTTTATGTAGGAATGTAAACACGACTATAGGCAACCTGTACCTCTAGCACAACTGTGACACGCGACTCTTTGTCGCGCGACAAATGCTCCCTATCTCTTTTTACTCAATATAGTGTGACAGTGACAGGTGATGCTCTGTCGCGCGAGAAACGAAGTCGCGGTCAGTTATGCTAGACGTACTGATTAAGAATGGGGTAAAACTTTGATTCGAATAAAACAGGTCAAGGTGTGTTACCAACACAATACAATACACACACAGCACAATAGTAATAAAACGGCTAGTAACCTGAAGGATCGTTTACATCACGCAGAGGTAATACGTCTACTGCAGAATATATGAAGAAAACATGACCTAGGTAAACGACGCATCACACCTAGTGATTCTCCATATCCGATGACACGAATGGCACTCGTTAGTATTCCGAAGAATATGGAGAATTTTGGGGAATAATATATCTCAAAGTGGTAATATTCCTCGGATAATTGAGGAATACATGCAGCGTTTACTTCGGTGTGATCGATCCTTAACAATCGCTATGTAACAATCTATTCAGAAGATTGGTGCCGTGCCGTTGTTTATTTAGTGGGCCATTATCGACCTCCCTCTACCTTTTTTATTTAAATCAAAGTAATAAGGTTACTTGACACAGCGGCGTCGGCTTGTAGTGAACCTCGTGGATGCTCATGGGTCATTCATTAGTGACCCATTTATAAAATGTATGCCCATATTTTTTGAAACTACAGCCAAAGTCGGCGCCGCTGACTTGATACACAAAATAAAACATTTATATATAATAGTAAACATGTATTTACTCGTCACGTGCATTTTATATTTCGTCTGTTCTTTATGTCCACTCCAGTTCTTATTTGTCAATTTGTTATACGTTTTACATGAATAATAAATAAGTTACAATTATCTGGTGTTTCTTTTATCTGGTTGTAAAATTATCCTTAGTTGACAGATTTTTTCCGTGACATGCGAAATTGTTGACCAAGCTTAAAAAGAAAACTTCGCTATACATAATAAAATATAAACAATCTTACAATAACGTTAATAAAATATCCTTTTAGTTATCTATAACAATGTCAGTCAAAAACTAAAACTATGTTAATGTTTCTTATGATTAGGGATGTAACGATACACAGTTTTGCCGATACGATACCGATACCGATATATAGTAGTTAATATCGGCGATACCGATACCGATACCGATATCTTAGCTTAATAATGAAGTATGAACTTCAGATATTTTTATGTCCTTATTATAACTAATGGCAATGACTACTGGCTATATTTACCAAAGAGTCAACCTTGAAAGTGTAAAGTAAAAATAATAAATTGTCAACTCAAAATTCATTTTTTTTTAATTAAGAACCAAAGATTTAATTAACATATTGCACAAGGTAATAGAATAGACCAGTACATAAATTAAGTCAGAAGTTGAAATTATTTTTTGCAGATTTTTTTTCATACAGCAAATTCTTCAAATATCGGTTGTATAATATCGGCGATACCGATATATCGGTGATACCGATATATCGGTATCGGTATCGGTATCGTTACATCCCTACTTATGATTAATAATCACCAAGATCATATTTTGCACTAGGTACAGTAAAGTGACAGTTACGGACGCATACATATACGATGTCATTAAAAATGTCGTACACTTTTTATCTATGAAGTCCACCACAATATCGGCGCGTTTTCATTCATACTTTTATGAGATAACCTCTAAATATTATACAGCGTGTAAGTCTAATACGGGCGATAAATTAAAGGTGTATAGGTTGACGTGGGCTAGTTTTTCGCAACTCGACGACAGATATGCGCCTATTTTGCGAGATGGGTCGAAGGACTACTCTTGCCAAATTACTGTATCTAGTTATCCAACTTTACAATTCTTATCAACTGTAAATTATGTAGACAAAACAATTACTTCACTAATTCTGAAAACATTGATATATTTCCAGTTATTTGTAATTATTTTAAGTGGCTTTGCTACACGATAAAATAAATGATAAAGCATCCGCGGCATTCCGACAATAACGTTATTGCCAGAGCGACGGATCATATATGAATTTCGATCCTCTATGCCAGCGGTCGGCAACCGCTTAGCAGCCAAGGGTCACATAGTAGCTAAGGGAATTGACGCGGGACGATTTGGAATATAGCGACCGGAATATAGGGCCGCAAGTAGCGGTTCATGGACCGCATGCGGCCCGCGGACCGCAGGTTGCCGACCGCTGCTCCATGCAAAGAGAAAATCCCACTTCTCATACACCGGGTGATAATAAATAAAGCTACAAATCACTTTTTTATTTTTTATGTCGTGGGAAAGGCAAACGAGTCACCTGATGGTAAGTAACTTCTGAGGCCCATGGACATTTGCAATCTTAATATTACAAATACGTTGCCAACCATGAGGACTAAGATGGAACGCCTCTCTGCTAGCATTTATGTATACCTTACCCAGTTTGAAGTGAGCTCTTCTACTTGAGACTACAATACCATTGAGTGGTTAACCACAAATTATGACAATGAGCTTGTAGTAAAAGAAGATAATAAACGCCTTGGAAGGTTAATATAGTTTTTCTACTTTATTTTTTTGGACAATAGACTACAAAATACACTAACAGAATAATGGCGACCATAACATTTGTTGCATTTCATTTCCATTTCAAACCTACCCGACAAGAAATAAGATTGAAAATTCGATATACATACAGTGTAGTTCTAACCTTTTTTTTTTGTAAGTATTTGGTTGGCGATTCGAGAACAAAAGTAGATAATAGTATTGTATAGATACAATGCTATTGTAAGTACAGGTAAGTGGATGAGCTCACTTCAAACTAGGTAAAGGTATACCTCACCTATCATTCGAGCCACACAATCACCAGTATGGGACTTTATTCTACCGCCCTTGGTGTTTAATATACTATTATCGCGCAGCAAAGTATTCATAAGCTTTATGCAAAAACTATCAATCATCTCTTTAATTAATTCACTTAATAATATGAGTGCTACAGGAAAGATTTAACTAACTTAACTACAGGAGACGCATATTTCCGACCCCTCGAATCTGAAAATAAAATCATTATCTGTAATGCTATCTATTGTTTATAAAGACGTAGTTAAGTGGAAAGGCTCCAACCAACACACTTCATTACAGGTTGAATCCTTTTTCCTTAACTACATCCAAATCATGCAATCACAACTTACATGAATGAAGAACTGTCAGGTGAGCAAACAAGTATAAGGAACTCCTTAGTGGAATCCATATTATTATCTCACAAGCATTTGTATTCAAAATAAAATGTAATCTTTGATTTTAACAATGTAAGTTCCCAGATTCCGCGATTGTACAAAACGTCATAGTAACGTAGTATCTCGTGAATATGTTTAGCTTATGGTTATTTATAACCGACTTCAAAAAACGAGTACATGAAAAATAACTGCAAATGGTTCATTTAAATACTTAGGTAGTGTGTGTTTATGTTAGCATAATATAAGCTAATTTAGAAATCCAGGGAAATTTAACAATAAAATTAAATTGGTCAGCCTCTATACAACTCAGCATCGAAACTGACGGCCAAGTTTAGGTATATGAGCATCCGAATTTCCGATGCCTGGACATAATAAAATAATATATGGATAACCTTAGATGAGCAAATTTTATGGTATGTATATCATTTCATTAGATAAATGTAATCTGTTACTAACCCTATAAGCGAGCAGTGGGAGCAGTACTGAAGCAGGCAACGCCCGCAGGGATGTGTGCACTCCCCACAGAGGGCCTTCTCGCAGTAAGAGCACCGGTTGTCTGATACAGCGCCACATGAACATTTACGAGTGGTCTGCTTCACCTGTAACATTAGGAGCATTAGTAATAATTAAATGACGCATTCGCTCTTTGATCAATCTAATTATGCTGTTGAAGAATTTCTTTTTTGTATGACTGATGTACAGTCACGGACTTTAATTGTTAAGCCATTTAGGGGTCAGTCTAATTTTGTCGTGTAATACACAATCTATGACACAACTATTGTAAGGTGAACCCTAAATGGCTCAATGGCTGTGTAAGATGTGGTTACATACCTGTAATTGGATAAGCATCAAAAAAGAGTTTAATAATTAGATTTAAGCATAAAATAGATGTATTATCTGTTGGTAATCCTAAGTAATTTAAAAAAAAAACAAAGTCAAGAGCACCAATATGTATACATCAAAAAGTTTCTAAAATATGTATACAGGTCTTATTATTATGACAGTAAGGTTTATGTATACATATTTTGGAACTTTGTGTGGATATTTATCTTTGCCCTTGCTTGACTGTACTTGGACAACATTGATCTAGTTGTGACATTAACTACAGATGTTCTGTTGCAACTATCATGTGCCATATATCAAAGAAGCTAAGTTTGGAATGTTGGGACAAGGCCTTAAAACTTCCAATGAATACTCACTACTACACCTGACTGCATCAAATGCCCGTCTTTGCCGAGAAACAGTTGCTTAAAGCCATCCTTCTTGTTGTCAATCAAATCGGTTGGTTCATCTGCAGCAGTCTTCATGGGTGTCTTTTTGGCACCTCTGAACAACAATCGTAGAGTTTTCTCTGCAATTTAAAACTTGTTTTTTAAAAATTGAACATAAAGGTCTGTGCCCATTACACCGTATCATACCATGACCATACTACGAACATTTCAGGCAAAATGAATATTCTTTGTATTGAAAAGTATGAGACTATGCCCACTAGCATGTTCCATCACCGACCAGCATTTGTCATACTGTGTATGATACGTTCATAGTACGATCTTGGTATGATATGATGTAGTGGGCAGACCTTTATGAAAAATACATACTACAAACTAAAAAACCGGCCAAATGCGAGTGGGATTCGCACCCAAAGGATTCCGTATCACCATTGAGCAATAAGACGCCGAAAAAATATGTTTCTTATATAGAGTCCCTCTTTTATTTTTAGTTTGTTTATATTATTTGTTGTTACAGTGGCAATAGAAATACATCTTTGAAAATTTCATGTCATCTGATGTCATGTTTTCATTTCATGTCAATTACATTTCATGTCATTATGGTTCAAAAAATGGAGCCCCGTGACAGACAGCCAGTGGAGGCTTAGCAATAGGGTTCCGTTAGCATCCTTTGGGTATGGAGCCCTAAAAATTAACTCTACTTATGCACTACATCAGTGGCGGATTCAGGATTTTTACTTGGAAGGGGTTAACCCTGCTGGAAGTAGGTATCAGTTTAATTTATGATTAGTCACAGATGGACTTAAATGCTTTTGCGAGCTTGAGCCCCTTAGCCACACTGCCGTGCAGAACTTATAGTACAGTAAGTCAAAATGTTTCTCATTGAATTTACTGTACTTTAGCTTCTGCATGGCAGCCTGTAGTGTGTAGTTCAGCACTATAGATTTCTGTGGGCCAGTTTTCCACACCTTGATGTCTATTAGTGCGCCTAGTTATCATGATACACTACTACACTGTTAGGGCCTGTGCACTCGACGTCTTTTAAACGCGTGTTTCGTAGCGCTGTCTTTGTTTATTTTTAGGGTGTAAAAGAGACAGCACAACGAAACGCGTGTCAACGGTGCTTTGAAAAGACGCCGTGTGCACAGGCCCTCAGGGTTTGACTATCCTCAGCCATCCTAATGCCTTGATCACACTTACCGAGCAAACGGGCGGTTTCTTCCCGTACTGGGCCGAGCACACCGTTGTCACGAACCGAGTACTCGGTCGAGGGCACTGTCTCGCCCGTTTGCTCGGTACGTTTGATCAAGGCATTAGTTGTAAATGAGTTGCTACCCACAACATAAAATTTAAATTCCAAAAAGAGATAAACTTTCATATTTGGAACTTCCGGTAATTTATTCTTGTAAAGACGTCACTTTTCAGCAAGAGGTGCACTTTGACTTGGAAGCTAGTTTTTTTTGTACTTTTAACAGCTTAGGGGAGTTGGACTAGGCTATAGCGAGAGCAAGATAGAAAGGTTAGGAACAATTTTACTATAACTGATGTTACTGAAGAAGTTAAAAAATTATAGCCTTTTAACTAAATACCGTTCGACCGACCGCCAACCGCGGCAAACGAAGTTTTAACCTACCGTACACTTTCTGTATTCTGTCCTCGTTGTTATTGTATTGTTTGATTCCCACGTGAACTTTGCTCTGCTGCACGAAATCATCAATGAATGGGTTCGACCGCTTCGCCATGTTATATTAGGTTTCCCTTTTCCAAGTGATATTTAACTATAAATAAAAGGTTTCGCGAATCAACAAACAAACACAATTCCAAAGCCAAAACAGACAGCCGTATTTTTATTTTAATACAATTCAACATAGAGAATATAATATTTTTTTTAGCTAGTGTGGCCAACTATATAATACACTGATAGCTAAAAAGGTGTAAAAAAAAATTCATAAATGGGTGTTATGCTATATGCTAATAATTAAAACTACTGAATTTTTTAACAATTAATACGTTATTATTATGATCGATGGCCTTACAATGGAGTCACTCAGGCTTAGTTTCATAGCTGTAAGTGTACATATTGAATAATGAGCTAATTCCTCAATTGATATGAAAATAATATGTTTAGGTAGGAATTCGGTGAACCTTCAAACACATGGATAGCTTTTAAATTTGTACATTTGCACAGGATAATTAAAAACCTGAGTTTTAGCATAATTCATCAATATGGCCAAAAATGAGTGTTGGAAAGTTAAAAAAAGGGCAACTATATTTTCTGTCACCAATTACTAAACTGCAATACTCTATTTAGGCAAGGTTTAATATTTTTGGTGATTAAAGTAGGTATTTAGTAAAGCGGCAATATACCAAGTGTATTAAAACCTCAACTATTTATGTAACCCGAAATATTTTTCTAAATATAGGAGGTTAACTATTTTTATTATTTTATTTTTACACAAATGCTACACAAGCGCCTATTTAACACATTTCGTCGGACACTTTTCGATACAAAGTGACGATTATCCTTACCTCTTCCAAACATATTTAAAATGGAATAATGTCATTTTGAAGATACCTAGCCCCATTTATCAAAATGACGTTTGAGGAGTTAAAATTTTTGGCCGTCGTTATGAAATAATGAGAATAAAAAATATGTTGACGTTTTACTTTTTTGAAGAGAGAAATACTTATATATATATATATTAATTCGTACGCTCTAGGGTACTAAAAATATAGAATTTAGCTAATATTCGGATTCTAGCTTAGTCAAAAATATGCTTAATTTAGCTTTAAGAAGACTATTTTGGCAACACAATACGACACAAGTTATGACGGCAAGCACTATGATTGGTGCATTTTGAGAGCACAGATTATAAATAATTAATTAATTAATATTTATTTAGTTAGGTAAAAGGTTTTATTTTCAATTTCTTGATTACACGTTTAAAATAATTTATTGATGAAATTATCAACAATATCTTCTAGCAATAAATAACTACACCGTTTCTTTTAATAAATAAAATTTCGATGTAATTTCATACCACGCGTAAAAAAAAGTAAATTTATGTTCTCAAATGGCAGTTTTATTACCAACTTTACTTATTTATGAGTACTGTAACGCTGTTTGATACATTTAAATGGCTGATCAGGGCCACATAAGTTCGTAACAAATTCCTTCCACGTTTTCGCACGGGTTTTCACAATCCATGTCATGTCGTAACGAACATGGCTACACTGCCAACAGGGCACCTTCGCTCCGATCGATGGCTCTCTGTCAACAATGTACTTTCTTTCTGAAATATTTATGAAATAATCCAACAAACGTACCGAATTACTATTAAAACGGAGCAAATCGACTTTAAATACGTATTTATGTTGCATCATCGTATAAGTTGATAGTGAAAGGTGTCTAGTGAAAGTGTAGTGCATGTTGAAGAGTGACTCGGGTTTTTGTTTGAGGCAGCATATGCGTGCGGATTCCTCGCGAATGTTACGTAATTAAAGGGCCATGTCGTGGGTGAAGAAGTCGGGAGGGCCGCCGGCGGACCAGCCGGGCTACAACCCCCAGGTACGTCGCTAAACTCTGACGTGGACGCCGTCCGTGCCGTATGATTGAAAACAAATTTGTTATGGCACTCGGATAAGGGGCTTTTTCCAGTGCTATAACCTGAAAGTGTATTTTGATAAGCTATGCCGATACTACAGACTTTAAATATTGCAGTATCTGTGTTGTGAAAATTTCGTAAGACTAACCCATATTCCTGATCTGGATTAACCTGTTGGTTGCCGTGCTAATATAGCTATGATGATGGTGCCGTATTGTTAAGTTGTGTTAAGTCTGGTAAGACATGCAACTTTTATCTAATTACTATTTCTTACTGTACTAGCACAGGCATATTTGGAAATGTATTGCCCCAGGCCAAATAAGTTTACTGTCCCATTGAGTGTCTCCTGTATTTTAAATAGAGTGTATGCACCCTGTGGTGCCCATAATATCTACTTCTGATTGTACTATCTGCAGTACATGGCTGTGGCTACATTGGCACTAAGATAAATCTGCTCTCGTACTGGTATGGTTACCAACTTTTTTACAAGTTTACAACACAAGGTTCCATCTAGTTAATGTTGTTTATTAAAAGTGGAATGACTATCTTGGAGGGTGAGCTGGTCCCTCTTGCAGCCAGGGGCATACTCGTAAATTATTGTATAGGAAAACAAGCTCTTGTATGGCCACAGACTTTAATTGTTAAGCCATTTAGTCAGTCTAATTTTGTCATGTAAAACACAATCTATGACACAACTATTGTAAGGTGAACCCTAAATGGATTGACAATTAAAGTCTGTGAGTATACACTATCAACAAATGTCATGGGTTGAATTAATATTATATCATAGCAGATATAATAGTACTTCAGTCATACATACACAGCACCTTTTGCTACTTTCTGTCTGAATGAATTTACTAACAACTATATAATTAGCGAAAAAATAATAAAATAACTACTGTCCTATATATTCTAGAGTGCGACTACAATAACTTTGCAGAGTGGAACATGGCTACACCTCCGTTTAAAAGTCAAATTTCTATGAAAATGTGATTTAAATGGAGGTGTTGCCATGTCCTGCTCTGCAAAGTTATCATAGTCGCACTCTGTACTATAAAAAATGTTGGATTGTATCGCCAATCACCATGACAAATGTCATAGGCAATACAAATTACTTGAGTACAAACATTTAGTGTAAGTTATCAACTTGAAAAAAAAGTAAAGTGTTGAAAAGGTATACCTACCAAGTGGTCCCATTGTCACTAAATCCGGATCTGCTGATGGGATCTTGGAGTATTCCAGGGAATTCTTCAAATAATAAATACGCACACCTATAACTATTATATTATACTGACTACAGTCTTTTCCGTATAGGAATCGACAGAAGAAAAAAAAGATTCTTTACAGTGTCAGTTTTAGGCTGACGTTCAATAAATGACATCTCTAAAGTAGATGCTCAAAAATAAAATATTGATGATATCAATACTTTTGTCTAATTTATTCACCAATGCTGTTTGCTACTTTTTACCTCAGGATTTGTAGATAATAAAAAAAGTAGTTGTATTTGCCTTTAAATAAAGAAAGTGTCCTTATAAAATAGAAAATGCCTACGGAGCCTATCTCTATAAGCAACACTCAAGAACGAAACATTTAGGTATAGAGGGTAGAGGTACGTTTAGTTCTGCTCATTGACAGAGCTGTCAAATAATGATGTCGAATCCGTATGTTGCTTCAATTATTTACTGTTCCTGTTAAAGTTTATTATTCTTAAGTAATTGGTGAATAGTTAATTGCATCATTCAATGTGAGTGATTCTGTGGGGATGTGTAAGAGGCATTTGCCAGACGACCACCGTGTAAAACAAGAAGTGAAGGTCCATTATATGGTTTTCGTAAATTGGTTTTCTATGTACTTTGATTTGTTATTTATCTGTATATGTAAAACAAATTTTGTTAAAATTTTACATTAAATAAATATCAAGTTTTATAACATTACAGAAATGTTTAGAATCCCTGCTTCTGTGTCCCTCTAGAGTCTATTGTTATCCGGTATGAACTATAAGTTTGAAGTTGCTTTTGTAACATGTTTAATTTTGTGTTAATTATTATACAGTGACAAACTAATGACTTATTAATGTTTTTTCAAGTTCTTTAACACCATGTCATTGCCATTAACTCAGTGAATGTACAAAAAACATTTCAATGTTAAAATAAATAAGACTTGTGAATAAGGCACTGGTCCCACCGCCGGCGAGTAAGCGAGCAAAGCTGGGCGAGTAACAGTTCATTGCGGGCTGACCAGGCACAGTGTGATCAATAGACCTTTCCAAATCCGCAATGTAATGCTACTCGCCCAACTTTACTCGCTCACTCGGCGGCGGTGGGACCAGTGCCTAAAGCTACATTCGAGAACACTTTTACAAGTAATTTTTTTATGTTTTTGGAAAAAATTAAATGAGATGATGAATGAGATGAGGTTCCACCACCACTGGTCTCATACGTAACATTTCTAGGCAAAGCTACCAGTGCAAGGTCAACTTAACGATATTTAATTTTAGTTTAGTTTAGAGCTTATTGGTGACTATGGATATGTGGCACCTTTTGTTTGACAATATAATATTCACGATTATATTCACGTCTATACACTAACAAATATTTTATATGAAAAACATTTGTGATAATTACTATACATAAATCCTAAATTATGTTTTGTTTTATGTTACAGCAATTTAGTAATCAACAGAACATGTATCCAAACTACGCTGGCGTCCCGCCGCCGCAGATGTGGCCCCCGCAGCAACAACAGTATAAGCCCAACTATCCTCCTTACCAGCAGGAGTATGCCCCCAACGCCAACCAACTCTACCAACAGCCGCCGCAACAACAACAACCACCACCGCTACCACAACAACCACCACAACAACAACAACAACAGTACAACCAGAATTATCCGCCAACAAACAGAATTAACAACCAACCCGGCTATCAGCAGTACTACCCGAACCAGCCCCAACCGAGCCAAGGGCAACCTAACACTGACAGTTGGGAAGACAACTGGGACTGGGGCTGGGACGAGTCGGCCAAGCAGGCTCAGCTGGCGGCACAAAACGCCGCCCCGCTTCAACAGCCTTTCAACAACGCCAACGTAATCGAGGAGAGCTTCGCTTCAACCGACACGTGGAACTGGTCAATGGAAGACAAGAAAGAGGCAGAGAAACCTCCAGCGGCAGAGAGCGCGCCAGAAACCAAACCAGAGCCAGCGAAAGTGAGGCCGCCGTCACAAACTGACGATGTAAAAACGCTGGGTGACAAGGAGGCGGTCAAAGAACGCCTCCCGAACCTCGCGCTGGGAAGACGGTTTAACTCCGACAACTTGACACCGCAATGGTCCATCGAGTCCCAGATGTCGCAAGAGTCTAGTGAGGGACCGCACACTCACTCCGAGAGCACGTACCGGAGCGAGAACCAATCCAGGAACTCCACTAAGAGCAGTCCCGGATTGAACACCGACACGTCCAACTTTAACTTTTCCCAGGGGCACGACGAGCTACTGCCCCCCATCGACTGGCCAACGCCCTCTGCAGAGGAGATGCTGCAGATGGAGCGAAGGGAGACGCACAAGAGCCACGACGAGCTGACTTCTTCACTGCAAGAAATGAGCATCGCGAACGAAGAACCGGCTTCTTTACAGGATAAAGAAATTAGGAGCGTACTGGACGCGCCTTCGCCGTCGAGGTCGCCCGCCACCTCCATGGCTCCCGCGCCGCCCGCCTCCTCCGTGGCGAACCTCCCTCCTCCGCCCTCGGCAGTTTTACCACCTCCTACGAATTTCCCTCCAACCGGCCAGAATCCTTTCAAAAATACTGGCTCGTTCTCCCATAAAACCACTCCTAGCAAGTCCAGTACGCCTAACCAACCGTTCGTCACTATGCCCAGTCTGACCTCCCCGGCTGCGGTGAATAAGGTGCAGCACAGAACACCGGTAGGGTTTGGGGCGAACTTAGAAACGACACCGGATAACTCCGAGAGGCCCGATCAGCCTCAAGTGCCGTTCCGGCCGCTGCCGGTGCCCCAGCAGATGCCCGACAACTTGGAAGTGGCTCCGCAAAATGACAGGAATGAGTACTTGCAGACGGCACATCTGTCTACCGGTGATTACGGTGAGAATACCGACTTCAGCAGGGGCATGCCCCCGCCGCCGGGCCTGCGCAGGATGGTAGTGGGCCAGCAGGAGTCAGAGTATGGACAGGTGAGCACCGAGGAGCCGCCACCGGGACTCGCGCGCATGGTCCCCGGCCAGCAGACGGAGGCAGACAACTCCTACAGCCAACAGAGTGACAACTACATGGACAGGCACATAGACGGGCAGCCCACGGATGAGAACCCTCGCCCGTACCACCAGGCGGATGGGCAGCAAACCCCCGACAACTACACCCAGCCGCCTCCGACCAGAGCGACCGAGAGACGACCCATCGGTTTGGACAGGATGGTCCCCGGGGAGCCAAGCAACGACGAGTACTCTCAGTACCAGGCGTCCGGGTACGCGGTCAACGAGCAGAGGGTCGTCACCGGGCTTGACCATGACTACCCCATCCCGGGCAACGCTGGTCCTACCGACATAAGAGAACAAAACGTCGACGGTTCCGATTACACGGAGAACATGCCCAGGAATCCGTTCGGCAACGTCCGCGGAAGTTCCAACGACGTGTCTGTCGACTATAACGGCCCGCCCTCAGAGCAGCAGAGAGAGGTGATGATGGAAGGCGAAAACCTTCAAGATCTCAGTGCCATAGCGCCCGCTGATATGACTTATACTAGGGAGCAGGCGTTGGACGGTGCCGACATGAGCGCTACCGATCCGGGCACGGACAGAAAGACGGATTTGTCTGAGAACGATCACCCGGTCTCGAGTTCGCGGCGTCAGTCGATCAACCGTGTGACGTCAGGCGAGGAGTCCGAACGGGACAGATTCAAAGCGTCCCCCAGGAGAGACCGGGAAAAACACAAGTCCTCCAGAGACAAGGACAGGAGCGGACAGGATCATGATGGAAGATACTCTCGGGATTCTAGAGGAAAGTATGACAGGGAAGAACGGCGGTCCGGGCGGAGAGAGCGCGACGAAAAGGACAGGCGGGAGAGGAGGGACGGCAGGGACAGGGAGGACAGCCCTGACGGGAGGAAGCTCCGCCGCAGTACCAGAAGCCGCCGGTACGAGACTGAGGACACGGACTACTATAGCGACCGGGAGAGAGACCGCAGGTAAACATCACAGTACCTTCATTTATTTAAAGACTGACATTTAGTAGTTTTTTGACCGAGTGAACGAAATGAGTCGGCTAGTAGTTCAAATAGGCGAAATTCGAAGCAGTTTTATTTAGCCTCCAAGCAGACTCTGTCAGCGCTAACGTCTTCGTCTAATACTAATAGCATTTATTGGCGTTTTAGGCGTTATCGGGAAGGCTCGTACTCCTCGAAGCCGCCCCGACCGGACGACTACCGCCGCTACGACGACCGGCGTCGCTACAACACTATCGAGCGCTCCGGCCGCTACGACGATGACGACCGCCGCCGCTACGGCCGTTACAGGGACATTGACCCCACGCGGAAGTACGGGAGCATGAGGGGCGAAGACAACAGAAGAGGTATGTTCTATTGTTTTGGTACTCCAAAAAATACTATTGCCGCTATGGCGATTAGCGCCGCTACGACACGTTCGAACGCTATGGTCGCTCCAGACACATTGACCCACAAATATTTATTTATTTATTTAAAGAACATACAGCTATCTTTACAGGTTTTAACCTAATACGATAGTGTGGAATTATCTAAAACTTAAATTATATATTTAAGTACCTATGACTATTTTTTATACAATTTACATTACATTTGAAAACGACTGCAATACAATAACGAACGTGACGAACGAAGAAAATAAAAGAGGTATGTACATTTTGCAAAGCTCAGAAAAGGAGCAAAGAAAAGTTACTATAGTCTGTTTTTTATTTCCGAGGACAAAAATGACATTTAATGTGTTGCCTGTGTTTTACAACTCATAAATAGTGATGTGATACAACCGGTACTTACCGACAAAAATTTAGGTAGGTACTTATGTTTATTGATATCAAAGGGTTTGTAATACAATGAGTCCAAACGATACAATACTTTAGTTAAGAATGCCACCCTTTTGGAGATATAGAATATTTAAAGAAAATCAAATAAAATGTACAATATTTAAAGGTACATTTTATTTGATTCGAAACTCATTACTTATCTTACAAAGCTGAAAATACGCCAAACCCGCTTTATTTCTCTGCATTATCATTTCAAGCAACGGAATCACATACGTAGGCACTAATTATCCAATAGTAGGTTAAAGCTTGAATACAATGTAGTTATTATATGTAATTAATTTTCGATAAGTACCTAAAAATATATGTTTTAACGTAAATAGTAATTTTTATTATATCGGTTATTAATAATTACACCACGAACCGAAACAAAGGACAGCACTGTTTCTTTAAAGCTGGCCACATTATTTTTACGTTTGACTTTTGTAGCTGTCATATTTGTCTTCGGAAATAAAAAACAGACTTTACCGTCGACAACGATAGTTGAAGCTGCTAGGCTACAATAATCGAACGTGATTGTTTGCTTAGACCGAATAATCTTCATTATTAGGAATGACGATGTCTATTTCCATTCGAAATAACTCTATATCTTTTATAATTTTGCATGGCCTTTAGCGAGTTTAATATGCGTCACTGAATTGAATTTGATTTCCTAATTTTCTATCCTCGATGGGGTGCTCCCAGGTTACCTACACTGAACTCAAATACATTGATATTATAAACAAAATTTCCATGGTTACAAGAAGTTTTGGGTTTTATTGTAATTCAAGTATAACTATCAAATTTTTCGTGTTGTTCTTTCTATTCTGTAAAACAAGATCGCCTCTTTCTGGCGTCTACAGTATCCATGTCTTATAATGTGAGTATCAAAGTTATTTCCTGATGAAAATGTCTGTGCTCTTGCCTCGCCGATGGATAATAATTTCTATAAGTGTTCAGATATATACTGACACCAACAGGGAATTTTCGCTAAAATTAATAGCTACTAACTTTTGCTAATGCGAATCTAAATGTTGCCTCGTAGTCGCGTATCATCAGGTCCTACTGAGATCAATCTTTTTAAAAACCACTTCTATCAATTGGTAATGAGTTGAATGTACGAGATCTCGTGATATGTTGATATCTATAAGATATTTGCGTAATATGGACAAGATAACGTCCACACAAATCTAACACGTTTTGTAATCTTCACGTATTGGAGCTGTCAATGTGTGCGTATGAGAACGGGCATCGCAGCACAACACATCTCTAATCTACCGAATACGAGTAATTGAGATTTTTTTTTAAAAGTATACATGTGTTTTTTTTTGTTGCTTAGAATCGTTTGTACTTTCGAACCTAATAACGAAAAATTTTTCCAGTGCGTCACGTCTATAGAAATAAAAAATCTTTCTTACAAAAACGTGACGATCTGGAATGGAAATTTTGGGACACAATTTTTCTTGTTTTAGGTTCGAAAGTACAAACAATTCTGAGTAATATATTCTATAAAAAATCAATCACCTATACATTTTTTTTTAAAACACTCTGCCACACCGCTTTCCTACAGCCCTATGAGCGTTTTTTCACCTGACGATACCGGCGCCAAGGTTGTCTACTAAATGTCCTGTCTCTTTCACTGCTGCGATGAAGAGAAAGGAACAGGTGAAACGCCCTATCATGGCTTTTTCGGGCGACCGTTAACTGATAAAAAAGCATCAGTCTCACGCAAGGGGGGATGTAGAAGCATTTGAAGAATTTGATAAACTGTTATTATTTTACACTGCTTTGCTTATGTTCAGTTTTGATAACACATGTACCTATGTTTGTTTTAAATTGTTACGTATATTTCTGTCTACGCGAACTTGTTACTTAATTGCTACTGTGAATCGAAAGCTACCAATTGTTTTACACTACATATAATAAAACTATACGTCTATGCGTGGTCTATGCACTTAAAACTAGTTCTTAGCAACCAGAGTCACCAAAGACTTGCATTTGCATGCAGCGTTTCTAACGCGATGTATACCATCATAACATTTTTTTCCTGTGTTTTTTAGCGGATATATGCTGAGTTCCTTTCAACGAAAAGCTAGTGGTAAATCTCAAATTATCTCAAAAAATAGGTACCTACAGTCAAGGGCACCAATATGTATACACCACAAAGTTTCAAAAATATGTATACAGGTCTTATTATTATGACAGTAAAGTTTATGTTTAGGAAAATCGGTAAAATATCGGTAGCTAATTTGTTAGCACCTTACATATCATCGGGGATGTAAAACTGGTTTATTTTTGCAGTCGTCACTTTCTCGGGCGACGTGAAAGACCCCGGTAGCACGAAAGGTATAATTGTGCAGCCATGCATGCGCGTGATCGCATTAACCATTCAAGTTAGCGGTTATAAAGCAAAGTAAACATCCAAATTTGGTTTAATTATAAACCTACCTACAGGGTTGAACAGAACGAATGAACCGCCAGTGTTGCATAAAACGCCCATAAATTTGAATTTAGAATCAATTGAAGGCTGCGTTTCCACCAGGGATGCGTAGCGAGGCATGTGTTTGTGGTAACCAATGGAAACAGCTCACCGGAGCGAGGATAGGTAAATTAAGTGTTTCCATTGGTTACCACAAACACCTCCCTTGCTACGCATCTCTGGTGGAAAAGCGGCCTAACTGTGTTTTCGAAATCTTGACCTAAATGCTTACGAAACTACTAATACAATGTGTTCCGATTTGCTTGAAATTTGATATGCCTGTTTAGTTAAAATGGCAATGCGTTATTTGAGCAATTTTTGTGGAATAACTTAGGCTACGATTGTTAATTTAAATTACTACCGTTGCTATAGGCGTGTAAACAGTAACTAACCTTAATCGTCCATTTTAGTTTGCTATAAATTTATGATTTATTTAAAAAGTATTTTTATGCAATCGGAACTGAGTGCGATGGCTATTTAGTAAGGTATACTTTTAAATTAAGTAAAATATACTCGAATATCCTGTAGGGGTACACATTCTTAATGCCAGATCTTAGTCTATATACTGAATAAAACGCGCTTTATACAGTTAACTACTTATTTGATTTGGATACATTCTCATTTATGTGTCTGAATCATAAAGAGCATTTGTGGTAGATATGTACTAAAGATGACATGACATATATTAAACGATATATAGACATGCATTAAACGATATTCCAACGGAAATGCGAATTCATTTGTTTTCACATAATAGTCTGCAATCACTTCAACATACATAAAACATAAGAATGGAAACCAAACGAAACACATTGACATATTACATTATTAACCTGACATCAATTTGTTATCGATACTGTCGCAATGCTGCCATTTTTTAAACTTTACTATGCATATGCATCTAACAGCCATTTATTGACAAGAGGCTATTGGTCTAGTCGAGTTCAAAAATATCATACGTTAAATTTACGAGTTGATATGAAAAAAATAGCGACTGTACGCTATCTGATACGACGAAGTTATTGTTAATGTATGGCATAGTGATATTGGTCAATTTATTTCACCCTAGACCGTAAGTGCCATTTTCCACTGCGCGGGAAGAATATTCGACTTCCTGGCCAAGGGAAGACGTAAAATTGTGTACACATCACGGGCGGTAGTAAAGATAGCCCCGAATCGCAGATGTCTACGGCTCGAACGCTGTCAACATTGTTTACCTTACCGCCCGAGGTGTGTAATATACTATTTTATCTATGCGCGTTATATTTTATCTTGCATGCATACCGTACTAAGCTAGGGGGCATGGGACTTGTAACAAATTCTTTTCTGAGACCTTTTTATCTAAGCTTCCCTTACAAAAGGGGCCCGGGCGCTTTTGCGAGTGGGCGTAGCAGCATTTACCGTTCTTGCTACATGACGGATCGGTCAACGTTTGCATGTATATTTGAACTCGACTAGCCAAAATTCATTTAACCTTTCGGTGCATACTATTTACATACATACATTTAATACTATTAAAATGACATAGTAAAAATCAACTTAACGTCAATTTCAGACTTTGTCAAATCTCAAATTGACATGGATTTGATTTTCCCTTGAGACATTTTAGCATTAAATTGCACGATACGGTATGCATCTAAGTGTTAAAAAAATCACGGGGGTACTCCAATCACCGCGGTCGCTTGTACAATGATAGTGTTGTCCGCAGGCGACCCGTACTCGCCGTCCCGCGCGGAGTCCCGCGACGCGGGCCCGACCGATGACGAGCTGAACGACACTCTCGCGTCGACCGATTCTCGTCGGCGGTCCGATCGGGACAGAGACAGGCACAGGCGCCGGCATCCGCGCTCCGACGCGTACTATGATGGTGAGTGATTTGTGCATTCTTATAAATCTTTAACTAAATAAATTTAAAAATTGTTACGTTTTATGGCGATATAAACGTTAAATCAAATGAGCCCAAATACGATGGTTTTACCCACGGAAATACATCAAGGTAGAAGGAAAATGTGTATGTACCTCGCGTGCTAAAAAGAGGAAGGACTATTATTATCAAATTTGAAAATCTAAAAATAATGGTATAATTAATTGTTGAAATACCACCAAATAAAATGGAAAATTTATGTTTTCCATCACTAAATTACACTTTTGGCGTCAAACGCCAAGCGGAAAACGTTACACGCTTGGTTCCCAAACAAATCGACGAACTATTTCCTTCTAGTTCAATATATTTCTGTGGTTTTATCTCATGTAATTTAGTGGCTCCTATAGTCACCTTCCATCTTCATCATCAAATGAACTCCATATTATTACATTATCACCGAAAACACGCAAATATTACCAAATTTGAGCCCAATCAGAAAATGGTCCTAGTTCAGCTTGCAAGATTTGCTCTAAACATACCTACTAACATACAAAGGTTGCAAGTTAATAAGAAGCTATTAAAGGAAAGCGCTTATAGGGAACGTGCACGACGAAGGTGCTGCCAACTGGTGCCTCCAATCTAAATCAAGTACCCTGTCATGCTGGGGCATCATTGACGGAAACGCCCTAATTTATTGCGATGAAGGACGATTAACGTCAGTGTAGCTACGACTTACTATATTTGACATTGACACTTACATATTGTCATTGACATTGACAGCTTGATTTGACAGGGGTGATAATTTCCTTTATTGTCCACCCGTGTCTCTTTTGTCGTTAAGTGCTGCCACCTATAGTTCGTGCACGTTCCCTATAATTGCTCAACTGTTTTTGCTTCGCAGGTTACGGCAGCGTGTACCCAGACCCGTACGCGCTGCAACGCCAGCAGTACCAATACTACGAGCACCTCCGGCTCACCAACCCGACGCGCTACATGGAGATATACAAGCAGATCATGGCCGGGCAGCCGGGGCCGCCGCCCCCGCCCGAGTACCTCGCGGCGGCCAGCAAGATTACCGCTTTGGAAGGTGAGTGAGGCCGGTTGTAACCTTACAGGCACACGTGAGGAGATACTACGAGCCCCTCCGGCTCACCAACCCGACACGCTACATGGAGATATACAAGCAGATCATGACCGAGCAGCCGGAGCCGCCGCCCCCGCCCGAGTACCTCGCGGCGGCCAGCAACATCGGGTTTTTTTTTTAAAACGCCCATATTTACTTTTGTGGGAAAATATTTTACGAACGAACACAGCCTTGCTATGATTTTATTTTATGTATAGAAAAGGGGCGTAAGTCTCCTTAAGATCTTCTGTAGTGTATTTCGATACTGAATTCTCACTCATCCTATTAATTAACGATCTTCTTTTTAGGTTACGGGTCTTTGGGCTACGACAACAGAGCGGAGGAACGTGGCAGCGTCCATTCGGGTCGCTCGAGCGCCAACGGGCTAAAGGGAACTGATACGTAAGTGTATCCAAGTAAGGCTCACATTGGCTTGACATAACCGGCTTATGAGTGACACTTTTGATCACACTTGCACAAACATTCATTGATGCTGTCCCATTGCCGCGGGGAATTCCATTCATTCAGCTGTTTTCCATTCATTCGCACTTGCCCATTCACTTCAGCATCACCGACCGCTACGAACGTAAGACGTACTACATAGTCTGATTAATAAATGTTTTTTAGTTAGTTTTGGCTAGTGTGAGTAGGCGGTTACTAAACCAGCTATTTACATATGCTGCCTCATGGTTACTTAAGTTGGGTAAAACCGGATTAAAACAATACAATACTAAAGAGTATTGTATTGTTTTTGAACACCAAAAAATTACACGAACCACAAATCGGTTGATTAAGAAAAAGGATAAGAGATAGACCTTCTATGTCAGTATCAGTACGTACAGTACAAATCTTTACAGTATACATGACGTATTCTCGACTTCTGTTCTTAAATTTTAATGAAAGTTTGTGCAACTGGACAAAATGAGGACACCCTGAAATGCATATTTGGCGCGCTTAATAAATGCAGTGTGTAAAATCCCGAGCACGATATGGTTTATGACGTAAAGCATATATCTCTTTGTAATAATGAGGTATGTGCGAGAGGGGAGAGTTCTTTCCGTCGGCTGTATATAGGGTTGCCATAGGTCAAGATTTTTAGCCATTTTTCAGGATTGCGGTCTTGGAAAGCGTCAGGATTTTTCGGAAACCTACATTGAATTTGATAGTTCTTTTCTGTATCAGCAGCACCTTTGAATTGTAAACGAAAATAACTGTCACAAATTATACACAGCGCTTCAGTAGGCTCTCCACGACATATATATTTTTCATATGGCAACCCTAGCTGTATAGGCGTACAATCTTATTGGGAGGCAGTACAACACAATACAAGTACTCTATTGCACACCTCAAGAAATAGAATATTAAAACAATGAGGGCTACCGTTTTTGTGCTCACCAGTTGGCGCCACTGTCGAGTAGGGATCTGAAGTATAGCTATCAGTTTTTTATTACGAATGTGAAAACGAAGTTTACATTTCAATCGTATTTAATGCCTTAAAACCGTACTATAAAATTTCGAGAATGCCGCAGTATTGCGTTTACTTCGGAAAAAAGAGGACATTCGTTTCCGAATGATGAAACTGTCTCAAAGCACTGACATTCGTTGACCCGCAACTCATATTTGCCCTAAATAATCTCAGATATTGCAAAATATGGATAGAATTATTCTAATAACAAATAAACCCGTGTAGCCTCTCACAAACAGTGACATTTGACATTTTGGAGACCACACTAAAAAAAATCTGAGCCAACTAAGAGAGATTTTTTCTTAGTTGGCGTTAATTTAAATAAAACAAACAAGATATTAAACATGTCAACGAAAGCTGATTAATTAGAACAGCTAGTTCATTAATAATTGAAACAATAATCTAGAATCTTAATAATTTTAAACAAATAGATTCCTTGTTTATATCATTATTTTCTTCTTTGTATGATTCGATCATGTTTAATTAGTTACCTTATACATCTATGTTTGTTGAATCAAATCAGAAGTCGTTAATTGAACTATGATAAATAATCAATATCATCTTAGTTGGTGCATCTAACGTCTTGTTAGGCTCGTATGGAATCAATATGCTTGATTATAACTATTACGATCTTATTAGGAGCAACCCATATTTTTTAAGAGTGCACAAGATTTACTAGCGCCGCGAAATTCATCCGCGGTAGCCCTCACTGCATGGAGATATCAGATTTACTGGCGGCCACGCCTTTTCGAAACAAACTTGTATAAACGAGAACGCATATGTGCGTTACTGACAGTAAATATTTCATGAACAAGCTCGTCTAGTCACCGTTGCACTCTCTCACTCTGGCTCTTAATTAGGATGTACGCCTATAGACGACGTCGAATACTAATTTATAAAAACATATTTATAGTGTGTTGCAATTTCACAGCCTCTGGGTTAGCTATCGCAAATTTCTAAGCATGATCATTGAAATTTCAACTTTATTTTCATCATGTAAAGATATCTTTCTGCTAACAAGGGGACTTTGCGGTGGCACCCAATTTCATGTAATATTGGCATCTCCTGTCGAAACATCCATAGTAGTTTTGCTTCTAGAAATACTAGGGAAGTTCTAGAAGCATATAGCTACGGATCCACTCACTCGGTTACGTTCATAGCTTGCACTTTACAGTCGAGTCTAAAAATATGTATACATTTCGCGACTTATGCCTTTGACTTAAGATTCAAAATCGTTACATATTTTGAGACATGATCGTACCATATTGTAAAACGCATTTTTGTGATACTAATTAGGGTACCATAAGGCATTAAGGCTTAGAAACACATTTGCCATTCGATGTTTAGATAATAAAATCATTACACTACCTCACACTGTCAGCAGAGCTTCCAATACCGATATTTTTAGTATGGACAAATAATACCAGTTTCAAAAACTTAGTTAAAAGTCGATTTTAATTGATCTCACCCTACACTATTTACTTGCATAATCAATTCTATTATTAGTACATTTACACAACTAGGGTGGTAATACAAAGAAAGGCCGAGATCGCAGAAGTTTGCGGCCCGAGCTGCAAGCGAGGCACGTAAATATGCGATCAAGGGCTTCCTTTGCTGTCAACACTTGGCCAAAAAGCGGCTTTTTCTGTACGCGCAGCGTGCGGATAAAGTCACTTTATGGCCAGGTGTGGCATAAAATAAATATCAATGAACAAACTTACACAAGTCGTTGGGCTAGTGCAGTCGCGATCATTAACTGGTGACCCATCTTCCAAAAATTGTCTTTGAACACTCGTAATGCAATAAGGTCACTTAGTAATCTCTACCCAAGTAACAGTTGACACTTAAGGTATGCATTTTGCTGTATGAGATTCGTTGTTATGTTGGTCACATATTTAAACTCGTGGCCGCAGCTTCGCTTGTTGCTCGACATAGCACAGAAGCACGACAAAACTTCGCAGGTAGGTTTACTATCGCGTCGACAACATTTACGTTTTGTACAAAATGCACACATACACTCGAAACAAAATCGGGTCTCAAAAACCAATAGTAAATTTTTACCACACACACAAAGTCCAACTTCGTAGGTAGTACTAATCGTATCAAACGCGTTTACTTTTTATTTAACTGGAGCACATATACATACTCAAAGCACAATTTTACCACACACTAAAGTCTTAGTGTCGAGCGATTCTCGACTGTATCGCGACCGAGTAGAGTGCAGTTCGGCGGGACTGTACAGAGCTGTTCGTAGGTACTACGGGTACCGCCACGACGCCTCGCTACGGGACGCGCCGTCGCTGCGCACCGATCTATCTGACAGGTAATATTGGCCTCCGATACCGGTAATTTTAGTACCGGTTTTTCAAAAAATCCGGTATTGAAAATACCGGTATTAGGAACCGTAGTAAAAAGGGATGATGGAGGTCTAAATTAAAAATGGTCATCCCTTAGTCCAATAAGTAAAATATTCTGTAAAAATAATACATGACACTATTAAGTATAATTTTATTTCTACGAATAAACGGATAAACTTCCAATAAATTCCATGCATGTCTCCCTACTTTTTTATTTTACCTACTCCTTAATTATTCAGTGTCAAGAACCCAACTGTCGCGTTCATATTGTATGGCAATTTGGGAGCCTGGCACTGAAAGTGTTAAAGCCTCAGAAAATAACTGCTGGAATCCTTCGGGTATATCTCAGGCACTTTGTACATTTCCCAATCCGTTTATGACTAAATTGGCAATACCTAATTGTATATATAATTTATTGACATTCTTTCACTTTTGCCACCTCACTACACTGCTTGTCGGCTAGAGTCATACCCACATTGGTTTGCAATCATTCACTTTGTTTGATCATTGAGCATGGTTTTTTTTATTGTTAAGGCTAATTTATAAGCTTTTATAAATTAAAAAGTAATTTCATTTTGTATGCCAACATTTCTTCGTTGTATCAGGGCACTTTTTAAGTGCTACCACACACTTGAAATTACAATTATATTTATGTGATTCCTAATCAGAATCACGGGTACTATCGGCTCTGATAGAAGATAAAAATTGTCTCAAAGTTTTCATACAAATTTTGTACTTCAGTTCCGTTACCGCCTTAGGAATAAAAAATATTAGTACACATTTTTAGCACTCGCCATTCTGAGTAAGAACCACATAACATTCAGTGTTTAAAAAAATTTACATCAATAACTTTTCTAAGTACCTTTGTAAGTAACTGACTTTTGCACGGGGAACTATAAAGGGTTTTTTTACGTTTAACTATATATGTATGAGGTTCGTCAAGAGGGCGCTATTTTTGAGATAAATGTGGGGACGTCAATTTTACCCATTATAAACTTCATTAGGGCCAAAACCGTGCAAAAAAAGTGCCAAAATCAGATAGCTCCGAAATATAATAATTCTAAATTGAATATTGTGTTATGTTACAATAATAAAGGGTTATTTATTTTTTACGAATGTTTACTAAACAGCAGGGTTCATTTAGTAATCATTGGTGGAAAATGTTTTTAATTTAGCACTAAATGCGTCTACTGAGCAACATTGCTGTGTCATTGACAATAATTGAATCGCTGCCTGTGCAAGAAATTAGTTCCCATTAAATTCCTTAATATGAACCTCATATCATATGTTTTTGGTCAACCTCATTTTTTTTCTATATAGACTAAAATAGTGGTTGATAATATGGACATTGCGGTATGGCATAAAATGTTTGGTTTTGTAGGGAGTTGAACACTGATGCGTCCCTCAACCTTCATCTCGAGGAGTCTACCGTGCGGTCCGAAAGGATGACGCCATTCAAGTTCTCCACAGCTCACGTCAAGGTATCCATTTTCACATAAATCGCCTAACAGTTTTTACAAATAGACACGACACTCATACACATAATAGAAAAGCAAAAACCAATATTATGTAACAATATATTATTAGTCTAAACTGAATATTAGTAGGTATGGCACTTGCCTGTGTTTTATCTGTTTTAACGCCCCTTCAAGTATTATCCGCTCTCGAATACAGTCAGATTACAAAAATAATTAAAAACAAAATATTAATTTCTCGAACAACTTCAGTCCATAGAATATTAGAAGCAAGTTATCTGTTGTAGCTCAATCTTACTCGTACCCTGATAAGTATTCCAATACCGATATCTATTTTCTATATCGGTAAATACCGGTTCCGCAGTGTGCTTGTTATTCGTCCATTGCGTTTATAACCTGGTCATTCCGTGCAGGGCAACATTTCTTCCCGCCACGTGGTGGTGGTCCGGCCGTCGTACCCCGTGGACGGGCTGCCGGCCACGGTGCAGATAATGTCGCTGTCCGCCACGCTCGCGGGCGACCCGCGCGTGCAGGAGCTCGTCTCGTACCCCGGCCCGCTCGTCAAGGGTGAGTGTAGATAGTTTGTCTTATTGTAGGGCGACCTCTCGTCCCGCCATGTGGTGGTGGTCCGGCTGTCGTACCCTGTGGACGGGCTGCCGGCCACGGTGCAGATAATGTCGCTGTCCGCCACGCTCGCGGGCGACCCGCGCGTGCAGGAGCTCGTCTCGTACCCCGGCCCGCTCGTCAAGGGTGAGTGTAGATAGTTTGTCTTATTGTAGGGCGACCTCTCGTCCCGCCATGTGGTGGTGGTCCGGCTGTCGTACCCTGTGGACGGGCTGCCGGCCACGGTGCAGATAATGTCGCTGTCCGCCACGCTCGCGGGCGACCCGCGCGTGCAGGAGCTCGTCTCGTACCCCGGCCCGCTCGTCAAGGGTGAGTGTAGATAGTTTGTCTTATTGTAGGGCGACCTCTCGTCCCGCCATGTGGTGGTGGTCCGGCTGTCGTACCCTGTGGACGGGCTGCCGGCCACGGTGCAGATAATGTAAACCCGCGCGAGCAGACTTTTTAACTAAATCACTCTAGTGAACTCCAACGAAAAGGGCTGGCACAATGGTCTGGCCAAAGCGGCATAAAAAACGCCCAAATCGTAAACAATAACAAATAACGCGTATCTTTTGAGGCTCACTTTGATCACTATCTAAGATCAGGTTAGAGAGCACCATCTTACCTCGGTGAGCTCTGCGGCACTGACAGCGTCATAGTACCATATTACGCACCATGGAAAGGATCGGGCAGTAGATGGAGTCGAATGTTCGAAGGCTTCACCTACGGCTCGACCGTCGAGGTCACTCGAGTTGCATCACACACCACTATGTATATTTTTGCAATTGTCACTACTTTATCTCGCAGGAGTGACACACAAGAAGAGCGTGATAGAATACTGCGCGAGCCGCGTCCGCAACGCCAACGGGCGCAGTGACGTCATCGGCTACGTGTTACTGTGGGAGCTACTCGCGCTCCTGCTCAGGCAGAACGGGGTAAGTATATCTTAAAGTCTATTCATTTTTACTTCTCCAAAGTAGTAAACAAACTTCTACCCTCATTGTACTCATTTTATGCCGTGGTTTTCATTTATATTTCTAAATATAGTTTTTTTTTAACCAAAAGTATTACTAATTTATGGCTAAAACATAGGCTCCGTTTTGACCAAGTACGGTGTATTTTGAGGTTATAAAGTTGTTTACTACTTTGGACAAGTAAAGATGAATAAGACTAGTAATTAATTCACTTCGTAGGTTTTATACAGTCCATATTCTCTTAGCATAACTGTAAAACAATATTGCCTTTTACTATTAGTATTGATAATATAAACTATAATACAGTGGTGTGGAAACTTTTTTCATGGGGGGCAGAATTATAGCATAAATTAATGTTCTTTTAAAATCTGTATAAATAATCCGTCCAAATAGGTATATTATCGCGGGCCATATACTAATTATTACTATACGAATGACTGTGGGCCGGATTGTACCCTCCCACGAGCCGGAGACGGCATGCGGGCCGCACTTTACCCACCATTGATCTAATCTGATGATTAGATTAGATTAGATTTCTTTATTTCACAATATAAAATACATTATAAATTACATATGTCAATTTACACGATTTCATAGTATGATCGTCAAAACATTAATATTAATAATAATGATGATGAAGATGACGATTTTAATATAATCTAATAATAATAATAAATAATAATGTGTTATTTTAACAAACCGCGGTCTAAAGATCTTTGTTTTTGCAGGTAGTCGTGGGTACTGACATCGCGGAGCTGTTGATGAAGAACAAACGCGATTTTGAATACAATATCACGAAAACCGCCCAACCGAACGGTAATTATACCAATATGTACATAGTTTTATCTATTAAGGAGCGTCCTCACTGAGAGCATTCTTTCGCGAGAATTGTGAACGAGCAATCTCACCAACTAACGCTCGGCTCAACGTCCACACCATTCGAATTCTTCTTTTTAGTCGTGCACTGTTGGCAGAGTGGCCGTGGTCATGTCTCGGTTGAGTCTCGCACCACCGCTTTTCTTGTGAGGGACGCCATTATACACATCGTTATTATATACATCATACTCGTCGTAATAACATACTGTCAGCTAAACTTCAGGACCGTACTAGACGGTGGCGCCAACTGGAGAGCACAAAACAGTAGCCCTCATTGAGCGAGGACCATTACATTGCGGATCTGGAAAGGATCGATCACACTGTACCTCGTCAGCCCGCAATGAACTATTAGTCGCTCAGTTTTACTCCTTTACTCGCGTAGACTGTGTGACAAGTGCCTTAATGTCTTCTACCCTTTATGACTCGTGTCGTTTGTTTCACTTTACGTCTCGGTCATTAGTCGGGTATAGTGCAATACCGCGTAAGTACCATATGGGTCATTATTTGAGCGTTTCACCCGCCTCATTTTCGTGGACACATTATTGTCGAAGTTCCCTCAGATTTTACGGGTTGGGTCCGGAACGCCTTACTTGCATTTAGCCTTGGTATTCCAAACGTCTCAGTTGTACACTGGCTAAGTATCCAAAATGACTTGGTTATCTAATCCCATGATTACAAAATGGTCCAAGTTTCAAAAAGACTTAGGGAGCAAAACGCCTAGGTCGTGAAATGCACAAGTAGGCAGAATGTCTCAATTGTATAAAGTCTTGGTTGTGATAAGGACTACGTAATCAAAAGATCTTGTTTGTTTAATGTCTTAGTTATAAAATGAGGAAGTGGATGAAACGTCATTATTGCTAAATGACTACGTTATATTTATGTAAAATTAGTAACTGCAGATTAACATTAATATCTGCTTAATTATCAATATAAGTGGCCTGCAATCGAATTTGAAGTACTATGAAGGTGATAATAAAATAATGTTATGTCATTATACAACCTGGACAAATTGCTACTTAAGACATTTTTTTTATACTTTACGATTTAACTACATAGTCTTTATACTATAAAGACATTCTACAATATTGGACGTAAAGATTATTCAGACCATATACCTATTAAAACATTATGACGTTAAGACGTTTTGCAGTCAAGTCATTCAGTCTACTATGTCTTATAACAGTGAGGGCGTTTTACAGACCAAGACATTTTACTCCCCGGACAAAAATACAACTAAGGTGCTCTGCTCTCTAAGGCTAAATGCAAGTAAGGCGTTCCGGACCCAACCCGATTTTACTCTCATATCGAGCTATTTGGTACATATCCGGGACTGCTAACAAATACCTTACAATTACATTAAAATCTGCCGGAATCTCAACAATAATGTGTCCACGAAAGTGAGGCGGATGAAACGCTCAAATAATGACCCGTATGTAACATAAGCTACTTATGCGGTATTGCAGGTTCAGTATTGAGGTTCAGTTTCAAGCAAATTTGTGAGAAATTGAAACCTTATCTACATGTGCTACTTAACCGGTATCGCACATCCCGACAATTTGGTATTGGGCCCGTATTTGATTTATTTACTTTTGTTTGTAGCCGCGGACGGCCGAAGGTCTGGTGTATCAGAAGAGGACATCAGCTCGTCGCCAGCTTCAGACCTTACACGTGAGTTACAATTACATTTATCTTCTTTGAAGAAACCCCCCCACACTGGCATCTCTCCTCTATATAAATAGCGTCCTATATTCTTATTCTATGTTCTTATATTGGTATTGGTTACCATCGAGCCGCTCTAATTATAAACATGGAAGGCCTTATTGGGTCGATTTCAAAGCTTTTCGACTGCGGCGTTTTTTTTTCATTCGTGTTACCTCTTGTAATGTGTTTTTCTGGTCTGCAATTAAGAATATTTGTATTGTATTGTAAGATACGTGTGTTCATACGAATTTGGTCTTTGTTACAGCGGGCGAAGACCCCAGTTTCCCGCGGCAGGCCGGCATCGATGAGAAAACAGCTGTTGACCAGTTGAGGGAGTACCTAACCTACGGCAACAGGCAGGAAGCTATCGGTGAGTTCTTGGCACTCAAATACCGCTTTAGTCAAGGACCTTATACTCGTAATAAATAGCCGGATCTAGCCTCGTTAATACATGACTGAAGCACCTGTAGTAAGCGGGTTTCTTAACTCTGGTAGATGTGTACGTGCAGTAGCAGGGTACTAGAGTCAGACTACGCTAAGTTTGCAGAGGTCGAAAAAAGGTTTTACTAAATATATACATGGCAACATGCGGAAACTACAACAAGAGGATTATTTAATCTTGGTCCTTGGCTATAATTCTTCCGTTTATTATAAAATGTGTGTACAAACCTACTAAAATAAATATCTGGGTAAATCTTGAACACATCGATCTAGTTTTAACCAAACTAAGCGATTTGTGCCAGGGTCTTAGAAAATTTCAATGTATTTAAATATGTACATGTAAACAAGCATTGCTTAGTTTGGTTGGAACTAGATCAATTTGCGCACGACTGTCCTGAATATTTATTTCAGTAGGTATGTACACATTATACGCTTATTAAGCGGGAAGATATTTGCAAAGTATCAAGACTAATTAATCATCTTGCTTGTGATGTTGCCGTGTGTGTTTTTTCCAATAAAACCTTTTTTCGACCTCTGCAGACTTAGCGTAGACTATACGCTAGTTGATGTGTGCGTGTTGTTCGTTAGTCCAGCTATTTATTTTAAGGTTCTTAGTTTTAACGCCTCCGTCGACAAACCAGAACGTTCGTCGTTGTACGTGTCGCTCGGTACTCCATACAACTAACTAAATATTTTTACTAAAAAAAACCCGACCGCGGTGCATTTTAAAAGTGCATAAAATCCGCCATTATGTTTATTTTAACGAACTTCATAACTAGTGACGCCATCAAGTTTTTTGTTACGGGGAAAATAGTTCCGAACTGTTCGGATGGGCCTATCCTTACTTTTGAAATCCTTGTTTTGATGGGATTTATTTGTACCCTACTACCGCCGCTTACATACGTTTGATATAATAACCGTTTGCACCAGAATGGGCGATGTCGCACAATCTGTGGGGCCACGCGTTCCAGCTGTGCGCGCACGGCGACAGGCGCGCGCGCGCCGCCGTGGCCGCGCGCTTCCTGGCCGGCGTGCCGCGCACCGACCCGCTGCACACGCTCTACAACACGCTCGCGGGCCGCCAGCCGCCCGTGGCCACGGTGAGTGACCTGCGAGATGGCTATCGTGGTAACGGCCAATAATAACCGCTTGCACCAGAACGGGCGATGTCCCACAACCTGTGGGGCCACGCGTTCCAGCTGCGCACGGCGACCCGCTGCATACGCTCTATAACACGCTCGCGGTCCGCCAACCGCCCGTGGCCACGGTGAGTCATCTGCAACATGGCTATGGTGGCCAATGAAGAGAAAAAAATATTTATTTCTACAAGTAGTTGTTGATACTTGATAGTAAAAATTAATGGAGATGTAAAGAGTCTCCGTTGTCAAAATATTATGTTTTGGAGGTGTAAAGGATCTCCAAACGTCAAAATACGAAATGTTTACTAAAAATGGTGTGCCGTCTTCGGTCTGCGGGAGGGATTAATCCCGCCCGCCCACGGTCCTTTGCAATAAGTAGCATATGGCCCGTGCCCGTTATAATAAGTGGTGGCGGTTGCAGTTAAATAACTTTTATATGGGTAAAACGCTGAGTAAAATGGGCCCAAATCGCGTTCTATAAACGTAATCATTACGTTTTTATGAGTAATTTCCTAAGCTAAAAGTCTGAATATGTTACGTTGCCGCGACGATTATATGACGAAATTTTGCTAGTTGGGTGGTATCATAAGCCTGCATGGCGACATTAGGAGTAAATTGGTCTGTTTCCTCTGAACAAATGTCCAGTGACATATTAGCAGCGTTATATAGAAAACAATCAAACCGCATCAGCGCCATCTTTGATATGTTCAACAAATTCGGTTGTACAGGGCGTGACGGACGAGCGGTGGGGCGACTGGCGGGCGCACGCTGCCATCATACTCTCCAACACCTCGGCGAAACCGGAGAACGAGACGAGAACACTTACACAACTTGGTATGTATCTCCTTGCAAACTTGTCATATCACTGGCTCAATATTACAGGGTCCTGTTACATATTCAGGGTAGTTAAAGTTAGACTTTGCGTCACTATGACTATGTTCAAATTTCAAGTAGTCAAAAGTGAAACATAGAACCCTGTAATATTGAGCCAGCAATATAGGTATCTTTGCGATGAGCGGTGGCCGGATCAGAGTGACTCAAAACACATAGACTTCGCGGGAGGAAGTATTATAGTTAGAGTGGTTAACACCACCCAATATTTTTTTGCGATGCTTAGGTAGTTTTATTAATCTTGATCCGGTTACTGCTGTTGAAAATGTTTGGATGCATATAAATGTGTATAATTTGTATAAAAAGTATGTGTATCGCTTAGTAACTATCAAGAAGTGCTCAGATTATTACTGGATCGATAGTCTCCAACACTGTAAAGTTAATCGCCGATGTAAGCCAGGCGATTGGAACGAAAAAGCTGTGAAACTATGTTACATAGCCTTTGTTTTGATCATCACCATTATTTTTACACGTAAAAAAAATTAAACTGGAAATTCTTCTCCCAGGCGACTCCCTCTCATCCCGCGGCTTACTCTACTCCGCCCAGTTCTGCTACATTTCCGCCCGCGTGCCCTTCTCCCGCCACCCCCTCGCGCCGTTCGCCCCTCCCCCCGCGGTCCCCACCTCCCCGCCCCGCCTGGCGCTGCTGCTGGCTGACTCCAGGGCGGACTCGCTCAGGGAGCTCGCGACGAACGAGGCCATATTCGCTACTGAGATCTACGAGTACGCGTTGTCGCTGAGCCAGGATTATTGCATCGGCGAGTTACAGGTGAGTCAGGTCTTTTTTTGCATTGCAAATTGGCTACTTGCAGATGTTTTATTTTATTTATGCCACACCTTTCTGGCTAAGTGTAGACATAAAATGATGTACACAACACGGGAGGTAGTAAAGAAAGCCCTCGATCGCGTATTTACGTCCCTTGCTTGCAGCTCGGCCCGCAAACTTCTGCGATCTCGGCCTTTCTTTGTATTACCACCCTAGTTGTGTAATGTACTATTTATTGTTTCAAACTTTTACTTAACTTGCAAGCTGCGTATGTAAGTTGATCGTTTTAAGGGTGGAGGAAGCCATTTTGACTATCGAGCTGATCTGGGATGTTGGGACTGAAGGTTCCTGATGGCAAACAGATGTATGAATTTGGTCTAGTACGTTTTGTTAACATGAGTATTATCTATTAAAAGGCGTAGAATCTCACTTTATCGTCTGCTTGTGGAATATTTTAGTTATAATTTCCCCATGCGAAACCTAAGATTTTCATGCACTAATTCGATGAAATTTTGACGTCATAATCATAACATCTTATCTGAAGTTAAAGCGCGAGTGTATGAGTTAAGAATAAAGGATTTAGAAGAGCTTCAACGACCAGATTAAAACTCTAAGGACATGAACTTTTTAACTTATCATGTCATGCCCAAAGTAAAGCCTTGGCTTAGCTGTAAGAGTGTACTTATTATAAAGTCGAAAGTTTCTTCACCTAAAAGCCAACACCGCAATGCAACTGATTTACGTTTTGTGCTTTGGTCTAAGCGAATGTCTCATACTGTTCATATTGTTTGTATCAATTGGCGTGTGCAACCCATCTAGTGCCACGCGTCATTCCCCGGCATACTCCTGATCAAACAAGAAATTAGAAACATGGTCCTACTTGAATTTAAGGATCCCATTAGAAGTTACCCTAGGTAACGTTTGCTTTTAAGTGGTATATTATATAGTTTGGAAATGTAACATGTGCTTGCAAAGTGTTAAATGAATGTATTTGAAAATTGACGAACCTTTCCATTCCGCGACTGAACCTTCACTTGCCTGGGAATGACTCGATTATAAATGAAATCGTTGACAAACCTTGCCATATGTATTCCAGGCGTACAAGTTCCTGCTAGCATGCAGACTCGTGGACGCCGGCGAGTATGAGCGTGCCCTGGCGTACACGGAGATACTGGCGCGGGCCGTGACGCGCTCGCCGCGCGACTACCCGCCCCAGCTGGTGGCGCAACTAGCGCAGCTAGCAGACAGGTGGGTTCCTACGACCGTGCAAACTCAAACTCATTTATTTCTGCAAGTAGGCCTCAAGGGCTCTTTTACATGTCTGATTCTTTTCTATTCTTTTGGCGCTTCGGTAGATGACCTTCTGGTGAGAAGAAGCGCCTGAAGAAACTCACCCGTTTGTCTTTTAAAAAAACATTACAACAATGGTGACATTATTACATAAAATGACATTTATAAAATGCTTCAAGCAAATAACTGGGCACAGTTTTTTTTCCTTTTACCGAGAGACGTATATGTATAATCTCCGGATCCATTACATTACAAAACTTAAAACTACATTTTTAGAGATGAAAAGGGTCTCTAAGCGTCAAAACACGATAAAAAATATAGAAAATAGGCAAACATAGACTAAAATTAATGGAGATGTAAGGAGTCTCCGTTGTCAAAACATTATGTTTTGGAGGTGTAAAGGACCTCCAAACGTCGAAATACAAACTGGGAAACGTATGTTTTATGGTGCTGATTGGTACACGTGGGCTGTGACCGTGATCTCAACCGGTTGGTATGATAAAGTCAGGCTGCGGCTCCACTGAGGCGGAGCGTAGAGTAGACGTGTAGGCTGTAGGGATCGACCAATCACATTAGTGTTCGCTGTTTCCATTGAAGCGGAGTGGAGACGAGATGTGGATTTCAGCTAACGTGATTGGTCGCTCCTACAGGTCTCCGCCTCAGTGGAGCCGCAGCCTTAGGATGAAGTCGGCATAGTTTCCCGTTCACAGAATGAACTGATTGTTGGTTGAGGGCGTTTTACTACTACATAATTAGAGGGTATGCGTTACAGTTTGGATTTTCACACCAAATCCAGAGCTCTATACATTGCACATCTTCAATTCTTTTGACAACCCCTTTGTTGCCCAACCACTCCCGCCCCCACCGCTGAACAGCTGCCCGGATCAAGACAAGCCAAGCAAGATAAACGGTTTTAAACACCTAACCAAACAGCGATTGCTATGTTTCGACAGGGGCACTTAAGATATTCCTTCATGTACTAAATAATTGTTCCAGGCTTAAATACCACGATCCAACATTGAATGAGGACCCGCCGTTGGTGGAGGAGGGCGGCGAGAGCGGCGAGCCGTCTCCGCGGCACCAGCAGTGGCTCGACGACGTCGCCAGCGTCGCGCAGGTGCTCTCGGTGAGTACTGGGCCTGTTGGCTATGTGACTACAGACCCATCTAGCGTAACTAGAGCAGATTATCAACTGTGGAGAGTACCACGATCCAGCATTGAAGGAGGACCCGCCGTCGGTGGAGGAGAGCGGCGAGCCGTAGCCGCGGCACCAGCAGTGGCTCGACGACGTCGCCAGCGTCGCGCAGGTGCTATCGGTGAGTACAGCAACTATATGTTCGAAGTTCGTATACTCTTGTTATAACGTTGGAGCGAGCAGGACGGGAGGAGCTTCGAATGCAGTGTTTCGAAGTATAGGCCTAGATCTAAACAGGCCCCCAGTGGCGTGGTGTAAAAGGTATCCTTGGGCAAGCCGGTGCAGATTTGGCGTACATTTCCCTTAAGAGCTGTAGAATAAGGTGCTCAAATGTCTGATATTAGGCAAGCCGGTAGGAATCGAGTTCTTGGACGCCACGCTATTGCAGGCCCCTTATATGTATGGCATTGCCAGTCTGTAGCCCCTTTGTCAAGGGGCTCCAACAGACCTATGGCCTTAGCCAGCGACCAGAAAGAGCACGCGTTAGTGCGTGTTATGCGATAGAGACGGTCGAATGCAGTATATTCCGCCAGGATACGTCGTACAGAAGTGTTACTTATTCTGTGGCCTCGCTCACTTCTAGGTAATATAACACTTTTTTCCGCCACTCGTCCCAGATTAATGCATACTCCGACTTGAAATGAGTTTAGGTCATCCCGCCATCGCATTTTGGACTCTCCTCATACTAGTAATTTCTAATAGTCATATTCTGTTTGTCAGGCGGAAGCGGAAGCGTCTAAACAGGCGACGCCGGCGCACCAGCCGCAGCCGCCCGTGGAGTTGTACGCACCGTCGCAGTTCGGGTGGGAACCCCCGGCGACACAGCCCGCCGAGACCTACAACGCGGTACGTTACCACCGCACCACTCACTCGCGTCGACCACTGTACTCTTAAGGCAGGCAGTATCACATCTAAACTAGCGACGCCACAGTTGTACTCGTCCTCGCGGTTCAGGAACCCCCGGCGCCGCAGCCCGCCGAGACCTACAACGCGGTACGTTACCATCACAACAGACTTGCGACGACCACCGTACTGCTATCCTGTGAAACGCTTCTACATTACTGAAATAGCTATTCAAACTGCAACCGATGACGGCGGCCCAAGCTAATTACGTGCTACTGATGTGACTGACGAAGCCGAACTTAGTCTCAAATTGTCGTTACAAGAAGCGCAGTGAAGTTGGAACTGCCCTCTGTACGACTAGCTCAAGACTGCCGCGAGATATCTGTAATGCAGCATTACGTTTTTCCTGCTATTTTCTTTTACAGACCTTCGTAATTTTAAAATTCTGAAAATGGTCCATGCCTATGAAATAAAGGACCAATCTTGACGATTGGTCGACTATAAAAAGTATACAGTACGAAACGAAGGCACTGTTAACTGACCACCCATAGACTTTAACACGTTGCAATAAAGTTGACATTCGTCTACAAATGTACAGTTGACAGTGTGTTCGATTGTACATAGACTGAGATATATCGTCGACCGTAGGCTGAATTAGCGTAAGGGACATTGTTTTGCCTGTCCCTTACCGTAATTCAGCCTACGGTCGACGATATGTTTGAATTATTTTATTTTTTATCAGCAACAAATACAGCCAGCTTACCCGGAGCCCTACCAGCCCGAGGAGCCGTACTACCCTCGCCAGGAGGAGTACGCGGACCCCGAGTGGCGCAAGGAAGAGTACTGGCATCAAGAACAGTATCAGTATGAGGTAAGTTCAGACACATGGTCAAATGGACGCGGTCGCGTAGTATAGTTGAAACTCATTCACGACCTAACACGCCGTCTAGGAGCATTCCATGAAAATATCTAGTTTTTGTCGCTTATATAACGCTATGGTAACTACCCTAATAAAACTTATTAGCTGTTAAGAAACACTACCAAACTTAAAGCCAAGTTATGATTTTGCCATGCCGATATTCAGCTTCCTAATGTTACATGTCAAAAGTATTAAAAAGGTAGTGCCGCTTAAGTAACGTGCCCATGGAATGCTTCTTTATAGGTGTCTTGTGAACATTGCCATTTTCTTTAACCAGGGTAAAAAATTATCAATTACTCACTTTAGAGGTTGCCACGTCTTTTCCCACCTAATTGATACTATTTGAAATTTTTTCTTAGTCCTTCCATGCTGCTCTACCAAACTCTTGCGCCAGATGCAGTGACACGGTGGTGTCAAAAAAAAACTAGTACCTACCGCCTTGCTACATATGAATGAAAACGAGTAGGATTTAAACAGTCAACATTTATTTATTACACATAAAAACATTAAATACAACAACTGGTCTTATACTAGTAAACAAGTATCGTCGGTGCCAATTCACAAACCGCCCTGTACGGAAAACGTACATAGTGATTTGTGAACTCACACAGGGAACATGCACGAACTATAGGTGGCAGCACTAAACGACAAAAGAGACACGGGCGGACAATAAAGGAAACTATCACCCTTGTCAAATCAAGCTGTCAATGTCAATGATAATATGTAAGTGTCAATGTCAAGCTACACTGACGTTAATCGTCCTTCAACGCGATAAATTAACGTTATTAACGGCGTTTTCGTCAATGTGGCCCCAGCATCAGAGGGTATATGATTTAGATTGGCGGCACCAGTTGGCAGCACCTTCGTCGTGCACGTTCCCTATAGGTCGGTCTTGCTTTTTCTGCAGCTAGGAGCATTCCATGAAAACATTTACTTTTTGTCGCTTACATAACACTACGCTACGCTAATAAAACTTATTAGTTGCTAAGAAACACTACCAACCGATCGCCAAGTTATGATATTACCATACCGATATTCGGCTTCCTAATTTTACATTTCGAAAGTATTAAAAAGTTAGTGTCGCTTACGTAACTCTATCCGTGGAATGCTCCTAATACGAGTATAACATGTGAAATCGTCATTGTACATATGATAAAAAAAGGTTATATCTTTAAACATATGCAGTATTGGATATATGGACGTCATAAACACTTGCAGCCTTTTTTCCTGAAGTCCGTATCAGATACGCACTTCTTTCAAAATAGTGACGAATAATGATCTTTTTGGCACACTGGGAGAAATGGAGTTTAAAACGAACATTCATTGTAATTTTGATTCACATCGTGGATTTCCAATAAATATCTATAATTGTAAATATTTACTGTATTTTTTTTGCTGTAGTCTCTGGTCAGCCGTTTGTGGCAGTGAAAACCAACGGCAAATTCAAAATATCTTCGACTGGAAACCCTTGACCCTTTGAGAGTACAATTAAGTTAAATAATTTATGGATTGGACTGAGTCGTGGTAATTAACGAAATACGGAATCTAACTCCATATTCTTCTATTATGACTGTAACCCTAAAGAGAAACCACAATCCTAATATTGAATATAGCTCAAAAGTGGCTTTCCTAAAAATACATAAACTTGTATCCTTGCTTTATGGAATGGATTGAGGGTTGTAAAAATCGAATTAATATCGTCGTGACAGACCAAAATCAACATACATGTTTAACGTGTTTCCAAATTAAATGCCAATACTTTAAGAGAATTTTCGTTTTAATTTTTCGAACAAAATAATTAAATTAAAATTCTACCCAAACATAATGATCCTGTGCATTTAGCTCACAAGGTAGTTATCATATCAATTTCTGTCAAGTGAGTGTGCATTAAGAGGTTTCATACGATAATCAAAGAAGTCTTAATCGCTACTTATCGCATTAACAGGGTGTTATTATTAATATTCTTTCCTAATATTCTCCAATAACTAAAATAAATTTTAAATTAGTTTTATACTTAAGTTTACTTCTGAGGACGAGTACTATCAGCTCTAAATGTATTGGCATCTAATTTGGAAACATCTTATATATTACTTATATTTATACTATAAATATCAAAACGCTCAGACAAAATGCAGTCTCCTAGAGAAAGATACATTTAGTTCTTCTTATCGGTCAAAATGAATTTACGAAACATTGTCTTCGGTTTCCGCAAATACAATGAAGAAACTACCTGTTGCAAGTACAACTGCCACAAACGACTAGCGAGAGTTTATATTCTTGTAAATAAATTTACTAACATTTTGTTCTTTACTATGCTACCAGGAGGATAAGGTATAAAATTTAACATAGTAGGTTTGTGTGATTGTCAAAAGCCTGTACAATACTAATCACGTAAAAAGAACGCTGGTGGTGGGGCTGCGCAGTAGGCAATTTATCGGTCTATTTGGTGGTATGAGGTGCGGCGCGGGGAGGGCGGGTGCCGCGCCGCGTCATTGCCGGGGCGCTATTGGTTCGTCAGTCGACCTTTGCTTTCCGCATTGTGTTCACGTCACGTTCGTTCTCAAAATACTGTCGCGCACAAAAGTGTCTTGTTTATTACAAAATGGTTTTACATAGAAAAATGATTTATGATGTATATTATTTGTTTTTTCCATTCTACACAGAAACATGTTTTTAATTCCATTTAATAATATATCAACTAATAATACTCAAGGATCCCACAGTCAAACTGTGTAAACAGTTATGGGGGACGATGTTTTACTATTAAGCGTCATTCCAAAAAAAAAAATAGGTTCATGAGACGGGACTTTCAACGTTTTAACATACAATATAAATTTAAATATAGACAAACCATTTTTTAAGGGCGTTATATTTCAACGAAGATTAGAAGTTGCGGACAGCTTTGTGTGGGTTAAAAAGTTGATTCACCCTATTAATAAATAAATAATAGATAATAATACATATACTTTTTAATCGAACCGCGCCGCGAGCGAAAGGCTAGTTTAAAAATAAAACAATAAACATAGTACTTTCGTGCGCGAGTGTACCAATGCGCAAACATACCCCCTCCACTTTCTTCCAGCGTTCTTTTTACGTGACGCGAACTGTAAATAATTACCTACAGTAGCACTCGAGTTTTTCATTTAAATACATGCTCATATTAAAGCTTCGGTTACACAACAACACACTTTATGATACACACACACATACATGTGCACAGTTCATACGTATGTTTAAATATATAGTCGTTATTAAATATGATGCAACAAAGTGTTGGTACAGTGATCACTGACCAATCTGGTCGTCGACAATTTTAATTAAATTGACGATGGATTACAAAAATAAAAATGCTGAAATTCGTGCTTATGGGTACATTAAAAATTACAGACTTTGTCAGTGTACCCAATAAATCTTTAACACTATACTGTATCATTATGGCACCGTTACCATTTACAAGGATAAGATCGCCTTTGCACATATCCGGTGATTACTATACCTATAGTTCTGTAATTTTATGTGCAAGAAAGTGTTTACGTACATACTCGTAAAAAAAGATATAAAAACACTTTTGGGCCTTAAAAATTACAGGTTTTCATATTATTCCCCGATAAACCTGTTTTTTATGAGTTTAAATGGACTAAAAGTATTTGTTACGGAACTATGCACATGTGATCAATTAAATCTACCTTTCAAATAAATACATTTTGCAAAGCAACATCCATAACATAAGCTATGAATTAGCAGACAGATATACATAACATAATTAAGTATGATCGCTTATAATATCACTAGATTCCCATTCAGCGAGAAAAATAGGACATTAACTTAAAATACCGACATTGCTATTGATAGTTATCTAATTAAATCATACAATTAAGTCATGATTAAATACAGCAGACAATTCAGTCATGACTAAAATTAAAATGGATTTAGGAGTTATTATTATTTTGCATGTATTATTATTCTAAATAGTCGAAATATCCATACCAGGGATGTTGCGAATGCAAATGTTTTGAAACCTCCATGCTTATGGATGATACTTAATAAAGAGATAATTTGAAGAAATCACAAAAATGAGAAAGTCATTCAATTAGTTCTAATGACGTCTGCGGCGAGGCACTCAAACGAAACTAAGCGATGAGAGTACTGAACTAATACGCATATAGACGTTACTCCTGCGGGGCCTCGTTCTTGCAGCGGGTTGCACAGATCGGATGATCGGATTTTCAAATTAATACGGAAGTTTCGAGCATGCGCATATCCGTAACATTCCTGATTCATGTAACTTGTCAATGATAAATGCCATTTTTACATTAATATTTACAATCTATAATTAACATTACAAAGTGTGCCGCCTTTGGGCAGGAGCGATACACTATATAAGTACATCAATAAAAATACACTCACGGACAATGAATTCAGGTCGTTTTCTATGAACAATTATATAGAAAATGACCTGAATTCATTGTCCTTGAGTGTATTACACGAGATCAGAATAGTATAAATTCAAGTTGACTCGCAATGTTCTACCAGATATACTGTAAAGTCACATTGTTCCGGTGACCGTATGCGATTGGGTAATCGTACGATAACAACGATCATGTGCGAAGGTGACGTTGGGCGGCGACAACGTCTATAATGGGCTAGACGACAAAAAAACTGTTTAATCCGTCAGTTAGATTATTAAAAAATATTGTACACGTATTTTTTCTTTTGTTTGAAAAACAAAAAAATACGAAGATAGAGTGCTTAGAAGTATCACTGACAAACTAAATATATTTATATTTTTTAACCCAGTCGTCATCCCCATTACGTCATCTCCAAGATGAGAATTCCGCGTATTAGGCAACCGGATCAATGTGGTTGAATCAGTTGACGATGATACGCGTCCAAGCCTTCTTATATAAATGTATCACCTGTCATGAAAATAAAAACTGACATCTGTATTTAAGATTTATGCAGGACGTATGTTAGGATGAGCTAATACTCAAGTAATTGCTGTAGTAGAAATGTTCCTACTTGATAATCTAATATGATCGTTTTACCTGTCGTAATGTTTAAATCCCTCGAGGTCGTCCGCATTGAAGAGGCTTGAATGATTATGTAATTTGCAAAGACATTTATGCATAATTTTTATTTCCTGTAGCACTTCATTACGAATACAATAAAAAATGATAGTGTTACTATAGTTAAGTTCGGGATCTTTGTCAATCGGCTACGCAACGATCAACGATATATTTCGAGAATCGAGTTCAAGCATTGACAATACTGTTGTATGCATAATAATGTGACAGTATCTCGGAATATTAGGGATATGTTGTAAAAGTTACCTTCTCTAACATTTACATAATGAATTGTGGATAATTTATTAACCTTTTAACTGCAGTGCATGTTTAAAGTAAGTCACTTTTTTACTTTCCGCATGAAAATATGCTTTAAATTATAGGCACTGTAAACATTATACAAAACAGGGTCGGATAAAAGGTTAATATAACTGCGCATGCCTTAGTTAAACCCTACTTGACATTCAAAACTGGCGCTTGAAATAGCCAACATGCAAACAATTTCATGTTGCGTAGCCGTCGGATAAAGGTTCCTTGTCCCTGGTCCAATGTCCTTATAAAACTGTTTGTGTCTGGTCACCGCGCGCGCCGCCGCAGCAGTCTCAACGCGTAAGTACCCGCCGCGCCCCCACCGCCCGCGTTCCGCCCCGCACGCTTAACACCCACACATTGCCCGCCTTCGACGAGTCGTTAGAAATGATCGAGTACCATCGCTCCCCCGGCCTACGAAAACGCATACACCCAAAAAACAAAACCGTCAATGTAGGATTCACCGAACCGAGGAGCTCGCCCGGTCGCATGCGGAGCATATCGCGCGGTAGCAGCGTTGAGAGCGACAGTAAAAAGAAACCGCTATCTGACTTGGATATACAGATAGCTCACAGCCCGCAGTTGGGAGTATCGGCGAACGAACCCACCAAATCACAGATGTTCGAAGCGAACAGACGGGACCGTTACGGAAAGGTTATAAGTAACACGGTCGACTCCTGGGCAAGGCAGACGATTCACGTTCGTGATGGCACGTATAAACCTCTCATTTTCGGCGGCACATACCCCATAGAAGTACCCGCGTCACCACCGGAAGAGCACAAGTTGCCTGAAAAGTTGCCTCTTAGTGAGAAAACGGTCCCAGTTGCTGAGGTCAGAGCTACGATAGATCAAGCGGCCCATAGGCGCGAACTCAAGAAAACTATAGAGCGAAGCCTAGACAGGTTCGAAGCTATATTAGCGAAAAGAGATACCACCAGCAAAAGACAGGCGTTCTCGAAACGTGTTGTGAACACTTTCGATATAGACGAGCCCGTCAATCTGGGCGAAACGAGAGACGTGTTGAAAGACAAAGACGCGAGATATTACGTGTCCGGACCGAAGACTTTCAACATAGACGAACCGGTGTCGTTCATATAAGTACAACATATTAAGTACATTGCATACATAGAAGGATTAAAAATAAGCTTTTGCCTAAGGTTTTTTACTACAGCTCGTGGCATATACACAATTTTACATCTCCTGGCTTAACAAAGCCCTTTATAAAGCGTAACGTTATAGTACATTACACAACTAGGGTGGCAATACAACGAAAAACCGAGAACGCAGATGTTTGCGGCCCGAGCTGCAAGCGAGGGCCGTAAATATGCGATCGAGGGCTTTCTTTATTACCTCCCGTGTTGTGTATATCACTTTATGTCTACACTTGGCCAGAAAGCTGTCGGTAAAAGCCACTTTATGGCCAGGTATGGCATAAATACGATTAGCGGTCCGCAACGACTAAAGCATTTTTACAAGGAAGGAATTTTTTGCCGTTATAAATAGATAATAAAAAAAAAACTCCGTCTAATTTAGTAGTAACCATTTATGTTATAAATTAAAAAGCTCTCGCGTAATTAAATTGATAGGGATACTGTAGGCGATTGAGTAATAGTACGATCACAATGAGCACGGCAGTCGGATACGGTGTCTACGATTAAGTCACTCATGACATGAATCTCATGATTAAGTAACAGTAGTGACATAAAATGGCCGTACAAATGAAATTATTAAGTCAGTTTGTGATTGTGACGACTTCTAAATTAGGGATAGCAGAGCAGTCGAAGTTAACAGGTAATTTCTTGAATTCATTTACAGTCTGTGAGTAAGAATTTAACCACAGATTTAATGAATTATTTCGCATTTCCTTGAAGTGTTAATTGGGTACTTTCCTGACAGATCAAATCAGTTATTTTTTTGTGAGAAAACGCGCATTTAGTAGAAGTTCATGTCATTATTCACAGTGGGCAAATCGTCTCCTTCTTTTTAGGCACATTTTAAAGCACTAAATAAGTGAAGTTTATGTTAAATTTTTTTTAAACAGCATTTTATAGTTGGCGCCCAGAATTTGTATTGATTACTGTCAAGTACCCAATTATTTTAGTAAATTATTAGAACTTATATTTATACACGTCATAACTTCTGATTACACGTTGATTAGTTATATGAATAGTCATGTCTATGTCACTTTGAGAGACGACGTCGTTTATACATTTACACCTTATTTGTGACCTTTGTACATGTATTTTATAAGTAGTTCGTTAATCGTGTGCTATTAAAACTAGTGAGCTTTTTATAGAACTTGTATTTATACCGAATGCGTGTAGAGAAAACGCGTCAGAGAATATTTTATATATGTTGCTAATGTTGTCATAGTGCAGACTAATGGATACTAAGTTGTAGTTAGGTTCAGTTCAGTATTATAGTCGTACATTTGTTAATGGTATTTTTTTATATCTTTATTACATTAATACAACGATGATTAATGAAAAACTGTTTAACATATCGTTGTAAGAAAAGATTTCTCTTGACCCGGTTTTTCTACACAGTATAAGGAAAATGGAAGAGTTTTAACTTCTATTCCTCTATTTTACGAACCGAACGAAGGGGGTTTATTGATAGGTTTATGCGTAACTCAAAAAGTTGGAAATAATTTTACTCGTCATAAAGGGCTTCTAGAAAAGTGCCTTCCTCACGTTAAATTCTGGTCTTACTCCGTCACTGGTTATGAAACGCTCTTGGTAAAATGATTGGCCGAGAGGTAGCTCGGGGCGAATTACTCGTAGTAGTATTATTTAATACTTTCGTGTACGGTAAATTAAATTAAGCGTTGTTAAGCTTACATATTCGACGTCTATGAACGTTGTGCATCTGAAAGTGTAAATGATTCGTTTTATGCAATCCGGGATAGATTTTTTTTTTAATATTTTTATGTTGTACTTAGGACTAATTATTTTTAGTCATGACTTTTTTCTATGCTATGAATGGTCATATATGGAAATATTGTGGCTTGCGGATTTTAGTAACATACTAGTGAAGGAATGAAGTCGTTTCTAACATATAGCCTCTTAAGGCCCGTGTCCTAAATTTAGGACATTTTGCTGAAGTACTTTTCAACGTTATTGAGATGAGAATAGAATTCTAATTTCAAATATGCTCCCCTGCCCGTCGCCCCCCTCATGGACCTTACGAGGATAGGCATTATAGACACACACCCCAATCACAAATAGGAATCTCATAGTTACGTAACATAGTGGATCAGTGGTTGAAACTCCTAGTTTCAATCGTTACCCAGTCGCATAATGTTACGCAATCATTTTACTGTGTTATTTATATGTTGTTTTATCGAATTTAGAAATTTTGTCGTAATGGCACTAACCGCATAATAAATGTAAATGTGATACTGTTTTAATGTTTATTATTGTATATCTGAAGGGGTGAGTGGTTGAAAGGGATATGTTGTAAAACCAAAATTTCGAGTAAATCGGAATTTAGTATTTCTTAGTTACTGAAAATGTAGTTGAATAGGTAGGATGTAATTTTGATAACATACGATTTTGATGATTTTCTCGATTGGCTAGAGACTGCAGCAAATACGGAGTAATGGAGAGCTAATAAAGAGCCTTTGCACAACAGTGGGACACTATTAGAGTCTAATGAAAAAATATCCATATTTATTTGTAGCTTAACACCTTCACTTAAGCACAACGTCTTTTTAGTGTATATTACTCGTATTACTTCTTTCTGTTTTTATGCCTTTAATGTATGAAAACAGAAAAAAACTAAATTAGTGGCAGGTATATTGCATAACTTCATTAACGACATAAAAAAAATAAAGAAAAGTGACATATCCTCTTCATCCACTCACCCCTTTTTTTAATTAAAAATGTTTACGAAGTTTTTCGAATTTGTATTATCATTGTCAATAGTTAGATGCAATGTAGAAATATTTAAAGTATTAAATGTTATCTATGATATTGTTTTATAATTTTCTGTACCCGTGAGACGGTAGTAGAGTTACACAAAGTCATATAAAATTGGTGTATTGCTAAAGCGGCCTGAGTTATTAAGAAAGAGGACTCAAATTTGGATGTCGAAGGGCTTAACACACATACGCACACATGAAAATGCACACATCATCCTCACTACGCTTCCTTTCCCTGCTTGACTATGTGTTGTTCTAAGTTATGTATGTGTATATTTGCTATTAGGTACGTGTCTATTGTAAACCTATCAGAGATGATCCGGATTTTTTTCAATGCGCGGATGCGGACAGTTTGACACTGCTGGGCCTCGTTCTTGCAGCGACTTGCACAAATCCGCATCCGCAGATTGAAGTTCCGCATACGCGAATATCCGCAACATCCCTGGTAAGTTCACGTTACTTCTACTTGCCATGTATTATATGTAATGTCAGAAAATACATAATAATCGCTCTAAACATTTATTTTCTTTATTATTACGTGTTCATACTCTTTAAGTTACCCTGTATGTAAGTGGATGGGTCTATCTTGGAAGGACACAAAAGTCACGATCTAAAAACAGGAACAGATCGCATTCATATCTACCGTAGAGAAGATAAATATTTAGACTGAATATACTGATCTTGTGTAACACAGGGTGAGGTAGGTTTTTTGGTAAAAAAAAACTTTTTTCTTTTATCTGGTAACAATATTCCTGCCTCATTCTATATCAAGGCAAGGCACTTGAAAATACCTGCTTCGCTCTTAATTATATATTAATCAGTTCCCTTCCACATGTAAACATATAATCGGAACATGAATGTTAACCACGCACGTGTAATTTAAAAAGTTATTTATGTTAGGCATTAGCTTTGACGCATTCTGCTTTACTGCTGGAGTAGGGCTACCATCTTAATAGTCACCGGACTCGGACCAAAATCGATAAAACCTGCCCAGACGGGCTTCAAACTAGGATAAATCCGGGGAAAACCGAACGGATGGCAGCCCTACCCTAGAGTAAGTGAGCCATGGTCTCAGACGACCGACGCAAGGCATGAGGGAGGGGCGCCCAAGCCACCCTCCCGTGTGATTTAAATCACGACACCTGAAAGGCCGGCAACGCACTTGTGACTCTTTTGACGTTGCAGGTGTCTATGGGCGACGGTGATTGCTTACCATCAGGCGACCCGTCTGCACGTTTGCCCCCTATTTCATAAAAAAATAACAAACTTTAGTGACTCGGAGCGATAAGTTTCAAAATGTGCCTATGACCGCCCATTTTATGTATGCCATGTAAAATATGCATTCTATCGCTGAATGTTAAGATCGAATTAAGGAATTCTAAACTTACTAACAACAAAAAGGGGGCCTATACTAAAACTGATATACTTTTGAACATACCATCGAAATATAATGTATGGAACGATAAAGCCGAACAAAAATGTCGTTGAAATTTGCCCCATAACGCCCACTTTTTAAAATCAATACGTCTTATGTATCAGTGGGGCAGATAACCAACTTAATGTTGACAATGTTTGAGTCTTAAGTCATTTATGACAAATATTGATATTAAGTTTGATAAGACGCAATTTCAAAAAGGTTGACAACGTTTAAAAGAGAGAAAAAAATGTGATTGACGTGAGAAATTCATTTGATGCTAGTTTTTTCTTCAAGACTAAGTAATAGCTCCGCTCCTTTGGTACGTATTTCGTAGGGCTGATTTTGAGCGTCGGCTACGCTTTCATACTTATTATATTTCGATGTTACTTACAAGGGAAGGTACCTAACTGTCCGGCTCAGATTTGATTTATTTTGATATATGTTAGAGAGTAGTCTAAAATAACAGACACTTTTTTTATCGGCCAACTCTCAACCTTTTAGGATAAACTGTCCTCCAAAGTACTGAAAAGTGACTAACTCATCTAACTTCTGTAGAGAGTTTTGTGCAAGCAAATTGCTAGTAAATTACTACTGGTTTGATTATTATGTATGAGAAAATGAAAAAATAATGTTTCGTTATATTGGCTCAAACTCATATTTTCCTAAAAAAACACCCTTCAAAGTTTAATATCTGTCATATAACACTGAAGTGTGTAGATAAACTAATCTCTAACATATCAAAATAAATCGTTGTGCAAAAATGTAGGCCGAATGTTTGCCGTATAGCAAATTAACTTCCCATTTAGGTTCTTAACTACCATTTATCGAAACGCTTGTGTTGTGGCTGAACATAGGTACGCATATTTAACGTCATTAACATCTGAACAATTTATGATCAGTGCTTTATCTGCGATTCCCAGCTACAGAGCCGCGCTGGCATCATTTTACTCGTACAATGTGGTAAAGAAAATTTAAGCGTTAATCCAGTTGGTTAGTTTTGGCAAAAAGGATCCAACCCACTCCTTAACCCACACACTTAAATGCTTAAACAAAAGGTTGACATTTCACTGATGTCTTTTTATGGGTTGGATCCAGTTCCTTAAACTAGGTCCAGCTAAAGTTCATATGTTTTTGTACGCCGGGCATTTGGTCGGTTCTGTATGTGAATAATACATTAACCACTGTGACTGATGCGTATGATTATTAATTATACATTGGCAAGATACTAAAATGTACAGATATTTATGACTCACTGCAGGTGCTGTTTAGACGCTTCGTACATTTATGCATCGAGAGATGTGCATGCGAAATACATTATTGACTGAATATTTTTATATATATTTATAATCTTCCGCGTAGCGTTATCTAATTAGAATTTACTAGTGCGGGACGCATTTGAAATTGATTGCAGAAATATAGATAGAATAGCGATTATTTAAAAACTTTTTCAATTCAATATTAAATACATGTATCCCACGCCAACCTCTTGAAAATCAAATGTACTTGTAAGTTGGTTTGGCATTGTATAACTTATACGTTGTATAATTCTACGTGCTGGCATCTTAGTGGTCGTTGAGACGCACCGATCTTATGACCATTATAGTAGGACTTAAGGTAATTCGAGTCGGTCAGCTTTCCATACATACATCGTCATCGTTTGCTTCTACAACATTGATGTTTAAAATTTGTTTTATTTTATAGCTTGATACATTTTGTCTGCGAGAAATGACATGGGAAGTCTCAAAATACCAGGATTAACGTGCAATTGTGCCTTCAAGGTCAGCGCCATCTGTTAGAATCAATTGAAGGTAAACTTTTTCCCCAAATTTATATATTCTTTTACTTTTTGAGAGTTGGCATGTCATTTCGCGCAAATAAAATGTATCAAACTATAGAATAAAGCACATTTCGATCATAACTGATGCCGTGGAAGCAAACAATTACCATCTCTATGTTTGTATGGAAAACCGACATCGAATCACCTTAATTAAGGGAATCCAAGCTACAACAACGACTTCAATTAAATTCCAACCTTCAGTCTAAACATTAACGTTGAAATTTCGTTAAAGACTTTGTTGTAAGTTGGCTCCTATTAGCTTTATTAACTATGTTCAATTCATGACGCGACATAACAGACCCGATTGTTAATACTCGGTAATCTATCTATAGAAAACGCTTTAGTAAACCCGTTTGAAATGCGATGTTAGCAACACATTGATGTAGTAGTTTATAAGTTGTTTATGCAAAAGGCATATGTGCGATACAGAGCTGCATCTGCCAAAGGAGAACGGTAGTATTAGTTAAGAGCTTGTATTGAAAAAGGCGTATAATTTAATTGAGTCTGGGTCTGCGTGAGGTTGGGGAAGAGTAACTAAGATTTTTCACACCTCACGCCTACCAGCAGGCAGTGGCGTGCGTTCTATAAATACAGAAGGACTTTGCCTACCCTTAGAGGGTAGTACCCTACTATGTAGACCAGCTAGAGTCGGGAATAAAACTCGAGCCGTGGTTATAAACAATGTTATAACCAATGAAGAGACAAAAATGTTTCCTTCATATATAATGTAATAAAATTAAACAATAAAACTAAATACAATAAAAAAAAAACGGCATTCAGTCAGTACGCAGTAGGTAAAGGATGGTCACTGGCCTTAACTGTGCTGTGAGACTGGATGGTGGGGAAAGGTCAAGACTTCAGGATAGGTATGAGGGTTTTCAATTGCTAGTTCCAAGTCAGCTCTAGTCCAGTTCAGAACCAGCAGGCGATAAGGTAAACTTCATTCCAGTAGAAAGGGCTGCAAAACCGCAGCCCTTACGAGTATTTATACACAGTAATTAATATTTAAGAAGTTTAAATATCATAAGTCAATTGTATTTCAGAAAATAACAAGATATGACGGCGATCCTAGCTATATGAAAAGCGAACAAAAATGTCTCCGTGAAAAAAAAGACGATCGTAAAAAGACATTTGTAAAAGGTTTCTAACCACCAGCACTGCGCCAAGGACGTTTGCCGCGTTACAAGTCTTACAACTCACTTCGACTCTATTGCTATCAATAGGGTAGAAATTAGAGGGTAGGCCGGCCATTCTCCAGAAATATGTCTGCGTCTAATTCACGCGTCTCCATACATTTAGTATGAAAACAGCGACGCGGTAATTAGGTGACCGCAGACATATTTCTGGAGAATGGCCGAGGCAGTGTTTTTTTATCTTTATGAAGAGCACACCACTGCCAGCGGGTATCAATTGAGCTCTACGCCTAAGTGCTACGAGTTGTTAATTAAAAAAAAACGGGCTTGGCATTTCACTTTCCAACGTGAAACATTAGCATCTTTGTATAGTTGAATTATGCTTTTTGTATATTCCCCCTGTTTATATATATGTTGGCGGCCGTTCGACAGAGTACTTTTAGATGCGTTGTTAAATGTCAACACATATCATTTCATCGTTATCATCGCAAAAATCATCTATAACACGAAAAAGATATAAAAAGAGTAGCAAAAAAAACAAGAATATATACACCTCGTATTTTTATTTCCGTTACCTTTGTCATAACCCACAGGTACGTTTTTTTCGCTAATTTCAGACATATTATTGGATTATTTCATGTAAGATTCATTGAAATAAATCTTTGACTGTCTTCAAAACTTAAAGTAACTAAAATGCTTTATTTACCTAACTACACCCAGTTGCCAATGTGTCATTGAGACACTTTCTGCAGCAAAATCACGCGGGACAAAAGGCGTAATTCAGTATGAATGTTTATGCAACTGTGAACATGCGAAACGCATGTTTTGTAAATTATAACGGATATAAAGGAAAAACGGGTGTATTTATTCCAATATAAACAACTAATTCAACGGTAATTCTCCAGAAATATGTCTGCGTCTAATTCACGCGTCTCCATACATTTAGGTATGAAAACAGCGACACGTTAATTAGGTGACCGCAGACATATTTTTGGAGCATGACCGTCAACACAAAGTAATAAATCGCTACACGCTATGTATTCTATAAATCATTAGCAATTGGATGTGAAATCGGAAGGACGGTTTATGATCGATTTTCCTATATCAAAATACCGATTAAGCACTTCCTAATATCATCTCATTTAGTGAGCATGCACCTACCCTACGGAGACTCACGCTGCCCAAATCATTTGAACATTAATCTTTCCCAGCAAATGTATATACTACTTCCAATCCTATAACACGAAACTATTCAAATCTGAAAACTGTCGTACATTTCTAAAGAGAAATGAGAACACTTCGTTTAAGGGGCCTTAGAATTTTTTTAATGTATCTACACATATATCATAAACCCTCTATAATGCGTTCAAAAACCGCTAAGTACAACTAACATAAAGATAAACTGTTTAGTTGGAAAATGTTATTATCGCTTCATAACACCGAATTCTATGTTATTATGACATAAAAAAATTCGAACATCTAACTATATACCCATAGATTACGACATACATTTTGATAGTTTATATTATAATTATAACCAACTGATTGGATTATGTAATGGTTTTGTATGAGTTGCATACCGCAACGAAGAACTAATATTTGGTTTGTGCCGTATAGTGCAAAGCACAAGAAAAGTGCAAGAGCACTTTTAGAAAAATAAATTAAATTCATATCATCTCAACTGCACTTTATTAAACCACAATAATCCTAAACTAAACTGTAAGGTGAAACAACATCAAGACTCATCTTGAATCATAAAGTAAAATGCCTAAATCGATGAACGTTTCAAACATCTAAAGCCTCTTAATTAGCTTCAAGAATTGTACGACAGGATAATTATTATGTGGTCACAGCTTTATCATTAACAGTGAGAATTAACCGCTCAGCTGGCATGTGCCTCGTGGTCAATTTTGAAAATATATTTAGCAAGTGACCATATCCCGTCTCCCAACGTAAATGCAAGTCGCCGTATCAGATTTCGTCATCAATTTCTGGGATAAAATATCTACTTCTAAAACTTAGTTCTTTTTACATAAGCTTCATAAGAAACTCTAGTACGTACCTTAATCTACAATTCGAGCCCAATTAATCGGCGATAGGATTTTACGATTAATGCTTTTCATAAAACATTTTCGCGATTTCTTAGTTTATGAGATAAGACGCGCCGACATTTGATTTGCTGTTATGTCATGCTCGTAGATTTTTTTTTCGTATTTCTTGTGGCAGTTACGACGATGTGCACAAAATTACTCTGGCGACAGTGTTAAGACTGCAATGCACGATTATTTTTGCAGCGTTACTCGCAGCTTGCAGTTTCTATTTTCTGTATTCTGATCGGTTTAATTTTCAAAAACTTGCGCTACTAAGTCCGCTACGCCTGTGAGCACTGTTCTACACTCACGGACAATGAATCCGGATCATTTTCTATATAATTGTCGTATTTGCCGCTACACGACGCATTTAATTAGGAAAAGATTATGAGAAATGCTATGCGAGAGAAATAAATGTGAGTTATAACTTCACATATTCAAATTATTATTTTTTTAGTTATAATCATTATTGTAATAATGTTTCCACTTGAAAAGATAAAGCTGTGGTTAAATCTATAAACACTCGTGTTACGGTAGTAAAATAAAAAGGTAAAGGGAGAGATTAAAATCAACCATCGAGCACTTTACACAAATACAAAACACGTACTCTATCGAACGTCCGACGTTTGCGTTGCGTATTCGGTGCGTGTGTGGCACAGGCGCCAGCGGATGCGGGCGCGGGAGCGGACATGGGCACGCAAGCGGGAGCGGGCGCGATGGACGAGCCGGATGAGCCGCGGCCTATGATTACTATGCCCGGGACGACGTCGAGTCGGCCTGCGCTCTATGCAGATTACGAGGACGATAGACCTCCCAGCGCTGATGTGAGTATAAAAATAAATATACCCGAGATACAGCCCAGCTAACACAACTGTGCGCAACTACGCTTGTCGCGCGATACAGCATGTCTTGACACTTTTGCACTATATGGAATGGAAAGGTATGTAGTATTATTGAGGAGTGCCTCTGTAATACTACTAACTTTTCGATCTCATTTCATAGGAAATTAGGTTGAAAAGTGTAAAGATATTTGTGCTGTTGACTGTATTTCTAGCATAACTGTGACGCACGAATCTTTGTTGCGCGACAAATCGTCACTACTTTGAAAAAAACTCGTATCTAGAAATGTCGTACAGAAAAACGTCAAAGTTACATACTTCATATACACTTACTGCGTTATTACCTGAAGTCAGTATCAGATACGAGTTTTTTTTTTTAAGTCGTGACGAAATACTACCCATCTCTTTTCGTTTAAGACAGGCCTTACACATTCGCGCAACAAGCGAGATCACGATCAGTTCTGCTAACTTTCAAAACTACAATGTTTTCACCCTGATTTCAAATGAAAATAAACATGTTTATCTGGTTTCAGTAAGTTACAGTACATATAAGTATTACCATCCTCATTTAAAATGTCTACAGAACTTTCTGATCATTGGTTGACGTACTCGTAACATTTTTGTTTATCAATGTTGTCAACGCATAAAATTCGACCTTCCATTTCGAACACAGTACAAAAGCTGTTAAATTATACACCTTATTATATATGTATATAAAACTAAGTCGGGTTAGTTACACCATTTATAACTCGAGTGGACCGATTTTTTGGGTTTGTCTCTGCCCCGAATTAAAACATCTAAAAAACTAGTAACAATTCTGAGTCGGAACAACTAGTATTATATAACTGATAATAATCTACTAACATTTAGCTTTATTACTTATTTGAGTAATAGACAATCAACATTGAGCAATAAAGCACTATATTATTAAAATACAACCAATATTAAAGCGAAATTTATTTAGAATTTAGAAAGCGAATTATGACAAAAATGTCGTATTTTGCCCCTGTTTTCTAGTTTTTTTTTTAATATGAGCAAGCCATTTTTATATCCCATTGGATACATGGGACAGACATGTCAGGGTACTTAATTTTCGTATCTGGGCATTTTAATTTAAAAAAGATATTATGACGACGATTAATATCAAACGGCATATACAAACGGTATCTTGTCACAAAGTGACAGGTTAGACGGTATTTAAGGTTGAACGTTTCAGAGAATTTTCATACAAATTTTAGTCCCGTTTTTCTCCGGCCGTGATCACTTTCTGTATTTGAAACATTATAAGTTCGATAGTACTTTTCCTTCTGATTCCGCCAATAAGGAAAAAATACCGAAAAAATGAGAAATATTCTAAATAAATCCATTTGAAAACTAATAAAATTTTGATCAAACCGTTGTTTGTGTGAGTGTAGAGTATCGTGTCGGTGTAAACAAAAGGGCGGCATTTATCAACAACAGCTGATTCTAGGTGTCAAAAGAATGCCTAGATTCACTAGATTGTATAAAACCTACTCCTAAAACTTCTGGCCGCTAAGCTAATAAAAATTTAAAAATAAAGTGCTGTCAATCGGTGTCGAAGTTTATCTCCATCAACAAATTTCATTTCCTAAACTGATTTCAAGATGGAGGTGGTATTGCATTGTAACCGTTTTTATCGTATATCGTATAGATAAAAATTGTACAAATACGTGAGTTATTATTTTCTATGGATATAAACACGAGCTCTTATTCTTAGTAAAAAATATTGGATTTTTCGATGCAGTCCATTAGTTTTAAAAGCTAAAAGAGTTTGCTATCATTGACCATAAATGTATCGTTTGAAAAAAACCTTTTTCGTTACTGCACTGCCATGCTCGATTAAAAAAATATGTTGCCTACAACAGTCACATTTATATTTGAAGTTGTCAAAATGTTTCATACAATAGCAAAGATATTCCTTGTTATTAATTTTATTATTTGAATAGAAAACAGTTAGTTAAATATTTCCTTGATCAACATTTTGCATACTACTTAGGTGGTAAGCCTGCCTGATGTGAAGTAGTCACCGGAGCGTACTGCCATTTTACTAAAAATAATGAAAACAAACGTACGCACACTCGAGACCAGATGGATTACCCAAGTAAATCCTAATTTGTGTCATCATCAGAAGTTCGTTGCCGTCACCCCTGCTATGAAAAGCTATAGCTCTGCATGGAGATGTTCGGCTGGAATCAGCCAGACTGGAGATCGCCTACCTAGCGCGTTCAAGAATTAAGAAGCGATATGAGGCAGCTGAAAGGCTTGGCTTTGTATTCTACCGAAGTCTATGAATAATATTCTATCGAACCCGTGAATCAAACTTTTTTTACAGCGCAATAATAACAGATCCTAAATGTATGACAGAGTAGCAAGATATTCACAAAAGTTGCTTGTAGTGGAATTTTAGCATTTTGGAGTAAGTAAGTTTGACGCGACAATTCTCAATGAAAATAAATAAATAAAATACGATATAAAATATGTTTTTTTCTTGGCTTGGCTAATAAGTAAGTATACTAACTTAGGTCAGTAAGTATACTAGATTACATGTAAGTTACATGCACTGCACAACTAACTATTCATATGTGAGAGGTCAATTTACAAAGAAAGAAGTAACAAACATGTGCAGATAATCAAAAAATCAGTAATATAAAAATATATTGGAGACCTAACAATATATGTATAGTATGAAACTAAAACTTCATATTTCAACATCACCCGAACGTCTAAATCTTTATCAAATAGATTAAAATGGCGCCAAAATAATATGTAAATAAACATGACCTGTCATACTGTCATAATAATAATTATTGACAGTCACTGACACTAATGACTGTCAACGGGTACGCGTGTGTGCGAGAATGTGGAAAATTGTGATTATTTAAAAAAAATCTGTTTTATTGTCCACAAGAAGACTGTAGAGCTGAAATTGGTTGCGATTTAAGCTCATAATTTTTTACTGGTTCCGCCAAGACATAGAAATAGTAAATATTTGGTTGGATTTAGCTAAAAATAATAAAAACACTACGCAGACGACGTACAACGCCACCTGAGCGGCTAAAATTGGTAACTTTCTCTAACGTTCCTCCTTAAACATAACTTGAATATTGCCTACGCGTATAGTTTTAAATAAAAATGCCCATCTAAATCAACACTGAACGAGGATATACTATCCTTTTTGTTGTATTACACTTCAATAAAAAACTTCTTGCTTCTTAGAGGGAAATGTAAACTATTTAAAATACAGACTGACCGCGAAACGGAGACCCCCAGACCGGCGAAGAAGGCCGACCCGAAGAAGCAGGAGCCGCAGAAGAAGTCGGGCTGGCTGGGCGGCATCTTCACCAAGCTGACGCTGCGCTCGCCCAACCAGATGATTCTGCCGGACGACAAGAACCCCACTGTGAGTAGGCACAAGGAGCGTGGCCGTACGGAGATGCCCACGCTGCTCTAAAGGCTGGTTCACACGTTAAGCATTCCATGAAAACATCTACTTTTTGTCCCTTACGAAACGCTCTGGTAGCCTAATAAAACTTATTAATTAGCTGCTAAGAAACACTACCCGTGTTAAAGCTAAGTTATAATATTACTAACCGATATTCAGCTTCCTAATTTTACATGTCAAAAGTATTAAAAAGGTAGTGTCCCTTATGTTTTCGTGGAATGCTCCACGTATTAAGTTGTTAAGCAGTTAACTAAATTTTAAGCGACTTAAAGCGTGTAAGCAATTAATTTAGTTATAAGTTTCAAGTTTTAATTTAACGTGCAAGTAAACAAGTAGATTAAAAATTTGTCTATTTTTCGGTTAAGTGGGTAGGCGTGAATTATCACTTGACACGTTTGAACGGGCACGATTCTGTTAAATATTTCTTTAGTGTATTAGGCTGCGTTTCCACCGGAGCTGTGCGAGGTAGCTAAGCGGTGTGCGAGGAAAAATTCCACCAATGCCGGGCCGCCCTGAGTGAGGCTAGGCACGTTGATTGGTGGATTTTTTCCTCGCACACCGCTTAGCTACCTCGTACATCTCTGGTGGAAACGCAGCCTAAGTTTGGCGGAGCAGTCGCATTCGTAAGTTCGTATGTTTGAAGAACTTTTTTGAAAATGTCGAAGTGGTCGGAAGACACTACAATGAAGTTTATTGAAGAATATATAAAGTGCGATTGTATGTGAAACATAAGAAACCTTAATTATAGAAATAAGCAAGCAAAACAACAAAGGCTTGCCGATATAGTGTCGGCTATGGCGATACCTAATTTTGGTCTTGAGCATCCATCTTGGGCTAACAAAAGAGCTTAACCTAATGCGAACGTGTAAACGCTTGCTTAAAATTAAGTCGCTTAAAATCGAGCTAAAGTTTAGTTAACTGCCTGACAACTTAATACATGTGAACCAGCCTTAAAGGTACCTTATGGGCGCTGTCGCATGAGTCGTATCCGACTTCGTTACTATAGGACATCGAGATAGAAGCACGCAAGCGACAACGACCATAAGGTACCTTTACCAGCGAAACTTCACATATACCCAATTTAAAATGTTATGAGATGAGTCTAAAATGATAAATATGAATCTATCTTTGACTTCGATTTCCGACGATTGATGCGAACCTATTTAGTCCGTCCGTCTCATTACATTGTAATTTCAAAGCGCGTGATAGTGCTATATCCAATTTACTAGGAAAATACTCCCGAGGTGGGTCCCAAGCAAACGGAATAACATTTTATCGTCAAAAGACTCTTCGTTGGAAGTTCGTCTAGTACCATTTCGCTCTACCCTTATGGAACATTTGAGTGAGCGAAACAGCATGATACGAACTTCTAACAAAGCCTTCCGGAGTATAGTTACGTTACGTGGTCATGTATTATCATGTATTTTTGTGGGCGTGGAATTGTCAGTATGTTGTTTCGTTCGTTGTGTTAGTGTCTTAGTAACAAACGATGTGTACGCTTGCATAAGTAAGTTTACGTTACGTAGTTCCTCCCCGCAAAAAATAGCAGGCCGTTTACTATAAAAAAAAGTGCGTTAAGAACTCCCTTCCGTGTCACTCTAAGGTTTCCAGAATACTTATCAATGACAATTTTATTCGAGAGTATTATATTCCCCTTTATTTACTGTTTATTATATTTATGTATGTTTATGTATTTATGGATTATGTTACATTCTATGACTTTATTGTTTTCCATGTTCCTTCTCCGTTCTTGTTCAATAAATACATTGTTTTCTTTTGGCTTTTTAATACTCTCCCGCACACAATCCTACGCAGCTTTTAATATCTACTCAACTCTTATTTTAGCTCTTTACTATTTTTCATATATTTTCCAATATATGAAAAATACTGAAGAGCTAAAATTTGTGTGTCCGTCAAGATAGCGTACACCGTAAAGATATTCAAAATCTGATGCAGCCAATAAATAGTACCCAAATAGTACCGACGAAATACCTAGGTAAAAAAAATAGTACCCTTAAACTTTTCGGAATATAAGGCCTGTTCACGGTGTACGCTACCGGGCGTCAAGCTGGCGTACACCGTTAGTATCTCTGGAACGGCTTTGTTTTTGAAAACGCTTTATATCTCAAAAAATAGTACCCAAATAGTACCCTAGGGCCCTTAAATTTCATTTCTCTAGCTATCGTAGAAGCCGAGATATTCCATAACTTAACGGTGTACAAAATTTCACACCGTCAAGCTGGCGTACCCGGGAATTTCTTATAGAAAGAGCTCACTATATCTCGGCTTCTACGATAACTAGAGAAATGAAATTGTAGGGCCCTAGGGTACTATTTAGGTACTATTTTTTGAGATATAAAGCGTTTCCAAAAACAAAGCCGTTCTCGAGATACAAACGGTGTACGCCAGCTTGACGCCCGGTAGCGTACACCGTGAACAGGCCTTATATTTCAGAAAGTTTAAGGGTACTATTTTTTTCACCTAGGTATTTCGTCGGTACTATTTGGGTACTATTTATTGGCTGCATTAGATTTTGAATATCTTTACGGTGTACGCTATCTTGACGGACACAAATTTGTGATATCAAAAAAAAAGCAAAAAGAAAATGAAAAGTGAGCAAAGAGAAGAAACGATAACCGGCAGAAGTACAGAATTCCCTTTGAATTTATAATATTAGTTAGGAAGTTTGGATTACTTGCAAGTGCTTCTTGGTTCAGAATCAGAAATAAGGAAATTCGTAGAAGAACTAAGGTAACCGACATACCTGCTAGAGTTAGCAAGTTAAAGTGGCAATGGGCTGGGCATGTAGCTCGTAAAACCGAAGGCCGATGGGGTGTAAAGGTTCTCGAGTGGAGACCACGAACCGGAAGACGCAGCGTGGGTCGGCCCCCACAAGATGGTCTGACGACCTGGTTAGGGTCGCCGGAAGTCGGTACAGGCAGGAGGCGTGCGAACGTTCGTTGTGGAAGTGTTTGGAGGATACCTATGTTCAGCAGTGGACGTATCAAGTTTGAAATGATGATGATGATGCTTCTTAGTTAACTTGCCGAGAAATGCTGTACACGGTGGGAAAAGAGTAACCCGACAAAATTTCCTGATGTTATTACAAGTAAAAAATGTTATATCAACATAGCTCGTATTCTGTCATTTTACATTACTAGGTTTTTGGGACAAAATAATCGGTAAATTCAGCCCCTCCTTGTAAACATGTCCTTACTGGAGGAAAAGATATTAAAACGGAAAAAAAGTTAAAATAGAAACCAAAGGTAAATCTTTTGGCCTCGTATTCGCTTACCATCGGATGCTACGAAAGGTTAATTGCTGTTCGGCTAGCGGGATAAAAAATGTAATAAAAGTATCTTAGTCACATTTATTAGGGCTTGTTACACGCTTCGGAGTTTTCATTTTAAAAATGATGAATATCTTGGAAAGTATGCGTTTTTCGACTATATCGAAAAAAGTTATATGATGTACATATACATTAGTCATCATATAACTTTTTTACTCCTAATAGTCATTAGAATTCCCACCCCGTTTGTTACTCATTCCCACCGTGTATATTATGTCTACGTAGTCAGTAATATATGCTAAAATGATTTATGCTACTATTTTCGGTGTCCTGAAAAGCGCAATAATAGTTAAAATGGCAACGCAAGTGAACAAATAGCTTTTATTCATGATATAACTTATCTTATGAAAATTATATTTAGTGTTGAATATCAAGAGCATTTTTTCTGAGACGTTTTACACACGTCGCATTTTGTGAATCAAACATAAAAATTAATACCATATCGTATGTAGGTACAAACGAGGCCACAGTTAACCGACCACCCATAGACTTTAACACGTTGCGATAAAGTTGATATTCGTTTACAAATGTACAGTTAGGTAACAGTGTGTCCGATAGTACGTTGCCAAATCAATTCTCAGAATGAACGCGTTTAATGGATTTGATACTAATATATAGACCAGTGTTTTTCAAAGTGTGGGTCGCGACCCCCTGGGGGGTCGCAGAGCCTCTAGAAGGGGGTCGCGAGGGTCGAGAAACTTCAGGCAAAAAGGAAAAAAATCAAAAAAGCTCAAGTGTAACGGAAAATTCAGGTTAGAAGTCGTGGAAGATAGGGGGTCGCGAAATATTTTCGTATACAAAGGGGGTCGTGCCATGAAATAGTTTGAAAATCACTGATATAGACAATAAAGCAAGCTTTTGCAGATAAAGTCGAACAGTCCCATTATTTAGCAGTAACGTCGAGCTATATTTCTCTGAGGGTAAGCCAGAGACAAGTAGCCTGTCTTCAAACTAATATTATAAATTGCTTGAATGCTTTAAAATTATATAAGCCAATAGGAATCGGGTTGTATGCACGCCCCGCCACTAATGTTTAAGTACACAAACTTTGTAAGGGCCTGGTTACATAGGCACGGTACGGAGCTGTGAACGTCAAACGGCGCAGTTTTTTTTCGACACCGCGACGTGTTTTTTTCCATGGTCATGTGGCCAGGCTATAATAAGTTAAGTAGATTCAGTCGCTTTAGAATCTACTCATTAAGAGTAAGTACAATCGACCAAACGGTACTATGTGCTCAACTATAACAAACAAGTATAGAAGAACGGCATTTTTTCTCTGTTGTCTATATTAGAGGACTGGCTCAGTTCTCGATTTCGCTGCGCGGCTACTATAGCATGGCAACTTCGTTGGTGACACTCACATGTGTGCTTTTTGTTATGTGCAGCCGTAACTACTCACACAATTTACCGCCAACACGAACGGGGGCCTCCGGAGGCTGACTCCGTCCGTCGTCGTTCGTGTTGGCGGTAACTTGTATGCGTAATTACGGCTGCAAATAACAAAAAGCACACATGTGAGTGTCACCAACGAAGTTGCCAAGCTATAGTACCAAACTTCTACTAGTGTCAAAAACTGACAGGTTAGACGGTATTTAAACATAACTTAACACTTTCACGACAACCGACAGAGCCCGCTATAGGTAAAAAACTTAACTAAAGCACCTGTTGGATGTAGTAGTAACTCGTCCGTATATATAGACTGTTTGACGTTCCATTTTAGAAAAAGGACATAAGTTCTCTATAAATTCCGTACACTACTCAAGAGGCCGATAATCAGCAACGGAAAATCAACCGGCATCTGAGCAAAAGCTACGAGCGCCCACTAAGCAGGCTGTGTCATGAAAGTGTCAAGTTTCGCTTAGCCCTACATGTTTATATAAAAATGTACGTGTGTGTGTATTTACGTTGTGTGTGTGCAGATCGTGTGGGATGCGGTGAACAAGCGCTGGCAGAACCTGGACGTGGATGAAGACGAGACGGTGTCCGCGCCGCCGCCGCCGCCCAAAACCGCCGACATAGCGGCTATGCAGTCAGTACCTTTCCCTATACGATTATATCGTCGACCGTAGGCTGAATTACGGTAAGGGACAGGCGAAACAATGTCCCTTACCGTAATTCAGCCTACGGTCGACGATATATCAAAACTTCCAAAGAGTCATAACAGGGTATTTGCGAATAACGAATGTTAACGTTGTTCTAGTCTAGAACTATGAAATTTGGCCGTCTTATACTACAAGTATAGGGAAAAATCTGAAAACTATACATTTTAATTAAATCATAAAAAATTGACTTTACTAAGGGAATCAAAATTTATAGGGTAGGTACTTTAATATATGTACCTACAAATTTGTACGAAACCCTCAGTGGGCGAGTCCGACTCGTTTTTTCTTAGAAACTGCATACTATCCGAACGTTTAGACACTTCATAAAAAGAAGCGGATTTGATCTTGTCAGCAAATAGCCTATTATTCGCATTGCTAACATCGCTATCTCTTAGACAATATATGAATGTAGGAACAGTTTTAATATTTTTTTTTTTGCAGAACATCGTCCCCATTGCAACCACCTTCTGCCGCGCCCGCGGGCCTGCCGCCCACCGCGCCCGTGGCTAACATATTCAAAATGCAGAAGGGGAGGCGTGAGTACTATTTAATTCTGCAGTTTAGCCAGTTGTTCATGGGCTATTTTATTTAAAATGTCCTCTTAACTGGCAGTTAACACGTCGTCACAACTGGAGATGTGCCATTCTCGGAAACGTTCTCCGTTTTGTATGGAGCGAGAACGATCTCGAGAACATTTCCCATACAAAACTGAGAACTTTTCGAGAATTCCCGACAGTGGCATAACTCGCACAACACTGACGATTAGTGTCATACTATAGTGTCATCGATATTTCGTCACCAAACTGTACATTTTAAAATAAAAAAGGCCACATAGAAAACATCGCTGCAGCGTATGAGCAGGGGGCCGACACTCGTTTTTCGCCGAGCGCGACCTTGAGTGACGTCACTTACCGCGGCGGTACGAAACTCAGTTGGTTGCCACGCGCTCGCATGCGTGCAGCCTACCGCTACGAAGTAAGGCCGATAGTTTTGACAGCTCCTTGAGCCTGTTCACGAACAAAAAAAAAACGCTCGCATGGACCGCGTCGCACCGCACTTCGATCGCGTATTTATAATTTAATATTATTATTTTGTTGATGATGGGGCGAGCGCGTTGCAGTGTAGACGGCTGCAACAATATCCAGTTAAATAAACATTTATGTTTGCAAAGTTCCACCGGGATCTTTCATTAATTATATAAAAGAATTGGAATCTGTATTATTAAACCATTTTGAAAAGACAATGTCTAATCGACCAGGCAGCAGCATGGATGATTTACTTGCGGTAGGCCAGCATAGCCATTTGTATAAATGTTTTCCTGGAGACTGTCTCCTGAAATTATTTACTTATACGATTTCGAATTTACTCAATTTTAAAATTTAACAATAGAAATTGTAGAGTAGGGAAAAAAATATACATAATTACGTTAAAGTACAACATCTGTAAAAAAAAATATATAACAAAAAACTGTTTTTTAATTCAATCTATTTATGAAATAATTTATTTGGGTATCGGTCGACAGCCCTAGCACTGATTTTACGCCGCGCGGGGTCGACGACCGCACTTGGGACGTTATGTATGATTCCAGAATTTTTTTTTCTATTGTATTGCGGGAGAGTGTCGTATCTGTTCGAAGAACTATTAATATAATCTGTGATATGAGTTATGAAATAGAAAATTATATTTTACGTAACCATGCATTATACCTCGTATTTGCAGTTAACCATTTAATAGTCAAATAAACAGGACCCAATAGGCTAGGCGACAAAAAAACTGTATAGTCCGCCAGTTAGATTATTAAAAAATATTGTACACTTATTTTTTCTTTTGTTTGACAAACAAAAAATGACGAGGATACAGTGCTTAGAAGTTTCGAGTGACGTCACTCTTTGGTACAATTTTCACCTAGGAGTGACGCCACAAGCCCCCACTCCGGAAGTTTGATTATTTATTATACCGTTGTCGATTTTTAATAATTTGATAAACAAACACGGGTCCCATATTTTTCCATAATGTAACTGACGGACTAAATAGAATAATATATTTTTAACCCAGTCGTCATCCCTATTGAAATATAAAAATGTTTGTGTATATGTTTGTAGCTATAACACAGAGTAGGAGTCACTAGAGAGATTTTTGTATAATATTCAGTCAAGGATAACGAACATCCAAGGAGGCTTCCCACCACGGAGAAAAAAAATCTGTACTAGATTTTCAATATTTTTGAAAATTACTCCTCTATACCCGTGTGTGCAGATATAAAGAAATCATACGTGGACGTTTTCAACCCGAGCGGCGCGCCGACGCGGCCGCTGCCGCCTGCGGCCGAAGTGCTGGGACCCGCGCTCGCGCCCGCGCCCGCGCCGCACCAGTACATGCTGCCGCAACAGGTACCGTCACACGCAGTGGGTGCACACACTAACAAGTCATTCGCGCACGTTCCACCCGAGCGGCGCGCCGACGCGGCCGCTGCCGCCTGCGGCCGAAGTGCTGGGACCCGCGCTCGCGCCCGCGCCCGCGCCGCACCAGTACATGCTGCCGCAACAGGTACCGTCACACGCAGTGGGTGCACACACTAACAAGTCGTTCGCGCACGTTCCACCCGAGCGGCGCGCCGACGCGGCCGCTGCCGCCTGCGGCCGAAGTGCTGGGACCCGCGCTCGCGCCCGCGCCCGCGCCGCACCAGTACATGCTGCCGCAACAGGTACCGTCACACGCAGTGGGTGCACACACTAACAAGTCGTTCGCGCACGTTCCACCCGAGCGGCGCGCCGACGCGGCCGCTGCCGCCTGCGGCCGAAGTGCTGGGACCCGCGCTCGCGCCCGCGCCCGCGCCGCACCAGTACATGCTGCCGCAACAGGTACCGTCACACGCAGTGGGTGCACACACTAACAAGTCGTTCGCGCACGTTCCACCCGAGCGGCGCGCCGACGCGGCCGCTGCCGCCTGCGGCCGAAGTGCTGGGACCCGCGCTCGCGCCCGCGCCCGCGCCGCACCAGTACATGCTGCCGCAACAGGTACCGTCACACGCAGTGGGTGCACACACTAACAAGTCGTTCGCGCACGTTCCACCCGAGCGGCGCGCCGACGCGGCCGCTGCCGCCTGCGGCCGAAGTGCTGGGACCCGCGCTCGCGCCCGCGCCCGCGCCGCACCAGTACATGCTGCCGCAACAGGTACCGTCACACGCAGTGGGTGCACACACTAACAAGTCGTTCGCGCACGTTCCACCCGAGCGGCGCGCCGACGCGGCCGCTGCCGCCTGCGGCCGAAGTGCTGGGACCCGCGCTCGCGCCCGCGCCCGCGCCGCACCAGTACATGCTGCCGCAACAGGTACCGTCACACGCAGTGGGTGCACACACTAACAAGTCGTTCGCGCACGTTCCACCCGAGCGGCGCGCCGACGCGGCCGCTGCCGCCTGCGGCCGAAGTGCTGGGACCCGCGCTCGCGCCCGCGCCCGCGCCGCACCAGTACATGCTGCCGCAACAGGTACCGTCACACGCAGTGGGTGCACACACTAACAAGTCGTTCGCGCACGTTCCACCCGAGCGGCGCGCCGACGCGGCCGCTGCCGCCTGCGGCCGAAGTGCTGGGACCCGCGCTCGCGCCCGCGCCCGCGCCGCACCAGTACATGCTGCCGCAACAGGTACCGTCACACGCAGTGGGTGCACACACTAACAAGTCGTTCGCGCACGTTCCACCCGAGCGGCGCGCCGACGCGGCCGCTGCCGCCTGCGGCCGAAGTGCTGGGACCCGCGCTCGCGCCCGCGCCCGCGCCGCACCAGTACATGCTGCCGCAACAGGTACCGTCACACGCAGTGGGTGCACACACTAACAAGTCGTTCGCGCACGTTCCACCCGAGCGGCGCGCCGACGCGGCCGCTGCCGCCTGCGGCCGAAGTGCTGGGACCCGCGCTCGCGCCCGCGCCCGCGCCGCACCAGTACATGCTGCCGCAACAGGTACCGTCACACGCAGTGGGTGCACACACTAACAAGTCGTTCGCGCACGTTCCACCCGAGCGGCGCGCCGACGCGGCCGCTGCCGCCTGCGGCCGAAGTGCTGGGACCCGCGCTCGCGCCCGCGCCCGCGCCGCACCAGTACATGCTGCCGCAACAGGTACCGTCACACGCAGTGGGTGCACACACTAACAAGTCGTTCGCGCACGTTCCACCCGAGCGGCGCGCCGACGCGGCCGCTGCCGCCTGCGGCCGAAGTGCTGGGACCCGCGCTCGCGCCCGCGCCCGCGCCGCACCAGTACATGCTGCCGCAACAGGTACCGTCACACGCAGTGGGTGCACACACTAACAAGTCGTTCGCGCACGTTCCACCCGAGCGGCGCGCCGACGCGGCCGCTGCCGCCTGCGGCCGAAGTGCTGGGACCCGCGCTCGCGCCCGCGCCCGCGCCGCACCAGTACATGCTGCCGCAACAGGTACCGTCACACGCAGTGGGTGCACACACTAACAAGTCGTTCGCGCACGTTCCACCCGAGCGGCGCGCCGACGCGGCCGCTGCCGCCTGCGGCCGAAGTGCTGGGACCCGCGCTCGCGCCCGCGCCCGCGCCGCACCAGTACATGCTGCCGCAACAGGTACCGTCACACGCAGTGGGTGCACACACTAACAAGTCGTTCGCGCACGTTCCACCCGAGCGGCGCGCCGACGCGGCCGCTGCCGCCTGCGGCCGAAGTGCTGGGACCCGCGCTCGCGCCCGCGCCCGCGCCGCACCAGTACATGCTGCCGCAACAGGTACCGTCACACGCAGTGGGTGCACACACTAACAAGTCGTTCGCGCACGTTCCACCCGAGCGGCGCGCCGACGCGGCCGCTGCCGCCTGCGGCCGAAGTGCTGGGACCCGCGCTCGCGCCCGCGCCCGCGCCGCACCAGTACATGCTGCCGCAACAGGTACCGTCACACGCAGTGGGTGCACACACTAACAAGTCGTTCGCGCACGTTCCACCCGAGCGGCGCGCCGACGCGGCCGCTGCCGCCTGCGGCCGAAGTGCTGGGACCCGCGCTCGCGCCCGCGCCCGCGCCGCACCAGTACATGCTGCCGCAACAGGTACCGTCACACGCAGTGGGTGCACACACTAACAAGTCGTTCGCGCACGTTCCACCCGAGCGGCGCGCCGACGCGGCCGCTGCCGCCTGCGGCCGAAGTGCTGGGACCCGCGCTCGCGCCCGCGCCCGCGCCGCACCAGTACATGCTGCCGCAACAGGTACCGTCACACGCAGTGGGTGCACACACTAACAAGTCGTTCGCGCACGTTCCACCCGAGCGGCGCGCCGACGCGGCCGCTGCCGCCTGCGGCCGAAGTGCTGGGACCCGCGCTCGCGCCCGCGCCCGCGCCGCACCAGTACATGCTGCCGCAACAGGTACCGTCACACGCAGTGGGTGCACACACTAACAAGTCGTTCGCGCACGTTCCACCCGAGCGGCGCGCCGACGCGGCCGCTGCCGCCTGCGGCCGAAGTGCTGGGACCCGCGCTCGCGCCCGCGCCCGCGCCGCACCAGTACATGCTGCCGCAACAGGTACCGTCACACGCAGTGGGTGCACACACTAACAAGTCGTTCGCGCACGTTCCACCCGAGCGGCGCGCCGACGCGGCCGCTGCCGCCTGCGGCCGAAGTGCTGGGACCCGCGCTCGCGCCCGCGCCCGCGCCGCACCAGTACATGCTGCCGCAACAGGTACCGTCACACGCAGTGGGTGCACACACTAACAAGTCGTTCGCGCACGTTCCACCCGAGCGGCGCGCCGACGCGGCCGCTGCCGCCTGCGGCCGAAGTGCTGGGACCCGCGCTCGCGCCCGCGCCCGCGCCGCACCAGTACATGCTGCCGCAACAGGTACCGTCACACGCAGTGGGTGCACACACTAACAAGTCGTTCGCGCACGTTCCACCCGAGCGGCGCGCCGACGCGGCCGCTGCCGCCTGCGGCCGAAGTGCTTTGGGGCCCTATATTGTCTGTTAAACCATATCGAATCAGGACTTCTTTTTTAACTTTTTAGGTCCATTTAACAGCCGGTTAACCACATTTTTGAGCTCATGAAATATGGTATATACATCTGTGTGTCTTGTGTGGGTGGTACGACACACGTTCACGGCCGCCTACGTTTATTCACGATCTTTGTTTAATCTATATTCCTTTACTATTTCATTGCATCCAGGAGGCAGATGCTGTAAATGGCTATTGACAGGTATACATTATCTTAACTATGATTCATCTATCTATAAAGCTGTAGAAAGTTTCTAGAATTCTACTGTAGTGGACACAATGAAACATCGCATCGTTCATTTTTCAGACTTACGACCCGACGCAAACCGAAGATGCTTACAACCCCGGCTTCTGACGAACCGACCTGATCTCTGTGCTGCTCGTAATAAGGTCACATTTGCAACAACAACGACTACTGCAAAAACCAATTCCTCTCCGTCTCACAGCCGACTCCATTCTGAACGCCACTGGTGAGGCGGCCTTCATATATGGTTTCTTGACGCTCGCTTATTAACTTTTAACGGATTAATACGTCATTGTACACGTTGACCGTAGCGTTCGACGGACATGACAACCAATTTGAAGTCATGTGACGTTTAAGTTGATTTAACACAGTGTCGTCCAGAATCGTAACACCAATCAGACAATACATTCTTTTTATATACAATTAACATTATACACACATACATATATATTAAGGATTGGCAGCTTTATCGTGTAATGTATAAGGAGATTGGACCTTCGACAGCGGGCAATAATTAGACATTTATTCAATCCCAACGAAATTTACGTACTTGTCAACTACCTTGCTTATACATATAACTTCAAAATTACTCTTAATATAATAAGCTAAATACTTCGTTATGACTACGCTCGCAAGGGATGACAAAATGCCGTTCTTTCGACTATGTCCTTACAGGGCTGTAAAAATAGTACAAGGTTTATATACAGAAGGTCCAGGCTCCATAATAACCCTTTAGAAGTTCCATTTTTCAACCTTAATATGTGATAGCAATATCAAGCAATACCCGTAAGTGATGCAATAGACATAGTTTATGAACTGTAGTTCCTTTTTATCTAAGTATATAAACGCAAGCAATAGCAGCACAAACTCGTGTCACTAAAAATCCGACAGAGGTTTGACTCCTTAGTGTTAACATTGTAACTTCGCCAAAGCGCCATTGCTGTATTGTAATTTTTGTATGTATCAATGGAGAACTGCTGGTCAGCGGTAGGATAGTAAAGTGGCACATTTAAATGATAATTTTCATTGACGTGTCTTTGAATAGAAATATAAGCGGTGCTTTTGTGCGAGTTCACCAGCTGTAACGCTTAAAGGTAGGCTTCTGCATACATTTGAAGAGGTGTTTACAAAAACAACATACTGACTAGACTGGTTGATACTTATAGAGGAAGATTTTTAATAAGAGTAGGTGTCAACCATTTTAGTTAGTTATGTTGTTTTTGAAAACATCCCTTTAATTTTATGCGTTGGATGATCCTGGGCACCAGTTTGTGCTAGCCCGCCTAAGTCAGGGCTTAACGTAAGGTCGGTGTGGCGATCTTAAAGAGACGTAAGCTAACCGTCCGAGTGCTTGACACTGTCCCAGTACTTGCCACCTTGAATATTAAGTTTAAGCAATAGAGGCGATAGCAGGATGTCAACTATTGGGCATCAGCGTGTCAAACACTAGGTCGTTTAACTTAGTTATCAGACAAATTGGATTATTAATGTATGTATATCATATAAATGCTGATCAAGAATTGAGTTTCTTTTAGTTCGTCATATGTCTGACTTACTGAGGCTGGGCAGAATGTTCTGTGTGTTTGTGATGTGATGACTGAATTGAAATCAGGTGACTGCGAGTTTTATAATAATTATGTTAATTATCGAATTTCAATAGATTTTTTGTGACTTAGTTCTAGCTTGGCAATTGCATATTGGAACAAATTGAAAACATGTCCTTACCACACTTAGCAGTCACAACTATGTTCTTTAAACCTTTTTTTTCCTTTTATTTCTATTATTCTGCACGTTATTTCACAAAGTATGTGAGATCAGATCGATCTCATGAGATTTAATATAATCTCGTGGTAGAGATCTGTCTCGTTGTACCGACATATATACTATACTAGTGTGAGGTGTAATGTAGCCCGCTTGTCTGTGAGGCCACGCCATTTCTACTCATACACACATCATGTATGTTGTCAATTTGAGTATGAACAATTGCCGGTTTGGTGTCTGGAAGCTCATATATACTTAATATTTTCTAGTATCCGTTTGTTCCATTATGTTGACTTTAATATAGTGAGTACGAGTAAGACTACCGTATGGTAGCGACACCCTTAGGGGTCCATCCATATATTACGTCACCCGCATAGGGGGATGGAAGGTTTAGCTAAATGCGACAGTCTATGTTAAATTGTTGAAAAATGTTAAGTAAAAATGTGCGACGTAATATATGTATGGCCCCGTATGAGAAGTAAAAAGAGTTTAAGAGACAATGAAATGTATACCCTATTGGAAGTCTTATAAGACTCAAAATGTAATTATTTTCCGTTTACTTTGTCCCCATGCGACATGGCTGACAGTCGACAGATGGTTTATGAAGAGGCGTTTAAATGCGTTAACTTTCGGACACTAAAGGTATGTGCACAAGCTCGCAACATACATAAGGAGGGATAGTATTTAACGTGTAGTCATAGTATATTCACTATTCGGTAACTAACGGAGAGTACGGCTACAGTTTAAAATGTACAGTTGGGCAACGAGTGGCACAGCCGAATATAACAGTAAGTTCGCTGTCATACAAAGCCTGAAAGTCGTCAGAGTCAGTAAGCATGAAAATGTACTGGCTATTACGGCTCGCTCCACCCGCGTCTCGCCACTTGCACTGAACGATTCCTCTGTTTAAAAAGTCTTCAGGTTACTGTGGGTATACACGAGGGCTATGCATACGATTCTGCCTCTTGGTAAATGTATCTGTTCGATATATTTGACAAAGGGTCGCTTCTTTATTTTAGTGTTATTTATATTGTAATAATGATGTTAATATTTTTTTAGCTCATAGCAAATTGTTTAAAGTTCCGATATTATTAATGTGTATGTGTAAAGTTGTAATTATATTAATTTAATTCAAAAGGCGTGGTTGTTTCGTGGACCTGTTTTATAAATGCAAAGCGTTCTGTTCTGGTGCACGAAATAATCGCGTTTTTACACCAATACCGGTATATCGCAGTTAAATATGGCTAAATGTTAATTAATTCATATTGAATCAAAAATGATGGTAACAAGTGCATGTTAATAGCGTCTTTATGCGTTATAAGGCAGAGCCCAAAATCGTGTTAACAATAAAAATGTATTAGTTATTTGATGACAAGTTACGATCTAGTGTCAAATTTAATTATGAAAGATTCAATAATTCTTCCTTTCTATAGCAATGAGACGAGTTGTAAGATGATTAAAATTTGTATATTTTGTGTACTTTTAGCGATGGTGTATAAATCTAAATGTCATATTCGATAATTTATTACTTGATTACCTATTGGAATATAATCTTAACTCCATTTAGCCCTATTTCTCGTCGATTTACTCGAAAACCCTCGTGTACATTAGTTTAGTTGGGTTATTCCATCGCGGTAAGGGCCTCCAGTGCTTAAGGCGGCCTCTGTTGGTGATACCACACATTATTATGTTATTTTGTATCGTAAAATTTATTTTCGTTTTTAGTTGGTTTGACAGTCCAAAATTATGCAATGGTAAAGAAACTGAACTCTAAAATGTTTACGCGTAGAGATTGACATTCAAAATGCCTTACAGTTTCTAGCAAAAGTATGATCCAGACATGTCTATACATGCATACCACATTTTATATTTATATTTGACGCGATCCACCGAAGTTGTAGGATTGCGTTCGTACATTTGTTTTTTTTTGTGTATTTTTGACTGTCATTATGACTATCGGTCGACGGTAATAAAAGTTTACGCGTAGAGATTGACATTCAAAATGCCTTACAGTTTCTAGCAAAAGTATGATCCAGACATGTCTATACATGCATACCACATTTTATATTTATATTTGACGCGATCCACCGAAGTTGTAGGATTGCGTTCGTACATTTGTTTTTTTTTGTGTATTTTTGACTGTCATTATGACTATCGGTCGACCGTAATAAAAGTTTACGCGTAGAGATTGACATTCAAAATGCCTTACAGTTTCTAGCAAAAGTATGATCCAGACATGTCTATACATGCATACCACATTTTATATTTATATTTGACGCGATCCACCGAAGTTGTAGGATTGAGTTCGTACATTTGTTTTTTTTTTGTGTATTTTTGAATGTCATTATGACTATCGGTCGACGGTAATAAAATTTGTATTAAAACTTAGCTCAAACGACTTCTACGGGCCTCGTTTCAGTATAACAAATGTATAAATTTAAATGACAAATATTTCTACGCCCTACTTTGGTCCTGTACTGCTAGGATCAAGTTCCAACGTACTAGTGGCAATTAATAATTGACTAAATAAATGAGTTCAGTCGATATAAGTCTGGGCCGCAGTAATATATTAGGCCGCGGACTAAGAAACCGAACAACCGAAACTAGGCCCTTCGTGCTTAAAAAGATATCGATACCTTTAGACTCAAAGGGCGTAAGCTCCATTAGAACCTACGGCGTTTACGTCCTAAAGGTATCGATATAAGTAGTTATGTTTTTGACCAACATAGGATATCGTTGGCGTCGACGGTACGCTTGCTATTTCGGAAAACGGAACAAGCTTTGCGGTACAATTTGCGAGAATTAGTTTTTAGTCTATTTGATTTGTTCGGGTTGTTTTCGTAATCGGTGCAATACCATTATAATGACATTTTTACGGGAGGCTGAGTTCGTGGGAGTTTGCGCAATCAAAGTTACCATTAACCGTCACGTGGCATAGTCGGTCCCTTTCTATCTGACTTGGCGCGAGAGGGACGGGGTTATATCACGTGATGAATAGAACTGTATTTTTTAATGTATGAAAAATACAAATATTTACAAATACGTGCGTGCCGCGGCCGCAGCCTCCTTTAATATTAATTTATTGATTTATTATTTTATATTGATTTATTGAGCGAATAAACAACTGATCATTTTTATTCCCATGCCTGTCTCAGAATATTCACGATATTGTGGCATAGTACTAAAATTAGTAGCTGCTTTTTTACTTTTCTGTTATTTAATCGTACAAATTAAGCGTAATGTCAAATTTAAAGTGGCATTACATTTAATGAGTGCAACAGGGTATTCAAGCGGAGGCACAGAATTTGACAGCTCACAATTGACAATATTTCAAATTTTCTACTCCTTCATTTTATGAGCTGGATAGAAAATAGGTGGAATTTTAAGCTACCCGTATTTTTTCTTTTTCGTTTTAACTCAATTTTTCAATTAAAAATAGCAGTTTGAAAAGTAGCTCATTCTAAAAGGGCGTATGTAGAAAATGACGTCACTTTCCCAACTAGAATCCAGAGCGACAATTACGATTTAAAAAAACTAGAATCCAGAGCGACATTTACGATTAAAAAAATAACAGCGTTGTCGACATAGGAAGTTCGGGAAGACAACGATGCTTTTGCTCCTCTTATTTGGGCTGGATTATATTTGTCACTTGCCGATGTGTACTCCATCATTATAATTTCAACACGCGGCAGATTCGTGCTATCAGCCTGAGAAAAACCTTCTGATGTCTTCATTATATGAAAAAAATCGGTGTCCGGTAAAAGAATGCCAAGTTAATAATGTTTGAATGCGTTATCGGAGTCCAGTGGGAAAGTGCCAAGTCTTTTAAGGTCTTCGAAAACGTGCAAATGAACCAACGGTAAGAAAATTAAACTTCTAAAGCCGCTAAGCAGTTGTAACAATTTTCAAAACAAATAAACGTCAGACGGCAAGTATGTCAGAAAATGACAACCGGATACCATACACTTTTTAATCGTTTCAGCACTAAGGTCTCTCTCGATAATGCAGGGAAAATGACGTCACACTTCCGGTTCACACTAATTGACGATTTTTTCCAAAATGAATGGGAAAAAAATCCAAAAATATTTTTTTTGAGCATAAAATACAGTTTTACCCAAATGGTTTTCGAATTAAGATCTTTTGAAAATATGAAATGTTGTCAATTGGTGTAGAAACAGTCACCGTCACATACATTTGTTAAACTAGCACTCAAAAATATGTGTATACTTGACACTACGGCTTAATAGCGTGCGTGTGCAATAGTTACACGCCTAGGGCGGTAAATAATAGATAGCCATCAATTATAGATGGTGACTACGTCCAAAACAGTCAAAATTGTGTTTACATGTTATTGACCGCATATTTAGTAGCTTATCTATAGCAAATAATTTTTATTATGTTATCATTACGACGATTGAATATCCAACATGGATGGGCTTGGTTTGTTCGGCTGTTATATACAATTTTGTGTCTAGAACTGAACTTGCAAAAGGTCCAAAAAGATATTGGCGTAATGAAACAAACTAGGTATGTTTTTACCGTGAAACCGTCGAAAGAGCACTATAGATTAAGCATATTAATGTTGAAGCTTATACAATGGCAATATTAGGCCAGATATACTTATAAGGGCCTGTGTACACGGCGTCCTTTAAACGCGCCGGTGACGCACGTTACGTAGCGTCTCTTTTACACCCATAAAATAAAAAGAGGCAGCGCTACGAAACGCGCGGGCCGGCTGCGCGTTCTAATGACACCGTGTGCACAGGCCCTAAGTTTCACGTAAGTACGATGTGTTAGAATGAGGAATTAACATTACTATCTCATTCTAACACATAGCTCTCTACTTACGTAAGTAAAACTGACAGATGTAAATCTGGCCTTGCCGTGACGCAGCGTTGGGAACAACTAGTTTCATTGCACCATGAGTAACGTGTATATGGCGCTAACTGTACTTGGTTTACGTTGTGTCAGTGTACAGTCGGACGGGGCTGTGGGTTGTATAGATGGGTATGCCTTAGTAATAAACAGGGCTTGCAGTACCGGGAAATGTTATTAGGCGAGCACCGGCCCTGCCCAGCACCCGGTACTGCCATACTAAAATTTCCCGGAACTGCACGCCCTAGTAATGAATGTGGATATAATCAATAAACCGTAGAGCGAGCACGATAATGAGTTAGCGTCGAAAAGGCCTTGCAGTTCCTACGCAATGCAATGTAAAATAAAATTAAATATCTGAACCTCTAGCACAATTGTACGCGATAAATACTATTTATGCTACACCTGGCCGTAAAGTGGCTTTTACCGGACGCTAGGCGTACGGAAAAAGCCGCTTTCTGGCCAAGTGTAGACATAAAATGATGTACACAACACGGGAGGTAATAAAGAAAGCCCTCGAGCCGCCAGCTCGGGCCGCAAACATCTGCGATCTCGGCCTTTCTTTGTTTTACCATCCTAGTTGTGTATTTACAATTAACACATTAGTACACAAATCTTAAAGTTGCAATTTCATTGGCAAAAATTAGTGATAGTTATTCAAAAAAGTGTACAATTTAACGGTACTTAAATATCGTCTAACTTTCCGTTGCGTCACGGCACTTAACTGCTCAAAACGTGTAGACTTTGACAAACGCTGTAGTACGAGTGTGAACTAGACCATCGATAAATCCGTCTCTCTCGCACTTACGTTAATTAGAAAGAGACGATACGCGCAACGGAATCAGTGATAACAGTTTTAAATAAACTTAATTTTCTCAAACATGCAATGAAATTTAATGTTGAAATTACGTGCCTAATAATAGGCCAACAAGTACCTAGTTTCCGGTGCGGTTCGACACTTGGCATATAACATTGATACGGCATCACGGCGTTCAGCCATTACAAAAACAATAAACGATTTCTGCTATATTTTGCAGTTTTATTTATATAAAATCGTCATGAACATAACAAAAAACACATAAACAATTTCCAATAATTTTAAATTGCAAATTTAACTACAAAAATACACATTTAAAATATTTCATCTAAATATTCGCGGTAAAAATGTATACTGAAACAGTTTTTGGAAAGGAAATTGAACATTTTTCATTCAGTAATTCTATTTTTTGTCTACTTTACTTTTAGTGTCTCTAGAAAATAAAGTTTGATTTTTTGGAGTATTTTTAATTTATTTCATTGCATATTTGAGAAAAGCACTATACATGCCTTGACGTGAAATGGGGTTGCCAGCCTCGTAACTTTCTATATGTACTCGGCCGACAAACCCGCACTTCCCGGCCTCTGTAGTAATGTACTACATATTATTTATTGCCTGGGTACGCGTGAGGTGCGTTGAGAGAGCAACGGTGACTAGAGTGCGACTACAATAACTTTGCAGAGACATGGCAACATCTCCGTTTAATTTTTTTATGAAGATGTGCCTTTTAAATGGAGGTGTTGCCATTTTTCGCTCTGCAAAGTTATCGTAGTCGCACTCTAGTCGAGCCTTGCCTTTCTTACTTCACCTCATGCAAACCCCTCACGTTGTACACTTACCAATAGACACTTGTAGCATCCGAAAAGATAAACTTATAGTTTTTCCGATAAGCGTTTTATAGTCTGTTTGTGGTATCCCTAATTTATGTTTGTTAATTTGAAGGTCGGTTCGGAAGGTCAGGCCTTTTCGTCCGCCGACTCGAGGGCGTACATACAGACGACATAGCAACGACGTGAAGCTCGAGCGACATGAACCAACATTCCTTGACCATTCGCATGCCGAAGAGTCACATGTGTAACCCGTCTAATACCTAGTCCCAACATCCGTGCTTATTCTGGGCCTATACCCCTAAATGTCCTGAAAGTTTTGTATAGTCACGTCCCTCTCGCTCTTCTATAGAATATTTGGATGAGCGGAACAGCAGGAGTTTAGAACGAAGACTTTCGAAGTGTAGGCTCTGGCTCGGAATCATAACTGCCTGTATTTAACGTGTATATATTCGCATACTAGTCATCCGAAAAGTTAATTAATTTTGCCAATATCAGTGAAAGTTCTATATTTGAAATTCGCATCGCGCCACTTCTCTTGCTTTTGTAGATATTAATGAAACTGTGACGTCATAGAACTGAAGGGGTGTTTCCAAAACAACGTAACTAGCTATCAGTAGGGTGGCGTCCAAAGAACTCGCGACTTGCCTAATATCAGGCATTTGAACACCTTGTTATACAGCTCTTAAGGAAAATGTACGCCAAATCTGCACCGGCTTGCCCACGGATATCTTTTACGCCACGCCACTGCTAGCTGTGCTGACCGTTACCTGTCAATGAACATTGAACAACGTTTCTGTATAAAAGTCTACCATTTTAGTCAGTTATGTTGTCCTCCTTTTTCTTCCTCTCTTCAACGTTTTGTTTTGTCTGAAATGCATTGTAACTAAATGCACTTTTTCCCATTAAAGGTGCTTATAATAGCTCATAATACTACAGCCCTGGCATGTAACGTTGAGACAAAACGCACACATTTTAACAGCTTTATGACATCATGGATCCATTAAACAAATGGGACGGATAATACAATGTAATGTGTGGGTGTCGCGTGGTTCCTATGTCGTCTTAATGGACGACAGTGAGGTGCGTAGTCTACAGGTGAGATATGTGTATATTTGAATGGCGTCTGCCGAATGTATTCCGAATGTATTATAAAAATTCAATTGAAAATATTTAAATAAAATGTTTATGTTAATGCTTATAGCGTTTTTCCTTCCTAAATTCCGCAATATGAAAAATCTCAGACCCCTTTTATTCCCGCTGAGTGTAGAGAAAGCAAATAACCTTAAAGCCTACTTACTACACACTGCGTTTTATCAAATTACATTACAATTGTAGTTTTTTGTTTGTCCTTTTTTGAACCATTAACGGACTCGACCAAACAAATTGGGAAATCGGGATCGCCGTAAGTTTTTCAGTCATATTTAATTAATTATTGCCGTTTGTAGAACTTAAGCTTTGGCTCTGCGAATATTGGTTGCAATTGGTAATTTAACGTCGGTTAACAATAATAACATGAATAACTACATTAAAATAATACTACATTAAAGCCCCTCGTTTCACGTCGAAGCTTACAAAGCTATTCCCAGTACCTAATCGATTTGGATTACGAGTTTTTTCCGCAGTAGCATCTTTTCATTTCGTACAAATGCTAAAATCAAAGCCTAACTAACCTGGCCATATAACAAGAACAGCAAATGCTACAGGCCACGCCCAGCCCAATTGGGGTGTCTTCTGATGACACTGCTTGTGTTAATAGAGGTAATCTTATTTGAAATAAGTAAAAAATTAAAGGCGTTCTATCATTGGCACGTTACCTGGATCGTTAACGGCAGTCTCCGTCGCTGGTGGCGACGAGCACTCGTGACAGCACGCAGAGCACCCGCACGCGGGCGCGCGCTGAGCCGAGCACGTCAGGCACGCCGGGTCAGCGGGCGCGCATATTGGGCACGCCGGGTCAACGGGCGCGCATATTGGGCACGCGGGCGCGCGCTGAGCCGAGCACGTCGGGCACGCCGGGTCACCGGGCGCACATATTGGGCACGCGAATCCGACGTCGCACACTGTGAACACGTGCAGATACGAGCCCTCGCGCGGGAGCACCACTGGTGGGTATCCCGGCGCGTCAAACGCTGGGAGTACCACTGGTGGGTACCACGGTTCACGCTGGAATACCTCTGACGCGACCTCACGCGCCGGTATTAGTGGTTCTTGATAAATCACTGGGTACATCGAGTACGCGTAGATAAAGCCGCCGTCAGGCGTCGGGACCACGGGCAGGGATGGATACGCCAGGCCCGCGTACGTTCTGGTGACATCGCGAGCTGGCTGGCGCGCTTTGTACGCGCGTGAATTTTCCGTTCTGCATGTGGGATGCATTGATAGCGAGGAATTGGTCTGCGCTTATAGCTCGTCAGGCTATTAAAAGAATATAACTTTTTGTTGCAAAAATACCGCGCTATTTGTAAAGTCGACATACGCAGTGAACGGCGGCGGTTAAGTACCTAGGCCTAAGCGAAACTGCGAAGTCTTAACCTAACGTGTTTTAATTTTTAACATTATAATTAAAAAAGTATTCTCGAATTGTAGTGGCGCAGTTTCTCGATACTGCATGTAGTTTGCCTGCCCGCACCCGACTGCCGCGCGGCCTGTCTTCCGCCCCGCGGCGTTCTGGCACCTCTCGAATGCTCCCATGCCGTCGCATAGCAACATGTGCAGCACCAGTGAACGTTGACCTGCGCATAAATGCAGCGCCAAACGGACCGGGGTCTACCCTATTCCTCCTGCCGGGAGGTCCTCACACCCCTGGTAGAAATTAAAACCCGATATTAACGTGAACTGCGATCTGTTAATAGAATCAGACGTAATAAGTCGATGCATATTAACATCGCTAAGTCCATGCTAATTAGTCGGGGAATTCGTCTTTTCAAAAGGAATAAACTTCAAAATATCACACCAAATTTTGACAAGGGCTGGGCGATTTTGATCGTGTCCGTCAAGATAGCGTACACCGTAAAGATATTCAGAATCTAATGCAGCCAATAAATAGTACCCAAATAGTACCGACGAAATACCTAGGTGAAAAAAATAGTACCCTCAAACTTTCTGAAATATAAGGCCGGTTCACGGTGTACGCTACCGGGCGTCAAGCTGGCGTACACCGTTTGTATCTCGGGAACGACTTTGTTTTTGGAAACGCTTTATATCTCAAAAAATAGTACCCAAATAGAACCCTTTCCTGATTCCAAAGAGGCTAAATTATTGTACAAATTAGTAAAAAAAGGTCTTAACGCTAGATCCTAGCATGTTATCTATAAGTGTTGATTAGTTATTAGTTAAATGTTGTATTAGTACCGAGCAAGTACCGAGCGGCATAGTCGCTTAAGTGACAAAGCTCGTTAAATAAAGAGAAAAAAAAAAAACAAAAAATAGAACCCTAGGGCCCTACAATTTCATTTCTCTAGCTATCGTAGAAGCCGGGATATAGTGAGCTCTTTCTATAAGAAATTTCCGGGTACGCCAGGTTGACGGTGTGAAATTCTGTACACCAGTCATGGAATATCTCGGCTTCTACGACAGCTAGAGAAATGAAGTTTTAGGTACTATTTGGGTACTATTTTTTTGAGAAATAAAGCGTTTCCAAAAACAAAGCCGTTCCAGAGATACAAACGGTGTACGCCAGCTTGACGCCCGGTAGCGGACACCGTGATCAGGCCTTATATTTCGAAAAGTTTAAGGGTCCTATTTTTTTCACCTAGGTATTTCGTCGGTACTATTTATTGGCTGCATCAAATTCTGAATATCTTTACGGTTTACGCTATCTTGACGGACACATTTTGATCTGGTATCAACACATCGACGGTCCATGGTCCCTACGTATAAAGCGTTATGTTATTTTGTTGAAATGCATTGTTTTCAGGGGAGCTAAAGTGACTTTTTTTGTGATAGTAAAAAAGTAAAAATACTATGGCGGTTTTATACTAGCTATTGTTATAGAATAGTTTATCATAAAAATATTGTTTTAACCAAATAGACTTAAGTCTATTGAGTTAAAAGAAAAAATCCAAATCGGTCTAGCTAGCCGTTTTCAATCAAATAGCCGTAATCGGGGAACAAACCTACATAAAAATTGCTCTTTGTTTTGAAGTCGGTTAAAACTGGAAACTTATTTCTAATAAGAAATGCACGAGAAGCTAAGAACAATACCCAAATCGATATATGTGTGCCTATAATATTTGAAGAGTTCTCGATTTCTCCAAGATTCCATCATCAGATCCTGATTTGGTTGCAATGGGACCACTTCGGAAGTCTACCCTTTCAAACAAAAAAATAATTTTCCAAATCGGTCCAGCCGTCTTCAAGTAATCGGTGAACAAACACAAAAAAAAACATACAGACAAATTGAGAACCGTCCTTCTTTTGGAAGTCGGTTAAAAATGAAGCTTTTTTTGTTAATTCACGTTTTTTATAAAAAACGGCTCGATGACCTTTTTTACCTTGATTTTCAATGAGTGCGGTTAAGTTTGACATGTCCGTTTATACGAGTTGTCCGCTCATGGTGTTGTCGGTACAGTCACCACACGGGATTGGGATTGTTACGACACTTACCACTGTTCTTAATTTAGCCGTGTAATGGAAATCGGGCGCACTTCAGGCACACGACTGCTAACGAATTATTGTTATACGGCTAAAGAACATTGGCAAGTGGCGTAACATTCCCGTGTGGTGACTGTACATAAATTTACTTTCCTTTACCAGGAAGTGGGATTCCGCGTGTGGCTGGGGCTGATTTAGAATGCTTTACAACCTTATTACACGACTGTTTTCAATGTGGTCTTTAGGATTGTAGCGTTACGGACCGTCGTTACTTTTGTCTGTGGCATGGAATCATGAACCTCAAACAAATCAGGGCTCTTACACATACTTAAACACGTTACGATATCGCGTCGAGCTACGACACGCCATCGTTTCACGTTGCGGTTGCGACTTGCGACGCCGTGTCGTGAAAATCTACGACGACGAGCAAGAGCAACGTAAAAATTCGCAACACGATATCGCAACGTGAAACGATGCCATGATGATTAAGCACGTTGCGATATCGTGTCGTCTTATAAAAAGCAAAATAAAAAGCAGTAAATAATCATCATGTATTAATAATCCTTAGCAACCATCAAGACTGAACAGAAACATGATGCGGCAGTAACTCGACAGTGATATTTTGAGGCACGACCCCTAAACCGTGTTCTTGAGGAACCAGCGTTAAACTAATATTCTGGGGTAAAATGCGAAGGTCGGCTTGTAATGACTTCAAACTCGCATTAGAAGGCAGTATGAGGGATAAAACTTTCTCAGTTATCTGCTGGTTACCCGAAGCATTCTCAATTGTACGCTCGGCGTGTTCGTTCGCCTGCCGTGCCTCAGGGTTCAGGTTCTCTGTCTGCGTAGGGGCCGGTTTCTCTGTCTCCGTAGGAATCTGTTCCGTCTCGTCTGGATTTTGCGCTGCGTCGATAAAATGATACGTGGCCGTTGAAAGCACTGCTATAGTAAATATGGCCATGAGAATGGACCCAACTATCATTAGAATGTTCGACATTCGTTTTAAGAGAATTTATGTTGCGTCAGCCGATTTTTGAACTTATTAAGTGTTTGGTGTTGTTATTTACCGTTTAGTAAATTCAGATGCCTACTTTTGAAGAGAATATTTTCAATAGATTTACGGATAGAAGTTTATCACAATGAAAATGTCAATTTGATGACTTTTCTTTGACTGTGGCGTCTGTGGATCGATGTCTTTTCTGCGTTTAGTTTAGGTATTTACCTCTTTTAAGTGGCGGACGGTTGTGCTATACCATAGCCGTCTCTAAATTGTCGCTGCCGCAGGTCTGGATCTAATTGATCTTAGGGAAAGTCCGTTACTGATTACATGACAATATTTTACTGCTTGTACCTATTTATGAGAACGGTGCATTAAAAAGTTTGCAAGTTTTACTTAGATACATATCGAGGGTTTCAGGCCAAAGGGGCGTATGTATGTAAGTAGGGTTCTTGCTTATACGCCCCTTTAGCATGAAGCCCTCGATATAGAATGGTGTACGTTTGCATGTGTCTATCAGATTTAAATACATCTAGGTATATCGGAAAGTAAGCGTTAATCGACTATACGTCACATAACTTTTTTTACTTCTAATAGTTGTTAGAATTTATGGTTAAAGTTGTATGTAAACACTAATATTATATAGAATGCGAATGTCCTTAAACAAATGAAAAAATAAATCTTGCGAGTGATTTCTCATTGTGAACTGAATTTCGGAACATTTTGTGAATACCTGTAAAATATATGTTTGAAGATTGCTATCTTAAAATTACTTTTCAGAAATGTAAACACAATTCAATTTTTTACGTTTTAATAGTTTTACACGAGACAGAAACATAACACGAACATACAATTTAGAACTCTATCAGTCTAGTGATCTGCAGTCAGAAAGTAGAGTTAGACAGTTACGAAGATTTTTGTCATAGGCAAGTATAGTTTTTGTCTTGCATCGGCCGCGTTGTCCGATGTACATCTATACTATACATACAATAAAGCGGTAAGGACATTTCATGGAAAGGCATTTCTACAAAATTTCCATAACAGTAGCCTATAGCTAAACCCTTGATAACTAGCTATATGGAACTTGAGAACAACATATGGAATATATGAGAAGCGAATGCCATCTAGTTTAATAAATATATTCAGCCACCAAGGGCTACGGAATCCACTGCTCAAAAAACGATCGGGATTTCTCCATGATACTGGTATCCTGGTCTATCAGCCAATTCGCGATTACTGTCAAAAAGCCAACGAAAAGTAACAACTTCAAAACGAGGATTCTACTACTCATATTGTCCTTTGTCAATCTGTCCAAACGTGATCTGTCCAGAGAGATGTCTTCCGTCAATTTGGTACAAATGTGTTTTAGCTTTTCAGAGAGATGTTGTAGAAAACGCCTTGTATTAGTTTAAGCCTGCGTGGGGCTCGTAAGTATCTTGTCTTCCGTCAATCCAGTACTAAACGTGATCTAGTTCTGCAGAGAGATGTTGTAAAAAAAGTCCTGTCTTGGGGACGGGAAGATAGCACGACTGATTAACCAGCGTGGGGCCCGTAGCAAATCTTTCATGAGGTCCTTGGTTTTGGTCGGAGATAAGTACCCTGTAACATCCGCCGCTCGATGATTTCATGTGTTACAAAACGACGAAACGGGGTATGTTTGCTATGAAGACTACTCGACACTGGAAAATACAATTTCGGAGACGCACTTATAAATAAATGGCGGAATTTTATTCAGCAATTTGCTGAAAATATGCTTTCGGCGCCGCTCTGTGCAACTGAAGCAATATTGGTATTTTGGCGGTTCACTTTTTAAGAATGCGAGCTATCTTATCTTTATATTAATGTCTGCTATCTCCCTCGTGAAGTATATTACAATGTAGAACTGCAGAAGCAGCGCAGTCATCAACTTGAACAGTCAAAGATCAGATAAACATTTGGTGGCGATATTTGAACTGGTTTAGTGCTTCGGATACGAAGGGAAGCCAAAACCACGAAGTTACAACAGTTTTTCACAAAGGTTACCGATCTACAATCTTCATTAGGCAGGTACACGCGTAGATTTCGTGTCTAATATTATAATTTAGGGAGAGTAGACGAAAATTTTAAGCAGTAATACGCAATTGTCATTTTGACGGAAGTTTGAATCCAGTTTGAATGCACAGAGGCCGTTTATTCAGTCTCAAAACGAACTACTTTCTCCCCGACTTCAAAAAAGGGGAAGTTGTCGGTTAGTCTGGACTTCTTCCTTCTTTTAATGTGTTCACTCGAAAATTACCGGACCGATTTGGAATTTACTTAGCTAACACAAATTTTCATACTTGGGTTGTTTCTTTGTGTACAAAATTTTTCATTTTAGGAAAAAAGACGAGGGAGGTAGATCCATTGACGACATGAGCGTTTAAAAAAAAGTGTATAATTCAACGGTACTTCGAGTCGGTCGGTTTTCCATACATTCGGCCGTTTTGTTATAATAATAACCTTAAACACCTATTATTTAAATAGCATCTAACTTTCCATTGCATCAGGAAAATGTATTGATTTGATTGCTCAAAATACGTACTTTTTTTGAAAAACGCTCTCATAGGTACTGGTTTTAAATAAAAAGAAAAACAATCAAACCACGCAATTTATTACAGATTACATTACAGAAGATTCACGTGGCGATCACTTGCGCGAGCCACTCTCTAACAGCGGCTATATTCGCGTACAGCGCCGGCTCGCACGCCGCGCCGCACTGGTCATTATCCGCCATGACACCTAGCAATACACGTCCGCGTATCAACGGGGACCCGGAGCAGAAGTTACAAGGGGTGCCCCTAGCGTAGAGGACCCCTAGGCACATCGGGCCGAGGCCACAGCGGCCGTGGCTCACTGGCGTTAATGGTAGGAGGTGCCGCTCCGCGAAGTCGGGCGGTGAGCATTGTTGGACAGGGAGTATGTGGACGTCGGCCGAGTGCACCTGCTGGCCGGTTACGCTGTGGTCTATCGTTCTGGAAGAAATGGAAAATACGTTTTTACTTTTCTATTGACATCAGTCAGCGCCATCGTTTAGCATCTTTCGAAACTAAACTTTTCATTACCTACTCTCTCCTTTTTTTACCTTTTTGAGTAATGTTGTCGGACAAAATATATCAAGTTATGAAATAAAAGACATTTCAACCAATATTGGTTTTCTTAAAATGTCTTATTAACGCCCTATTTGTTTGTGTGAAGACCGGGCGATTCAAGTTACCTTTAGTTAAAATGATTGTTTTTATCCACGGCGACGCACAAAAGTGCCAGGTCGAACGGCCTGTTGTAGCTCTCGTACCGTGGATTCGTCTAGTAATATCACCTATTAGAGAGCTCTGTGTTGATGAATGTTTAACAGTCAACTCACCTTAAGAGGAAACAGGAGGGCAGTTTTTCCATACAAACGTAGTCCCCTGTTTCCTCCCTGGATAATGCCAGTAGACCAATCATTTTTTGTCCAAAAATCTATGGCTACTATTGATAAGTTCCTATGTTTTCCTTTTTACGATAAATTGATTCTCATAAGAGATATTAACCTTCAAAAACCTAAAAAAAATGCCAGATTTTCCGCTGTGTTGACACATCCAGAAAACAAATTTGACTAGATTATTAAAAAAAAGGAAAACATAGAAACACGGCCAAAGCCTTTCTTTAATGTTAAATGAAAAAATTATTTAAATAGGTTAAGTTTTGGGGAAGAAATCAGGGGACTACGAAACGTTGTTTTCATGAAATTTTAAAATGTATTTTCGGTCCAAGCTGCAGTTGTCTCTATCGCGCTCTGCGGGTGAGAGGCGGGCAGTGCGGGATAGCGACACATTTTACAAATACCTAATTTTCAATTCTCTCGACCTTACTGTTTCCTCTTAAATGTCCAAAGCCGGGTCGAACGACCTGTTGCGCCCCCGTACTCTAGATGCGTCTAGTACTTTTAAAGATGAGAGCTCTATTTTGAATCATTGCTAAACTATCTACTCACCTAAAATTTCCAAAGCCGAGTAAGTGCGCCGACTCCCCTATAGTCAGGCTGAAGTAGTCGAGCAGGGTGGGCAGGCGCGCGGGCGGGTTCTGCAGGGCCTCCGCGGCCCGCAGCAGCGCCAGGTCGAACGACCTGTTGCGACCCTCGTACAGCGGGTGGACGCGCACGTCGGACACGCCCCGCGACCGCCCCTTGGACGTTTCGCCGTAGTTGTCCAATATCACGAAATTGTCCAACGAGTCTACCTAAAAAGGATTTAATTCATAAATAATGACTTATCAGTCCCATTCTACTTAGCTACCCTAATAAACAAGTGTTTACTCTTAAGATGCACATCCTGCAGGTTATAAAAAGTAAAGCGTATGAGAAAGCAGACTCCGTAAGTTGACATTTAAGATTTTTTTTTTGTTTATGATCAGCTTGGTAATATATCACTTGATGGAGGGTAATTATATTATCTTAAGAAATGGATCATTTCGGGAAATGGCTAAGGAACACCTTGCAATCAGAAGAGAATAATTACCTCTTCCAAAGAGTCAATGCAGCTCGCCGCTGTGACGGTCCAATATTCGGACACCACGGTCAAAATGCAGCCAAACACCAAACCGGTTGGCTTAATCTTCACTAGAGCTAGCACGACGCTTTTCTCATCCTCACCCGCTATCTCCCCATCCGACTGATACGTCCCAAGAACAGCCCCCTCCGACTCCTCCGTGGTATCACTGAACTCATAAACGTCTTCACTTTCTATTGTAGCTTGAGAAGAAACTGTCTCGACAGTTTCACCCTCTGAAACTGGCACCACAACTCTTTGCACGGTAACATCTGCCGGAGTATACGTGCAAGTAGGCTTAGACCATTTGAGAGTCAATAAAACTGGATTGTACGTTGTCGTTTCTTCTGTTTCTTCGACAGGCGCCTTTCCATACACAACACCGCAATCAATGAAGTGTAGTATCAAAAAAACTATAAACGCAATTAGAACCACTAGCAGTGCAGCTTCCAGAACAGTCAAGAAGGATTCTATACGGGTAAACGCTTTTAACCATCCTTTGAATTCCTGCCAGCACTTAGCACCTCCGTTTGGCATATTTGCGCATGGTAAGGCGTGGCAGTCTAGATCGCATGCGGTCTAAACAGTATTGTTGGTGCGGTTTCTGAAATGAGATGAAGTTGTGATAATCGGTATCAATTAATTTGATTGTGAAAAACATCACTGGTCGGCTTGGGCCTCTAGTGTGGCACTATGCTTTTGAGAGTTCCCCACCCAGTATTCGATTATTTTTATTTACCGAAAGTATTTATTTTTTCTAAGTGCGTAATATTATCGGTACATTTTAAAACGGGAATATGGAATTGGAAACCATTAGGGTAAGTTTGTTTTTTAGAAATTCTGAAAAGTTAGTGAGTCGGAGAAGTCTTTATGGTTTTCGAAATTTATGATAAACAGTACATTATCACTTTTAATAATTATGGGCGACAAAATAGACCCCCCGTCCGACACTGACTATCACTATAAGGCTATTGTCCGATGTTGGCAGTTTGAGTTAGAGACGCGACTGTTATCAATTTTTTTTCGACAACAGCCAACTGCCAACAGTATCGTATTATTAGTTAATAAAAATAATAAATAAGGGTACCTATGTCTTTAGGTTTGTTTTTGTTACGTGCGTGTTGCCGACCCTTTAAAAACCTATCCACCCCCTCTTGAAGAACTCCATACTGTAGCCTCTTACAACACAACATATCCCAACATGTCGGGAAAAATTTACAAGGATCAAAGTTTACAGATCACTTGGATGAAATATAGCCGTGAAAAAAACTCACCTCCTATTAACGTCCTCTCCGGCAAGTTTGATCGGCCTCCTAAACGGCCTCTCCCTGCACCCAAACCGGAGCTGCCCCGACGCCTTGTTGCCCCCGAACCCGCCCCCGAGCCTCCTCGGCCTCCACCCACGCAGGTCCCTCTCGGCCTCTCTCTCCACAATAATTTCCGTGTTGTCCACGTACTCCTTGTGTTTGTGGAGGGCGCGGTCGGCAGCAGAGCTCGTCTCGAACTCTATGAAGGCGTACTGTTTGGATTTGCCGGTGACTATGTCTTTGACAAGACGGCAGCGGATGATCTTGCCGCAGTCAGAGAATTCTGATTCCAGGGTGTCCTGAAGGCAAATACTTGGATATGAATAATAAGAACAGTTCTGTATGAATAATATTAATACTTGAACGTGAATAATAGGGTGGATTTCACAGCGTTTCAAACGCCGTCATCACCAATCCCGAAATATCGACGATTCACTTTAAAAATGTGTCCCATTATTTTGATAAAATCCGAAAATAGTACCTACTATTTTCATCTTTTGATCAAAAATTATGTAATATCGGGATTGGTGATGACGACGGTTGAAACACTCTGAAATCCACCCAATATTCTTATTTGTATATTACTAATATCATCGACCGTAGGCTTGATTGGGGTAAGGGGATGGCGGACATTTTCGAAATTTATCCCCAAAGGGGGTTAAATTCAAAATCATTTATTTCTGCAAGTATATTAAGTAGTAGCCCTCAAGGGCTCCTTTACATGTCTGATTCTATATATGACCATTACTTTAATAATACCACTGTAATAGTGAGAGTTACTTTATAGAGAAATTAATTAAATAATCTTTAAAAAGAAATAGTCCCAGAGGTGGGTGAAAGGCCAGCTTGAAGTAAGGGAGCACCAACATTTCTCGCCAGGTTGTTCCCTAACAAACGAATGATATATTTAAATGAAACCAGGGAGTTTGTATCTTAAATTCTATTTATGGCACTGAGATGGGCATGTTAACATGTAAACAACTAAATTACCTTGCAGTGTCAGTGTCAGGCCATACACTACTAATTAACTATGGGAGTGTAACGGAAAAGCACGCTTACATTAGAAGGTTAAAATTCATGTGCTTTCCGTGTCTTATCTTAAGTTTTTAGAGTCTCCGGTTATGTGAAGAACTAGGTATACACTATTCTGAAGATAAAGGCACCATACATACAGTTTATTCTAGTATTGGTACTCCACTATGCGGTGAGACGGCTACCGCTGACCACTAGTGGTTCCGGAAGCGACTCGCTGGTTACACGATTCCAGCCACATCCACCACAGTTGTGTGAGGATGATATTTAATGATCCTTTATCATCACAATATTAAGAACCGTTATAAAAACTGAGTATAAATAAACTAGTCCTATTACAGGTGGCTGTGTGACCCAAATAATATGGTGATTAACCAACTAGGTATGTATTTAATCTGTGGCTACAGGATGGGTGTTCTTCTAGTAGATGACAAATACCTGTGTAGTTCTAGGATGGAGGCGGCCCACGAATACGGTGCGCCGCGGATCGCCGCGCACGGCCTTGTTGGGTGCATACTGCGAGCCCAGCGCGCGCAGCACCGCGCGGTCGTGCGCTCTCGTATCCGTACCTTACGAAACATTAAAATTCAATGAACTGAACTTGTTCGTATTATACCAACATCAAACATAATTCAATGTTTGCGATCAAGTCCAGATTTGCACCGCCACCTTGTGATATGTCAAAGCGCACACTCTTAAACAATTCAGAAACAAAGTCGTCTAATAATTATATCATAATCAGTAATTATGTTTACGTCACACCTGGCCATAAAGTGGCAATGACCGCCCGCTACGCGTGCGGAATATCCCACTTCATGGCCTGGGGGAGACGTAAAATTTTGTACTTACCACGGGCGGTAATAAAGAAAGTGCCAGATCGCATATTTATCAAAAACCTGCAATCTGAGACATTCTTTGTTTTACCACGCTAGGTAAGTAATGTTATAATTTACTATTAACTAGTATTGTTTTGGACCAGATCAAGCCCATAGCAGGAGCTATATAACCGAACTGAACCCACATCTCTGTCTTACTGGGACAACATGCTATCCGCTACACCGCATTAATTGACTTTAAATGTATCTTATGAAATGTCCTTACTCCCCAAAAATTTTACTAAATAATGTTTTGTGTTATTTGAATCAAGTAATTTATATGGCCCTGCTGTAAGTAGATTATATTTAGTATACACAATAAGCAATAGTTGTTTTATACTTGCTTGATTTTATTACATGGTTACAATCCCACATTTTCACCCTTATATCATTGTGAGAACTAAAACTGACTATTCAAGTAAAACAAATATAAGGGATAGCCAATCTTATCACAAAAAGCTGATTAAATGAATAAAGCTCATAGTGAGTTTGGATATTATCAGCTTTTGAAAATGAATATCTATCAAAATTCTTTAGACATGCAAGGGTAACTTTACTAACTGTTATTTGGGTCCGGTAAGGGCCATGTTTAACTTTAATTCCTTGGTGCTTTATTATAATGTGGCCCCTATGTATGCCTATCACAAATTCTTCTACAAGAAGAATTTGACTAACAAAATACATAAGGAACTTGAAGAAGGAACTCTGTGGATCGCAGTTTCCAGACCCTTGCCTAGAGTTCCTAATGGGAAATATAAAAATTGCAGAGTTGATGATTCTGACTGAAATATTAAATTACTTATTTATACTAGCCTCAACAACTATAAGATTCAATAGAAAAGGACAAACAAGTAAACAAACGGATTTACCTTCATTACTTCGTAATCACGCACTTTTTAAGAACGAACATAGCCTTATCAACAATTTATATACATAAACCTTGTATTTTCATTCATTTTTATTTAAAATATCCATTAATTATTCATATTTCAGTAAAAACAAACTTAGTCAATACCATTTTTCTATATGTCAAATGTTACTCAAATTTTTTTACTCATCTAAAATGTAAAAATCTATAATGTCTTTGGATTCGTAGTGATGGGAATGTCCGTTCTTTAAAAATGTATTACTTTTTATTAACAATGACATTTTGATATCGATTAGTATTTCTGAAAGATTATTTTTTAATTATAGATTTTGGCAATGAATGCCATATCCAATAAATGTATATAGGAAAACCCAACTACGAAAAAGGCTAAAACAAGATCCTTGCGTTTTTACTCGTCTGATTACAACCGCCAAAAGAAGTGACAAATTATGTGAGCCTGGTACAGGGCTGCGCTGCGCTGTGTAAACTAACGTGCTAATGAGGGTGTTTAGAACTCATAAACCCACCAGGTGGCAGCAGGGTGGCGAAAGGTCTTTTTGACAGTAGGCGTCAAGATCCACCAATCACACCACCTGATTTTGACATCTACTGCCAAATAGACCTTTCGCCACCCTGCTGCCAGCTGGTGGATTTTTGATTTCTAAATACCCTCATTTTACTAAAACGAAACCTTTTTCTCGTAATTAATACGAGTGTGAACAGAACTAGAGTGTCCCATATGGTTTATCTGAAACAGACGTTCCCAAGCTTTTGTTTCTCGTAGACCACTTTTAAAATTTTGCTGGTTTCGGAAGACCCCTGCGATACTTCTACCATATTTCCAAATAATCAGCGATGGAAAATTGCGTCGCGTCTTAGTTCCAAACCCTAAATTCGGTGTGGTAAAAATAAAAAGAATAGTACATTACGCAACTAGGGTGGTAAAACATAGTTCCCCGACCTAGCTTTTCATTGTTACAAAATATTTAATAATGATAAAAGTATCTGATTAATAATAGTACGATATACTTTAAGTTCCTCTCACTTACTTGTAGTTAATAATAATTTCATGAATGTCAAATGGATTGATTAATTAATGTTATACCTTTCCCATCATTATTTCACAGTAAATCCATAGACAATAGATCCAAATTGTCAGTCAACATATTTGTTATTGTTTTTGTTCAGTTGTATCGAATCTCACTATACCTTCGGTTAGTTTCAGGTAAGGTTAGGTTATATGTAAATCCAATATTTAATGTAACATAAGTCTCTCTCATTTATCATTTCTATTGCCTAAGCATAACATAAACATTGCTCTGAGACCATATCAGAACAATCACAATCACTAACATAACTGGGACGCCACGTGCGTGGATACCCTAACGCCATCCCACCTTGGCACAACATCACTGAAGGCAGGTGCAACGGCTGCCGCAGCGGAGGCAGCAAAACGCCGCAAATGCGCAACTCTCGACGATAAACGTATTTGCGGCGTTTGCCGTTGAGACCCTGGATAGAGGGCCCCGGCGGCAACAAAACTTTTTAAAAAATTGCTTATCCGGTCCTCCGGTGACCATAGGACTACCTCGTTCCGTCTTTCAGCGGATAGGCATTGCCATCCAGCGAGGCACCACAGCCAGCCTTATGGGCACCCTGCCCACAGGAGGCGACATAGGGGACATTTGTATATATAATTTTAGGTCCCAATAGATTAAGTTAGATTTATTTAGTCAGCAAATGTTATTCTAACCTAACTTGTACAACCTTGCAACCTCCAACTCACCATCGATTGAAGCAATCTTGATAGGATCGTATTCCACCGCATACTTTTGAAATTCGGTTTCCTGATGCGACATTACGGAACTAATATATTGGAATTTCTAAGTTAACTAAATTTAAGCGGGTTACGACTAACAACTGTCGGGCATTTTTGTTTTGACATTTGACGCTATTGATTCAATTGATTGTCACACTGACGTGACTGACAGATACTTAATAGTGATGTATATGCATATACGAATCTAAGATACCAATATAAAACCCGAAATGTATCGATATCGAGTTTTAATCGATACCATCGATAACTACCTAGCCATCACACAGAAGGTGTATATTTCTTTGTAACAAGCTTTAATTTACTTACTTATGTAAATGGACTATTCAATAATTTACGTCACACCTGCCCATAAAGTGGCAATTACTAGCCTAGGTTAGTAATGTACTATTTCTAACTATTTGCTGCTCTCAGATTCTGCTTAAATTTGGTATAGATGTTAAGGTGGGTTTAGACCAAACGAAAGAATGCACATTCTAACCCCACTCTACCAAATTCTTTGTGTACACACAAAGAATTTGGTAGAGTGGGGTTAGAATTCACCTTTATGGTTTATGGTACTATCGCACTGATCTAATTCTGTTCAGAGATCAGTGGTTGTTTTATAACGAAGATTTGTATTAACTAACGTCCCTTACCTGATTGTTTTTCTGGTCACCAACATTCGTACGGTGAGGAGATTAGGAGAACCAGAAGCGGCTTTAGGGTAAGGCGCGGTGGAGCCCCTTTATATCCTCTCGCTCATTTGAGCGAGCCTACTTACTGGTAAATTCCTAAAATTTTGAAATCTCGCCCAGGGCGCTGGTAGTGCTAAAACCGGTCCTGAGGAGAACATTGTTAGGAAACCTACACATTGAGGTGACTAACGTGTAATCATGATCCCGTCAGATATGTTTGCCTGATGCAGAGGTTAGGGAAATCAGATAGGAGAAGCTTCTTGATAATAACCTAATCTGAACTTATGATCAAAGCTTGCCCCAAAAAAACTGAGAAAAACAGGGAGATGTTTTTATGACAATTTCATTTATGTTAAATTTGCATAATTTTAATTAATTTTACGTAAATTCTAAAATCCGACGAAAGTGGATTCAAGCGAAATAGGAATCCGACTGACTAGACAAGAATCTGGCAAATCACGACAAATTAAAAACGCCATCTAGCGAGGAGATGATAAACTCATAGTACAGCTACTCCATACTAGAGGACACTACGAGTATGTACAAAAAAAGTATGCCCGTTTTTTTAACCGACTTCCAAAAGAAGGACGGTTCTCTATTCGTCTGTATGTTTTTTTTTTAAATTTTTTTTGTATGTTTGTTACGCGATTATTAATAAGTTAATTCTCGGTTCTCCAAGCGAACTAAAAAAGGGTTAATACCTAATTTACATTTAATGACATAAATTTTGGTTGAAATGTTTTACTAGCATTTAAGTGGGTAAATGCTAGTAAAACATTTCAACCAAAATTGAGTTGTGGAGTTTCGGCCGCACGCCACAGTATACCTTTATAGCACTCATTTTTCCTCCTAGAAAAGGTACATTGCGCACTTAAAGGCGTGCGCACCGTGTACGAACGCACTATAAGCAAAGAAATAAGAATGCGTAAGGATGCTCCAGTATGGATCGCACTCACACAGACATGCTATCGCGCGTCTGTGTGAATATGTAGCGCGCGCCTAATCGGCCGAAGTTGGACTAGGTACTTGTTCGTCTTTATACTATGTCGACAATGCTCGCAAAACGATGACGCACGAAAGACACTAAAAGTGGGATGTCACTAAATTATTAACCATTGTATTGAATGCTTCGCTTATATTTTCTAGACTATAAAGAATTTCGTGTAAATAATGACAGTGTAATGAAGATTATCCTGCGGCTCTCCACTCGGAAAATGACAAAGAACAAAAAACCGGCCAAATGCGAGTCGGATTCGCACACGAAGGGTTTCGTGCCACCGTCAAAAACACGTTTCTTGTATGGGGACCCCCTTTAATTTTATTTGGTTTTTATTATTTGTTTCTGTGAAAATTTCAAGTCCCTACCTATTACGGTTCTATAGATAATAGTACATTACACAACTAGGGTGGTAAAACAAAGAAAGGCCGAGATCGTAAATGTTTGCGGCCCGAGCTACAAGCGAGGGACGTAAATATGCGATCGAGGGCTTCCTTTATTACCTCCCGTGTTGTGTACATAATTTTATGTCTGCACTTGGCCAGAAAACGGCTTTTTCCGTACGCGTAGCGTGCGGTAAAAGCCACTTTATGGCCAGGTGTGGCATAAAGATCCAGCAGAGTTGACGTCACGCACACAATAACATGTCATGTAATGACAGTGGGACTTTGAAATTATGTTGAAATTAGTGTTCTTTTTTCGTACCGATAGCAAGTTCAACAGTGAATTGCAAGATAGACCAAAAAGTTACATGGCCTTGTGTTTATTTACTCACTCATTCATTTCATTCATTCACTCTTTACCGGACTGCGGCGAAGCCCAAAGGAGGGTTATGTGTTTGACCTATATGTATGTATGTATATATGTATGTCCGTTCGTAACTACTCAACAGTACAACCGATTTAGATAAATTAAACATCATTAGATTCGTATTGATGGCGCGAGTGTCACTGGGTATGAAGTTCGTGAAAATAAACAAAATGGCGGATTTTATGCACTTTTAAAGTGCACCGCGATCGGGTTTTATTAGTAAAAATATTTTGCAATGAGTTCTTCATGTAGCTTTGTGTGTAATAATTCACCTCAACTCTCCTGGAACTACCTATACAACCCGGTGACGGAAGGACAGCGGAGGCTTAGGAATAAGGTTCCATTGGTACCCTTTGGGTACGGAAGCCTAAAAAAGGCTAAACCGAAGGTACACGATATTGCGCAGTATACACTACAGATGACACAATAATGCAAAGTGCGAGATTGTACAATAACATTTAAAATCACTCAATCTTTGGCTAATTTAATGTTAGCTACACATGGTCAATAACTGTGTACAATATATTATATTACTGATATTGCTCAATTATATTGTAGGTGAGTAGGCCGCGTAACGCGCGGGCCGGTCTGATTTTTATACAGTAGAACCTCGATTATCCGAACATACTGAGATACAGACTATTTCGGATAATCGAAACGTGAGTTTTTGGGACGAGATCGTAAACAACACCTTTTTACATAAACACAGTACATACAAAACTTATAATTTAGCAATCATATTACCGATACATTTTTTTTACAAACTTGTCAAATTTTATTTGACGAACGGAGATTCTTGCAATGGTACATTACATGCCGAGGCCAGTAAAGTAAGACATGACTCTGAGATCTGCGGCTTTCTTATTTACTGGCCAAGGTTTGTATACTATTTTTCTGTTCGACGGAGCCAGATAGGCAAGGTGAGACTTTCCGGCCGGAGGACAGTAAAGGTACATTGTTGCTGACGGTGGTTGCAGCGAGCAGCAACGTATCTATCGCGCCAGCATCTGGATAAACTAAGTCATCGTTCATATAATTGAAAGTTCGGAAAATCGAGGTTCTACTGTAGTTGGTTTTCATGAGCTGGCTCTTAGTTATGTTTGATGAAGGTTACGCCCCGATTAGCACAAGATGGACGGACCTAGTGCGACACAGCATAGTGATCTGATAGCTGATAGCCAATGGGCATACGCATCTGTAATGTAGCGCAGGGTTTTTCTCAAAGTGTGGGTCGCGACCCGCTGGAGGGTCGCTGAGCCTCTAGAAGGGAGTCGCGAGGGTCGAGAAACGTCACGCAAAAAAAGCACATAAGTATAACGGAATAAAATTTACGATAGAAATCGTGGAGAACACGGGGTCGCGTAATATTTTCACATACAAAGGGGCTGGTGCCATGAAGTAGTTTGAAAAACACTGATGTAGCGCAATATACGCAAGTTCTCATTGGCTAATACTATGATGTGGCGCGCTCATTCCCAAAATACCGAATTCCTAAAATACCAGATTTTTAAAATACCGGATTCTCGATACACCAGATTCTCCGTATACAAGATTCCCAAAACAACACACCCAACAAAGTGATTTAGATCTCTGAGTAACTTACGAGATTTTATAATCTAGTGTAACGGGAATGTGGTAAGACAGGAATCTCATAAATCGTGAATCTTTTATTTTGGGAATGCGGTATTTTGGACACGAGCGCTGTGGCGCGCCAAGAGATGGCTCGCGGCTGTCATGTGCTAGCCGAAGTAGGTTAGTCTGACAGATTATATCAATGGGTCATTTTAGTAGTCATTAATTTATTTTTATAACTTCATCACATGATATTACTAGAACATGTCAAAGCTTCGTCGGCCAAGATGAAAGTTAAATCTTTTTTCACAGTAGTCCTAAAAAGTATCCTATAACCACTTTTGGACAGGTGTGTATAGTTGTATAGTGCTATGACACGGAAATTCGATAGATATGCCTGATTTCATGTCAATCTGACCAATGTAAGTTAGAGAATTTGCAGTTAGAATCCAGGAAGAGATATACTAGAGAAAGAAAGTTCAATAAATGCTTGGAAAAGTACATATAGCACATAGATAAGGTGTTCTCACAACGCCCGGCACGCCACTATACATACTGGGTACATATCAAATAAAACCACCCGGATATAATGAAAGAAAGCATGTTACACTTTTATAACTAACTGAAAATATCTTTCAATAGGTATATCTTTAAAATGTCACACTAAAATGTGCACCGCTATTATAACACGTATCGACAATAATATGAATATATAATAAACAATAATCCTTCTGCACGTTTTCATCTGTTTTAGAACAATAAAATCAACATTCACTAGCCAGCGGGTGGTCGCAATGGCAAGCGTTGCGAGGCACCGATGGGCTGTCCCGCGATCCCAATCAACACCTCCCGCTAGCTTACGTCGAGCCAGTAAAATTCTGGAAACTATCCTGTTCAACCGATCCAATCATATCAATATTAAATTATTACTCAGCTCAACTCTCGGTCCTCGCAACGCGTGTTACAGCATTGGCAATTCGCACAGCAAGACACTCTGGCCTATAAGTCAGCGGCAGAATCAGAACTGGCTAATCTGGCAACCACAAACCCCATGCAATTTATAAAGAAGGATCTTAATTACACTGAGGGAGCGGCCGAATTGTGATGCCAGATGTCTCGGAAGACTGCTCCGGATGGAACTGGTTCAGCCCCTGGCTGCCGGCCACATTCGCCCGCGCTCGGTCACAAGCATGTCACGTCGCCACAGGAGCTTCATAAAATTTCAACATGTCCCATTATGCTATAGTCACTATTACAATTATATACAACCTAATTCTATGCGGGGCTAAAATTAAATTTACTCTCAACGCGTTATGTATTTCTTGGTGTATATCATTAGGAGCGGTGTCCGGCTAGACTATAGTAATAAGCAACCGTTACAAATCAATATACTATACGAGTAGCACAACATGTACAACAACCCGCCACAACAACACTTCGGAACAGTATTTTATTAAAAAAATATTTATGTCTAAAACCTTAACCATCATACCATATTGCTTATTGTAAATATGTCTATGTTGAAATGAGATTTGATTGTCAATTCCTTGCACGGGTCGCAGGTCACTTGGTCTACTGCAAACGAGTATGATTCTAAATATTAAAAATTAAATTGCTTTCGGGTTGCAGATCACTTAGCCTGCAGCAAAGGTCACTTGGTCTACAGCAAACAAGTATGATTCTAAACATTAAAATTAAATTGCTTTTGGAATAAAGGGAATAGCTTGTAAAATTACATTTTACAAATAAATATGGTCTGTAGCTCGCATTGAATCACTGGCATGGTCGCCCATCATGACACAGTCCATCAAACATAGCTGCCCCGGTGGCTACACTGGCTGCATTAGTTCAGGGAGGGTGAGTGGCCCTCATCCCACACCAGGTCAATGCTCGGCCACTTAGTCTGCAGGCAGGTGAGCATGGGGTCGGAAGAGGCGGCCCGCATGTGACACTCGAGCAACGCGGCGCGGCCGGCGCGATACGCCACGCGCCCGCCAGGGTTGCTGCGCGCCAACCCATTGTAGTGGTGCAGCGTGAAGGTGTCTGGGCAGCTGCGATCGCTCGATGGGAAGAACTCATCCATAAAAGCGCTCAGCAGGATTATTCCCAGGTTCTCTGCATCCAACTTGCGACGCATCAACTCAACGTATTCCGGCTCTGAAACAAGCTCTGCGGCGCATAGAACATCCTGTAGTGCTGCAGATGGGATGAAATTATTGCCTTCTGGATCAAACGAGCGGAAGATGCGCTCGGCCGACTCACCCGCGGTCTCTGGCGCTGCCAATCGTCGCTCAAACGAGAACAGCACTGTCAAGTGTGTTTCAGATGCTAGTACCCATACTGGGTGCTTTGGGTTCTTGTAAAATGATCCTACAGTACAATATTGCATGTGCTCCATAATGGTTAGAAAACCGATGTCGTTTTGGCGCTCAATACCTCGCAGTCGAAGCCCTCCGACTGCCTGATCATGGTCCCACACATGAGCCACTGCTCGGCCTGTCAGCATCAAGTTTATCAGTCCCTGTGAACCATAGCCATATGTAGAGTGTATGAGCGGATCGGATAACTCTGACAATTCAGCTTCAACTACGCCCACACTCTTGCTCAGAATCACACTATACAACAGAAGTAGCACTCCATACTTGTCCTTCAACACACGAATGTTTCTTGTGTAGAACGCTTCAACCTCTGATAAAGATTGGAAGGGGTGGATTTCGATCCGTCGATGGAACTGTTCTAAAGTTTCACATGTCTCTTCCCCAGTGGTGGCCGTGCTGGTTTCCGCCTCAGTTTCATTTTTGCGCTGGTACACAGCCACATTATACTTAGGCACCATACACTGGCTTAGTATCGTACAGACAGCCCTAACTAGGAGAGAGTTGCACTTCTCGGAGGTGAGGTCCCGCAGGCTGTGGCCGGGGGTCTCAGAGAGCAGGATCTTGAGCAGGAAGCCTTGGACCGGCGCGATGGCGGCGCAGGGCCCGCCCTCCTGCTGCGTGAGCGCGCTGGGCTCGTCCGCGCTGAACGTGAAGCCCTGCGCCCAACGGCGGAACACTTCCTCCTTTACTTGCTCGCCCCACAGGAGACGCCGCGTATTGCTCAGTTCTGCCTCCATACCTGCTGCACTCCCGCTACCCGCACGCCCCTCGCAGCCTGCCCCCGCCCCGGCGCTATCGCTCATCTCTTTATCCTCTAAAGCTCGTACGGAACCACTCGTTTGTTCTTCGGTGTAACCGATCAACATTAGCATAAATGTCGTGATGTCTACGCCTCCTGAAAAAGCAATCAATATTAACCGTTGCGTGTCAAATGCCGGGCCACGCCACCGGCGCCTCGGCCGACTCGACCCAGCGAAGGCTATGGTCGCGAAAAGAACATAACCACGTAATTATACTTACTACATATGTATTGCTCATGGCTACTCCAAATTGTGATCACTATTTGTTCTTCTTGTAAAACCGATTGATCATCAGAATTGCTTCAATTTGCATCATAAACCGTCGATAGATTGTTAATAAAAACTTTTCATTAATAGAAAAGAAAAGCTTACGACATAAAGGCTGCCATTTTTTAAGAAAAATATCAATAGCGTTTCGTTTTCGCATTTTTGATACGTTCCGTTTGTATTCTCAAAATAAATAATAAGCATTGTTAAAAAAAAGGAAAATATAGTTTTATAATTACACCTGCATACAAATTATATTATTAAAAAAATAAGATAAACCATAAGAAAGAGGTAGTAAATTAGACAATGATAAAATGAAATAAAATTAAGAACCAATTTTTTTTGTAACTCGATATATTTTTTATGAGGAATTTTAAGTGACTTAAAAAACATTATTTGCTAATAACATGGTTTAAATGCACTGTTTATTATATTTAAGATTTTTTTCTTTCGATAATGGCCGAATGGTTCTCAACGTAATAGACCATAGTAATAAACCACCGTTATTAAAAACAAAAGTGTGTTGCCAGTATTAAACTATTCACTATTTAGTAGATTTCGTACAAAATTATAGAGTATTCTTAATAGATCGTTTTTTGAAGAGAAATGTTTTTGATTGCCCTAAATTCGCAAATACCCTAAGTTTGTCTGGAAGAGATCGCTTATTACCGATAAAGTAGCCTGTTGTTCACCATTTAAGAAACTGTGTTAGATTTAAGCAGTGGTGGTGGAGCTAGAGTGGGTGACACCCAGAGCGGATCTATGTTGGCATTGGCATCCCATAAGCCGCTTTTTTTTGCATCTTGGATTGCAATTGCATTGAACTTTACTTCGATTGGCTGAACGACCTGAGTCACGTGGTTTTTTTGTTTACCTTTTTTTAAATAATTATGTACCTAAAAGTACAGACTATTACAAACACACTTACATACTTGACTTGCAAATATTTAAACAATCCAGGAAAATATATTTCGATTTAAAGACCTCCAACTAACCAATAAAAAATTATTATCATAAAAATACCTTTGTATAAATATTTCTTTTTTCAATAGTCACTTGAACTCCCCATCGAAATATAAAGTAGGTAGATAGGTACTTATCTTAGATTTCAATCGAGGACTTTTTTTATCACTATTTTGCATCTCAGTCTATTCAAATATTAGCGAATAGCGCGTTATTTAGCAACAAGCATCTTCACAGACTTTCACATTTATTTTATTAGTACGATATAAGAATATTTTTACTATTATCCATCGTCAAATTACTGAATTCTACAAAATGCTAGTAGAATTTTTTATTTTAGTTACGGCAGCCGTGCATAATCTACCCACTACCCACGTCACGCGTCTCAAACTCGAACAAACTTAACTTTTCTGTCTGTTCCGTCAGTCAAACATGAACGTTCGGGGGTGACGTAGCGCCGCAGCATTCAAGTTACGTCGAGAAATAATTGTTTTTCGTATGAATTCGTGTTACTTAGTAAAAGTTGAGTTGTGTTTGTGAATATCAACATGTATTACTAGCTTAGATGTGTTCTAATCCGGGAAGTGTATTAGTTTTCGTGTGTTTTGAATGTTATTTGCGATGAAGTGGGAGTCGGGAGCTGGTAGGCGTCGCGGGCGCAGCGCGCTCTACAGCCTCGCAGGTAGGTTACCTAGCGCCATTGCATTGCATTCTTTGTTTTAACATGAAATTTAACAACAAACTGTCGAAGGAAAGTTTATGTTGGCGAATGGAAGATGTGAAAGGCAGCACGTAACGTTTTGCTAAGTTATTTACGTTTCAAAACTTTTACAAGCTGCGCGAATGTATCTTAAGTGTTTCCAGATACTTTTAACTATCTTAAGTACCTTCGCTAGCACTTTGAAATTATCTTTTTCTACGTTAGAAAAAGTTAAAAGCTTTTTGCATTCGTGACACGATATTTTGTTTTGATCGCACCAATGGCGTAGTTTGCGCGCGCGAAAGAGAGCGAGCGCTTGAAAAGTTATTTTACAGGTGCATACAATGCGCATTTATCAGATGTTAGCATACCGCTGGATTCTCACGATAATGCTTTCCAGAGAAGAAATCGCGTTTTTAGTATAACGCCTTGATATGTTTACGCCTTTTCTGTGCAAGTTACCATGGTGATTTTGGAACAAACATTTAATAAACTTATCACTATCTTATACATGCATATGTAAATTCGCGAGTGTGAAGAATTATGTACATATGTATTTGTAAGGAGAATGATAAAACACCATAAGGGTTCCTTTTTTACCATTTTGGTACGGAACCCTAAAAAGATATTATATTTAGAGGCATAATAAAAAAACAAAAAAAAATCTTTTTATGAGAATAAACTGCTAGCTTATTTTGTTTCATATTTTTTTCCGCAACAAACTGCCCCGGATTTATGACTTATTTCAAAATACAACCTATATGTACACTCAGAATTTTCACCAGAGCTTGTTTCAGTGTATTTTTGTAGGCGAATGATTATTATGTTCATAGTGAGATGGGTTTTTGAATTTTATTTGTGAATTACTCAAAGTGACAAGCTGACAAGTCAATAAATTTACACTGATTTTAATCTGGAAAAACCTAATACTATTTTCCTAGTAATTTACATTTTATGTTATGCTATGACTCATTAGTCATTACACCACCATTACTGTTCATGCCTAATCTAAAGATTAGTCTATGGCTAATTCGTTTTTTAAATACCACATGGTGATGTTAGGTGCCATGCTTGATAAGATAATTTATTTTCTATATGATGTCTCACCTTTGTCAAGATACGCGCAAAAGCCATTTTTTCTGTCTTGCCAGTCTTTGATGAAGCCATCCAAACAAAGCTAGTTTATTTATCTTAAAAATTGCGAAGCTTAATTAATGACTATTTCTGCAAGAATACCAAATCAGACAAAAAGCCATAACTCTTCTAGCAACTATTGAAAATAATTGAGCATCTTATACAAATACACATAAAATATGCCCCATACTTGTCATCTTTTACCGCCTGGCCACGACATTCCGCGGGCAGCGGCAGCGGCGGCCGTAGTCGGGAGCGGGAGGTCGGAGCTCGGTCTCTCGCTCTCACCTAGAGATGTGCCATTCTCGGGAATTCTCGGAAACGTTCTCAGTTTTGTATGGGAAATGTTATCGAGAACTTTCTCGCTCCATACAAAACAGAGAACGTTTCCGAGAATGGCACATCTCTACTCACCTGTGGCCAGGCGGTTATTCCGCTGGACGCGCAATGTCGTGGCCAGGCCGTTAAAAATGCCCCACTTGGAGCAACATTTTTTTTATATAATATCTAAAGGATCAACTATTCCAGAGCTACTCCCCAAACGGGACCTTAATTTCTCACTCAATCAATTTCGAAAACGACCAAAATCTCAATCAATGTTTGCTGGTAAGAAGAGGCTTATGTGATATTGAGACTTGAATGTACTTAGGTTATTTTAAACGGCAGGAAACGCGCGTACGCAGGTGGGGTCGGCCGGCCGTGACGACCTCCGATACGGTGACCCCGTGCCTGGAAAATGACGGATTCTACACCAGTGAACGGCGACGTTGATGCTGACTAAAGTCACAGTATAATAGCAGTAATTTTTCTTCCTACATATGGTTCATCGCGCGCTTGTATGTGTGCGCACCGTGTACGACGCCCTACAAGCAAAGTTTTAAGAAGGCGTAAGAATGCTCCAGTACGAATCGCCCTCACACACGCGCGATACAATACGTATCGCGCGCTCTTAACCGGCCGAAGTTGGACTGCTTGTCACTCTTTATACCTACTTTTCTAAAATTCTTTTATTCTATTACCCCCTCTATGGAAATGTAGAACAGCAGTCGGTGCGGGAGACTGGCACTTGGCCGGTTTTTTATGCAAGTTTCCCGTTAACAACGGGGTGTTTTCCAAAGTCATTTAGCTTGTTTCCCGTGTCTCTGACCTTCTTGACCGCCGAATGCCGCGATGACCGGATGTTCGCTTTGTTTCGACCGGCTACGACAGTGGTTACATATTAATGCACAACGTGTCACCTTCGCGACGTAATGTTACGCCGCAATTATAAGTTATTGTGACGGCTAAAAGTTCACACGGGTGAAATAGATACACTAGGTAATTGCGAGTCGCGACACATAGGTGTATTTTTTTAGCCCGGCGAGCTCTTGTTTAGCAGTTCTAAACACAAAGAATTTGGTAGAGTTGTGTACACACAAAGAATTTGGTAGAGTGGGGTTAGAATGTGTTAAAATTCGTTTGGTCTAAAACCACCTTAAGAATGCCCCAGTTCAGATCGCACTGTCTGCGCCATGACCTTGAATGCGTATCGCGCGCTCCTAAACGGCCGCAGTTTGACTAAATAGGTACTTGTCTGTTATTACACTTCGTCTTAACGAAATGAGGGGCTTACAATCCTGCAAGCTTTGGAAGAATACATCGAGTTGCTCAAATGCCGTAAAGTAGGCAAGACGGTGGGAATCCCTCAAGGATTCATGGACCCGAAAAAGCAAGTACAACTTTTCGATCGCAACTTGGCTTCATCATCAAAGTCTTCGTTATTTTTTAAACAGTTTTATTTAACTTGACTTGAAACTAACGAACCAATATATAGATATATTGGTTCGTTAGTTTGATTCTTATCTTGCGACAACTTTTTCAACTACGTTTACTAAACTGATTCTTATGAAACTTACCATAATAAATTAATACCCGTGACAATGCAATATTATGATAATTTCGACTTGGTTAAGGGGCTGATGAGGTGGCCAATGGAACAGCTAATTAGTATCCTTTTTTAAGTTGTTCACTTGTTTTCATACATAGGCATAGTAAAATGCACCTATGTATGCTAGAATCTACTTCCATCATCATTAACCGCTGCTCTCGCACTGTACTGAATGGACAAAGAGAGAATGCTGAAATAGCAACTGAAGAAACCCCGAAGTTCGCGAAAAAACTATTACAGCAGTAGAGTAGCGCTAGGTTCAACGATCTGTCATTATAGCAGCACCGTTGGTTATGATACGGTCAGAAACGCTAAAAACCTGAACGGTAAAGTAAGGGGTTACGCGGCGCGTGCCCCAGTTGTAGCCTTGAAGTGATGCAGTGTTCGTTATCATAACAGATATTAAAATAAGGGCTTTTTATAGCCTATGAAGTGTCCCACTGCTCCCCTTATTTATTCCACTTGCCCCTATCAACATCGAGTTACTGTCAGTTCTTGTGATATGCGTTTAGGTCGTTAACAGCTGTCATTGTGACTTACCTAGTCGTCAATAAGGTCCCTAAAACTTGCTATGAAAAATCAATAAAATAGTTACAGACACGCGATACAGTGGTGTGTCCTCTGCTTGGAAACTAAGCATATACGCCACAATAGGGTATTTGCCTGTAGTCAATATAAATTACTACACGCTAGATATTAAATCGGCTTTCGAAAATTTGCAAAAATGAACTAAACATCACCTATTTAGCGTTTTAAACGATTTTTAAAAGATCAAAACCTATAAATAAGAAGATGATGATTGATGTTTGAGTAAAATGACGTCATTTCACTTTTATTCCATACAAACTTCATACTATCTGAGCGTTTTGACACTTCATAAAAAGTAACTGATTTGATCTGTCAGGAAAGTAGCCTATTTAGTCCTAAGTTTAGCTTGGTTTAAAAAAAAACTAAGGATGTGAATATGCCGAGCAAAAATAGGTCGACGGTTGAAACTCATGACGGCCCGAAAAACTTTTTGTGAGGCTTTAATGGGTCCCAAACTAAAAAAATAGTTTGAAACTAACATTTTATCGAGCACTTGAGTTACGGTTGTGCCAACGAGTGTTGCACTGATTTGTCAACCGAATATAGGTAACCTTTATCAGGTCAGGCCACTTGACTTTAACAAATCCTTGATATTTATGCTCTCTTGATAAATTTAAGATCGACTGAAGCAACATGGTGACAACGTCCACGCGCGTAACGCTAATTTCTGGCTCGATCGCACAGTATAATAGCAGTATTTTTTTTTCCTACCGCCGAATAGGCTCCCTCCTTAGGTGTTCTCGTTGCACTATGTCATTCTATTTGAAAAAAGCTAGTAAATAGGGCTCCCAAAGATCGGAAACGTATTGGCAGCTCTTCTGATGGAGTAACATACTCGTATCCATGAGCGACAATGACCACTTCATATATATAATTTAATAAATCGTAAGTTTTCGATTTAATAGCCGAGATTCGTAGGCGTTTAGACCAGTGGTTCCGAACCTGGGGGTAATTACCTCTTTAGGGGTAAAATGAAGTTTTCTCAGGGGTAATACTCATATTAAGTCGTTTTTCTTTGAGTACTTTCATATACTTGTGCATTTATTTGTGTGATGAGCACGAATATTTGTTCTTGAGTCATGGATGTCTTCTATGTATTTAGTATTTGTATCTATTAAATATATCGTCGTCTAGTATCCATAACACAAGCCTTATTGAGCTTACTATGGGGCTAGTTCGATTTGTGTAAGATTGTCCCCTAATATTTATTATTTTATTATTATACTTGTCTGTATTACCTATTTTTTGGAGGAGTAACGATACAAATCTAGAGGGGGCCTGTGGGTGATGTGGCAATAAAGGTTAGGAACCACTGGTTTAGACCCATCAACATCATTGTACATACAACGCCTAAAGTCGATGGAGACAAATAGCCTGCGACCGTTAGTTGTGTGAGTCTTTAGCGAGACCTATATTCAGCTCAGCAGTGGACGTCTCCGGATGGAAATAATGATGATGATAAATATTCTAATTAAATTACAGTACGAGTACAATCGAACACACTGTTAATTGTACACACAACGCACAATGTCAACTTTATTGCAACTTGTTAAAGTCTATGGGTGGTCAGTTAACAGTGGCTTCGTTTGTACGTATATCATTGTTTAAACCTCCACGTAAAATAAAATGTAAGTGACGTCACACGCCGGCCGTTCGGCTCCCGCGCATTGCGCAACGTGTGGGCCAATAGTCCATTGTCTCGCAGCTTCCACCCCGCTCCACTTACTTTAGATTGAGTGGCATCCGTTTGTTTTGATTGAAGACACTTTAAACAACTTAAAACCATTGTGCACAAAAATGTGAAAATTATTTTAGTCAAGTCACACTTAGAGCAAATTTTCTCTGAAACTATCACTTCTTGGGATTTTTGATAAACCAATCTGACCAATGTGCATTTAAAAATACGTACAACGAACATGCAGCTTTGGATCTCAGTAATGATATAAGGTGCTAATAAATTAGATACCTACATATATTTTTAGGGCTGATAGTACTAAGCTTTCTTAGTTTATTTATGTATAAAACAATAAACAAATTATGTATGTTTTTTGGAGAAAATTAGGAAAGTAAGTTTGCTATTTAAAGCACCCTGTTAATGAGGTAAACAATAATCAGTGATTAAGACATCTTTGATTATCTTATAGTTACTAATTTTTCAATATGAATGAACTGGCCAGTGGCCACTTCACAGAAAACGACGTCCTCTTGACAGACTAAGTTTGTTTTGTATGATTAGGTTTGGGTAGAACTTTAATATTTATTTTGTTCGGTAAATGAAAACCAAAAAAATTAGGGGTGTAATGATACACAGTTTTGCCGATACGATACCGATACCGATATATAGTAGTTAATATCGGCGATAGATTAGATTAGATTCATTTATTTCTTGTTGGAAATTACATAGTGTTTTAGATATTAAAACTAAAATGAATTCACAAAAAGATCGTCAAAGTAAAATGAAATAATTACAAAATAAATTACAATAAAAAAAAAATCAAAATGTCAATTGGAAAATAACTAATATCTAATCTAAGTATATGTTGTATATTATGATCTAGGTCATCCTAGGTAATACAATGTCAAAGCAATAACTTAAGTAGGTATGTCGAATATTTTTACAATGCAATGTCAAGAGCAAATAAAATACCAATAAAAATTACGTCAGTTTTAAAACAATAAAAAATAAATAAATAAAACATTAAATAAGCAATAAGAGGACACCAAAAAATTTTAAATATCAATCATAGTGAAATTTGTCACAATTATATAATTATCTACTTTCGCTGTACTCTTTTACAGAGAACAACGATTTGGATAAAAAAAGTTCTTTGAGTCGGAGACCAAATAATTCATCCGAAGTCTCGTTTTCGATACCGATATCTTAGCTAAATAATGAAGTATGAGCTACAGATATTTTATGTCCTTATTATAACTAATGGCAATGACTATTATTTACCAGAGAGTCAACCTTGAAAGTGTAAAGTAAAAATAAATAAATTGTCAACTCAAAATTCAATTATTTTTTTATTAAGAACCAAAGATTTAATTAACATAGTAATTATCATTGCACAAGGTAATAGACCAATACATAAATTAAATCAGAAATTGAAATTACTTTTTGCAGTTTTTTTTCATACAGCAAATTCTTTTCGCGCTCTTCAAATATCGGTTGTATAATATCGGCGATACCGATATATCGGTATCGTTACATCCCTAAAAAAATATATGAAAAGTTTTCTTAATTTCTAATTAATGTTAATTATTATAACGTAAGTACGTAGCCTTCTGTTAAAATATCGGTAGCTAATTAGCACCTTATACATGGTGTCCCTAAAACCAACTTCGTACGAAAAGGGCTGATAGACCAGCTCATAAGACAGCAGATTAAGTAAATACTTCAGTAAAAATCTCTTCGTTTTTGAGATTGTTTTTTTGCAAAACTCGTAGGTACTAAGTGATACCATGACTCGGTGATTTCAGTGTCATGACTAATATCAAGTATTATTCATAAGCTGTTTTTTGATATGGGTAGATAAATAACTATGCTATTGGATGTAATTCCTATTTTTGTTAATTCCTTCATGCTGTGACCACAGTAGCATATCAAAAAATAATTTTCAGATTTTTCCTTATTTCACCTCTGATTTCGAACGAGGGTATTTGGAAAAAAAATTACCAACACAACCTGGCACCTGACGTAAAAAAATAGCGCATTTATTGTAGTTTCTAAAATGGTATAACATTTACTAAATTGAAAAATATTTGATATTTTAGTCATGACGATCAAATCAACGAGTCAGCAGGGTATCACTTAGCACGAGTTTTGCAAAAACGTCAATATCTTGAAAACCAAGAGATTTTTACTGAGGTCAAATTTACTTAATCTGGTGTCTTATGAGCTGGTCTTTCAGCCCTTTTCGTATCGACGTTGGTTTTAGGGACATCCTGTATAAGGAAGGATAATTTCAGGGCTGGAACGAAAACGCACTTACCGTCAAAGGCGGCTGTCACCAGGTGACGTTGGTTAACTGTATATCTTCAAACTGTGACGTTGCTCTCAATACGTAACCTGTGGATATTAATGGTATAATTGCCTTATTCCGCCGTTATCGCGATCCATTGGAAAGCGTGACCACTACCGCTTATTATAATACTGTATTGTTCAGTTCGTTACGGGTCTGTTTGACCTGTACACAGCTGTGACGCGCGACAAAACTGCCTATCTCTTTCCATTCTATATAGTGTGAAACAGTCAGGTTACAGTATATATGTACTCGGCCGGCAACCCCTCACTTCCCGGCCTCTGTAGTAATTTTACTGCCGTACCGTAAAAGGCTAAAATTAACACTTCAATTAAATTCTGCAACATCCTAGCAATATGTTTTTCGAGCATGGGAAGTGAAACAAGTAAAATAGTACTTATTTACATAATACAATTCTTAATTAACTGTTCTGTTACTGACAGTGCACGGCTCGTGGGATTAAATTAAAAACATACAGTTTTGCACAGCGGCTGTTTAAATTAAAACGTAGATGAGTAGTTCGATTTTTTTATTCAACAGCCTAGCCTAAGTGAGTTAAACAGAAATCCGATGACGCTCAGAGTTCGTGATATTCATCTTTACCAAAGTATAAAGACAGATAAGTAGTTTCTCTTCGGCCGTTTAGTCGAGGCGCATACGGTGTAATCCGTACTGCAGCATTCTTACGCGTTCTTAAACTTTGTTTGTAGTGCGTCCGTTTACGGCGCGCATACATACAAGACGCGCGATGTAGCTTTTGTAGGAAGAAAAATTACTGCTAGTATAGGTACTGTGTTATCAAATAGTAGCATCAACTTTCTATAACTCGATTGTAAGAAAAATCCTAACAGCGCGAAGTAATTAGGCAAGTAAACAACGCCATCTTAAGGTCTCTACCCACTATACACCGTATCATACCATGACCGTACTATGAACTTTTCAGGCAAAATAAATATTCTTTGTATTGAAAAGTATGAGACTATGCCCACTAGCACGTTCCGTCACCGACCGGCATTTGTCATACCGTGTTTGAATACGTTCATAGTACGGTCATGGTATGATACGTTGTACCTCTAGTGAGCAGAGACCTTTAATCTTACGGATAATTCACGAAGTTGTTTGAAAGAACCTTCTAGTAATTAATATTGGGAGAATGTCACTCATTACATAAATCGACCTAATCCCAAACTAAGTAGATAATGCGTAAATATAGTACTATTCATTTGTTTTTCATACAACTCATAGGTTTATGTTTACGTGGGAAAGTTTTTCGCAACTTGACTTGACGTCTGATATGTACCTACTTACCCATTTTGAAGTTGCATTTTATAACTCACACACAATAAGGGTAGAATATAGTAAAAAATATAACTAAAACCTATATTAAAACTAAAATGAAATAAATTAAAGGCAGCGTCCCCGCGCTAGATGGCTAGATCCCCCTACGCCCTACTACATATTTTGTTTATTTATGATTATTGCTCCTAGTTTTTTTTCCCAACGGAAAGAAGAGACAAGCTACCAGTGGCGTGGCGTCCATAGAACTCGATTCCCATCGGCTTGCCCAATATTAGGCAGGTCAGCACTTAATTCTAGTGCTCTTAAAGAAAATTGAAGCCACAGCTGCACCGGCTTGCCCAAGGATTTCTTCAACGCCACGCCACTGCAAGCTACAGAAGATGTCTATTTACTCTTGTTTCAATAAATTTGATATTAGTAATTAATTATATTTTCAGATTGGTATTACGAAATTTACGAATATGAATTACTGTAGAGCAGTGTTTCTTAAACTTTTTTGGTCTCGGACCCCTACATTATTTCGAATACCTTACGGACCCTTTCCGAATATAATCAGAGAAAAAGAAAATCAAGGGCACTTGAAAGTTTGTGTTGGAGGCATAGCCACGGACCCCCGGCTCTCGCATCACCCCTAAGGGGTCCATGGACCACAGTTTAAGAATCCCTGCTGTAGAGTGTAGGTTCAGATAAGTTTGAATGGGATTACTTCTTGTAGGACAGCTTAAAGGCTCTGAAGCGGGTAGAGCTCTAGAGTCTAGCTAGACCCATGATATTGCACAACACTGCCCAGCGCTGGGTTAGGTAACCGCATTGTGTTGGTTGCCTCGAGCAGAACTATCTCACCGCATAATTAAAATCACACTTTCACAGCTGCGGATGCGAATCTCATTATTAAGAGTAATAATAAGACTTCACAACGACAGTCTCATAAAATGTATGGCAGCTTCTGTATTATAAAGCGTGTCACAGACCGACCTGGGTGAATATTCGGCGTTTGTCAGCGTTTTTTTCGGCAAATATTGTTGAAATAGGTAATGGTCAAGGTATTTTTTTTATGAAACCGAAGCACTGTCCCGATGCTGATTCTAGTTTGATCCTGGCGGCTTACTCTTACATTGTGGTAATAATCGTAATGTAATGACGTTGAACCGCGCGGTCAAAACGCTCGAATATTCACCCAGCCACACCCAGCTACAAGTATTGATATAATCATTACATACCGAGGGCGGTAAAATAAAGAATGTCTCAAATCGCAGCTGTTGTATTGCACTCATGTCACAGGTGAGGGCCATAAAAATGTGATCTGGGGCTTTCCGTAATTCCGTATTACCGCCCGTGGTGTCACCATAACTTTAACATCCAAAGGGCCATATAACTACACATATTTATAAATAAAATAGGCGAAAACTGTATAAATAGGTAATGATATATCTGACGCTTTAAAGTCTTTAAACGGTACAGACTGCTTTCGATGCTGATTGTACACCATACATAATATTTGATGAGTTCTCTCAAGTTCTCTGAGACCCTATAATTAATGGTGACAATGGGACTATCTTGGAGGCCCTTCCAAGCCATAAAAGGATCTCCCAAATATCATGCCGTCGGGGAACATACATTAATAAAGATCTACGAACTGAGAGTTAAAAAAAAGGCTGCTTTATTAATCTCCTGTCATATAAAGAATGGAGTACGCCACGGTAGAAATAATCGTTTTCGAAATATTATGATTCGGTGCTGTAAACGGGGGCTTTTTCATTTGAGAGTTTAGTGTTGGTTAAGAGTTGTAGTACCTAGTTATTTTTAAATTAAAAGAAACTCGACACCAAATCTCATCACGGATTGGATATGCAGACAAAAGACAAAGGCGATATCATTATGTAACAATAATCAACTCTATCACTCTGTTTTAAGGATCATTTTTGCATTTTCCGAGTCGGCCTTGTGCGCTAATCTTTAATTGAGCATTAACATTGACCGTGCGTTTTGTTAATTACTGTTTTTACTTCACTTAGCATTTACAGACAGATATGCGGGCATAAAATCCCAATACCTAGCCAAAAGACCTGAAATTAATCCTCTAGCGGTCATAAATGGCAGCGCGGACACAACCTTTTGTCATAATAATCAGCTTTACTTTGTCGGTATCTGTTTTTTTTTAAAAAGACCAGTCATAACGGATTCGCCATTTGGTGCATGTATTGCTTGCTCGAATTTTATTTCCCATGATTTTCCTAATAGTAACTTCAGTACAGGTTATTTTTGTAACAAAATATAATTATCTCAAAAACTATTACAGTATTTAGTAAATGTTATACCATTTTAGAAACTACAAAAAATGCGCCATTTTTTTACGCCATGTGCCAGGTTGTGTTGGTACATTTTTTTTTTCACCACCTTCGTTAGAAATCAGACGTGAAATTTGGAAAAATGTGAAAATTATTTTTTGATATTCTACTGTGGCCACACCATGAAAAAATCAACAAAAATAGGAATTACGTTCAATAGCATAGTTATCTGGCTTCCCATATCAAAAACCAGATTTGAAAAATACTTGATATTTTAGTAATGACACTCAAATAACCGAGTCAGGGTATCACTTAGCACGAGTTTTGCAAAAACGTCAATATCTCGAAAACTAAGAAATTTTTACTGAGGTCAAATTTACTTAATCTGGTGTCTGATGAGCTGGTCTATCAGCCCTTTTCGTATCAAAGTTGGTTTTAGGGACACCCTGTATAATAAATCTGATAACTCAGTTGTATCTGTATACCGACACACACTACACACACGGTTGTAACTAAAGGTTCGGACAAATAAAGTTCGGAAAAACAAAAGAAACCCCGTCAAAACATGAAAAATGTCGGTGTTTTACCTAAATTTTGGATTGTTTAGCTAATTCTTAAACCGTCGCCGGCGCGTTGGTTCATCGTCGCACGCGCCGCCTAACGGTGCATCGCCGCCTTTTGTGTTCGCGGTCCAGATATCACAATGCAGGCGAGTGACTTGTGAGACACTTACTATGGCGATTCTCACTCGACCAAGAACTGTAGGAGACAGTCAGCGTAAACATTTACACTTAGTTTTACCATTGGATTGCCTATACAGCCTGTAAATCTAATATGGGCGAATATTGAAACGGTGGTCAGCATAGGACCTAAGAAGCATATTTAGATAACTATTGCTTAAAACCACAATGAAAATATTTACCATATAAAATAATTCGGGCCGCAATGTAACGCAACACATTCAAGTTGACAAACACACTAGTTGACAGTTACTTTAAAAAAGCTCGTATCTCGCAATGTCATAACAAGCATGTATGCGGTACCTTGCTGCTCGGTAAATTTTCAAAAATTAATTACGAGGTCACTATTAAGTGTAATTAAAAAAATCATATTAATTAATGATAATTGATAACACTACTAAACGCTATATCTGGTTTAATTGTTCGCCCGTATTAGACTTACACGCTGTATACTTCGTTTTGTTTTACTTAAGAAAAATCGTGGAATCAGTTATGCTATTTCATAGAAAATATGAGTCGTTGTATGTTTAAAACGTAATAAAGTACCTACTGTAACTTAAACATAGTAAATAAGGAGACAACTTGACCATAACAACAAGTGACGTCATTCGTTCGTGTTTTCTATGAAGCTGTATATTATTTGAGCGTTTTGACATTTAATAAAAAGATCGGTTAGGAAACTAGCCTAATGTAATAGTATAAACCCAACTTACCGTAGGATCGAAATGTTTGGATTTGTTCCGAGATGTCAGGATTTTGGGGCTTGTGTCAGGAGTGACAACTGTCAAAACCTCCAGTTGACATTGTCACTGCGTCTCAATGTTCAACGAAAAACTCGATTCGGGGGATACTGAATTTCCCGCTCTTAAATCATTAAAACATGTTTCCATTATTGATTTCCATTTTAAGTTGGATTTTGACTACTAATTAAATCCACGCTTCGTCATATTCTGTGTATATATTATACAATGGCACCGAATAATAGTACTACGTAAAGAAGTTTCTCTTTCAAACGAAACGGACGTACGCACTACGCACCTGATCCGACCGTCTCTCTCTATCGCATAATGCGTGCTCTTTCTGGTCGCTGGCTAAGTGTGCGGCCTGACCTGAGTGGACGCTCGAGCGGGGCGTGCAGCGGGGCGGGCGTGCGGCGTTCATGTTAAACATAAACAAATGTGTGTGAACGTCCTGAATGCACGCTGCAATGAATCCTTTGACGCTGCCCGCTCCGCCGGACGCGACGCTGGACGCTCGCCACTCAGACCGTACACTAAGCCCCTCTGCAGGCGCAAAATTTGGTACTAGCGGCGAAATCGCGGAGTGTGAACCACTCCTGACAATGGCAACATTATCGTAACGTAGTGCTGTTCTATTTCGGGAAGAACATGCTCTGTTTATTGTACTATGCAGAAGATAAGCTTCAAGCGGTTCACGAATCAAATATGTATGTCTATCCGTCTTCTCCTTGAAAAAGAAATAAATTTATTCAGTGCCTAATACACATAAACAAAGACAACACGAGGTGAAAGTAAGACTTTTTTTCCATATATTTTCCCTGAAACTAAACTAAAATTAGTGATGCGTTAAATTTAAAAAGTGGACTCGGTATTTTAGGAAACCGACTTCAGTAGAGCCTTTTCTTCAGCTTAGGCGGCGCTTCCACCAGAGATGCGTAGCGAGGGATGTGTTTGTGGTAACCAATAGAAACACTTCATTTACCTATCCTCGTTCCGCTGAGATGTGTCCCATTGGTTAGGTACCTACCACAAACGCATCCCTCGCTACGCATCCTGGTGGACTCGAAACCTTAAACTTTACTAAGATGTCGCAGTTAAAAGAACTGCGTTGCGAGACTTGCATCTTTTTACATGTAATGTTTTTGATGGGATTTAAGTTTTATAGACCTGTGTGATAACCCTAGAAATATTATGCCAGATACCAAAATATAAAGAAAATTATGTATACCAGTGGCATGGCATCGAGCAGTCACGCCCGAATACCGGATCGTTACCGTATGTGACTCACCGCGTGACGTCATCCTGCGCTCGCGCAGGCCATCCCTCATGTATCGGAGAATAGATATCGTCGACCGTGGGTTCAATTGGCGTAAGGGATACTGATTTGCCTGTTGAATAAAATATTGGTTCTAAAACGGAAAAAATCGACTTTAAACACTAAAATACCACGAAATAAATAAAATACTACAAAAAAAACTTAAAATTAAAAAAAAACCCCGACCTCTTCTTTTGATGATACATTTCTAAGAACCATAGCTAGGAAATCTACTTTCAGATATAAAAACCGCATCTAAATCGGTTCATTCGTTTAAGAGCTACGGTGCCACAGACAGACACACAGTCATAGCGGTCAAACTTAGAACACCTTTTTGCGTCGGGGATAAATACTGAAATTGTTATAAATGTGGCTATAATATTTCCATTGTGGAATTTATGGATCCCACAGTCAGAACTGGATTAGGAGTACAAGGGCAAAGTTAATACCCACACAAAGTTCCAAAATATGTAAAACCTTACTGCCATAATAATAAGACCTATATAGATTTTTTTAATGTGTTTAAGTTCATATTTTGTAATTTCATTTTGTATTTTACTTTTTATATATGTATTGTAAAATTCCTAACCTAAGAACATAAAGATATACAGAACTATATACATATTTTTGAAACTTTGTGGTGTATACATATTGGTGCCCTTGACTTTAATTTTTAAGCCATTTGCCAGCCAAATTGATATTTAGGTATGTATTTTCGTATTGAAAACTCATGTCATTTGCCAAGTCCGGTCGCAATGATAGAAGCTCGAAAACTGACGTATCTGGACAGATCCTGATATTGGCATCCCTGCTCACACGCATGGTGACGTCACACGTAACTGTTGACTCAGGGTTCGGCAACCGACGCAGGTACGCAATACAGGTTCCCCTCTGATGTTAACGCTAATTTGACCCTTCTACACTTCTCATAGCGTCAATTTTTCTTTACAAATACTGTATTATTGTCACGATACCTTTCGCTCCTACGTTGGGATAAAGTTGTATTTTGCTTGGCAGGAGTGAGTCATGAGGGCTTTCTCCGATACTGGGAAGCGAGATAAGGTTTATGGTGCGTCAGACACGGTAGACGGAGGTATTTTCGTAGCGATAACGCTTATAACAGTGCAAGTGCATTATCAAAACAAACCTCGCTTGCCGTGCCGCGGATATATGTAAGGATATAGCATAGATACCGGTTGCCGGTGAGGCGTAGACTCTAGTATGAAGATCACAAACCAGAATAGGGAACGGAACAGCACTAAACGACAAAAGAGACACGGGCGGACAATAATGGAAACTATCATGCCTGTCGAATCAAGCTGTCAATTCAAATTATCTCTTCAAGTGTCAATGTCAAATATAGTAAGTCGTAGCTACACTGACTTTAATCGTCCTTCATCGCGATAAATTATTAGCGGCGTTTCCGTCAATTTGGCCCCAGCATGAGAGGGTACAAGACTTAGATTGGCGGCACCACCTTCGCCGTACACGTTCCCTATAGGGTCATTCTTGAAAATAATATACCCATGTACACATATTGGCAAATATTAAGAAGATATCGCCTTTTTAGGATGGCATTTTTAGTTATTATGTAGTTCCGACCAAGCTCTGCAAATGAACACAACTGTCTTCTATTCACCTTGTAGGAGGCCTACCCAACCTGCGTTCTTTGGTGCGCGGTGGCCACTCAACAACACTTCCGCCTTAGCGGCCGATTTTACGATACCGGTAATTTCCGGTAACGATAAATCAATGTAAAACCTAGAGTAAATCATGCTGTATGTAGCCTGACGTTATTTTTACGTCATCGGCGCCAAAAGTACCCTCCCCGCTGTTAATAACCTTTGTACGTATATCTGTAAATACATGATGATGTTGATGATGATGTTGTGTGGGGACGCCCAGCCGGTGTCAGGCGGGCTGTCGATCACTTGTGCGTGTTCATTCAGCCCAATTCCCCGTTGTTGGAGCCAGCGGTTACTGTCCCGGCGGTGCTCCCACACAGCGCTGTAAATACATAATGAAATATCTATGCAATTTATCGTCTTATTTCGCAGACGAAGTTACTCGACGAATATTACTAATTGTTACTGCAACAGAACGTCCTTACATTCGATGGCCCATTGTTCTCCACACTCGTGAATCTCGTAATAGGTATAGAACCCTGTCGCTCTAACATCGTTAAACAGCCACCATACATGCACCATACCAAATTATCAAGATGTCAAAGCGACAAGGTACCAAAGTCTGCAATCCGCTGTCTTCTCGGTTGTGATAAAGAAAAAAAAAAAAAAAACTGTATATTACCGGGAGACTTGTGGGCTGAAGCGACCACCAAGTGGGTCCCACAAAATAGTCTGGCGTTGCGCTAGACTCCGAAGGAGATGGCGAGACGTATTTCGTTAAGATTGATGGGAGTCTACTTAAGACCGGGATTCATGGAAAAATGAGAGGGAGGCCTTTGCCCGGTAGTGGGACACTCTATGCTCTTAAATAATAATTAATCAATCTTAGTATATTACATATTACTCACCTAAGGCGGTGACATAAAATAAAAGGTCGCAGATCTCAGGTGTTAGGGGTCCGAATCGGTGAAATGCCGCACAATCTGGGGTGGACGTAAATATAAGTACCAACGGTGACTGTAATATCCTATTTAAGTGTAAGGCATGCATTTTGATGGTAGGTATGTGTTAGATTCAAAACAATCGAAGACCACGTTCGGCCCGTATTTCACCGTTCCTACTGCAGGTCAGGGGAAGCGTAAAAATCGAGAAAAGCCCCTATATTTCTATTATGCTGGCAGCAGTGGCAGCTGACAAAGGAAAATGCACGGGAATTCATCCAGCATTCGTCAAAGACACTCGTTCAATAGAATTTTCAGATATAAATAACTTTTCAAACACCACGTGTAGGCGTCTGGGGTTTAATACTGCGATCAGTCCTCAAACGTAAATAAACTGCCATCAAAAACATTACATGTAAAAAGATGCAAGTCTCGCAACGCAGTTCTTTTACAACAAAAAAGTTTTGAGATGTAATGTTAAACCAAGTCAGTACCGGGGGGGTGTCCACAGAATTCAATTCCCACCGACTTGCCTATTAAACTTGCGTGTAAATACACGTGGAGGAAGGATTCTTTATTTATTAATATTATTAGCGGAAAATCTGGCATTTTTTTTAGGTTTTTGAAGGTTAATATCTCTTTTGAGAATCAATTTATCGTAAAAAGGAAGACAAAAAATTATTGCTCTACTGGCATTATCCAGGGAGGAAACAAGGGACTACGTTTGTATGGAAAAACTGCCCTCCTGTTTCCTCTTAAGAGGATAAATGCCTTCCACTATCAGATCGATGGGTGAGCCCGTTCGTTGTGGAAGTCTTTGGGGTTTTGGGGTTGTTCAGCAGTGGACGTATCAAGGTTGAAATGATGATGATGATGATCAGGGTTTTCCTATAGACGGTCTTGAAAATCTGTGAAAATTAAATCGCAAAAATTGTATGCATGCATACGTCAGGCAACGTATTTACCGAAATGGTATCCGAATCCGATTTAGGCCATTTTACTAAATCAGAGATATTGTCAATTTAATTACAGGTAGTTTCTGGTTTTCTAGCTTTGTCCCGTGTGTGAAATCCCCGTAGGCACTTGTGCCATGTCACTGGCAGGCGTCGATAAACAAATTAACTAACAAAGGACGCTGCCACGGCCAGCGGTTACGCCGGAGGATTGAAAACCATGAATGCTTAAATAGAACTAAAATTAGTCACAAGTACCGTTATATTATTATGTATTATCATTAGCCCTTATACGCCCCACCTCCTGCTGGGTGCAGGCCTACTCTTATAGATGAGAGTGAATGGGCTGCAGTCCCCACGTCGGCTCCGTATCGATTAGGGTTATGCTGCTGTGGTCCGTCAAAGTCGATGCGACATATTTTAATCTCCGATTACCAACTGTCAAGTTCACGGGTGTAATTATATTTGCGAAATACGATGCACACAGCGTGCGTGAGGAATCAGCACCCGCTTCGTATATCTGCCTGTTTTGGCAGTCATACAAATCCATATTTAATTCTTCAAACCATATCGAATCGACCTGGATTCCATCCAGATACGAGTTTTTTTCAAAGTAGTGACGATTTGCATCAATCATCGCGGAAATTGTCGATACTTTAGTCACAGTCTTCATTGAAAACATTTTAAATTTTCTAAGGCTTCTGAAAGTCTCGTTTAGATCCCATGGGTACAAAGTAAGTACGCTTTGCGTTTCGGTCTTATTTGTCGGCACAGTGACCTGCACCTTAACGGTTGCCCGCTTTCTAAACCACTGCACTATAGTTACTTGCGGAGACTGGCAGGGGACTTTATATATTTTCAAACAAGTTGAAACTTATTTTATATTATCTGGCCTTATCTGAGTTACCACTTATCAGTGCTAATTTGTAAAACGACTTACCTTAAATGAAGTAGACTTCCAATTGCTTGGGACAGTCCCAAAGGTTGGACGTTTAAAAAAAACCCGAGATAGCTACTCTTTCAGAATATGGGTTTTAGAGGTTTTTGTGGCGCAGAATCGTTAGTACTTTCGAATATGGCCTTATTCGACCCGCTCAAATGTAGTATTCCATTACGTCACCTTTTGTACCCATGTTAGTATTTCTCGTACGACAAAGAGCGCGGAGCTATTGTGCTAGACTAGAGGCACAGCTAGCTTTTTAGCGTGTGTTCTATTCTCAAGAAAATACCAACTGTAGGTAAAAAAAGTTGCATTTTGAGGTTAGAAGGCTAAGGATCCACGTTGTATCAATCTATACATATAATAAATTCGTAGAAAAACTGTGTTTGCTGAAACCTTTATTTTGATTTTAAAAATAATTGGAACTGCATTCAAAGATTTTTGAAAAATCACCTACCCACCAAATCAAAAAAAACATTTTTAATTTTACTATACACCAGTCTAATTACATTTATTTTTTCTTAAATAACACAGCATGTTAAACAAAAGGAAGACCATGAAATTTTAATAGTACCACAGTCAAGAAAAAGACGGCAAAAAACACGTTTCTTGACTGGAGACCCCTTTTTTTTATTTTTAACTTTATTTTGTTTTTAGTACACTGGGCACCTGCCTTTGCAACAGATGATGAATGGGCTGCAGTCTCCATGTTGGCCCAGTAGCTGACTTCAAATACCTGAGGCAAAGCATAAAGACGGACAAGTAGTCCAACTTCGGCCGTTTAGGAGCGCGTGACACGTATTCACACAGACGCGCGATAGCGATCCATACTGGAGCATTCTTCCGCATTCTTTAAACTTGGCTTGTAGTGCGTTCGTTCACGGCGCGCACACATACAAGCGCGATGTACCTTTTTAGGGTTCCGTACCAAAATGGTAAAAAAGGAACCCTTATGGTGCGACTCTGTCTGTCTGTCTGTCTGTCCGTCTGTCACAGCAAGATATCTCAGGATCTACTGATGCTATCGACTTGAAATTTGGAATATTGTTAAAAACCGCTAATCCGAGCCTATGGGACAGAAAAAAAATCTTATACCTTTTTTACTTTTTTTTAATAAGGGACCGAAAAGGGATGTCGAAAATCAAAAGTTAAGCTAATATATCGAGTGAGATATCAAATAAAAAGGCTTAATATGTAGATTCCAGTACCGTTTGTATTTTTTTCTTAGACAAGTAGTTTTTGATTTAAGACAAAAAACGTTTAAAAAAATACCATTGCCCCCCTATTATCTCCGGAGTTACTGAGCAGAAAAATCTGTAATAATTACCAATTATTCATATCATCCTAAATATTACAGAAAAAATAAAACTGATTTCCTAACTTGCAGCGTTTTTTAGAAATTCGCAAAAATCGTAAGGCAACCTTATTTGCTCCTACTAAACTAACCGCGGCATATGTCGATCAGTGGCGTGGCGTCCAAAGAACTCGATTCCTACCGGCTTGCCTAATATCAGGCATTTGACCACCTTATTCTACAGGTCTTAAGGAAAATGTATGCCAAATGTGCACCGGCTTGCCCAAGGATATCTTTTACGCCACGCCACTGATGTCGATGTATGGGCACAGCAGTTTTACGGGAGCAAAGTTATGTTTGTCCCACCATACAGTTTTTCTTGAATTATTCACGTATCTACTGACGAGTTTGTACGGAACTCGCACTTGACCGGTTTTTTAGGAAGATAATAGCTTTTTTTTTCAATCAATCTGGATTTACGCTTTTTCCAGCATAAACGGCCGTATCTTTTTTTTACGTTAACTTACAAGTTTGATTTTTTCACAGCTTCAAGGGACCATAGACCTGAGTATATGTTTTTATTTTCAACTCGATACCTCCACGCGTTCTCGAGATAAAGGGTCTTGACAGTCGGACAGACGGACAATAAAATGACCCTATAAGGGTTCCGTTTTTTCCTTTTGAGGTACGGAACCCTAAAAATTGCTTTGGCGACTGTTGAACAGAGAGACATCGGGGGCGAGGCTCATACTCGTATTACACGATTTGATTCCACTACCTCAGTTCTACTAACGAACGTTAGACGTGGGCGCGACTCCGTACTTATTGTTCTTGTATACTGGTCGTTTGCGCGAAGCAATTCGATATAGGTATCTTTTCTAGTGCAAACTGCAAAGGAAAAGTAAGGATTCGCGCGCTTCATATTTCCCGATAATTATTAAGGTTCCCCCCAGATAGGAAAAAGTGAACAAGGCTTTCACTGATCTTTGGCCTAATGATCTTCATTTAAATTACCATCTGGTGAAAACTGGGTTAGGGTGAATGTTCTTGCGTTAGATATTTTAAACACCTATCTTGTAATATCTCTGATTTAGCGGACGTCATTGGGTTTTTCGTCAGTTTTTCGTGAAGTTACCAGTCCACTAAAAACTCCTCGGAGACAGCGGTCTGCGGTACCTTGTCTAGAGGGTTCTAAGATCTCAGAGTGAACGCACTAGACGGAGTCAGTTGGGTGACAAGGTGTTCGCCACTTTTCCTGGGGTCTCGGAACCCCGATAGCCCCCTTTAGTCACCTTTTACGACAGGCAGGACAAACCGTATAAGTAGGCTGCATAACGCCCATTTAGTCGCGTTTTAAGACAGATAGGAGAGATCGTAAAGCATAGGGAATTGGTTAAAAAGGTATCAACTTTCTCTTATGCTCGTCTCAAACTATCACCTAACGAGCTCATACGAGCCTACGAGCGTAACATAAACAAGAGAATGACGGGCCGGTCTAATCGATAAGTAACAACGACTAATTGGATTGCAGGCCGAGCGAGTCAAAGAACTTCTATTATCGTGCAGTGTAGCCTTCGTGCGGCGACGGTAGGCTCGGTTATTTTAGGTGAGGAATGGTCGGGAGTTCGTTAGGGCCTTAACTTAACACACTTGCGATTTGTGAGCGAGCTGCGGGCGAGTTTCCATACAAAACTAGTCGCGGCGAACTCACGGCCGTGAGCGACATTTGTATGGAACTTCGCTTCTAACTCGCCCGCAAACCGCAAGTGTGATAAGGCACTTATAGACGCTTCAATGCAACCGCTTATTATTATGTCACGCACCCAAGGCGATAAAATAAATAATGATACCCAGATGGTGGTTGTGGCCCGAGCCGCGGCGAAGGTTATAAATTTGCGATCTAGAACTCTTTTTAAAGCTTAAAATCTCAAATCATTAATATTTTATATACAATTTAGTATAGCTTTGCAATGTGTGACGTGACACGAATAATTATTGTCCTATAGGGACTTCCCAACGATATTAAATTATCGATAAATGTTCTTTCTTCTGACAGTTATGACTATGAGTAACTTATAATATGAATGCAATGTGCATTGCATACCTATTATTAACTATTATACAGTATGAAGTACTATTATTACCAGTTAAGTTACTATTAATATAGTCCAAGCTGTTGGTTCTCCATGTAAATAATAGTACATTATTTACCCAGGAAGGTAAAATAAAGAATGTCTCATGTCGCTGGATTTGACGCCCGATCCGAAGGCAAGGGCGATAATATGCGATCTGAGGCTTTCTTTTTTACCTGCCGTGGTAAGTACAAAATTTACGTCTTTTCCAGGCCAGGAAGTGGGATTTTCTTGCCACTTTTATGGCCAGGTGTGACGTAAAATAAATAAATAAAAGGGTGGAAAAGGTTTTTCTCGAGGAGATAAAACGTGATTGGTATAATTGATTATTTGTAAAAATGACAAAGGGATCCGATGGAATCGTGTATTTCACAATCGTAAACGAGATCAGAGCGATTAATCGACTAACTTTCTGTTTTGTTTAGCAATTTCACTGTTCGGCCGACTTACGAGTGTATCGGCTTTAATCGATTCGCCGTGATAGCGAATGCGGAGATAATTGCAGGTATGTCGGAATTTTAACTGCTGTTTCATGGGGTTTTGAGCAGTGGATACGAGTAACTTACATACTTAGAACATACCAGTGGCGTGTCTCCATTGCATTCGATTTCCTCCAGTTAGCCTATTCATTGTTTTTCAAAGTGTGGGTCGCGCGCGACCCCCTGGGGGGTCGCAAAGCCTCTAGAAGGGGGTCGCGAGGGTCTATAAACCTCGGGCAAAATGAAAAAAAAAAAACAAAAAAGCTCAAAATTTTAACGGAATAAAATTCAGGTTAGAAATCGTGGAGGATAGGTCGCGAAATATTTTCGCATACAAGGTGGTCGTGCCATCAAATACTTTGGAAAACACTAGCCTATTGTAAGGTACAAACAGCATCACAGTTAACTATACACTTCAAAAATGGGAAATACTGCAAGAAAGAGAATCACATTTGAAGGCGTCGTGTTATGCATGTGTGCGTGTGTTTATGAGTATAAATTGGCTATTATTCAAAAGAGTTTTGAAACAATAATTTTTCTTTTATGGCTGATCCAACGTCATTATTGACATTAATGCCATATTATTGAATTCGTGGAAAATAATTAATGAATAATAAATATAAATTACATTATATTGGTGCATCATATCAAAAATATGAAGCACCAATAAAAGCATTAGCAATATAATTAGTTTATTTCATCCCAACGTTCGTCTGAAAGCTAAATCATAATTTTGACAAATGCACCTGTCTTGTTGAAATAAAACCTTTATTTACAGTATGGAAAAAAAAAACTTTGCCCAAACAACTACAATGACAAAGCACAAAGGCACATTACACATACGCAAACGTTATTTGATTTGAAGTTGACATAATACAAATATATATATCTCTTTCAATCGTTATCATTTTCTCTCTGCTCTGTCTTTAATGGGCAGTTAAGTGTGTTGCTGTTTGTACTCAAGCACTTTCATCCTTACTGCTCTTGGACAAAAGTATGCCAACAAATTGGCTTCGCTTGCAATTATAGGACCTCGTCACGATAATGCATTAGATAATTTTATACACACGTCATAAACCCACTATAATGCGTTCAAAAACTGCAAACACAGAGTAGAGACAATTCACTAATAAGCATGAAAAATGAAGCGTTGCAGAAAAATCACACCGATGTTCGAAATTACCTTTTCTAGCCTTAAAGAAAAGTTGCTTGCTAAGTAACTAAGGTAAAATTAATATTACAAGTTTTAGAAACTAATTAACCTCTCTTTCAATATTCTTTGCATAGAGAACCAATGCAATAATTATTAAAATTTAATTTAGTCCATTCTAATGTATTTAAAGCCTCTTCTTGTACCAAAAACAAAAAGATCCATTAGAAATTGTTCCAGCCGTTTTGAACTGATACTGTTGCTAAATATAATGCTGGGGCCACACTAACGGAAAATGCCGTTTATCATGGCATTTGCCGTTGGTGTAGCCACAACTTCACGCGATAATTCGACAACGGCATTCACATTGCCATTTGACGGTAGGCGATAGCTCGAGTGGCGGTATATCAAAGAGATTATCGCGATAATGATTGCGTTTAAGCGGCCACACTACGTCTGTTCAGTGTGCACTGTGACCGCGACGAGATCGCACGCGTCTAGGTCCTCAGCTAGTGGAGCAACGAGAAAGTCATTGCTTTTCTCGAGATCCTGCAAATGGAGCCATGTTTGTGGGATCCGAGACTCAAAAGCTTCAAGAATCGTGCATCGCAAAACGATGCTTGGCGACGCATATTGCAATTATTACCGTTTAAAAGAAGAAATAAAAAAGAAGAAGGAAAGCCTAATGGGTTATTATAGATCCCATTTAAACAAATATAAAAAGTAAAGATTAGGTTAATTCCTATTAAAACAGAAAAGATACGGAAGTCAAGGTAGATAGCAGAATTGAGGGCGTTTTCTGAGTGTACGGTGGACGAATGGTTGAGTCACTGGGCCGGAAATCCAGAGGTACCGGGTTCGATTCTCGGTCTGTACACAGGCGAGTGCCATTTAGTTTTTCTGTGTACTTTGATTTCCTGTATCTATATATGAAATATAAAAAGTCTTTGAAGTCCGGAGCTGAAAAACAGAGCAGTAGCGTCATCGTCCATCTTGCTTGAAAGTCAAGGAATAATGCTGGCATTTAGCGCCATTTGACGTTGACCGTGCAAGTGTAACCACCCCACTTATCGCGATAAAATTAAGCCAACAATTATCGCGATGTTGGGCATTGCCGTTTCCCGTTGGTGTGGCCCCAGCATAAGACAGACATACAAACATCCAAATTAAGGGACCTGCAAATAGTCCTTGTTAGCAGTTCTTAACAAAATAGTTTCATTTTAATTTACAAGCATTTCATGTTCACAACTTCATTAATGTCATCTATAAATGGCAGTAAGTATAATAGGGAGAATTAAGTCCACCCACAGACCGTATTCAAGTCAATGGGCAACTTGCAAATGCATTCACAGCTGAAAAGCGTTCGGTAGTAACCACGGCGGCTTGAATTTCTCAGGACGCATCCTCAGAAACGTACCGGTTGTTCTAAATCCTGACCGCTAATTTTACCTCTCCCGCTCCATATATCCTTTTCATTTCCTCCCTTTTCTTTCTTCATATAGCATTGACCGTTCCAATAAAAGGAAGCAGGCAAACGAATTGGAAACGCTTTATATCTCAAAAAATAGTACCCAAATAGTGCCCTAGGGCCCTAAAATTTTATTTCTCTAGCTATCATAGAAGCCTAGGGAGCAGCATGACTTCGGAATTCGAAGTCTTTCTATGTGAAATTCCCGGGTACGCCAGCTTGACGGTGTAAAATTTTGTACACCGTTAAGTCATGGAATATCTCGGCTTCTATGATAGCTAGAGAAATGAAATTTTATGGCCCTAGGGTACTATTTGGGTACTATTTTTTGAGATATAAAGCGTTTCCGAAAACAAAGCCGTTCCAAAGATACAAGCGGTGTACGCTAGCTTGACGCCCGGTAGCGTACACCGTGAACAGGCCTTATTATTCGAAAAGTTTAAGGGTACTATTTTTTTCACCTAGGTATTTCGTCGGTACTATTTGGGTACTATTTATTGACAGCATCAGATTCTAGATATCTTTACGGTGTACGCCATCTTGACGGTCACAACGTATAACAAATGGAACACAGCGCTGACAATTTCATCTGATCTGAGCTGATCACAAAAACACATTTTGCTACTTGACAAAATAGGGTCTTTTTGTCTGACGGTTGATTGGCAGAAGGGAACATGGCTAAGGCTACTTACTTCCTACGAAGTCCGGGAATTCCGCATTGCTCTTAACTTAAGGATACCAACATATCCCACGAGCGAAAAAGACGGCTGCGTGTGCGGAACCCACCCAGTCAAAGTATAAAGTCGAACAAGTAGCCCAACTTCGGCCGTTTAGGAGCGTGCGACACGTATTCACACAGACGCACGATAGAACGTCTGTGTAAGTGCGATCCATACCGGAGGCTCCTTACGCATTCTTATTTCTTCGCTTGTAGTGCGTTCGTAATCGGCGCGCACACATTCAAGCGCGCGATGTACCTTTTGTAAGAAGAAAAATTACTGCTATTATACTGTGACCCACTAGTGGGCAAAGTACGGCTTTTACCTAAAGCTTTTTCTGACCGGTTTAAACCGATTTCGCGTAGATGGATAGGGGGAGACCGTTAGACGCCATATTTATGTCCCTTTTTCATCATATCGTTGCCGGTGACTGTACTGTACTATATTGCATGTGTATTTCATTAATGGGAGAGAGTTGCGACAACATAGCCTTTCAACATCTCTCTCATGGGTTCGTAATTGTTTGACAATGGCGGGGAAAGCGGTCCCATGCAATTTCACTTAAACTCACGGAAAATTCGAATGAGTTGAAACCTGGGAGATTAAAAAATGTACATTTATAATATAACAGTTTATTATAAATGTACATTTTTTAAGCTTTATACTTCGGTTCAGCGGTCTGCAGCCTTTTCGTAGTACTTACTTCCTATTTGTTTTGACGTAGTTTAGGGACCGTAATATATGTCTTCAAAACTGGTATAATTTTAGGGTTTAAACAATGTGAAAATGTTAATCACAGAATTTTTACATTTCTATAAGTTTTTTTAATAAGTAATGTTCTATTTTGGGTTCCATACCTCAAAAGGAAAAACGGAACCCTTATAAGATCACTTTGTTGTCCGTCTTTCAAGACCCTTTATCTCGGGAACGCGTGGAGGTTTCGAGTTGAAATTAAAACCATACACTCAGGTCTATGGTCCTTTGAAACTGTGAAAAAATCTATCTTTTAAGTTAACGTAGAAACAGATATATGGCCGTTTATGCCGCAAAAAACGTACATTTCGACTCTGTCAAGGAAACCAAAAGTTATAGGGTACTTTCCGTTGACCTAGAACTATTAAATTTGCCAAGTAATACCGCCTTAACTGCAAGTATAGGAAAAAATCTGAAAACAATCTATACATATTTGTAATTAAATCATAAAAAAATATTGTCTTCATTTAAAGTATTTGTACGGAACCCTCGGTGGGCGAGTCCGACTCCGTTTTTATAGAAAGAGAACTCCAATTTGAGCACTATAAAGAGGTCTCATATTATAAATATTGTATTCCGCCTTAATCTCGACGCCTGTTGCCCTGTCATGTACAAAGCTGTGTATTGCTTATTATCTGTATTATAAACGTGATAGCCTGGAAGTTTTGAACATGAGTTGCTCGACTTTTGAGTTGCTGGTGCAGCCGTCATGAGCATGCGGTTTTCATACTTGTTAACCGCTGACAATCGTTGACCTGTAACTCATATTTGCCATAAATAATCTCAGATATTGTGTTGTAAAATATTGATACCATTATTCTAATAACAAATAAACCCGTGTAGCCCCCCACAAACACATTTGACATTTCGGAGACTACATGCTACACGAGCTCCTCTAGCGGCGATTTCATACGCGGTAGCCCTCATTTGAACCCCAGCGACCGCTATGTAACAGGTGTCGCTGGCGCTACCTCGCTGGCTCTAGTAACGTCACTGTCTAGGGATTCTTCTTAGTCGTATACTCTTGGCAGAGTAGTCGTGGTCATGGGGGCCGTAGCACGGCCTTTTGACTGTCTCCCGCCATCTCTCCCTCACCGACGCATTTCGTACGCACACATTTAGGGACGACTCCGTTAGGGCTTTCACTTGGTCCAACTATCGCAGACGACTATCGGACACGAGCGGAGTGGAGAGGAGACATAGGCTGCGTTTCCACCAAGGATGTGCGAGGATGTGTTTGTCATGAACCAATAGAAACAGCTCAGCGGAGCGCGGATAGGTAACTGAAGTGTTTCTATTTAGGATAAATGAAGTGGTTTATGACAAACACATCCTTCGCTACGCATCCTCGCACATCCCTGGTGGAAACGCAGCCTTAAACTGTGATAATGTGCTATAACACATCCCGAGGCAGTTGCCATGGAAACGTGCCAGTAATACGGTCTTGTGACTTTTATGAAATGGTTCCAACTCTTTTACAATTGAGTTGTTTTATTGTACTGTATTCCTCCAGTCTAGACAGCAATGCTTTGTATGTGAAACGACATATGCCAGCTTGAACTTTATATGAAGTTTCGTCTTTTTGAAACTGCAAATGCCGGCGCGGTCAGGTCGTTTTTAACATACCCATTAAGCGGAATTGTGAAATTGCATGTACAATGCTTTGACCGGGTCACTGCTGCAATTATGAGCATTTCCTAAAAGAGTTTGCGCGAAATTAAGTTTTTGTTAAAAATTTCATTTGAATGCAAAGTTTTTGCTGGCGGTACATTATCATTATTGCATGCAGCTAAGCTGGAAAGCAAAAACTACAGGTATAGCTATATGTATTTATATGCAATGTAACACATGCAGAGACCCTACCATCAAATGTATTATCAAATATAATAATTAATAGATGTTTACTTATTCATGTCGATGAGTAAAACGATTATACAGAGTGTTTGGTCCATCGTTTGCCAAATTAAAATGGCGGATAGGTGGGGTTATTTTCTATCCCTCTACGCTCTCTAAAAAAATTAATGGCCCACGTGTATTTTTTTTGCTTCCAATACAATTGTTGTTTTTAAAGAATTTACAGGGCCGACGCGTAAACGTTAGACATTACGATGCAATAAACATTTCATCACTTTTCTACTTACTTTTTTTTAATTCAAATTTAAACGCGTCGGCTCTGTAAATTCTACCTAAAACCAAACACCCTGTATATTATTTGTTACCCGATGTTAATAAGTACATTGTGTATCAAGGGTGGTAATTCCTTTACGGCCCGTGGCCCACACAATGTTTTTCATCACACTTGTGAGGAAATCTGATTAAAATAACCTTACTTAACCTAAATAAAATTGTAAAACTGACAGTGACATTATCCATAGACAATGCGAATGTCAAGTCACGTTCGGAAACCATAGCGGTAAAGACTTAAAATGGTTGATTTTATTTTTGCAAAATACTGAAATGCACTATTTAAACATTTAATTAATCCTACAGAAATATGTGTTTACATGTATTTGCAATAACAGTTCTCTTTAAATAAATATTTCAGTAATAAAAGTTAAAAAAGTACGTTGACGTTTCCTTTGAACATGGCAAATAAGAGTAAAAAAAAGTTTGATTGGTGTATGACTGTCCCTTAATATTTATTTATTTTGTGTCAATAATATTAAATTGATACAATAAACAGGTACATAACGTAATATGGGCCCGGGGTAAGGCAAGTGTCAGATTCCGTTCCGGGAGTGCTTTCCCTCGCCGCCTTGAATTACCGCCTGATAACGATTTAGTTATTACAAAGCAATGCTAATAAAATAATACACTAATAGCAGGTATTACAATAGAAAATGCTAGTGGTCCCGCCCGCGACTTCGTTCGCGGAGGAAATAAGTTAAATGTCTGTTTTTTGCTCCGGCTTATAGTATGTACTTTTAGGTATTTAAAAAAAGGTAAACAAAAAAACCACGTGGCTCGGGTCGTTCAGCCAGTGGTATTGTGCCACAGATACAAAACTTTACTTCGATTGGCTGAACGACCCGAGTCACGTGGTTTTTTTGTTTACCTTTTTTTAAATACCTACAAGTACGTACCTACAGACTATAGTCGGATGAGAAGTATGCTATGTGCTATCCGGGGTCATAATCTGCATGTATACCATTTTATTACGTAATGCGCGCACAAAGAGAAAGACCGGCCAAGTGCGAGTCGGACTCGCACACGAAGGGTTCCGTACCACCGGCGAGCAACAAACAATAAAAACAAAATATAAGGAAAAAGAAAAGGGTTAAGGAAACGTTGCAAATAAAAGGGGGTCCACATACAAGAAACATGTTTATTTGGCGCCATAAACATGTTTCTTGTATGTGGACCCCCTTTTATTTGTAACTTTTCTTTAATCCTTTTCTTTTTCCTTATATTTTGTTTTTATTGTTTGTTGTTATATCGGCAATAGAAATACACGTTCTGTGAATATTTCAGGCCTCTAACTGTTACGGTTTAAAAGATAGAGCCCTGTGACCGACGGATAGACGGACAGACAGCTGTGGCTTAGTATTAGGGTTCCGTTGGCATCCTTTAGGTATGGAACCCTAAACGTTTCAAAAACTATTTATTTATGTTCGATTGCCTTTTTAACACTTCCCAGTTATTTTTATGGAAAAATCTTAATGTACAAAGTACAATCTTTCTACGGTTTTATATGTATAGATAAGACTAGAAGATACCCGCGACTTCCGCGAAGGTAAAAAAATCATAACCAGTGACCGGCACTATCGGTGCAACACTTTAACAAAACTTGTAAAGATGACATAAAGGAGAACTTACAACCAAGGAAATAAGAATATTATTGGCAGGTCAGTGTTAAATTGAATGAAATTATGTCCGCTTGGCAAGTTTTGTTGAAGTTTTGCACCGATAGTGCCGGCCACTAGTCATAACCTTTATTTTTATTTCATCATAGTCGGATAAAAAGTATGCTATTAGAGTCTGTGCGGAAAGAGAATAGGATTTAGATGGGGGGGGGGGGGGGGGGGCTGTAATGCTTTTCTACCGTATTTACAAAAAAAAAATGCTATACTGGTTAGGTTAGTTCCGTTTGTCGCCACGCCTATTCTCTTTCCGCACAGACTCTATAACAAGGTATGTACAGCTGTTCAACAGCGTAACATACAAACAATTTAAAAAAATGTTTATCACTAACAAAGATGTATGATATATCACTGATAACCTTCTATTACCTTATTTTTATCAAAATATGTTCATTGTACAGACGCACAATGTTCGAGTATCTAATGTATCTAGTAATGTACCTTACCTACTAATATATGCGGCCGAGTTATACGTGACACGCGACATATTATCGTCTCTTTCTATTCAGCACATTGAGAGAGAGACAAAAGGAAGCCGCGGACAGTTGTGCTGCCCTTATGGTTGGATAATTTAGACTATCGATAGAGGCAGGTGGTCGATCGACAGGTGAGCCCAAGGCCGCTCTGTGGCCTTTGCGAGTGGTACCGTTAACTTTACGCATCGTGCCTAGTTAGAGACTCAAAAACTAGATGATCAATACTAACTGCAGTAATATGTGACAGGAGAAAAACGTTGAAAGTATCAGAGAATCCTCTAAAGAGTTGTATCTCAAGTATATCAAGTCGAGCAAAACAAAGGCACGGCCGTACCATCATTTTCTCAAAGCCATTCAGGCTATTTTCAACCTCCTGTAATTTTGTGCTGGCTAAAGCTAGAACCCTGATATACAGGGCATAATATGATTTAGATATATTCTCAATAAAATAACATTAAATTTGAACTTGTAGTCTAAGAACTATTGCACGTCAAAGTTCCTTAGTTTAGTCCCTGAGTCACTCTCTCACTGATCATCATAATTCTAAGGTACTTCTAGCAGACCCACAAGCTCCAAATTTTAAACATAATTAGTTTTTAGCCTATCAAGTCATACAAAACCTAAAAATATTGCAATTTAAGTCACAACTGCACAAGTTGCCCGTCTTGTCTGGAGGAACCCATTTTATAGTTCATCCTCCACGGTTAAATAATAGGCAATTAGGTGGGACCTCCTGGTACTGACTAAAATAACAGACTTTGTTTAACATTACATCTCAAAACTTTATTGTTGTAAAAGAACTGCTTTGCGAGACTTGCATCTTTTTGCATGTAGTGTTTTTGATGGGTTTCATTTTCTGTATTATATAAGATAAGAACCCTAGTGTTTGACACGCTAATTCGCACATATACTTGACAGATGATAACTTAACGTTCAAGCTATTTAACGCGTAGGTAAATTAACTGTTCCGGATTGCTATTCAATGGTTGCTGCTATAAAAAAATTGTTTCTTATTTTTGTTCAAACTTGAGGAGGGCATGAAAATATTATTTTTGGTTCAGTGAGGCTCGGCGAAATAAAGGTTGGGAAACCCTGCCTTATAGGATAACTTTGTTATTCGTTTGTCTGTCCGTCCGCCCGTCTGTCTGTCTAGACCCATTCGAATAAAAAAATAGGTAAAAATCACGTCTGCAAAAGGTTCGCGGCCAAAGTTCGCTCCAAAACTTAATGAGACAGTGTCAAACTGACAGGTTTTTTTGCACTGCATATTTTATGATATAAAATGCCGGAAATTGTAAACCTTTCTCAAAAATAAAACTTATATTTCTTTGTTGCAGTCACCCTCGGCCTCCTGTTATGCGTGGCTGCGGCACGCGCGGCGGTCCCGCTCGGCCCCTCGGACAGACCGGAGGCCTATTTCAACGGCAGCTCCTACATCCGCCTCTCGAGGCCCATATCGCTCAAGCAACTCGTCGGACTCAACTTCAGGACTTGCGTTGGTAAGTACTGGTTACTTTCACAATTAAATTCTTGCTTTTAGATAATTGATAAATACATAATAGTGAACTAGAATATTAATTCGTGGGTTTTGGATGATATACGTATTCATATATAAAGATATATAGACATTATACATACCTTCCATCGCCTACTAATCATAGTACAAGAATTGTTCATACAAATTTTGGGCGCATCCTCAAAGTATTCAACTAGAGTGACCTATTCTGCGCCAAAATAAAGTAAACACAAGCCTTATTCATCGTGTATATTGAGTTGTTTATAGGATCCGATAGTATGTCAATGTATGACTCGGTGCGAATGACTCAGTAGCGCGAATGACCAGTAGATTATCTGTATGGTAAATGATAATTCATATTTATGTACATAATTTTGATCGGAGCTATTTCGACTATTGAAGAATGATTAATTGTGTGTTTACATTTCTTATAATTCCTGTTTCATTATCAGACGCACGATAGGAATGCATAGCATACCTTTTTCCCCTTTGGGTCAAATGAACTGTTAAGCTAAGTAACCACCAGAGCTGTGCGAGATAGAGGACTGAGGAGCCGTGTGCGAGGAAATTAAAAAACCGGACAAGTGCGATTCGGACTCGCCCACCTAGGATTCGTCGAAAGGGAAGTGAGAACTGGAAAGGGAGTGTCGAAATATACGCTTTGGGTGTAGGGTTGCCAGATGGAATTACCGTATTATCGGGATCAGGACACAAAATGTCGGGATTTTGAGACTGGTCGGGAGATGCCCGGCGCGCTCGACGCGCGAGCTTTTTTTTTAGCCTGAAACAGCAGAAATTTTCGCTAGCCGGACCACCTTGAGTGGATCGGACTAACTTTTAAAATGAAGTCGTTTGTCGGGAGATTTTCTTCTTTGTCGGGAGTCGGGAGAACATACAAAAAATCGGGAGAATCCCGCCAATTCCCGACCATCTGGCAACCCTATTTGGGTGGCAGGCCGTATCTTTTTTAAGTTATCCTAGAAGTTTGATTTTTTCGCAGCTTTAAGGGAGTGTAGACTTGAGTATATGGTTTTATTTTCAAGTCGATACCTCCACGCGTTCCCGAGATAAAGGGTTTTGACAGACAGACGGACAACAAATTCATCCTATAAATAAGGGTTCCGTTTTTCCTTTTGAGGTACGGAACCCTAAAAAGCATCAATGGCGGGCCGCGCTAAGCGAGGCTAGGCAAGTTGATTGGTGGATTCTTTCCTGGCACACCGCTCCGCAACCTCGTACAAAACTGTAAGCTAATTCACAACTTTGCCGTCAATCTCGTGCCTAATATAATTTGACCCCTGAACTACTAATAACAGTTCGCAATAGAAGATTAGATTGTTCTGGCTCATCAAAGTCGAAGCGACGAGCGGACCGGCATAATTTAAACCCCGATTACGAAGGTTTTGTTTTTTAAACCTGAGATTACTTACGAGTCCTACTGACTCTTGGGTAACTATCTAACAAGATGGGGGCTGAGGTGGTCCCTGGGATCTAACCAGGTCGCTAGCACCACACCACCAGGAAGTTGAAGTGAGCAACGAACCAGCGGAAGAGGTTGAAGCGGTTCAACCTTTCCTTATTTAGAGTGTGTATCGCGCTACTGAGAGTTTTAGTTGCCGGTTCGCTACCTCTAGCCCAGCTAAGAAGACTCCAGCAAGAAACTTTGCTGAGCTTGACAACGTCGGAGTGAACGATTTAAATTACGAATCTTGTTACTAAATAGATCACAAGTCAAATTATACGAGTATAGATAGAGACAATCTTCATGGCGCAGTTGTGTTGTGACCTACTCTACTGGTCAGTGGCGTTCTCCATAAAGACACTATCAGAATACCTATACTATTAATTTATACCTTACTACCCTTTATAGGGTTAAAAATAAAGGGTCTTTTTGTCTTTATGGATTGCACGCCACGGCTACTGGATGTCAGTATCTTTGGAGCGTAATCCTCAAAGTTATTTATTCTGTAAAGAGCTCCCGGAATAGAGGGCTTGTAAACCTGCCTAGCCAAACTCGCAGTAACTCTCCTTGAAGAAAGCAAAGCAGTGGAATGGAAATGCTCGATGAGCTAAATCCGCGCGGGTTAAATCCAGATCAAACATTAGTCAGGATTTAGTTAAGGATAATTTATTGTTATTGTTATTTTAGTGTTTATTTAGTTATTGAATAAATTTCCTTTGGGAGAAAAAAAAGTCAGGATAAAAAGCCCGATATTCATAGAAAGTCCTGAGATATCGTCATTATTGCGGCAATTAACAAAAAAATATTCTAATTTTTTTTATTAAAAAATGTAATAATTTATCACCTCACATTGATAAATCGAAAATCCTCATATTTTTGTATTCATGCCGCTACCCCGTCATGAGCCCTGAAATCTATCTAATATAGCAAGTTAGCATGATTACCCGATTTCGCTGATTATTGCACGCGTTTTCTAATGAATTGGATGCACTTAATCAAATGTTATTGTGTCACCATATTTGTAAGGAATAAATTATACGGCTCGATGGATTTTGTTTACGAAATGTTTTGTACCTGACTGTATCATTTATTAATTGGCTGGTAACTGGTACTCAACACAGTTTTGGTTATCGTTCATACTTTTTTTATCGTAATATGAGTAGGTATATTATGGTACAGGTGAATTCTTAAGTTTCTCTAACTAATAAACAAATATCTACCTTTAAGATGCAAGTTTTTAGCCAAAAACTGGGATACTGGGACTGATACTTGATACTAGATCAAAATTGTAAAGCTATATGCAAACTTTTTTCTTGAGAATGCAGCAAGATGCATATAGTGCAGGGGTCTCCAAATTTTTTTAGCCAATGGCCACCTTTGAAAAGCGGGGGCCACGACATGGTCGACCACGGAGTGAGTTAGGTAATCTTTTTCGGTCATTACAGAGTGAGCTTTCGCGGGCCGGACTATGGACTTTTCTGCGGGCGGGATTGAACAGTTTGGAGCAAGTGTGATGAAAATAATATTAGGAGCGAGATTGACGGTGTGGTACTGATTACCCTACAGATAAACAGTTCAGGGGTGTTTATGTTTTCTGTTCTATTATGCACGGACCTGATTCTATTACCTATTTAATCTGCGCATTGTGCGGCTATTATTATCATAACTAAGCGTAATCATAGCTCCGATGTTTGGCTTCCTAGAACAGATACAGCATACAAATGTGCCTTCAGCCATACTTGGTGAGGCATTTAAACAACATACTTCAACCATGAATCACACCGGCACTTATTGTCACTGTAAATGCATGCAGACATATTTGTAGTGCCGTGGTCTGCATTCATGGTTGCTATATTGCTATGTTTCTCTATTAAGAACAGCGTCTAAGAGAAGTATTACTCAAGTTTAAGTTTGTATGGTGTCTGGCTGCGCGGTCATATTCCGCCGAGTTAACAGCCGCGCCAGAAAAATAAGTTTTAATCCCGTCAAAAGCATAACAGGTAAAAAAAATGCAAGTCTCGCAACTTCTACTACCGCAAAAAGTTGTAGGATAATTATGATATAAAACCAAGTTCGTTAATTATTTATGACCGTATCAATATTGCACATCTTTATCTTTTTAATAAATACGTACAACGACTTGGCCATTTATATAGGATTACAAACTTACTTATGCAGTTTGTATATCTTTGAAACGTGACTGAAATTGCAATTTGTTTAGATTTTTCACGACTTGATAGGCTAAAAACTAATTATGTTGAAAATTCGGTCTCTTAGAGGTCTGCTAGAAGTACCTTAGAATTATGATGATCCTAAGTAAGTGAGTGTGTCAGTGACAAAACCAAGAAACTACGTGCAATAGTTCTTGAACTACAAGTTCAATTTGAATTTTAATGAGAATATATCTAAGTCATATTATGCCCTATATGTCATTTTTAGCCAGCACAAAATTACAGGAGGTTGAAAATTCCCTGAATGGCTTCGAGAAAATTATGGTATGGCCGTGCCTTTGTTTTGGTTGACTTGGCGGGGGCACTGCCGTGTCTTCACTCAATTAGAAACTAACATCAAACTCGTAAGTTATATTTCAATAGTGTACCTAGCGCGAGAAGAGTTTCGCTGAAGGTTTGAAGACCACATAACTTGCTGGCAATATCCGAACTCGCCATTGTTACTTTTTAGAACAACAGATGAACCGCGTTCCTCGTGTTTTGCAAACGAAATTCCTATTGTAGCGTGCTCTAATGACTGAAATTCAAGTTTGTGCCGGGCGTAGCTGTTGCTAGAAAATAACAAACGGCAAACAGTCGGCATGTCCTTAGCCATTATCAGATCCTGCTTCGACTGCGAGTTGTGCAAGAATCGTACTTAATTGGATGTGTAAACCAAGACTTTGCCTCTGGCTATTCGGATGAGGACATCCATTGTGAAACCAACCCTTGTTGAATCAAATTTGCATCCATTGGCGGTCTACAAGAGGTATAGTACAAACGCGTGTTACTTGACGGATCAATATTAGTGAATTACAGACTCGAGTTACTAAGACTAAGCGATAAAGAGATCATTCATTACATAAGGTGACCACCTTATGTGACCACCGTATGTATTTGGCAATAGGAAATCTCATAGAGGTATCTTTTGGAACTATTCGGCCGTGTTCATGTATCCGCTGCTGACCGTATGAGCGATCGGACCAAAATAGATAGTTTGTTTGATTCCGTCATTGCCAATATAATAATAAAAAAGTTATAGTACCTTGCCACAGCAACGTAGACATATTACGGCATTTTGGATGCGTTAAATGATAAAAGTGACAAGGTACCTCAAATACTACAATGACTTTGTAGTATTACAGCATATTATACGCCCACTACGGTCTAACTCGTGTTACAGCCACACGTGGCCTTTTTCCAATCAGATTACAAGATATTCCGTTATTCAATCTTATGTTAAAGCAGCAGAGATCAGAATCAGACGCGACACTTCAAAGGACTCTCGACACTTTGAGTCGCGAGTTGGTAAGGTTTAAAACCGGCCCACTCCAGTCTACGGCTTCGGCGCGGTTGTGATTGCTAGTGATTTAGGATTAGGTCATATTACGCGAGTGCGTAATCCATATGATAGCTCTGACATATCAGCGTTAGTAACGTTTTCCCCTATGTACCTAATATTATAAAAGTGTAAATTCGAAAGTGCTGGTTATTTTACGGAATAAGGACCATAGAAAGTCCTCTTCCATGATTTTCACAAAAACATGTGCCACTTAGGGTTGTCTACAGCGATCATATTTTATAGATATCATGAATCGATAATAGTACATTACACAACTAGGGTGGTAAAACAAGGAAAGGCCGAGATCGCGGATGTTTTCGGCCCGAGCTGCAAGCGAGGGACGTAAATATGCGATCGAGGGCTTTCTTTATTACCTCCCGTGTTGTGTACATCATTTTATGTCTACACTTGGCCAGAAAGCGGCATTTTCTGTACTCGAATTTGTACTCGAATTCGAATCGGAGGTCATGAAGGCATTCCTACTCACAGTTGACTGATTAACCTGTGTGATCCTTAGCAACTTTATTATATAAAACCAAAACTGTAGCTGACGTGGTTAAAATAAAAGGTTTAAGATGATGTACAGTCGAGAAAGGGAAGAGTTATGCACCCTGCGAAGAGCGGAGTGCTGCAATAGCCGGTGCAATTGAACAAAGAAATTGATAGCAATTTCTTTGTTCAATTGCACCCAGCTATTCGAGATTCGAAGTGGCATTAACAGTCTAACTAAATGATCGAATATCTCGATCGAACGGAGAAAAATTACGAATTTAATTATTACTATTTTTATATTTAAGCCGCCAATGTTGTAGTATATTTCATTCACAAAATCATTCTACATTGTACAGACATCGACAGACATAATATTTGCACCATGTGTAGTTCCTTTTCGCTTTCACGTGAAAGATCCATCACACGAAATGAGGTTAAAAACAACCAGTTGCTACTTCAGATGTAGCCACGTCGCGAGTTCGCGACACTGTACCTAATTGTTGTCACTCGTAAATAAACGGAATTAACTGCTGTCAACTAGTGCAATTATTGGCTATTACCAAAGAAATTATATCGCAAAGACAAATTCAATTATATCTGAACAAAAATTAAAAATTTTAAACACCGACTTTCGGTGAACCTATTTTGATATGAGATGCACGAGTGACTATGAACAATTCCCAAATCGCCGTATAGTTATGTGCTTATAATATTCGAAGAGTTCCCTCGATTTCTCTAAGATCCCATTATCAGATTTTTGTTCGGTTAGACCACTCTGGAGGACCAATTCCTTTCAAACAAAAAAACAATTTTCCTAATCGGTCCAGCCGTCTTCGAGTAATCGCGTAACAAACATAAAAAATGAAAACCGTCCTTTTTTTGTGGAAGTCGGTTAATAACGGAATTCTAATAAGAAATGCACATTCACTATGAAAAATACCCAAATCCCTATATGTGTACTTATAATATTTGAAGAGTTCCCTCGATTTTGTCCAAGATCCCAGCATCATCATGCAATGGGACCTCCTCGAAGGCATACCCTATGAAACAAATAAATAATTTCCCTAATCGGTCCAGCCGTCTTCGAGTAATCGCATAACAAACTGAGAACCGTCCTTCTTGGAAAGTCGGTTTAAAATAATCACTTCGACACAGATACAATTTCTAATTAGGTAATTCATTTTCAATCAATCAATCATACTTTATTGCATACCAAAAGAAAAATTACAATGCAAACTTATATACAAAACAGTGGTAAACAATAGGCGGTCTTATCGCCAAAGAGATATCTCCTCCAGACAACCTTTGGGTACCGGAGTCGCTAAATAAATGAGGAGGTGGTGATGAATAAACGATGCAAAAAACAAAGAATGCACACAAATAACTGAATATTAGGGAAAGTAATACATATACATATATATAAAGAAGTATATAACGATACATACATTTACAGCACTGCCGGCAATAAAACAGAAGAAAATGATGGCTATTGAAGTTGGTGTTTTAGCATGTTTCTAAATATAGGGAGAGGAGATATTTTCGATGTCATTTCGATATTTTTATTTTATATTGCAATAATTGCCTAAGTTGTCAACATAACAGTGCCGTATTTTTACAAATGGCAATATTTAGACACACCGAACTGTGGCGACATTTGCGATCAGCTGCGCGCTTAAAACCTCATTGTGGAAGGGAAGGAGCTAAGAGAAACTTAAGAGTGCAAATACGCTGGTGAAGTGGTGAACCATTCATTTCATAATGCTCAGTTTTGTTCCTATGTGCTGCAGTGTGGACGTCGTCGGATGTCACCTGTGGTACTGTTCATGCCTATAATACTTCGTCGAAGGACAAATCAAAACCCATTAATTGTAATAAAAAATACGAAAATAATACTGAATTTTCTTTAAATGTGCCTATAATATTTGAAGAGTTCCCTTAATTTGTCATAGATAGATACACCCTCAGATATGAATTCTAAAAAAAAATTGATTCAATCTGGAAGCAAATGAAAAAAAAATATAATTTCCAAATCGTTTTATAAATGACAGAGTTCTGAAATAATTAACATAATAAAATATATGGAACCTACAGGAAACCCCCTCTTGAAGTTGGTTAAAAATCTCAAAAGAAAATCAGCGGTTTTTTAAAGATTAGTAAGGCAGGTAATAGCTTAAGCTACGCTACATTTAATGAGTATTGATTGTCACTCGACATTTATAATAGTGTAAGTGGGTAGTGCTCCTTTTTATTTTCATCTATTGATAAGATTCAGGTCTTATAATGGTAAGGCTTAGGAGCGTTTAAACGGCCCTTTCGGGTGTGCTACCAAATATTCAGGAATACGAATAGCAAATGCTTGAAATTTAAATGAAAATATAAAGATCCGCCAGCATTTTATCTATATTCCTCGTAAGTTTATGTATTTCTCGTCGTATATCTGTATGTTGGGTAGGACACCGGAAAGGGTCGTTGAAACGCTCATGAGCCTGACCCATAAATCGATTTTTTTGTACATTGTAAGCGGCTCATTATCATGGTTAGGAACGTCGTCCATCCGAGGCCAGATTTTGTCTCCTTGAAAACCAAACTGGACTTTCTTTATCCTCTAGTGAAACTGCACAACTGCTTTTATGTTAAAAACTGCACAGATGATCCATAAAGTGGGCTATATTGTGCTCTTACACTTTTAGCAGTATAATTAAGCTTGTGACTGTAGAGGCTGTTAATTCAATTCGTAGCAATCACATCTCATTGAGATATGTTCCAAAACTACGTTTTTTAAAGAACTGATATCAATTTTTCCATGAACCTCAAGACCTGGATTTTAAAATCATCCCCATTTCACCCCTTGCATGTAGAACTGCATCTCATATCCCGTTACGCCTACGTATTTCCTGTTTAGTAATATCGTATTTACACCCTTTGCCCTTCATGTAATATGTATTGAACAATAGGGAGTCACTTCAAGTGTATACGGCATAGCGCCTACGCTAGAACTTGAGGCGGCAGCATGATATAACATTTCACTTTTCCAAGAATAATAAATAAACTTTATGTTCCATCGTTTCTAGTTACATCCCAGTCGCATAGTACCACTGTACTTGATTGCAACGTATTTGCCAATAGATATCCGAAACCCTTTGATTATCATAATACGCACCTAATTCTCCTAAACATCTCGATGTTGACTCCATAGAGTTGAATTTCAAATCGCTCATCTTGATGTAGCGAGAATTGGACTGCAATTTATATCAGGGTGGATGAGATGGCCATAATTATCTTTACGTTACACCTGGCCACTCAGATCACTTATTTATCGCCATAAATGCGATCTGAGACATTCTTAATGTACAGTCGAGTTCATCATTATCTGAGCAAAGAACGGATCAAAAATATCTGATCTAGTTCTTATGCTTCTGACAATAGGGTCTTGTTCAGATATTTTTGGTCCAATCTTTGCTCAGATAATGATGAACTCGACTGTACTATAATACTTCTGTGATACATCATGATCATCTTATCCACTTAATTACTAGTCGCAGTCAGCTAGGACGCCTTAACCAATGACTATTTCTTCGCAGGAGGCGAGCTCTTCTCCCAAAGGTTCGCGGGCTATACTCTCCACGTGACGGCGTTGCTGAAGCAAGTGGTGGTGTCCTGGGTGAGGCCCGGGCAGCAGCAGAGGGAACAGGCCATGGACAAGAGCACCCTGGACAACAAGTGGCACTGGGTGGCCTTGAACTACCAGGCCAATCCACCGACGTTGGTGCTTGAGGTTGATAAGGACACTAAGGTAAGACGCGAAGGCTTTAAACCGATGTTTCATTCATTAGCTAGATTACGTAGGGTCGTCCTTTGCTAAGTAATTATGTGTCTGGTGGTGTCATGCTACTTATATCTGTCTTTCGTGTTGTATCTACGAAACACTGCCCTAAAGATCTCTTTAGTCTAGTTGTTTTGAATACTAAGTCGAACTGTTAAGGATGAAACATTCTCTATGATCATCCCTCACCGTAACTACAGCAATAACTTGTTATTTCTAGGTGATATCAAACCGAACCTTGAACCCGTCGCTGCTGTCACCGGGGAACCTGCAAGCGGACGGCGCGGAAGTGCTCGTCGGCAACGTGTTCGTCGGCTGCATCCACGAGGGGCCGCAACTGGAGTTCCACGCCAACGCTCAGCTGAGAAACGTCGAGTTTGGAGACTGCCCGCTTACGAACAACTGTAAGTTCGAACAATAAGTCTCTTGAGAGGTATCGAGGTCTGAGCTTCCCCCCTTCTCCCTTCTCCTTTTATCTTGGTGCTGTTCTCGGGGAACCCGCCGGTGGATCGCTGGCAACCTTTTCGTCGGCTGCAACTGATTTCGCCTTAGGTGGATCGAATGTAAAAAAAAAACCTGACAAGTGCGATTCGGACTCGCCCACCGAGTGTTCTGTACACTTTAAATAAAGACTATATATTTTATGGGTTGGGATCATAACGACTACATTGTTAAAACGACCAAATCATCATAAGGTCCAGATCTCTAAAGGACCACCTCTTTAGAAAGCCCAAATCTCCGAATGACTAGGTAGCAAAACGACTACTTCTTGAGAAGACCACATCGTTAATAGTCCACATATCACAAAGACCGGGGAGCAAAACGACTAGTTTGTGAAAAGACCATTTCGTTAATAGACAACATCTCAATAAGACAAGGTACCAATTCGACTTACTGAAATTGTGTCAGTGCAAGTACAATTTATTGCTAATTTTTTATTCATAACATAGAAACGCAGAAAACAGTAAAATTTATTTTTTCATGAATATAAACTTACAGTTAAATTAAATTATATGTATATATTCTTAATTTAACGTACATGGGTAACCGTTATAACCCAAATAATAACTAATATGCAAACAAAACTTAAAATTAACATAAAGTTTTATGTTGGTTTATCATTTAGATTTTTAAATCATGTTTTATAGAGGAAATGTTATCTAAAAACTCGAATCTGTTAGTTAAAAGTATATTATTAAACTATTAAAAATAATTAAATAGTTAAGTACATTACAATATGTAATGTAATAGGCATGATGTAATTCAACAATGCCCAAAATGACCACAATTAAATGAAATAAGAAAATCTAAATACATAAAATGGGCATTATTATACCAACATTTTGCTATCTAGTCGTTTTGCTACCTCGTCTTATTGAGATGCTGTCTATTAACGAAATAGTCTTTTCACGAACTAGTCGTTTTGCTCCCTGGTCTTTGTGATATGTGGACTATTAACGATGTGGTCTTCTCAAGAAGTAGTCGTTTTGCTACCTAGTCATTCGGAGATTTGGGCTTTCTAAAGAGGTGGTCCTTTAGAGATCTGGACTTTATGATGATTTGGTCGTTTTGACAATGTAGCCGTTATGATCCCAACCCTATTTTATGAATAAATTACAAATGTATAGTTTTAAAAATGTTCCCTATACATGTGACGGTATTACTTGCCAAATTTCATAGTTCTAGGCTAGCTCAACGTGCACTATAAATTTCGGTTTCCTTGGGAGTGTCGAAATATAAGTTTTTTGCGGCATAAACGGCCATAGTCTTTTTTACGTTAACTTAGAAGTTTGATTTTTTCCCAGCTTCAAGGGACCGTAGAATTGAGTATATGGTTATATTTTCAACTCGATACCTCCACGCGTTCCCGAGATAAAGGGTCTTGACAGACAGACAGACAGACGGACGGATAGACAGACATACAGACAGCAAAGTGATCTTATAATAAGGGTTCCGTTTTTTCCTTTTGAGGTACGGAACCCTAATGAGTAATTTTGAGGTACGGAACCCTAATGAGTAATTGACTAAAATAGTTGTATTTTAAGTATTGATTTTTGTGATTTCAGGCACGGTCAGGGAAGAGGATGTGCTGCAACAGCTTCTGAGAGACCGGTGCTACAACGAGCCCTGTATGAGACACGGCACCTGCATCTCCAGGCTGGACAAGTATGTACACTACAGCATATGATAACTGTACGTAACTCGGCTCTTGGCGATACCCGGTTATTTTGAGCTCGCACCTGTACTGCTAGCACAACTGAGCGCGACTTCGCTTGTCACGCGATTCAGCACGACCTGTCACTGTCACACTGTATTGAATTGAAAGAGATATAGTAACTGGCGACGAGGGACGGCCATACGTGGGAGCGACAGACCGCGCTCTGACCGTTCGATCGAACCCATGGCCGTCCCTCGTCGCTAATTTCGTGGCCGAGTGGATAGCCACTAGTACCACTAGCTAGCACAACCGTGACGCGCGACCCTTTGTCGTATGATGCAGCAGAACTGGCTCATATAATCGTAGAATTAGTTCGTATTTTAAAATGACATGGTAGATTACAATGAACACTTGCATGTGCAATGGTATAAACATTTTGGACAGCATTTTTTTTTACCGATTTATTATTTTAGTTGTCACGGCGAATTGTATTTACAAACGTTATATTGTATTATATTAATTATTCTGGGAATTTATTCGAAAAGACTTTATAAGGTAACATATATAAAGTTTTTACCGTTAACGTTTCGTCAAATTGACTTGTACTTGATGGTTGAGATGTTCGTAACAAAAACTGTGTAACTTAGGTGTCAATGCGAAAAACCCCCTTTTTGCAACGCGATGTAAAATATATCATATATATGTGTTGATACGTATCAAAATCGTCCAATTTCCACCTTATTAGCAAAAGGAATAAACTTCAAATTGACGTACCAAAACTCGAATAGGGACCGAGGCGATTTTGATATGTACATATTATTATTATTATTACATTATAGGTGTAACATATATCTAGACTTTGTAAGAGTTTACCGTTTGCCTCTAACAGTACTCATTAATTTCATGTTTTGTTCCGCAAGTTTAGTTTAGTATTAAAAGGAACTGATAATGCGTACGAATCAGAAATAAATAAAGCTTTAACAGACGTTAATACATAGACAGACTATAATAACCTTAATATTAATACTGATATAACTTCGCTAATCCAATTTCATTCATACAAATCAAATCCAATAGATCTGACTGTTACTCTTAATAATGCTTCTTTGCTACTTTATGAGACTCCTCACACCTAAAATTCTTAGGTTTATTTATTGACAAACATCTTAACCGGAAAACTGGGCCAAATTAAAATATTAAGTTGATGGATGAACATGTAATCGTAATTATATATGTTTTATGCAAAGTGAATAATAGTACATTACCCAACTAGGGTGCTAATACAAAGAAAGCCCGAGATTGTAGATGTTTGCGGCCCGAGCTGCAAGCGAGGGACGTAAATATGCGATCGAGGGCTTTCTTTATTACCTCCCGTGTTGTGTACATCATTTTATGTATAAGCCACTTTATGGCCCGGTGTGGCATAAAAAATGTTTTGCGGGACTTGTAGAATGTACACGTAGTATATCCAACGGGTTAGGTTAGAGTAAGGGTTCGGGTGAGACATTGACACTAACAATTGTTGTGTAAAATTAGATGCCCTCCTGTATTTCGGATACCGAGAAGCGCTCCTCTGCGCTTTCTGTGTGGATTGAAATGCATACATTTTTACTGACATACGCAAAGAGCGGTTTTATATTATGTACTAGCTTTTTCAGTCCGTCCGTTTAATCAGACAGACTTGCAACAGATGGAACTTTAATCTGCGGTGACAATAGGTCATGTAAACTTTGTTTCTTTTTTGACGCCGCTAGCGACACGCATTGCGAAATAGTACGACACGCTTGGCACTACCAATGTTTTCTGAGTCGGACACACATTTTGAGCCACTTGAAGGTGAATATATTGCAGTGCAAAGCCAGAGGGGCTGACTATGCATGCCCATGCATTGGGAGGAAAGATGTGCCGTTCCCCGGAATATTCCCCACTTGTATGGGGAATATTCCCGCGGTGGGAATATTCCCCATACAAGTGGGGAATAGACAGACTATAATAACCTTAATATTAATACTGATATAACTTCGCTAATCCAATTTCATTCATACAAATCAAATCCAATAGATCTGACTGTTACTCTTAATAATGCTTCTTTGCTACTTTATGAGACTCCTCACACCTAAAATTCTTAGGTTTATTTATTGACAAACATCTTAACCGGAAAACTGGGCCAAATTAAAATATTAAGTTGATGGATGAACATGTAATCGTAATTATATATGTTTTATGCAAAGTGAATAATAGTACATTACCCAACTAGGGTGCTAATACAAAGAAAGCCCGAGATTGTAGATGTTTGCGGCCCGAGCTGCAAGCGAGGGACGTAAATATGCGATCGAGGGCTTTCTTTATTACCTCCCGTGTTGTGTACATCATTTTATGTATAAGCCACTTTATGGCCCGGTGTGGCATAAAAAATGTTTTGCGGGACTTGTAGAATGTACACGTAGTATATCCAACGGGTTAGGTTAGAGTAAGGGTTCGGGTGAGACATTGACACTAACAATTGTTGTGTAAAATTAGATGCCCTCCTGTATTTCGGATACCGAGAAGCGCTCCTCTGCGCTTTCTGTGTGGATTGAAATGCATACATTTTTACTGACATACGCAAAGAGCGGTTTTATATTATGTACTAGCTTTTTCAGTCCGTCCGTTTAATCAGACAGACTTGCAACAGATGGAACTTTAATCTGCGGTGACAATAGGTCATGTAAACTTTGTTTCTTTTTTGACGCCGCTAGCGACACGCATTGCGAAATAGTACGACACGCTTGGCACTACCAATGTTTTCTGAGTCGGACACACATTTTGAGCCACTTGAAGGTGAATATATTGCAGTGCAAAGCCAGAGGGGCTGACTATGCATGCCCATGCATTGGGAGGAAAGATGTGCCGTTCCCCGGAATATTCCCCACTTGTATGGGGAATATTCCCGCGGTGGGAATATTCCCCATACAAACGGGGAATATTCCCGGGAATGGCATATCTCTAATTGGGAGTCGCATACTCGGACCGTAATTAAATGATTAAGTAATTTAAAAACCAAAGGCAGGTCATTAGTGAATGGAATACGAGTATAGTCCTTCGGTTTACGTTGTGTACGATTTACTTATAAAGAAAACAATACTATTTTGTGGTTTTGTACCTCATTATCGTCCGTCATAAAAGAGAAGCATACTTCACAGCATAGATAAATACTTCATGCATTGATATTTCAGCGGATTATGAACTCTAGGGCTTTTGCAGAGTTAAAATAGCTTTAATGGAAATGTGAATTTAGACGTTTTATTTGAATATACCTACCCCTGGCGCTTACCTGACTACCTGAGAATCGAACAAACGCGAAGGCAGTGCGTAATCTATGGTTCATGGAGATAAAGTTGATAATCAATTGATCTTTCAAACTTTTTACAATATGGTAATTTTGGTGTTGTTGGGATTTACAAACAATAGCTTTGTTTCCTTTAAGTAGATCGTGCACAACGTAAACCGAAGGACTATACGTACATAGTCTTGCCAGGTTTGATGTAAACCCTCTCCACTCCTCAGTTACGAGTGCCACTGCTCAGCCCGCTACACGGGCAAGAACTGCGAGGTCGACAACGGGGACCCCTGCGCCGCGGGCCCGTGCCAGCACGGCGGGCAGTGCGTCGAGGACGCGCGCGGGGACTACACTTGCATCTGCGACCCGCGGTACCATGGTAAGCTTTTGTTACCTTTCGCATCACCTATTTTTCTGGTTAACTTTTGTGTCAATTCCGTTGCCTAAAGCCCAAAGGTTGTCGCCCAGAGATCGCTTTTTAGCGATAAGATCGCCTGTTGTCTACCTTTTCAAATTGTTTGTGATTGTGTAATGTACTTCTTGTAATGTGTTTTTTGGTGTACAATAAAGTATATTTGTAGAGTAGGGCTTATTCCAACTATTTTCCATTTTACCCTTTTACCAATACTCCTAGATCCTAAAATAACTTAGTGTCAAAATACCTAAATCACAGAATACCTAACTTTTTGCTTATAACACCATATTCTTAATATGGCTGAATTTTAAAATACCTTAGTTTCATAATAGACAAACTTCACAACACCTTCATCGCAGAACACCATAAGTTCAAAACAACCAGGTGCCAGAATACCTAAATTTCAAAAAGGCTAAAACCTTCATGTACAAGTACTTAAGCCACTTGTATTGAAGTGCCAATTTAAGAAAGATTATGTATAAACTGAAATGAAATTTATGAACTGCTATTCAAATCGATATATTCACTTCTTTAATATATGATTAATACAAATTAGACAAATAAAATTCAATAAAATATTGCTACATAAAGCTTTATAGATTGCAAAAAAAATTTAGGCATTATGAAACTGTGACATTTTGCCGTTCTGGAGTTTTCAGTTTCAGTTATTTTGAAATTTTGTCGTATCTGTGATTTGGTATTTAAACCAAATGTACATTTCAATATTTAAGCGTTTTGAACAGGTGACGTTTTAGTTCAAAATCATTATGACATTTGTTCATTTTATGAATGAGACAATTTGACATTTAGGTATGAGCCCATGGCAATTTGAAATTTAGTGAAATAAGTGATTTTGGCATTATGAAATTTAGGTGGCATAAGCCCTACTCTATTTGTATTGTATTCTAAGCCAGAGGTAGTAGTCGTATTAATGCTTGAAAATGGCTGTGACTGCGCCAGGAGTGACTCACTCCGCGATTTCGCGGCGCGCGGCGTAAGGGGCCTTAGCCAGTGACCAGAAAGAGCACGCGTTATGCGATAAAGAGAGACGGTCGGATGCGGTGCGTTCCGTCCGGTGATCGGACCCGAACATCAGTTTTGTTAGAGAGTGAGAGACTTCTGTACGACTGTATCCAATAAACGGTTTTCATCCGGAGATCTCGAAGTAACTTAAATACATGTTACCAGGAATGCATTGCGAACTGGAGGTATCCGAGGACCCCCTCTGCGTGGCCGGGCCGTGCCGCAACAACGGCAGCTGCAGCGTGCCCCCCGGCACCGACACCTACGTCTGCTCCTGCCCTCCTGGTACTTTCATATATTTACTATGCTGATAGTTTCGAGTTCGAAGGATGCCACTTATGACTGCACCTGTTCTGCTGAAAGTAATGTGAACTGGACGTGGCTGGCGCAATTTTGTTGTGCCGCAACAACGGCAGCTGCAGCGTACGCCTTGGCACGGACACCTACGTCTGCTCCTGTCCTTTCGTACTTTCAATATCTGCACAATGGTGTTGGTTTTGATTGATTACACCTTAGAAGCCATGAGCAAATGTATTGTCTTCCTGGTAGTTTCAATATGTTTGTCATTTCGTAAACCACACAAGATCTGAGGTGACCAAACCACCATGGTGTGGTGTACTAGATTAGGTGGTACCAGGATTAAAACCTACACCACACCACGTAAAAGATGATAAAAAGTTATGTTAACTATAAATATCATACGTACGTCTATTACAGGATACACAGGACGCAACTGTGAGACGGACGTGGACGAGTGCGCTTCAGCGGGCGCGAGCGTGGCCTGCCTCAACGGCGGCCGCTGCGTCGACGCCGTCAACAACTTCACCTGCGACTGCTCCAACACAGGTACGCATAGCACACATCATCAGCCTCTATAATATATACCTCCTACCGATGGGCACAGCCTGGTATGAAAGTGAATGGGCTGTCCCTACGGATTGGGGATTTCACATACACCTTTGTTGCGATATATATGGCGTTTTGGATGTTACATACAGACTATTTGATGCTGACTGTACGCGGAAGTTTCCTCACGATGTTTTTCCTTCACCAAAGAGAAATATCAAAACATATTTTCGTACATAAGTCCGATATCCTCATTGGCACGAGCCAGGATTCAAACCCACCACGTGCTTGAAAGGCGCACCTCCGAACCACTAGACTACAATAGCATCGCATATAGATAGCACGCACAACCTGTATCTATTTTTACAATTCGCAAGTATAAAGACGAGTAGTCAAACTTCGGTTGTTTAGGAGAGCGCGATACGTATTCAAGATCGTGGCGCAGCAATGCGCTCCGTATATCTGGCACTTTCTTACGCATTCGTAAAACTTTGCTTGTTGTGTGTTCGCGGCGCGCACTCATACAAGCCACGCGATGTAAAGTTTTGTAGGATGAAATATTACTGTGTAGTGGGTGGTTGGACGCAGAAATTATACACCACTGTTTAGCAAACACGTTTAAATACAGATAGGTAAGTATATATTTATGCCACCAACTTTTGACAACGGAGGCCCCTTACATCTCCATTAATTTTAGTATATGCCTTTTTATTTTCTATTTTTCTTAGTAATTTATCTTGTTTTGACGCCTAGAGACCCTTTACATCTCTTAAATTGTAGTTTTATGTTTATTGAAATGTATTTAGTTAAGTAGTTGTTTGTGATATGCAATGTAATATTGTCACAATTATTGTAATGTGTTTAAAAGAGAAACTGGTGAGTTTCTTCCGGCGCTTCTTCTCACCAGAATGTCATCTGCCGAAGCGCCAAAAGAATCAGACATGTGAAAGAGCCCTTGAGGCCTACTTGCAGAAATAAATTATTTCATTTCATTTCATGCGCGAGTCACGTGCGCACGAGGTGATGAGTTGCAGGCCGACTGGCGCAGCGCGGTGCGACGCGCGTGAACGAAAAATGGCTGAGTGTAGTTGCAGGGGGAGTGAATGAGATAGCTGATAGATGAGATACGCAATTTATCATTTGTGTTCGATTCGTTTAATTATTTGTGTCCGACTGAAACTAGTTTTCACGGCCGAAACCGAAACTTCCGTATAAGGTCATGTTTTTGTGGGAAGAAAAAAATTACAATCATAATCAGTCAGTCTTCATTTTTGAATAAGTTACATATTAATCATTTGGTCTGATATTTAGAATAATGATTAATTATAACATATTATAACTTCTTATTTCAGATAAATTATCTGTGTTTTTTGAAATAAAGTCTGTCCGATCGCAGCACGAAACCCCTCAAATTGACAATATTTCAAATTTTCTACTCCTTCATTTTATGAGCTGGATAGAAAATAGGTGGAATTTTAAGCTACCCGTATTTTTTCTTTTTCGTTTTAACTCAATTTTTCAATTAAAAATAGCAGTTTGAAAAGTAGCTCATTCTAAAAGGGCGTATGTAGAAAATGACGTCACTTTCCCAACTAGAATCCAGAGCGACAATTACGATTTAAAAAAACTAGAATCCAGAGCGACAATTACGATTAAAAAAATAACTGTCAGGCGTTACAGCGTTGTCAACATAGGAAGTTCGGGAAGACAACGATGCTTTTGCTCCTCTTATTTGGGCTGGATTATATTTATCACTTGCCGATGTGTACTCCATCATCATAATTTCAACACGCGGCAGATTCGTGCTATCAGCCTGAGAAAAACCTTCTGATGTCTTCATTATATGAAAAAAATCGGTGTCCGGTAAAAGAATGCCAAGTTAATAATGTTTGAATGCGTTATCGGAGTCCAGTGGGAAAGTGCCAAGTCTTTTAAGGTCTTCGAAAACGTGCAAATGAACCAACGGTAAGAAAATTAAACTTCTAAAGCCGCTAAGCAGTTGTAACAATTTTCAAAACAAATAAACGTCAGACGGCAAGTATGTCAGAAAATGACAACCGGATACCATACACTTTTTAATCGTTTCAGCACTAAGGTCTCTCTCGATAATGCAGGGAAAATGACGTCACACTTCCGGTTCACACTAATTTTTCCAAAATGAATGGGAAAAAAAATCCAAAAATATTTTTTTTGAGCATAAAATACAGTTTTACCCAAATGGTTTTCGAATTAAGATCTTTTGAAAATATGAAATGTTGTCAATTTAGTTTCGGTTTCGGCCGTAGTTTCGGCCGGATGACAGCCGAAAACCGTTATTTCGGTTAAACTCTGCTGTGCTGTAACTAATGACATTATAATGTTCGCAGGTTACACGGGCCCGCGTTGCGAGTCCAACGTGAACGAGTGTTTGGAGGAGCGCGACATCTGCGGCCACAACGGCTTGTGCTACGACACGTACGGCAGCTTCGTGTGCGTGTGCCAGCCCGGGTACACCGGCGAGCGGTGTCACAGGGTACGTGTTCATCATCAGCCTACACGCTTCACTGGTGGGTGCTGGGCACCAGTGGCAAAGTATAAAGACAACCAAGTAGTACGTACGACTTCGGCCGTTTAGGAGCGCGCGACACGTATTTACATAGACGCACGACGTGCGTCTGTGTGAGTGAACGCCATATTGTGGCAAGCTCGCGCATGCTCATATCCTTGTCTGTGGTGCGTCGGTACACGGCGCGCACACATGCGCGCTCCCGATGTACCTTTTGTAGGTAGAAAAACTACCGTATACCGTGCCAGTGGCGTGGCGTAAAAGATATCATTGGGCAAGCCGGTGCAGATTTGGCGTACATGTCCTTACTAGCTGTAGAATAAGGTGCCCAAATGCCTAATATTAGGCAAACCGGTAGAAACCGAGTTCTATGGGCGCCACGCTACTGCTGAGCACAGACCTGTCAATGGGATGTAATCTCACGCTGTTCTAGTACGGGTTGGCGACTTCACATGCACACCTTTAGATTTGTTTGCGGCTATGTGCAGGTTTCCTCGCGATGTTTTACCGTCACCGAAAAGCTAATAATAAATGTCAAGTTTCTTACATAAGTTCTTGAGCCAGGATTCGAAGCCACGGCTTCGGCTTGAAAGGTAAATGTCCAAACCACCCGGCTACCATAACTCAGTGTACGTGTCTACCAGCAGGGTACAAATCGGTATAAAATCAGTTATAAATCGCGCCACATTAGTTTGGGCCTGTGAAGTTGGCTTCATAGTACATTACACAACTAGGGTGATAAAACAAAGAAAGGCCGAGATCGCAGATGTTTGCGGCCCGAGCTGCAAGCGAGGGACGTAATTATGCGATCGAGGACTTTCTTTATTATCTCCTGTGTTGTGTACATCATTTTATGTCTACATGTATTTTTGTAGCGATGACACAGCAGCTAAAGTTTCATAACGTTTCAGATGTCCCCTTCTCCCTGTGCATCTAACCCATGCGGTGCAGGAGGCGAGTGTGTCGAAGATGGCCCTGCGGACTTCCACTGCAAGTGCCGTCGTGGCTGGGCGCCTCCGCTGTGCGCCACGCCGCTACCACCGAGCTGTGACGTCAACTGTCCCCCGCGCTCGCACTGCAAGGAGACAGGTACTTCGAGAGTACGCTGATATCTCCGTCTAGTTCTGTCACCTTGGTAACTCGGATACTAAGCACTGCAAGTGTCGTCGTGGCTGGGCGCCTCCGCTGTGCGCCACGCCGCTACCACCGAGCTGTGACCTCGCTAATATCTCCGTCTGGTTCTGTCGCCTTGGTAACTTGCTAACGCCGAACTGTGACGTCAGTTGTCCTTCGCGCTCGCACTGCAAGGTGACATATACATGAGATGACCGGCAGCTGGAAACTGTTTGCTCCTGTTGCCTTGGTACTTTAAAAGATATCGCGCTTGCGAAGTCAAAAATCGAGACCTTCAGACCCGTTTTCAATTTTTTTTATTCTATAACTGTACACTCAGGGTATGAGCAGTGTGTTTTATTTGTTCTATAACTGACCTGCGATTAACCTCAATAGCACCTGATGGTAAGCGATTAAGTACGAGGCAATGCTGACATTTTGACGTATTCATTAAGATGATATAATATATTATGATTTCATCTCATAATTTTGTTGGTCCCCAGGTCTGCCCACTATGGTGACTGGAGTTATGATGCAGAAGCAAGTGGTGTGTGTTTGCGACATCGGATTTTATGGTAATAAAGAGGCGATACTCATCTATTTCATTAAAATAAAATAGAACTATAAATTGGTTGTTTAAGTAGTAGTAGGTACATACATGCTTTTGTCTGGTACAGTGTGGACGCGTATGTAAGCTGTATAGCAAGCCACAAGCAAGTAATAGGCAAGCCACAAAGATGCTCCTAATAAATAACTTAAACAGGTGCCCCAGGGTTGTCACCCAACTGCACGACGCTCGAGCTGGCCTGCGAGTCAGGGGTGTGCCAAAACGGCGCCACCTGCAGCCTGGGCACCGACCACTTCAACTGTACATGCGCTCCTGGTTACAAAGGTATGTATACAAACATTTATTATAAAAAAGTGGTACTTTAATGTATTGTCAACAAAAACTGTAGGTACCTAGTTTTGGTCATAACCTTCATTTGTCTACAAATAAGAATTGATATAATTATGAGTTCTTGTCAATGCTTTTGCAACGTTTTGTGAAGACTGCTTGTTGTGATTTTCGAGATTGTTATCGTTCGTTTTCTTAACAAAATGTTGCTACTTCTTTTAATACACTTTTGTAATGTTATGAGGCGGTTCATTTCGAAAGGCGCTCCTCACAATAATGAAATTAACCACCAATACAAAAAGATTTTAGCAGAGTACTAGTTATATCTATACATAGGTATAGATAGAGGTTAGCCGAAGGGGTAAATACATAAGGGGTAAACTCACGTTGTAAAGAGTAGCAGTAGAAGATGAGCACTCGCTATCGTGGCTCGTCGAATACAGTTCAGTATTCCTCTTCACATCATGACTGATCCTTTTTTATTTCAAAATGTTTAGAGTCTTACGGTATCAAAATGAAATTTAGTCACTTTCGACTTGAACAACCTCATCTGAGCATTCTGTTCTGGTATTCAACCATTTGTAATGTCTTGTGTTTTGTTTACATTTTTGTGCATGTGTTACGGTGTCGTGTTTGAGTTTTTGCGATCTCTAAGTAGACTATAATTCGTAATAGTGTAATAGTGATATTATAGTACAAAAGGTAATAGGAGTTTAGCAAAATATAGATATACAAAGGTTTATTTGTAGTTGTACAGTCAAGGGCGAAGATATAAACCCACTCTTCTGTCATAGCAATAAGTTTAGATACATAGTTATGAGATTTTGTGGTGTTTACTTATTTTTGCCCTTGACTGTATCAAGTACAAAACTATCGTACCGAGTACTGGAAATCCTGTTATATGTAGAACGTGTAGCTGTAGAATAGATGTTGTAGAAATAAAATGATAGATAGCGTTACAGATATATAGAGCTACGTACACTTACAGGAACATTATATGTATGTAGGGTTTTAAGATGTACCTACATTCAATTTTATAAAGATTGAATGGGGCACTGAGTTATAGATATACATATTTAGGTTCAATATAGTCAGTCTATTCATAGTTTAGAAATAGAATGCATCAACATGAAACCTATACTTTCTATTCTGTTAAAGCATAGAAGGGAGTATTTTACTTACAATAAGCACCACCATAACATTTAGGTAGGTTAATAAGGTATATAAAATGGGGGTAAATGATACAAAGAATTGTAGGCATCAGTGGCGTGGCGTCAAAACATGCAAAACACTGATAAATATAGGCTCCATATAGAATGGGGTAACTCGAACACGACACCGGAGCCCTAACTGTGGCGGTGGCAGGGGCGTACTGCGAGCTGGCGGCGGCGAAGGCGCTCTCCGACCTGAAGGCGCCGCCGGAGCGCTGCGCCGCGCAGCCCTGCATGCATGCTGAGACTTGTGTCGACATGGTGAGTACCGACGACACAATATAACGTTTTCAACACACTTGCTCATAAAGTCGCTCTTATTTGGTGGTTCTTATGCGCGGAACGCAGCTTATTACATACAAGTGCTTTTTACTTTTCATTGCCACACTAGTGCTGTAATAACCGCCAATTGACCAATGAGAGCACGTCGACGTGGGGCTCGGCGTGCGGATATGATTCCCGCGCAGCGCCGCCACCAGTCACCACCAGTCCGCCACCTCGTGCGTGTCCATGAGCGCGCCCGCGCTGCGTCGCCACCACACGACGAGGTGACGATAGACGAGGATAGATAAACCACTAAATAAATATGTACAAAACAGAAATTCTAAATGATAAATATTATTTTTTATTCGCAAGTGTGTTGAAAAACGTCGTATGACACTCGTGGGCATTGGTCATTACAGCCTCGACTGTAATGACCAACTTCGGCCACTCGTATCATAATGTACTATTCCGCGATTGTTCGACGAGCCCGTTGTACGCTTAGCAAGGTTTCCGTGTACGAACGAGCTCGCGGCGTCCAGTTCATACACGATCTATAGCACACCACGACTTGCGTCGACATTGTGAATACCAACACTAGAGCGTTTCCACCGATTGTTCAATGAGCCCGTTGTAATGCGTAGCGAGGTTTCTGTGTGTGCAACGAGTTCGCGTTGTTGAAAACAGTTGACGGTACAAGGCCAGAATGGTAATACCCGGTCGATGCACACCGAGTCTTGCGACGATATGGTGTGTACCAAACATGTGTCGAAGAGAGTTGAAGATTCACACAACCGTGCTGCGATAGGCACACTATTAAGTATTAACAAGCGTGCCGCGGTTGTGTGTGCTTCCTCTTGTCGCTCGTAGTGTACGCGTGGTAACCGGATTCGCTCAGCTGGAGGATTCTCTAAGGATCCGCGCATCGCACGTTATATTGCATGCTCTTTATCAGTTCAAACTTGTTTCGTATCTTTACTCATTTGATACAAGCGCTAGACAAAATAAAACCATGCTTTAGCTTGTGTGTGTTACGAATTTTGTGTTATACTCATTCGTTAACCTTTCATCATGTGATTCCAGTGTGCGTTAAATCACAATGGTTTTAAAACATATTAGATTCATTTTGACTTCAAAAAGATTAGTATTTCACAAAGTTACTAATTTTGTGCTACCCGATTTACGATGTATTTTTTTTAATTTAATAGGTCTATGAACTGTTACGAGTGTGTACACAATACGGGAGGTAATAAAGAAAGCCCTCGATCGCACATTTACGTCTCTCTCTTGCAGCTCGGGCCGCAAACATCTGCGATCTCAGCCTTTATTTTACCACCCTAGTTGTGTAATGTACTATTATGCCACACCTGGCCATAAAGTGACTTTTTTTGTGAAAAAGCCGCTTTCTGGCCAAGTGTAGACATAAAATGATGTACACAACACAACACGGGAGGTAATAAAGAAAGCCCTCGATCGCATATTTACGTCTCTCTCTTGCAGCTCGGGCCGCAAACATCTGCGATCTCGGCCTTTATTTTACCACCCTAGTTGTGTAATGTACTATTATATCTGTCCAGCCATCGGGCTTCCGTTGTGAGTGCGAGCCGGGCTGGTCGGGTGCGCGCTGCGACGTGCCGGACGCGTGCCCGGCGCCGTGCCTCAACGGCGGCAGTTGCGAGGACGGCGCGTGTCTGTGCCGCGCGGGGTACTCCGGGCTCGCCTGCGAAACCGCCGACTGCCGCGCGCAGGGCTGCCCACACAAACAGGTAACATCCCTCAGGCAGCAGCTAGTGGGTACCAGTAGCGTGGCGTCCAAAGAACTCGATTCCTATTGGCTTGCCTAATATCAGGCATTTGAGCATATCAGTTATATAACAGCTCTTAAGGAAAATGTACGCCAAATCTACACCCGCTTGCCCAATGATATCATTTACGCTATTTCTCATGTGAGCATCTATACTCACATGAGAAATAGCGGTTTATCCCTCCAGATAGACGACTTCTGCGCACAGGATGGTCCACACAATGCACGCGATGCGCTGACCTAAGTGATAGTAAACGTCACCCTAGAGATGATCTAGCAGTCATGGCCAGACTAGCCGTTTCCCCCCGTTTCAGCATACTGCATAGCGGCAATAATGCTACATTTAATAGCCTCTAATATCTGTACATGCAGGCGCGCGCCGACCCCCGGCAGCGCCTGTGTGCAAACCTATGAAGCAACCTCTTTATTGTCGTCGTGTTTCGAATTCCGGCGCCCCTATCGCCTTGGCGCCTGTGTGCGTTGCACACTTCGCACACAGGGGCGGCGCGGCCCTGTGTACCTGTAACAGAACTCTACCGCGCGATAACTGCCTACCTACCCCATTATTAACTTTTTCTACTCCTGTACTGTTATCTGTCTTTTACTTGGTCACGAACACTAATATAAGAACATACATAATATGAGTTCAGAGAAGTCTATTCTCTAATCCCCATAACAGCACTAGTGTCGTTATAGTCACTACGTTATTGCTAGCAGCCACAGACTTCTAAATCTAGGTTAAACTTAGGTCAAGGATTAAGCGCTCAATTTTAACTTTGCGGTAAAAATGCACAACTACCAACTTAACAAACAATTAAATTCCTACGGTTTTTAAGAAAAACAAATCTTTCCGAACTAAATTCATTGATGCCAACATAAAAAAAGTATTTTTAATATAGTCACGTCACGTCAGTCAGTAATTTAAAAAAAAGTTTACCATGGACACATACTGTCAATCATACGTCATATTTGCCTTATTTGCAGGTTATGCTTTTAATTTTGTATTTTATAAGTCGTAGAAAAAGTATTGTATGCAACGTTGTATAATTAAGTCAAAAAACGCTCATTGTGTCTCTATTTGCGATACTCGCCGCGTTCGCGGCTCGTATCGCAACTCACGCAATTCGCATTTTTTGAACCCACTTATACAACTGTTGCTTAAAATACTATTAAATCATGTACTAATCAGTGAAATGTGTCGCAGGAATGCATGGAACAGAACGGCGTGTGGCGCTGCGTGGCGCCGGCGGCGGACTCGGCTTGCGCCTCGTCGCCCTGCAACAACGGCAGCTGCGTGGCGCTCGACGGCGGCGGGTTCGTGTGCCAGTGCGCCGCGGGCACCAACGGTGAGTCACGCTACTGCAATGTGTCCAGAAGTGCATGAAACAGAACGGCGTGTGGCGCCTGCGCCTGGTATGCATACAAATGATGTGTCCCTACGATACCAACGCATAACGAATGAAATGACACACAGACTACGACCACAAAGAGTACATGCCCAACTCATGATGTGGTTGCTTGGCAGAGTGGAATGTCTGGTTTAGGCTACTCCTTAGTCCCTACGAAGTTCCCGTTGCTGTAAGACTCATATTGAAGCATCTCGAGAATTGGAAAGAAAATATACCTCAAACTGAATTTATAATAAAACATATACGTACAGTCAAGTGTAAAAATATGGGTGCGTACAAAAGCTCAATTCAATTCGGTTCGCCGTCTTATATATCAATACGCCGAATGAAGCTAGGGCGCCCCCGTAAAGAACATGACGTCATTACTTTAAAAGTAAAAACGCAGTTAGTGTATATGAAGTTCGTATGTTACTTTTGACGTTTTTGGATTCGAGTCTTTTTTTCAGAGTGACAATGTGTGTCAAATTTCATCCTGCTATTGCAGTAGTTTAGCTTGTGCTGGCTGACGGCATCTTGGTCACGGAAGTGAATACATAATGTATGGATAGTCAGTATTAAAGAAAAGGAATAGTCCATCGTTGGATGACTCAGTAAGACTATTACAGTTGGCAAACAAACTACTTAAAATAAACACGTTTTACTAACAGAGACGATGTTTTATTGACAGTGCGCAATTCATAAATTCCGTCCTATGAAGTCACGTTCACATTAACTATACAGGTGTCAATTATAATACTTTCAGAAATGTAGCGGTACACTTCTCTGCATAATTTTTAAGATGAGATACAGATAAAGTCCTTTAACAAATCTGACATAAAATTATCTAATTTTGATCGTGTTTGAGGTGAAATACAACTATCTCAACATCTTCAAAATTACTTAAACGATTGAATAAAACAGTTTTCTTAGATATAGCCGCCTATTCACGGGTAGGCAAAGAAAAATCATAACTATCTCTTCTTTTTGTTCAATCGTTGTTGCGTTATATATTTGGTCACCTCTTTATCCTTGGGTTCAGATAACTTCTAATAGCCTATTTCAGTAAATTTACTTCAGCTAGAATATGCCCGCAACTTTGTCCGCGGAGGTTAAAAAGCCGTAATCCTCATTTTGAGTGTCCGTAGTCGGATCAAAAGTATTCTATAATTGTTTGGAGATGTTCAGCTATTTCTGTGCCAAAAATGGTTGCAGTCGGTCGAACCCTTTTGAGTATCACGCCCATATATAGAACTTAACAGTTTTGTAATATCATAGTTGTACAAACAAGGCGTGTTTGTCTTACATCTTTATTAATAGTACAGGTACTTAACTCATTTATTTTCATTCAAAACTGGCGTAACTAGCCACTGCCATGACAGATGCGACTAGTGATGCGACCGAACCGGTCGATACCAATAAAACTAAACCGGTCAGCGACTGAATCATAATCGATTTTTAATTGAATCCAACGCAGACGCCGTATAACTATTCGTTGTCACTTGTAAATTGGCGATAGTGTTTTTTTTATTACCTATACGCGTCTCGAGGAAGTGTCACGTTTACTGCACTTGTGCAAACCAGTTGTGTTTACGATGTGACTAATTCGAAGTTTGAATAGTTTAATTGGGTTGTTTCAGTTGTGTGCTATATTTGTCTGTAGTTAAGTTATTCAAATGATCAGGTTTAGTGTTGTATTACTCTTTTGGATTAATTTAGAAGGTATTTTTTTTATATAGCAGCAGTATAGAGCGTACAGAGTTTTAACACTTTTATTTAAAGGCATATTTACTTTTATATACATGAAATTAAGTATAATAACTGAAATAAAAAATACTAGAATTTTTGTACGAGTTAGTAAAATACGGGGTGAAGTATTTTCATTTCAAGTTAAATTTTAGTCGATTAATAAGTAATGAACGATTAAATTGTGCAGAGTAAAGGGTTTTTTAACTTAAGTTCTATCTAGGTGTGAATCGCAATATTCGTTCGTTTATACGTTTTATAGAAAAATGGACCGGTTAGATCCGTTGATATATTTTCGATAAGCTGGAAACGTAGGTATCTATCAGACAGATTTTTATGCGGTTTTCCCTAAAGTCTAGGTTGTTTCATGGGGATGGTTTTAGTTCTAGAAGTTCGTTCGTGGAGGTTATAGTACATTTCACGACTAGGGTGGTAAAACAAAGAAAGGCCGAGATCGCAGATGTCTGCGGCCCGAGCTGCAAGCGAAGGACGTAAATATACGATCGAGGGCTTTCTTTATTACCCCCCGTGCTGTGTACATCATTTTATGTCTACACTTGGCCAGAAAGCGGCTTTTTTCGTACGCGCGTAGCGTGCGGAAAAGGCCACTTTATGGCCAGGTGTGACATAAAATAAGATAAATGTATCTTTTTTTTCGCTGTAGTCTGGTAAAAAGACGCACGTTAGATACACAAAAACTAGTTTATTGCGAGTAACGATGTTCCGGTCGCTACGGGGTTGTTTTGAGCACGTAAACTAAATCATGTGAGCAAGTCGAAAATGGGTTTCTAACTCGTTAAGACTAACTGAATTATATTCCAATGGCGCTACAATCGAATTAATCATGTAGAAATTAAATGTATTTGTAGTGTACTTGATATTGTGATTTCAATTTTTATTTTCAAAAGCGATAGTGTCCCCCTGGATAACATCAACGCCCCCCAATTTCTTCCTACCGCTCCCCTGGGAATCCCCAGCGCCCACTGAGGGGCGGTAGGGACCACTTAGGGACTCCTATAGTATAGATTAACGTAATTTTTTTCTTCAGGCAAATACTGCGATGTGGACGTTGACGAGTGCGCCGCGAAGCCGAAAATATGCAACCACGGCGTGTGTGTCAACTCTCCCGGCTCCTACCAGTGCTACTGTCGGCCAGGTAACCTACGCCACTCTGGCTTATCCTTGGAGGACATCATCTATCGCCATTGTTTATCTCTGTATGTGTACGAAGTTTAATATAAGTAGTTGTAAAAGCTAGATTTGAATCAATAGTACATTACTTACCTAGAGAGGTAAAACAAAGAATATCTCAGATCGCAGGTATTTGATGACGCGTAGCAGGTGGTTATTGCCACTTTATAACCAGGTGTGACGTAAATAAACAAATATACGGGTCAAAAATTTAGTAATATACGCGATTTAATCCGTTTAAGTAGTTTTATTACAATGAGTGATAATCGCGGAAACCGAAGACTTATGAAACTGTTTAATAAAAATGCATTCATTGTGCTTGTTATTGATACTTGATGGTGAGGTTGTTGATTGTGGCGTTGTCTGCAGGTTACACGGGCGAGAGCTGCGAGCAGGACATCAACGAGTGCCTGTCCGCGCCGTGCAAGCATGGCGGCACGTGTCATGACTTGGAGAACAACTTTGAATGCACCTGTCGGGAGGGATACGAAGGTAGACTAATAGGTTTACATGAGAACAGGAAGGGGTAAGGTAGACGTCAGAGTGATTGACACTGTCCTAGTAGTTGCCAATGTTAAGTAGTTAAAGGTGACAGCAAGGTTTCCTATATTTTAATAACTTGACTGATATTATCAATACTTTTGTCATAATCTCAATCGAAGACTAAGACCTTTTAACAGCGAAAAGTACAGTATATTTGGCAAGTGAACAGCGGCACCTCTCGGACGATTCATGGACGAAGCATCGGGTTATTATTATTAGATCAATATTCGTTTAAAAAAATCATAGCGGTTCATATTGGAACTGTACCCCAATCTACTTTACGGTCCCTTTCTCTAATATAACTGGACTGCACTATAAACAATACTTATCCCTTGCCTTTCAATATAGTGCTACAGTGACAGGTCTCTGTCGCGCAATACTCGGGGCCAGTTGTACTAGTCCGGCAGACTACCAGATTAAGTCAGGTAGGGCCTATAGCATTTTCATTTAAGAGGAAACAGGAGGGCAGTTTTTCCATACAAACGTAGTCCCCTGTTTCCATGCCCATGCCAGTAGAGCAATCATTTTTTGTCCAAAAATCTATGGCTACTATTGATATGTTCCTATGTTTTCCTTTTTACGATAAATTGATTCTCAAAAGAGATATTAACCTTCAAAAACCTAAAAAAATGCCAGATTTTCCGCTATGTTCGTACATCCAGAAAACAAATTTGACTAGATTATTAAAAAAAAGGAAAACATAGGAACACGGCCAAAGCCTTTCTTTAATGTTTAATGAAAAAAATAGTTAAATAGGTTAAGTTTTGGGGAAGAAATCAGGGGACTACGAAACGTTGTTTTCATGAAATTTTAAATAAATAATAATAAATAAATAATAATAAATATTAGGGCACAATCTTACACAAATCGAACTAGTCCCATAGTAAGCTCAATAAGGCTTGTGTTATGGATACTAGACGACGATATATTTAATAGATACATACATACAAATACTTAAATACATAGAAAACATCCATGACTCAGGAACAAATATTCGTGCTCATCACACAAATAAATGCCCTTACCGGGATTCGAACCCAGGACCTCTTGCTTCATAGGCAGGGTCACTACCAACTAAGCTAAAGCGGTCGTCAAAAATTTTAAAAGGTATTTTCGGTCCAAGCTGCAGTTGTCTCTATCGCGCTCTGCGGGTGAGAGGCGGGCAGTGCGGGATAGCGACACATTTTACAAATACCTAATTTTCATTTCTCTCGACCTTACTGTTTCCTCTTAAGATGCCTTCGGTAGGTCTAACTAAGATGTGCGACTGACGCGTAATTTTAAGCATGACGAAATTAGGTAACGTTTGGCCCGGTTTTGTGAGTGGGTGATGGCTCTCAAACGCAAGCGCCTGTACCATTTGTTACATCTACTGGCGTGTACGTAAGCCAAGGTAATTACACAATATTAATAAATACGACGGAAAACAACTGGTCATTGGACGAACATATTTGTATTTAATCACTCGTGTAATCATTATGTAATTGAAATAAAAATGATCATAACGCGAATGGCACTTATGACATTTTTGCCGCCGTCCTTATACGAAAACGACGATAAGCGACATAGGTGCCTGTCGTCTTTGATGTAATTTTCCTATAATAACTATAATTTTAGATGCGAATCGATTCTCAACTAGTGTGATTAGTGAGTATGATTGCGGTGGTATTTAATGAGATATGTATCAATATGCCAATTTTCTCGGAAAATCATTTTTATACGATGTAAAATGTTAATGATGGCGCCACAATATCATGTCTACTGCAATTTAACGTTTTATGCAAGGTAAATCAGTCTAACCTTTTACACACAAAGCAATAATTATGATCATGTGTCCGTTTGTGTCCAGGCAAGGATTGTTCCATAAACATAAACGAGTGCGAGTCGTCCCCCTGCGCGGCGGGGTCCACCTGCGTGGACGGTATCGCGAGCTACTCGTGCGTGTGCCAGGAGGGCCTGACCGGGCCCACGTGTGACGTCAACATCGACGACTGCGAGGTGAGATTCGTGTATACTGTCACAAACATAAACGACTGACAGTCGTCCCCTTGCGCGGTGGGGTCCACCTGCGTGGACGGTATCGCGAGCTACTCGTGCGTGTGCCAGGAGGGCCTGACCGGGCCCACGTGTGACGTCAACATCGACGACTGCGAGGTGAGATTCGTGTATACTGTCACAAACATAAACAACTGACAGTCGTCCCCTTGCGCGGTGGGGTCCACCTGCGTGGACGGTATCGCGAGCTACTCGTGCGTGTGCCAGGAGGGCCTGACCGGGCCCACGTGTGACGTCAACATCGACGACCGCGAGGTGAGATTCGTGTATACTGTCACAAACATAAACGACTGACAGTCGTCCCCTTGCGTGGTGGGGTCCACCTGCGTGGACGGTATCGCGAGCTACTCGTGCGTGTGCCAGGAGGGCCTGACCGGGCCCACGTGTGACGTCAACATCGACGACTGCGAGGTGAGATTCGTGTATACTGTCACAAACATAAACGACTGACAGTCGTCCCCTTGCGCGGTGGGGTCCACCTGCGTGGACGGTATCGCGAGCTACTCGTGCGTGTGCCAGGAGGGCCTGACCGGGCCCACGTGTGACGTCAACATCGACGACTGCGAGGTGAGATTCGTGTATACTGTCACAAACATAAACAACTGACAGTCGTCCCCTTGCGCGGTGGGGTCCACCTGCGTGGACGGTATCGCGAGCTACTCGTGCGTGTGCCAGGAGGGCCTGACCGGGCCCACGTGTGACGTCAACATCGACGACCGCGAGGTGAGATTCGTGTATACTGTCACAAACATAAACGACTGACAGTCGTCCCCTTGCGCGGTGGGGCCCACCTGCGTGGATGGCATCGCGAGCTACTCGTGCGCGCTCGGCCTACGTGTGGCGTCAACATCGATGACTGCGAGGTGAGAATGGTATCCAGGTAAACTGTTCCAGTCGTCGCCCTGCGAGGAGTCTGTCGTTCAGTCTACGCAATACAACATGAGAAGTTTAAAAAGTCAAAACAAAAATTTAAAATATGGTTTCAAATTATATTAACACGTCCACTGTCCCCATACAAAACTATCGGACAAGTGTAGCTACTATTTGACATTGACACTTAGATATTATCATTGACATTGACAGCTTGATTTGACAGGGGTGATAGTTTCCTTTATTGTCCGCCCGTGTCTCTTTTGTCGTTTAGTGCTGCCATCTATAGTTCGTGCACGTTCCATACAGGGAACCGGGCGACTTGAATTGATACAATACAATAGCTCTTTATTGCACACCAAAAGAAAATACAGAGATCCTTAATAAACAAGATACTAAAAACGAATGGTAGACAGCAGGCGGTCTTATCGCTCGGAAGCGACCTCTTCCAGACAGACAACCTTTGGGTAGTGCAGATGACGCAAGAAATAATAGGAAAGTAGGTGGTGCAAAACTGTGATAATATATAATGTACACAAAAATACATAGATACTTATATAATATAAGATACATACATATGATATATTATACACCGTGGGCCCGTATAACCCGACCAACTTTAACCATAGATCCTAACAACTATTAGAAGTAAAAAAAGTTATGTGGCGTATAGTCGATTAACGCTTACTTTCCGAGATATTCATAATTTTTAAAATAAAAACTCCCAAGTGTGTAACAAGCCCTACTAAATGTGAATAAGATACTTTTACAGATTTTTTAAAATCCTTTACCTAAACAGCAATTAACCTTCGCAGTATTAGTTTGTAAGCGATTACAAAGCCAAAATATTGACCATTCGTTTCAATTTAACTTTTTTTTTCTTTTTAATAACTTTTCCTCCAGTAAGGACATGTTTATAACGAGGGACTGAATTTATTGCTTTGTTTTGTTCCATAAGACTATTAATGTAAAATGACAAAATTCGACCTATGTTGATATAACGTTATTTACTTGTAATACCATCAGGAATACGTGGTTAAAGTTGGTCGGGTTGTACTGGCCCACGGTGTATACATATATATACATACAACAATTGTAAGTGAGACAAATAACCAAAAACAGCAAAGAAATCCTAACAGACTAAAAACGACTTAGGTGACAAATAGTGATCCTTTAAACGACACTTAAAAATGGGGAGAGTTGATTTAAAGCGAACGGAGTTTTTTTTTTTTTTGATCTGACTAACTCGCAACCCCTCCTGGGCGTAGCGATAGTCGGACCGGGTGGTTGGCCGTGGCGTTCCCTGGAGTCGAACCAGGTCGCTAGCCAGACCACCCTTGGGTGTTCGACTGTGTGCCACACACAGTCGACACGCAGGTCGGGCTGGGAGCGAACGGAGTGGCGGAGGCGCGTGGTGAAGGGTCGCAAATTAAGCGATGGAATGGTTCGCTGCACCCGCTGACAAGAGACAAAGACGTCACCAAAGCGACTCAGCGCCATCTGTTGCAAACTTCTCTTGTCAGGCCTGCGGTAGGGCATGTCGCTCTCGCATCGGTTTATTTAGCCACCAAAAGCGATGTCTCTCTAACATTGCACCATGAATCGTCTGTGAGCGACGCAAAGGCCTATGATGATTTGAATCAACTTAAGTAACCTGCTCTTTCCAGTCTCAGCCATGCCAGCACGGCGGCCGCTGCATAGACGGCCTGAACAGCTACACCTGCGACTGCGCCAACACCGGGTACGCCGGGGTGCACTGCGCGGTCAACATCGACGAGTGCGCCTCGCAGCCGTGCCGCAACGGCGCCACCTGCCGCGACCTCGTGTCCGACTACCGCTGCGACTGTTACCAGGGGTACACGGGTGCGTACACTACGCATGTGCTTACAAGGGAAGGTACACTGTCCGGCTTCGGTCTGATTTATTTTGTTATATGTTAGAGTCTAAAATAAAAGACACGTATTTTTTTACCTGCCCAATCTCAACCTATTGGGACAAACTGACCTCCAAAGTACTGAAAAGTAACTAAACCCTCCAACTTCTACAGAAAAAAAATAAGCAAGTTATTAGTTAATTACTGGATTGATATTATGTTTGAGAACATGAAATAATAATAAGCACGTGCTTCGTTATATCGGCTGAAAACTCATATAAAAAAAAAAAAACACCCTTCAAAGTTTGAGCTTTTTGAGGGTGTTTTTTTTTTTAAGCCAATGTTTAAGAAGTTGAAGATTTTACCGCTCCCATGCTTATACATCTTAGAGACCTGCATGTTTGTGAAAAGGCATATGCATTTATTCAAGTCAGCAAAAGATGTATATCCAAACAGCACAAGAAACACAGGACGTTTAGTCCATGATCGTGTTCCAAGGTTGACATTGTACACGAAGCAGTGTTACGTAATGTGCATGAAAATATTTAATAAGCTGCCGAAACAAATGCGGGAGTTCCCGCTTAACAAATTCAAAAGAGCACTCACTAGTCTATTAATGGAGGAAAATTACTATCACATCAAAGATTTTCTGACCCAGAATACAGTATAAAATAAGTGTAAACAAAAAAAAAACAATTATATTTTGCATGCTAGTATTATCTACATTAATACATATAGCAGAATAAGCCACAAATTGTCTGTATTTCATCTAAGGACTCTCTCTGTAAACTTATTCTATGCAAATAAAATATTCTATTCTATTCTATGATTTTGAGATAGATGAGTAATGACAAAACACGTGTGTATTCTTTTTTCATGTTCTCCGATATAATGACACCAGTAATTAACTAGCAACTTGCTTGAATTTTTTTTCTGTAGAAGTTGGAGGGTTTAGTCACTTTTCAGTACTTTGGAGGTCAGTTTGTCCCAATAGGTTGAGATTGGGCAGCTAAAAAAAAATACGTGTCTCTTATTTTTGACTACTCTCTAACATATATCAAAATAAATCAGATCGGAGCCGGACAGTTGGGTACCTTTCCTTGTTAGTAAAGGAGTGACCGCGCTACTCAAAATACGCTGACTTTACGCAACTTAATGTTCGTTGAAAACGTGACGCCAAAAACGCGACCCAGCGTATACGCAACTTCAAGCTTCGGTGTGATTCTTAAAGATTCAAGAAACTGACCTCTGTCACCTGTAGTCGATACTCAGATTTAATCTTAGGTACGCAGAGGTACTTTAGAAACTGATAGAGGATTTTGAATTAAAAAAAAAAACGAAATGTAATACGTTTATTTCCGCGAATAGTTAGGTCAATGCATTATCGCATGCTAAGTGTAGGTCAAAGATGAAGCTCGCCGGATGAATAACAGTATTGTGTACTCAAGTGAACAGACGATTGTTCAACATGTATCATGGTCCTTTTAATAATGCCCTCTTTCACAGGTAAAAATTGCGACGTAGACATAAACGAGTGCGCGAGCTCGCCATGCAAGTTCGACGGCATATGTGTGGAGCACAGCAACATCAGCCTGTATCAGGAGCCCGACGCGCCCCCCGTGCTACTCGGCCCGCAACCGCACATGGTGCTGCCGGCCATCTTCTACCGGCCCTTCTCCCCTGAGAACGCTCACGGGTAAGTCCCTGCTACATCCTGCAACCCTGATACCTCACCGTATATGGTCGACTAACTTGGTGCGAGTGAGACGGCATACGCGCCCCTGGTGCTACTCAGTCCTCAACCGCGCATGGTGCTGCCTACCGACCCTTCTCCCCTGAGAACGCTCATGGGTTAGTCCCTGTTGCATCTTACAACTCTGGTACAATCGAAGACACTTAACTGTACATTTGTAAACGGATGTCAACTTTATTGCAACGTGTTAAAGTCTATGGGTGGTCAGTGGAAGACGGCAACATCTACAAATCAGCATTTCTGTTGGCTGCAATTCATGTGTAGATGCCATTATCTACTTGGCCATCATCTTTGTAGAACTAACTCGATCTCGATCTAGGATTCGGCGTTCTATTCTAACTCATACCCAGTGTTCGGAATTAGGTGAGCTAAAATACCTAGTCTTCGCGAGAGGACATAATTAGCAAACACTAAAACTAACATTAAACATCCCGTACTGTAAACAAAAACATGTCATGTTTAATATTACGACAAGTACTCGAATAAATATCGATAACCCGGTATTCAAGAAAATAGTACATTATATAACCAGGGTGGTAATACAAAGAAAGGCCGAGATCGCAGAAGTTTGCGGCCCGAGCTGCAAGCGAGGGACGTAAATATGCGATCGAGGGCTTTCTTTATTACCTCCCGTGTTGTGTACATCATTTTATGTCTACACTTGGCCAGAAAGCGGCTTTTTTCGTACGCGCAGCGTGCGGAAAAAGTCACTTTATGGCCAGGTGTGGCATAAAATATATTCTTACCCGGTTATAACCTCTCTATACTGTCCTCTTGCGAACAATAGGTATTTTAGCTCACCCAATAGGCTACTAGACTCGTATCAAATTTGGTGCAATAAATGATTATTTTTTCTGTAGTATTTATTTAAGAAATCAATATTTTTTGATTACAGTTTATTAAAAGTGTTTGATGGCTACATATTTTTAATTGAAAATTTGTCTCATTTTTTTTATTTTGAACCCTGAAAACGGTGTCGGCCATGATGTGATGTCACAGGATCGTAATCTAACTTCATGTCGAATCTTACACGAGTGAAACTCGCCATGTAGCTTTGCTTTGCATAAGTGACTTGGTGTTTTTTTGAGGTTGTGATCGTAATCGTTTCCTTTTGATTGATTGATTACTATTAGCATTCCCTATAAACGCTGGATAAATGTCAAATGTTGGTTTTCGGTTGGAATGACGTCACACCACAGATAATCTAAAGATTACATAGCTAACATCGTTTTCGCCAGGTTACGAAAGTTTAAATTTTAAATTATAATTTTGGGGTTTTCTAGGTCGTAAAAAAATAGGGTAATTTTTTTCCGTTAATCAGGTAATAATTAATAATATAAGACAAATTTTAAAAAGGGGTCAAGTAGCCTATTCCGAGCACTGCTCATACTACATGTTCAAACCTTATTTCAGTTTCGAGTGCATATGCGTCCTCGGCACTACGGGGTCCCGGTGCGAGGTGAACATCGACGAGTGCGCGTCCGGCCCGTGCCGGCACGGCAAGTGCATCGACGGCGTCGGCGACTACGCCTGCGAGTGCGCGCCCGGCTACGAAGGTCAGCACTGCGAGATCGAGATCGACGAGTGCCAAAGGTGAGACATTCTCTTCTTTCTCGTTTGTTCTTAGTTTAGCTGTATGCACCAAAGCTCTCCACTCCACATGTTTCAGGTTTTCCGCCTTCCGTATCGACGCCTGTAGCTAGAGTTCCCTGACAGGTTTCCTTCACTGCATCGGTCCATCTTTTAACTATAACTAGCCTCAATGAACCATGGGACAAGCTCTGCGAAACTCCACTTCGCGGAGCTCCTATTCAGCGTACAGAAAGCGCTTCTAGTCTGACGCAACTTTAGCCTGACTTGTCCAATGTCTATCAGACACAGAACTAGGAATTAAAAAGTTTATTACGTATTTTATGTCTGCTGCCTGCTTTATGAGTATGCTAAGTTTCATATCATGTTTGTGTACGTTTGTATAAACCGTGCCGTAGAACTTAATTCAGAGCCAAGGTATACAGATTTTTCATACCACTCTGTGTCCACTGCTGGACATGTGCTACACACGCATAATATCCTGGCTATAATATCAGTGTATCTCGTCTCAGATATCACCCCTGCGACCACGGGCAGTGTTTGGACGGCCGTGCAACCTACCAGTGCCTCTGCGACCCGGGCTGGGGCGGGCGCAACTGCTCGGTCGTGCTCGAGGGCTGCCGCGACCAGCCGTGCCGGAACAACGGCACGTGCCTGCCCTGGCTGCGGCACGAGACCGAGCACCGCTTCAACTGCAGCTGCACGCCCGGACACCACGGCCGGACCTGCGAGAAGGTACGCGATCCTTGTGAAGCTCTGACTACTGGCAGTGTCTGGACGCGCGTGCGACGTACCAGTGCCTCTGCGACCCGGGCTGGCTGCAACTGCTCTAGGGCTGCCTCCACCAGCATGGTCGGAACAATGGCACGTGCCTGCCCTGTTGTGAAGCTCTGACCGCTAGCAGTGTCTGGACGGACGAGTGATCTACCAGAACATGTGCCACCCTGACTGAAGACAGCTGGCAACACGAAAATGTGCCGTTCCACTGTACTTGTTTGTATGCGTGCCTTGTTTGTGTAACCACGATGAGATATAAGCCCCGCAAAGCAGAACATTTTCAGGAGATTTCGTTATTATACTACTAATAAAGCAAAAAAATGTAATGATTAAGGAGTGCTCACCATTTCTTGAGCTTGAACTATTTGAGCCCACATCATTGTAAACGTTTTTTCCACAGATAACAACAATGTCGCTTGAAAAACGAAGCTACGCGGAAGTGAACACCACCCGCGAGGAGGGCTACGACATCTCGTTCCGCTTCAAGACGACCCTGGGCAACGGGCTGCTGGCCATGGGGCGAGGCCTCACGTACTTCTTCCTGGAGCTGTCCAATGGGCGGCTGAACCTCCACTCCTCGTTGCTCAACAAGTGGGAGGGCGTGTTCATCGGATCCAATCTGAACGACAGTAACTGGCAGAAGGTGAGTCGTGATACTATAGCAAACAGTCCTTTCGTCTTTCAAACTCATGACGCCCTGCCGTGTCCCCATGATCACGTATCTGAAAATGCTATTCAGCCTTTCAGGCGGTTGACCACTGGCTTTCATTCTGTTATCCAAAGTTATATGGTACAGTGATATAACATACTATGTCTTGGATTTAGTAGTACACTTTTGAGCATAGTCTTTGGACACCACGGCTTAAAGCATTCCTAACTCTTATTCCAGGTGTTCGTGACGATAAACTCGTCGCATCTCGTCCTCGCCGCTAACGAAGAACAGACGATCTATCCGATCAGTCAGAACGAGGCGTACAACTCATCTGTGACGTCATTCCCCTCGACCCGTCTCGGCACAGCAGGATCCTCGTACGCCACGGTCACCCACGGGCCCAACTTCTTCGTGGGCTGCTTCCAGGACGTCGTGGTCAACAACCAATGGGTGAGTGCCTATAACCAGCGAGAAGCAACTCAAGTGACGTTGTAATTACCGCCCTAGCTACAGTAAACCAAGAAAATTAAGCTATCTACCACTTCATGGCTTTATTGAGTGATAAAATACGGTAGTTTCCTGTAGTAAAAATAAATTATTCAACGCTAATTATCAAATTCAGCTTCCATAAAATCTAGATTCACTTAATTTCTTGCCATTAAATAAAAATTAATAGGTGACAATTTGTCCATAAGAACAGGTGACGCCATTTGTTCGTATTTTATATAAAGTTGCATATTATCTGAGCGTTTTGACACTTAAAGAGAAGCTTATTTGATCTGTTACCAAACTAAGCTATAGTACATTTTGATTGATTGCACATAATGAAAAAAAGAACAGTTTCGTTACTATTTTCCCCTATAGTTAGTTTGGGCGTACCTAACGAAACTGAGATCCAAAATTTATACGGAAATTTTGGACATTTTGGACAACTTTTTTTATTTCATAAATGAAAAGTGCTCAGGATTCTCAGTATTATGGTATAAGACACACCATGATCAGACAAAAAAGTAAAAGGTAAATTTTTTCTGCAATTGACCCAATATAGTAATTCAGCATCATAACTCCAGGTACTACCAGAGGACTCGAACGCGACCGTCCCCACCACGGAGTCCCCGGAGTCCGAGGAATCCGACCCGGAGGCCGACACGGTGGCGCGCGCGCTGCTGCACGGCGTGCTCGCGTCGTGCCCGCGCCGCGAGCAGTGCGCGCCCAACCCGTGCCTCACGGGCGCCTGCGAGGACGCCTGGACCAGCTTCGTGTGCACGTGCCCGAGGCCGCATCTTGGAGACACGTGCCAGTACAGTCAGTATACCTCAAAATGTTTAGCTTCCACTGCAATCAATTGTCATTTTTTTAAAAGTGTTACGAGTTTAGTGCAAGTTACTTTTCCGTATACACTTGTAAGGCGGTAACGGAACGAAAGAACGCAATTTGTATCAAAATTTCGGGACTATTTCTTCCATCAGAGCCGTACTCGTGGTTCTGATTAGGAATCACATACAATTTATCAAATTAAAAAAATATATGTTTCACTATAAAAAAACCCCAATATCAATTAGTTAACTTGGGTGGTAATTAATTAATGTACTTTAGGTCCAGCAAACACTTTTATTTCCGATATATAATTATTACCAACGGGAGGCACATCTTTACGTAAGCTCAAACGAGAAGAAAGAGAGTGAGTGAACGAGTTGATGAACGGATATACTACATAAGCATTGACATATACAAAAAACAGGGCTAAGCGTTCCAACGCTTTGGCGGTAAAAATACCGCCAAATCAGTGCCAGTCGGCAGTGCGACGGCCGGCGCGTGCACTGCGCAGCATTTATAGCTGCATTTTTTGTTACGGGGAAAATAGTTCCGAACTGTTCGAATATCGGCCTATCTTTGCTTTTGAAATCATTGTACATAAACGACAAAAAGTAGATGTTTTCATGATATTTGTTCACTAGATTACACGGCAGCCACGTTCGGGCAGGAGTCGGCGACGCCGCACTCCGTGGTGACGGTGGCGGTGCACGAGAACGCGCGCCGCGCGGTGCACGCCGCGCTCGACATCTCCATGTTCGTGCGCACGCGCAAGCCCACCGGACAGATCTTCTACCTGGGCTCCGTGCCGAGGTGTGTACTGTAGTGTTGTAGGTTGTTAATCTGTGGAAATAGTAAAATAAAAATTGCATTTAGTTTGATATATATTGCTGGTGATTTGAAAAATGGAGGGTGAACAGCCCTTTATAGTCCATTTTTTTTAACTATAAAGTACTGGTTATACGCCGGTGTTCACAATAAAACAAATGTAACTATAATATTTTAGTTTATGTTATAATGTTACTGTTTTGGTTGTATAGATAGAGATCACAGAACATACAAAAGTTAAAACATCGAGTTTTATATAAAAATCAAATGTAGTGATAACATCGCATTCGATATTATTATGAAGTAATAATAACATTTTGATAAGTAAAAAAAATTGACGTAGACTCATTGTCGTGAATGAAAGACTCTTTGTCGCGCGATAAATTCTTTCTAACCGTTTTCATTCAGTTTAATGCAAAAGTGACAGGTTATGCTAAGCTGACGAGAAAGTTGCGACCAGTCGTGCTAGCTCCACAGAATTAATGTCTCCGCGTATGTGGTGACAGAGACCGTTGGCCATTCCCTAATTAGAGTGCGTCTACTATAACTCTGCAGTGTATCGATATATTTCTGTGGCCGAACTATAATAGGACGAACTCTGCACTAAATAGCTGAGTGACACTATTTACATAACATGTATAAATGTGGTTATGCCAGCTAAATCATGCATGTTCTGTAAACGCCATATACATTACGGTCATGGATGGCGACACCTCCATTTAAAAGTCAAAATGATGGGCAAGTTGGCCTCCATATACCCAATACAAATCTCATGCATATCACGTGAAAGCTAGTTACATAAGCTTAATTTTCTAATATGAGGACAAACACCAAAAGCCCCGGAGAAGAAAGTTATCAGCCTTCAAATAATGGGTGTGAAGAGTTAATTGATACTTAATTGATAGTTAGGAATCAATTAGGAGATTTTTTTAGTGGTCTTAGTGACTAGTGGTCTTAATAACAATGATGGCAAATGCTGTTGTCAATAAATCTACATCCGTTATAATTATATTGGTGATGAGGCTGGGTGCCGTACATTTCTGCCCATCATTCGCCCGATTTAAATGGAAGTGTTTCCATGTACCCCACTGCAGAGTTATCGAAGTCGCACTCTAATGCATTTTATCGACTAATTCGCTTGTGTAAAGGTACGGGCAGACGGAGGAGACGCTAGTCGGCGCGTCGCTGAAAGGCGGCGAGTTGCTCGTGCATCTGCGGTTCAACCAGACCCCCGAGGACTACACCGTCGGCGGCACACGGCTGGACAACGGCCATCTGCATCTCATACAGGTGGGATTATGGAACATGTGAGAGTTAGACGGGCCGCACACTGGGCCACGAAAAAGTAGCGAACGCGCGCCACTCCCGCAGCTTGTGGTCCGAACACGGCCATTCGAACGCCCGGTGTGCGCCGGTACCATACATAATGTATGAAAAAGCACGCCTGCAGCTTGTGGTGGCCACCAGTGCCCGGGCTGTGGCCGGCTCTAGTGGCCCATGTGCGGAGGCACTTAAAGACGCGAAACTGATTGCATATGTCGCTACAATACATTGAAAATAAAATTACTTAAATTTCAAGTTTTTAAAAACCGTTTTTTGTAGGTGGTGCGGAACTCGACGTTGGTGCAAGTAAAATTGAACGGTACTGAGTATTTCCGCAAGTCCATATCTGCGGCGAAACAGCTGGACGCCCAGGTAACATTCATTTGATGAGTATATGTGCTTACCTACTGTAATTAAGATACATTTCTTGACACTAGTCATAGATTGTGTACAGTCCGACACTAAGTCACATGGAATGTTAAATCATAGTAAATAGATTTGCTAGAGCAATAAGTAATGTCTAGTAATGTTACGCACTCGTTGTCTCGGCGCGAGAAACGTAAACAGAGTGCCATTTAAGACCCAGCGATACTTTTGAAAGGCACATCTGCACATCGAGACATCGGACGCTTGTATGGAACTGTTGTACCTACTGCTTTACAGTAACTGTGGTCTGTGGCCCGTTACACGAAGCTACAACCAACCAATGGGTTGTGTTTGGCCAATGTTACTAGTTTAGACTTGTAAAATTGTAACTTGTTACTTCGTGAAACGGGCCTCAATGGTGCTCACAGTGACATACATATGCAAGTGATTTCTACATTCAACGATGTGATAGGTGCTGTACCTCGGCGGGCCTCCGCCCGCGCCCATGCCGCCGCCCGACGCGACCACGCCCACCCCCGCGGCCCCCGCGTCCTCCACCCTCGCCCCCGTCACGCCCCGCTTGCCGCAGGACGCGGACTACTTCAAGGGCGTGATACAGGATGTGCAGGTTAGTTCTGAAACGATAGCCAACGTTGGAAGGGGAGTATCTGCTGTACCTGGGTGGCCATCGGACTCGACCACCCTTGCGCACTCCACTCTCGCCCGTATCAGGCCCTGCGTGTCACAAGCGGTCTGCTTCAAGGGCGTTTTACAGTTAGTTCTAAAATGCATCTAATATCCTTAGGTGGACCAAGTCCCTCACAGTCCATAACCAAGCGGCATAACCAAAATTGGGAACTAAGTTAACTGTATAATCTGACCATTCTCTCTCATAAAACATGATGAACCGGCAATGTAGCCGGAAAAATTATTCCTTAAACTGTGTTTGATTCTGATCTTCGCACTTCGTGGCACACAAGTGTATAAACAATCAACCGTCATTTGACGCGCCAAGCGGACGGCTACGGAGCTATACGCGCGGGCGGTCCTCCGCACGGGCGGTCCTCCGCACGGGCGGTCCTCCGCACGGACCCGTCAGCTTCACTCTAAAGCGCTCCCTGAAATTAATACATACGTATTGGTCGGTGCGGAGCAATCCGCGCCGGCGGTCAGCGCAACACTAAAACCAGCCTTACACATTGAATCCAGATTTCAAACGGCGTGAACGTGACCATCGTGGAGTTCTTCCCCCTCCGCGTGGAGGGCCTCCGGCTGCCGGCGTCGTTCGGCGACGTGACGCTGGACCCGGCCGGCGTGCTGCCCGGCGAGGTGTCCGACGACGCGTGCGTGTCCAAACCGTGCCGCCACAACGCCACCTGCGCCGTCACGTGGAACGACTACACGTAAGGATATCACTGTAGATGACGCTACCATCCCTCCGCGTGGAGGGCCTCTGCCTCCTTGCTTCGATCGAACCGAACGGCAAGACGACTAAAAAAAACTGTTTGGTCCGTCAGTCAGATTATTAAAAAATATTGTACACGTATTTTTTCCTTTGTTTGACAAATAAAAAATTAAGAGGGAGCACTGTGCTTAGAAGTTTCGAGTGACGTCACTTCTTGGTACAATTTTCACCTAGGAGTGACGTCACAAGCCCCCCATTCCGGAAGTTTGATGATCTATACCTTTGTCGATTTATAATAATTTGATAAACCAAAAAATACGTGTCCGATATTTTTCCATAATCTAACTGACGAACTAAGTAGAATGATATATTTTTAACCCAGTCGTCATCCCAATTCCTCCCTCTCCGCGGAGGGCTTTCAACCGTACCGCCACAATTCAACCTGCGCCGTCACGTGGAACGACTACACGTAAGGTTTTTGTTGAATGGCGTGACCATTGTAGAATTATCCTCCCTCCGCCTGGACAGCCTCCGCTTTCGTGCACCGTTCGTCGGCTTGACAGTCACCCCGAACCCCTGGTCACGACCTGCTCTGTCAGGTAGAATAACTACGTAAGTATTAAAGTAACTCATCATCATCACCTTGCCACTTTTTCTCGTTTGTTGCGAGTACGCGTTTGACCATGTTCTAGATTTGCCCGGTCACTATCAGACGCAGTACGAGCCGAGAGGAGCCTGTCCTACTCTAACCGATAGCTGCAATATTAACACATTTCATACAAGCTAATCGGGTTGACAACATGAAATGTAGCTAGAATAAAATAGAGATATGATATGAAATTATCCTCATACCATGTTGTACATTAGCTAGTGCCCATTAGTGCCCGCTAGTAACCCGTGTCGTGTCTAGGTGCACGTGCCCACGCGGCTACAAGGGCAAACAGTGCGCCGAGGTGGAGTTCTGCCAGCTGCAGGCTTGCCCGCTCAACTCGCACTGCCGGAATCTGGACGGAGGGTGAGTCACAACAAATTAAAGTACATAGATTATAGTTTATTACTCGCCTAGTTAAGTAAGTGGACCTTATCTGCCCGTTATGCAGAATATCTCAGTTAATGGGCCAGAAGAAGCAGGAAAATTACGTACATACCACGGTAATAAAGAAAATCAGATCCTCGCCCGCGGTTCGGGCTAAAAACACCTGCAATCTTTAATATACTATTACGTCTTCACCAGGTCAGTAAGTGACATTTTCTCTCCGTAGCGAGCGGTAAATAATTAGATTTGTTTTGCGGGGTGATGTAAATAATTAGATTTGTTCACACTTTATTCTTCTACACGGAGTTGAGGTTTATAATAAAGAGTTAACATTCGAGATGTAGCTACCTAGTTGATGTAGGGATGTGCTGCTCACTTCATGTTGGTGTTCTAGGTACGAATGCATATCGAACGCGACATTCGACGGCGTGAATACGACGCTGGGTTACCAGCTGCGCACGCCGCGCTCCGCGCCCGGCCCGGCGCCCGCGCCCGAGCTGCCCGACTCCATCACCATCACTTACAGGTACATTTTATACTTTCTAGAAGATTCCTGCGACTCGTGCGAGGGTAACCATTTTCCTCGTAGTTGGTGTGAAAAGTAATTTGTGACTGCTCTCTGAATTCTACTTAATAATCCCTCGTTAAGCTCAGGATACTACTGTAGAATCCTTCGTTTCGCTTTGAATTCAAAGTACGCCCTCGCCGTTATTACATCATTTCGCCTCGTGACACAATATACTGTTATATGAGCCTCGAACTCTATTAATGTAACTGTTCCTATCTAGGACCAAAGTGGGCGGCACACTGTTCCGCGCTGAGAGCGCGTCGGGCGACGACGCGTGGTTCTCGGTGGGCGTGTACAAGCAGCAAGCCACGTTGGAGTGGCGCATGGCCGGCGGTCTGCCCGAGAAACGGTCGCTCCGCCGCACGGCGCTCGACCACTCGCAGTGGAGCACGCTCAAGATCACTGTAACCAGGGACCAGCTCACTGGTGAGTCAATGTATCTGTAATACTAGTGAACGACACATTGTTCCACGGGCTGCCAAAGAAACGGTCGCTCCCCATCGCACTGTGCTCAACCACTCGCAGACTCAAGATCACTGTGACTTGGAACCAGCTCACTGGTGAGCGAATGAGTCTTGTAGATAATAAGGCATTAGTGCGTGGAGATTCAAAAGAAACGCCTTGCTCCAGTTACTAGCACCGTGTATCCACGCGCGTAATGATTATAACAAGCTTGAGCATACTGCTCGCACAAGCATCTCGCGCTTACTTATTCCAGCTACAATATGTAATAGCTACATGTTTTATACAGGTCGATTCACAAGAGCTGGCACGAATGGATTGAACGAGTGAATGATAATGTTTATGTGTGCATCACAACATGTATAAATACAGGTTGATTCAATAAGCGATAATCGTATTTTTAGATCATCTCGTCTCATAACTTCGTAACTCAGTCTGCATCGTGCATTTTATGAACAGCAAAAAAATATCTACCTGCACGCTTGCTACTTTGTTTGCAGACTGACGCCGTGAAGCGCGGAAATTGCATCGAAACATCTAAATTACGTATAAGTTTTGTATATTTTCGCCATGATTTCGTAGATTGCGGCGTCAGTGTGAAAACAGGGTATACCTAAATTAAATAGAAACTCCATGATAGTAAAATATTTATAGCGAACCGTCAAATTTACCTTTCTGCCATATCTTTTACCTGCTTAGTCTTAATAATGTGCAGATTAATATATATTTTTTTTCTTGAATACAAAATATATTGTTTACAAATTATTTGGATCCTTCTGTATAAGAACGTCACTCAACAATGACAAGTGACATTACTTTCGTTCAATCCATTCGTGCCAGCTCTTGTGAAACGACCTGTATAAAACATGTAGCTATTACATATTGTAGCTGGAATAAGTAATAATATCTGGTTCCTTTTGTTATAATATCTGGTTTGTCTGCAGCGGCGTTCGTGGACGCGACGGGGCACGAGGAGGCGGCGACGGCGGCCGGCATCGAGCAGGCCTCGTGGCAGGTGCTGCTGCGCGACGGCCGCATCTACCTCGGCGGCGCGCCCCCGCCTACGGAACGCGTCACCACGCAGACTCCGGTATAAACTTACACTAACTATGAGGTACACGTCCGAGTGCTCGACGCTGTCCCAGTAGTTGCCATCTTGAATGTTAAGTCATTAACACGTTCCTTGTCCCTGTGCGTCCAATGTGGGGTCATGAAGGTTTTTCAAGAATCCGTGCTTTCACTATGGGGTCACTTCCCCATACTGATTGCACAATTGGGGCTTGTGACATTTTCCGATAGTTTTGTATGGGGACAGTGAACGTGTTAACAATAGAGGTGACAGCGAGGTGTCAGCTATGGAGCATAAGCCTGTCGAGCACTGGGTCGTTTACCTTACTACATTTATTTCATCGTGCACTAAACTTTGACGACACGTATGGGTATAGCTTAGTGGGATTGAAACTACCTGCGAAGCTAGAGGTCCCGGGTTCAAATCCTGGTAAGGGCAAAATATTCGTGTGATGAGCACGAGTATTTGTTACTGGGTCATGGATGTTTTCTATATATTTAAGTATGTATTTATCGTCGTCTAATACCCATACTACAAGAATTGCTTTGTTTGGGACTAGGATTTGTGTAAGATTTGTCCCGTGATATTTATTTATTTATCTTTACATGGTAAAAATAAAATATGTCGAAGATGCTGGGAGCATTTTTTTCGCTATGTTGTGTGCGTGGAAGCTCCCAGCTTCGGTATCTTGTAGTTCGCCTCGAACAGGAAACACACGACTTACGGTTTCGGTTTAAAGATTTTTAATAAGTGCTTCTAGGAACTTTATTTATTACTTGTTACGTTTGCAGCCGGAAATATCGACGGACCCCACGGTGTTCGAATACACGGAAGGCGACGAGTTCTCAAGCGACAACTTGGCCGGCAAATATTTCAAGGTACGACTTTAGTCATGCTACTTTGAGCGAATTTATGTCCATTTATGTTTCGCGGCAATTTTAAATTTTACATTGAATTGGTTTCTTGTTTGTAGTTAAAAAATTGCGTTTTTAAGTTAACTTCACCTATGCAGCGCTTTCAACGATTTTTAAAAGTTTAAAATATTAAATTATGACATTATTTGACTGAGAAAAATTAGGTCATGATACTATTTTTTCATAGAAACTTCATATTATCTGAGCGTTTTGACACTTCATAAAAGTAACTGATGTCATCTGTCAGGAGAGTACCGTATTTTTAATATACCACCGAGACCAGTGGCGCCGTCCTGTTGGGAAAATCATCTGATATTGCTCATTGTGATTGTGTCGATGTACCAGGGTTGCATGGGCGCGGTGTACGTGGGCTCGCTGCTGCTGCCGTTCTTCACGGACGAGGAGCTCTACGTGGGCGCCGCGGCCACCAAGATCGACGCGCAGCCGCACTACGCACTAGTGTGAGTAAACTTTACGTTGGATACCAGGACGCTAGCTGATCATTTCTCAGTATAGAAAATCGCAATGCATCTTAGTTAAGCAGAATTCAACAGAAGATATACTTGTTTGTTTTTGGTTATTTAAACAGGTATAACGATACCTGACAAGTATTGTAAGTCATTTAGGTTAAGTTGCGATGGGGCTGACATAATTTTTAATTCAATGCCCCTAAAGAATAAATAGAAAAAAAACTAGTCCTAGGTGACTAATATAGTATTCATCACACATGCTCGTAAAAGCTAGAGCCGTTTTACCTCGTACAGGGAACGTGCACGTACTAAAGGTGGGAGTACTAAACGACAAAAGAGACACGGGCGGACAATAAAGTAAACTATCATGCCAGTCAAATCAAGCTGTCAATTCAAATTATCTCTTCAAGTATCAATGTCAAATATAGTAAGTCGTAGCTACACTAGGCGTACGTCACTCCGCGATTCTGTTGCGCGGCAATTATTATTTTATAAGTAGTAGAGTAGTTGTCTTTTAGCGCGTGTGTTTAGTTTTAAATTTGTTTTTTATGTTTTTTTTTTTTCCTTGCATTACGTGATGAAAAACATTGTATGTATCGCGGGCAGTAAGCGGGTTACAAACTCGAGTCATTAAAAGCCTTCTAATAGACTCGTTAGTAATCCCCTTCTTACGTCCGTCCCTTAATACACGATGTACTATTGTCCCCACAGGAGCGGTAAGCCGTGGGGCGCGGGCACGGCCGTGGGCTGCGTGCTGTGCCTGGAGCAGGACTGCGCGCGCGGCGGGCGCTGCGCCGACGTGCGCTCCTCCTACTCGTGCTCCTGCCCCGCCGGCTACTCCGGCGACTACTGCGAGGTGAGCGTGTGTCCTAAGCAAACACCGAGACAGCTTTTTTAGGGTTCCGTGCCGCAAAAGGAAAAACGGAACCCTTATAGGACCACTCGTGTGACTGTCTGTCACAGCCAATTTGCTCCGAAACGGAAATGTATGAATTTTAAACATGGGGGCCACTTTTGGGCGGTCAACTAGAAAATTTAAAAAAGTTAGCAAACTATATCGTCTGACATATTAAATGAAAGGGCTCACTGTGAGAATCTCAAATATATATTTTTTATTATTTTCATATTAATAGTTTTGAAGTTATTTAAGAAAATAGACAAAAATTGACCATTCCGCCTTATCTCCGAAACTATTGAACCTAGAATTTTGAAAAAAATATGGAAAATAGTCCTGCACCTATAGATTACAGGAAAACCTATAAGAAGTCTGTGTAGTAAAAAGTATAAATTGTGTTATATTGTTTTGAAGGTACGGAACCCTCTCCACGCGAGTCTAACTCGCACTTGTTTAGACATGTGTAGCTCGCGAGTGAGTAATTCAAAAGAGCTATATCAGTTGGTCTAGCTCACCGGCTCACTAGCTCAGTTCCGATTCAAACAACCCAGTATATCTTTCAACTCACTTTCAGTTCACTCGCTCTAAAGTAGCTCTATTGAGCCGTGAGCTGCGAGAAAAGACGCGATCAACATGAATTTTTCGTCCCTGTTTTGTCACCGTATACCTATTACTGCTCTCTCTTTCGTTCGGAAATATTGGGATTTGGTGCTACTGAGCTATAAGAGCTAGTGAGCTGTTGACACACCGCGGAGTTACAGAGCTAGTGAGCCATTGACACACCGCGGAGCTACTGAGCTAAAAGAGTGATACATATCTAAGAGCTAAAGATTCATTTCACTCTTTTCACTTTAGTGACAAATTGTGCGCACGTCTAGCTTTTTTAATTCGGCTGAGATCAAGAAAAAATAATTTCTCTAACGGAACTGAGTCCGAGAAACTGGACGCGAATTTTATCAAGATTAGCCGAGAACGAGATCTCGGTTGGACCCTAGTGTCCCCGTGGAAGCCGTAGGCCGCGTGCTGTGCGTGGAGTAAATGTGCAGACACATTTGGTAAAATAATATTTTATTTATACATTTGTTTGTTGTAGACCGATGTGGATGAGTGCGAGCAGAACGAGTGCCAGAATGGCGCGACGTGCCGCGACGACGTCGCCAAGTACAACTGCGAGTGTGCTGAGGGCTTCACCGGACAATAGTGAGTTCACTCTCATCGACATAACTTCATTTTTACAATCATCAAACTGACTTAATGATGACTTAAACTTGAGTGTTTTAAGGCAAGAAAGAATATGCACCTTTTGGATAAATATGCTCCATTGTAGACCTTGTGGACTTTTACACTTTCTGTCATATAAGAAGGTCAAATGTAAACCCATCAATCATAAAAAAACCGTTTAAGATAATTTATAATAGGGATGACGACTCGGTTAAAACTATATAATTCTATTTAGTCCGTCAGTTAGATTATGGCAAAATATGGGACACGTATTTTTTGGTTTATCAAAATATTAAAAATCGACAAAGTTATAAATCATCAAACTTCTGCAGTGGGGGCTTCTGATGTCACTCCTAGGTGAAAATTGTACCAAGGAGTGACGTCCCTCGAAACTTCTAAGTACTGTATCCTCGTCATTTTTGTTTGTCAAACAAAACAAATACGTGTACAATATTTTTTAATAATCTAACAGACGGACTAAACAGTAAACAGTTTTTATGCCACACCTGGCCATAAACGCCGCTGCGCGTACGAAAAAAGCCGCTTTCTGGCCAAGTGTCGACATAAAATGAGGTACACAACACGGGAGGTAATAAAGAAAGCCCTCGATCGCATATTTACGCCCCTCGCTTTCAGCTCGGGCCGCAAACTTCTGCGATCTCGGCATTTCTTTGTTTTACCTCCCTAGTTGTGTAATGTACTATCTTTTAGTCGTCTATCCCATTGACTTCACTGAACGCATAACTAACATTGAACAATTCCCATACAGTTGCGAGCAGGACATCGACGAGTGCCTCTCCCAGCCGTGCCTGCACGGCGGCACGTGCACGGACACGCCGGGCGGGTTCCGGTGCGCGTGCGCGTGGGAGTGGCGCGGCGAGCGCTGCCAGCAGCCGCGCTCGCGCACGTGCGCGCACCAGCCGTGCCTGCACAACGCGCGCTGCCGCGACCAGCCCCCAGGTACACTCGCGGACTTGAATTGTTGAGCCATTTACGGTTCACCTTACTATAGTCGTGTCATAGATTGCGTATTACACGACTTTTTTTAAAGCCGGACTAACTTGCGTCCCATATTGGGCTTTGCAAAGTTCGGACCAGGTGGTCGGCCGTGGCATTCCCTGGGGTCGAACCAGGTCGCTAGCCGGACCACCTTGATTGCGTATTACACGACAAAATTAGACTGAACCCTAAATGGTTTAACAATACTTAAAGTCTGTGACCGTACGCCGCTATTTATTTAAACTTTATTGCACAAAAGAAAACTTATCGTACAAAAGGTATTCTCTACCGGTTAACCTTAGGGCAAAGCAGATTGTGGACGGTACAACTAACTTCCTTAAATTATAATTGAAACTCATTACATTACCAATAAACTAATAAAAAACAAGTACATAGATAGGGATAACTATGTATAAATACGTATGTATACACATAAATAAATGCATACATTATATTCAGTGACATTATGATGTAGATCGCTATGTGCGAGTGCGGGAGAGATAGCAGGATTCCAGTGGTTTTATGGCCCGAGACGTCATTTTAGCTGAGGACTAGTATAGGGTCGCCGCTCACTGAGAGCGAAAGAGATGGTGAGACGACCGAAGAGGTTCGACGTCGAGCCCCAGTTTGTAGTTCGAATTTCGTATTAACTTTATATGACTAGAAAAGGAACAGCACGTTACGACCTTACAATTTTAAACTTCGGCGTAGCGCCGAGTGTATGACCGTACCAAATACAGACGGCCAGCTGGCTATCCATTCAAGTATCTAATACTGTTTTCGGTTACGTTGCAGACCCGCCGACGGGCAACAACTACACGTGCACGTGCACGGAGGGCTACGTGGGCGTGCACTGCGAGCACGCGTTCTGCGAGCTCGTGCCCTGCCAACACGGGAACTGCCTCACTGAGCCCAAGTCCGAGGTAGGACTGACCAAATTTAAAGTGTCGTATAGTACTTATTTCATCATCATCATATCAGCCGAAAGACGTCCACTGCTGGACATAGGCCTGCCCCAAGGATCTTCACCACGGATCTGCTAACGCTTCGTCTTCCAGTACGTGGTCGCCACTCCAGAACTTTAACGACCCAATGGCCATCGGTTCTGCAAGCAATGTGGCCCACCCACCCACTTAAGGTTTGCAATCCGTTAAGCTATGTCGGTAACCCTAGTTCTTCTACGGATCGGAGAACTTATTTATTTTATCTTTATTGCCCAAAAAACTGCAAACTTAATGCTAGGGTAATTCCACGACAGTAACGTAAGTTACCAATTTCTCGCGTGATTCTTCATTGATAGTGCAATTGAATGTCAACTTTATTGCAACGTGTTAAAGTCTATGGATGGTCAGTTAACAATGGCTAATTTCCATTTGGCCATTTCATTGCGTGTTTATTAATTACGCCATAAATAAATAAACACGCAATGAAATGGCAACTTACGTTACATTTTCATGGAATTGTTGTAGAGCTTTCTCTACGGAGGCGAAGCAACAAACTTGTAATGTCGGGGAAGAATTTTAGTATTTATGAACCAGACAATCGACAACGGACTGACAACATTTTCACATGAGTCATAGTCAGCCATCATCCGCCTGTAATGGAGCAGCCCATCGCCATTGCTCTTATTCTCATTACGCTTTTTTTTTTCTGGTATTATTCCAATATTTATGCCGGGTGTCGGGCTGGGATGTACATAATTTAAATAAGTATGTATTGCATATTGTTCCATATTGTATATTTAATTTAGTTTTATCTCCTAGTTACTGTTTTTATATATTTTTTTGTATATATTTATTAATTGTGCATGTGCAGGTCCCGGTATGCGAGTGCGACCCCGGCTACACGGGCACGCACTGCGAGACCGAGCGCGACGAGTGCGCCGAGGGCGGCGGCGCGCAGTGTCAGCACGGCGGCACGTGCCGCGACACGCGCGGCGGGTTCCTGTGCGAGTGCACGCCCGGTGAGTCCCCGCACTAGTGCGGCTACAGGTCCCGCGCCGCGAGTGCCGCCCCGTCTACACGGGTATGCACTTAGGGGTCGTCCATATTACATCACACAATTTTTATGATTTCTAGACCGCTCCCTCCCCATATGACGCGGTTTTTCCTAGTTTTTCCATCATTTTAATATAGGCACTCGCTATTGTCTAGCCTCTCCGTGTTGACGTTTTGCTGTGCAAAAGAGTTCTAACATGTAGCCAATATATGTATTATTTGACGCTAACTATAAAATGCTGTGTAACAAAACTCGCAATTAAGAAACCGAAAGACACTATTTTCGCACTTTCATCGATTTTGAAATGTTCATAAATCAGAAATATGGCGATCGTGAACAATGACATCATTACTCTCCTTTTCATCCAAACTGCCCGAGCGTTTTGACTCTTCATAAAAAATAACTGATATCATCGGTAGAAAGGTAGGGTACATTCGTATCGGGTATAGCGTACTGAAGCCTCTAGTTTCATAAACACGGTCACCTGCAAACGCGGAATACGGGTCAAGATTGTTCCCACGGAACCCGTGCGTCTCAGCTGTTGCCGGCTTATCGCGCCGCGCGCAATCTGCCGATAAGCCTGATAACGCGCCGGCGGCCCTCAAACTGTGCCATCACTGATAACGAATAACCAGTCCATATAACACGATCCACACCTGCTTGTCTATTTTAAGACTTTTAAGTACCTACCATCAATTAATCACGTGAGGCTGGTATGGAGGAGGGAGGCATTTTCAGTATGTAATTTCAAAAAGTGCCCGAAAGAACGTCTTGTGATTAATTAGTACCTACTTAGGGGTCATCCATTATTCACGTGAGACTCGTATGGAGGAGGGAGGCATTTTCAGTATGTAATTTCAAAAAGTGTCCGAAAAACGTCTTGTGAATAATTAATGCACACATTGTTACTGTTAGGCGTAGGTATACAACTTAACTGAGAGCACTGGCACGTAAGGCGTGTAGAGAGGGCAACAGTGACCATTTACATCTCTAAGGAAAATGGTTTTTATTTTAATTTAGTTTTTAAGTTATATCGTGAGTCACAGATTTTTTATATTTCTGTAAGATATTAAGTAAATATTCTCAGTTTGTATTTTGACGTTTGAAGACCCTTTACACCTCCAAAACATAATATTTTGACAACGGAGACTCTTTACATCTCCATTAATTTTACTATCAATTTATTTTCTATAATTTTATTTGTCTTGTTTGGACGCATAGAGAGACCCTTTACATCTCTATAAATGTAGTTTTAAGTTTAATGTAATGTATTAATGAAATCTTATATTAACGCCATAATGTTGTAATACTTGTTCAATGGTCGAAAAGAGAAACTGGTGAGTTTCTTCCGGCGCTTCTTCTCACCAGAAGGTCAATTACCCGAAGCGCCAAAAGAAAAGAATTAGAGATTAGACATGTAAAAGAGCCCTTGAGGGGCCTACTTGCAGAAATAAATGATTACTATTTTTTTTTTAATATAGCTTTGGTGTACTCAACACCTCGCACGTGCTACGCCTCACGCCCCATTTAGACGGGGCGAGAACTCATATGCGATTTTCATTTCATTGCGGTGATTAATCAATCAACTGCACTCATCGTACCTGGGTAGCCCGCAATGTAATCAAGCTCGCCTTAAGAGTTCTCGCCCCGTCTAAATAGAGCTTTAGTTGTACACCTATTCTTTGCTTCTCGTTAGTCAGGAGTAAAGTATTCGGAAAGCGGGTAGCTCGCCGCGCCGTACGCGCTGGCTCCGTGTTTATATTATTAGTAAAATCTTTATACTTAAGCTACAATACAAAAACTGTATTCAAACAATAGTGCATAACGTAGTTCCATACTGTGTGTGTTTGTGTATTAACTGTTACGACCTAAACAGAGATATTACAAGTGCAAGTTATAAAATCACCTAGCTACCGAAACTGCAGCTGACCGCCTCGTTCCTCCGTACCACGATATCACTATCTACGGCGCAGGCGCATCGCTACAGGAACAAAACTTGCTATCGCTAGCTCACTTGTCGATTTCGTGGTGCAAGGTCGTCCAGTTATTTACATTTCACTATGCCGCCACAAAAACAGAAAAGTGCTAAGTTGTGTTCCGGGTGTCAAAATACCATTACGGGCGTCCAGGAAAACAGTACTGTGACATGCAAGCTATCTACCTGTGGAAAAACATTTCATAACCTTTGCATCAACGCGGCCAGCCTTAGCTCGGAGCAACAAACAAATTGGACCTGCCCGGACTGTAGGGCTGCTGCTAAACGAGGTGGAGACAATTCTTCGACACCAGCACGTGCACAAACGACGCCCCAGGATAATATAACACACCGCAAAAAAATCGAACAGCCGGCCGAAAAGCCGAGAAACTCTGAAATTACTGAACTAACCTCAGAGATAAGGCTCCTGCGCAGTGACGTCTCTCTGATGAAATCGCAGGTCTCCGAGGTCTTATCATCCTTAACAAACTGCACCCAGCAGCTCGACTCCGTTACGCACAAAATAGAAGAATATGAACATCGGTTGAAATCATTAGAACATTTTCAATTAGAGCATTTACACTTAAAAGACACCATCCATGACTTGCAAGAGCGCTTAAATGCGCAAACACAAGCTGCCCTTCGAACAGAATTGGAGATCATTGGATGCCCTGAACAAAAAAATGAGAACCTGCCGCATCTAATTTTAACACTTTGTAATAAAATTGGCGTAAATGTGACGGAATATGACCTAGACGGTACTTGGAGAGCAGGACCCCGTCCGTCAACATCAGACGCGGACCCCACAGTCAGTGAGAACCCACAGGCAACATCACTTGAAGTCAACGAGCAACCAGGTACCACGAGAGCCGGCCGCCGTATTCTTTCACGACCTATAGTGGTACGGTTTAGCCGTCGAATGCCTAGGGATAAATTCCTAAAAGCAGCTAAATCACGCCGTAACCTAGACACGACTGACATCGTCCCTGCAGTTCCCTCGCAAAAATTATACGTAAATGAACGATTAACGCGGGAAAACAGGTTGTTATTTCGTGCCACCAGGATATTCGCAAATGCTCACAATTATAAACACTGTTGGATACACAATGGATCAATATTTCTCAGAAAACGTGACGCAAGTTTCGGGAGCCCAGCCATCCGAATCTACTCAGAAAACGACCTTATCAAGATGTCCCAATCAGTTTCGACGGACCAGGATTCATCCTTCACGCAGGACGACCCCCCGCAAGTTTCAACGGAATAAAAATCTAGTGCTTAGTTCGTTCTTAAGAATTATGGTTGTCTTTTTTATTGCCAAGCGTAAAATGGATTATAGTACTTTCATTTTTACAGCTTTGTGTCTATATTGTACACACTACGCCCACACCCACTACACACTCCACAAACAAGGTTTTACCTACTACAGAGCGCTCAAAATAAAAAATATGCGTACGCATTGTTTCGTGTTTTTCTTTTTACATCGTTTTTGTATAAGTGTGAATACCTTTTTGTTATTTAAAAAAACACTCCCAAGTTTGTACCCATGGCTACCTTGAATTTATTGCAGGATATTGACGAAACTTTTGAAATTAAATGCCACACTTTAACTTATCCGGAAGACTGTTCTAAGGTATTAACCAAATTTACACTCAAAATTTTAAACTTAAATATTAGAAGCATCCAAAAGAACTTCGATAACTTTCTTGTAGTGCAAAAAAGGCTAAATATTGATTTTGATGTTATTATTCTGACTGAATGCTGGTTGACTGAGAATTCAACTATTCATCAATTGCAGGGTTATGCTTCATTCAACTCGAAACGATTTATAAACAGGTGCGGCGGGGTTGTTGCATATGTGAATAAGAAGTGGTCACCTAACTTCTCGGAACCGGATATTCATGAAGCCAATTGTATTCTTATAGAGGTCCCTCATTGTTTTAAAGTAATTGGAATTTACAGATCTCCGAGTTTCCTTAATCCTGAACCATTTATCGTATCGCTTGACTTAGCTCTTAATTCTATCCACCTCGGTCCATGTTTTGTCCTTACAGGAGACCTCAATATAGACATTCTGGATGCGGGGGAGACCGGCTCGCAGGCTGCGGACTACCTTTGCACCTTATCAGAACACGGTCTTATTTCGTGTATCAACTCGGTAACTCATCACAAGTCTTGTCTCGATCACATTTTTGTGTCAGGGAAGTGTCCAGCGGAATCAATCGTATGCTCAGCTGACCTGACAGATCACGACGTTACTATGGTTGGGATCTCTTTGCCTTCTCTCGGGCCTGCTAAACGGGTTCGTACTCGAATGAAAATTGATTTTGACTCACTGAGGCAGGAGTTAGAGTCTGTGGACTGGTCACCCGTTACGCGTAGTTGTGATTTGCACAATGCTGTGGAGAAATTTTCTGGGACTATGCAAGCTGCTCTATTAAATCATTCCAAAATCGTAAATGTCAGACGCGCTGACCACATAATTCAGCCTTGGATGACCCCAGGACTACTCAGATGCTCCAGACACAGGGATAAACTGCACCAGGAAGCACGGAATGATCCTAATAATTCGACTAAAAAGCTTATATATACCCGATATAGAAATTTTCACAGAACTTTATTGAGAAACCTTAGATCAGAATATGACAGGAGGGAATTAGAGCAAAACAAGAACGTACCCAAGAAGCTTTGGAATTCAATCAAGCGGATCACTCACAAGTCTACCCCAGTATCGTCAGTAGAGGATTTATTAAAAGTGAGATCTACAGCTGAGGAGTCTCTTGATGCATGCAATGACTATTTCTCGTCAGTAGGCGCCCGTTTAGCAAGTTCAGTACTGGACAAATTGAATGAAACTGAAGAGTCTCTAGCTTCGAAAGTTTCAATCCCAAATGAAAACGTCTCTTCAGGCTCCTTTTTTATTGCACCAACTGACGCACAGGAAGTACTTGGGCTTATCAGAAATCTTGATGAGAGTAACGCCACTGGTCTTGATGGTGTGAGTAATAGGCTTCTAAAGAATATTGGTAACCTTATATGTGAGCCACTTGCAGCAATTTTCAATCTGAGCATCTCAGAGGGTTCTTTTCCACAGGATTGGAAAACGGCTGCAATCATTCCAATCCATAAAAGTGGGCAAACAGACTCCCCCAGTAATTACCGCCCCATATCTCTCCTTGGTGCCTATTCCAAACTTCTTGAGCGTATTGTCAACAAAAGACTCGTCAGGTTTCTGGAAGGACACCATGTCCTTTCTGACCGTCAATTCGGCTTTCGTCGGGGAAAGTCCACCGAGCAGGCTGTAACTCTTCTAATAGACACTATCGTACCTCAGCTTGATGGGGGTAGATGCTGCATCGGTGTCTTTCTTGATCTGGCGAGGGCGTTTGACACGGTCTCGACTCCTATACTGCTCAAGAAACTAGAATCTTTCGGCATTCGCGGGACAGCTTTGGACTGGTTCTCCAGTTATCTGACGGGACGGCATCAGTGTGTACGAATTGGCAACCTAGTTAGCGGACGGGCACCTGTGTCTTTCGGCGTACCGCAAGGAAGCATATTAGGCCCAACTCTCTTCACTGCGTATATAAACGACATTATCAATCTTAAACTACCAAATAGTGAAGTCTTTTGTTACGCTGACGACACAGCTATTGTTTTTCATGGTCGCTCTTGGTTGGAGGTGCAGGACATATCAACAAAGGGTCTTCGAAAACTGTTTCAGTGGTTGGATCGGAACCTTCTCACTCTGAATGCAGCCAAGAGTAAGTTTCTATGTTTTCACAAAACAGCTTCCTCCCGCCCTTCTTCATCTCTTACTTCTCTAAAATTACATTCTGTTAACTGTGTTGCAACCCCACTCTCTCAAACTTGTCCATGTGACTCTATAAATAGGGCCAGATCTTTAAAATATCTTGGTATTGTCTTAGATGAGAATCTGAATTTTAAAAGCCATATCTCAACTACAGCAGGTCGAGTTCGGAAACTGATCTTCACCATGAGGCTGCTAAGAGAAGCAAGTGATGGTTCTACGTTGAAGATTGTTTATATGGCCCTATGTCAATCTATTTTGGACTACTGCATTCTTGCGTGGGGGGGTTCCGCAAAGTCGACTTTGATAACCCTCGAAAGAGCTCAACGAGCTGTTTTAAAAGTATCTTTGAGACGGCCGCGTCGTTATCCAACCGTAAATCTCTATAAAGAAGCCGAAGTTCTAACAGTTCGAAAATTGTTTATATTGCGACTCGCCTTGTTCATGCATAGACAAACTGCTAAGTCGGAATTGTTGCCCAATTTATTAAAAAAAAGGATTTTCCAGGTCCCTAAACCGTCTGTCAAGACGGTTTTTGCTAAACGGTTCAAGTCGTTTCTCTTCCCGCACGTATACAATAAGTTAGTCAGAGTTTGTAATTTCCAAAACTGTCAGCTATATGAGGCCAAAAAACTAATCCATAGTCTTCTGCTTTCTTGTAGCTACGAGGAATGCGAAGAAATGGTCCGCATATCGAATCTTTAGAGCGCCCACTCACAATACACATACCTCCACACACTCACACATTAATACTCCTATACCTCACACACACATATGCCCAATAAATAGGCCAGTTCCTAACAACTCGAAACAGTAACTTTTTGTGAAAACGTCATAACTATTCTTTAGTGGGTATGAAGTTTGTTGGAAAATCACTCCTGCGACGCCACAAGTTGCAAATACCGATCTGCCTTCTCTTTTCTGTTTTTTCTTTGTTTTATTAAATTTTGTGCATACTTTGTAAGATGAGTGGTAGACTCTTAGTCTGAAACAGCTTACTTTTACTACAGCCGATTACTGCACTCTATGACTTATTCTAAGATTCTCCCACTCTCCGATATACTCTAATGTTTAATTTAAGGACTGTTGGTTCTCACGACACAGGCCCAGCCTAGTGTGTGAACCACCGTTATATCTTATGCTCTAAAATGTATGTTAATGTCTTGTAACCCGCTTATCATAGAAATGTACCTACTATATGGCAAATAAAATTTCTTTCTTTCTTTCTTTCTTTCTTCTATTACCAACCATATAGGAATAACTGGACATCCATAGTTTTACCAAAATTGTTTGAAATCTAATCAATCGATTTGTGAGCGCATTCATTTGAAAAATATGTTTCTGTTCGAAAGCTTGTAAATGGTCTATTTCAGTCATTTTCAGAAACAAATCTTTAATTTGCGGACGTTTATTTTTTCCAGTGTTATTCTGTAATGTAATGTAAATCGCCATCAGGCGTATACTAGTTTTCTAAAAAAATCATCACCCATGTATGATACAGCAACAAAGCCGAAACATGCTATTTGTCATAGCCCTTTGTTTTTTCCTCAATTACTCATTTTCCTATTAATTAAAGTATTGTTAATAACATTCCCTACGTGTTCAGCTATACGAGCGCTTACGCACAGGATAAGTTGCGGTTTGGTCGCGCAGCTAGTGATGTGCCGAACTGGTTTCCTGATGGGAACTATAGCTCGTGTCAAACAACTGATTACATATTGATTAATGATTTATATATTGTAAAAAGATCTTACTGTCATAATGCTGTTATACAAAAACAGGGACACCTTCTCTCTCGGTATTTATTTGTTGCAAGCTGCACGGTTCTGGTACATAGTTGCTGCACATGGTGTAGGTACTTTAGGTACATAGTTGACCAGTTTGTACAAAGTCACAGCTACCCGTTGCGGGCCTACAGCAAAGTATAAAGACGAACACGTAGTGCGACTTGGGCCGTTTAGGAGCGCACGATAGCACGTCTGTCTGAGTGCGATCCACACTGGAGTATTCTTACGCATTCTTAAAACTTTGCTTGTAGTGCGTTCGTACACAATGCGCACACGTTCAAGCGCGCGATGTACCCTTTGTAGGAAGAAAAATTACTGCTGCCTGCAGTATGTTTATATTACAGTCGAATTCATTTACATCTACACAATTACGAAAACAAAAATATCTGAACACGACCCTATTGTCAGGGGCATAAAAACGTGTTCAGATATGTTTGTTCCCTTGTATGTGTAGATGTAAATTAACTCCACTGTACAAGGCAGGCATACAACATGAATTACAATATTGAGATTTAAAACTAAAGTAATGACTGTAAGACTGCTATAAAACTACATCCAATGTAGTTTTACTGCGAAATATTTATAGTACTATATATATATTACCTGTACTATTTTCCTGCGCTTGTGAGCGAATGACAATTATCTTGGTACCACCAAATGAGTATCATATATTAACCAAGAACATTTACGCCCACTTAGGATAGAAGCTTCCAGTAATTGATACTTAGTAGTATAATATGTCAAGCTTAATAGTTTTCTGTGTTAATAGTTCTCTTAGGTATAGAACTAATATCGACACCTAACATTTCACGTCACTATTGCATGAAACCGCCCAACTTGAAACTCATTCATGGACAGTTTGAGAACCGGCGGGACACAACTCTGACAGAAGTTACCGTAGCTCCCAATGTCTAGTAGTTCAGTATACATCAGTGATATATACATTTTAGTGTCGATATTGAGACAGTGACTCAGTTGTGCATTGTTTAGTGTTAGAATTGATTGTGCATCGCGTCATTCTAACGCGCGCCTAATTATAATATTTTGTGATGTGTGTAGTTCATACTAAGATTAATATGAGTCATGGACATAAATTAATCGACGAATTATGACTATGCGTTGTTCATATAGTGGAAAAAGAGAAACTCTATATGATAGCTTTACAATAAATAAAAACATAGTAGATTTAATAAATATATGAATATTCAATAAGTCTTGGTTGCTGGCTCCAAGTAGTCGTACTTACTATACTTTTTGCACTATAGTACGCTGATGATATTTATGCGTTGATGTTTATGTCAAAGTTATTCTATGTGTGATTTAGTGCAAGACCATCTTTTAGTGTAGTTTGTGTTAGTGTGCCTGACGTCGATATCTCATCTAATCTTATCTAATCTAGCGAAAGTGCAGTGCGATGAAATGCCTGCGAATAATATGTGGCGGATAATACTATTCGTAGTTGTTATAGGTATTGTACACTTTTAATTTACCACGCTTATGCTTACCATGTTTATTAGTTATTATATGATATAGGACGTTTGCATTGGCTGCGAGCAAGTACATTACGCCATCTAGTAGTGACATGGGAAAGTAGATACAAAGTCTATTCGAGATTATTAGATAACCTAGAAGCTAGTCAGTTACCAAAGCAGTTTTGTCGTTGATTTCCTCACATTGTTTGCGTATTTATGTCACACCTCACGCAATGATAATTTGACTACGCCCTCCCTCTAATCCAGTTCGAACCCATTAAAATAAAAGGGACAAGGAACGAAAACTATAAGCATTTTTGATATTATAAAGGATGCTAGAAATTAAAAATAAAATGAAAATGTGTCACGGCAGTGCTAAGCGAAAGAAAAAGAGATTCATTTCCTTAATGATATATGATAACCATACAGATCTTAAACTAATTCCATAATATGGCAAATAGTAACGGTTTACTTTCAAAGCCTTGGTATGGTTGTGTACCTCTACATACCTAGTTTGAGTCTGAGCGACATTTTAGTGCTTCTTTCTTACTTAACTGTTGAATATTAAATAGAATAAACTTTTTCTTAGGCCTTTACCTCTCTTCTTGCGTTATATGTTAAAAGTGTCCGGGCAGCCTTTTTGCAAAATTACTTTACTGTTGTAAAAAGACTCCTCCAGTCAAAAAGTACCACTTTGTTACTTGTCATTAAGGACGAATTTTAGTTGCGTTACACTGGTCAACACGTGATTTTATTACTCTTTTTCTACTCCTGTACTGTTATCTGTCTTTTACTTGGTCACGAACACTAATATAAGAACATACATAATATGAGTTCAGAGAAGTCTATACTCTATTCCCCATAACAACACTAGTGTCGTTATAGTCACTTTACGTTATTGCTGGCATCCACAGACTTCTAAATCTAGGTTAAACTTAGGTCAAGGAATAAGCGCTCAATTCTAACTTCACGATAAAAATTCACAACTACCAACTTAACAAACAATTAAATTCCTACGATTCATAAGAAAAACAAAACTTTCCGAATTAAATTAATTGATGCCAACATAAAAAAAAAAGTATTTTAATTATCGTCACATCGTGTCACCAGCCATATCAAAAAAAAGTTTACCATAGACACAACTGTCATGCCGGCTGTACACACTCGGAGAGACCGGACGGGACACGCGTGACATCCATGTATTTTATATTTTAACCTAGTCGTAGAAAAAGTATTGTATGCAACGTTGTATAATTAAGTCAAAAAACGCTCATTGCGTCTCTATTTGCGATACTCGCCGCATTCGCGGCTCGTATCGCAACTCACGCAATTCGCATTTTTTGAACCTTTTTATACAACTGTTGCATAAAATACTATTATATACTACTAGCATTTACCCGCAGTTTCCCCCGCGTTGTTCCCGTTACTGTGCCAAAGGAAATTCTTTACCGGGATATAAAGTGTCCTATGTTTCAATACAGGACGTGGTCTACTTGCATGTTGAATTTCAGCTTAATCCATTCAGTTGTTACCCCGTTATTTAGCAACAAACATCCAAACATCTTCACAAGATTTAACATTTATAATATAAGTGTAATGTAACTACAAACATTTGTCCATATGATTGGCTGTAGTTTTTCAAAACATTGCCATTTTTGCACGACTATAGTCTATAGAAATAATACGTTTAGTAATCAAAGCCTAGAAAAGAATTGAACCAATGAGAACCATGATTGAACTATGAAATTGTGTAGTCTCAAGTACAGTCGAGTTCATTTACATCTACTTACGGGAACAAAAATATCTCAACACGACCCTATTGTCAGGAGCATAAAAGCGTGTTCAGATATTTCTGTTCTCTTATATGTGTAGATGTAAATGAACTCGACTGTACAAAAAAACGTTACATAATTCGGGCAATAATAAATATTACTTTTTGCTGATATGTGTTATTGACTGCCAGTGGTACGTTTTGTCTGAGACGACACATCTGTACTGTATTGTGTTTGTACAGTTGAAGAGATAATTAAAATTCAAATGACATAATATCCTTAGAAATGTGTTAGTGCAAGGCACAATAATTTTAATGCTAGTGTTAGTAACTAATGTTTGTGTTGCAGCGTGGACGGGCACGCACTGCGAGGCGGACGTGGACGAGTGCGCGTCAGGCGCCGTCGGCTGCGGCACGGGCGACTGCAGGAACCTGCCCGGCTCATACACGTCAGTACCGCTCATACAAACTTCATACAATACTCATTCATTACCATACAGCGAACTGTTGGTGCCGATGACGGACAAATAACGTCAGGCTATACAGCATGATTCACTCTGTTTTACATTAATTTATCGTTATCGTAAATTAACGGTATCGTATAAATTATGGATCCATTTAATAGAATTCATCTTTGAAAAAAAGCCTTTAAGTAAAATGGGACCGCACAAGTATTTAAGACAATTACAAAAAAACACCATTTTTACCCTACTGCGGCGAAGCCCAACAGGAAGGAGGGTTATGGGTTTGATCTGTATGTAAGTAAGTATATATGTTTACGTGGCCAGGTGTGGGCCATAAAGTGGCAATTACCGCCCGCTACGCGTACGGAAAATCCCATGCCCTGGTCTGGGGGAGACGTAAAATTTTGTACTTACCACGGGTGGTAATAAAGAAAGCCTCAGATCGCATATTTATCGCCCTTGCCTTCGGTTCGGGCGTCAAATACCTGCGATCCGATATCAGAGAAAAAACAAAATGGCGGATTTACGCACTTTAATTCTTGGTATGTTCCCTTTCATTTAATATGTCACACGATATAGTTTGCTAACTTTTTTTTTATTTTCTAGCTGACCTCCAAAAAGTGGCTCCCATGATTAAAATTCATATACTTCCATGACACGTCCGTGTTTGGGTCATTAAACTTTATATATGTACCAAATCAATCGATTCAGTACTTTCGGAGCAAATTGGCTGTGACAGACAGACACACGAGTGATCCTATAAGGGTTCCGTTTTTTCCTTTTGAGGTACGGAGCCCTAAAAAGTGGTTATAAATAATTGGATTCGGTTATACAGATGCATATGCGACCCGGGCAAGTGCGGGCACGACTGCGCGCTGCGCGACCCGTGCTACCCCGCGGGCAACGACACCGGCCCCTGCGAGCACGGCGGCAACTGCACGCAGCGCTGCAGCGACGTCGTCGACTACACGTGCCGGTGCATCGACGGCTGGGCCGGCAAGAACTGCTCGCAGCAGGTAACCCACCACATTACCGGACATCGGGAATTAAAAAAAAATTAAGTAAAGGAATCATTTCAGTGTCTTACAAGGAACATTTCTTCAGTACTTTGAAAAAAACTCGTATCTAAAAATGTCGTAGAGAAAAACGTCAAAACTTACATACGAACGTCATATACACATACAGCGTTTTTACCTGGAGTCAGTATCAGATACGTGTTTTCTTTAAAGTAATGACGATTTAATTGTAGAACATATGGGAAGAAAAAATCTAAAATAAAAATATCGATATTCATAAACGTCGATAAAAATAATTGTCTATATCTAGTACCTGTCAGGCGTTTGCCCCCTAAAATCCGATGTCTGCACATTACTCAATAAACGGAAAACGGTTTGAGATACGAAGACACGAACATAGATAAATTTAACGTAAACTAATGTAGCCAAGGCCGGATTCGACCCAGCATCCGTCTTGCCGGGACGACGTGCTAACCGCTCCACCACGTGGTTATTTGCCGACTATTTTCAAATTTTCAATGTATGTATTTGTAACAGTCGCAGAAATATATCGAAATAGGAGAAAAATAACGAATAGGAAGGAGAGTGAATAGGCACTATCTAGGTAAGCATGCTCCATCATCGACTTCATCTTCACTTACCAGCAGGTGAGATCAAAGTCAAATGCTTACCTATCGTGAAAAAAAAAATAGTTCGTCGATTTGTAAGGGAATATTGGGGATCAAGCGTGTAACGTTTTTCCTTTGGCGTTTGACGCCAAAAGTATAATTTAGGGGTAGAAAACATACATTTTCCATTTCATTTGGTGGTATTTGAACAATTAATTATACCATTATTATCAGATCGAATTAAATTTAAAAAAAAATTGATGGCAACTCAAGTTAACGCCGTGCAAGATAGGTCGTTGTCATTTCTTTTTAGCACGCCAGGTATTTCTGTGGTAACAGTGTTACTAACGATCTTTGTATCTTTGCCTGTCTGAAAGGCTTCATAGCTTAGCCCCAATTTAGGACATGCGTACGCAGTGCCCCCTGTCTGCACCCTTATTTTAGCAGTGTCAAGACAGCGAGAGAGAAGGCGCTTTTTAAACAATATGTTTTTAGAATTACCCTGACAAAGATTGTGGTGTTTCCACATTAAAAATTCTAAAAACGTGCGGCGGATGTGTGTGCGCCCTGGGGCGGCTCCAAAATATGCTGTTGTAATGATTAATGTTTTATGAGAGAAACTGATGAGTCGGCGAATCTTCTTACCAGAGGTCATATTTTCAGAAGCGCTGATACAATCAGATCTGTAAATGAGCCCTAATAAATAAATATTGCGGGATATAGTAATACACAAATCGACATAGTCCCAATCTAAGCAATGCTTGTATTATGGGTACCAGACGACGATACACATACTTATATAGATAATTCCATACTTACAAAGATAGAAAACATCCATGACTCAGGAACAAATACTATGTATTTGCAAAATAACTGAATGTATGTAGTATCCGACCGAAACTAGTTTTCAGGGCCGAAACCGAAATCGAATTTCAGCTTTTATCTCAGTTTCGGCAGAAACCAGAACCGAAACCGAATCTTCCACATAAGGGCATGTTTTCGTGGGAAGAAAAAAAATACAATAATAAACAGTCAGTTTTCATTTTTAAATAACAAATTAAATTTAATCATTTAGTGTCCGATATTCAGAGTTAGGCCGGCTTTACACCTGTAAGTTTTACTTACGTAAGTAAGGACGCAGCTATACGTTAGACTGAGATAGCTGACTGACTATCTCAGTCTAACGTATAGCTGCGTCCTTACTTACGTAAGTAAAACTTACAGGTGTAAAGCCGGCCTAAAGACATATTATAACTTCTTATTTCAAATAAATTATCTGTGTTTTTGAAATAAATACTGTCCGATTGCACGGCCAAACCCCTCAAATTCAGTTTCGGTTTCGGCCGGATGGCAGCCGAAACCGAAACCGAAATTTCGGTCGGACTCTAAATGTATGATTCGGTTTCGGCCGGATGGCAGCCGAAACCGAAACCCGTTTTTGCCGAAACCGAAATTTCGGTCGGACTCTAAACGTTTGATAATAGCTGTAATTATTGCAGAGCGTGTCATCGGCGTCCGACGGCGGGGACTCGACGTCGTCGACGGTCCTGATCGCGGTGGGCTGCGCGCTGCTGGCGGCGGCGCTGGCGGCGCTCGCGCTGGGCGCGCTGTGCGCGCAGGCGCGGCGCAAGCGCGCCACGCGCGGCACCTACAGCCCCTCCGGCCAGGAGTACTGCAACCCGCGCGCGGAGATGATGCACCACGCGCTCAAACCGCCGCCCGAGGAGCGGCTCATATAGACACACTCACGTACGTAACTAAACTGCGATATTATAATAGGCTTGTGTACTAAATTTTGTTTCTGATGTAAATGGGTTTTTCTATTTATGAGGAACAAATATATATAACTACTACACTTGGATTACTATAACAGCCACAAATTGCAATCAAAAGTAGCCGACCGCACCGAGCGTTGAAACCGGCCCATACAAAACGGACGCACCCTGTGACGTCATCTCTTGTCCTCGCTGTAATAAGTCTGTATGAAAAAAATTGCATTTTGCCATTTTGAGCACGAAAAAGTGCGTTTAAGCACATAGTTGCGGTACATTTATTTTTTCAATGTTATTTAAGCATTCCGAAATTGACATAAATTTTTCTGTAAGACGATAAAAAATATCGATTTTTTTTAAACTTTGTGGTCTCATAACTTTATTTTTTTTATACATTTTTTGTTTATTTCTTGTGTTATGATAATTTTGTATTTTCCAATCCATGTGACTATATTATGCTGTAAAAATCAACATTAGTCAACATCCCCATTGGACGTAGTTAAAATAAAAGAATCCAAACTACAAAGCGTTCATCGAAATTCCAACCATTAATGAAAACTGATGGTAGGAGGGTGTTTTTAAAAAGATATCCCGAGGCAGCTACTTTTACAGAATATCGATTTTTCTGGCTCAGAATCGTTAGCAATTTGGAACCTCACACCAGGGAAAAAGCGGGTAAAATTTTGTATGGGAAAATATTTTTCCACTACACCACTTTCATACTAACATAGGTACAAAAATGTGACGTAATGATTCTGAGTCAGAAAAACTTCAAAAATGTATATTGTAAGAAATTTGTTCGGTCGTGTTTTTTTTTAAACACCGAATCTCAAATACTCGACGAAATTGCGACCTTCAATGTAAAACAGAAGGAAGGAATCTAAAATGTTGAACGAAATTCCAACTTTCGATGTGAAATTGTAGGTCGTAATTTCTTTGAAATAAAATTCAAGAATGTCTAGTTCGGTGTAAAAAAAATTATGACTACAGCGAAATACCGTATTGTTACAGAAACGAACGACGAACGTTCGAGGCCAAACGCGAGTGTCAACTGTACCTGTGCGGTGAGCTTTACACACTACGTACTTAAGTACCGGCTGGCTGGCGATCACCTAAACTACCATCACTAGAAAACGTGCAATGTTATATACATGTGTGTACAAAACTTACTAATGTTTCGAATCGGAAATATCGCTCTATGTGGTTTATTATTAGTATAGTCTCTGTCTCGCGTGGCAAGAGAACTTGATCGACTGGTCGGTGCAAGCTTTAGATAAATAAATTTACATTTATAGCAATTCAACCATTTTAGAATTCTAATTGAGCGAACAACTATTGTTGTCTCACGTTCACGAGAATAACTAATGTATTTTTAAATGAAACATCAATCAATTCATTCATTCAATAGCTTGTGCGATTGTCAAATAGCGACACAATCATAGGTATAAGATATTTGTAGATGACATTCCATTGAGATGCAATCAAGTCGTTCTGAACTCAGTGAGTTAGTATCTCAGTTTTAAGATAAGATTTCAGATTCGTCATATCAATAGTAGATTACGTTGCGAGGGAGAAAAATTATGTGTTTACGCGAGGGATGGAATCGTGGAGTGCAAGACGAATGCTATCATATCAAGTGACATATAATGCTTTTCATTTCACTTGTGAGGAAAATATGATAGCTATTTGATTTCTTTTTTGAGAGATTTTACGATTTTTTTAAATTGATAAAGTGAAAAATATACTGATCATTAAAGTTCTTGTGAGATAAATGTTCATTCCTTTCTCGACATATCTCTGTAAAGAATATTTTAAAGGTGCGATACAATTTGAAACCAGGAATATTTTTAGGAAATTGTTCGCCCACACGCACACGGCGTAGATTCTGTAAATTGTCTGCAAATCATAATCGTCTCTATTTCATACATATGTTAGATTATTGATATTAAGCTAGGTACGATTAAAATAATGTGAGCCGCTGAGTGTTGTGGGATTATTAAATTTACCTACATTTTAATGTATTTTAAAGAAGACTAATAAAATACTATTTAAATTTTAATCTGATTTTGGGTAACCGATTATATATTTAAAATAATGTATCACATTGTATATTATACGTATTTTACACTTTATTCTTAATATCACTATTTTTATAAATTATGTAGCGAAATGATTTCTAAAAACACTGTTCCCCAAGACAGTACCTAGACGTCCATATCGTAGGTTTTTATCCAATTGACTGTACATTTTTTACTGTCAATTTTATCTACACTTATAGTTAGTAAGCTCTATTGTGATCAAAAACTACACTGCTTCCGACTTAAATAATTTCGTGTGTCAATAATTTTACTAAAACTTTTTATTTTCTAAAACATCAAACACTGACTTACCTACTACTTACTTATAACTGACATTTAAAAAGCACATGTGTTGTCAGAAATAATATTATGTTCGTGAAATGAATCGTTCTGGAGCGGAATGCGTGTGTTTAGACAGTAAGGGACAGGTAAAGCGTAATAAATTCTAAATTAGTTATAATAATATATTATAAAAAACAACGCCGTGCGCTACGCGCTTTACTTATAAGTTCACAATCAAACCAATCAGTCACATAATTATAACAATTATTCACTTAAACCTATAAATATTTACACACACATAAATCAAAAAAGGTTCACATAATATTACCAACCTTTTATATAATCATATTATTCTCATAATTAAGTCAGTGTTTCGCATAAACTAAACATAGTTATAATCAATGTTATTATAAGTTATAACGTTAAAAGTCTAGTTATCTTTTTACAGTCAATTAGTCCATTTTTATGAGCGTAGTTTGTACGCCACGAGCGTCGGTGCCTTACCAAAAGCATGTACAGTCAGCATTAATAAGTCTCCCCACACCAATGGTGATGACCTTTTTTCCTCGTCTACCGATTCCGACAGCAGTTGTCGTCGGTCCCTATCACTCTGCGATGCAGAAAAAGGGACGGAATACCGTCGAAGATATATCGATGATACCGGTATCGGTACGATTGAACGTTCATTATCACTTTGATTTTAATGTTTTTTTTTTTAAATTAACTAGTACTTTGATACAAATTCTAAAAACATACTCGATTGCATATTCCTGATTGTATTTGCTGTCAATTCTTATAACATTCCGTAGTTGTTATTTTCTGCTTACACTATTTTTCTACGTGCAGTGTAGGATTTTATTTCTTACTATCCTTGTTTGGTAAACGAACTGCTAATTTAAAAATGCACTTACATAAGTTCAACTCTCTCCTTATTTATACAGACGACCACGAAAAAAACGTCTGGTATCGTCTGGCAATGTTTAAGAGACATTTGTAATAAGTTTAATTACCAAATAAGTCACGTAAGAATGAAAAGGCTCAATTGATCTCTTATAATATAACTATTTGCGTATTGGTAAACTGAAATGATCAAATATACGGCATATGATATTATGGAGTAACTTTTAAATGAAAGCTGTTGTTTTTTTTAAGTTGATGGAATATTATGTATTCGCATCTAGTTATATTTTAAGACATTAAGCCCTTCTTATACTTAACTAACTATAAGCGGCTAGATTCTAGCCATAGGGTTTCGAGTACTTAAAGGTTTAAAAAACTATTTTATTTATACTGACTTTTAGGTTAAGAACTAATGTAAGATATTATTTTAGAAATGTTTGAGACAGGTTGCAAACGAGCTTAATAAGTACTTCATACATTTTTTGAAAAGTATGGGGTGAGATAAGTGTAGCTGCTCTAGTAATAATATACTGCGCATGTGGTGGTCGCTTTGTTATATGAAATATTTGTAATTTTAATCGAGTTCAGTGATAATCAAAATAGTTAAGAAATGCCCCAAAAGGTCAAGAAAATATCGAAAATAAAGTTGCTGTAAGAGCTATTAATCCTTTAGATACCTATTTTCTGCAGATTGTACAGTTGCCGGTAATAACATAAGATGAGACGGAGCACGCGTAAATACCTGACGACTTTATTGCCATAGGATTAGAGTGATGTTAATGTTTTTGACTCCCTGAGTCATCGTATATTATTGCCGATGACTGTACTATGACACTTTTACTAAGTCGACCCTCAGTCAAACTGTCAGAGCTGTCGCATTATTACGATGGAAGAATGGTCATTTCAGTTTTAAGTAATATGTACATTCCATTTTGCTCAATGTTTCATCCATTCCATACACATTCCTCCTTAATGACTGAATATCCGTAGCTGTGCGAGGTAGCGTAGTGATGTTCGAGAAAAATGCACCAAACATGCATTGCCTCACTCAGTGCGGTCGGTATTGGTGCATATGTTCCTCGCCCATCGCTCCGCTATTTCTTACAGCTCTGTAGGTTTATGATGCTACACTTTGTCGCGTGATAAATAAATGATAAAGCATCCGTCACTCTCATACACGTATTGTCAGAACGTGACGGATGCTTTATCATTTAGTTATCGCGTGACAAAGCGTAGCATCATAAGCCTACTGGACATTCGGGCTTAGTCGCTTATGAATCGTGTTTGATCCGAACCCGATAAAATACGGACGAATTACGTACGGATTTGCTCGGATTCCGATGACATGGCGTATTTTTAGATGTATTACCAGTATTGTAGTGTGATATTCGTTTGTGTTTAAATAAAAAAAAGTACTCAAACGATTCTGATGAAATTTCTGAATGTGAACCGATTAATGTTTTAGCATAAGTGGAAAATGTATTTTAATAGTTTATTCATTAATGACCTGAATGTATTTATAGTTTTATTTAATACCGTATCGATGTTAGACACCAAAGCTATATGGCGATTGTAGTTCTAAAAGTCGTTTAAGATTGTCCAATAGATTTTGAACTTTCTATTTTTGTGATAGGGTTGAAAATCTATAAATAAACGGACTGTAGCAATATAATAGCCGCATGTCTTTGGCGCTTGGCGAATAGATGTATTTGTTTTTGTAACTTACACTACCTAAGCTGTTCTGTAATTTAATCTGTTTATGTACAATATTTTTTTACACATACAATCAGTTCAGAACCAAAACGCAGAAAGTTTCTATAAATTCTTGTAGAATTTAGTGGGTTTTTGTTCTCTTCTGATTGGTAATGACTTAATTTTAGGTAATAGATAAATCTGTTTCGGGTATCAACGGTAACAAAGCTAAGTCGTCTACCTAACGCAATAACAATGTGATAATTCTAGTTTCCAGGGTGTTAGCCTTTGCTTTTCCGCTTAATAAACGGCCACAAGCAAATTCCAACATGTGAACCGTGACTTCGCGATTCCGAACTCGAGTACCGACTTTCCTTCCAAACTTTGGCTGGTTGGATGGTAGTTTTGAGACCAACAGACATTCTAAAATCAAACATGAGCGGATTTTTTTCACCAGCTGAACCGAACATCGAAGTTAAAAATTCTATTCGCGTCAGCTACCCTCCTACCAAATTTCAGGAAGATGGTATAAACGTTACGTACAAATCAAAAACTCGTTAATTACTAAAAAAACTCAAAGGAAAATCAACCGTGTTGAAGGAGTAATAAAACAGACTATCTCTGTTATTAGTTTAGTGTATTTGGTGTTTTTTGATTGTGACCTGACGAAAAAGCTTTTCGATGCGCGTTGACCATAGTTATGCAGAAAGCGACCAGAGGCAAGTTTCGTATACTTGGATTATAAATACTTTCTGCTCAACAGTGTAAAGTATATAATCCAAGTATACGAAGCTTGCCTCTGGCCTCTTTCTGCATAACTAGTCACTTACGAATCGTAGTTTGAGGAAATGAAATGAAATGAAATAATTTATTTCTGTAAGTAGGCCTCAAGGGCTCTTTCACATATCTGATTCTTTCTTTTGGCGCTTCGGCAAATGACATTCTGGTGAGAAGAAGCGCCGGAAGAAACTCACCAGTTTCTCTTTTAAAATAAACATTGAGCATTACAATAATTGTGAAAATGCAATTTCAATAAGTAATACAATTAATCAAACAAGTGCTTAACTAATAGGTATAAATTTCAATAAACATAAAACTAATTTTTTTAGAGATGTAAAGGGTCTCTAGGTGTCAAAACAAGATAACTTAAAAAGAAATATGGAAAATAGAGAGACATACACTAAAATTAATGGAGATGTAAGGGGTCTCCGTTGTCAAAACATGTTTAGGAGGTGTAAAGGATCTCCAAACGTCAAAATACAAAATGGGAAGCGAGAAATAAATTACTAAACTATCATTAAATTTACATGCTTTACAAAAAAACAAACTTACAGAAATTTAAAAAAATCTGTGACTCGCATAATATAACTTAAAAACTAAAATTAAAACATTTTTTCTTAGAGATGTATGTGGTCTCTGGTCTGTGGTCTTTCTTAGAGATGTAGGAGGCTTACGTGATGCCAAACCAAAATATACACCAATCGGATTAGATTTGAAAACATTATCCTAGTTCCACCAATACCATTATCGTATCCCGCCGATGTCCAAAACAGATTTATATAAAAGAAGGTAGCACTTCACTGTACTTCTGTAGTACTGAATCATTTTTTTTTACGAATTGAATTCTATGCGCTCCATTAGAGCATTTAGTAATTAGTTTTCAGCTCTCGCCTATCAAGTGTACGAGCGCCAGCATAAGGATGATGCCAGAGTGTCATTTTGTGAGTTGTGGGCTGCGTAAAAATTCATTTTGACAACTCATTTTGCGTCGCAGTATGAACCATTCAGGAGTTTTATATGAAAGCGAATGTAGCAGAAATAACGCGTATCGCAACTAAAAAAAATACATATTCTAATCTAGCTTCACCCTAAAGATCTTATGCATAATAGCTTGGTTTCCGTGGCTTCTATTGCTGTTGACTGTACAATTAGTACAACTTGTGCTTGCCTGGAAAACTTGTAAACCACGGAATGTCTAATGCGTGAATTATTAGATTAATAACACGTTTATATCTAAAATTACTCTCCGTAACTTGTAAAGAAAATACTATGTAAATTAGTTACTGATTGCTCTAATTTCACTTCTAAGTATCGAATAGAAAAATCTATTTTGGAATATACTAATGATAAAATGATAAGTCAAAAATGTATCTTGTAGTAAAGACGTTTTATATTGGACTTAGAGGGTACTTCATCCCAGTTGCATAAACGTGCAATAACCACAAAGGGCCGTTAGCATTCAAATACCCATATAGTAGTGTCCACTTCTGGCGGTATTAACTTTAATGCGCGTTTGTGCAACTGGCATATATTAACTATAATGCAGCTGTCAATAGATATGTACAGTCGGCTTGAATATTGTATCGTAGACTAGTGGGACAATAACGACTGTACCCTTCCCGTCCAGGCTCCTACTCAATAAAAAGCCTTCTGTAGCTAAATTTAGTTTTATTTAAACCTCCATATATCAACGGCGGGAAAAAGGGCGGAGGGAGAGGTCCGCTCTCGACCTGGAGGCCTACAAATCCCGCATTTGCCAGATTTTTCAGTAGAGGCCTCCGACTCCACCAGCTCGAATGCACTCAGGAAAAATGAGCCTCCTTCGGCTGGCTTAGTCTGCCACTGTTAGGCATCGTCCTAATAGAACGCGAATGCGCGATCATCGTAAGTTCGCGGGGTCGCGCGATTGTCCGTTAGGACAACTATTCGAGTTCAATGTTTGATCGCGCGTTCGTACTAGTAAAATTCGCGCGAACTTACGATGATCGCGCATTCGCGTTCTATTAGGACGATGCCTTATAATTTCTTGTTTTCAGTTAAAACTCTGGCGGCAGTAGCGACCGAGGCGTCCTTTTAGAAGAAACGTTTTCGGATTACTTAATGGGACGTATAAAGTGTAGGATTAAGCCAGCGCGAGGCACGTCAAAAAATCTAAATTATATTAACCCAGGAGCAGGAGTCAGAAATCGAAGGATGCTTCGTTTTGTCTGTGATCAGCGATAAACACGATCTTCATAGGAAAACGGTGATACTCTACCAAGGGGCAGTGACATTTTCTACCATCATTCATTTTATATATTGCGAAAGGAAACGTATTGAAGAAATAAAACATATAGTATGTTTCTAAACACATCTTTATTGAAATACTGTACAGACCACGGAATGCTCCGCGCACGTAGCGAGCGGCTCGCGCCGTACATACAATTCCCTTACAATTCTCAGAAACTTATTCGCAGAGGCAAAACATGGATGAAGCGATACACACCGTATCTCATAACTGTTACCCGGTTACTCTAAGGTAAGGCCCTTATGTTTGACGTCGAAGACATCAGGTGCATAAGTACTTGGAGTAAACGGTAAGGAGATGCACATTCACAAATTAAAAAGAACTCAACGAGTAGGTAATGAAACACAATTTATCATGAAATAACCATGATGCAATGACATCAGAGATGGTCTAAAATTGGGCAACTCGCGTTTAAAGCGTTGAATGCGCATAGTTATAACGATCAATGTCAACACACACAAGAGATTTCATTCTAGTTAGGGACAGCACTGGCCGCTCCATCCATCTTGCCTCTTTCAGCGCGAAATCCGGCGTTCCCTATGACTCAATTCTCAGGCTCCATCAAGATGTTTACCCGAGACTCCGTATAAGTGACCGAGGTCACAATCTTTCGGCAATACATCTCAGTAGCGCCGAGTATTTTGACACTGATGTAACGCCCCTGCCGCCATACGACAGTGCCGAGTCACGTGTGCCGGCGACTAGGTGCTGTCATTCTAATGACTCGCAGCGACGGCCGTATACGATAGGGTCGATAAATTTTACTATCACAGCAGTTATTATTTAATAAAATTTATCGAAACCTATGAGTCATACAAAGATTTAATAAGTTCCTCTTATTCTCGAGCATCAAGGACTAATTTGCGACGTTCATCGCATCGCATCAAAATCATTTCGTTCTCAAGTTGTTAAAGATAATACCTATTCTTTGTATGACATTTTTAAGCGAGATTATTCGATAAATAGTACAAACCATCACTAGATCTCTGCATACAGCTCGTGACGCACTGCGAGATAACAAAATCATTTTAAAATCAAATATTAAAATAACATTTTGACCCTACTTATTAAATTCAAATATTAAATTAAACAATTGACTTAATTATTACAAATTACCATATGAATGGTTAAACAAATATACTTCTAAAATCATATAAGGGTTGTCTGGGAGAGATCGTTTTAGCGATTATCTGAAGTGAGTCCCACTTCGGAAGCTTCCACAGTAAATTTGAGAATCACATTTCTATCTACGATTTTAAGCTAACATAGTCATTCACAGAATAACTACTATTTACCAGTTACTCCGTGATGATGGCGCTTGCAATAGTGCCGAAATATCGGGAACTCGTAGAAACAAACATACATGGTAAATGGAACGTTCTCAAAAAAAGATGCCCGTAGTTAGGGCGTGTCCGTCAAGATAGCGTACACCGTAAAGATATTCAGAATCTGATGCAGCCAATAAATAGTACCCAAATAGTACCGACGAAATACCTAGGTGAAAAAAATAGTACCCTTCAACTTTTCGAAATATGAGGCCTGTTCACGGTGTACGCTACCGGCGTCAAGCTGGCGTACACCGTTTGTATCTCTGGAACGGCTTTGTTTTTGGAAACGCTTTATATCTCAAAAAATAGTACCCAAATAGTACCCTAGGGCCCTAAAATTTTATTTCTCTAGCTATCGTAGAAGCCGAGATATAGTGAGCTCTTTCTATAAGGAATTCCCGGGTACGCCAGCTTGACGGTGTGAAATTTTGTACACCGTTAAGTTATGGAATATCTCGGCTTCTACGATAGCTAGAGAAATAAAATTTTAGGGCCCTAGGGTACTATTTGGGTACTATTTTTTGAGATATAAATCGTTTCCAAAAACAAAGCCGTTCCAGAGATACAAACGGTGTACGCCAGCTTGACGCCCGGTAGCGTACACCGTGAACAGGCCTTATATTTCGAAAAGTTTAAGGGTACTATTTTTTTCACCTAGGTATTTCGTCGGTACTATTTGGGTACTATTTATTGGCTGCATCAGATTCTGAATATCTTTACGGTGTACGCTATCTTGACGGACACGTTAGGGCTTTATTAAACCAACTGTTAACTTTTCTTTTGTGTAACGAAAGTTAACCATACAAATTGTATGGTAACATCCGTTACACAAAGGAACAATATTAACATTTTGTTTAATTGATGCCTAACTACGGAAATCTTATTTTGAAAACGACCTAAATATCCCGTTGTTAATAGTAGTTATTACATTTTCTATATTGAATCGCCATCGCTTATCCGAATGACTTACAAAACAATTATATTTTAAAAAGTCAGCGTAAAAAATAACTGGTCATTTTAGTATGTATAAAGATTTACATTACATATCTAAGTATATATATTTCTCCACAGTTCTTTAATACGTTTTATAATACCAACTAACGCAATAATGTTGCGGTATTGCGTCAAGATACTAAATTGACCAGTTACTTGGATAACGACGACACAAATGTACTACAGTGCCTCGTAATATTACCACATTACACATATATTTTACATTTTAATACCGATTGACATGTACGAGTACACGTACAGTCGGCAGCGCACAATCAACACCGACTCAGTCTTGAAATATTAGTCAGTGTATATCGTGCGCGCACTGTACAACAGGCAAGCGCGGCCGTACCTACCAGCTAGCACCTTGTGTGAGCACACCGCCGACACTCCTGCGCAGAGCTTCTACAGCAAATAAAATATTGATATCCCGATATTTAAAAGGCTTACTGTTACTGAGCCTAACTCTCGATTACAATGCTTCGAAGCGCCATTGCCATTACATTCTAATGCATCAATGATCTTTATTCTTTATAACCTTATTTTCAGAGATATTTCTGATCATGTTCTAAGATTTGGCAGGCAGGGTATTAACCTTAGGACTGGCAGAAATACCAGACCGACGGGCTCATGGTTACACACTCCGTCACCACAGTCACAGTGCGAGTCCTTCGCGAAGGCATGAAACTAAGAGTTGGGCCAAATAATGCTCCGTTACGCCTGTTGAGGTTAAAGATAAACTAGAAAGTATTTTTTTCTGAACTATGCTCCTTAGAAATGAATGCGCAACTATTCGCGCTAAACGTTGTCATTATTATTTGCAAATACAGTTCAGTCACCAAAGTCAATATTGGAAGTTACTTGATTTATTTAAATAAAAATTATAATAATTAAGAGCAACCCAGACTGAGTAGGAAGACCCCTTTCTAAGAGCCCTCTCCACTGCAATAAAATATGGAAACACTTGGACGACAAGCGGCTTCTAGTCTAGGAAATGATTTACAGTCTTCGCTTGCTCAGCTGGCTTGCAGTAACATTTGTATGAACTACAAGATCACATTTATTTTTACAGCGTATTGGATTACTTTCGTACTAATTATTTTTCTATTTAAAAAGGTTTTGAAGGATGAATGGATGATCGTGCGGTGACAACCGTGTCCCGCCGTCTGACGTCGCCTTTATAACGTTGGAATAGAGTATAGCCACCTGGACAATAATATAATTACAGGAATAAAACTTGCAGTGGAGAACGCAATGCGCAAGAGTGCTTGATATACGTAACCGTAGTCATGCAGCGAGCAACATTACATCAACTAAGCAGTCCCGTTGCCCGGCTATTAAACGTTTCATTATTTATATTTATTTATTATTGATTTGGTTACAAATCTCATTAAACTGGTCGAACGCAGCGTATGGCCGAGAGAGACTCGTATTATTTACATTTACGGAAAAGTCAGTCAACATTACTATTATTTTTAAAAAAGCACCAAACTTTTAGAATGGAGGATAATCAGGTATACAGGGAAGCTAGATAGTTAAAAAGTATCAAATATTGTAAGCATTTGAATGCTTTGTTACATTTAAATGTAGACTTAATTATTACTGATATGTAGCTTTTAAAATAACTGTTTATAATAATCAATTGCATATCAAAAAAATAATACTTATTCATTTCAGTCAAATAATAAAATACGTGTACAGAAAATGGGTATATTTATAATATTTTCATTTCAAGCATAATTATATTATTTAAAAAATCATGTTTATGCAAAAGCATGAATTCTTTTTGAATGAACACAGGACGAATTCTTTAAAGAAATTAAATACACACAATGCTGTTTATAATAAAATACAAATTATCAATCATCATAAGCATTCACTAGCGTTTTATTTTTCCATTGTTCGGAGTAGGTACGCTAAGGTCATGTTAAAAGGAGTGACACGAACTACAGAATAAAATGTCAGTATTGTTCTTATAAAATTACCTATAGCGTTGATGTATGAAAGTCTAGGAAACCGCGTAACTGCGGCGCTTAACCTCAAGATCAAGTCTCTCTCTAACCAATACTAAAAATCGAAAGCGAGGGAGAGACCGCAGGAAAGCAGTGCTTCGCTCTCGGCCATCGCCCGTCGCCGTCCTAACTACACATTAAGAGTGGTCAAAACCGCGCGCTGACAACACATTCGCTCGCTTAGGCCACATTCATCACTTAGTGCCATAAGAGGAAGATTTAGACCCAACCACGACAATTTTAATTAACCAGATTTTTAACCGTCATAATTACTGATACACGGTTAATTGTAAAATTTCGACTTAAGACATAAAAGTTGGGAGCCTATTTTCGTGCTCTTCGCATTTCTGCCCACATCGAATCTGAGTAAACAGAAGCACTTTTTCTCAATTCCGATGCCGTGGTTGGGGGAAAGTAATAGAATAACTAATAACAAATATACAAGCAAAATGGCGTTTACCTTGAGCAGATGCGTTGTCAGCGCGCGAAAGTAGCTAAATTTCAAATAACGCCTACTTATGAAATACTATACATATAGAGTAGAAATACTTAGTGCGAAAACGGAGTTCCTACAGGAAACAAAATTACCAATTGCACAAACGTTCATTAACTGACTAAAACAGCGTAATACTTTCTTTTTGGCAGAGAAAGTGGCAAACATCGTAATGGAGCATTAATAAATAGCGAGCATGTGTGCAACTGGGTGATACGACTATTTACATACACAGAAACGGACGACACGAACGATTAATAATTATTATTATTTTAATAAACGTTATTGGTTTAAAATGCCTGTAGGAACTCCGATCGCGGCTTAAGAACTGCCAAATGAAAGTTTAATATAAATTACATTAATAAAATTGTATGGCATTAACGGCTAAACAATAAATATGCAGGATTGTACACCAAGAAGGTAGAAGGGTCTGGCGTGGGGGAAGCTCCCGACTCACACGATAGTAATAAACTACGTCACTGACATCATGTTAACTGTTCGTAATCCAATAATGAAGACAAGTGGGCGTCAGCGAATCAATCGAGTTGTTACATTACACTGGAAAATAGGAGTTTCCTCTACGCCGCCCCGTCTGTTATCCAAAATATTAGTATACATACACAACCAGTGTTCTCTCAGCGATAATCCGGCAACCGAAGTTACCCTCAAATATATCTAAACGAACGTGCTCAATATTATGATTATTTGCTTGACTGAAAGTATAAAAAGAATCATTGTGTTAAATAAAGCCATTGTATCATTAATAATGCTCAGCATCATTTGACAAATTGAAATTAGAACACGAAAACTATGCATAGAAACAGCAATTACCGTGTAAACAATAAGTTGTTAAACAACAATTGTTTACATTTTAGTATGTATTTCTTTTTTTTATTATTTGCACTTTATTCTTTTCTGGTTCTTATTGTTAAACTACTGACACATTATAGTACACACAACTAGGGTGGTAAAACAAAGAAAGGCCGAGATCGCAGATGTTTGCAGCCCGAACTGCAAGCGAGGGACGTAAATATGCGATCGAGGGCTTTCTTTATTGCCTCCCGTGTTGTGTACATAAATTTATGTCTACACTTGGCCAGAAAGCGGCTTTATCCGTACGCGTAGCGTGCGGTAAACGCCACTTTATGGCCAGGTGTGGCATATAATTACTAACCCATATACCGGTGTAGCTCGAGATGAAGTATCCTTCATTACTCGTTTATATTAACAATAATTTTGTTTAACACAACGCAATTGTTTAGAATTTTGTTTCGGGCAAGACAAATAATTCGTACTACACATACAGAATCGCAATACAGTCATCAGAAAATGTCTGTGTACGTGGTTAAGCTCGTCTGCTGAGATATTTGACGGTGACTGTACACGTTTCGAAACACCATACGTTCCTTGACCGCACAGCTCGGCTATGCAAAGACACCATCGCTCGGTGTACATTACGACTATAGTTTTAGTTCGCTGCGGAGCGTAGAAACAGTTCAGCGCGTTCTTACGTAGACACAAAGATGATGAAAAATATAATGTAAGTAGTCAGTCTCGAGTCAAACTGGTTGGATCAGTGTTTGTCTTTCAGAGGGCGGATGATGGTCTTAGTTTGTGGTAAATACAGGGAATCTGACAATATTACATACATTTTTTTGAACTATTTGGTTAAAAAAGGTGCCGGCCTTAATATTTGGAATAAAGGTACGCAGGCCAAAAACTACCTTATAATCAGAGCATAACGTAGTTTTTGGCTTGCGTTCGTTTGACAGCATTTGGTCTTAAGAGTTTGTACGGACTTTACGGGACTGGCACCGATCTCAAAAAAATAGTTGCCATAAAACTTTTATTTCTTCCTTTTTTAAAATCTGTTTAAATTTTTTTTAGTTACTATTTTTTCTTCACTTTCTTAATTTCAGTAGTAACACCCATTGGGTTTAACCAAATGTGACAACCTAAGTCCCTTCCCTAAGTTAAGCTATATCTAGTCCAAATAAAAAAGATTTTTTGCAATCCGGCTTATAGTTTTTGTCGCTGACCAGAGCCTGTTTTTTCCCCCGACAAACGTTTCATTGAATGGTTCATTTCATTGAATTTTCATTTCGTCAACAATATTTTTCTCTGAAACCGTTCATTTTTCAGGAACTTTCAAAAAGTCATACTGGAAATAATATCATTAGGTTAGGATGGTAGTATTTTTCAAGATAAAAATTGTTTCAGAGAAAATTCTATTCGCGCTCTTCAAATATCGGTTGTATATAATCGGCGATACCGGTATCGGTATCGTTACATCCCTATTTCTAAGCATAATTTTTTTTCACATGAACATATTGCTACGCCCCGCACAAATCGATCGTAAATTATCCGTCACACACCTGGTCGCACAAACGTTCATTAACACTGATATATGAATAGGTCTCGTTCTGAGTGTCAGCGAGCGACCTACGCTTTATATTTAATGGTCGTCTGTGCAACTGTGCTACAATCCGGTGCAATCTCGAATTAAATACTGCGTTAGTTAAGTTAAAGGTAATACCTAATACGCTTAAGGTTACGCGATTATATGCACAATAAATAGACACCTAGCCAATAGTTTCTCACAGCTCTTAATGTTATAGAAATTATTTAGAAAATGGCGGGTGGGTACAATTTACTAGAAAACGGGATCTACGGCAGATATTTTTAAGCATAACAGCTACATGACGCGACTCATAAAAAATACAACAATGAATCAAAATTTTCAGCCATAAGCCAAATCAGTGATTGTTTGCATAGAAATTTCCTCTTTATTCTAACTTAAATATAACTCCTGTTATCTCTTTGCATTTTTCTGATATATCGGATTTTTAAATTAAATAAAATCACTGAGCAAAAGTATGAATGTATTACAGGAACAAATCGCATCATATTGGCGGTTTAAAAATAACAGAGTTAAACGAAAATTTTGACAGCAAATCTATGAGCAGTCCCGAAGTTTCTATACAACATTGTATTGTCAAGTCCGACGTACCCGCCATTTTCGTGCCTAGAGTCTGCCTTCAAGCTGTAAGCGCGCTACCCTCCGCCCAACGCGGCACCGCTAGCTGCCACAGGCCACGCACCAAGCCAGGGTTGCCACCGGCTACAAACATATCCAATATACACCAATTTATATACAGTAAACGTTAGAGAAATGCGTAAAATTACAACAGCTAATACACATCTGAAATCGGAAGCATTAATTACTTTCAAGGAATATAATATCGTTGAGACGACGATGATGACAACCCTGCTCAAAAGTAAAGTATACAGACATCGACTAACAATACAGATACATTTATACGGTAACACCAAGTTGGGTCTGCTATGAGGGAAACGCGGTACTCTTTTATAAGGATACATCGAATTTTCTAGAATATTTCATGTTAACTAGAGACTGGTTTGCGATACAGCTATTATGTCTCCCGTGATAAATAAGGTACAACAATAATTTGTACTTAGGTCGGAAAAATCAAATTTACAGTATCATGTGATGAAAAGCATGAAACTTGGGTTGACATACGAGTGTATTCATATGTAAAGAAAAACAAGGGAACCCAGCAGTAGCGTGGCGTCCAAAAAACTCGATTCCTACCGGCTTGCCTAATATTAGGCATTAGAACACTTTATTCTTCAGCTCTTAAGCATATTGTACGCTAAATCTGCACCGGCTTGCCCAAGGATATCATTTGCGCCACGCCACTGGAACCCAGCCATACAAATATGTACAGCAGTAAAGTAACTGACTGTACGTTATGCCTCGGTTTAATAGCAGTCATTTTTCTTCCTACAAAAGGTACATCGCGTGGCTTGTAAAGTCGCGGTCAATAGAATTTGCTAACTTTGTAAATAAACCGCCATATTGAAATTGTCTCTGAATGATGAATTTACTAGTGATGGGGAAGACTCTTACTTTACTCTTTTATGTCAAAACATATGGACTATTAAAGTATCGAACGCAAGAAACAGGTATTTTTAATTTGCTTAATCAGAAGACGAATCGTTACTTGAAGATTATGTATCCACCAGTATTTATCACAAGAGGTGCCGTTATTTCATCCGTAGCTCTATCGATGATGCTGTCTAAATATTTAATTTTATTTTCTTAGGTACAGAGCGTAAGTTAGGTAGTGTGTAGCAGCTTTACAATATCACCAACTTAAGTCACAACGCTATCATCAAAGACAATTGTGGAATTTAAAAGAAACAAAAACGTCATTCCATTATGTCATAATAACCTATGTATAATTAAATTTAAAACTTTTAATGAAATATCCAAGATTCAATTATTTATTGTATGGTTTTGTATTTTACGGCAACGACCGTTTAAATAGTGTATAGTTTCAGTGGTGTTTGATGAGGTGGTGTGAAAATTCAAGGGGAAACAGTGACAAAACAAATTTACGCCTTTTGTTTACATAGTTAGCAAATTCTATTGACGGCGACTTTATGTGTGCGCGCCGTGAACGAACGCACTAGAAACAAAGTTTTACGAATGCGTAAGAATGCCCCAGCTCGGATCGCACTGTCTGCGCCCCGACCTTGAATACATATCGCGCGCTCCTAATCGGCCGAAGTTTGACGACTTGTTTCTCTTTATACTTAGGTTATGTCAACGAGATGAACCTCAGAAATGTTTGCCTTTATTGCCGTTAAACATACGAGTATGTATGTACATATATCGTCAATCGTAGGTTAAATTTGCGAAGGGGCAAGAATTTGCCCGTCCCTGGACCCAATTGAACCTACGATCTATGATACGCCATGTTTCATGCTATCCGCTGTATTCCGAGCTAAGGATATAATTGGAAGTATTCGTTACTTAAGTCTTAAAACCAATTTCACAATGTCGAAATGACTCATAACACAGTTTAAAAACATACAGCTGGCTAATCTTTCTTTCTAATAAGTATATAATATGTCTACATACATACTGAAATAAATATCCGGGAAGCCTTGCACAAATCGACAAAGGCCCAACAAAACTAAGCAATGCTCGTATGCATGTACTTCAATTATAATACTTAAAAACATAGAAATGATCCAAATCCCTGGAACAAATTGCTTAGTTTGGTTGCGACTAGATCGAATTGTGCAAGACTAACCCGGTTATTTATTTCAGTAGGAATGACACATATTATAATAAACGTAAGAATTATTGCCACGAATTAAGACTACTTTAATCTTCTTGTTGTGGTTTCCCCGTGTTGCCATATATATTTTATATTTATTAAATAAAACCTTTTTTCGACTTCTGCAGACTTGGCTTAGACGGACTTTATGTATGCAACTCGGACTCGTTCCTCCCTCGTCCCGCCCCGCGGCACCCGCACGACTGCTCTGTCTGAACGTCTCAGTCGGCCTACTGCATGTGGTTAAACTGTGCTATATTCAAACAAAGCATTCACAATACAATGAATTGAAGTATATCTTTCAAAAACCAATAATTGAACACAATAGTTTCCGACGGAAGAGCCCTAATTGAAATCCTTTAAATACGAAGTAGATGGAAGTCACAAAAGGGTACTATTACATATAAAGTAATATTCCTATCCAGCGTCGCACCGTAACGCAACGTAGAAATAATTGTTAAAAAATAGGCTTACCTATATCTTGTTTTTAAGCTTGTTTAAAGGGATCGGTTGATTCCAAAATAACCATAGTCACTTAGAAAATCAAATACAGGCTTTGTACTTTTAATCATATTCTCATATGCAAATTAGGTAATTTATCCAGATATTTCACTCGACACGTGCTCTGAAAACAGAAATACCCTAGCGATTGCTCGCTTTAAGATAACTTTTTTCCGGAAGAAAAACAACACAGTTTCATGCAAGCAAAAATGTTACTCTTAAGTACAATTTATAATCATCCGAGTCTCCAGCGAACCAAGACCCGGTTCGCAATGTAGATGTCTAATACTTCAGCCTATTATCTACAGTCCAGTTTCATTTAAAGTTAGTTAGGACATACAATTCGGTACTTTTCGAATGGGAAATTATAAGTCAAGCCGCAGATTTATTTCTTGGCCACGTGCTCAAACTTCTCATTTTATAACTAAGCAACGGGAAAATGAGATAGCCTCTAATAAATTAATTCGTCTCTTTTACAACGCCAACTAAATATTCTTTAGAAAGCGTCAAACAAAGATCAACAATTATCTTAACTTGCCTTCTTGTTTATATATTGCCACCTAATTTACTAACTCAGCCATGGATTTTACATTTCATCACCATTTTACGTTTTACGGCTTCAACACAAAGTCCTCAAAAAAATATAATTCAAGCTTCCATTGACAACATCATTTATTATAACTTAGCATGTAAAATAATACATCATATTCTGTTATCGAGAAAATAGCCACTTCAAAATTTGGCGCGAGTGCGCGAGACGACAGTGACCGGCCATTTGCACCAATCAGAGAGCGCCACTCATGTACCGACGAGTTAGTCACCAGGGTTGCCAGACGTACGAGGTTCCTTGTACAAATACGAGATTTGTGGTCTGCTGTACGAGGTACGAGGACACTATTAGGCTCGTACGAAATTGTACGAGGTTTTGGGTTAGGAAGCTTTTTTACCATTTCCACATACAAAATTTCGTAGGACTCTGTGCGGAAAGAGAATAGGATTTAGATTGGGGGGCGCTGTAATGCTTTTCTAGGTATTCCCTTGACTTGTCTAAATTTTTTTTGTCTAATTTCAGTTTGTCTAACAACTTTTACTATAATGAATTTTTTGTCTAAAGTCAATATGTATAAATTCATTTTTCATAATTATTGTTTTGTCGAAACTCGTTTTACCTAAATTATCATTTGGGCCTTTTCATATTTTTTGTCCGTGCCGTAGTGGACTTCCACCCCGTAAAAAAAAATATATATTCCTTAGAAATGCTTTTAATAAATTCTCCTTCTTCTACATTCTTTGAAAATCATACTGGTTTCAATATAAATTGCTTAATATGGCAAATATCATACTTTGAACCTAAGTACTACCGCTTTGACGTTCCATTACGCGACGAACTTTAGGTTTGTTTTAAGTAAAGTTCAGAGTGTTGTTTGCAAATCAGTCTTGATTAAATGAATTTTAACACAATAATACTTTTCTATAAATGAATAACATTTGCTGCACTAAGCGTCACAATAAAGTTATTTAATAAAATATGTCCATTACGTTACGTTTTGGTTCTCATCATAGCTTAACAATCATCTTAACTTAAGACATACTGAAAAAACTATCAAAAGTTATATTTATCACAATTGGCACATATTATTCTATCAAATGAGATCCAAATAGTATCAATAATACTTTATAATTCATATAAATTCTTAAAAATCAATCTCAGCCACAGTAGGACACCGTGCCGTAATGGAACCATTCGTCACGTAATGGAACCACATGAAAGGTTTACATGCGTCGGAAATAGCTCAAAACCCTATACTAGATTTCAATAGAAAATTTATATAAATCTATTTCTAGCAAGCTTAACTACATGCACTACTAAACGAGATGATGAAAATATTTTGAATTTGTCGCTTTTTCAAATTTAATTTCCAATATATCGATCCTAGAAGAAAAATTGTGAGGACCAAACTTGTAGAAAATTAAATTTACTACAATTTTTGTCCTAACGGTTTTACTGTAAAATCAAAAATGGCCGAGTTATTCAAGAAAAACCGTTTTTTTGGAAAAGAACTAATAACTGATTATTCACGGGTCAAAATCTATAATGACTGAACTATTTATCCCTTTACTAGTTTTCACGTTTTTTCCATATTATAATGGTGACAAAATATGTCACAACTATAGTATACTAAATTGCTAAACCCTCTTAAAATTATGTGATATGGAAACTATATAGACTGATTTATGTTCCTTAGCTTGTTCAGATGATAGATAGTTTAGTTTAAATTAGATCAGACAGTTAATTAACAGAGTCAAAACTGATTTCATTTCCTTCCGTTAGTAAGTCATTACCATCTTGGCGAATTTCATTACCAGCGCGTATGTCATTACCTTCAGGCTTATATCTTGAAAAGTAATAAACTATGAAAGGTGCCTTTCTCAAAAACATATCCATAAACGAGCGCTAAACCATAAAAAAACCCTTTATTAGATCCAATTCAAGGAAATAAGAAAACTCGAGAGAATATCAACAATTTGAACGAAATCAGAGAACTACCCGTGTAAGTCTTTTTTTAAAATACCTTCGTTCATTTTTACTACCTACACTTACTATATTTTTAGCCCGACTAATTCAAATTATACGTTTTTAACGGCAATCAAGGACCTTAAAATAAATAGCCAGACGGAGTCTCGCTAGCAAAGAACTTGAAGCATGTCTAATAAGCTGGTTACCAATGTGTGCATACTGCTCGCAATAGGAAAAAAACTAGTTGATGTGTGCGTGCGGCTCGTATGTAAAAGCAGCCGGCTTATTAAAAATGGCTTCATCTCTCTTTTGGCGAGACTCCGTCCGGCTATTTATTTTTAGGTCCTTGACGGCAATCTATGAATTTAAAATCAGCGGCATGTAAACCATGACTTTTCTGTCCATACGGCACGTTTTTTGTTCCACTAGTACATTACGTAGCGTAGTGGACGTGACGTAAGTATGCCGGTAGTTAAATACATTGAAATAGTGCTTTGATTACTTGCAATTTACTACTTCTAACTTCTTTACATGTTACCGCACTTATGAATATGTCTAAATTAATAAACGGTTAATCTCAAAGTGGCTTCTTACCTTCAGTATATCCCGTTCGTAGTGGACAGAAATTTTTGGCACACCGTAACGCACGTCCAACTCATCACCTTTTTGAAGCGAAACTTACATTTTACACCTAAGTAATGGTTATATTAGGCTCAAAAGGTCACCAGTTATATAGAAACACAACTGTTTTGGTAATTTTTTGTAGTCTATTTGGTAAAAACGCCGTTCGTTAGTGGACATGTCCACCACGTTGGTTTTGGAGGACAGCAAACAAATTGTGATTTTATGATTTTTTTACTCTAGCTGTTAATAAATGTGCTTCAAAATTGGTAAACGATAATATGATCGATTCACACAATAGCCATGTTCAGGCCTAGAAGGAGTCAGATATACGTAAAATTCGCCTCAAAGTTACCAAAGTGTACGTGGGACACCCAAAAATCGGCACCTTTTCTTCGGTTTTTCTGACAAATAAAATACTTTTAGTAGGTTTTAAAGGGATTATTCATCATAATTATACAGTAAATGAGTTACTTTACCATTTTTACAAACAAACATTATACTTTAGAACAATATTTAATAGAAAAAAAATACTCTAAAGTCATGGGACAGCGATATTTGGCTCAAATATTTTTTTCTGAAATAGCCCATTTGCATAACTCTTGTTTTGTCGAATATTATTTTATCTAAAACTCACTTTGTCGATTCTTATTTTAACTAATCATTACCATATAGCCGAATATCATTTTAACTAAATTTTTTTTGTCTAAAATAAGCGTGTTTTGTATGGGTAATTTTTCTCTAAATTTGATAATTACCAAGATAAATGACGGATTGTAAAATGTAAAATTTTCAATGATGGAATATTATGTATACGATATTAGCCTGCGAAAATCCGAATCTAGGGCTCTCGCTGGTTAGGACGCGTGCCGACACAGCGCGCCCTAGAGTGTTTTTATAAAGCCGGAGGCGTGGAGGGAGTGCAGCCCTCGCCCGCCATGACGAAGCGCGGGAACGAGTGAGGCGAGCGGCTGAGGCTGGTCGCCGAAGGCGACCAACAAGCCGAAGCTGCGGAGCCGAGCGAAGCGACCGTGCGCCGTCATGCAAGGGCGGAAGGGCTGCTGTTCCCGCAGCGCCGGAGATACGGAAAGTCACTAGCCAAGTATAGACATAAAATGATGTACACAACACGGGAAGTACTAAAGAAAGCCCTTGATCGCATATTTACGTCCCTCGCTTGCAGCACGGGCCGCACACTTCTGCGATCTCGGCCTTTCTTTGTATTACTACCCTAGTTGTGTAATGGACTAATTTTATGTCTCTCCTCAACAGTTTCTAGGTAATATTAGTGGCCAAAATTTACTATTAGATAACAATTTTAGCTAAATTTTGACGATTAATTAATGTGGGTTGAGTTATATTTTAAGCGTACTGAGTTAAAAAATTAGAAGCTAATAGCATATCTTTTTTGATGGCATATATTAAGATTTTAGATGTCTACTGCTTGAATGCATGTTACAAGTTTAGATGCTAAAAAATAACCACCATGCTGAGTTGTATTTAGAGTGGCCTACATAGAAGATAAGTAGTGGCTAAGATAGTATAATTCAGACGCTCGGTAATTGTGGCTGACTTAGTAATTTAGATGGCAATGTAGATTTTTAGAGGCGAATAATGCTATTAAAAAGAAGTCTGTTTAATTAGCACCCTTTTCGAATTAACCGATTGAAATATAAAAGACGTACATACAATTCGTAATGATAGTAATGATCAAGTTGCGTTTCGATACGACGACAGCTAAGAATACTAGTTGAGTTGAAACGTCCGGCTTAATGGTGTCCGGTGTCGGATGTCGGGTGTCCCGTGTCGGATGTCGGGTGTCCGGTGTCGGGTGTCGGATGTCGGGTGTCGGAAGGCAGACTCGAGTCGGTAGAGAGACTAGCGGTGGCGGGTGCCGCGCCCCACCGCCGCGTACACTCAGGCCGTTGGCTACCTGTTGAATAAAAATTTACTTGTAAGTATAAATTCATAAGGCGATCATTTAGGCTGCACGTCCACTGGAGCGGAGTGCAGACGCGGAGCTGGAACAATATTAACTAATAAAATGTAACCAATTCAGTGTGGACATGGATAATTATTGTCTTATAGGTAAAACACTCAAGTTAAAGCCCTTCTTGCATGTGTGAGTGAAGTGTTCGGATATACATTCCATTTTTGAAAATTGTAATATGGCGTTTGCAACCTCATTATTTGCTTAACTTACAAGTTTAATTAATCCTGGCCACTTATAATTATAATCTTACTGTCGTGATGATTCAATAATAAGTTCCGATTCGATTCTATTAAATACCAGCTGTCGAACTTCGTTCCGCGTCAGAATTTATTTTTTTAGACGTTTTAATAGTTATTCTGTTATTCGGGTCGGAAACAAACCCAACAAATCAAAGATCATAAAAATCGATCCACCCGTTCTTGAGTTACAAATGGTGTAACTAACCCGACTTTGATTTAGATTATATTTATTTTATTATGCTTATGCGTTTTCTTGTAAACTTCACTAATACAATAGTTAAGTTTTTTACCTATACCGAGAAAGTCGGTGATGACGGACAAATCGTCGACCGAGGGTTAAAATAGTGTAAGACAGGCAAATAACTGTCCCTTAATTTAACCTACGATCGAAGAAATAAACAGAAGGAACATGAATGATCGCGTAAGAGTTCCGGTTTTTTTTTAATGAAACCCTTTATTAAATTCGTTATCTAATCGGTGGACCCTTATAGGCAGTAACACTATTATACTATTACCGGACCTTTATGATCTAACAGGGATATTATGTACTTGGGTCGGTGACTATCATTGTATAATCAACAGAATAAATGAATATTCTAAAGGTGACCTAACAAACAAAACCCATTTGCATTAGAGACTAGGTCGTGTCTAGTTAGAGCCTCTGCACATTGGGCCTCTGGTGGCGGCCACAGCCCGGCCACTGGTGGCCACTGAGTTTATTCATACATTTTGTATAGCACCGGCGCACACCGGGCGTGCTCGTGGCCGCGTTGGCCACTAGCTGCGGGAGTGGCGCGCGCTCGCTACTTGTAGCCGCGTATATTGGCCCAATGTGCGGCCGCTCTTAGAGGCAGGGTCGTCCCTAGTTAGTGTAACCCAGTCCGATCCACTCGGGGTGGTCCGGCTAGCGACCTGGTCCGACCCCAGGGAATGCCACGGCCGACCACCCGGTCATACAATCGCTACGCCCACTAGGGTTACGAATTAGTCAGGCTTTAAAAAAAATAGTGTAAAGTTGGACTGGCCTGTGCTCATGCGCCGGGTGCACGACGACTCGCTGGTAGTCGGGCCGGCGCTCCTGCCGCTGCCGCGAGCCCAGCTCCGCGGTGCCGTCGCGTGTGATGAACAGCTGCAGACCGGACGCTGCAACCACACAAGTGAGCTGTTTATGTTCTGTGCAGTCACATTTTTCGCTGCAAAGGGACGTCAGTCTCGGCACTACACTGTGCGGGTTGACGGTGGCCCTAGTAACATTTCTGATTCAAAAAAGGCCATAGAAAGGTTCTAAAACCAGGAATGTAACCAGTTAATCCTATTTTTGGAAAATCTTACGTATTGCATGCGTTTACCGATATTTTTTTGTGGTTCGTATTTGTGGACTCTATCTAATTGATTTGAAGCACAATCAAGTTTGATAACGGAATCCTACACAAAAAGAAATCAATGAGTAACCAAAATCACTAACAGGTTAATTTAGAATTGCAGAACCTAAGACACTATCAAGGGGGATACTCACTCTCCGCAGATTCGTCGGCGTGCTTGAGGTCGGTGGCCGCGAGCAGCTCGTCGATCAGCGAGTCGGGGTTCACGCGCGTGTTCTCCACGCGGCACGACACCATGTGCTGTCGGACACGCAACACGTTCATATTAAACGCACTCAAATTCTGAACAATATCATTACAATAGGCTAGACGACTAAAAAAACTGTTTAGTCCGTCAGTTAGATTATTAAAAAATATTGTACACGTACTTTTTCTTTTGTTTGCCAACCCCAAAATCACGAGGCTAGAGTGCTTAGAAGTTTCGAGTGACGTCACTCCTTGGTACAATTTTCACCTAGAAGTGACGTCACAAGCCCCCACTCCAGAAGTTTGATAATCTATCAAACTTCGGTTTGTCGATGTTTAATATTTTGATAAAACAAAAAATACGTATTTTTCCATAATCTAACTGACGGACTAAATAGAATTATGTATTTTTAATCCAGTTGGCATCCCTATTGGCGAAATATTTATGAATGGCTCTAAGATTTTTATAACACTGTTTATTTGTTGGTGCCGTGACTACGCGATATTACATTTTTAAATCACATCGTCACCATGAGCGCGTTTAAGTTTGGACTAAAAATAATAAAATAAGATAGACGGGTAAAATAACATAAAATAATACATAATAGATTGAACATTAATTAATTCACTCGAATCTCCAACGGCTCTCCGGGCCAACACGGGCGCCGAACCCCGAACTGAGCCAAAGAGAGCCACTGGAGATGCAGGTTCGAATTCTGCCCGAGGCAGGTACGAGTAAGTTTTCAATTTCGTAAGCAGAGGTATATGCTATAAAATTTCATATAATTCACTAAACGATAGTTTGTGAATCCCATCCCTTACCTGCGGCTCATCATTCGGCGCGGGCGCCTGCTGCGTCGGCGCGCGCTTGCGGCGCTCGTATGCGGCGCGCGCGCGGTCCAGGGAGCCGCTCTCCGACGCGCTCGCGGTCAGCGACCCCGAAGACGGGTTCCTACGCAACAACCGCTTGTAATCATGGCGCCCTGGTAGCACGGTGGCGGTAGAAATATTCACCCGCACGAAAAGACACACGACTGTTTTTTAAATTGATACCTGACCGAACTGAATGGCAATGAGGGTATTTAGAAATCAGAAATCCACCAGCTGGCAGCAGGGTGGCGAAAGGTCTATTTGGCAGAAGATGTCAAAATCAGGTGGTGTCATTGGTGGATCTTGACGCCTACTGTCAAAAAGACCTTTCGCCACCCTGCTGCCAGCTGGTGGGTTTATGATTTCTAAACACCCTCATTGTACTTTAAGAGAAAAGAACTTGAGCCAATCCCAATCTTCCGGCTAATACAGAAGGTCGGTATTTCTGTGAGGATCTACTGTGAGTTGAATTAATTGTTTGATGCTCTTCGTTCGTATAGATATATCTGCAACTGCCTGTGTAGGCGATTAAGACAAGAAAATAATATGCGTAAAGACCAATTCGTGTATTGTACGTATTTTATTAACGCCGTACAAAATAAAAAAATAATACATTGCAAAACAATTACTATACATTGAATTTGATTTAGTAGATCCAATTACATATATCAAGAAACATTTTAGTAGTAAATTTGCTTTGTAACTTATAATAGTTAATTATAACACACAAAAATCACTCCACATGACTCGTACAAACATACAAACGAACGATATAGATTTTGATTAAAATTATGTACTTAAGTATAACACGTTTTATTAGTAAAAAAACCTCTAAATAACTACTGAATGCATAGAAAACCGCTTACATGCTTGAAAAGTAATATTTGAAGGTACATATATTTCCACCGATCGTTTACACAGACAAAAGAATATTTGTCGCCAGATGTCACTCAACTTGACCAAGTGACGTCTGGTGAGCCGCTGTCAAAACTTGGCCAAACGACCAACGGGTTGAGAAGTTTCCCTTCCTCATAGTCGTCGACAAACTGAAGCTCTTGTAACCGACCGGAGGAAAGCTACCTTTGGCTATAATAATTATAGTACTCGCACCCCACTAAGAAGCTAAATATATACAATACATTCCACCGTTTTATACAATCGCCATCTCGGCGAACAGAATGATCCAGTCCTGAATCCGAGCATCATCGCAGCAAGCAACGAACACACACATGATATGTCACATGTAGTTTTTGCAACAACGAAGTTTTTTTGACAATTTCATGACTCATTACTTTAATCGTAATGTAAAAGATATTGATATTACTAAGTCCAATTATAAAATGCCACAAAGACACTATACACAGTGTCAACTGTGACAGTTCTGATTCTTATATCTGTTGTTTTAGAAATATAACTTAACTGTGAGAGGTGATTGCCACAGTGCAAAATAAAATAATGCAGTGATGATGAGATGTCATGTTATACTACTTGGGAGAAATAAACACAATTGAAGTGAGCGCGGCCAGTGTTACCAACCGACCTCAAAAACATGACCCGGCTGAGTTGGGTTTGGACTTCAATGGAGACTGGAGAGTCATGGACATCGGGTGGACACTTAACAAGAACACGAGACGGACTAACATGGATATAGAAAACTTGGGGTAGAAATTTCTGAGATTCGTTCGGGTATTTATAAATTTCACTGTCTGGAATATAAGTCCGCTATCTAAATTCGTAACGGCATGCTTGGTACGGTGACTTCAACACTTAGATCTCTCTTGTATTTGGTAGAAAAAGTGCATATTTCATATAATGTATACTTGTATATGAAATACCGTATGCGATAAAGAAGCGATATTATAAAAATGTTAAGAAATCATGCAGAATAAGGAATTGAAAATTATTACAGCATACATCATATTAAAACCAGTAGGTATAAAAAAACTGACATAAGTTTTCACTGATAAAAGTCTAGTTTAGGATAAGACTGAAATTGTATAAGCTAAATAAAAGCCTTCAGTGTAAAACATTATTATTTAACACAACTAACGTTTTGAACGCGTTAACGTTATAGTAATTTTCATAAGAAACGCTCACGGGATCGAGTGGTTGGTTGCGTTAGCACTTACACAGAAGGTTTCAATAAATACTTTTCCTGGATTAAACCTCTACATGTCATCGATTTGGTCCTCGTTAAAGCCTTTTAACGTTTTAATGACTCGAGTCAGCAATAAATTGGTCCCTGAACACATTTTTTTGCATAATGCAAGTTTCATGTCGATAGCACATCGATGAAAATAAAACAAAGCATTTATATTGACAACAACCATAATATGTTTTACAACAATTTTATTTATAAACGAAAAATACGTTTAATATTGGACGCCACCCAGCGAAACTACATATAATAATAATAATTAAACATTTATTTAAGACGCCATGGGTCCACATTTTAGATGTAATTTACACAAAATAATAAGATAATTAGTGGGCGTTATGCACTATTAGTCGTGCGTCAAACTTTGGTTTAGAGCACTTGGTTGATGTATGTATAACATATTCATTTGTAAAACTAAGCATCGTATCAGTTGATCCGACGCCAACATTGACCAAGGGTCATATTATGACCTTATTCGCAGTCTGTTAATGTACCATTAATTTGACCGAAGCTTAGTTTCAGTGGATAGCGTCCTAACAGCAAAAGCAGCACGATCGGACTAGCTACAGTAACATCGAAATAACGGTTTACCTTTGAATCGCCGACAATCGTTCCATCGAATTCATTTCATTTCATTTCAATGACAGATCATTTTTCCGAAAGCATTTCTCGGAAACCATTTTTTTCTCAAGGTTATTATAAAATACACCCGACTTAACATAAAACTTTTCAAAGTAAAAAGTTGTCAATGAAATATAAATTCGATGAAATGAAACTTTGGTCGACAAAACGGCAGGCATCCGATTATAACATCTACCGCCTGTACACATAAATTTACGCGTACTATTTATGAGTACAGGACTAAAATGCTTGCGTCAGTACGATATGTGCTAATTTACACTTAACATTTTAATAAAGACTGAAACATAAGATAGCAGATTCTATTCCAAAACTATTTTATTTCTTAATCAAAGTGTAAAAAAGCACAGTAAATGCCACATGCCATTATGTCAAAGGAACAAAGTTTAAAGTGGCATAGCACATGGTCGACCGTGGATGAATCTTCGAGGTATTTGAACGTTGAGTGGTACTTGGACGCCAGTATGACAGAATAATTAAATGCATTCAGTTTTTGGTTAGGTATCGTGTCCATAACATACTAGTATTTAGTACTGTACAAATTGTCGTCTATCATGAAATAAAAAAGGTATAATATCAAGTTAAAAACGACCAAACGCAAGCCTTTACAGTAAAAGGAGATAAAGAATGCACATCGATCTTTGGAAAGAGGCAATCGGCTAATTTCGACTTCGTATAGCGATATCTGTGTCGCACACACCATGACGTTTGTTTTGTCAGTCGTGGTTCAAATGCGAGAGAGTGCAGTCGCATATCCAAGTCAATATATATATAGAGTTGCTAAAACTTTCACAAAATTAAATTTGTACTATGGCATCTATAGGAATTTGTCGATCTTTAAACCCACATTTAAATATGCTAGTAGTATAACATCAGTTGCTAATGCTCAGTCACAGTCAGTATTATTTTCCCCATCAAGCAATAATATATAGTTACATCGTGTTTTACAGATCTATATATTCCACGTGAAATCAAAACAAAACAACAATAAAGTACTTAGTTCTAAATTCAAATTCTGATGAACGATTAATCTAATAATTGATGTACATGGAAATTAGCATTCGTTTGTATTCGGAAATGCGATGATTGCCGATGTGCATTCTTTATGGCCGTTTACTGTACCTGTGTTAAAATTATTTTGGACACTAAGAAATATTTTATTGATTCTTGATTTCGACCCCTCAGATAGAATTAACATCGTCGACTGTCATTTGTGAATTTTCAGAAACGAACGTTCTACTAACAACAAGCAAAATTTTTGCGATCTAAATGTACTGGCTTTTAAAAACTCCGTCTAGGAGCAGATCTTCAAATAACGGTATCATTTGAATGGCCAATATCGGTATGGTTTGTAAACCCTGGGATTCATCCACAGTCCTGTTACGTGTGGGCACTGACAGCGCGGAGCTCGGCCGGCGCGGCAGCGAGTCGCGGAGCGCGGCGCACGCGCTGCACTCGCCGTCGCCGCGTCTGGACATACCACACGCAAGTGCGCTTACGTACAGTACCCGTTACGGACCCGGGAGAATACACTAGTATATAGGTTCCCAAACTTTTTTGACTTGCTACCCACTTAGGCATGATAAAAACATTCAGCGCCCCCCACGACAAACACCGACGGGGCGGGGGGGAGGGGGGGGGGGGCAATCGGGGCTGACGCAGCCTGGAGAAACCCCTACCGGCGTACAACGACGCGTGATTTGGGGATAGTACCAACGCCAGGAATAGTTTGTACTGTAGCTGATATTGTGATTTAAGTTTTTTTTCAAAAGCTATAGCGCCCCCCCGGATAGCATTAACGCCCCCCAATTTCTTCCAAGACCCCTACCGCCGAAACGGGAACCTATGCACTAGTAGACCGCACGTAAGCTCTAGAGCTCCGATACCCGGCGTTTTAGTATGGACTATACCGCCGTCATAAGTTAAAAAGTCGTATCATCTATGACACTCATAAATAAGGTAAACGTCCTAGTGCTCGACACGCTAATGACCAATAGTCGACACCCTGCTGTCACCTCTATTGCTAATGACTTAACTAGATGGCAACTACTGCGTCAATGTCGAGCACTCGGACGTTTACCTTATTAAGGTAATTCTCATACCTATGGTCTCGTCGTCACTAGCGTGGTTAAATAAGTAATTGTCGATTTTCTGAGGTAAAGTTATACCAGTATTGGAAGCGGTGATTCACTCTTACTATGCGAGTTTGGGGATGTGGGCTGCCACTGTTACTGAGAACGGCCTACAATCTATATTGAGAGGGGTGCCAAGTTTCGTTAATTTTCGAGTCTTCCTAGTTCACATGCGATCTGTATTTGTAGAGGCGCATACTCACAGCACCCGGGCCAACATTCGAACATTCGACCTAGACCGGTAAGGATCAGGCGTTGCGCGTAAACGTTCATATATGACACGCCGACACATCGATACAATTTACATGTTATACGTATGTAAAGTCTAGATGGCGCTAATCTCACGCCTAGGTAGTTCTCGCAATGCAATGACCAGGCGAGCAGACTGCATTGCTATACTGAGCCAAAGATATTATTATATACGTTTGGGGTCACAGCTTTATAGGACCTTTGGTTCAGTGTCACATGCAGGAGATTACCAATTCTATTCTATTGTACCAACGACTTGCTAAATCGACTAAATCCTTAATTTCGATGTGATTACAATAACACGGATGGAGTTTTAAATAAAAATATGAATTGAGGTACAATTGAAATTGGATCTAGACGACTTCGACATGCGTCGACACATTTTGCATTACTGTTTGAAGAATGCGGACATATGTTTTATCCTACTACGAATGATAATTATGTGAACACACTATTCCAATTCTCAGACCATTCGAGTCGCCTCTCAATCTGTGATTGTATGAAATGACATTATATGCATGGAATCTCATGTAAATATCTCGCTCGAGCCCAACAATGATTCATTGATTGACGTTTTCAAACCGTATAACAGTATAATATAGAGCATTCATCTCTTTCACATTAACCCAGCGCAATAGAGACGAGTACCAATAAACAAAAACATCGATAAAATCATTTTAAATCATAATAACTATTGATAACCTATTTACGCATATCGATAAAATGAGCTTACGACTAATTTGATGGTTAACACAAAAACCCCAAAAACAAAAAAAACTAAAAACAAAGAAAGAGACAAAAAATAAAAACAACAGGATAGAAAGAGAAGCTGATAGTCCCGCTCGTGCCCTCAACCTAGTTAGTACGCTCGGACGTTACAGGAGGAGGAGGGAGGGGGTACTGACTGGCCCGGTCGAATCTATTACAACTTTACGACTACACACACTTAATCTATGAGTTGAAATTGTGTACTCGGCAGTTCAATGTAGTTACTTACAAAGTTGTTGAGTTCAGGCTAAAGCACTACTTTCTCATAAAAAAAGCAAAACGAGTAAAAATTTTGTTCTACAACTTGCTGCCTAGAATTGCTTAATTTATCAGAAATGTTTTATCAAGTAAGGACAAACGAACTTCAACTTCGAGTACACCATTTGTCAACACAGACCAAAGCAATATGCCATCCATCCAGCTGGACAGGACAAACTTCGACGGAGATGACAAACACCTCTTACAACAGACGTTGACAAAATTCCGCTCGGCTAACACCCAGCTATCACCCCAGACGATGCGAACGAGTAGACCGACCGAGCCCGTCAACCTCGGGACGTGAAGCAAGCCACACAGGGTCGCACTAACCTCGGGTCCGTATAGCTGTGCCGCGTCACCTCGCCCCGCCGCCGCTCCGACGCGTAGTGACACCGCTGTATCACTGACACCTTCACTTCCTTCACTTCTTTAACCTCTTTCGGGGTCGACGTGAAGAGGTCCTTGTCGACTGCCTTGTTCGACAAGCTCTTAAAGCGGTTGCGGACGTCGACTGAGGAGCCGGGGTCCGCTTCCGGGTCAGATGTGATGCTGTAAAACTCGTCCTCGATGCACCCGGACAGTCGATTGGCGTCGGAGATTAGAGAGCTCTTTCTGTGCGCCAAGGGCGTTAGGAACGGGAAGTTGTTGAACAGTTCCTCGTTCCGTTTGTTACGTTCTATCAGAGCCGGGATTGTGTTTAACGATTTCTGCTTGAAGATCTGGAAGTTGGTCAACGGTTGGACGGCGTTGCTGATCATTGTGGCGGCGGCCTTCTTTTTCTTATCGAAGTACGTGGGCATGGCGAAGTGTTCGTTGGTCAGCGTGGTGTCCGGGGTCTTGTATTCCTCTGAGGCCGGGGACTGCAGCGCGTGACGTATCACGTCCGGCGGCCCGGTGAGCGTCGTGTTCGGGGTCAGATAGACGTCCGAAGTGTCAGAGGATATCGTCTTTTCCAGAAGCAGCTTCGTAAGTGTTTGTGCCCGCCCTGTGTGCTTACACAAGCGACTGCGGGTGAGGGGACGAGAGAGGAACATAAAAAATAAAATTAATAAAGCTAACAATCGGTTAGTTACGTGTGGTCGGGGGGCGGGCACGTTGCTGTGCTTGCACGGTTGTTAATGGCCGGCGGTCACACGGCGCGCGGGGCAATACGCCAGATTCGCAATCTACCGGATTCTCCATACCAAATTCCCTTTACGCTATATCCTTAAAATGCGTTACTTAATCTAAAATTACTGGAGAAGGCCAGCGCTGGACAGATAACTACGTAATACACTCCACGAAGCCTAAGGCGGCGAAACACAGCCATACTTAAAGTAAGGATATCCTGCAATGGACGAAACCTCAACCCCCAGAAACGAGAAACAAGAGATGGAGAGTAGGATCCGTTACGATATTACATAAAGCTTTATTGTTTGATTTACCAAATAACTTAGTGCCCTCATGATTAACACCCGAAACGTATAAAAACAAGCCGGTCATAGATTTTCTCTTATAACCTTGTTTTGACATTTAGATGTATTGGTACAGGTGATATCTAATCGTAACGGACGCTACCCACGAAAATTACCCAAGTAACTGAATTAAACTGAAGGTACTTTGAATATCTTAGACCTTGAGTATTTGATATATAGAAAATCAAATAACTAGCAAGTCTAGTTTCCAGTGACTTACGATTGCAATGTAATCAACATAAATTATTTATATAAGTAATAAAGTTTTGCCTCGTCTAGTTTCGCTCACCATGTGACCGCGACTTTAAATCCTCGGCCGATACCGCCAGTATCTTCCAGTGGAATATTGCAGTATATTTGAAACTTACGAAATCTTACGAGTCTTTACCGACCGCTTACTAAGTACATTTGGTGTTGAATCCGAACAACATAGTATTTCGTCATAACTTTTAACTTCAGGAATAAATGCAGTAAGTATATACATACTTACTACGTTTTTCCCCACGGCGTTTTTTAGATACGAGTTTCTTTTCAAAGTAGTGATTATATCCAAGTTTGCCGAACACATTTACGACACTAGTGGCATCGACCAGGATCTCTAGCATCTTGAAACAAAATAAAAATACAGGAGGTAGCATTAAAATAAAATATTAATAAACACATAGAAAATATAAAATAAAAATAAAACCCACCCCGAAACAAGTTGCAGCATTCTCAGCGCAATTCTAATGATTTTATTGTCTTTAGACAATGAAGATGTTAATAGCCATTAAAAAAATCATTCATCAACGACCAAGCAAAACGGCTGGCACGATTTAACTTTTTATAGTAGTCAAAACGTGTTTATATTCAGTGTTGGTAATTAATTAATCTCAAAAACCAGTCATATAAGTACTAACTAAAATCCTCTAATTTTTTTAAATCACTAATCTGTGGCCATAATACCTCAACTTAGTGATTTGACCAAATTATATCATGCGAGCCGTCGAGTAGTGCAGCCACACACAAAGATCTATCTTTCAATCGATATTATAAAATCTCAAAACTCAGTATATAAGGTATATTTAAAATACAGCGGGTCGTTTTATTGCACGTGACTGCAGAAAGACTATCACAACTGACCGCCACACTGTAGAGTTTTGTCTGAAAATATGTATACATTTCAGAAATTATGTCTGTAGAATAAGAATCTAAATCGTATATACATATTTTTAGACGTACAGTCGACGTCAGGAATATACACATTTCAACCTTATTTCCTTGGAATAAGGTCGAAAAGTGTAAACATATTTCTGACGTCGACTGTACTAGATTTGAATATTTGTTACGTTATAAGTCGCGCGGCGAGTTGTGATAGCCCTCTAGGTACGCGAACTCATCAAATTGCCGAACTCCATCACTCAAACCGATCGTTTTCTTTCAACGTATCTTCTATTGGCAGTTAAGGAAGTGGGCAGGACAAGTGACATATGCCAAGACAAAATGTGGGGCTAATTTAGTGTGTGGCTTAATATAAAGATAGTCATTGAGTGTTACAATGTGTTGTGGAGACATATTGAAACTGCCCATTTCCCAACCTACTCGTAACTACCAACCCATTCCCGCGAAACCAAGCCCTAATATAATAGTACCAATTTGCATTTATTTTTAATATTCTCTGTGGTTTTTATGAATGTTTTAACGGAGTATCTATGGTCTCGGCGTTTTGAGTCCTCTACATCTACACTATAATTATCGGCTTGTGGTATCTATTATGTCAACTAGCGCACTAGAACTCGAATCCCGACAAGGTTGTCTGACAAAATGTAAAATGTTGTGATTCCATGCAGACGGCTGCCCATGCGACCTTTGACCGCGTTATTTGGAGGGATATTGCAGTCGGTAGCGATCCTCAGTAATGAAGGAACAACGGAGAAGATCCTGTCACCACGTGGTGCTTAAAAGGACACAAAATGTCGAGACAAAAAAATTATGATGATGAGTGGTTCGATTACGAAAATATTTAACGTCGTGTTGTTTATATATATATTGTCAGAAATGATAAAGATGTATCGAACGTTAGGTTACGTTAATCCAACTTCTTAAAATGACCGACCATGCACACTCATATTCTGAATTAAGATTGTCAATCGAGAAAAGAATTGAAAGTTATTTTTTAGTAAATTACTACACAATATCTCTGTTAGCCCGGTTTCTTATACAAATTTTACGTTTAATATGTATTACCTTTGTCCCATATTAAAGGAGCAAAATACTGGCACACATTAAAAAGAATAACGAGGCAATGTACTAATATCGACATTATGTCCTTATTCCTCCAAATGTACTTAACGTTTTCAGCCACCTTCTGTCTTGTACACGCTTGCGTGTAAAAAATATCAACTTTGGGTAAGAGCCAAACTTTTGCACCGTCGCACTATGCCAAATTTTTTTACCCATCAAAAAGATAGTACCTAACGCAAATTGTCCATGAACAAAAACGATCATGATAATTCTGACAAGATACTTCTTCAAGTTAATGTCGGTCTAACAGTAATGTTAGACCTACTGTTTGTCAGAATATTATAGGACAGGAACGATTTACGTAGGCTTTTCAACACCGTTGTCTCATTGCGTTACGATTTAAGTTTTGTTTTTGGACGGTGCTGTTTCTTCGCTTTGACGGTCCAAAAATGAGCTCTTAATACTTAGGCCTGGTGGCTAGTTGCACTAATAAAGAATGGTAATGCGTTCTACACACCTCGCAATTTTACCACCAACAAGTCGTACTATCGGTTGCGGTCTGATTGTAAGGTATAGTATATGCAAGTATAGGCAAGTTAGTGGTTGTCCTCACCCATTCCGAGCGATAGCAACAACATGTTGGCAGAGAAATTGCAAGGTCAATAGCTTACATGAGTGTTTTAGATATAAGGACGCGGATACACAGGCCCAGGAGAGGACGTACCTGTTGTGGTGGGGACGCGAGGCGTCCGCGGAGTCGCCCTCGGAGCTCTGTCGGGAGTGCGCTGAGGCGGCCGACACCGAGCTGCCGTAGCCTGACGCCTGGAATAATCAATGTGGAGGGTCATTTGAAGTCCCATTAGCAAGGACACGATTTCAGCACCGATTGAATAGCTCTCTTTTGTTAGACTTTCTAATGTAGATACTTGGATTTTTTTAAACTGTCGCATTTAACTGTTTTTTGGGTTCTTCCCTGTTTGTGTCGTTTCTATACAAAGCGACGGTCCGTATTAAGGTGCTCCGGGATCAATAGACTGTGGGATCAGTCCTGTGAGCCCTATCCACCGAGAGTTCATGATAATATCACAGCGATTACACCTCGCTTCTCAACCAACCGAATGGAAACCCAGCTTTAACAGGACATGCGGCCCTCAGCTTTATACTAATTGGGTAATCGGAACAAAATTGAATAGGGTATTTGACAACAATCAAAATAAATTCATTAACTCTAACCAGCAAATTACGCTTCCAAAACAGCCCGGAAAAAGTCATTCAAACTTATTTTCGTGCCATCAACGATTTTACAATGACGAAAACTAAAAATACGGCACCATGTTGAGCATGACGTCACAAGATAGTATTTCATACTAAACTGCATACTTTCGGAGCGTTTTGACACTTCAGAAAAAGAAGCTGATTTGAACTGTCATCAAGTAGCCTATTGTAAAATTTTACGGTGGCGTAATTTCACAATAGTTGTCAAAATCTTTTGGTGTGATTGGTGAACTGACACCTGCTGTCAAAAAAAACTTTCACCACTGTGCTGTGCGCTGGTGGAATTGTGATTTTTAAACACTCTCATTCCGGCGTCTGGGCGTAGCGCGGTAGACGGACACGCATACAGCCGCCGCACGCTTGTATTAGTGTAACTAACGCAGTGCTATCGTGTGTATCTTAAATTCTGTTTCATTTTAAGGGATGTTTACAAAAACAACATAAAACTGACTAGACTGGTTGATCCTTATAGAGGAACATTTCTAATGACAGTAGGTGTCAACAACCAGCTTAGTTAACAACAACTTAGTTATGTTGTTTTTGTAAACATCCCTTCATTTGTTTACTCGTGTGAGATAGTCACCTTGCTGCTCATGTCCCCGGAGGTGTTGGAGGAGTTGCGCGAGTGCGTGTGCTGCTGCAGGCAGTTGGCGCACGACGCGCCGCCCGCCCAGAGCGTGCCCGCGCCTGGAACGTGAGTCAAGCCCGTGAGGAGACGGTCAACCTACAGGGGTTTGGTTAGGGGGGGCTACAACTTTGGTTTTAATTTAGGCCTAAAATTGTGTAAGAAACAGTGCAAGGTATTACGGCGACATTTAACATTAATAAAGGATAGTTAAATACTTTTTTTAATAGTAGTTTATGTGACTGTTCATAATCCGGTCCTGGGTTCGAATCCCGGCAAGAGCAAATATTATTTATGTAATGATATTTGTTTCTGAGTCTTGGATATTTTCTATGTAGGTATTTAATTATTTGTATTTTTGGTTTTATATCGTCGTCTAGTATCCATAACACAAGCCTTATTGAGCTTACTATGGGACTAGTTCGATTTGTGTAAGATTGTTCCTAGTCCATACTTGGCCCTAGGATAAATACGCCCCTGCAAGTCTAGTTGCTCCGGATGTATTTCTAAGAGAATGGGGAATATGCATGATATTCTTTATTTACTTTAATAAAAGCTCATTCATACAAGAAACAGTAGGAAAAAAATATTTTTCGAATAACTATAAAAATAATCAAGATATAAGACAACAAAGATTTATCTCTATCTCTTTCTAACAAAACAGAATATAGTATGGAGATTGTATGGCGGCCGTGTACTATGACGTCATAGTCCATATCGGATCTCTCTGTCTAATCGCTGTCTGATTAGTGCTTTAAAATGTTTATATCTTCCGTACTTCTCGTTCGATTTTAATTTTATTTTGACTTTATTTCATCTTTTTTACGGTATTTTCATATTTTGTTAAGCAATGTGTTAAAAAAAATTCATGCATATTCCCTATTGTGTAAGTTCGTTGTGTCTTAAGCCTGTACTGATATCATACGCACTATCGCACTTTGCAGACTAGCCATAAATGTATATGCAATAAACAGCGAAATCAAAGCTAAGCAGAACTTCGCACATATTAATATTCGTGTTTGTAATAAACTTGTAACTTACTCGTTCCACAGCTTAAGAAGCTATAAAATGAGGTAGAACATTCTGTTTACCCGACTTAGTCTCGTAGAAACTTGGAACAGAGTTAGTTTACCAACAACAAAGATTATATGCAGCTTAGAAAAGTTTCGCAAGTGAAACCGATCTAAGTACCTGAAGTGGAGGTAAATTATTGTTTGAAATGGCAAAATCAAATAGGGTAATAGACATTCGCACTAGATCTACAATTTGCTTTACATATAAATAGAAACATGTATATTCTTCGCTCAGCATTGTGTGATCACACATAAGAATGAAATAATAACCATTTTTGTACGGATGTTCCAGAAATATTAGTCATACAGTATGAAAATGAGTAATAGGGTATTTGACAACAATCAAAATAAATTCATTAACTCTAACCAGCAAATTACGCTTCCAAAACAGCCCGGATAAAATCATTCAAACTTATTTTCGTGCCATCAACGATTTTACAATGACGAAAACTAAAAATAAGGCACCATGTTGAGCATGACGTCACAAGCACGTCACAAGATAGTATTTCATACTAAACTGCATACTTTCGGAGCGTTTTGACACTTCATAAAAAGAAGCTGATTTGAACTGTCATCAAGTAGCCTATTGTAATTTGTCAGTTTTTACCGATGATACATATACAGTAGAACTCGCTCGAGACGATACTGAAATGACCGCATGTTAAGAGGAAAGCGTAAAGCACGATGGAAAACTATGTAAAAAAGTTGTATGGACCGCGTTAAATGCGGGTAGGTAATCGCATTAAACAGGTTCTAGTGTAATGAGTATCTCAGTTACAACTATGCCTGGCTATGGCATATGAATAGACTAATAGGGCAGGAAATAGTGCCGCTCTACTAAACATATCACTCGCAAACTGCTCAAGACACATGAATTGCAATCTTGCTCTTACCGCTGAATTCTCTAGTTCAACTCTAAATGGTTATAAGTTTCCTTGCATTACCATTGCCCTGGACCCCTTCTTCTCTAGCTGGTGAATTGAGACCAATTGCACTGATGCAACGTCACAATTGACCGCCACTTGCCCGTCAATGTGCCGGCTTTTGTATCTGATTGGATCGTTCTGCTGCGATCTGACACGGTTACGATACATGCCGCTGTGATAAGTTGGAACATGTAGGCCATACATAAAACAAATTAGGCTCTCTCTTTAAGGACACAAGCGAGCGATTCATTAGATCGAAGTAAGTCCCAAAGAGTCCCGACTGTTAAGGGACAGGAAAGTGGAGGAATACTTGTAGTTTGTACGAGTAGTAATACGATAAATCATCCGGGCTAGCCCGATTCATCACAGTTGTGCTAAAGTTAGAGAACTTACCCGGGTGGTCCATTACGGCGTTGGAGTACGTGTCGTCCGGATCGGGCGACGGCAGCTCGCCGGACGGCAGCGACGACAGTGGCAGCGAGTGGCTGCCTTCTGTAACAAATATACGCTGTTAACTTCTGCAGGCAAAAAGGCACTCTCTATATATAGCCTAGCCACTATGCTTGACCATTTTCGGAAATAATAAAAGAGACTGTCAATTATGAGGGAATGGTTTGCAAAGCAAAATTTCATAGGCAAGGTAGACATTGAGTCCCATTATCTAAAGCGACATCTGACGAGTTAATTGTTACTCGTCATTGCTATAGCAAATACTGAATACATTCTCCTGTTGGATGTAATTACTGAATCGTTCATCGATTTCACTGTTCCCTAACTATTTTGGCTCAGTGACCCAAAAAGGATCTTGGTCGCCGGTATGAGACCACGCCATTTGACCCGATCCTGCGCAGTTTCTCGGCAGTTTCCAGCTTGAAGCTTACGCAGGTCCGCCTCGACCACGTCTCCCCAGCGATAGTGACGCGGTATACTGACCGTAGTTGGAGCGCTTGGTGAGCGAGCCGAACCCGCTGCTGGGCGTGGAGGAGGTGCAGTCGTCGTCGGCGCCGCCGGCGGCGCTCTCCGACCCGCTGTCCGCCTTGCCGTCCACCACGTCCTGCTTGCGTTCCGGCCTGAGAACAACAAAGTTATCAATAAATTTCGCGGAATGCCGCAGTGGGAAAGCTAAAAAACATACAGTTGATGAATGCCGGTCGGGTAACACAGTCCCCTATGACAGTAAGTGATGTCCTGAAAGTTATGTCCCGAGTTACTCGCCCCACCTGCACCGCTTCTCTTGCCCGGGTGGATTTCATCGACTTAAATTTCACCATACAAAAAATTGGTTTCTAAAAAAACTCATGGAAATGCATATTTTTCTATCATAAATGGTTAAGGAGACTTTGATTATTAATGTCTGTATAATTAGCCAATCATTTGATGCATAGTTTCGGAGTTATGAGCTCCTAAAAATTAAAACTTGTTATGGTGATGACGACTAAGCTATGGTAATGATTTTATGAGGTATGGTGATGATGTTATGTTTAGGGTAATGACGATTTATAGGTAATAGGATAAAAAAAACAGCCGGTAAGCAAATAAACAAACATTTATGGATTTCAACAACACTTAGGCTGGTTTTAGAGTCACGCTGACCGCCCGCTGACCGTCGGCGCTGACAGATCAATATGTATGAACTTCTAGGGAGCGTTTTAGTATAACGCGTAGCCATCAGCGCGGACGAGCCATACATATCGCCGTCAGCGCCGACGGTCAGCGGGTGGTCAGCGTGACTCTAAAACCAGCCTTAAATTCAATTAAAACACACAGTCAAAATTTACACAAAGTCTAAGTACAATAATATCTGACTAGTCAAGTAAGCCGCCCGCGTAATTCCTGGCACAAAGGTGCCCAACACACTTGCCGCATTACCGCGTTGAATCGCGATGGACAACCTTTGCACCAAGAATGACCCGGAACGAGGGTCGAGACCCCTCTCACGGAAACGGCGCCCAATCTTTGCGACAAAGGCCTTAGCGTCAGACCCCCAACACCCGGTCGTCTCTACCGCGAACGGGACAAACATACAACCCGTAAGTACCGAATACTTATCGCGCTTTCTACAAGCCGCCACCTCAACGGCTGCTCCTGCAGACCTGGTGCTGGTGGTACGAGCAAGATGCGAGGCAGCAAAAGTGCTGACGCATGTAACGTCCCACAGACGTTACCTCTCTACCAGGGTACCAAGGTCATTCCATCAGGTCTCTTGCCATCCGTCCGGCTAAGACCAGGAGGCTCCAACAAACACGGAACATTTGCCGATACCAACGCCCTCCGGTTGATATCGTTGAGGGCATGGTGGCGAGAAAATCTCCCAGCACAACGACAACAACTCAAGGCATGGTGACCGTTACCCTCAACCATGGTGCCGCAGATGCATAAATGAGGTTCACAAACATCGCAGCCCAGGCGGAGAGCCACAGCCACCCTTAACGAGTCGTTTTCAAGGAGGGTACCCAGGTGTGGAGAGGGAAGCGCTTGCAGCCATGCCCCGGACTCGGGCCTCGTTACAGCGTTCAGTCTCGCTCTCTCCACATCGGAAGCACCCTCTAACAGGCCGTCCATAACCCGCTTCACCCCTACGTCATCCCATGCCCGCTCACGTTCCAGTTTTTTTCCGGTAGGACCGAACCTGGGTTGAGACCCGTCCAAGCTGCCTGGGCTTCAGACGCGTACGGAATGGCTGCCTTGCCAACACCCAGCGCGAAAATTTCGGAAACGAGCTTTACGACTCCGCCAGCCGATGCTAAAAAAGCCGGCAGACTCACATCCCGTGCGCGCCGTACGCCCAGTCCACCGTTCCGGATAGGGAGAGAAGCTTGGTCCCACTGGCTCGCACCGAGAGACACATTGAGCAGACACTCCACTGATTCCTTCAAAACAGAATCGAAGGGGTCAATATGCTCGGGGCACAGCCAAGTAGGCACAGTGCGCAAGACTAACGGAGCACATACGCAGTATGAAAAAACTGGAGAACATTCTTCAGTGGCGGAACATTCGCTAAATTCGGATACGACGCACTATATCAGTTTTGATAAGGTTTCCGTATTAGCGAGAGAAAAGTTGTTTATCCCTCGCAAAGTTCGTGAGGCCATCGAGATTAGTCGTCGCCCGAATTTCAATCGGGATAGTGGATGGTCAGTTTCCCATAGTTGGAAGACAGTTTTACGTAGTGCGCCCGTGGTTAATGGTGACGCGCCCTTAGAATTTGATGTGGTCAGTGTTGTTTGCAACCGTACGGTTGATATTGACAATGTGGGTAGTTCTTCGCCTATTCCCCCTGCGCCCGCGCAGGCGCGAAGACTACGGGTGGGTTACCAGAGCGGCGGCCTTCCTTCGCCGCGCCGCCGTTGCAATTTCTCCTGTAGAAGGGCGTCGAGATCACACGAAACTTGTCGAGTGAATTTCGACAATTGATGACGTAAGTGATCCGTTATTTTTTCAATAAGAAATATGTACCTTATCAAAATGCTTAATTTATATTGAAACCATGACAGGAAAATGCCAGGCGAAGTCGTATTATAAAGTCTAATTTTATGCCGTCCTTTGACATAGAACTACGCGATATCCGTTAGGTACATTGTTTGGAGAACATTTACTTATATGACAGTGTTAACAACATGGATATAACTTGATAAATAAAAAGAATCGTCATCACCATACATACGTGATCATTACCATACATGGTATAAGCAGCGGCGATGACGGATATGGTGATGACGATATGCCTTTTTATTGTAGATTATTCTAGAACGCCTAATACTATTTGAATGGACGGTGCCAGATCAGTATCTCCATTTCATGTCACATATTTGTAGAGAAATAATTTTAAAATTATACAAGTACTTACTTTCAATAATTCGCAATATGGTAATGACTGGAATTCGTGACAATTGACTTCCTCGGATACACTTTTGTCGTTAATTTTGCTCAGTGCGCGCATGCAGCAACATGCACTCTCTGTCGTGATTGGAACTGAACTAAGGAAGCAGGTGAGGGTATACGCACTGTATTTCACCGTTCGTAGACAAAACTGTGTTGACTTTGACACTACATTTAGGGTGATGACGAAAATTCGTACTAAAAGTTTAAATATTTTTATTTATACTTAGTTGTTGAAAGAATAATTCTATATTTTTGTATATATAAGAATACAGTATGGAGAGATTATAAATAAATAAAAATTCGGATTCGTACGTTGAGTATTTGAAAAATTTCACAAGAAACATGAAGGTTTGAATTTTTTTGCTACATGGTAATGATTTTTGACATATGTTTTGTTGTATTATAAAAAAACTATAAAACTGTCGGTGAATTTTATTGAAGCGCCATTTAGATAAAAGTACTAGTCAACAAATGTAAAAGTTTAGATACTCTAACCTTAGTACTTTTTTTTATAAAGACCGACAGGTACCGCTACGCTGATATTTGAAATCCACCCGCCCACATCATGACTGCTCGCTCTGTCTGTATTTCTTAGACTGTGATACTAACAAAGAGTATATACATCGTATAGGAGCCACTTCTCCTTCAGCTTCTACACTTAACAACAGGTGAGAACAAAGTAAAATGTTTACCTATCGCGAATAAAAAAAAGCCATCTCACCAAGCCAGCTCACCGCTTCGGTTGCTTCTCCTCTGGCCTAAAAATCAATGCGAGGGCATGTTGAATGCTACCATTCCTACCATATTCAACCACCGCTCATTCCCAAAATACCGCATTCCCAAAATATATTTTCAAAATACCAGATTCTCGATATATTAGATTCTCCGTATACCAGATTCCCAAAATAACGCATCCAACAAAATCATTTAGATCAGTGGTTCCGAACCTGGGGGTAATTATCCCTTTAGGGGTAAAATTAAGTTTTCTCAGGGGTAATACTCATAATAAGTCGTATTTTCTTTGGGTACTTTCATATACTTGTCTGTATTACCTATTTTTTGGAGGGGTAATGATACAAATCTAGAGGGGGCCTGTGGGTGATTGATGTCGCAATAAAGGTTAGGAACCACTGATTTAGACTCTTGAGTAACTTACGATTTTATAATCTTGTGTAACGGGAATATGGGAAGACAGGAATCTGATAAATCGAGAATCTGGTATTTTGGGAATGCGGTTTTTTGGGCATGAGCGATAAGCATGAATACAAATTTTATTACGTACTGATTTTACGCAAGCATATTTTCGGGTAAAATCAAACAAAAACGATACATCGTTAATAGTCCCAGCATTAATAGTCCTTAAATTGTATCTCGTCTATATATAAGTGAGATTAACATGCTTGAACAGTACCCTACGTATTACAATAGCTACTGTAAGACGGATTGCCTTCAAAGCTCAACGCGTAAAAATCGCGACGTCAGCTTACATCGTGACAAAACGTTATAAATCACCACATTCTGAATATTTACATAAAACCAACCTTAGATATTCAGCAACAAGGTGTACAATCGATCATAGATTACCTTTTTTACTGTTGTTCGGTGGGAGACGCTCGGGTGTCGTTAAGGGTAGATTATCGCCTCTCTACTTATTGATTTACTATCAAGGCATATTTTGCCGGTTAATTGGAGAAGCTCGTTTTTCGATGTAATCATTGTAAAGTCAACTGTATTTCGTGGACATAAAGTTTTGTTTAATGCAACTTGCGGAGTGGAGGCAGTAATTACTTGGAAGCGCAATCTGGTCTTATTAGATCGATTCAAGCCTAACCTAGTTAGGCGTCGGGTTCTAAGCTACGGTGCGGACTCATCACTTTCTCGGGGGCCAAATCACATCACATCACATCAGCAAGCGATCGGAATAGGTAGTACAATCTCGAGATATTGAGAGAAATGATTCTTCGTACAGATATATTAATGTGGTCAGTAATTCGTTCGATATACAGGTAAATGGTTATACTTAACAGAAAGCGACCGTCATTTTATACTACAAAACAACACAATTTTTTCTGCAGGGTTAATAACCTCAATACCTCTTCTTTTAGATTAGAAGTGAACGGTATTTCTCGCCCACGTTTCTTCGTTTCCTAGGATAAGATATCGTAATATTTTACGAAATGTGTATTTCAGTAACTCGTATGTTTTAAGGATAGCACGATATTTAGGTTTCCCCGCCTCAATATCGTTTTCATTGAAATCGCTGACATATACCTATACCTAACTCACGATTTATCTAATCCTAAAAAAGAAGTAGGGTGAATCATCATTAATTGGTCACTCGAGAAAATGACCTTCAGTTATATATATACTGACCACCTAATTCTATATTTAGGGAATAAGTTGAATTATTACAATTTTATCCTTAATATGTATTTACCAATGAGTTTTTCGGAACTTATGTACGAAATATTATTAGATATTTACTATTAGCTTTTCGGTGTAGGAAAAACATCGTGAGAAAACCTGCATACATCCGCGAAGCAATTCAAAGGTGCATGTGAAGTCCCCAATCTACAGTGAGCTAGCGTGGGGACTACAGCCCATTCACTCTCGTCTATGAGAGTAGGCCTGTGCCCAGCAGTGAAACGTATACAGGCTGATGATGTCGTTGATGTATATTTGGCTAGTTAGTGGAGGGTGACCAGTGCTAAGCGATATACCTATAGATACTTACACTTTGAAGAGCGGATCCCCGGAGATCATGTTCATCCTGATGCGCAGCCGCAGCACCGAGTTGTCGAGCCGGCGGCGCGGGTCGTAGCCCTCGAGCAGCCGTCGCCGCGTGCTCTCGCCCGCGCCCGCCAACTCCGCGAGGTTCACGTCGCAGAAGCCGAGCTTCTGGTACGAACGGCCGCCTGCGGACAATAGGATGTCAGTGGATGTCGTTACGTAAGTAGCGCCTGGAGCTGCTTTTACCACTGCAGAGTAAAAGCAGAAGACTTTAAGAACCCTTAAAAACGGCCGCCTGCGGATAGATGGATGGCTCGTCTTGAATCATAAGGAAAATAGCCTAAATCGATGAGCGATTCAATAATCTAGGGCCTCTTAATACTAGTATTTAGGTAAAACTCTCGTATTTCGTAAGTGGAGACGTACGAGACTGACGTTTGCATTATAGTATTTATAGTCAACTACTTATAAACTCTAGAGATTCACCGGGCATTAGAAAACTCTTTGTAACAAATTAGTGACAGAATTCATATTCATATTCATTTATTTATTGTATTCACATGTTACATATCGTCATTACTTTTAAAAAAACACGTATTTGACACTGACTCGAGGTAAAAACGCAGTAAGTGTATATGGTGTTCGTGTGTAATTTTTGACGTTTTTCTCTGCGATGTCTTTAGATACGAGTTTTTTGCAAAGTAGTGACGATATTATCCTTACATACTAATTTACATAAGAAAATAGTAACATACAAAACACCCTGGAGGGCATTGCAAACATTTGGATAGAGGCAGTCCGAGGTTTTTTTTTAATTTTTATTTTATCATTAAGCATTTTGGTCATTTAGGGATTCTTGTAAGGTGTATAGTCGACTTACACTAAGTTTGCAGAGGTCAAAAGGTTTTATTTTAAAAAATCATATGGCAACATGTGGAAACTACAGCAAGAGGAATTTTTAATCTTGGTACTTGGCAACTCTGCGTCAGTATTGCACACATCGATTTAGTTCCAACCAAACTAAGTGATTTGTTCCAGGTTCTTGGATAATTTCTATGTACATAAGTATTATATTTAAATATGTACATGCATACAAATATTACTTAGTTTGGTTGGGGCTAGATCGATTTGTGCAAGACTGTCCTGAATATTTATCAGTAGGCATGTAGACACATTACCTATATACTTATTAAATCGGAAGATATTTGCCTAGTATCAAGACTCATGTGATGTTGCCATATGATTTTTTTTTAATAAAACCTTCTTTAGACCTCTGCAAACTTAGCGTAGTCCGACTCTAATAGCTCTTATTTTGGAGGAAATCTTTTAACATTTTTTTAAATGCTTTTTCCGTTTTTTCTGCTTTTATGTTTTTAGGAATTTGGTTGTAAATTTTTATTGACATTACATTTGGGCTTGTTCTAATTTCATAAAAGCATACTCCTACCAGTTTCCCTAATAATAAGAGGTAATACTTAATAAAGTAGGAAACGGATTTATTAAAAAAAAAAAATCCAGGAAATAACAAGCGCTTCCTTCTTACTAAGCCCTTTACGGCAAGTGAACTATTTTGTCTCGCTCCGGAAATTCCCATCGTTGTCGGTGGAGTCACGGCTAGGGTTGCCATAGATATGCAAAAAGGAATAGTCCCGAATAAAGTTTCCATCCAGCTCGACGGATCTAAAGCCCTCTCCACTCACCTCACTACCCGTGCAATAGCTTTCGATGGCACCACGCTCTAATCTATAAAGACCAGCTAATAAATAACTGCCCTGATTCAGTAGTAGTACAAAAAATGTTAGGCTTTTTGTAAAAGCCAGGCAGTTGGGAGGTCTAACCGCAATCCTGATAAAAGACCTAAAATTCTAACTGGTTAGAACAAACCCTGACATATGGCAACCCTAGTCACGGTCATATAACTGGAATGTTTCTGAAAGTTTCTCGCAGAGAAATGCGAGCTACTTCGCGTGGGCGCTTCACTCTTTTGGCTCGGGGCGAACTATTCGTATAACACAGTTGCACCCTAACCAGCACCCTAACCAGTACTTTAACCGAAAACTTAAAACTGTCACCGTACGATGTACGAAGTTTGTACTGAACTACATGTTGCTGCTGGCCACGACTTCGCTTATCCCACGACACAAGCACGGTTTCTGGTATGTATTTATAAGGCTCAGATTAAAAAGTACGAGCACACAAGTTTTTAATTATTTATTTATCGATTTATCGTTTGTATCTCACAAATACCGAATCCGTTTTATTTTTATTTCGAATGATTTTTTTCGGGCACTCTGTAGACTGTAATAACCGAAAGGCTGAAACCACGAACGCCTTTAAAGCTGTTTTAATACCGTGGTACTAAATTGAAAGGTGGGATGAACCATTGAAACTTTTGGTTCATGCGACGTTTCACAAGTGTATTACTACAGTGGACATTATTGATAGGCTGATCCCGCCCGATCTCCACGGCTCACGGCACGTCCTTTGAACTGGACTATTGTGCCTTGGTTGCGAAAGGGATTATGCCAATAAGCGTTTATCGTGACACAAGTCCGTCTCAAATCTCAATACAGACAGTATTCGTATTTATGCAGTATTTGTACTCTTGGTAATGCTCTGAGCGAGTGTTGATGCTCTTTTAAGTTCTGATTTATGATCCAAGTGTTTTGGGATTGAGTTCTTAGATCCACATTGTTTTGTGTACTCCCGAATGGGCGGACTTTGTTCTAAAAACTGTTTTTGTTATCGGATCGCTGTTAATGGCTATACATAAAATATAGGATTGTATTTCTTAAAAATTATTGTATTGCCTGTAAATACAAACCACTCAACATTGTGTACCTGCTGTGCAAACCAGCTGTCCATTTAAGCACTGTAATTTTTACGTTTAAATGTTACTTTGGTTTCCCGTCGCGTGAAATAAGCTTTCTGTGTCTTTCGTTATATATTGTTCTTCTTAAAAAATGAATATTATCTTAGCACAAACTACATCAACAAAAAGATGTACGTATAAGTTCATGTACTAGAGCTTATATAACTATCAGTGAATGTGACCGAAAGTTGAGGTATCTGAAAACGTGCCAAATTTGGAACTTGTTGGCAGTCAACCCGATTTATTGCTACTAAATTAATTTTGAGCTCTAACATAGAAATTACCTAATACTCAACAGATTTAATGACATTGTGGTGGGATACTCATACTGTGCCAAAGACAAAAAAGAACGCGAATGAATTTTGAAGAAACTTGTCATATGAGGAGAGAAAGTATGAAAGTCGAATTGTCGTGTACACAGTACGTGCAGGTGGATTTCACTCGTTTTTGGCCGCCCGCGTGGTGGGCGTAGCCGATTTGGTCCCCGAGGAAAATATCCTCACAGTACGCAAACGCCGTTGAAGCCGGCCGACGGCGCCGCCGAAAACTGCGCGAATTATCAATAATGTATTTGAAATACATATAAAGTATGGTTTCCAAACTCATTTGGTTAAGAAAATTAGTGAATACTGTCAACTTATATTGAATTGCAGTGATACATACTTTGTTTGTGTACAAACAAAGTGTTAAATTATTTTGGGTTCATTATTAGACCATTAAATTATTAAACCATGGATGATTATATTAATTTGTGAAGAGTGACTACTCTTCACAAATTAATATAATCTTCAGCGTCGGCCGATATCAAAGGAAGTACGAGTAGTACATAAACGTAATGTACTGCGCGAAGTTTATCGAACTGTCGCTGTGGGCGTGGTCTCGGCGCGTGCGTCAAAGGGGTCTTCTTTTTGGGAATTTTTGATTTTTGTATGAAAACGCGCGAGAGTGAGTTAGTGGTACGCGTCCCTTCATTCTTTGTCGCAGAAAAGAACGCACAATTCACACAAAAACATACTGACACATCTAAAATTAGCAGCATTAATGTTCATGCAGTAAAATGCAAGGTGAACTCCTAAGTAAAGCTTGACATAAATGCCGAAAAATGGCAAACGATCAGTCGAGGCATTGGGAATAAACATGTCAACTAAATAAAAGCTAGTATTTTCTTCTCTAGTTGTGTGTGCCTCACTGCTCTGGGCAAAATAAATACCTCCCCACTTTCATATCCAAAGTGAGATAAGTATTAGCTTTATCAAGAGTAAGTTTGAATTACCTCTACATAGATAGTTCCGGAGGATCGCTAATATATTTGTGACATTATGACATATAATAAGGCTGAAGGCTGTATATAGGACTCTCGGGAAATTTCAGCGCATGCAACGTTTAAACAACGCTTCATATAACCGTGTACCCGGTACACGGTATATTATTCGCTTCGCTGGGAATTTATTCGCTTATTTGCGTTAACTCCGCGCATCGAGCGAAGCATCCCTCTTGGTAGTAACTAATAAGAATCGAAATCCGAAATTTGTACGGTTGTGTTATTGTAAAATAATCATTTATGTCAGAAGAACAGTTAGTAGGAGTCCAAATGATCCATTATACAAGTTTTTTTCTTGAAATGTTTTTTATACTTAATTAATCTCATTTACTGGCTAGTTTCAATAGAAATCTCCGCGTTCGCGCACATTTTGCACACGAACGAGAATTTAGCTTTTCAGCATACTGCGTGGACATGATTGGCTTACCTTTACACTCCTTGCGCACGGAGACGTGCATGAGCGCCGGCTCGGGCACGCCGGTGTTCGCGTTCGAGCACATTTTGCACACGAAGGAGAACTTAGCTTTTCAGCTTATTGTGTGGCGATGATTGGCTTACCTTTACACTCCTTGCGCACGGAGACGCGCATGAGCGCCGGTTCGAGCACGCCGGTGTTCGCGTTCGCGCACATTTTGCACACAAACGAGAACTGCGCGTTCCAGCGCACCGCGTGGTTGCGCACCTCCTCACTGCAACAATGAAAACAACTCGTGAATTCTAATATAACTTATATAAAAAGTTAATATGTGACAACTTACTAGCAGACAACGCAGAGTCTATCTATACCGATAGATACCTAATGAAAGAACAAATTTAGCGGAAAAGTATTATTTTGAGCTAAGTAGTCATGTCTTTTATTTATATCTTGAAACATTCTGCTATTATTGTTATCAGCTTCACGGATTCATACATTTAGTTTAGAACCACAACCTATTATACGAAACCATTAAACCGATAAGCGTCTGATGCGTCACAAGACACAATAGTATTTCTAGTGTAGCGTATGTTATGGCATTATTACGTTTGATCGTTATCGTACAATATTAGTCTAATATCAACTCGGCGAACCTTCGGGGACGTACCCGAGCGGTGGTAATCGGCCTTGCGAGATTTCCCTGCTTGCGAGCAATTACGAGCGCAGAGGCCGAGCGCTTTCCACTCGCCGATGATTTCCAATGACCGCGGCGTAGCCGCAAAACAAACATATAGAGACGTCGGGTTCTCTTCAGTTCGCTTTGAAATTGGGGTATTGTCTATTTTTGATGCCTGTCTGTGTGTTATATGATATGACACCAAATATACATATTTTTTTGCAATAATATCAATAGGTTCAGTATCTTATAATGATAATATTTATTTACATTTGGGACAAACCAGGATTTAACGTTAAAAAGGTCAGAAATGAGCGCCAAGTTTAAATAACTCCAAGTGAATATTAAACCGCTCCATACTAGAAGTAGAAGGCCGTAAAATATTTATGACGTCACCTATAGTATATTCCATTCTACACGACAAAATTCCTATTTTAGGTCGATATTTGCCCTAAACAGGATTTTGAACCCGGGACCTCAAGCTGTAGGCGGTGTCAATTTCCAATTAGCAAAGCGTATCGTCATTGATGATGAAGTCATGCCAAGAAGCAGATGAGATCACGTCGATAATTGCAACTAATGGCTAATATCAGCTCGCACAATTAGACCGGCATCCATAATAAACCACCGCGCGTAACCCCGATATCCCAGGATCAAATCCTAGTCACAAGTGCGACGCTCGTTGGCAGACGCGCGGGTTCATAGAGTACTTGCTCGTTCAAACGGGCAAAACATAAACAAGCACCTTAGAGGTAAGACGTGCGGGTCGATAACCAATTGACCATTACAGCTTTTGTACCAAATCTTGCCATTTAGCGAATAAGCCCTTGCGCCGTTATGACTTTTCAAGACAATGCATTATTATGGCACCGCGAAGCTGATATTTTGATGATGAGTCCGAAAGTCCGAAGTGTAGGGACTGAAATTTTCTGATGGCTAACGCTAGAGTATGTTTTGGACTACGATGTTTTGTTAACATGAACTTCATGTTAATCATGTTAACAAAACTATCAAAATAATTATTATCAGATTACGTGATTTTAGGTGTTCTTTTTCCAATTGTAATTATGTGGTATGAGGGTCGTATATCTACGTAATAATTATTAGGTCATTAGTTACCCCGTACCACATTTATAAGATTCCATTTGTCTGGATAACGTCTAAGTCTTAAAGCCGTCGCGCTAAACCCCGCGTAAACAAACCACACCAGCAAATCCCCTTTACACATATAAAGATACGTCGCGAGACTTGTACATGTACAAGGTACGAGTACCTACAAATGTCTGCGGACCTGTCAGTACAGACGCCTAACAAGCGCGCTGACATAAAAACTAGACAAAAATAAAATTGTTGATAACGTTGTAAAGGTTCATCCTTTAACTAGTAGATGCAAGAGGGGAACGATGATTATGATATCAAGTAAGTAAAGAACGTCTCACAATTGGAAGTAAAGAAAAAACCGAAAGAAATTAATTTGCTTATTTGGTTTACACACAAATGTATAGGCGCAAACATAATAAAGCTTTACCACGCAACTTTATTCATACATACATATAGTTAGATAGTTATTTATATCCAACACGCAATTGGTTTTTCTATAGTGACTTAGTTAATGTAGTTTTGAGGCACATAATGTAAAGCGTTATACTTGCGTGTTTCTATGTTCATAGCTATTAACTACAAAGTTTTGTTTCAACAAAAAGCACACAATGCTGGCACAAACGTAAACTACTTACTTTAATAAACGTTTCTACGAAATCGTTAAATACCCGCATAACCTTGCAACCCAATGGCAACTACAAACTAGTGCAAATTACTGAACACAATTGCCATACTAGTTAAAAGCAGAAACAGTGCAGTGAAGTCATATTTACGTATGAATGTTGTTTAAAAAAAAGTTAACATAATATTTAATGGGATATTCTAGTCGCTTACATTATGTCTATTTAAGGCAATTATCTGTAGGAATGTAACGCATAATCGCATTGACGAATCAGTTTTAACGACGGGTATCGTTGTGGATAAAGCTTTAACATTTCCCATTTTCCAACTTGTCAGAAATAGATTATATATTAGGTTATCTAAGCTAATTATACATACCCGCTAATTTCTACCATATTATAAGTAATAACCCCCCCTTAAGGGTAGAAATTAGTCGGGTAGGTAGTGTGTCTACCCTACTAATTTTTACCCTCCTACCTGTAGTAGGGAAGAAATTAGAGGGTAGGTAGGCTGTGTCTTATTGTCTTTAAGGACGCCACTGCTGACTTGTCACTTTCGCACTTTATTGAATGGAAAATATAGTTGTGCTAGAGATACATTTGTAATAAGCTAAATAAAAGTATAATGATGCAAAAAGAAAGAACATTTGAAACTAATATTTATCAGAATTGACAATGTGTCCACGTTTAAAACTTGGTCTTGAGAAACTAATAAGTGTTTTCCAGCAGAAGAACGAAAGTTTCAAACTTCAAATTCTGTTTATCCCAATGTTAGGTCCCAAGTATAAAAATAGAATTTCAGATAAGGATAAATACATCTCTACTGTTAGGTAGGTTGGAGCAAGAGAAATAGTAGCCTTGGAATTTCCGTTTCTGAACTTTTTCCATTGTTCCTTTAGCGAAGAAAATTTTCATATATCGGTAAAATATGTGCCGTGTATTCGCAAGAGCATTCGTTTTATAACCTAAATTCGTTTCATCTCCACGGCACAGTATGAGGTATTAGTAAACAAGCTGGCACAGAGCCGGCCCACAGCAACATTCGGGATTCCTGTGACTCACTGGTATCGACTAATTATATTGTTGCAACTATTCGAAAACATTTATACCAAACACGCCCGGACGACGCTTTCAAAAATGTACTTCCCGTGTTGAATTTATACTGACCTCTGGCCTGATCTCCACATCACTATAAACTGTTATTTTAAACAAACGGCTTTAAATACGTAGTATTCTGTATTATTCGAATCTGAAACATGACGCTGTGCTTCGGAGCCAACACAAAATAACAATGAACAGTGAGCGATCTTGATAATAGAATGAACGAGCCGCCGTTAATCTTATTCCCATTTAGGGCCTTAACACGCTAGTGATTTCGAAGCATGTCCCGGGCACCATTTTTTTCGTACTTTGTTTTCAAGAGATACACGGTCCGCATCACGATGTCGCGGTGAGCTCGATGTGAACTCGTCCACTAATGGGCTCACCCAAAACACGTTCGCAAATAGCCAGTATGACAAGGGCCTTAGCCTGCCAATCCTATAATCCGAGGATAATTGAACCGAGATGGAATTGGGCGGCTGCGGTCAGATTCCACGTGGCGTGTACACACGTGCTATAATCATATCATAGGTCTACGTCCCCTGTTGCTATAACCGTTGTATGTATCAGTTCCTAAGTGCAACGATTTATGTATTGTAGTTGTGCATGTGCTCTGTGCAGGCACCAACCAACTTCAGATATTCTCTGCACAAAAAGGCCTTTTGGTACAAGTTTTTTTGTCTAATATTTGGTTGATCACTACTGCGCTAAGAACCACAATAAAATAGAATGTAAAACATTGTACGAAACATACTAAAAACGTCATACGGAAAATAAAATGCATACTCTTCGTACAAAAATAACTCGTTGACTGATCAATTATCTCTAAGGCTCAAGCATTGTTCAGCCGACCACAGATCATCAATGGCGTCACGCTAAATTCTGCTCAATGGCTGGCATTCCTCGCATTATATTTATTTAAATAAGGTAAGTGAGTCATGCGGCGTTACAAGCGTATTCGCTCGCTATTTTTGTTGGTAAGTCACTATTTTTCTCGAGGACACTGCGAACATATGCATCATCGGTATCATCATGCATAGATGACGTAATTTAAAAACCAATCATGATCAACAGCGTACATATGAGAAAAATCTTGTTTCACTAAAAACGTTGAGTAGATTGTGAAGAACTTTTTCCAACATGTTTACTAATCATAATTTGCTATTCGATCGTACATTGATATTTTGATAATAATTGTATTTGGGCCCACATATTCCAAAACCTATAATATAAGCAAAAATCCCTGTTGCACATGTACATACCTACATTATGTAGACGGAGTTCTGGATACAGGCTCAGGCCTGTAATCTTCAGAGATTGCATGCGCTACACAGGTAACGAATTTGCCCGTCCTAGTCGCGCCTATAACTACTTCGCAACTTTACGTAAAATCCGACTCTCGTCAAGTTGCTTAGCGTAGCTAACAAAATTTGAACAACTGCAATTCCTCGAGCTTAAGAAAACCTTCGGATTTAAGCACAACCTGTTATCCAGGCATTTTTATTTTAAACTGTACGGTTAGGCGAAACTTAAGCTATGTTTAAACACCGTCTAACTGCCAGTTGGTGAGGAAATGTATGCAGTTTGACACTAATTGTCAGCATTGTGACAACATGTTAGGTTAGGAGAACATTTTAAATGAAAATGCCCATCCAACAAACTTAGAAAAACTACAGAAATTGTTAGTAGTTACATTTTCAGCGCATAAAATGTTCATAATGTTGATGAGGTCAATCAATAACGTTCGCATTGCATTAAAATCCAACGTGTAAATGGGAGTATTACAAATTGACGCCATAGTCTAATTATGATATAGCTCCAATGCCGAAACAGACTTTGGAGCGAATCTGTTTTTATAGCCCAATAAGTATCCGTTCGCTAGGAAAAGGCCTCGCTCCTATACCTCTATCTGTTCAATGCGACCTTTGACCAATCGTTGACATATACGTTCAGGCCATTCCGCCATCTCTTGGGCCAACCATGGTACCGTCCTCCGTCCCATGAAATCCACTCTGTCTGTCTTAGCCTACCTCTGCGAAAACGACGTCTGACCAGCCCCGTTTAAGCCAGGCCATCTTTAATTAACGCTGACCATGCGTATTTTAGAGTGCAACGTACTGTATTAATCATGTAGTGCATTCATTTAAAATATGTACTTATTCATTCCGCTACGTGTTAATCATACAGGATAAGAATCGTAACATAATAATCGTTTTCACGATAACACTCCACGTTCGGTGCAAGAAACTCGAACTTAAAAAGTTAGAAATACTAGTATAAGAATACGAGCTTTTCAGTAAAATAGACGTGCTTATTTTAAAAGTCGTATTCCAACACCACAACAAGGGCACGAGACATGTCCGCAGATGCTCGATCCGATCGAGCGGCGAATCGCGCCTCGATTCACCTTGTGACCCCCGACCGTGACAATGCACACGCTGCACAAGTATGTGTACCCTGACACGTGCCATTGGTATTTGCATTGATATTGCATGTGGAGACCTACGAGAGATCGGCTCTAGCCTGAAGGCTCAACTGTATTTGCTAGCGAGGTTTAATTGCTTCATAAGCTCCAAGCCATTCTAGTTTGTTTGTGCCGATGATCATAGAATAAGGAAAATAAACGCGAGAATTGCGTGAAAAGATGAACAGACTTGGAAACACTTTTTTATGTCTGTCTGTATAGTAAGTACTCAGTGCAGTGTAATAAACCTGACTTTCATACAAGCCTAACTTGGGTCGCCGAGCATACGGAAGCTAAATTACTTGTTATTTTGAACCGTAGATCTCCAAATAACGTCCGCTAAACTTATTTTGTACATTACAATTGCGATTAACTGAACCTTTCTGATGAAACCGATAAATGTTATGAGTTGGAGTTTGAAGATATTTTAACCATTTTTAGTAGACGGGTAAATAGATGGATATCCACGGATAGTGTCTGTGCGGAAAGAGAATAGGATAAATTTTGGGGGGCGCTGTAATGCTTTTCTACCGTATGTGCCGTATTTTCTGTTCTGTGGCCATACTGGTTAGGTTAGTTCCGTTTTTCGCCACGCCTATTCTCTTTCCGCACAGACTCTAGTTAGAGGGATATCCGAATACAATGCTGAAAAAATATTTTAACACCCTCACATACAAAATTACGGACAACTTCTAGGTACTAGAAGTCGACTCACTAAAGTCTAGTGTTTCATTATTAATTTTCGGGAGCAAGAGAGGCAAGTTTAGATTTACGTGTACGACGGGCTGTTTATGTCCGTCATAGAACACGCGAGCGAGTGAGATGATATCGAGTGCGGGTAGTCTAGGGGGCAAGGACCGCCTCAGTACAGGGGTGACGACCTTGACGCGACATTCGCATCGATTCGGGATAAACACTCCGTCGTACTCAATGCGTGCGAAAGTATTAGGAAAATACTACTAGTAGTAATCTAAATATTTATCTATCCATATTAAACAGTTCCGCTACTAAGGTACTAGCAGACAACTGCCTAAACCACTGCAGACAGCGACATGAAATTTAAAACACAACTTCTTTAGGGACGGACGTAGTTCCTACTAAGCTGGGTGGGCGTAGTAATAAGGAGGTGTATTAAGAAAGGATTTTTCTCGAAATGTAACCCATGCAAGGCCGAGATGGGGGATGAAAACTTGTCTGGAGACGTCGGAGACTCACGCGGATGAAATCGCAGGGAGCGTCACATCACAGTCGTGTAAAAAACGTAAGAATGGGGACCACGAGCCACACTACGCAGAAAGGATCGACCCCCCACAATACCCACTGACGAGTTGGTTAAGATTGCAGCACGCTAATGTAAACAGAAAGTGATAAGTAGGCAGAACAAGGAAAATAGCCCACTATTTTCCTAAAAACTGCATAGACCCCAAAGTAAAAACAAAATACAACTTCAATACGAAGTAAGCGACGGGCAAATGCTAATAAGTATAATATACCTAAATCACACCAATCCACGCAATGTTATGCCGACAGTATAGCGAGGGCTTTTCGTATTTTCATCGGCTTTAGGTAATCTTCGTCCGCGACTCTGCGTATAAACACATTTTATTTGCAAGAAAAACAAGGCGACCTTTGCGACGAGAATCTTAAGAATATATTAAAGATAAATTCAGTTACTTACTACCTACTTCAAGTGTCATTAATTTGTTGTAAACTGTAATGTAACTAAAAGTACAAACTCAAACCTCAGTGAAATAAATTAAATAATTACCCAACTTGGACGTTACATTATTCCTTTAATCCAAAGCAAACTAACATTGACACCGAACAGCCATAGAGTCAATATACTACACTCAGCTGATGAGGACACGTTACTAACGTTACTATCAACTCCTGCGAAAATTCAACAATCATCTGATTGCAATGAGTATAAATCTGAAGAGCAAAACGGATTATGCCTCATTAGTCATTGTATTACTATTGAGGGTATGCGTGAGATGCGATGGGACAAAGCACGAGTCACCTCACCGTGGCCCTCTCACCGCACCTCAAGCAACACCCAACGCTCAATTAACTTACGCCTATGGCATACCCTATAATGGTTCACAATAGTTATCCGATTGGAGTATACCTCTGAACCACAAAGCGGTTTAAGTATCATTGTTTTACTAACGCACTTATGCCTAATCGATACCGCAGAAATAATACATGACAAACGCAGAGGAACGACCGCGAGCGTGGGACGCCGCGGCGTCGCGTTTTACTACTGTTTCGACCTCGCAAGGATTACCGGAGTCACGTTTGAATGATAGTGGAAATATTAATAGAGATATGTGCTCGAATGGGGACGGTTTTGTAAAATGAGATGCGAAGGACGACTGTTGCTTCCCACAAATTCCGAAACTGTATTCTCCGTTAATTAGTTGCCAATTGTGTAAAAAAGCGTTTTCTGTAGTAAATTTTTATTCAAATCTTTAAATTGAATTTCCGGAAGCTTAGATTTAGACAGACAGACAAATTATCGACCGTATCATCAATTAGAGGACAGGACATTGACTTGCCTGTTCCTTACCCCAATTGAACCTACGGTTGGCGATTGATGATGGTCGTCTCATAAAAGTATGGACGCTAACTCAACTTGGAGAAATAGTTAAGTAACGGTGTGCAGCGGCGTCCGAAGGACCAGATTTCTACCGACTTACCTATTTCCGGACATTTGAGCTAATTATTCCGCTGCCCCAGAGAATAAGTATGAAATGTGACGTGGCTTGCCATAGATAGGGTTCACACCCTATGGCAAGCCACACATTGTGTTCCATGAGGTGCGTTTGTCGTGGACATTATTTAACATATAATTTCCATGGTTCGGGTCGGCTGCGCGAGCGCCGCGTCCTTGCGCGACCTTCCGCCGGTCAGGTGCGCCGGCGGCGCGCCCTCGCGACCGCCATTACGGTATCACGTAACTTAACACACCCACGTTGGTAATACTGCAACGCGTAACTTAGTCATTAAGAAACTTGCATTTGTTCGATATCGGAAGGATATTGAGAACTGTATTAGTAACTAGCTAAAACTGTGGCATTGTGTGTCGATTGTGGAATACGATTTTTTATGGTGAGTTTGGTTGGATATTTTATTGACTAGGTGCTACAGATTTGAAAAGTGATGGATAATCCGGGATCACCCGGATTCAAAGCGATCTGGGGTGTCGGAAGTTCTATCTTAGGATCCCGACCGTCCTGAACGGTGCTGGAACTTGTTAGGCCGGTTATGTTAAATACATTATTATTCCGGTTATGATTAATTGATTACAATAAAATATATAAAAACGCACAAAATTGTCTGCCCTGCATTCCTCGTCTAGACGCTTTTCGATTCAGTGGAAAATAATACGCCCGCAAAATTAAATTATTGCAAATACCTCAATCTTTTACAGTTCTTATTCATATACAAATACGGTGTTCCAAATATCGAAACTTATTGTAGTGCGATAGGCAGTGCTTGTGCTTGCTTTATTTCGTAAATGCAGATAGTAGCTACAAGATAGGGCAGCCTAACAAGCCACGCATGGCCAAATATTTGAAAGTATTGGCAACCAAGCCAATTTCCAGCAATAACTTAGTGTCGAAGTGGTCATTAAGCTTGCGCAATCTAATGATACGTCGTTGCTCTTCCAGCCGGCACGGCGACACCCTTAACTCTATGACAATAAGCTAGTTAATTCCGTGGCTAGATTGAAAGAGATTGCCAATTGGTTGAAGCAACGGCGATTGCAGGACATGTTACTGACACTTCACCGTGTAATGGTATAATAAAGATTTTTTACTTGTTAAGCTACATAGTTGCGGAACTCTCTTTTTTTTGTTTTACTTATTATGTGTAAACAGCGTGCGAGGCGAAACTGATAAGATTTAATATATGTTACAAAGGCAGGAGACCATCCTTAGTCGTTTTATTAGGGTTCCGTAGCCAAAATGGCTAAAAAGGAACCCTTATAGTTTCGTCATGTCCGTCCGTCCGTCCGTCCGTCCGTCCGTCCGTCCGTATGTCACAGGCATTTTGCTCAAAAACTTAAAGACCTATACTGATGAAATTTGGAATATAGATGTCTTGTAGATGCCGCAACTAAGTTTGGTAGTTAAATAATAAAAATAAAAAAATCTAGGGGGGCACTCCATACATGTAACAGAAGCTAAAAAAATTTTTTTTCACAAAATGTCAACGTGTGGTACATAGTTCGACAGCTCTTTTGAAAACATTTTAAGGTTCTTAAGTAATGTTTGTAATTAAGTGAATACCTTTGGAAATAATCGCTCCGAAAGTTGTCAAAATTGTCCCCCCCCCCCCCTCTATCTTCTAAACCGTGTGTCCGAAAAATATAAAAAAAATTACAAAGATAACGCTCAATTAATACTTTCAACGAAAATTATTTTCAACAAGATCGGATTAACCGTTTTTGAGTTATTGCCGATAAACTGCGCTTCTCAACAAAAGGACGTAATTGCTATGAAGATACGCTCTTTTGTTGTTGTACATTTTTACATCGTATTTTTTACCTTATAGTTACGACTATGGAACCCTACACTGAGCATGGTCCGACATGCTCTTGGCCAGTTATTTATTGTAACATTTATAATTATAATGATAAAGTGGTCGTCAATACTTATCAAACGGCACAAAGACAGTAAAACACACAATCTTCTGCCTTCGCGAGGCATTTTCGAAGTTGTCAGATATCAAATAGAATAAAAAAATATAACGGATCGCGGTCAACTCATGGTTGGACAAAATTTTTAAAACAAAAAATAAAAACCGACTTCCAAAAACCTAAACTAAAAACCAAAAAATAATATGTTAATTACCCCAAAGAAATGGATAATCAACGATTCATATATACATATACAGATATTTATACTTTTTAACCTGTTATTTTTGAAGTTGGTGCCTGCCACGTAAACCTGGCTGTGTTGAGCTCCTTAGCTGGCACCGACTTCAAAAATAACAGGTTAAAAAGTATAAATATCTGTATATGTATATATGAATCGTTGATTATCCATTTCTTTGGGGTAATTAACATATTATTTTTTGGTTTTTAGTTTAGGTTTTTGGAAGTCGGTTTTTATTTTTTGTTTTAAAAATTTACTTTATTTTTAAATTTTTAGTGGCGCTGGAAAAATATTATTTTAACCAAATAGACTTAAGTCTATTTAGTTAAAAGAAAAACATCCAAATCGGTCTAGACGTTTTCAAGTAACCGAGGAACAAGCCTACATAAAAATTGCTCTTTGTTTTGAAGTCGGTTAAGACTGGGAACTTATTTCTAATAAGAAATGCACGAGAAAGTAAGAAAAATACCGAAATCGCATATGTGTGCTTATGATATTTGAAGAATTCCCTCGATTTCTCCAAGATCCCATCATCAGATCCTGATTTGGTTGCAATGGGTCCACCTCGGAGGTATACCCTTTTAAACAAAAAAAGAATTTTCCAAATAGGTTCAGCCGTTTTCAAGTAATCGGGGAAGAAACCTAGATACAAATTTACTCTTTTTTTGAAGTCGGTTAACACTAAAAACTTGTTGCTAATAAGAGATGGACGAGAAATTACGAAAAATACCGAAATCGCTATATGTGTGCATATAATATTTGAAGAGTTCCCTCGATTTCTCCAAGATTCCATCATCAGATCCTGACTTGGTTGCAATGGGACCACCTCGAAAGTTTACCCTTTCAAACAAAAAAGGAATTTTCCAAATCGGTCCAGCCGTCTTCAAGTAATCGGTGAACAAACACACAAAAAAAAAATAAAAAAAAATAAAATAAAAAACATACAGACGAATTGAGAACCGTCCTTCTTTTGGAAGTCGGTTAAAAAATGAGCGAATGCCACCCGAGGGTAGTACCGGCGGGGGAAACAACCCCGTCGGCAATCTCATTAGCTAAACAACTTTATTTAATTAATATTGAGCACCTGTACAACTTTGTATTTTCAATATTTTGTTTGATTTTAACAACATTAAGAGTTGAATGATGTGTAACATTAAATACTTAACAGATCTCAAGAAAAATATAATTTTCAGTCTGCAATACGGAATCCTTTACCCTTTAACTATACGCCTCTTCGTCTTCGAGTATAAATATCGGGCAAATGCGACACCTAATGTCAAACTCGTATAAGCAGTGCGTAAAATCTGCACTGTCATTTTAAAGTCGTTAATGAGCCACCACGTGAAATTATCAACGAAGGTAATGCAAGGTACTAAACAGATCTTTAAATCGCTGATCGTACATGAGTGCCTTTTACCCGGCGTACGTCATCACATCACGAGCGTATCGAATGAGCGGCGACGGCAGCGGGTAAGAGGATTAGCGCGGTTAATGCCAGAAGAAGGCCGGTGCTCATTACAATCTCATGCCGTAATTCATGTAACGTATGCCGCGGGTATTCCTAGCTGTAAGTATGATGGTTCCATTAGGTCATACGCCGCATAATGCTGCTTTTCAACCCGAAATATGCGAGAGAAATCAGAGTATTAGCTACGTACACTATACGTCGTATAGTCAAAGATGTGGAGTGATAATAAGGATTGTTCATTTTCATAGCCCCGCTTCACATACCACACTGAAAATAAAAACAGTTTAGCTCACCGCTTAACTACCTGGCATATCTCGTGGACAAGTCTCATGTCAGCTCCCGCATCGGATAAAGCTCGCCATCAAAACGTCGTCTTATGTTATAGTGAGCCCTATGTACAGTCGCCTCAGATACATCTATACACTACAGAGTGATCATAAATATCTGAACATGTACTCTAACGCCTTGACAATAAAGTCGTGTTCAGACGTTTGTGAGTGCTTTGTTTGCTCCTATGTATCTGATGGCGACTGTACAAAAGGTTCATTGATGAGTCAAACATCCCAAAGATCACGAATAGTCGAGTACGACCGGGAAGGTCCCGTATGTACCCTTAGTCGCAAGTGTCGCAATGCAACTTCCAGGCTCTTCTAAATCCCTCTGAAGTGTCATTGACTTACACGTTTGAACCGAACGTCGGTTTATCTTGTATCTGTTTTTTGAGTAAATCATAAAGGTATTTAAGCGAGTACCTATTTGATGTATTTCACGACGTGTAACATCTGTAGTATTGCCTCGTGGCTTTTCACTTAGCTCAGCGACTCGTATCACTCCGCAAGCCGTAGTGGCGCGGGCGTGACACTTGTTGAACTCATCACATCAAAAATCAGACTTATCATCTGATTACTTTGTTAACCCCGTATCTGCTTTTTGACGTTGTTTTGGAAAAATAATGTTATGCTTTGAGAAAAAAGGCTGCTGTTGCTTTCAAACAATGGGATAAAGTGGGAAATCAATAAAGTTCAAGCGTTATTCTCGCCTCGCCTCGCCGCACTCGGCTAGCCACCCTATACGCTTTTTGAACCAAACAATTACCAATTTTCATGAGATCGAATGTAGAACCTTGTCGCAATAATACTACTTTCCTACCAGGAATCAAAACATTCCTAATCCTACCTTGTATGTAGTAAGTGTCATTATGTTATCATTGTGAAATGGTTCTTCAAGTTTGATACTTTGTCAGGGCTCTTCATTAGATCTTTATATAAAAACTGGACTATGTACGTAAATTATAACGAACCGATGTAACATCTAGACTACGTTTTATCCGTTTACGGCGAAAGAAAAAGGAGTTTATGGGCTTTTTAACCGACTTCCAAAAGAAGGACGGTTCTCAATTCGTCTGTATGTTTTATTTTTATTTTTAATTTTTTTTTGTGTGTTTGTTCACCGATTACTTGAAGACGGCTGGACCGTTGGAAAATTGTTTTTTTGTTTGAAAGGGTAGACTTCCGAGGTGGTCCCATTGCAACCAAATCAGGATCTGATGATGGGATCTTGGAGAAATCGAGGGAACTCTTCAAATATTATAGGCATACATATAGCGATTTCGGTATTTTTCGTAATTTCTCGTCCATCTCTTATTAGCAACAAGTTTCTACTGTTAACCGACTTCAAAAAAAGAGTAAATTTGCATCTAGTTTTCTTCCCCGATTACTTGAAGACGGCTAAACCTATTTAGAAAATTCTATTTTTGTTTTAAAGGATATACCTTCGAGGTGGTCCCATTGCAGCCAAATCAGGATCTGATGATGGGATCTTGGAGAAATCGAGGGAACTCTTCAAATATCATAGGCACACAAATAGCGATTTTGGCATTTTTCTTAGTTTCTCGTGCATTTCTTATTAGAAATAAATTTTCAGACTTAACTGACTTCAAAACAAAGAGCAATTTTTATGTAGGTTTGTTCCCAGATTACGCGCTATTTGATTGAAAACGGCTAGACCGATTTGGAAAATTTTTCTTTTAACTAAATAGACTTAAGTCTATTTGGTTAAAACAATATTTTTCCAGCGCCACTAAAAATTTAAAACTAAAGTAAATTTTTAAAACAAAAAAATAAAAACCGACTTCCAAAAACTTATGAACTAAAAACCAGAAAATAATATGTTAATTACCTCAAAGAAACGGATAATCAACGATTCATATCATATATACATATACAGATATTTATAGTTTTTAACCTGTTATTTTTGAAGTCGGTGCCAGCCGGAGGAGATGAAGGAGCTCAACACAGCTAGCTTTGCGTGGCAGGCACCAACTTCAAAAATAACAGGTTAAAAACTATAAATATCTGTATATGTATATATGAATCGTTGATTATCCGTTTCTTTGAGGTAATTAACATATTATTTTCTGGTTTTTAGTTTATAAGTTTTTAATTTAAAATGTCCTCTTAGCTGGCAATTATCAGGTCGTCAGAAAACTGACGATTAGTGTCTATAACTCAATATATTTCGTCGTCAACTGGCAGGTTAGACGGTATTTGAACATAGCTTAAGTTTCGCCTAACCGAATATTTATATAAGGGCATTTTTATTTTAAAATGTAAATTATGTTATCAGTCGTAGTCGAAAGCCCTTTTTACTTTGTTTATCTTTTTTAATTAATTTAGCTTCCAAGATTAACGCACAGAAACATACATATAGGTACATATTAACACAAGTGACAAGACAAGAAAAGAAAAAAGTTTGTTAAAAAAACAAAAAGTGCTCTAGGACTTACAAGGTTAAGACTGTCACATCTTTGTTAATTTGTCCAACCGACTGGAAAGGAACCATGTAATACGTTAATCCCAGTTGACCAGTCAACGACCGTATTCTAAGCTAATGTGCTATTAATTTTCAATAACACGTCAACCGTCGCGTGACTCCGGACGTTTTTATGGCACCGACGACGGAATAAGGTTAGTGGGTCGGGTTACCCTCCAGGGGCAAAATAGAATAAGTATTTTTTACTATAAACAATCAACAAGGGAGGCATCTGATGGAAAGCGAAAGGCAAAGCGTTGCGGGTAGGTATTTAGTGTCAGTTGCAAGTGTACGATATAATAAATGCTATGTTTGTAATCGCAGTAGTTATAGGTATATATTCTTTAAATCAATGCATTGTTACTGCCGCAGAAATAAATTAAAGGGTTTTCCATCAAGTAGACACTCTACTGGTATGGTATATAGATATCATAGGCGCAAAACAAAACATAGGCGCGAAACATTGAAATTTTATGTTTCACTAGAAAACAGCAAAGAAATTGCAACTTAAACAATTGAAACTCAATTCACTATCTTTTTGTAATTTATTTTTAGACTAAATTATTTTGGGACTATTCATTTATTTCAACATTTCTTTTAGATAATTAGTTCCTGAACATTGTCACTTTGGGTCCAGTTCATTATCGACAAAACCCTGTGCCCATAAATAAATAAATATCGACAAAACGAAGCCGGAATTAAATAATTGGAATACAATAACTACTTTTTACTTTTAGCAAGTCTTATTGATTCCTAAACATTTGTCACGTTACTACATTTAACCATAGTTATGCAAAAAGAGACCAGAGGGAAGCTTCGTATACTTGGATTAAATACTTTACGCAGTTAAGCAGAAAGTATATAATCCAAGTATACGAAATTTGCCTCTGGTTGCTTTCTGCATAACTATGGTCATTTAAACACTTCGTACTTAGTTACCTCATTTTTCTATCGGACGGTAGCGGGGTGAACGGTACTACATCCAATATTTATCCACAAAGAGGTCCATGACCTGGGGGTTATTAGTCTCACACTCAAGGTATGTCATCCCTCAACTGCAGCATTTCCCAACTAATATTAAGTAGGCCCTGAGACAGGACAAAATATCGCCCGTTAGGGACAATCTTGCACAAATAAGATAGTATTACTTAGATCCTTAGCTCGCCGGTTTTTTTTATTTTTATTTGTCTGTGCCCCGTTTGATCAAAAATTGGCCACTCAAACTCAAACTCATTTATTTCTGTAAGTAGGCCTCAAGGGCTCTTTTACATGTCTGATTCTTTTCTTTTGGCGCTTCGGTAGATGACCTTCTGGTGAGAAGAAGAGCCTGAAGAAACTCACCAGTTTCTCTTTTAAAAACAACATTACAACAATTGTGACATTATCACATAAGATGACATTTATAAAATGCAAAAATAACTGGGCACAGTTTTTTTTTTACCTTTTACCGAGAGACGTATATAATCTCCGGATCCATTACATTACAAAACTTAAAACTACATTTTTAGAGATGTAAAGGGTCTCTAGGCGTCAAAATGACTGTCACTTTGGGCAATCGAGAGTTGTGCCTATCTGAGAGGCACAGATCGACTCGCCGGACTCGCCCCTAGGTAATTCCAGCATCACCATTGCTTACTGCCTTGGGATAAATCTCAAAAAAGAAGGTTTTTGTTTAATGGGTCGCGATCCTGCAAAATGCACCAAGACGGTAACCGAATCACGAATCTTTCTTGCTTCGCCATAATCAACCGGTCTAGCCAGGTGCGGGGTTGTGCATCTGAGAAGCATAACACTGTAAGTTCTCTATTTTTTACATTTACTCTAGCATAAACTGTGACACGCGACTCTTTATCGAGCAACAAATACTACCTATCATGTAATAGAGAAGTTGGAGGTGGAGTCTATGGGGGTTTGAAGTAATACTCCTTCATGATGTTAGTCGATATATTGTAACTATAGTAAGAGCAAGAGCAAGTACAAGACGAAGACCAGATAACAAAGACGTGTCTTAAAGTTAGTTAAATCTATTTATAATATATTAATGCTTACTTGCTATAACCCAAATCCGTGCGTCACATGTCGTAAACAGTAACGAAGAGTTACTGTTAATTCATCACATTACAGTCACTTTTCATTTAATAAATGTGACAGTGACAGGTCAAGCTGTGTCGCGCGACAAGCGAAGTCCGGACCGGTCGGTGCTAGCTATACTGGCCGCGAATTCGCTTGCTGCGCGAAAGAAAATGACCTGTCATTTTCGCACTACATATGTATATTGAATGAAAGGAAATATGGGTACAGATTAAGTATCGTTTAATCAACACAGGTTTTAAAATATAATGCGTTAGTATGTTTTATTCATAACATTATACATAATATCAGTTTAATTCAGTCGAGGTTTCGCAGAAAATCGGAAAACTGATACGCCGAATTGGTGGTATGGTATCGATAAAGTAGCAGTAAAACGGGTTGCAGATGGTGAATAATCAGGTCAGATGGGAGCCATAAAAAGCCATATTCAACAGTTTGAAGTAAACTTAAATCAGATCAAAAGAAACGCAAGTCATGTGAAGTATAATGCGTTCGAGAATAGTTGCTCGTCCGTATGTCCGTGAAAAGAAGTTGACGAACAGAGGTGACGAATTACAAACTACATTAAGCGGCATTAGAAATTTTAAATGTTCCCAACAAAAGTGAAGATATTATCAGCCATTATGATGATAGTTTAGTATGAGTTTGAGACGACGGTAGGATTGTATATTGGCAAATTAGAGTGATATTTCACACAACATTTGTAATGTTAAATAAATAAAAATATGTCAACCGCATGCTATTAAACCACAACAGTATTGAACTCTGATAGTATTTTTTGCATGCATTCTGCCTTGGCTAGGCTCATCCCTTCGATATTTTAGGAGCAGACTCGGACAGAAGGTCCTGTATCTATTGTCAATTGGCTCCGAGGAGCGCTAGTTGTGACAGTATTCGTGGGCATTTCGTATAAGCAAACTTCTGTTGGTAATCCAGTGAGCGCTGCGAGGTCCGGGAGGGACAGTGAAGCTGCCGGTTTATTACTCTTTTAGCACCACCCAGGGATCACCATCGAACATATAATCCTGGAGTGTCCTTTCACAAGATTCAAAAGTCACTTAGACCACATCACAAATATCTCCGAAGAAGCGGTCGCGTACTTGAAACGGGCAAAATTTTAGTTATAGTTTTACAACATGATCATCTAGTCTGTGACTTGTAATAATGCCATACGATAAATGAATATTCCTGAACTCGACGGAAACGTCGAAATTACACGAGCCCCATGTACACGAACAAGCAATATAGTGGAATATATCTGATGTTAATTCGACCCAATATTTGACTTCTGAATTGAAGTAATTTCGCACTAAAGCTCGCCTTGAACCTTTAAGAGGGCAGCCAGGAATAGAGTGATCGCTAATCTGACAATTGAATCAATTGAAACAGCCACCAAGAATAGGAGCAATTAGTGTAACTAGCTTCTAGGAATTTGAATGTCTACTCCTTAGCTTACAGTTTTAGAAACTTCAAGATTCGGCGTGATAATATAGGTACGTATGTACTTGATATTTTACAAGAGGTAGAGACAAAATAATAAATATTGTCCCTCTAAGCTTTAGTTTTAAACTATTATTTATTTATTATTATTAATTACATTTTCAACTTACCTTCTGTTTGTGTAAATAACAGAGTCCGACTAAGCTAGTTTATCGAGTCAGACTACCGAGATACTAAGCTAACAAGCTATTCGTGCAAGTTAGTGTGGCTCCGTCTCGTTGGACCGACTTAGAAGATACGAGTACCTCTAGCACGAATCTGTGACGCGCGACTCTTTGTCGCGCAACAAATACTACCTATCCCTTTCCATTTAATATATATAGTGTGAGAGTGCTGTGTCGCGTGACAAGCAAAGTCACGATGATCCTTGTTTAGAGCATAATTATTAATTCATTTGGTGGAAGGTATATTCAGGTACAAAATATCGGTACATTTTGTTAAAATCTGTGAGGTCCACCTGCTATATTTATATATGTATTATTACAAAGGCAAACTAAATAAAAGAGCAATTTCGTTTCGTTTAAATAAACTAGCAGAGAGGCTTTAAATTTCCACCCATAAAGCTAGATTTATGGCCATGGTCGCGCGTATTCAAAAGCGAAAAGTACTAACAATGTATCAACTTCATATACGCTTAATACCTTTCTATTTTAGGTTTTGCGGGTGTTATGAAACCTTCCTTTTGCGCATTTGCAATGTGCACTAGCTGGAGAGAAGCGGTGGATGGCCTGGATTGCTTTATAGGACGGTGAGACAATTTTTCATCCGTCGGGGTGATATGAAAGTCAATTAACATACGGACTAATTACGCTAAGGTGGCGAAGAAAGCGCCGAAGCACCACCTTATGGCTAGTGATGTGCCGTTCCAGAATATCCCCGAGAATCTTTACCCATTATGACCCACTTACGTGTTATTTTAAATCTGCCTTCTGTCTCTTATCAGGTATATAAATATATTTATCCAATACTCGGAACTCATTAAGTGGACTCTTATCAATGATGATTAAATTTAATTGGTTATTTGCAATTATACGATAAATTAACCACTAATATATGTGAATTGACACTTGACATTCGCACGCGTCAGGGAGCCATAATATAAACAACTATTGGGATTGCTAAAATGTATTGCCCACCGGGCCGCGCCTGCGTTTTTTAGGCAGTGTAAAAGGGCCCGCCCAACCAAGTTCTTGGCCTGCGCACTAAGTAGGTTAAGACAATGATAATACTAAAATGTATCTTTTCTGTCCTGTACGTACACAGGCAGAGATATTTAAGTAAGTGTGGTATCGATTGTGCTCTCAATACAATATAGTAAACTTTATTTCACACCTCAAAAGAATAATATACGAAGATCAAACAGTAAAGATACTAGTAAAAGTAAACAGCAGGCGGTCGTTATCGTTATACAGCGATCTACAAAAAAGCCTACTTATCGAGACGCGGAAAAATACCTAAATGGTATAAAGTTGTTTCTTTTATAAGGCACCTCATCGAGTAAACATTGGACGTCCCAATTTCTCGAAAGCAAAGTTGCGAAAGCCGAGCACCGAACCGGGGACTATTAATAACAACGACTGTTCAACTTGCACGGCACTCTCGTTAACTATTGCTCCCATTTATGTCAAGATAATGTTGCTTTATCATAGAAACACCGCAGGTTATTTAGGGACTACTTACTTTTCTTATCTTGTTGCAGTGAGACATTTGTGCAGAATTGAGCTAATTATTATTATTATATATCCATGTAATCAGTGCAGTACCAAGATCGCCCATAGTCTCCGTGACGGGCTGGCTCATTTCTATAGCAAATGACCAGCATCACCTACCATTAATTGTACGAGTAGCAATCTTGACAGCCTTCTGTCTAGGTCTGTCCACCCTATCACGTGGAAGATACTTGAGGGAAATTTTGACATGTAAATTTAGTTTTTCATAGTTTTTAGGGTTCCATACCAAAATCGTACAAAAGGAATCCTTATGGTGCGACTCTGTCTGTCCGTCTGTCACACCAGATATCTCAGGAACTTGCTGCTATCGATTTCAAATTTGGAATAGTTTGAAAAGTCACTAACTCGAACTTACTGGACATGAAAAAAATCTTATACCTATTTTACTTTTATTTAAAGGGGGCCGAAATAGGAGGTTGAAAATTTACAGTTGTGCTATTGTATCAAGTGGAGTATCAAATGAAAGGGCTACATTTGTAGATTCTAGAATTATTTTTATGTTTTTAGGGGTTCGTGCCAAAATGGTAAAAAAGGAACCTTTATGGTGTTTCTTATTAGGGATGTAACGATACCGATACCGATACCGATATATCGGCCGATATATCGGTATCGCCGATATTATACAACCGATATTTGAAGAATTTGCTGTATGAAAAAAAATCTGCAAAAAATAATTTCAATTTCTGACTTAATTTATGTACTGGTCTATTCTATTACCTTGTGCAATGATAATTACTATGTTAATTAAATCTTTGGTTCTTAATAAAAAAATAATATTTTTGAGTTGACAATTTATTATTTTTACTTTACACTTTCAAGGTTGACTCTCTGGTAAGTATAGCCAGTAGTCATTGCCATTTGTTATAATAAGGACATAAAAATATCTGAAGTTCATACTTCATTATTAAGCTAATATATCGGTATCGGTATCGGTATCGCCGATATTAACTACTATATATCGGTATCGGTATCGTATCGGCAAAACTGTGTATCGTTACATCCCTATTTCTTATGAAAAGAAATTTTAAAAAAATATTCCAGAATCAAGCTCCATAGAATTACATTAAGACGAGGCACAAACAAAAAACAACAACATAGAAGTATATAATTTTTCTAAAAGGGCAGCAGACACCACGGATCACCCCGGCCCCGCGATGATAGGCTTGTGATAACGCCTCCAGCGTTCATGAAGCGGACTCGCATCCCACTCTCTCACTGCTGTTAACAGGGTGTTCGAGGAGGCGTAAATAGCCTTCCTGGCGTTCGCACTCCTCGTGCGCAGCAACGCGGCCCAGCCCGGCGCGCGGCCTGCGGCGAACATGGCGCTCGCGCTGCACCAGCGCGGCAGTCGAAACATGTCGCGTACTGCATTCGCTGTCCCTCACTGCAGCACATGTGTATTGCGACCACAATTCTACTGTGTAGACGCTGGTGCAAAAACTCAGGAATAGCTACCTCTTGACACCTTCGCTGCATTTGGTGAGCCTTCTGGCTAACATATTGGCCCGCACTGCGATAGCTCGTCTTTGCCTCCCTATGTCCTGGTCGTCTTTCATGTTAGCCAGTAGAATGTGGCCCAGGTACTTGACCTCGTGCACTCGGCGCAACGGTTTGCCATTCAGCAGCACTGGAGGTATTTGTATCGGTTAGTTGGCCGCTTCCATGAACATGTACTCCGACTTGTCAGGATTGTACGCCATACCTATATTGCTGGCGGGCGTACCTTTCGCACTCTGCCAAAAGTTCCCTCATGGCGGCAACCGATGGAGCCAATAAGACCATGTCGTCTGCGTAGGACAAGTGGTTGGCCATTGTGCCGTTAATGGAGCAGCCTACCCCGGTCTGCGTCAGAGCTTCTGACAGTCCATCCATGTAAATATTAAATAGCGCCGGTGACATGCTGCCTCCTTGTTTTCCTAAATTTGATCGTTTTTTTAGAAATACGCAAAAATCGTAACACAAACTTATTTACTGCTACTAAACTAACCTAACCGCGACTATGTCGATGTATAGGGACAACAGTTTTTCAACAGCAAAGTTAAGTTTGTCCACTTACGAGATTGTACGGAACCCTCAGTGCGCAGCTCCTACTTGCACTTGACCGGGTTTTTGTTTATTGGTTTGATATATTTTTTTTTAAGTGTTATAGAATTAAATTCTATATAACAGTACAAAGACCACAAACAATTTAATATTTTTCGACCCCAGCGATTTGCAAATCATATCATATCATATATATGGCGGAGTTTATGTTCTGCAAATGAACTTAAAGCCACGGGAGGCAAACAGGTAATTCCAAATAGATGACGACAATATCGTCGAGTTACCGTAGATATACCATCCGGATTTATCTGGACACGGCCGGACTTCCGGATTGCGGCCCGGACTTTTTTAGCTCAACTGGGCACCCCGTATTATCTCGGGCGCAGCGTACGCCACTAGACTTCCTGTATAAAATAATAAAGTCCCCATTATAAAATTCGTAAGGAGCAAAGTTGAAAGCGACGCCGGCGCCGCCGGAACACGCGCCATGTTTGAATGCGCCGGAAATGGCGTAGCGAACCAGGCGCGAGCGCGCCCGAATTGAAACGGGCTTCAAATTTGAATGAAGAATGTTCTCAGGTTCGTACATTTAAGGGATAGTACCGTTATTTATAGGACTTGTCATTAGACGAAGCAATGCAGTTTTACTGTTTAAAAATTCTTTAATGCCTTCTTTTTGCCTTTTTATAATTATTGATGTTCTTGATTCGAATTAACTTTGTATTATATTTAAAATTTCTGATGACAAAGTACTAAAATGCTCAACATTTTAATTGAATGTATTATTGGTGGATAATGATTGTGAGATTTAAAGGGTACCTACATGGAAAGAACATGTCTAGTCACAAAAGTAACTTTTTGAGTTATAGGGGGTTGAAAATTAGTCATCCAGTACAGTCGAGTTACGGGAACAAAAATATCTGAACACGGCCCTATTGTCAGGACCATAAAAGCGTGTTCAGATATTTTTGTTCCATTATATGTGTAAATGTAAATGGACTCGACTGTACAATTATTGTGTTAACCATTTCTTTAAAAGGTAAAAAATATATACATAATTAAGATATTCAACTGTAATCAAGAGGTAAATAAGTTATATGTAGTTCATTGCGAGCTCTACATTTTGAGATTAAAATCACATTTTCAAAAAAAGTGACTAGACATGCTATTCCCGTGTACCCTTCATTTAGTATTTTATGGATAAATTACATGATGCAGCGTAGGCAGACCTCCAGTGCGTCTAGCATAACTGGCCGCGACTTCGTTTCTCGCGCGACAGAGCATCACCTGTCACTGTTACACGATATTGAGTGGAAAGAGATAGGTAGCATTTGTCGCGCGACAAAGAGTCGAATGAACATGTGTTCGTTTATATCGTCTCCAATTGATGTTTACAAGGCAACTAAGAGATATTCACATATCAACTAAGTATGTTCTCATAACAAATATCTTCCACGACACAAAAACACACAATTTTAAGTGTGAAATTTAAAGAAAAAATTACAATTACGTCCTTCGTTCGTTTATTAGAATAAAATACAGCTTACTTTGCTATCAAAATATGGTTTTCTTCATTTTTTCTTACAAATCGGGCTTTAATAGAAATAGTACGATCCAAGGCCACGCCACCGCCGTGAAATTGACCGTCGGCGCTCATATCTACTCCAGATGCATTCACGCCTCGTCTTCGTCCTCTATAGAAACCACGACAAAGGGTGCAGTACGGTTTCTATTTATAAATCGTCATTGCCAAAGTAATTAAATGTCCTTATGCACGTGAGTCGAGCAGCGCGTCGACCTTAAGAGCCGTAAGTATACTTAGCATGTCATGTATCGCCGACCGTAGGTTCATTTGGCGTAAGGGATAGGCAAATCAACGTTTCTTACGCTATTTGAAGCTACGGTCTACGGTATTATTATGGTTAGCATGGTTATAGCATAGGTTCCCTACCTAGTGGTCCCTACCGCCCCCAGCGGGCGTTGAAAATTCCCAGGGGCGGCCCCCTGGGAATTTTGTTTAGGAACCTTGAAAGAAACTGGGGGGCGTTGATGCTATCTAGGGGGGCGCTATCGCTTTTGAAAATAATAACCTAAATCACTATATCGACTACAGTACAAATAGATGTCTATATGATTAATTCGTCTAGTCATTGATATAGTTATATTGCAATACAATTCAATCAGTCTGAACAAGTGAGTGAATATTTCCAACTTGCTCACATGATTTAATTTACGTAGGTACTCAAAACAACCACGTATCGCCAGCTTTTATTATAAACTAGTTTTTGCGTACTATTCCTGGCGATATGGTACTATCCTCGTGGGGGGGGGGGGGGGGGGGTTTAGTATCAAGTGGTCTCTCACCTAATAATCAATACGTAATCGGGCCATGAAGCAACTCATCTAAAATCAATTGGACAAATAAGTAAGTGGTTTGTCCAAGATGTAACAGGTCTCTTTAACCACTGATCTTAAGATCATCTAGACGAATTCGCATAACGGCTAAGAAATAATTGGTCAATAAAGCAACTCGTCTGAAAATTTATAAAGCGTTTAACACTCAATAGAGGTTTGTTATCAAGGATTTAAGACGAGTCGCTTCGTGGGCGACCAGCTATTTAGACCACATGCATTTAAAACGAGTTGACAATATGACAGTAGACGAAATGATTTTGTGACGAATTGCTTCATGGACCGATTACCTATTCGACTATCTGCAAATTAAGCCAAATGATTTTTAGATGAGTTTATGCCGTAGACCACTTGATACTAACCCGATTTTTTTTTACCTAAGTCTTCTTTGCCTAAGTCGGCGGCCAGTCAAAAAGGTTTGGAAACCTATGGTTTATAGGTTTACGCGGGTTAGTTTTGCACAACTCTTTGTCTCATAATGCACTTATTTTGCGTGAGGGGTGGTGAGGGTCAGGAGCATGGTATACTTAAAATAAGGTACTTTCACGATGTTCCTATTAAAGAAGAGCGTATAATTGTCGGCTAGTGTTGGTATTGTAATCTCGTTTTCTTTGTTTATTTAGTTGAAATCAAAAGTTACTAACTAGATCGATATTTTTTTATCATAAGAATCAAATAAGTAATTAAAGAAATACCTTTTGGTCGGGTTATTTTTCTCACATAGTGAAAACATAAGAAGCTCATAACGTAGTGTTATCAGTCAGCAGGGTTTGGTCAGATGTGTATATAATACTTAGTTTTTAAGCTTGCATCTTGTTTGAGCCCTTCAAAACTACCTATTTCGCGTAGACGGCCCGAAGGAGCTCAGGAGGATTAATTAAGTACCTTATTTTAAGGTCAGGAGTCGCTAATGACTTACTTTCGAATTTTAAAAAGCAGTATTAACTGTACTATAGACTCGATGGAGCCAATTGGGTAACAGGAGCACAGTCAACGGCCGAATCTCCACTATCGACCTCAAACAAAGCAGCGCGGTACTGCATACATAATTTATACGCTCGAAATTATCTCTTTCAGAGCGGGCGTTTGTTTCTGTATATACGAGTACCTACAACTTAACAAAACCTCTGACTCTTTTTAAGCCGACACGATCATTGATAACATCTATATTTATACCTATAATGCATATAATAATAATCATTTATTTCGGACAAGATCCATATAATATTTTCACACCTGGAATTCAGAAAAAAGCCTTTTCTTTCTTCGTAGGAGGGATCTAATTGGTACTTTTGTGTTCTAGGATTTTGGTATGTGGTTTTTTTTATTTCCGATCATTATCTTGATTTTGCAGACAGATAGCACACAACTGACCTAGTGTAGTATATATTTACTCAATATATATTTTCCTTATAGTTGGTGTGAAAACCACCGTGTGTAAGAAGATAACAACATGCGTTAACATTAGAATCCCTCGCTAACCTCAGAATTCAATTGTAGCACCTTCTTTTCTCTGCACTCAGTGTCGTAGTAAATGCATACACAATTTTGCTTCCTTGTGACACACTCTAATATTAAGTGATATCATGGAAAGATGTTTATCATCGTTCCGTGGACCGTCCTGGTGAAATAGGTCATAATAATCAATGGCAAGTTATTAAACACTGGGTAATAATTTTGCTGTATTCTATTTATTTGGCGTATCGATATGGTATTGAATGGAACTAGGTCATATGCATATTAATGTCATCAGTACACAGAAGGGGGTGAATTTCCATGCGAATATTACTACCTAGGTACAGACGCTTGTGGTGAAAAGCGGAGATTTATAAATATACCAACATTTGCACATAATAGCGACAGCTCATCACTAGCGTTAAATACAAAATAATATGAATGGATAAAATATATACTGAACTAGGGATGTAACGAAACATAGTTTTGCCGATACCATACCGATACAGATATATTGTAGTAAATAATCGGCGATACTGATACCGATATCTTAGCTAAATAATGAAGTATGAACTTCAAATGTTTGTATCTCCTTATTATACCTAAAACTTGGCTATATTCACAGACCACTAAACCTAAAGACGTCGCTTCGTAGGATTGTTTCATTGAAACCGATTCTGCCAAAACGCTTACCGCACTGTGATTTGCCGATTGAAGGTCAAGTGGGCGTGTAAACAAAATGTCTGGCGGCCGCTAGTGATGTGACGATGATCGATGATTAGAGTAGTAGCTAAATTAATAAAACAACCCCGACTTTCAAGGTCTTGTTTATCAAAATACAACTAACTAAATACAATAAAATTATCATTCATTCAAACATACCCCCCGACTTACATACCTACTCTATTACACTTCACTGTTTTCAAACTATTGAGTAGGACATGATTTTTAAATACTGAGAGCAAAACTCTACGTCCATTGATTGTTACTGGCATTATCATTAAATATATTGTTAATTCTTAAAAATAAAACTTTATTATAAATTGGTATTAATTTGCTTTTGCTTAATTGTAATAATTAATGCCACTATGATTTAAGTGCTGCTGTATAATAAGTTCGGGTATCGTAGTCACGGCAATAAATTAGCTAATTTATTGTTTGTTATGTGAGCACTTGAGGCCAGACTAGGCGAGCACTTGAGGCAACAATTGTTCTCGTAAGTCTGAGTGTTAACGAAATACTTTTACAATATTAACTAAATACACATAATTTTTTATAACGGTAAACATTGCCTTTACACAACTCAGCTGATAACGAAGAATCAATATACTCATCACAGTTGGTAAGTGAAGCGTAGGAATGGCATTAGGACTTAAAAGTCGCCTGTTCCCAGATTTTGTCTATCTAAAATATTCTGATTTAAAATGGCGAGAACATACGATACTCTGTTTTGTAGCATCAATCCACATTTCCTTTATGTTAGGACACTTCGTAAACCTTAAAGAATTCAATCACATTTTAGTTGACATGATTTGAATGATTTATAATGTAACACTGCAGTCTTAAAAGACAATCTACCACTTTAAATATATAAATAATAATTAGACGCGGCTGCGCGTAATACTTTGCCCATATATATGATGTTTAATATTTCGATATTTTTAAATTACTTGCGATAGTTGCGATGTATTGCATATTTCATGTTACCAGTTATCGAAAGTAAACCAACACATACTATGGACATCACTAGTTCGCACTTAGTAATGCCACGTAATGATAGACAAGGAAGGAGTGATTATTCGCAAAGCGTGATAGAAAGAGACTTTGTTAAAAGACATCAACGAGTGACTACGGCAGTCTAGAGAACTTTATTTGATATTTGGCATATTTAATTAGTAATTTTATTAAAATCTGCTTACCTGTGAAATGAAATTCCATTCTTTTGCACACCAGATGTTTTAGTGTTTTTGCCACACGATTTCACGCAACAATAATGCAGTTTTCAAGACCAAAATCACATGTTACTTACGCAACGTCCGAGAACGTACTGGAGTTAGTAACGGGGGCGTGTCTCAATCTTGTAGTAAATTTACCGTATGTGTGGCAGCGGGGGTCGCCCGACTATGCGACGTCTTTAGGTTTAGTGGTCCGTGGCTATATTTAACAGAAAGTCAACCTTGAAAGTGTAAAGTAAAAATAAATAAATAGTCAACTCAAAATTCAATTTTTTTTTATTAAAAACCAGAGATTTAATTATCATTGCACAAGGTAATAGACCAATTAAATTAAGTCAGTAATTGATATTACTTTTTGCAGATGTTTTTTCATACAGCAAATTCTTTACGCGCTCTTCAAATATCGGTTGTATATAATCGGCGATACCGATATATCGGTATCGTTACATCCCTATACTGAACACATCCCTGCGGATACAAATAAATGAATTGCTCTTCGAATTTATTGCGAACAAACCGATAAACATTTCTTACAAGTTCTTGGAAGTTCTGACATAAAGACGTTTTCATTAAAATAAAAACTAGACTATAAATGCACAAATGCACTTGTACAAAAATAATTGTATTGGTAAAACACCCCCTAAACACTTACTGTTTAGGCAAACGCATCTTATGTCCATTGTAAATTGTGAGATCTAAAAATGGCGCTTTTAACTTTTGACGCAGAAGTATCCTAATTAAAACTAACGCTCGATTTCCTCAATTTAATTTTAACATCCATCTTTCACAAATGAAACGTTTGAGCAAAGTTTTTGTGAGATCAAAGCGTCTTTGATACGGCCGAGTTTGGAAGACGTACTTTAGTACGCCGTTATGACTGTATGCAACAAAGGGACGATCAAAATTCCTTCTCATAAATTTATGAAAAGCTTTTGGTCGATATTTTTAGAATTCGATCATTGTATCAAAACAGGTATTCGTATAATTTATGTGAAACTTAAGTCAGGTACGCTTAACTTAAAAAATAAATGCCTTACTCTGTAAAGTTTCATTCAGTGTAACATTTTTGCTAACGTAACGACACGGTATACACGGTAAACAAAAAAAAACTAAAGAATGCTCGCATTTGCACTAGGTACATACCAATATCTTTTTCACTTGCTCGAAAATGGTGTTGTTACACGTAGGTTTTGCGGGCCGTAAATGACCTATTAGGCCCTAGGTTTTTTTATTATTTGAATACATTGATTCGTTTTACTCTTATTTGTCATCTTTAAAGGAAACAACAACTTACTTTTTTAACTTTTATCACTGAAATATTTATTTAAAGAGAACTGTTGTTGCAAATACATGTAAACACATACTTTGTAACATTAATTAAATGTTTAAATAGTGTATTTCAGTATTTTGCAAATGCATTCAACAATTTTAGGCAAAACGCGATTTAGTCAGTTGAAGAATCGGGCGTACGCCATTTAAATATGAAGTTTAGGCAAAACGCAATTTAGTCAGTCGAGAAATTAGGCAAAATGCGAAATAGGCACGTTATCGAAACAGACAGTCCACTATACACAAAGACAAAGAGAGAAATAGTAGTCTGCAAGCTACATAGTCTTAATGCCACTGAAGATTTAAGTTTAGGCAAAACGCGAATAAGTAATATTGCGTATTAGGCAAGCGGAGAACAAAGGCGGCTTAGTTTCAGTTTTGGCTGCCATCCAGCCGAAACTATGGCCGAAACTGAAACTGAATTTGAGGGGTTTCGCGCTGCGATCGGACAGTCTTAATTTCGAAAAGCACTAATGATTTATTTGAAAGAAGTTATAATATGTTACATTAATGATTACTTCAAATATCTGACTGAATAATGACTAACTGATTAATATATTATTTACAAATAAAGACTGATTGTTTTTTTATTCTTGCCACGACAACATGACCTTATATGGAAGATTCGGTTTCGGTTTCAGCCGAAATTCGTTTTCTATTTCGGCCGTGAAAACTACTTTCGGTCGGACCCGTAAAGTATAAAAAAAAAATAAAAAAAAAAATGTTTATTTTGCCGAAAGTGTACATAATAGTACATTACACAACTAGGGTGGTAATACAAAGAAAGGCCGAGATCGCAGAAGTTTGCGGCCCGAGCTGCAAGCGAGGGACGTAAATATGCGATCGAGGGCTTTCTTTATTACCTCCCGTGTTGTGTACTGCATTTTATGTCTACATTTGGCCAGAAAGCGGATTTTTCCGTACGCGCAGCGTGCGGAAAAAGGCACTTTATGGCCAGTACCTCTAGCACAACTGTGACGCGCGACTCTTTGTCACGCGACAAATGCTACCCATCCCTTTCCATTCAATATAGTGCGGCAGTGACAGGTGATGCTCTGTCGCGCGAGAAACGAAGTCGCGGCCAGTTATGCTAGCCTGGCAGGTGTGGCATAAAATAATGTTTACCTGTGACCGCCACACTAGGCTAGGCCTGTATCGTGGGGTCAATTTAAAAATTACCATTGACTAAATTTGCTGATTTCTACGCTGAAGTATTGAATTTGTAACTACAATTAATTTTCAAAAACCTAGAGTATACATTGTTAGAAATAAACTTAACATAGAAAGACAGAGTATATAATTTGTTTAAAAAATCACAACTATGAGAGCTTTGCACGCATCTGCATGCGTAAAAAACTAATCTTATTCCACACTGCTTTAGCTTTAAATATACTCCAGCGTACTACGATCTAAAATGAGAACACGTAAAACTCCATAAAAACCGTAATTAAACCATTTACGAGGCTCTCCCAGATGTATAATTAAATTAGCCCACTACAGCTTCACAGTATACGATTTACGGAGCAGTTGCACAATTCTAGATTCAACTAATTAATTTTCTTAAAGCCTGGTCAAAAACAAAGTCGACTTGTCATTTTGCAAAGACGTAGTTTTACGCCATTGCGAATTTATGTCTATGACCTACACCAACCTGCGGCCCGCTCCCGCTCACTTGCGGCCCGCGAGCCTCCCTGCCTATTTTGTATGTAAAGGTCGCTATATTCAGAATCATATAAAATCACAAATTATTAACAAAGTGCGGCCCGCGTCAATTTCGTTACCTACAATGTAGCCCTTGGCTGCTAAAATGTTGCCGACCGCTGATCTACACGACTACTTTGGACATGTGGCAAGGAGACATCCACGGAATTTAGAAAAACTGGAGGGAACAAGCTTCGATCTCCCACTCGATGCACGGACCAAGTGAAAACTATAACTGGTCTTTCTAAATATCACCGCTGCCTTCAGAAAAGCCGAAGACAGGCACGGATGGCGAAAGATAGTAACGACCTCGGTGAAGGTATTTCAGACTGGAAACGACCTTAGCAATGAAGAGTACGACGGAGACGAAGAAGAATGATCCACCTGGCTTTGGGGAATGATTGGGCATTGATATAGATATTTGTGCCAATTAACCATGTAAACGCGTATTGTTCAACATCGCTAGTGCGAGCAGCACTGTGCTACTAATTGGCAATAAATTAGCCCGGGATGGTTAATGTGGTGGTGTGATTCGCCCCGCATGCTGTGTCATATTGTTTCGCTCAAATATCATAGGTACAGGGTGGGCCAAAACAAAATTTTTTGCAAATTGCAACACAGAATTTCTCGAAAACAGCCAGAGGGAGAGGCGGCCAATTTACGGGAAGATATTCGTCACTTCGTGCAATTTTATTTTAAACGGAGCGTTTTGCAGGAAAACAACGTGGTTTTTGTGTTAATCAATTTTACAAAAACAACGAATTGTATGGGACTGCACGACGCCTGTTTGGAAATTGACCTTATAGCTTGGGATTTTTACTGTAGGCTTATCTAAAGAGTCGAGTGTACCTTAACAAACCGATGACAATACCCAAATAAAAAAAATAAACCTCGATGAGATAGCCGCGATCTTCCGCACCATGTGTCAGCGCAGCGGTTTTCCAAAGTATGCAAAGTCGGTTGCAGGAGTGCCAACGACGAGACGGAAAAAATAATTGCATTAAATTGTTGTTAGGTAAAATAAATGAAATATTGAATAACGCATATACCCGTAGGCCACCCTGTATACCGATATGTTCAAAATACATATGTACACCTCAGTGCCTACAATGGTCATGTCTTGAGCCAGACTCTGGGGTATTCGTATTTGTATTTGCCCGTCATGATTGTTTAGGCTCTGCGTACTGCCACGTTCATAACGGCCAACTTGCTAGGAATTTCAATGACATATATGTCTTTATTCTACTAGCTGGGCAGCACGTCCCTTGGCGCTTTATGTGACTCGATTATCCTATTGTTTACTCAGTCTCTATAATAAGAATGATAAATAACATTAATTTTCTCCAGCGTGCCATTTGTTCGCTATACGATATTTCTCATACTACATTGGTAAAGATTTGCCTGCGTAAAGCCTGCAGTCATCATTGCAGGTTTACTTCCGCTGTGTATACTAATACTAAGTGATGCTCAACCATATAAAAATAATGTAAGTATAGATAATACTTTAAGTACGGGTGGCGTCGCGCGTGTTGAGTGCAGCTGTAAAGCACGACTCCGCATGTTATTTTGCCCAGACAAAATGGATCAAATTATAAAATAAAAGAAATTTTAATCAAATTAAGAAGTTATCATCATTTGTATGGAGATAAGATAGGCGACTCCAATCACTTTAAGATGAGGCGACCCCACGTCTCCTGCTAACTGCATTAAACTCGCGCGTACTACAACTGTATTTGGTAATTGAAACGGACACTTCGAAATTCCAGAATTCCGATTGTGGTTGGGCATAATGTACTGTTAAATGGAATGGAGATGGGCCCATAATAGGGGCGGTAATTAATTATTTTGTATGTCGCACCTGATCTCTTCTAACGAGTGTTTTTTTGCAGTGGACATCGATGAATATTGGGCGGCCTCCATTTAGCCGTAGATATCTCAAACGTATAGTTATTTGCGTATTCAGTAGATATATGTACACCGCTTCCGAATAATTCTATAACTAGGTAGTTACGTATATACCACCGTTCCGGAGTCTCCATGTGCTATCTGATATATAGAGAACAAAGCTTCAGCTAACCAGATGTCGTCTGAATGGCTAGGCTAAGGGGACGTTAGTTCATGAATAGTCATTCATCCATTGGGATCTGCTATCGGAGGTAGGTACACTTTAATTCAGTAAGATTAGAAGCCTTATCGTTGAATGGAAAATAATATGCAAATATATATGGTACATAACATATATGGCTAATAATCTAAATTCTGACATCTGAACAGTAAAGTTCCGTTAGTGCCGCTCGCCCCAGCTGCTGTGTCGCCTCAATACTCGTACCTTTAAACACGACATGTAAGTAACTTCCGGTGGCGTGGCGTCAAATATATTCTTAGTAAAGCCGAAGCAGATTTGCATTACTTTTATTTCAGGAGTTGTAGATATATGCTCAGGGTCATATGTTTTAAAATAGGCAAGCCGGTGGGAATCGGGTTCCACGGACGCCACGCCACTGGTAACTTCCAGCCCCAGCCGTACATCAATGAGTACTCAAAGGCGGTACTGAGCGGAGTTGCGACTACGGCATCTACACTAAAACGACGTAAATCCATACAAGTTTCAATACAATATACGTCTCGTTAGTTATTAGTGTTGTTACAGTGCAGCGTGGTCTGGTAGCCCTAAAGTCGAAAAGGTAGCAAGTCATTGGATATTCTGGGTAGTTACGCCCCTGGCTTGGAACGATGTTCATTACGCGGTCTGTTTGATTCCGGATTTATGTACGTCGAGGTTCGTTAAATTGTTACGTTGCCGGGGTTGTAGCTCGGTCAAATTACACGGTGCCACGGGTGACCTGTGTCGTCGGGTGTCAGTAAGAGATTACATGTTGGCCGTATTTCCAACACGTACAAAGCCTGACATATTGATTGGGCGAACAGACACTGAGGCTTTAAAAGAATAACTTCCTTTTTTACATAGACGGTAAGCACATACTATTTATTAGGAGTTGGCTTTGTACATTTGCAGTGCCACCTTTTTGAGAACAACCCGTAGCATTATGGGGTCCAATGGGAGCAGATTAACGGTTTACATTTCATGATATTTCTGAAATTTGGTGAAGTGCATTAAAATAATCAATGTCTATAATAAGTTATGAGCTGCAGCGCCAACATTTAGCCAAAAAATATATTAGAAATCGGCCAACTCGTGGGTAGATGATCTGACACTTTTAACAATAGGTAGTATATCGGACATTGGACGTGGATGACAGCTCGTCCGTTCTGATACTGGCAAGAAACCAGCTTAAATAAGTTATAGTAACGTGGCTATTCGAGACAAAAAGTGCTCTATTTCTGTGTCCAACACCTTTATACAGCTATTGTTTAATATAGTTTTGCTACACCCATTTTATTAAGCTATTGTTTGAATTACGCCCGACATCACTTTGTGGCTACGTGATAACATGGTGAACAAAAGACCGGGACAAATAAAGCTAAATTGAAGTCTTTAGAATATTTATTGTATGAATTTTAGCAACGTTTAAATTGAAGAAAGTAAATAAAAGCTAGTAAAAACAGCATATACTAATAATTATATGTCGAAAGATATTTCGAAACTGTGAAGTCCAATTACAAAAATGGAGATATTTCAGTTCATGCAATTCCAACACACTCCCCGAAATGTGTCCTTAACAATACCGATAAACAGAACTCTATCGCGAGGTATCAATACGGGATAAAAGCTTTCAATTCATTTGAAACCTTTCAATCTACTTCTAGTTCTAACCCCTGCCATTGTTTAATCTGTTTCTGCTATATTTCTATTCCAGTATTGTAACCGAGTACTTTGATTGAGAGTAAACCAGAATAGAGAATTGTATTTGTGTTTTACGAACGGTGTTAGGGGAATTGGTTTTGTATTTTGTGCACTTTATTGAGTATTGCGCTTTTTTATTAAATTTACTCGCTTTAGTAAACTACGCGTGGGTTAATGTGTGGGTACGGTTGACTACGTTTTCACTTGGTTTCTACAACATCACAAGCATCAAGTGTCAAATCAAGGGAACCAAGTAGAGCGACAAGGACCGAGTTGCGACCATCGCAGGGTCTCGTAAGACTTAATAATATCAGTGCTTGTATTTAAAACTCAAATTTGAAAATGAAGGGCGGGACTCTGACTTCCTATACTAGATACAAAGATAAAATACATACAAAAATTAAACATAACCACATTAAGCGTAAGTTTAGCAAGGCCGTCTTCGAACCAGCGTCTCTGTCTTGCCGGGACCCAAGTCCGCATCCCAAATTAAGTAATGGCCTAACTAAAAAGACATTGGAGACGTATGTTCGAGCTCTGTCTGAGGTGTATAATGCCCCATTTAGGCTGTGTTCCCACCAGAGCTGTGCGGAGTAGCGGAACGGTGTGCGAGGAAAAAATCCACCAATCAACGTACCTAGGCCTCGCTCAGCGCGCCCTGGCATTGCGCAAGCCTTAGACGGGGCGAGAACTCGTATGCGATTTTCATTGCTGCGACTTGCAACTAATCGATCACCTGTACTCATTGTACCTTAGCCTGCAATGTAATCAAACTCGCCTACGAGTACTAATTTGTCAATTATCACTAAATAAAAATATATCGATGTCATTAGCAGATGCTACATATCGTTGAGTCGGCACGGCACGCTACGGCGACATTGACTAGAGTTTCGGAGGAATGCTGTCCCACCAGTTATTAGTGTTATTACGATATGCATTAAATAGGTATTACGCTTAACTTTCGCGTCAATATTTGATTGCGATTGTTATGGTTTATGGTTTAAGACATTTATTCCTATATAAGAATACAATACATATTCACTTAAAATAGGAACTTAAATCTGAAGTGCTTATTTATATTTTTACAAAATGTACTCGGTTTGATACCGCATTTCGAATTGATAACCGCGCGCGCTTAATGCTATAGGCATAAAGTTAACATTCATAAAACAGGCGATGCGCGTTCCAGCGTGAGTGAGATGCGGGAACAAAAATACACATAACTTGACCATCACCACGCCAAGATGATGCGCCGTGATAATGAAATTATGTTTACATTGGAATAATCAAAGTGATTAGGAACTCTGTTCACGATAATACTTATATGAAGAATTTATGACATGTTTTATTGATTAGGTACTTCTAGTTTGGTATCGACATTGTTATACGACAATTTATAAACACCTACACTATACATATAGTTCTGTTAGTTTCCTTTTTTAAACACATAGTTTTTTAACATATACTTTATTTTACTATTTTAAATACACCGTGGGCCCTGTAACACGATACAAAAAAATTAAAACGTAGATTCTACTCCTCAAACCAGGGCTCGAAACCCGTATTTTAAAGAACCCGAAATAGCCCAATATTTTGAATTATTTTATGCTTTTTATGTAGGGCTCAATCATGTATTTAAGTAATGATATCGTGTTATTAGATTGTCGGATTAAAAAATGAAATAGTAAACCAAAGAACGAAAAGAACGGAAAACATACCGGTATTTTTGTATGGAGAAAATACCGGTATCCGACCTCAAACAACGTAACTTTTGTTCAAACATTTTTAAAAATTATGTCGAATTAAGATTTTCTCATTTTCATACTAATTAAATAATGTTTTCAATGTAAGTATGTTAACATCAGTCTAATTGACGTCGCTTGTCACGCTACAAACACAAAATAAATTTCAAAGTGTACTAAAAATTAAGACACAAGTTATTTTTAAATCTCGTTGAACAAATGTTGTTTAGTTTGAGGAGTAGAATCTACATTTTAATTTTTGGATCTTGTTACAGGAACAGGGCCCACGGTGTATAGTATTTCTGTTAATCAAAACGCGCCGGAGAAATGTACTTAGGAGTGAATGTGCCAATAATTGCCATGTGCCGACGGTGCTAGCAATAATGCAATTTCTATTTACAGTACTTTAGTATTTGGAAGTATTAGGAGTATCTTGATACATCTTAAAGAGGAACAGAAGGCGAATGGTTCTAAGAACAATTGTTTACCGAAACCCAACTCCAACTTGGCAGTTCAAAGACACACGGTCCCGTTGGACGTCCGACAAAAACTATTCAACAATAACAAAGCGTCTATATAATCTATTATAAGGCATTTCAGCGTCTGTTCTTTGACTCTTGAAGAACAAGAAAAACATATATACTCCAGCTTACCTGTCCCAAGTGTGACGACACATCAAGCCGAAATTAGTCCGCTGTATGTTACAATCGCAAAGCAAAGTACTCTTAGGTGCTATTCATACTGGAAAATTATTATTTAAACTTAAAATAAATATTGCGCATACTAACACTGTCGCAATGCTGTACTTTAAGAAAATAACTGAATGAGTGTGTTTTTTTGTCAAGAATGTCTGTAATTCCTTTACAAACTTTCTTTCTTTAACATTTTGTATAGCTGACTATTTGAATTCTGTCACCATATTGAAACGCAATGAGTTAAAAAATATGTATATACAATACAAAGGTTTACGTGATTACGCAGGCTAGTTACTTGATCTGCCTATTTTGCGTGATGAGTAAAAATATTCATTATTTTTTGATATCATCTATACAAGAGAGATAGAGGGATGGTATTGTGTTATACGCCCGAGAGGGCCGTGTGTAGCCCGCAACAAGGAAGCGCATACGCCGCAAATAGTCCTAAAGTGAAACAATTGCACGCACACCGATTCCAGTTCAAACACACAAACAATCCCGACCATTACACGGTTGGCCTGAGCTAAGAGTCCGTGGAAATCAACAAACACTAGGAACAAAGAGATTAAGTTTGGTTCAAACCTCTGGGCATTTTCATTTAAAATGTCCTCTTAATAAACCAATAACCGGTCGTCACTAAATTGACGATTAGTGTCAAACTGCATATAGTCGGACTAATAGTACCAAATGAGAGTCGTTTTATTATCAACAAATATTTTCCATTGCGTCTCTCGTGGTCAAAATTAAGATGCAATACCTATGAAAACTGTACCATTGTTGTATTTTTTTTTTCATTTCATTTGTATAAAAGTGTAGAGAGTGAGTAGAAGAAATAAAATTGCCATGTCTTAATGGTTCGCCAAAGTCCTTATACGATTTTCGCGGGCGTGCATAGTTTTGAAGTAAAATAGCTTCAAAAAAAGTGTCGAAACCGAACTTCTTACCTTAAAACTTAACTTTAACTTTCTTCTTTGATTGTTCTCAATGTCAAACCACTCAAAACTATCCAAGTAACAACTGTGCTGAGAATCGGTTCTGAATCTAAACGGGCAAGGCGAAGCTTGAAAGAGCACCCCTGCTTTTTGGAGTTTCATCAATTTCAAAACCTTAACTCTCGATAACTATCACACTTACAATAAATATGAATAGAACCGAATGTATAGCAAATGTAGTTAATTTGTGCCATACACTCGGGAGCAAAAAACTTGACTCAACAACATGGCTCATTTCAAAGTTAAATATCCGTGCTCCCATGTATGTAATCCTAAGACAGTGTAGTACCATATGAAAGCTGAAAATGTAAGCTTTCCGAAAATGTGAAAATTATGGGATTTTCATTACACGTAACTGAAAAAATGGCTTGTTTATCCAAAAATGGTTAAAACCGCCGATGAAACGCAAATTCAAACGAGAAATGAAAAACAATTTATTCAATGAAAAACTCAATTTTTTTTTTTTCAGTATTTTGTATTTCCACCTTCAGCAGTATCCACACAATTTATGCGGTTTTTCATGGACCGAATCAGTGTCCTTATGGTTTCCTGAGGCAAAGCTTCCCACTCCTCCACCAAAGCTTCTTTCAGGCCAGAAAGAGTTTCTGGAGCGGGATCCCGGGCTCGAACTTTTTTCTTTAGGAAGTCCCAGACGTGCTCGATGGGGTTCAGGTCAGGACTCAGCGGCGGCCAGAAGAGAGTGGGGATTCCGACCTCGCGAAGGTAAGCTTGTGTAGCCCGCGCGGTGTGACAAGGGGCATTATTATCTTGCATGAGATAAAACCCCTCGTCAAAAAATCCTGCGTAGGTCAATCCTAAAATAGTAAATCCTGGTCTTGCAGGATATCAGTAATGTACCTTTCGGCATTCAGACCACCGCCATGGCCGCCACCGGGTACGAAAACCAGCTCCGTTCTTCCGTCCATTGAAATCCCCGCCCACAGCATGACGGAACCTCCTCCGTACGCAACGGTTTCATTGAAGAAGCATTGTGCAAATAGCTCTCCAGGTCTCCGGTATACCCGTCCTCTTCTGTCGTTGCCATGGAGACACACTCTGCTCTCGTCAGTAAAGAGTACTGAAGACCACTGCTCGTACGTCCAATCTTTGTATCTGTTCACAAAATCCATGCGTGCGTCTTTGTGTCTCTGAGACAATTTGGGCCCCGTAGCAGGTCTTTTTGGGGTGAGCTTGGCTTCCTTGAGACGTCGTCTAACTGTCCACTTGCTGACAGGTGTCAATCGGCTTCGCATCAGATGTCGGTGGACGTCAACGCCAGTAAGGTGACGATCGCGAAGGCTGGTGACGACAATCAAGCGGTCCTCCCTCTCTGATGTGCACCTCGGGCGGCCAGATCCAGGTCTTCGAGTAAGGGCTCCAGGGTCCCGAAACCGACGGTAAACCCTGGAGACAGCAGACTGACTTAAATTCAGTTGCTGAGCGACATCACGTTGGGTGAATCCTTTTTCCTCCGGTGGAGAGACCGCATCACCCGCTTTCCGTTTGGTTGCGGCAGCGGGGGCGATAGCGTTTGGGTGTTCCATAAGAAACGCCAAAAATGGGCGATCCTCCGGTAGTAGCTCGTTCGGGTCCTTTGTTAGCAGGAATCCTTGAATTCTTGTGTATGCTCCAACCCAGGAGGCCAGGCCCGCCGACAACATGTCCATCTGCATGAGGCGCGCCACGACTATTCGGTCACGATCTAGTGTGGCGCGTGGAGAGGTGGGCGGGGGGTCGGTGGGCAGGGGGGCCCTTCTTTCGCCGGTCGTTGAAACGGAGTGTGCATCTGAGTTTTCTTCGCCCCTTGAGAAATACGATGTTGTCGGGGTGTGCGGCGGGTTTAGCGGCGACGGCGTGGGTGGTGTTGCGTCGGCGTCGCTTCGAGACGCGTGTGGTACGTCGTCGGTGTCTTCGTAGGCTTCGCTCTCGGTGTCTGATTTTCTTGACACGAGGGTGGGTAGATTTTTCCTTGCTGGTTCACTTCTACCCACATGAGGCGGGGGGGGCGCTTTGCGCGGGTGGGTCGCGGCGTGTTGTAATCGATCCACCCTCCCTTAGCGATAACCCGGGGGGGTCGCTGGACGCAGGTTTGCCTCGGCTCGCAGGCCTCGGTTCGCCCTCCTTCCGGGGTGGAAGGGGTGCATCCAGCGAAAGCAGGGTTCTGCCCGAAGGCTTCGGCCCGCTCTCCCTAGGCGTAGGACGTGGGGATGCACCGACTGTAGGCTGGCTTCGGCTGCATGGGTAGCCTCAACCCTCCCTCCCTCGGTCGTTGAGGGGGTTCAGTCGGGGCAGGTGAGATACGGCCCGAGGGCTTTTTCCCACCCTCCCATTCCGTTCGCGGTGGTTTATCGCTCATGTTGCTTGAATTCTTCGACGGGTCGCACGACGCATACGCTACCAGCAATATGCCAATCGCCGCAGTCCTTTCCCCGGGGCATCCGTTTGAGCGGGACCGGGTTCCAGACTACGGGGAGGGCTACTAGCAGCGAAGCTCAGGTGGTTAAGGCGTTCCCCGCCGACCGAAGCGATGAGGCATTCGGCCGGGTTCGAAACCGGCTCGGTTTTCTTCAGAAAGCTGGTACGGTTCTTCTTTTGGAGTTCTGGGTGCGTCCGAGTGCTGTGAGTAGTCAGCCAATCCTGATAAGAAATAACCGGTTTAACGGGTTTTATAGCCTTTCAAAGGGGCTCAATTAGCGCAAACCCAAACCAGGTAAATTTCCCATTTTAAGAAAAACAACCCGTATTCTGAAAACAACTGTACCGATAATGGTTATTTCTTGGATTTTATAAATACATGTGTAATAATTTCGTAACTTTATTTTAGCTGAAATATCACACATTTGCGAAAAATTTACCTTAAACACGAAAATGTAAGTTGAGTCAATTTTTTTTGCTCCCGAGTGTAGACGTTACTGTCAAAAAATGCATAGTTAGAGCAGGAATCCAAAAAACTTCAAAAATGGCGTACTTTTGCGCATGTTGCTCAGCTAGCACAACTTTTTAGAACGTGCAAAATGAGATTCACACTACCCTGACTGGTCCAAACGACACAGCAAAAACTCAGAACTACATCATGCTTTGCGATTTTAATGTTAATTTCCACGGGCCTAATATATTTTGTCGCCAACTGATAGGTGTTTTTTGCGTGGACGGAGGAAGTCCTCCTTGGATGCTGCCAGGCCGGTCCTGACAGCATGCCCGACTCGCTCGGGAAGAGTCCAGCGTAATGTTGTCTCGACTGACAGTACATTTTAAAATAATAATGCCCATCTGCATGCCCAGCATAGGCTTCTGCTATGATATTTGGAACGATCGTTAACTTTTTAAAGCCAGTGGCCAAGTGCCATCCTGTTTTAAGTGCCACCAACTACTTACTATAGTACGTTATGCAAACTGCAAATTGTGCTGCATTTCAATTCTTTATGGTAATGTTTACAGCGATAAAACTAATGCGTCTGTAGCCTATTATGATTTCTATACTAACGGATTTAGCTAAAAGGTTTAAACGATTTAGTAAGAGGATTCCATTCAGCACGATGCGGAAATAAAAAAAAGGAGAGCTTCACAACGAAAATATACAACGCCTTACCACTGCATGTATGGCATTAATAAATTAACAATGCACAAAAGTTGATTTACTGGTCTATTAGCTCCACACGAGCGATGCTCGAGCGCATTCGATAATTGATGATCGCGGCGTCGCAGCGTCGTGGAAAGTGAAATTTACCTCACGAGAGTCAGGAGGCGTGATAAGCGAACGTCAACTTATCTAGACATGCGGCAGCGTGTCAAGCCAAGTTCAAAGCAAAACTGGCTAGCCAGCGCCAAGTGTAATATTACACGAACCACTTTGTGCCACTTTTCACCCTTCTATAACTCAAAACCTATTTAACGTAAACACATAAAACTACGTGTGTTTAATTATATCCATAAGGACATCTAGAAGCCCAAATTTCATGAAGCTAGCTCAAACGTTTATAAAGATATGAAGGTCAAAAAGTCGTAAATTTTAGCACTGCACTGACTGACTGACTGATTCATATATAGTAGCTAAACCTAACCTACTTCCAGATGACCTATAAGGATGAAATTTGGAATCCAGCTCGGTAATTGTGTGTAAGCGTACTAAAAAATCTAAAAATAAAAAAAAGTTAAAAAATAGGGGAGTCCCCATACAAAATTTTGTTTTTTTTAATTGTATCGTTGAGTACCTAAACCTAACCTACTTCCAGATGACCTAGAAGGATGAAATTTGGAATGCAGCTCGGTAATTGTATGTAAGCGTGCGAAAAAATCTAAAAATAAAAAAAAGTTAAAAAATAGGGGGGTCCCCATACAATTTTTTTTTATAATAGTGTCGTTGGAACCGTTAATGAAATTTGGAATCTAGCTCGGTAATTGTGTGTAAGCGTAGAAAAAAATTTTAAAATAAAAAAAAGTTAAAAAATAGGGGGGTCCCCATACAATTTTTTTTATTATTATATCGTTGGAACCGTTACAAACATTAAATTTCAATACCTGCCTAGTTTTCTTTACAAAAAGTAATGATATCCCACCAAAAACATAAATGTGAAAAGGAGAGCCAAGTTCAATACAAAAATTATGCTAGGCTGTGGGCTTCGCCGCAAAAAGAATGGAGATCTAAATGAGTGCCAAGTCCTATGCAAAATCCAAATATATATTTATAGGAACAAAATAACATTATGAACAAGTATTAAACTCTATTTCTTTGCTTTATTGGATACCTATAACAATTGCTGTTTTTTAAAAATGTGAGATCTTAAAGTAGGTTAGATTTGACTTGGCCAGTTTTTATCAGAATTTAAAAATATATATATATATATGTTGAATAACTTTATAAAATGACTGATGTAATGAAAACTGGCCAAGTCAAATCCGACAGCGTGGCGATGATGGCATATTCCTCCAATGCCAATGTTCTTTGGAATCCTATGACCAATTCCTCAGACACAATTATGACACGCGACACTCAGTCGCGCGACAAATACTACCTATCTCTTGCCACTTAATATAGTGTGACAGTGACCGCCCATACTCTGTCGAGCGTCAAGCGAAGTCGCGGCTAGTTCTGCTAGGCAACCAGAAGTGGAAATTTTTCGACTAACGATGAAAAACGTACATACCGTACGCATTCATCAAACCGCAACCAGCTAGAGATACATTGACATAGACAATAATAAGCCTGTCAGTTAGTCGACTCCTTTTTAAGGCCTAAACAAGTGGGCCAAATCTGGTGTGACCGATGCAAGCCATGATCACAAACCGCATCCGAGGCGGCGCCGACGCAGCGACGCCCAATTACGACTAATAAAAACGTTCGCCAATTGCCGCGTCACGTGACACTCGGAATCCGTAGTCACGAGTTTAACAAAACTGTCTACAATGTAAAATTATTACACCAACGAGGTATACACTTGCAGTGTGACGGAAAATAGAAGCAGCTATGTTACACATGCAAGCTATGATACAAAACATGTGCCAGCATGTGTCTGTAATTACACTGACTCTCTTATTACTCTACACGGGATACCACAATGTAAAACAAAGAGCAGCCGAACTATTCAGAGCAATGACGCGTATAGTCCAGTATCCAATAGGCAGCTGGATGGCTTGCGGTATTTGAGCTCCCGAAGTGTTGTGGAACCGCTCTGTGCAACCCGAACTGAGCCAACTTGACCTGGGGCGGAAATAGAAATGGGGGATGAAAAAAAAAATGGGCGAGGCAACCGATTGACACAGCGGTACCCAATTTCAGGTAACCGCTTGGAAACTGAAACTACGCGTCATTGCTTTAATTATACTAAAAAACGTTATTCTTGGAAGCCGTAATTTCCCTAGTCACAAATGAGGAGTGTCTTTTCAAAAGGGCTTATTTCACTATGGAAACCATAGAAAAATAAGCTCTTTTGATAAAACACTCCTCAAATACTCAGGAGATCCCTCCTCACGAGAATGGCAGTTTTAAATTTGGCAGGTTCTACACAGGTACCAAAACTGCCATTCGAATGAGGCGGGATCTTCTGCGTATTTGCCATTATGTGTGGACAGGGATATGATATTTTTGAAGAATGACCTAAAAACAACCGTAACCTATTTTTTACCTTTCCATTTACAGTATGAGAGACCCGCGTTTAGACTGTGCCGGCGTCATATTGTGTCGCGTGTCAAGCCAAGTCGCGGTCAGGTGTGATGGCCCGGCTGGTGACATCAACACGACATATCGCACGACAAACATAAACAACAGAAACAAAATCCGTGACAGTGACGCCCGACATAAACACGGGACGTAAATAAACCAATATTAATAAACGCGACGTGAAGCCAACATATCATAGCTGGATCCACCTATGTTTATTTTAATATGCTATTTTTGAGCGTTGAGCGGCTGTTGGTCAGAATTATGGATCGAAGCTTTGAGTCAAAGCAAAGTAAACATTAAAAACTACAGTGAATAGGCTTTTACTCAATCGGCGAGCTACATCTTCGGCCTCGTACTCGCTTACCATTCAGGCGCTACTAAAGTCAATCCCAGGTCAATTATAGAATATAAGTATTAAATACAGAAGTTATCAGTGTCGTGACGTCCAAAGAACTCGATTCCTACCGGCTTGCCTAATATCAGACATTTGACCACCTTCACCTTCTACAGCTGTTAAGGAAAATGCACATGCAAATTTGCACCGGGTTGCCCAAGGATATCTTTTACGCCACGCCCCTGAAAGTTATAGACTAAATGTAAAATTGCAATTGAAGATTAAGAATACTTTTTTATCTGATATCGTAATATACGGTCTGCGAGTCAAAAATCATGTTATTGATGCCATTGTAGTCAAGTTATAATATTTAAGTAAAGTGATAAAAATATTTTGTACTTCTGTCCTGTTTCACTCCTGTATTTTAACTTGTATAATGTAGTATTTAATTGGCATGTGCTTTGTTTATTTTTATCTTGGGTTTTTATTTTGTTTTTGACGTAAGGCCGTGACCACAGACAAGACGGGGTTTGATTTGGTCGGTTGGCACCATTGGTCGGAGCTGTAATGGTCGCGTTCACTATAAGTGGACCTAGCCGACCAAGTCAGACGAACTGTCTGTCCTGGACCGGTCATGCGAGTTTCTCGGCATGACGTCGCCCCTACCTGGTTCCACCGGAAGACCAGCGCTGGCTCTCAGGTCAGCATTTTGCTGAGGTGGGACCGTTTTGTGGCAGCGTATCTATTTTTAATTTAATGTGTATACTCTTTTGTTTTTTATCTTGTGCTGTCATGAATAAATGTATTTTCTTTCTTTCTTTCTGTTTCTGTATATGCACGACTTAGTAATAAGCAACGCGGCCGAAAGTGAGTTTAGAACATGAAGTAGATAACCACATTTTTACTAAAAAAAAACCCGACCGCGGTGCACTTTGAAACTGCATAAAATCCGCCATTTTGTTTATTTTAACGAACTTCATACCCAGTGACATTCGCACCATCAAGACGAAACTAATGATGTATCATTTATCAAAATCGGATGTGCCGTTGAGTAGTTACGAGCGGACACAGGAACGGACATACATACGTACATACAGGTCAAACACATAACCCTCCTTTGGGCTTCGCCGCAGTCGGGTAAAAACTCAAAAAATATCTGTATTTTCTTCTTAAAAACAACAGCCAAACAAAATAACGCACTACTTTTAAATCTGTACGTGTGAAATCTTGCGAAGAAGTATAATGTAAGTGAGGTTATACGGCAAACACGATATTTGCCAGACTGACGTGGCGTTTTTCTTACGTCTATACGTCCGTCTGCTGTCATCGGGTCGCGTAACACTTTGCGTCACGAGGACGCGATGGCACAGTGCCACGGGCACTATCGATGGACTGCACGGTTAAATATTCCTTATAGAATACAACGAGGTCGACGACGAGGATGCCGGTGGGCTAAGGTCGAACGCTAAGGCTTGAGAGCGCTCAACGAGCCCGATCGTAATCCTACTCTTTATAATACTTTTTTGTGCTTGAACTATGAAGAGAAAATAAGGGAGAGAAGCTTAAGTTGCCCGTAAAAATGCTTCCTTTTATTTCGTTTTAATCATTTTCAAAGGCGGCAACGGCAAATAATGTTTCCGTATCTATACTAACTCTAAAAACTGCATTTTATGGTATAATGACAAGTATTTTTATAATTAATAATTACTGGTAAAATTACCCTATTTCTATAAAACAAGCCTAACAACTTATACCTATGTATATGTCTTTTGGTCCTATAGGTCTTTTGACCTTTAGCCTTTAGCTAAAAAGTGTGCAGTTGTAGAATAAAGTAATTCGACGTGCATCCGAATTTGCTAAAATATCAGGGAATCGGTTTTGAATCAAAACTCAGCTTTTGTGAGCTTTACCTGTGGCTTTACCGACGCGCTATATTCATAGACGCTCGGATTCGCCGCGTTAAAATCGGTGATGAAAAGACATAGACGGTCCAACAACACATATCACACGCTAGATGGTACAAGTGAATAGAAGCGAGAACGGGCCTTATCTCGTTCATTATCGATGGAGCCGCAGTGCGACGGCCCGAAGGCCGACACCATGGCGCTACGCCAAACGCCATGGTTCTCTGAGACCATGACTAGTCAACTGTGAACTTTCGGAATAAGCATCCATAGATCACAATCGTGCACTGGCAGCAGGATTAAAGGTGGTAACGATTCGAAGGAACAATTTACATGCCAACTGATCCTCAAATGACTTAAGCTATCTAGTCCCCTGATAAGGTAATAAGTCAAACTTAGGTACTTCAAATCGCATCCTAACCCATTTTTTGGGAAATACAACGCTTTAGATAAGGGGACATTTTTACAACACTTTTCTTTTTGCATCGGGGATTATTTTAAAATTACGAAAACGCGCAGATTTAAAGCAACTTCTCTCTCTTCTCTCACCTCGGCTGTACATGCTCAACGGGGCCGGGCGAGAAACTCACATCGTACTCTTCTTACGGCGGGCCTAAGAAAGAGGTTATGCGTATTTCGCACGGCCTCGCCAAGTGTATACATACAGGTAGTAGGGTTATATCAAGAGTTCCCCATGAACCGAGATACATGCAGAACAATTGTTGGATCCTGGGTATGGCGACACGTGCCGCAGGAAGCCGGCGGTTAGGTGCCTGGAATGCGAGCGCGTGCGCATGTAATTGAGGACGCGGCAATCGGGCGGAGGTACCCGTCTGATGCAGAATTGGAGCACCAGTACCAGTAACTGACAATTAGTACGAGGTAACAGATTACGTTACCAATAAAGGATTCGATGTTCAGGGACATTGTGTAATTGTGATTGCTGGAAGGTCTGTGGGAATATGTCTATCTTATATCGGCTTATTTAGCCAATTATATGGGTATTGGGGTATTTGGGTTATGGGGATCTTTATTCTTCAATTTGGGCATATTAAAGTGGACCTATGAATAAAAGCAATATATTATTGAGATATTTTAAAAAGAGACACAAATTGAGATTTATTTAAACGAAGTTTTAAGTGAATAAATTACGAAGGGTCGCCACTGTTTGACAAATATTGGTCCGAGTGCCACACATAGTATTCTTTGTGCATCAACAGCTTTCATCAAAACGTGAAAGCGGCTCGCGTTTCGTCGGCACCCGCCGCCCCTATCTGCATCCAGATTGAATGCACGGCACCGGCCATGCAAATTGAATGTGCCCTGTTACAATGGGAAGTTTCATTTGCCCACCGGAGAAGAAAAATACCTCAGCGTTACTAAGGAAATGCGAGCTTCGCTAGCCAAACATAACGTCCTAGATACTAGATGCACTTTTCCTTAGTCAGATAAAAATGAATCTGATACAAGTTGGTTGAAGGTCGAGTTTAGTTGAATTTCTACGGAGAAGTGCCCTTTTAGAATGCAGATATCCATAAAGGTTGGTGGTGTATACGTGAAGTTACAATAAATGTTGTTTGCTTTCTGAAGAATTACTGCAATTTATTGATAAGCGGACTATGTCGTCATTATTTTTTTCGATTATATACGTACTAAGGTACGTGTGTCTAATTTGTCTCGTTTTATATTAGAGTTAGCAGATTGGAATGAACGCTGAACATGGCAGGGGCGATACAGACTCAATACGAAATTATTGATTTCCAATATATGATAACATTACTTTAAATAGTATGTTTTTGACTGCCAACGGGAAACGCTGCTAACACACTTAAATTTATAGAAATACGAGTATAGTGATTAATAAATCTACCAAAAATCTATAAGCGATCTTAAAACAAACGACATAGCAAGTCTCTCAAAGGTTTTACACGCTCTATCAGCTAGAGCAGGGGTTTCCAAACTACGGCCCGCGAGAGCTCGCTCTACAATGAAACATCCCAAGGACGCCAGCGGTCGAGAAAAAAGATTACTTAACTCCGTGGTCGACCATGTCGTGTGGCCCGCGCGAAATTTTCAAAGGTGCAGTGTGGCCCTTTGCTAAAAAAGTTTAACCCCCCTGGGCTAGAGAAACAAAGTTTGTCAGATATATTAGACCAATACCACAGATTATATATTAGTTCTTCGAACGGGGTATCGATGGTCGATGTTACTCTGCGTCCTCCTCGGGGGTCGATGTTACTCTGCGTCCGTAGGAACTACCTTAGATAGCCCTACACGTGATCCCCGGGTGGTGCTAAAAGAGTAACAACTTGGCAGCTGCACCGTCCCTTCTGGACCTCGCAGCCATCATCACCGGATTTTCATGCTCGGATTCTGCCATATTTTGAAAAAGATGTCTACAAATAATGCTACAACTAGCGCTCCCCAGAGCCAAAAGACAATGAACATAGGACCTTCTGTCCGCGTCTGCTCCTTGAATATCGAAGGGATGAGCCTTGCTAAGGCAGAATGCATGGAAAAAATATTACTTGAACATAATATTGACGTCGCCGTCATTCAGGAAACGCACACTAAGGATGCTACCCAGCTGCAACGTAGAGGGGTAATCCAGAACTACAGCATGGTCGGGGCTACGTATCACGGCCAGTATGGTACTGCTGTATATGTCCGCCAATCTATCGCACCAACTTGCTCACTAATCTTGAACTCAACTAATTCAGACAACATTGCCACCACTATCGTCCAGATTGGTGAGTTGCAGATATGTAACGTTTACAAGCCACCAAACAGCAAGTGGCCAGACCCGGTTCTGCCTAGGCTTGCCCACCCAGCGCTTTACATAGGGGATTTTAATAGCCACCATACAAGCTGGGGCTACAAGGAAATCGACAGCAATGGTGAGAAAGTAATGGAATGGGCTGATAGCACTAATACCTTCCTCGTGTTTGACAGCAAGAGTAGAGGAACCTTCAAGTCTGCGCGGTGGGGAAAAGAATACAACCCTGATCTGGTCTTCACAACAAAAGATGCTGAAGACAACCCACTGGCAACACAAAGAACTGTCCTCGGAGAATTCCCGCACAGTCAACACCGACCAACCGTGCTCGACATCGGACTCAAAGTCCCGATTGTACCATCTTACCCGGTGCCCCGGTGGAACTTCCAGAAGGCCCGATGGGAAGACTTTGAGAAGAAACTGGACAATGACATCAGATGGATTCCAGCTGTTCCAGAGAACTATGAGCGGTTTCGGAAACTTGTTCTAGCAGTCGCCAAGGAATACATACCGCGCGGTTTTCGCCGGACATACGTGCCATGCTGGAATGCCGAAACCGAAACACTCTGGCAAGAATTTCAACTGACTGGAAACCGTATCACAGCCCACGAAATCATTAAGTCTCTTGACGGAGCCCGAAGAGAGAAATGGGAGAAAACCGTAGAAAAGATGAACTTCACTCATTCAAGCAAAAAAGCGTGGCATTTGGTGAGGAAACTAACGGATGGCTCTACCACGAAAAGACCCAAACCCAAAATAAGCCCCAACTCTATTGCTGATAGAATCGTCAAGCTGTCAAAGGCACCTCCCCATATACTCCATTCCAGGAAGATCCGCAAAGAACTCTCAGCACTTAAATCTCGTGGCGCCTCCAACTATAACTACAGCAGACCCGTCACTCTAGACGAAATTACCAAGGCACTGAGTCATATCGCCACAGACAAAGCTTGCGGAGATGACGGAATTTTTCCAGAGTTTCTTATCCATAGTGGGCCCAGGGTGCGCGCTTGGCTGGCGAGCTTCTACAGCGCCATAATCGATTCAGGCCAGGTGCCAACCACGCTCAAACGCTCTAAAGTGATAGCCATCCTCAAACCAGAAAAACCTGATGACAGAGCGGATAGTTATAGACCTATTGCCCTTCTTAGCGTGTGTTACAAATTAATGGAGAGGTTAGTGTATAACCGTATACATGACACCATTAACGCGGTTATCCCTCAAGAGCAGGCCGGATTTAGACCCAATCGAAGCTGCTGTGACCAAGTTCTCGCCCTAACAACACACTTGGAAAATGGTTTCAACAAGAATCTGAAATCTTCTGCAGCCTTTATCGACCTCACGGCCGCATATGATACAGTCTGGCGCCAGGGCTTGCTCTACAAGCTTCTGAAAATAATACCATGCATGAAGATATACAGACTTATTGAGAGCACCCTCACGAACAGGCCTATACAGGTCTTCCTCGGAGATGAACCCAGCAGTGTCAGAGTCTTAAACAATGGCCTTCCCCAGGGCTCCGTCCTGGCCCCTCTACTTTTCAACCTTTATGTGCACGATCTTCCAGCAACCACATCGCGCAAGTTTGGATATGCTGACGACCTCGCTCTCATCACCCAACATAAAACCTTGGAAGCAGGAGAACCAGTCTTAGAGAAAGACCTGATCTTGCTGGATGACTTTTTCACCCGCTGGCGCCTGTGCCCAAACCCAGCGAAGACTGAAGTTTGCTGTTTTCATCTGAGCAACCAACTAGCAACGAAGACTCTTAACGTCACGTTCAAGGGTACAGTCCTGCGTCACAACCCTCGCCCAAAGTACCTGGGAGTCACACTCGACAGGAGCCTAACCTACAAATACCACCTTCAGAATGTAGCAGGCAAACTGAAAGCCAGGAACAGCATAGTCCAAAAGCTCACAGGGACCACCTGGGGAGCAACTGCCTCTTGTCTTCGCACTACAGCTCTGGGCTTAGTCTATTCAACGGCCGAGTACTGCGCTCCAGTTTGGATGAACAGCGCCCATGTCCCAATTGTTGATGTACAGTTAAACCACACACTACGGCTAATAACTGGGTGCCTTAAACCTACTCCCACACACTGGCTTCCGGCTCTTAGCAACATAGCTCCAGCCCATCTACGGAGAGAAAGATGCCTACTCCGAGAAGCCAGAAAAATATCCCGTGGACACACCCTACCTATTCATGAAGACCTTGCTGACTTCGGGCTCAAAAGGTTAAAATCCAGGAACCCTCCTGCTCTGCTAATGCCTAAACAGGATATCTTTTGGAGCCTGGAGGAGAAATGGCTTCAGGAATGGGAATCCCGCAAGGATACCACTAACCCGTTCTTCACATTCAATCCCACAAAACCGCCTCCTGGCTTCAAACATCCTCGCCGACCCTGGACCGCCCTCAACCGCCTAAGAACAGGGATTGGAAACTGCGCCCATGACTGGCATAAATGGGGGTGGAGTATGTCTCCTACTTGTGACTGCGGACATCCAGACCAGACCATCGAGCATGTGGTTCTGGAGTGCCCCCTTACAAGATACACAGGCCATATAGATGACCTCATGGACCTTACCGACAATGCGGTGGCCTACCTGAAACGAGCAACATTTTAGAACCTACTATACATCCGGTGACTACGCCATACGATAAATAAAAGTTCTTCGAACAGATACGACACTCTCCCGCAATACAATAGAAAAGAACATTCTGGAATCATAACGTCCGAAGTGCGGTCGTCGACCCCGCGCGGCGTAAAATCAGTGCTAGGGCTGTCAACCGATACACAAATAAATTGAATTAAAAAACAGTGTTTTCTTATAATTTGTTTTGGGTAGTGCAAAAAAACGATACATGTTTGTTTAACTGGATATTGTTGCAGCCGTCTACACTACACTGCAACGCGCACGCCCCATCATCAACAAAATAATAATATTTTCATCACACTTGCTCGTAAAGGGTGTTATAACACGCGGGCTTATAGACCAGCTCGATCCGATTTACCTCCCGTGGGTTATAAAAATCTATAACTCCCACGGGAGGAAAAACTGTATGAAAATCTATAACTCCCGTGGGAGTTATGAGTTTAGTTTTAAAATATAGAACCAACCCGTACGTCACTTCAGACTAAGGAGGTTTCAAATCAGCCAAGGTTTATTTCACATCTTCAAAACTTGGCTACAAAACCAATTTTAGAGTATATAAAACTTATATGGTATATTTTACTATTATTTCAGTAATTTTTGCAATTATTTTAATGCAATTAAATTAATTTAGTTTAAAATTTTATTTTGAAAATCGGTACAATCTGGCGGCATTGCCTGTCAAGTTTAAAAACTAAACGCGGTTCTTAGCATTATCTGTGGAAGACTATATTGAAAAATGTTGACAGCTGAAGTTGTCTCTTAGCGGGTGCGTTTAGTTTATTTGATTTTTATGTTTTATTTTTTTTTCCTCGCAAATGTGATGAAAAACATTGTGTGTACCACGGGCAGTAAGGGGATTACAAACTCGAGTCATTAAAAGCCCTCCGCCTACGGCGTCGGGCTCTTAATAGACTCTCGTTAGTAATCCCCTTCTTACTACCCTCGGTGCACAATGTACTATAAATTATAAATACGCGATCGAAGTGCGGTGCGACGCGGTCCATGCGAGCGCTTTTGTTTTTTTTGTTCGTGAACAGGCTCAAGGAGCTGTCAAAACTATCGGACTTACTTCGTAGCGGTAGGCTGCACGCATGCGAACGCGTGACAACCAACTTAGTTTTGTACCGCCGGCGGTAAGTGACGTCACTCAAGGTCGCGCTCGGCGAAAAACAAGTGTCGGCCCCCTGCCAATACTACCATCATCCATCGTCAAAAATAGGCCGCTAAAAACACCATTTGTTATCGTGTACAGTTCGCGTCACGTAAAAAGAACGCTGGAAGAAAGTGGAGGGGGTATGTTTGCGCATTGGTACACTCGCGCACGAAAGTACTATGTTTATTGTTTTATTTTTAAACTAGCCTTTCGCTCGCGGCGCGGTTCGATTAAAAAGTATATGTATTATTATCTATTATTTATTTATTAATAGGGTGAATCAACTTTTTAACCCACACAAAGCTGTCCGCAACTTCTAATCTTCGTTGAAATATAACGCCCTTAAAAAATGGTTTGTCTATATTTAAATTTATATTGTATGTTAAAACGTTGAAAGTCCCGTCTCATGAACCTATTTTTTTTTTGGAATGACGCTTAGGGTTCGCGCAGACAGAGCGCGGTCTGGCGTTCTGAGTTCCGCGTTCCGAGTTCTGCGTTCTTTCGAATGTACTGAGTCCCTTACGATAATGCACACAGCAGGCGGCAGCGGTCCATACACAGAACTCTGAACGCAGAACTCGGAACTCCAGACCGCGCTCTGTCTGCGAGCGCTCTTAATAGTAAAACATCGTCCCCCATAACTGTTTGTTTACACAGTTTGACTGTGGGATCCTTGAGTATTATTAGTTGATATATTATTAAATGGAATTAAAAACATGTTTCTGTGTAGAATGGAAAAAACAAACAATATACATCATAAATCATTTTTCTATGTAAAACCATTTTGTAATAAACAAGACACTTTTGTGCGCGACAGTATTTTGAGAACGAACGTGACGTGAACACAGTGCGGAAAGCAAAGGTCGACTGACGAACCAATAGCGCCCCGGCAATGACGCGGCGCGGCACCCGCCCTCCCCGCGCCGCACCTCATACCACCAAATAGACCGATAAATTGCCTACTGCGCAGCCCCACCACCAGCGTTCTTTTTACGTGATTAGTATTGTAACTGCTAAAGAATGCCTAATCTAACAGGAATAAACTCGTTAATTGGTCGACAGTTAAGTCGTTTGCGATAAGGACGTTAGGTACCATTAAGGTTCGACATCCGAATAACTTGAAACAACCGCTATCACAATTGGATTGCGGTCGACGAATCTTCTCGAAGCGCAACGTTATGTACAGTAATAAGGGAGCAATTTCAGAAATCGTTCCAATGGATCGAAGGCCTGTACTCCTAGTTATAAAATAAGATAAAGATCCCTAGTTTAAATTGTAAGCTATAAGACCAAGAAGCAGTTTTTTACCCAATATTGGGTAATTTGCGACACTATTCAATTTTCTGAATAGACTTAATATAAGATTTAACAGCGTTACTTTAATTTAAAATAATTTATGTTACGGATTCGTATAAATTTACATGTTTAATTTATCGAGTAATGTCGAGTTATGAAGGAAATCTTTTTAAGGTTAACACTTTGATCTCGTAAAGACTGAAAACAATCAAATTTACGTAGCCAACTAAAAAAATCGCGTAACTTAATGGATAACCCCTTTTGATTAGCTTCAACAATATAAAACCCCCGACAGTTAAAAACTCTAAAAAGTAAAAAATAATATCTATCTACTCGTACCTACCTATTGGCCCCTTTAAGCTTTTAAGATAAGTTGTATGTATATATTTAGTGTGCAGTCGGGAGACCTTCTGTTTTAGCATTGCAGACATTTTACACAAGTCAAACTTATATTAACACTCCTCTTTTTCCGTCGGGGGTTAAAAATAAAGTGCAAGTATATTTTTCTTTTAATTTTGTAAGTTATGTTCTCTGATGAAGCGAGTACTAATGCATAACCTATCAATATACACCGTGCCCCCGAATAACCCGAAAAATTTTAACCACGTATTCCTGATGGTATTACAAGTAAATAACGTTATATCAACATAGGTCGAATTTTGTCATTTTACATTAATAGTCTTATGGAACAAAATAAATCAGTAAATTAAGCCCCTCCTTGTAAACATGTCCTTTCCTTACTTGAGGAAAAGATATCAAAAAGGAAAAAAAAAGCTAAAATGGAAACAAAACGACTCGTAGTCGCTTACCATCAAACACTGCGAAGGTTAATTGCTGTTTAGTTAAAAGATTTAACAAAAATTGTTAAAGTATCTTAGTCACATTTATAAGGGCTTATTACACACTTGGAAGTTTTCATTTCAAAAATAATGAATATCTCGGAAAGTAATAGTTTTTCGACTATACATCACATAACTTTTTTTACTCCTAATAGTTGTTAGAATCTATAGTTACAGTGTTTCGGGTTACTCGGAGGCACAGTGTATACGTAGGTAACATACTAGTAGTAGGTAACATCTACTTTGAACATTGTCTCCATTAGGCGGAATTTCACAGCTTACAGGACATAGAGTCTGTGCGGAAAGAGAATAGGATTAATTTTGGGGTGCGCTGTAATGCTTTTCTACCGTATGTGCCGTATTTTCTGTTCTGTGGCCATACTGGTTAGGTTAGTTCCGTTTTTCGCCACGCCTATTCTCTTTCCGCACAGACTCTACCTACGTGTATAATAATATACCGTGTATGAGTGACGCAAGATGTCGTCATCGGAGGGAACCCCGCGTCCTGCTTCGTATATTAATTGTAGATAAGGCCGGTCGGCTCCTGACAAGAGCCGATGAATATTCACGAGTTATTAAGCGTCTGACGTTGATATTGGAAAATACGTAGTTATGATGTAAAGGTAAGACGTATTGCTATTTGACAAACACTTATTTTCAGAAATCACTCAATTAGCTAAAAAATCAAGCTCAAGTAGCTTAATAACTCTAGCAGTAAGCGGCGCCGCTCTTTGTCACGCGGCAAATAGGTACTGTCCATCGCTTTCCATTTAACATAGTGCAAAAGCGATAGGTCACGTGATAAACCAAGTCTCGGCCAGTTGTGTTAACCCAGCTATCTGACATGGGGACATGTCAGATGATTTTTGTTGTACCTAAAACTGACTGATCTAACATAGCGTCACCTTTTCCGGCCCGCCCAGCTACAGTAGAAAATGAGTTAAGTGATACATTTACAATAATTTAAAAGGTCACTAACCTCAAATGACAATACCTACTGCGTTCTTTGTTTATTTGGCAGCTGCGCGTAATTGAATTAGACTGTAAAATACGGTCGCAGATCAAATTGAGCCGTTAATCGAAATGGGTTTATTATCAGTTTATGTCCGATTTAATGATCGCTGCCGGGTACCGATATACCAATTGCCAGTAGTACCCAGTTTAAATCATTACGTTTTGCGATTGCACATAGAACACAAAATGTTGGCGTAATTATACTTATTATTTATTAACTCAACAGTTTTATTTGGTATAATGGGGGAAATTCATATCATGTTTTGAAACCAGGCGGTGAAGGCGGTCGTATTTGTAGGCAAATTTAATTTGTATAGGTATTAAATCGTGTATTTGAGCAGCATCAACGGTCGCTTGTCAGGCATCGCGTCGAGAAAATACTTGAACATGGGGGATTCAAAGTAAAATTTTGTCAAAGCGAGAATCCGCTTGGTAAGATAAAGCCGTATCTGACTGAGCATCATATGCAGATGCAGATAGATATACCTTTATACCAGTAGGGATATGAATTCATGAGATTCAGACGTCAAGGTGAGCCGGTCTAGACGTATGATTAAGTTTTGCTTATTTATTATTGCGGTCCTTTACGATGTACTTTTTGTCAAATGTGTAATGGATTCCTTATAGAAATAAAGAAGAAAGAAAATACATTTGCATAAAAACATTATAGAAAAACAATATATATATTTTAAAGTAAAGATTGCCAGAAAACGCTGCCACAAAACGGTCCCACCTCAGCATAATGCCGACCTAAAAGACCAGCGCTGGTCTTCCGGTGGAACCAAGCGGGGGCGACGTTATGCCGAGAAAGTCCTATGACCGGTCCAGGACAGACAGACAGAATGATAAATTATGAAATTTATAAATTTCATGTGTATACATATGTGTATATTGACTTGGTCGGCTAGGTCCACTTATAGTGAATCACTATATAGATAGGATCACTTTGTTGTCCATCTGTCTGTCAAGACCCGTTATTTAGGGAACGCGTGGAGTTATCGAGTTGAAAATAAAACCATATACACAGGTCTACAGTCCCTTGAAGCCGTTTATAAAAAAAAAAACCTATATTTTGAGAGTGCTCAAGGGAGTCCAAATTTATAGGGTACTTTCCGTTGACCTACAGTGATGAAATTTGGCAAATAATACCGTCTTATACTACAAGTATAGGGAAAAATCTGAAAACTATACATTTGTATTTAAATCATAAAAAATATAGTCTTTATTTAAAGCATTTGTCCAATTTATAATAAGTGATCTCGATTTTATTATTTATTGATAGCTCAACGTGGGCTAATTTTCCGCAACTCGATATTATCATACGATACATATCGAAACAAGAACCACATACATAATGACAATAATAGTACATTACAAACCGAGGCCAGTAGAGTAACAAATGCCTCAGATTTCATGGAATTGTCGGCCGAGGCGAAGCCGAGGACGACAAACATGTGATCTGAGGCTTTCTTATTTACTGGCCAAGGTTTGTATACTATTTTTCTCAAACATGGCATGAAATGTTGACATTACGTGCCTAAAAATAGGCCGCAAAGTACCTCGTTTCCGATGCGGCTTGACACTTGGCACGGAATGGAATTTCATACTTACACTTTTATTCCACATTTACTTGGGCCACAGCATCACGGCATTCAGCCATTAAAAAAACAAAAAACGATTTTTGCTATATTTTGCAGTTTTATTTATTTAAAATTGACATGAACATAACAAGTACACATTATAAACAATTTCCAATTATTATAAATTGCAAACTACACCACAAGAATATATACTTAAAATATTTCATCTAAATGTTCGCGGTAAAAATGTAAACTGAAACAGCTTTTGGTTTCCGAACGTGACATTTGCATTGTCTGTGGATATAATATGTCAGTGTCACTAACGTCACTTTCTGATAGAAAGTTTCTGATTAAAATAATATTTAGGGTAAGTAAGGATATTAGTAAGTTTATTTATTTCATTGCATATTTGAGAAAAGCACTATACATACCTCGGCGGGAAATGGGATTGCCGGCCTCGTAACTATCTGGCCTCGCTTCGCTCGGCCAGCTATACGTACTCGGCCGGCAACCCCTTATTTCCCGGCCTCTGCAGTAATGTACTATTTCTGTTCGACGGAGCCAGAAAGCGGCATCTTGAAATCGGCAAGGTGACGCTTGCCGGCCGGAGGGCAGAAAAATTACGTTCGCAAAGCCAAATATAATCACTTCGCATAGATCAGACATGATTAAAAACCTAGTTAACTTGAAAATTTGTGACTGCGAATACTCGCAGCCGGACCGGTATACTGCCACTAATACTAGTGGCAGTATACCGGTCAGGAAAAAAAAGACAATTTCGTAAGACTTACCGAGTGGAATGATCCTGAAAGTTCCCTCCATCTAGCAGCCTGACTTTAGCGAACAGCACCGCCGACACGAACGGGACTTCCGTCAGCTCCTCCAGACAACACTGCACCCCGAACTTGTACCGCTTCTTCTTCGTCATGAAAGCCATCACTGCATTAGAGAACTGCGTCTGCTTTGAACCGGCGAGGACCGGATTATGGGTAACACTGGTTACATGTATAGTCTAGGTGTTTGGTCCGCTTGGTTGTTGCATAGCGAACTATGCGATCTGAAAGAGAAAGATATATGATACTAAAGACGGTTACGACTTACGAGATACACCCTTTATACGTATTGGAAACACTAAAACAGATTATCCAGCGCATTCCCGCGATGGAGAATTGTGACGAATCCAACCGTATAAGGACACTCGTATTTAAGGGCCTCATCACACTCGCGATTTGCGCGCGAGTTGCAGGCGAGTTTCCATACAAAACCAGTCGCTGCGAACTCGAGCGACATTTGTATGGAACTTCGCTTCTAATTTCTAACTCACCCGCAAATCGCAAGTGTGATAAAGCACCAAGGGAGTCTTGTAACGAGAAAAAGGGAATCTTGAAAAATGTAGGTATGTAACGTAATTAATGAAGACCCCATACCCGCGGTCCCGCGTTTCTCTATAAATTTGTACTAATTTCCATGTTTATATGAATGAATCGCTATTTAACAACATGTAACTGGGACCAGAAACTTTTCCATACAGATAAGCCCACAAACAACTGTACCAGTAGGTAGGTAGGTACACTTTTCCACACAGATAAGCCCACAAAACAACTGTACCAGTACATTTACAAATTAAATTTTCGGTGCAAGTGGCTCCAGTTCCATAAGCCTGTGTAAACCGTTGGTCGCAGCGGCGCCGGGCGGTGATTTAGAGCTCCAATATTCGCTAACGGCCTACAGGTGACACGCCAGACTGGATTATATTTAAAACTAGTGGACCCACTCGCGACTTCGTTCACGGACATGGAATAAGTCAAATGTCCTTATTGCTTCGGCTTAGTCAGGTACATGTCGTCAGTCAGGTATTCTTACTGGCGTCATAATCAACCAGTACATCAAATTACATGGAAATTAGTCCAGTAGTTTTACAAAATGAATTGCAATATCCATTTACTTGCGGTTTTATTGCTTATTTTTGGCACTACCATGTTAGTTTTTGAAAAAAGAATCCAAACAGTCTTGCTGCAATTTTATTATATTGTTTGTATGTAGTTAATGTTGTAGAATAGACTAGCTTTGCGCCCGCATGATAAGCGTATTTTCCTCATCCCTCCGGACTAGAGATGGTGGGTAAATATCAGGTAAATCTGGGTAAATACCCAATAACACTATAAAATCACGTCATTAGGTGGCTCCATTACTGCGTTTTTAACACAGCATAGATTGTGTTTGATGAGTTGAATTTTTGGGTCTCGCTATGGCTATCAAAAGCCGTGTAGGGTTTAGGGTTAAGAGCTTGGTGACCGTCAAGATGGCGTACACCGTAAAGATACCCAGAATCTGATGCTGCCAATAAATAGTACCCAAATAGTTCACTATATCTCGGCTTCTACGATAGCTAGAGAAATGAAATTTTAGGGTCCTAGGGTACTTTTAGGGTACTATTTTTTGAGGTATAAAGCGTTTCCAAAAAAAATTCCAGAGATACAAACGGTGTACAGCTTGACGCCCGGTGGCGTACACCGTGACCAGGCCTCATATTTCAAAAAGTTAAAAGGGTACTATATTTTTCACCTAGGTATTTCGTCGGTACTATTTGGGTACTATTTATTGGCAGCATCAGATTCTGGATATTTTTACGGTGTACGCCATCTTGACGGTCACGAGAGCTTGCACGGTTTAATATTCCACGCAATTTTCGCAAGACGATGTGATTTTTGAATAATATATAACACTAGTTCGCTTCGCACCGTACTTCGCACGGATGACAATACGTAAATACGGTTGACGGAGGTGCAACAAGCCTTCAGTAGATGCGGTAAACGGTAATGACACACTAGTGTCATTACCGTTTACCGCATCGACTGTTTAGCAGCTGCTGAGTCGAAGTGTGTCCGAATTAGTCCGAAAGAACAATATACATGTAATTAATTATGCTATGCTGTCGTAGGATCCATACCTGTTCTGTTTAATCTTGCTCACATCTTATAAATACCATAATTGCAACGAGGAAATGAAAATGAAAAACTATTATGATAAAGTCCTTTACTTTTCCAACCCCTTATCTGACTGAATTCATTGATGGGCAAATTGGAACAAATTAGCGCAACAAAGAAATAGACGAAAATGAAACCGATGTATTTTACTTATAAAATATTTCAATGTGTTGACAGTACAAACTCTAACGAGAGAAAATGTAGTGAAAATTCTGATTATATTAATTTGATTTATCACAGTAAAACGCAGAAAAAGCAATGCAATTGAAATAAAATAAAACTCCTATGCTAAACTGTAATATTTATTATAAACTAGCTGCCCCGGCGAACTTCATTCCGCTTCAGAATTTTGTTTTTTTTTAGATGTTTTAATAGTTATTCTGTTTTTCAGGGCAGAGACTAACCCAAAAAAACAAAAATCATAAAAATCGGTCCATCGTTCTCGAGTTATTATTAAAGTGTGCGTGTGGATTGAGTGAGCACCCTTCTGAAATAAAAAAAAAACACCCTGTTCATTTAGTAAAAGTTCTAAAACAATTGTAAAGCTAAATCTCTGTATTTGTAAAAAGATAAATCAAAATATATAACCTTTAACAAGTGCTCACTCAGTTCTCACAAACTACCAACGAAATCAGGGAATGTATTCATTTAACATATAATATTTATATACGAATCTTTAGTAAAACCTATGCTAACTTACCTTTATAATTTGTAGATCACCTAGTAACGTATTTAAGATTTTACAAATAATTTCTTATGCTCACTCAATCCGCACAATTTCGAAAACCCGATTTCTGATGAAAAAGCTGAAGATTTAAACTGCTATATATGTGTATAGTTTAGTAAAACTAATCTGGGAATTTGTAAAATACAAAACGAACCACTAACGTGGCAGGTTTTTGGATAATAAATGTTTGTGAATGCTCACTCAGTCCACACGTTCAAGTAAGTTAAAAATGTAAATATCTTAATATTTGTAGTATTACATAAACTATAAATTACTTCAACTTTTAGTAAAAAAAATTACTAAATATCCACCATCTAATATTTTATATTCGTTGTCTGTTTTTAAAGATATTCAATTGCAATTTTTCTAATGTAAGTAGATCGATTAGATTGACCACACTTCAATATATTATGGTCATATTCATGAATTGCAACTGAATATCTTTAAAAACAGACAACGAATATAAAATATTAGATGGTGGATATTTAGTAAAAAATTTTACTAAAAGCTGAAGTAATTTATAGTTTATGTAATACTACAAATATTGAGATATTTACATTTTTAACTTACTTGTAACGTGTGGACTGAGTGAGCATTAACAAAAATGTATCATCCAAAAACCTGCCACGTTAGTGGTTCGTTTTGTATTTTACAAATTCCCAGATTAGTTTTACTAAACTATACACATATATAGCAGTTTAAATCTTCAGTTTTTTCATCAGAAATCGGGTTTTCGAAAGTGTGCGGATTAAGTGAGCATAAGAAATTATTTGTAAAATCTTAAATAGGTTACTAGGTGATCTACAAATTATAAAGGTAAGTTAGCACAGGTTTTACTAAAAATTCGTATATAAATATTATATGTTAAATGAATACATTCCCTGATTTCGTTGGTAGTTTGTGAGAACTGAGTGAGCACACGTTAAAGGTTATATCTTTTGATTTATCTTTTTACAAATACAGAGATTTAGTTTTACAATTGTTTTAGAACTTTTACTAAATGAACAGGATGTTTTTTTTATTTCAGAAGGGTGCTCACTCAATCCACACGCACACATTATTAAATGGTTTAACTAACCCGACTCTGTTTTGTGTATATAGATTTGTAGAACTCGCTTCCCATTCCGCTGGGGACACAACTGCAAGAAAAATCTTATAGCGCATTTCTTTAATAAGTCAACATAATTCTCGTAACCGGTAACCTACTTATGAAAATACTAGACGACGGAGAAATAAGGAATCCAGGAGACTTAACTGCATAAATATTCAGTTCTAGTTTTCTTTTATTATTTTGTGACTTTATCGTTAGCTACCTATATTTTATCTTAACAGGATCGAAATTATTAGTGTAGCAGTGTAGCTAATTCTGCTGACTCTTGAGTGTGAGGCTTCTTGCAATTTCAAAAGCGAAGGAAAATTTATCGCAAAGCTATCCACGTAGAAAATTGTTGGGTAGAGGAAGTGTGGAAAAATCCTCTTCATTTATAAGAAATCTCCAGAGGATGTGGAATGTATTCATATTTGTGCCATTTACTTTAACAAGATTTTGTGAATCTCGTTCTGAAGTTAATCAAATCCTATATTACAAACATTCTGAAATCAAATGCTTACATTAAAATAAAAGTATTAGTCTCAGTTTAATTTAGTATCAGGAATACGTGATTAATTTTGTTTTAGTTGTGTACTTTATAAATAATTGAAATACAAAACTGAGCAACGAATTGATAGGGCATGGATAGAGGTGTTCTATGGATGAGGCCAGCAATTTTCGGGGTACATAGTAGTAATACTGGTATAAACAAAATAATTGAACGAAGAATGGACTCGAGTCTCATCGAGATTTAGAATCACTTTATGTGGCGCATTTCACTGAAAATACATAAATAAGTACATTCATTTCTGGCCAAGAAATGCGGTTTAGGATTAGATTATAGTTTTAAGCGGACTAGTTTACGACGTCTGATATGCGCCTATTTTGTGTTTGCGATTTAGGACTCTTGAAGATAATAACTTTAAATACTATCGAAATGCATTCGCAGTTCACCATTAAAGAGAAAATACCAAAAACCGGATTAAAATTTCTTTCAAGGTCTCATGAGCGCGACCTTTGACATTTGGGGTGTGAGGGGGGCGGGCCACTTACATAATTGTCGACAATTTGGACCGACGCCACCGGATGCATCGCACACTGCGATTTGAGAGTTTTATCTGTAACAAGAAAAATTAATTAGTTTAGAAGAAAAATTACTATATCTAAATGGCCAATTTCATCTATTAATCTATAATTATGAAAAACCGAGCTATACGTCGTGCAAACAAAGATAGTGTTGGAGGTATTAGTCTTGCTTGACCATTTTTATGAACGATGGCGAAACGTGGAGCCTGAAGAGTCTGGATAGAAGCAAGATTGACGGGTTTGGATATGTGGTGATTCTTCGGGCATATTATGCGTTCCAACCAGCACTGCCACGAGAGAAGCATTATACTGGCTCAAATCGAAAGCAAACGCGCCAAAGCTGAGGACAAATCCTGACAAGGTGATCTGATACATAAAGTACAGATGTGGTTCCATGTAAAGAACAGTCCGTACGGAACTTGACCGTGTGATATAGAGATATTAGATAGTGCAGTTGGTCAAGATCCACATTAATGAGAAGAACACTATCTACGATTGATTTAGGTGTTACCTTGTGGAATCTAGTTTATAATAAAATAACCCGCCGTCTTGAAGCGCTCTTCAGCCTTGACCGAGCCAGGCAGCATTCCTGTCTATAAGCATCCCGTATGGGGCAGACTAACGGCTCATAGGCACGTGTGAAAAAGCGCTTGATGCAAACCAGCGCCGTTTTGGAATGTTGGCCGAACGCCAGGTGTATCACCTTGAAACCCTACCGGGTTAGGGCCTCTGTCTTGTTTTGGGAGATATATTGTGTATTCTGTAACCTTTCGCATTAGACTTCGCTGTCTGGTGAACAGCGAGCTTGTTTGTTCTATTAGTGACTAGCTGCATTTACATTGTCAAATCAACATGAAAGCCGCTTGTGTACGAAAAACCTACCGTGTCATATTTCGAGTGCGTTATTGTGACGATATTTACTTATTTCTTTGTAATTGTAATTGACACGCTTGATTCCAAAACATATCTCTGAAAATGTCAATTTGCTTTACTGAATAAAAATTAAAATGAATGGATTTTATATTGTACGCAGAATCTTAAACTCTTGATCTCTTGTAAGACGATAAGTGGCAGTAAACGGGTACCTAAATTGTGGAAGAGCCTAGTATAATAGGGCCAAGAAACTTTACCGTAGGGTGAATGTGACCCGGAGCTAAGCTTCTGTAGAACAACTTCGCTGATGTATCACGGTTGATCCAGGTGATCTCCAGACAGCATTTGCATCACACAGACGAGCACTTTGACCTCGCCATCAATCTCCATCAATCGCGATTGGAGTCAAACTGTCCTACTGCATTTGCATAACAAAGCGTTAAGGGCCCCATCCGCCTTACAAAACCGAGCCACTTATTGTAGGTCTATCTATAACCCAAAGCTGTACCGTAGCACTCGCTCAAGTATTGTGTAAGAGCGTGGTAGAGACAGTAAATAGCATAGACATAAATATTGGATCTAAATCAAAGTGGAGCCAAGTAAAAAGACGGACAAGTAGTCCAACTTCGGTCGTGCGGGCCGGTTTAAGAGTGCGCGACACGTATTCACACAGACGCGCGATAGCGTTATACTGTGGTGGAGCGATGCCCAAAAAGTCGCTATAGGGGCAACCTTCCATAACTTTCTAACAAATAAACATGTAAAAATCTGGTCCGCGTGTTAAAATATGTATAATAATAATAATTACTTACGAATAAGTGCGTACGAATGCCAATTTATTAATAATTATGATAATTGGACCTTAGCGTACTATTTTTACGTTATCTTCGTATGACGAGTGTTCTAATAAAATTTGCAAAAGGATGGGGGCGTAGGTCTATAGGGTTGGCAGAAACGGGAAAACATACGATGTGATAAAAAACATTTGTTGATAATGATGACACTTTATCATAGCGTAGTAGACTAGGTACTACGCTATGATACTAGTGTCAGATTCAAAGACTACTACTAGTAGTCTCCGAATCTCCATACGCATATCCGAAGGCAACCCGGCATTTGAATCTTATACGTTTGTCCTAGTGCCAAACTAAGTAACTGGACAAATAGAACACAAAGGCGTATAAACTTCCAACTTCGCAAACAAACTCGCAAGCGGCCCACATTTGTGCCAGTTATTGCTATTGATTGCAATTCTTTTGATGTATGAACAACAATTAAAATATTCCAATCCCATTTCAACACTTCGTTTTTTTTAAATTTTTATCCAAGTCGATCGACGCCTAAAGTAAGCTTTGAACTATAAAGAAAAGTACAGTCAGCTTGTATACAATCCATCAAGAAGCGCACACTAATAACTAATACTAATAGTGTCAGATATTTAGTTGGCTAACTCTATCAATCATTGCATTGTGTCATCACTTATGCTTCTCTCTCTGCAAAAAGTTAGCCTATAATATTAGGCTAAAAACAGTGTTCGACCGACAGTCAGCGCTGATCGTCGGTCGACGTAGCTATCTATCTATGCAAGTCTATGAACGCGCACACAGCTACGCTGACGGTACGCGCGTACGGTCGGTTGAGCCGTCGGTCCGGCTCGTCGGTTCGCGTACGTCGGTCGACCGACGCGCTATGAGATTGTAGGAGCACGTTCAGTGCTTCGCTGACGGAACGACCGACCGAAAGCGCGTACGTACACTTTCGCCGTTAGCGTACGTTCGCCGTCAGCGTAGCACTGAATGCATTTTCGCAACTGACGGTCAGCGCTGACGGTCAGGAACGACAGTCAGCGCTGACCGTCGGTCGAGCACTGTTTCCAGCCTTATTGTAAAAACTCTGAATTAATTAGAATATTGAATAATAATCTGTTTAAGTACAGTGGAGTGGTTTAATATTAAGGAAAAACTAGCTCCGCATTCCCCTTAATAAGCTCTACTAGAGTGCGACTACGATAACTTTGCACCCACACACCACAAGTCACATTTTAATAGAAATTTGACTTTTAAATGGAGGTGTTGCCATGTTCCGCTCTGCTAAGTTATCGTAGTCGCACTCTACGTATGTTATTTATCTTTTATTTTTTAGTTGAAAACCGAACGTTTTCGCGTAAACCCTACTACCAGCGTGAGTCAGGGTTGACGCCGGCGACATCGATAGCATGCTAATGTGGGCCGCAATCAGACACCCTACATATACAGAGTAGATATGTATAACAAATTAATTGGGTCACGTGTGAGCAAATGAGCACACAGCGAACATAAGTTACTAATCAGGAGCCAGTTTGACTATGATATGCCATCAAATGTATTTTTATTTTCTTACTTAGAGAACTTCAGGAAAGATGAAAAAAGTCGACTCTCTTTTTTGCTTTGTTTTGATTTGGTTACGAAAAACAACGGCATGTAGTTTTTCTGGTGATTAGGATATCTAAATCTTTTTTTCAGCCACGGGCCTACAATATTTCATAAATCCTACGGGCCCTTTCAGAAAATAATCAGAAAAAGAAAAATACATAAGACATGAACTTTCATGTCTTATACATAATCTCGAACTCCCAGCGCCTGAACCACGGACGTCCTTCTTGTGCCAGGAGTGACTCACTCCGCGATTTCACTGCGTGGCTTTGAATGGGATGGAATGGGCTTACATGACTTAGAATTTGGGTTCTTTAGTTTTTGAGCCCTTCAATTCTGCCATAAATCGCGTTGGTTGGCCCGAATACTTTATTGTTCAGCGCGTCACGTAACGTTAATGGAGCATTTGCTGAACGCGCCAAACAGAATTAACTACTACAAACAAATCCACTAGTGCGTACAATTTTATTATTTAATAGTTTAATCTTCTAAGAATATTAATAAGTCCCACAAAAGCTAATAAAATCTTTAGAAGTGGACAGAACTTATTTTAACCCGCGTGATAATTAATTAAATTTAGGAGTATATTAGAGACAAAATTAGAGGAACGGTTGCAAAGAATCGTCCCTTATAACAATTCAATAATTTTTGTCTTTGTAACTGAGTTTCACGTACATCAGTGAGAGCAGTATCTTAACTAGGCTTTTGAGGCTCTCACGAACACGCCCGCACGCGACCATAAAAAGCGGGTAGCCTCTCGAGTAACTTCGCGAGATTCATTGGTGGAGCGCGCGTCAGTGTGAGTGCACCGTTTTCGGAAGATGAAAACCGCATTTGACCTCTCTTTGCAGAATAGTTTTAAGAGTAGATAAAATAAAAACTTATTGCACATTGTGAACCTTACACTTGACTTCTCATTAATGGTATCCTGTGGAGTGTGGATGTGCCTTTCCTTCAATGTGCCATCCCAAAGGAATAATCGCACTTGTCAGAAGATTTTTATGTACGTTTATCATATTTTGCTGAATTATGACTACCCCGGCATTCAACTTTAGTAATTATCCTTTCACTGATCTTTTTAAAAGATTTGCGACCGTCTCAGCTTCATTCGCCAAGATAAAAGCTAGTCAAAAGGGTTGAAATGTAATTTGATCCCACCTCTTCTCCAGTCTGCCTTGAGGACAGAGTTTATTATTAATACAAAGAGCACGTCATTTACGTCCTATTAAGCCCGAAGGACAGCTCTTTGTGGAAAAACAAGTGATTTAAGAAGGTCGGTGACAAACAAAGGGTAAGTATTAATAATATATAATGGACATAATGGTTGTGTGGGCGTAAGGACTACCCCAGCGCCCACTGATATTGATTAGGTTAGGCATGTGTAGGTAATGCGAGTAGACAATTATGATATCAGTCGAGCGCGTGATGCATGGCATCTCCATTTCAAGCATTGCTATAGCACTCAATGTGTAGTCAGGTGGAGTGAGACGGGCCTAGTTATTTTGCTTAGAGTAAAGATAAAAAAAACATGTTTGAAAAATTTATTGATACATGGGGAAATCGAATGCAGAAGTGAAGAAACGGCGAACCGGCGTTTGTCATCCGAACGAGACGGTTTCTTTATAATTATTTATTTAGGCTTAAATTTCTAGTTTAGGCGAAAGGTAATTTTAAATTTAAAGGATAGACCGAACCGAAGACGTCGCTTGGCTTGGTTGTGCACGCAACCGTCAACGTGTTTTGAGCACTAGTGGTCACTCCTTAAATTTGAGCCCACTTTAGATCCGTTTACAACAATGACAACAGTGAACTCGACGCCACCCGCGACCAAAAATTCAAAATAACGGACATCCAATCCAAACATTAAACACAGAGTAAATCAAAGATCATTCAGCACAACAAATGATAAGAACAGCTGTCGATTGCTCCACAGACTAAAGCCCTTCCCCTTGGTGCTAACCCTACCCACCCCAATTGAATTTCCAACAGGTCTGTCAAACACTACTAGTATGACAGACCTGTAGAAAATAACATAACCATTAGTAAAACTTACACAAAGGGCTTGCCTATTAAGACAATCGCTCTGTGTTATTACCCCGCTGGATCATCATTTGGCTCTCTAGCTCTTTGGGATGTTTAGCACCTTGAATGATAACCAATACCTTATGATATCATGGCCACCGTTATCGACCTCGCTTACAAACACTTAATCATAAAGCCAACCATAGAGAAAAAGACCCTGTAGCGGGCGCACGAAGTACCCGGATTTCTTTAAGTATGCCCCTCGTTTGCATACTACGTCATAGTCAGCAGATACAAACTCGAAATAACCGGGCGATACAACTTGGACTTCCCTTGGGTGTCCAGGCAAGTCTATCATGACGTAACGTGTCGCAGCGTCCCGCGCCGCCGCGTGCTAGGCCGGTGACGTAACGCAAACAATATGGACATTGAGGCTGAGACAATGTCAATGTTATTTAATATGTTGTAAGGTCAACGCGCCAACATCACCAATGTCTGGCGCACGACGTAACTAAGAAAAATATATTTGCAAAATAAGCACAACAGTGCACTTAGGTACCTGTCTATTTATACGGGACAAAGCGATAAGAAAACTTTTTCAAAGCTCTTAAAGCCTTTAAGAGCTTACCTACTTAGTTGATTCGTTTTAGATTTACGTTGACTGAGGCAGAGATTCCAGAAAAAGAGTTTGCTTTAGACGATACAATAGTTAACGGCGTGGGTACATATTATTATGTTTTTATCTTAAAGGTTTATTAGTAGCACTACATCATATGTACATACCTACAAGGATCCACCATGAAAATTAGACTTTCAAAGCCCTTTTGGTAATGTCTACAGGAAAGACACGAACACTAAATCATAATAAAACCTGTGTATGACTCAAATAGTATTTTACGCACCTAGGCAGGTGTATTTCACTCGATTTTGGCCTCCCGCGCGGTGGGCGTAGCCGATCGGCACGCCGGCAGACTAGGGAATGCAAATCGGTTATAACCGAAACCGAAAAAATCGGTTATTTTGGTCATTTTCGTCGGTTACAGATCGGTTACAGAGAATGGAATAATCGGTTATAATCGGTTATTTATTATATCATTAAAATAACATGTTATTTTGCTATATGGGTAATTCTCTGAAATTTGGTTAACTTTGAGCCGAATTTTGAAAGTGGTATTTTCAGATAATAATCAGTAAAGTTTTTATTCTATGCTATGAGTAGGTATAACATCTACTTTGTTGTATCTAAAAGGGCCAGTCACTTTACTTGATATTTTAAGAGATATTTAGGATTTTTTTTTAATCAGGGTTCTAGGGACGATACTGTATCGCGATAGTAGCGATGCAGAATCGTATTTAACAGCATCGCGGCTGAATCACGACTGCATCGCTACAAAAAGTCACCGTGTGTTATCTCCCTACGACAAGGAGACTTTAGGTTTTTTTCCAATCGCCTCTTTGCCTGTGTAGGTTTTTTTTTGCGATTTTCTCTTTAAACAATATTGTTTTCTTTCTAGACACCATATTCTACAACAAATACACGGGTATTATGTTTCAAACCATGCATCAACACAGTATGACCATCAGTCCCTAGATGTCAAACCACACAAAATCAAACGTAGCCTATTATTTAAAACAGATATCAAAACCAATTTGTGATCAAAATAACAAGGCAGACCTAATTCAAACGTATAATAAATAATTAGATCAATTATTAATTAACTATATTTGAAACGACTTATCTTCGGCCTGAGAGTTTGACTGGCACAGCACGTATTTCCGCAGCAAAGTCTGCGACGGCAGCGGTTTGGTCCATGACGTCTATTTCCCTGAATGTCTAGTCGCCGTACGTCCATTCCCGGAATGTCTAGTCTCCGTATGCCTAAGTCCCCGAATGTCTAGTCTCCGTACGCCTAAGTCCCCGAATGTCTAGTCTCCGTACGTCCATTCCCGGAATGTCTAGTCTCACACACACACACACACAAACACGCGCGCGCGCGCACACACACACACACACACCCTCGCTTGCACGCACGCACCCACGTACGCACACATACACACACACACACTCTATTCCCCATAAAAGCACTTGTGTCTTTATAGTCGCAAAAAGGTACTGCTGGCAGCCACAGACTTCTAAATCTAGGTTAAACTTAGGTCAAGGATTACGCGTTCAATACTAACTTTACAATAAATATGCACAACTACCAACTTAACAGACAAATAAATTCCTGCGGTTTTTAAGAAAAACAAAACTTTCCGAACTAAATTCTATCGTGCCAACATGAAAAAAAAAAATTAATATCGTCACTGCGTGTCACTAGCAAGTATACGTCAAATCAACAAAGTTTACCATATGTCATATTTGCCTTGTTTGCGCGCTATGCTTAATTTTGTATTTTATATTTTAAAACCTAGTCGTAGAAAAAGTATTGTATGCAAGGTTGTATAATTAAGTCAAAAATCGCTCATGGCATCTCTATTTGCGATACTCGCCGCCGCGGCGGCTCGTATCGCAACCCACGCTATTCGTATTTTTTGACCCTACTTATACGACGGTTGCATAAAATACTATTAAAATCAAACTTTATCCCAAGGGAACCAATGCCGGGATAAAAGGTATCCTATGTTTCAATCCAGGGTTTGGTCTTTCAGCATGCCAAATTTCAATTAAATCTATCCAGTTGTTACCGAGTTATTGAGTAACAAACATCCAAACATCTAAAATATCCAAACATCTTGACAAACTTTCGCATTTATAATATTAGTGGGAAGTGGGATGATTGCTGATCTTTAAAAAAAACAGCTTCACTTAGCTTCCCATTTGTTCTACATTCCTATTTCGTCCACATTACCATTTCGTTCACATTCACAACACGTCCACATCATGCATACTCTTTCAATGTAGGGTTGTACAAATTCATACACGGTTTTGACTGTACTGGATTGGGTGGCTGGTTATATTTGGTTATATACATACCCGGTATGTACTGGATTTTTGGCAGCTTGGCCCGTTTATATCGAAACTAGCTATTTCCCGCGGCTTCGCCCGCGTTGTTCCCGTTATTGTCCCAAAGAAACTCTTTACCTGGATATAAAGTATCCTTTGTTTCAATCCAGAACTTGGTCTACTTACATGCCAAATTTCTGCTTGATCCATCCAGTTGTTACCCCGTTATTTAGTAACAAACATCTTCACAAACTTTCACATTTAAGTATAATATTAGTGTGAAGATTTTCGAATTTTAAAAGTTTAAATAAGTATACAATTTAATATAACCAGAGATCGGAATGGGTAGAGTATATTTACTTAAACTTCGAAGAACATAGTCGAAAAGTCCTATCGTGGTAGGCCGGGACAGGTGACCTGGTTCGACTCCAGGCACCCCCCGGCACTTACCCTGCCCGATTGCCCGGGTTGTGAGTTTGCCAGGTTTCAAAAAAAAAAAAAAATCGAAAAGTGGAGAGTCCCTTACAACAACATTTTTATCCGGGACTTAAGTCTCGGAATCTTACTAAAAAAATATATTATTGGTATTCTTTAGGATTTGTTAGACAGCTTTCGCGAAATCGTTTTTCCGTGCAGTGAGTTTCAGCAGTCGCGTTTTTCCGCGATTTCTTTTTTTCAACTAGTAAAATTTCTTGGTCTTACTTTTATGTAGTAGCGTAAATTTTTAATCGTTTTTGTCCTCTATAGGAGGTTTTCACAATCGTGTTATTTCAAATCGTTAAATTACACACAAGAAGTTTTTAGAACTCGCTATGTTTCTTAATATAATAGTTTTTCTTTTGAAAACGTTCATGTAAATAATTTGTCTTGATATTATTTATATCTCATAGTCATATTATTTATCTTGTATCTTCCTACCTACTTAAGCAAGTGCCCCCCAGATTATCTGCCAGATAGGGTTTATGTATGAAAGAACGATTTGACGCTTCACGAAAACTACACATTTCTTCAAATACGATTGTTTTAATAAAATAAAAAACCGGTCAAGTGCGAGTTGGACTCGCGCACCGAGGGTTCCTTACAAACTCGTAAGTAGATACGTGAATAGTTCAAGAAAAACTGTATGGCGGTTGGCTTAGTAGGAGCAAATAAGTATGTGTTTCGATTTTTGCAAATTTCTAGAAAACGCTGCAATTTAGGAAAACCGTTATATTTTTCCTGTAATATTTAGGATGATATTAATTATTGGTAATTATAACAGATTTTTCTGTTCAGTAACTTTTTTGGTCATAACTAAACCATAAAGTACATGATAAACAAAACAAAAAAAAAATGTTTTGGAATTTACAAATTAAGCCCTTTTATTTGATACCCCATTTGATACAATAGCACAACATTAAATTTTCGACCTACTATTTCGGCCGCCTTTAAAAAAAAGTAAAAAAAGGTACAAGATTTTTTTTATATCAGACAGGGTCGGGTTAGCGACTTTTAAAACTATTCCAAATTTCATATCGTTAGCAGCAGTAGTTCCTGAGATATCTGGCTGTGACAGACGGACAGACAGACAGAGTCGCACCATAAGGGTTCCTTTTTCACCATTTTTGGTACGGAACCCTAAAAATTAAGTGATTAATTGTTACGTTCAGCAAAGAAATCCGATTCACGTATTATAGGTATTTAAAATTTGCTTTCAGTAAAAAAATTAAATATCTAGCAAAAGTAAGGAGAAATATTCCGGTATAAAAATGTTATTAAGGAATTATGCATTTAGAAATAAATACGCCTGTGAAAATATATGAATTCGAATATGTCTGACTATAAAAAAATGATTTTGAGAAAATTTGCTATTAAAAACCCTCCTATCGAGGACAAGAACGATTAAAAATTTACGCTACTACATAAAAGTAAGACCAAGAAATTTTACTAGTTGAAAAAAAGAAATCGCGGAAAAACGCGACTGCTGAAACTCACTGCACGGAAAAACGATTTCGCGAAAGCTGTCTAACAAATCTTCTTTAGCACATTTCTCGAACATTCTCAGTATAGCTGTCTCTTTCTAATAGTGCTGTCTCTTTCACTCCTTCGAGAAATTTCGCCATATACTGAAGTGTAGTTCAAAGGCCCATAAGGGGTCCTGGACACAACAGCTATACTGAGAATGCTCGAGAAATGTGCGAAAGAATACCAATAATATATTTCATAGTAATAAAACAACTTGAACGGATTAAATCGCGTATATTACTACATTTTTAAGTCCCGACGTTTCGTAACCCTTTTCAGCGTTCGTGGTCGCGGGGAAATAATATATTTTTTTAGTAAGATTCTAATAAAAAAACAAATTTAGTTGTAAGGGAGTCTCCAATTTACGACTTTGTTCTTCGAAGTTTAGGTAAATATACTCTACCTATTCCGATCTCTCTATATAAACTTTCAACCCCTATTTAAACCCCTTAGAGAATGAATTTCGAAAAACGGTGATATCACTTTTCTTGTAATCTAATAAAAAGTCTAAACATGAAGTTTCAAAGGTCTTACTTCTAAAATCGCAGACTCTCCATACAAACTTTGAACCCCTATTTGAACCCTTTAGGAGGTGAATTTTGAAAAATCCTTTCTTAGTGCTCCCCTAGACCTTATAAGGAACCTACGTGGTAAATTTGGAATTCCTAGGACCAGCGGTTTGGGCTGTGCGTTGATATGTCAGTCAGTCAGTCAGTCAGTTTCTTCTTTTATATATTTAGATTGACACACAGTGATTATGGAATCTATATTTTCACTCCAGTGAACATCCAAGTGGATGGACGAGCTGAGCAAGTTAACGAGTTGTGTAAGTGGACGTGTTGGGAGTCTGGACGAAGTGAACCTGGACGAGTCTGAAAGTAGAAATTCGGGCAATTGAATTTCCGCAAAATTAGACATTCGGGGAATTAGACTTCCGGAAAATTAGACATTCGGGGAATTAGACTTCCGGAAAATTAGACATTCGGGGAATTAGACCTCCAAAAAATTAGACATTCAGGGAAATAGACGTCATGGACCAAACCGACGGCAGCAACAACAAAATTTCTGCCACGGCTTGGCTCGTGTTGACAGCTAACTTCACACCTATGCTTTCTTATTGAGTAAGTTATGAAAATGCCTTATGCTTGGATGCCGTGTATTTTTGAATTTCGTAATGGTATGTTTTTTATCGCTTACACTTTTTGCCTTGAAATAATCTGATGAAAAATATTGTTATTATAAATTAAATAGTAATGACAAGGTTAGTAATGTAATAGTTAACGTGTTTAAATAGAGTTAAATCAAAGTTTTCTTATAGAATTAGAATTACAGTGAAATACTTACTAAATTTGGGAGATCTTACATGGCTAGGGACTGATATTTGGGGTATGAAAAGGCGATTTTTGGAAATAAAGGATATTGCGATTTATATCAAAGTGAGTGACCAAATTAAATGGACTTTATAATACCACCTAGCAGTTACAAATATTGGATAAAATCAATATAAATATGTGAAAATTGTTACTAACACCAAGTTAACCAAATATCAGAGAATCACCCATATAAGTTATGTCTATGCATTTTGTCCGTTTCATTTGATTATACGGTCATATTTCTTTCAAAAAACTCGGATCTCACTTTGCTCTAACGGATAACGTTAGTAGTATCTCTATACGCCTTAAGGAATTAGAAGTAGACCCTTTTAAATCGGCACACGCTTCGTGGGAGACTCTAAAGACTATTGCTCTGAAAACGGCTAAAGAGGTAGCGAGCAAAGTTAAAGAGTCGGGTCCAAAAGCTGATTGGATGTAAAGGGACACGTGGTCAGTCATTGAGGACAGAAGAACCCTTAAGGAGGGTGGCCTGAACTCGCATAGAGAGACAACGGTACCGGGAGCTGCATGGCACAGTTCAAGGGTTCTGCAGAAGGGACAGGAATGCCGTCATCGATGAAGTATGCCAAGACATGGAAAAAGCAGCAAACCATGCACACACCAAAGACATTTTAGCAAAGGTAAAAGTCTTGGCTAAAGATTTTAAACCCAAAAGCTAGACAATAGAAGATGAGCTAGGAACACCAATGATGGATAAACATCTTGTGCTTGAGAGATGGCGCCAATACTGCCAACAGCTTTACAGTGAGAACAATGATTTCATCGAAGAACGGATGGATTTCACTGAGAGAGAGCCCGACATTCTCCTTCACGAAGTCGAAGCAGCAGTTCTGCGCCTCAAACATAAAGCTTGTGCGTGGGGATGGAGTATCTGCGCAAATGCTTAAGTGGTTAGGTCCCGAGGGCACACAGGTTCTACATCTTATATGCCTGAAAGTTTGGAGAACTGGTCAATGGCCCGAGGACTGGATGGAGTCAGTGGTGATTCTTCCGCACAAGAAAGACTCTACCAAGAAGTGCGAGAACTACCGCACCATCGTGGTTAAAAAGTGTTACTGCATATCCTCAACAAAGGGCTCGAAAATATCATCGGTGGGCAGATTGCAAGGGAGCAAGCAGGATTTGTCAGAGGTAGAGGTACACGTGAGCAGATACTGAACATAAGGCAGCTGATCGAAAAAGCTAGAGAGTTCAACATGCCGATGGCCTTATGCTTCATTGACTACGCTAAGGCCTTTGACTGCATCAGCTGGGAGAAAATGTTCGCAGTCATGAGAGAGATGGGTAATATGGGTATACCAGATCACCTAATTTTTCTTGTCCAGAACTTGTGTCTCGATGGCAATTCGAAGATCAGAGTAGAAGACACCATTATAAGAGTTTTGGAGTATTGGGATGGAGGCATTCGGATCGGAGGACACCTTATTAATAATCTACGCTTTGCAGATGATACTACCATTATAGGCGCTAACGAAATAGAACTAGCTGAGTTTCTGCAAAGGGTCCTTCATATTAATCGGGCTAAAACTAAGCTGATGTTTGTTGATCGGGCTGGCATTATGCAGCGAACTGGAGAACTATCGGTATACTGTGGACAAATTTGTCTATGCTCACCGCGAATGGTGACTGCAAGAAAGAGGTAGTAAGAAGAGCCCAAATCGCAAAGGCAGCTGTGACGCGACTAGAGAAGATCTGGAGGAACAGAGGTCTAAAACAAAGCAAGAGGACTTAAACAAAGTTGATGAGAACCCTGATCTTCTCTATATCTCTATACGCTACAGAAACCTGGACTCTGAAGGCAAGCATTCGGAGAAGGATTGACACATTCGAAATGTGGTGCTGGCGCAAAATGTTAATAATCCCCTGGACGGCGCGTCGCACTAATGCATCAATCTTGGCAGACTTGAAGATCAAGTGGCGCTTATCGACCATCTGCTTCCAGCGGATCCTGCAGTATTTCGGGCACGTCCCCTTTTTCCTTCCACGTGGCCAAACACAATGAGCTCCAGACTATCTAGTTTGGAGCTCATTGTGGTTGGCCACGTGGAAGGAAAATGGGGACGTGGAAGATCACCGATCCAACACTATACAAAGATACGCATGTATTCCAAATAAACTATAGGAACCAGAATATTATAATGAATAGGTAGAAGTGTAAGTTATTGTTTAGGTACATATTGCGCGGCACTAAAATACGGCGTATTCTTTCCTTCTTTAGAGACAAACATCTTCCGTGGTATTTGCACTAATGCATAGACATTTAGACTGCTATTTAATTGATTTTTTCAACTTACTTGAAATAATCAGTTATAACCGATTAATCGGTAATTTTTTTTTATAACCGAACAAATAATCGGTTATGAAATTTGGTCGGTTATTGCATTCCCTACGGCAGACTAGGTAAACGTCACAGTGGCACAATATAATTATCCTAACAGTACGCAAACGCCGTTGATGCCGGCCGACGCCGCTGCCGAGAACTGTGCGAATTATCAATAATGTATTTTAAATACATTATAAAGTATGGTTTCAGTGAATACTGTCAACTTATATTTTTTTGCAGAGATACCTACTTTAGTTTGTATACAAACAAAGTGCTAAATTATTTGAGTTCATAATTAGACTATGGATGCTTAAACACGAAATCTTCAGTATCTTCACAAATTCATATAATCTTCAACGTCAGCCGATGGATAGATAGATCATTTATTTCACGACAAAATAACAGTATAAATTTGTACAGACAAAATTATAATAATTGTCAAAAAGAAAATATAAAAATGAGGATAAATGTAACAATGTCAAAGGATTTAAAAAAAAATAGAAGTAACAATTAATAATCAAATCATGTCTCCCAATAAGGATCGCCATCACAATTTTTAATAATAAAACAATAATAGCACTTTTTTTTTAAATACAAAATATACCAAGACTGAAAATAAAATGCATATACAAAAAGAAAAACACAAAATTAGCATAAGATAACAAGTAATAATCAAATCGTGTCTCCCAATAAGGATCGTCAGTACAATTTATAGGATAAAAATAATCAAGACAATACCAAAAATAATTTAAAAAATAAGTTCCATGTACTCGTTTATTGAGTACAGAGGGTTATCCAACAGAAGATTTCTCAGTTGACACCTAAATGTTTCGTTAGATGGCTCATTTCTGAGATCGGCAGGTAAACGCTCAAAGTAAGTCGGGCCGATGACGCGAGGGTTCTTGCGTGAAAGCGCCATGCGACGAGGGACCGATATCAAAGAAAGTACGAGAAATAGGTAAACGTACTGTACTGCGCGAAGTTTACCGTGCTGTGGCTGTGGGCGGGGTCTCGGCGCGTGCGCCAAACGGGTCTATTGTTTCGAAGCGAGCGTGGGAAATTTCGTTTTTTTTGTATGGAAACGCGCGAGAGTGAAATATCTGGTTATATTCTCTAATCTGTTACCCAGGCGAGTATAATAAAGAATGGCACAGATCGCAGATATTTGTGGCCCGAGCTGTAGCTGATGGCAGTGATGACCATGTGCATTCTGGGGTTTATTTTATTACCGCCCGTGTGGTACACAATTTTACAGTAAATGTGCCTTGGGCCGGAAGCAGGATTTTCCCGGGCGGAAAACGCCACTAACGACTTGTTAGTACACTCACGGACAATGAATTCGGGCCATTTACTGTGAAAAATTATATAGACAATGACCCGAATTCATTGTCCGTGAGTGTCCGTCTCAGCGAACTTCGTTTCGCCTCAGAAATTATATTTTTTAGATTTATTAATAGTTATTCAGGGCAGAGGCAAACCCAACAAATCAGAGATCATAAAAATGGGTCCATTTGTTCTTGAGTTATAAATATAACGGTATTCCTAACTTGCGTTTTTTAGAAATTCGCAAAATTCGTAACACTACCTTATTTGTTGCTACTAAACTAACCGCGACCTATGTCGATGTATGGCGACAACAGTTTTTCAGCAGCAGTTTATGTAGGTCTGTTCCATCTCCATCATACAGTTTATCTTGAACTATTCACGTATCTACTTATTTAATTTTGCAAACACAGGGAATCCTAGTCCAGGCATGAGTTAAACTCTCTAATTATAGTTTTAGTCTTTAGATGTTATCACTGTAGAATAAGCCACATAATAAATTTATTCTTATTGTCACCTGGTGAGGATCTTGAAGAAATCAAGGGAACTCTTTAAATATTATTGACATACCTATAGACATTTAAGTATTTTAATAATAACTCTAGTTTTAATTTATTGGATTAGTTTAATAGTCAGTTATTAAAATTGTATTATCTTCTTCTTAGTCGTGTTCGTGTTCTCCTGGCAGAGTAGTCGTGGTCATGGGGGTCGTGGTATGGCCTTTTTGACTGTCTCCCGCCATCTCTCCTTCACCGACGCATTTCGTACGCACCCAAATTTGTATTATAGCTTGGCAACTTCGTTGGTGACACTCACCTGTGTGCTTTTTGTTATGTGCAGCCGTATGAGTGTCTCCAACGAAATTGCCAGGCTATAATTATGATCATTCTTAACAAGGTACGTACAAGGCGTAGTTCATTTCACTGCGACATATCTCAGCAATGAATGATACAAAGGAAACTAAATCTGTGTATGACCCAAGCGCCTGTGGTCTAAAGTTCAATTAAAGAGGTCAGTTGAGTTTCCCTCATCGTTTCTAGTTGACTCACGACTAAAACCGCACACGTTAAATAGAACGCGGGCTGTGTTACTTCACTCATTGCCTAGAATACGCAAAACTATTGTTTGTGTGTTTACTAGATTTTCGGCATTCGGAGATCGGCATTAGATATAATTGGGTGGAGTGGAGACTACCAAATTCCGAAGAGTCAAATAACAAAAGCATCATTCTTCAGAATATCATTATTCCGAAAACCATGTTGAACTAATAGAATACATATAAATTTCATCAATGTCCATCGTGTAGTTTTTGAGTAAAATGCCTGTGACATACGGACAGACGGACGGACATAATGAAACTAGAAGGGTTCCGTTTTTGCCATTTTGGCTACGGAACCCTAAAAACTGAAAAATATAGCAAACATCTTTTTCTCAAACATGGCATGAAATGTTGACATTACGTGCCCAAAAATAGGCCGCAAAGTACCTCGTTTCCGGTGCGGCTTGACACTTGGCACGTAATGGAAAGGCCGGCAATGTATTTTTTTTTTCAATTTCCATTCACATTAATTTGGGCCACAGATCACGGCATTCAGCAATTAAAAAAACAAAAACGATGTTTGCTATATTTTGCAGTTTTATTTATTTAAAATTGACATGAACATAACAAATAACACATTATCAACAATTTTAAATTGTAATTTTAACTATACGAATACACCTTTAAAATATTTCATCTAAATATTCGCGATAAAAATGTGAACTGAAACAGCTTTTGCTATGGTTTCCGAACGTGACATGACATTTGCATTGTCTATGCCATAGACAATGCAAATGTCATAGACTCTATGGATATAATATGTCACTTTCTGACAGAAAGTTTCTGTTTTGTAAAATATTATTTAGGTTATTAGTAAGTTTATTTATTCCATTGCATATTATTTTTTCAGGATATATCGTAGACGTCCAAGGGATTGACAGTGTCACAGTAGTTGTGATTTTGAATGTTAAGTCATTCGCAACGCAATAGAGGTGACAGCACGGTGTCAACTATCGGGTATTAACGTGTCAAACACTAGGTTTACCTTAACACTAACCTAACTTTATTTTTCGCAGGTACTACAATTTATAAGGCAAAATCACCGTTCCACAGAAAACAGCTTCCGGAATTATAACATATCGGAATTATGATGCATCTGAAATTGACCTTTAGGAATTTTTGAGAGCTGTCAATTTGGTGATCAGGATGTTCGAGGTCTTTGGGAATAGTAATGCCAGGTATACTCGTAACCTTTGTGTCAAATATGACGACAGGCAAGGGTAAGACGTAACACACAAACAATACCTACAGCAAACCCACTCACGTCTGCACCCTCGACTCCATGAAAAAATGTTGCGAAAATCTTGAATTTTCGTTGTTCATCTAATGAATAAAAAAAATAATCTAACCTCTGCAAAATGACCGCAGGGTTCAGAGAACATGACAAATATGCCGCATAGCTAACAATCCTCGTAAAAGAGTTTGAAAAGATTTATTCACGGACCTTTTTAATATTCTATACGAGTAAATTTTATTATTATTATTATATTGAGTTTTTAGCACTTTTTCCATTAATCCTGGTTTACCTTTCCCATTCCTTTATTAAAGAGTCTAACTCGTGCCGCATTTCCGTTTCGAGCTGTCGGGCTTCTACTCTGTGGTGATTTTGCCCTATAGGCATGCGGTAGATGTGACCAGCCTAGCAGTGGCGTGGCGTCAAAGATATCCTAGGGCAAGCCGTTGCAGATTTGGCGTACATTTTCCTTAAGAGCTCTAGAATAAGGCGGTCAAAAGCCTGATATTAGGCAAGCCGGTAGGAATCGAGTTGTTAGGACGCCACGCCACTGCAGCCTAGTCCCATTTCAACCTGGAGTAAAAGCCGAACAAAATTTGATCCGTTATCAATCGAAACTGTGACGTATTGACAATATCAAGCCACAGATTGAAGTATGTGATGTTTGTGTATAGTTTTAAACGGTGGCGGATGGCTAAATGTGGTTTTATTGCGTGTAGTGGAATAGAAGAGCAAAAACCGCGAAATCTTAACAAAAAAGAATACACAAAAGACATGTCAGTCAACTGGATGTCTTTAAAGACAGTCTTGAACACAACGGTGACGTCAAAAAATCATCAAGACTGGTATTGAATCATAGAAAAAATTTGTCTAAATCAATGATTGAATCAGTGAGTTACACATCTAAAAGGCCTCATAAGATTGACATTTCATAAATTATAATGTAACGATAGAATTGCATTGCACCCCGAACCCGAACTGTGTTCATATATCTTCAAATCTTCGACCGTATCTGACGTCCGCCTTATTGAAATCTATTGTTCGAGACGCTGCGTTGTTCACCTTTACTATACCATATGTCACCTACTTGTGCGTCATAGCTTCAGAAGAGATTCTATTTTTAAGTAATAAAAGGCAAACACTTGAGCGTGAGAAGCAGGTATAGCTCTTGGGCATATGCCTCCAGCTGTTTACATTGTTCGGTTTTGTATGCTACGACGTGCACTCGCTTCTTGAAGAATCTCATGTCTTATAAGTTATAACACAACGAAAGCACCTCATTCGACAATCTTTAAGGTGATTAGAGTCACCCGGTTCCACTTTATCCAAATCCACTTTAACGTCATGAATTTTAGTTGAAATGTTTCATTTTACATCTTGGTACAATTTGCCCGCGCAAAACAAAAAGAGAAGTCCCAAAAACACACAAAAACTTGCAATCGGTCATTAATGTGTCAACGTCATCTATTAGCATCATTCGGAACGTTATCTTCCATTAATTAATGACTTTATAGTGATTCAATCAATTACTTATACTATACTCACAATAAATTCGGGTCGCCGTCATTTAAATAATAGAAATAGCATAATATACCGTCGACCGTAGGCTGAATTACGGTAAGGGACAGGCAAAACAATGTCCCTTACCGTAATTCAGCCTACGGCCGACGATACTATTCTTTGTAATACCTGGCTGTATTAGCAAATATCCGCTACCGCTAAGCCATCATAACAATATTCTTATCCAAAAATGGCGACTCTTGCTATATATCACTCCGTTAACGGCATTATTTTTCATGGGTTTTTACGAGTTGGACATGAAATTGCTATTATTTTCAGTGTTATTTTTGCAGATAATATCTAAAATTAATTAAAGATCAAAATGGGATTCAATAATTTCACAACCCTGGAATATTTCAGAAAATATGGCGGTATTTCACTGACCCAAATTCATCGTCCGTGAGTGTATAATCTCAATATTTTTTTTCAGCATTCTGATCTTTTGTGAGTTAATCAGTAATTCCCTGGAGATCGATTCGCTTTTCGCGCAATGATATCCGGTTGCCTCGTTTTCTGGATTATTTTTGAAAAACAAATGCTCTCGCTTTTGTTACATTTAAAAAATGTAAGCTTTTCCCTATTCGGAGTACTGTTGAATCTTATAGGTATAAACTGTCGCAATGTGTCCGCTTCCGTCACTTTTCCACTCCCTCTGGAACGGAAGTAACAGAATGGAAAATCGGAAATAGTAAATATAGGACGTAGAATAAATAATCCGTTTCCCGATATAAGTGTTTCCCAAATTGCTTCTCCCAAAAGATCTATTTCCCAAAAAGACCTAATCCCGAAATGACCGTAGGCTGAATTACGGTAAGGGACAGGCAAAACAATGTCCCTTACCGTAATTCAGCCTACGGCCGACGATACTATTCTTTGTAATACCTGGCTGTATTAGCAAATATCCGCTACCGCTAAGCCATCATAACAATATTCTTATCCAAAAATGGCGACTCTTGCTATATATCACTCCGTTAACGGCATTATTTTTCATGGGTTTTTACGAGTTGGACATGAAATTGCTATTATTTTCAGTGTTATTTTTGCAGATAATATCTAAAATTAATTAAAGATCAAAATGGGATTCAATAATTTCACAACCCTGGAATATTTCAGAAAATATGGCGGTATTTCACTGACCCAAATTCATCGTCCGTGAGTGTATAATCTCAATATTTTTTTTCAGCATTCTGATCTTTTGTGAGTTAATCAGTAATTCCCTGGAGATCGATTCGCTTTTCGCGCAATGATATCCGGTTGCCTCGTTTTCTGGATTATTTTTGAAAAACAAATGCTCTCGCTTTTGTTACATTTAAAAAATGTAAGCTTTTCCCTATTCGGAGTACTGTTGAATCTTATAGGTATAAACTGTCGCAATGTGTCCGCTTCCGTCACTTTTCCACTCCCTCTGGAACGGAAGTAACAGAATGGAAAATCGGAAATAGTAAATATAGGACGTAGAATAAATAATCCGTTTCCCGATATAAGTGTTTCCCAAATTGCTTCTCCCAAAAGATCTATTTCCCAAAAAGACCTAATCCCGAAATGACCGTAGGCTGAATTACGGTAAGGGACAGGCAAAACAATGTCCCTTACCGTAATTCAGCCTACGGCCGACGATACTATTCTTTGTAATACCTGGCTGTATTAGCAAATATCCGCTACCGCTAAGCCATCATAACAATATTCTTATCCAAAAATGGCGACTCTTGCTATATATCGGGTACGTATCATAATATATAAAGTCATTATATATAAGTTCAAAACTCATATGTTCAAAATATATAAAATCAAAATTAATAATGATTGAAAATCATAACAGTTAAAATCCATAATGTACCTTGGCCATAATGGTCGAAATATATACTGACGAAATGCATATGTTTACAACTCATAAGTTCAAAATATATAAAGTCTAATGATATAATGTTTATAAGGAATCATGGTCGCAATCCAGAACTTACGTTTGGGGGATGAAAGGCGTTATACAATTAAATTCAATTGTACAAACTTTGGTTATAAATAGCCGTGTACTAGAAAAATTAAGAATTTATTCCTCAAATGCTTGTTCTTTTCTATTAAGTTGCGACGATTTATGGTTGCAAGTGATCCTAACACGCTCCTCCTCGCTTCGCTCGTCGTCGCACCTAAACGGGTTCTCAGACTTCATTTTAAAAATTTCAAGATTCTGAGTAATCTGAAAGTTTAAAATATTTGAGTTTTTGAGTAATTTGAACCCAACAGTTAGGTGCGACGACGAGCGAAGCGAGGAGGAGTGAGTTAGGATCACTTGCTACCAACACATGCCGTAACTTAATTACATTATATGTGGGCTCCAAGTAAATTTGATTATTAATTATAAAAAACTGTCTTTGCCGATGTAATAAATAAAGAAAAATAATGATTTTTTGTTTTAATTTCATACTATACATAAAATACAAACAAGGTAGGTAGTAAGTAAGATTTATTTCGCTGTTACAAAAATAGTTAAATATGTTAAACTTAAAGGCTCGGAGGTTTTAGCTATAATTAACCTATATACATGTGTTACTTTTGTTCCAAAGCCCATTAAGTAGGTATATATTTTGACCATTATGCATTTCAAGCTTAGGAGTTGTAACTATTATGAAATTCAACCGGTATACATTTTGACCATTATATATTATGACCATTATGAATTTAGAACTTATGAGTTTCGAACTTATATCAAACAACTTTATACATTTAGACCCATTATATATTTTGAATTTCTACATTTCGACTTTATTCATTTCAACCGTATATGTTTTGACTTTATATATTTTGATACGTACCCTATATATCACTCCGTTAACGGCATTATTTTTCATGGGTTTTTACGAGTTGGACATGAAATTGCTATTTTACTCCGCTCGTTGTCAGAGATATTTACAGTGTAGTTTACGTTGCTGGCAACAAACGTCATCACATCCTTTAAAGATCCAAGAAAAAACAAAACGCAGCTTTTGTGGCCGTCATGTTGGCCCCACTGCGCGATATTCATTACGTCTGTATGTGCAAACGTCGTCACTTTGCATCTTAACAAAATAATCAACAATCTTGGTTTTAACTCAAAATATAGTGAGATAAAGTGCGGTAAGGATACACAATGTTAAAAGCTGTGTTTCGTGCTACGAGAAAAGTAAGATTCAAGATGGATTCTGGTATGTAAACAAAATTTCACACAATGAAACTCCTGCGCAAAATGTAAGTAATGTTTTTTTATGCCAAACATTTGGCGATTCCATGTACTATCTTTGGTATTTGACATCCAAAATTTATAAACACATGGTTTAATCATGTTAAATTATCGTTTCCTATTAGTATATCGTATGCTATTGTGCCGGAAAAAAGAGGTTATGTTTAATAATTATGACAGCTCATTGATAGTGAAGACAACTTAACAAAACCGGTTTACTCTGTTGCTAAAACAACTTTTAGCCACCATAAACAAAAACACTTTGAGTTTTTGTGTCCAAGTTTTTTCACGCTTCAATTTCCGTTTTCGAATTATTATTTTTCTCTTCGGTTAATCGGTTCGGATTGAGTGAAAACATTTTCATAACAAATTAAAATGCCGAAACGAAGTAATAATGACGAGTCAGACTATAATTATCTAAGAAAGAAGATTAAAAAGCTTGAAAAGAAACTGAAAAAGCAAGAAAGTGACCGAGATTCGCGATCACGCTCCCGAAATTATCGTACACCGCCGTCGCGGTCGCCTTCACCGCCGACAACACCACCGCCACCGTCGACAACACCGCCGCCTGCGCCGCTAACCATGCCACCACCACCGGCGCCGCCGACACGCCCGGCGCGGAGCCAGTCTACACAGCCTCAGCCGCTTGAGGCCCAACCGAAACAACCACAGGCGTCGGATCAACAGCTATCAGAGGCCACCTTAGCAACACCCCAACCACCACCGCCTCCACCCACTCCGGTGCCTACAACAGGTGTGTATTTCAAGTTTGAAACATAAATCTACCCGACAGATGCGCTATCACATTGCGGATAGACAACTTGTCACTATGAATCTTTTGATTTGAATTAACAAGTGATGTAATTTAAGAATAGCAGGTTAATGGGTGTATGCATTACAAGTTAGAAACCTAAATCTGATCGACAGATGCGCTATCACAATGCGGATAGACGACTTGTCGCTACAAATCTTTTGATTTGATAAAGCATGTATTTAATAATAGTTAATTATTATTACTACTTATAATATAGTAAAACACCTGAGATATACCTACGAACAATGCAGTCTGAATGACTAATGCGCTATTACACAGCGGATAGACAATTTGTCACAGTTTTTTGGTTACATAATGATCACCGATCTATAAAACTTTCAGAAAAGAATGAAGAGCGGCTCTCAGAGGAATTCCTTGATGCCTTAGGACACGAAGGTGAAGAACAAATGGAAACAGGCGAACCCATAACAAGTGAACTTGCCCTCCGATGGACAAAAATAATGGCTGAAGGCCTAACGAAGGAACAAAAAGAAAGTTTACTGGGTAAATACCATATACCAGAAAATTTTAAAACAGCTATAGCACCAATATTAAATAAAGAAATAGCTGCAACACTTTCAGAACTCTCTATTAACAGAGACAAAAGAATTATTACCCGGCAGAATATGACAGGCAAACTAATGTGTTGCCTTGGAAAATCATTAACGGAGGTTCTCAAAGGAAACATCAATAGTAAAAAACTTATTGAAGAAATTAACGATGCAGCCAAAATCGCTTCTGAATTATATCATAATGATAGCAAATCCAGAAAATTCTTTGCACTTTCTAGTGCATCAAAAGCTGTGCAAGAAGCATGCAAAGATGCTAAAACAGATAAATACCTATTCGGTGAGGGCCTCAGTGAACAAATAAAAGCCATACAATCAGTAAAACGAACAGCAGCACAGATAAAAGGACCTGAAAATAAGGCATCCGCAACTACAGCCAAACCTTTAAACTGGAGGGGCCCGCCGCAGTACCATCAAACCAGCCAACGAGGCCGCGGTGGGCAGAGACCTGTGAGGCGTCCACCAGTGAACCAACCACCTCGGCGTCCGGCGCCGCCTCGGAACACTCCAAGGCATGCATCACGGAAAACCCACCAGAGACGCTATTAACTCAGGTACATGCAGGCAGATTGAAATACTATGTTCACAATTGGCTGTGGTTGACAAATGACCCAGTTATACTGGACTGGTTACAGGGCTATAAAATTATTTTCAGTAGACCACTCCCACCGGAAAATATATATAGACAAAAATGGTTGCCTAAAGAAGAACATAATATACAAATAGAAATTAACAAATTACTTGATCTAGGCACTGTATCAGAATGTTCATACTGTGAAGGACAATTTACATCTCCCATTTTCTTGACACCAAAACCTAATGGAACATTTAGATTTATTCTTAATCTTAAACAATTAAATAAGTCAATTGATACTGAACATTTTAAAATGGAAGACATTCGAACCGTCTGTAAACTGATTTCTAAGAACTGCTTCATGGGCACCATTGATCTGAAGGAGGCATATTTCTCAATACCTATAGCAGAAGAGTCCAAAAAGTAGTTAAGATTTTATTTCAAAGAAAAAATATTTCAATTTAATGCCTTACCTTACGGTCTGAACATTTCACCTTATATCTTTACAAAATTACTTAAACCAGTTACCACATATCTAAGAAATAAAGGAATAAAAGTATCGATTTATCTAGATGATTTAATCTGCTTGGCTACAAGCAAAAAGGATTGTGAAACAAGATTACAGGACATAACCAGTCTCCTAACAGACCTAGGTTTTGTTATTAACTTTGATAAAAGTGTTCTTATACCTGACCAATCATGTAAATACTTAGGATTCATACTAAATTCAAAAAACCTTTCACTAGCAGTACCTTATGAAAAACAATCCAATATCAGAGACAAAATAAATTCCTTTAAAAATAAAGCACAGTGTAAAATCAGAGATTTTGCTCAAATTCTAGGTTTACTAAACTCGGTATGCCCAGCCATCCCATATGGATGGCTTTATACCAAGGTACTAGAACGCAAGAAATACCTTGCTCTATTAAACTCTAATGACAATTATGAGGCAAAAATGTCTTTAACCCATGACATATTTCAGGAATTTCGTTGGTGGCTCAATAATATTCATAAATACAATTTAATCAAGCAATACAATTTTGAGCTAGAAATTCATACTGATGCATCAAATTCAGGCTGGGGGGCAGTATGCGGAACCGAGACGACGTTCGGTTCTTGGTCCATTGAAGAAAAGGACTATCATATTAATTATTTGGAACTAAAAGCAGCTCTTTTGGGACTACAGTGTTTTACCATGAACTTGCATAACTGTGAAATCTTACTAAGGGTAGACAATACAACTGCAGTTGCTTACATAAATAAATATGGAGGAATACAATTTCCTCATTTAAATGATATAACAAGACAAATTTGGCAATGGTGTGAACTTAAGAACATTTGGGTCTATGCTTCCTATGTAAATACAAAAGATAATATAGCAGATGTAGCATCGAGAAAAACAAATATAGAGTGGGAACTTTCTTATGAAGCTTATAAAAGAATTATCAAAGTATTTGGGATCCCATCTGTAGACCTATTTGCATCAAGGATAAACACTAAATGCAAAAAATTTGTTTCATGGAAAAGAGATCCCGAAGCAATTGCAGTTGATGCCTTTACAATAAAATGGACTGATATATTTTTCTATGCATTTCCACCTTTCTCTTTATTATTAAGAACACTGCATAAAATTAAAAACGATAAAGCGACCGGGATAATCGTGTTCCCCTACTGGCCCTCACAGCCCTGGTTTCCACTGATACAACCTCTACTCTTAAAAAAGCTTATCATTTTTGACCCAAATAAGAACTTGTTATCATCAACTTCCAGAAAGACGCATCCGCTGCACCAACATCTTACCCTGGCTGCAGGACTGCTATCGGGGAAGCATACATAAAACGTGGGATTCCAGAAACATCCATACCAATTATGCTAAACTCCCTTGCAGCCAATACATATAAACAATATGATTCTATATTAAAACTCTGGTGGCCATTCTGTAGAAAACACCATACTGACCCGTTTAATAGCTCTATTAACTTAGTACTTTTATTTCTCACCGAACGTTTTCAATCAGGTGCCTCATACGGAACAATTAATTCCACAAGATCTGCTCTGTCCTTGTTACTAGGGCATGAAATAGGACAAAACGACTCTATCAAAAGATTTATCAAAGGAGTTTTTAGGTCAAAACCCCCTAAACCCAAATATGATTTGACCTGGGACCCAGGGTTAGTCTTAAACTACCTTGCCTCTCAGCATCCAAATAGTAATTTAAAAATAGAGCAATTGACCAAAAAACTTGTAACAATTCTTGCACTAACAACTGGACATAGAGTACAAACATTGTCGTTCATAACTGTAAACAATATACAATTTTACAATAATGGGGTAAAAATACATATACCGGATCTAATAAAGACTTCTAAGCCTGGTGGCACTCAGCCAGTCCTACATTTACCATATTTCAATGAGAAGATTGAAATTTGTCCAGTAAAAACTTTAGAATCTTATCTTAATATTACGAATCCCATTCGGGGAAATATAAACAATTTGATACTTACCTTTAAGAAACCCTACAAATGTGCCTCCACACAAACAATTAGCCGTTGGATTAAGACCACTTTAACTGAAGCAGGAGTAGACACTACTATCTTCACTGCTCACAGCACAAGACATTCCTCGACCTCTACTGCTCAAAGAAATGGCGTAAGCATTGATTTGATACGCAAAACTGCGGGCTGGACTAATAACTCGTCCACTTTCGCTAGGTTTTATAATAGACCCTTGATAGAAGACCCTATATCTTTTAGCTCTGCTATCTGTAACTCTGCTACGAAATAATGTTGTAATACAATTGTTGACATAGAATATATATGTTTAAGTTGATATTGCAGAACTAATAAATATTTTATTTTATTTATTACTTTCATTCACAACCCAGCTTCAAACAGCTACACTGTAAATATCTCTGACAACGAGCGGAGTAAAATTGAATGATTAAACGAACTTACCTTAAGTGAAGTTCAATCATAATTTTACGAAGCTCGTTGTCAGAGATCAGTCTCCCGACCCTCCCAGTAATAACATGTTTATTCCCCATAGTACAGGGTTGTTCATGAGGAACTTCGAACGTAATGAATATCGCGCAGTGGGGCCAACATGACGGCCACAAAAGCTGCGTTTTGTTTTTTCTTGGATCTTTAAAGGATGTGATGACGTTTGTTGCCAGCAACGTAAACTACACTGTAAATATCTCTGACAACGAGCTTCGTAAAATTATGATTGAACTTCACTTAAGGTAAGTTCGTTTAATCATTCAATTATTTTCAGTGTTATTTTTGCAGATAATATCTAAAATTAATTAAAGATCAAAATGGGATTCAATAATTTCACAACCCTGGAATATTTCAGAAAATATGGCGGTATTTCACTGACCCAAATTCATCGTCCGTGAGTGTATAATCTCAATATTTTTTTTCAGCATTCTGATCTTTTGTGAGTTAATCAGTAATTCCCTGGAGATCGATTCGCTTTTCGCGCAATGATATCCGGTTGCCTCGTTTTCTGGATTATTTTTGAAAAACAAATGCTCTCGCTTTTGTTACATTTAAAAAATGTAAGCTTTTCCCTATTCGGAGTACTGTTGAATCTTATAGGTATAAACTGTCGCAATGTGTCCGCTTCCGTCACTTTTCCACTCCCTCTGGAACGGAAGTAACAGAATGGAAAATCGGAAATAGTAAATATAGGACGTAGAATAAATAATCCGTTTCCCGATATAAGTGTTTCCCAAATTGCATCTCCCAAAAGATCTATTTCCCAAAAAGACCTAATCCCGAAATGACCGTTCCCGTCACAACCTTTTCCTAGATAATCCGTTTCCCAAAGTGTGCTTCAACGAAAACATACGTTTGTCGTGATATCCGTTTCCCAAAACACCCGTTCCCAAAACATCCGTTCCCGTCACTAACTTTTCCATTTACTGCGGGTATAATGAGAAACAGATCTTTTGAGATACGGATGCAACGAGAAACGGGTCTTTAGATATACGGGCGTTATGACAAACGGGTCTTTTGGGCATACGGGTATAATGAGAAACGGATATTTTGGCATACGGATGCAACGAGAAATGGGTCTTTTGGTATAAGCACACTATTATAAACGGACCGATTTAGGAAACTGTTATTTTGGAACAGGTGTTTTAGGAAACTGACTGAACGGTCCGAAAGGATGTAGATGAACAGGTACATGTAGGTCGCATGATATGGAAACGAGTCACCATTTTTAATTCTTATACATAGTTTATGGCCTCATAACCGCTTTAATTGTGGCATAGGCATCGGAGTTGAGGTTTGCGGTCTTTTGGTGGGTAGTGTTGTGTAATAAAGCTTACAAAAAAATAAGGAAAACAGTTTTAATACATGCCGAAAAGTTGTATCAGAACGAAAATTATATTTTTAAAGTATTTTTAAGTTGTTTTAAGGTATTTTAATAAGTGAACTTAGTAACCCTCTCAACTATTAGCCCTCTAATATATTTAGGAAACAAAGAAAGATGGGCAGAGGTGGCCTTTAAAATTCTAATCTAACACAAACTGGGGTTAAGACCCCAGGATTGGGCATACAAATTATCCCAGGATTGGAAGCTCCCGCGCGTGGCTCGTACACAAATAAACATGTCCCGTCTGTCGGTGAAGACTGTTGACAGCACTTAAATGCAACGACTTAACAAGTTGTTCGTTTTTTACGCCCCGACCTAGATGCCGCGTCGATTGAAGAGAAAACAGCTCGCTTCTCAGTTCAAGGTCTCTCTTATAATAAGCTATGCAGTGGCGAAACATCCATATACATATAACCCCAATATTCATCTAATAGGAAACAATAATTAATTTGTATTTCTAATATAAATATGCAACATACACCAGAGAAACTTAAACTAAATAAATCTCACATTATACACCTTAAAACTAACTTTGACTACAAATTACCACAGTATAATATCAGTATGTTTTCTTCCTACAAAAGGTACATCGCGCGTTTGAATGTGTGCGCGCCGTGTACGAACGCACTACAAGCAAAGAAATAAGTATGCGTAAAGGTGGGTTTAGACCAAACGAACCCCTTACACACCTTAAGAATGCTCCAGTATGGCTCGCACTCACACAGACTTGTTATCGCGCGTCTGTGTGAAAACGTGTCGGGCGCTCCTAAACGACCAAAGTTGGACTACTTGTTCGTCTTTCTTTATACTTTGAAATTACAATTAGCTATACTAAAAACTATTATAAAAGACTATACTGATAAATAATAACCCCTCTAACACGTCGATATGGACCCCATTACACTGGTGGTGTTACCTCTCTGATTCGCGCTGACAATTCTTCGTGAGAGTCTGGCTCATACCGTATGAACCAGATTTAGGATTCCTGGAGGCACGCACGGACCATCCACGGCGACAGCGCTTCATGACGGTTACATAGAAGTTCGGACATAAAGATTGAAAACTATCTATCAGTGCACTAACCTAAACACTGATGAGACACTCCAAAACTGATCTTAATCGAGGTTTACCCTGTAGGTCTGTCACTGTCATAGTTGTCAGCGCCATAATCGAACCAACATTGTAATTTTTCTGGCCAATTTCGGGCAGGCGTCGCCAGTAGTGACGAATTATATAAGTAACGAGCGTGATGCTGAATTTCTGAATTACGACATCCCTGTCCCCGATTTTCATACGTAGATGTACGTATTTGTGAATATAAACTTTTTATTTAGTAGTCCGATCGGATTGCTGCTCCGCTCCGTATAGATGAGCCAAGGCCGTCACGTAACAAAAGGAAAATAGGCTGTTGCGGAACCGAATCACGAACAAAACGGTCAATTTCAAAACGTATAAAAATGTATGATCTCCATAAGCTCCTATTACCTTTTGGCTTTGGATCGACCACCACCGCGGCTCATTGGAAAATGGTATTAAACAAGTAAGAGTTTCATAGGCTTTTATGCCCTTTTTAGTCTGGTAGTTTGACATTCGACCTTGGACGTGGCCCTGAAGCGTTCCGCGACCGTTGATGACCTTGGATGCGTCGGCGACGGTTTCAAGTCTTATTTCGGAAGTAGTCATCGTAGCTAATAGACAGACATGAGTTCTATGAGTTGTATGCCATTATTAAGTACACATAGTGAGATTATTGCCAATCGACATCCATCGATTGAAATGAAACGGGGTATTTGTTAGTTTTGTCTACTTTCGAAAAATTATCGTCACGTAATTTTTATTATTTCCACATTAAAAATTCTAAATACATTGGTATCAATTTGTTTGTAGTTGACAGTATCGGTGTACTCGTACTGCAGCATCGTTATCTGCGCTGCACTTGAGCTTATCACGGTGGAGCACCATCGAGTAGGTACGTTCTTTGAAAAGAGCGCTCCGATCTCGGTCAATCGGTCAAAGGAACTAGTTCGGTCTTTTAGTTCCTTTAGTTCAGGAGCAAATTCGAGATCTGAAGGAAAGAAAGGAGCTAGCTATTGAATATTTGATTTTGACTCATTCGATCATTCGCTCCCAACCGATTTGTACCGACGTATCGACTACTGAACTAAAGGACTGAAGACCGATTTAGAGCGCTTAAGAAGAACTAGTTCTTATCGGTCCGAGGTGGGATTTCATTCCTTTTAGTTCTTCGGTCCTGACCGACACAAGCCTAGTACCGTCTAACAGTTCGATACTATTACCAGGAGTGGCTCATTCCGCGATTTCGCCGCGCGGCTACTAGTACAAACAGCAACACACTTAACTGCCCATTAAAGACAGAGCAGAGAGAAAATTATAACGATTGAAAGAGATAAATATATTTGTATTATGTCAACTTCAAATCAAATAACGTTTACGTATGTGTAATGTGCCTTTGAGCTTTGTCATTGTGCAAAGTTTTTTTTTCCATACTGTAAATAAAGGTTTTATTTCAACAAGACAGGTGAATTTGTCAAAATTATGATTTAGCTTTCAGACGAACGTTGGGATGAAATAAACTAATTATATTGCTAATGCTTTTATTGGTGATTCATATTTTTGATATGATGCACCAATATAATGTAATTTATATTTATTATTCATTCATTATTTTCCACGAATTCAATAATATGGCATTAATGTCAATAATGACGTTGGATCAGCCATAAAAGAAAAATTATTGTTTCAAAACTCTTTTGAATAATAGCCAATTTATACTCATAAACACACGCACACATGCATAACACGACGCCTTCAAGTGTGATTCTCTTTCTTGCAGTATTTCCCATTTTTGAAGTGTATAGTTAACTGTGTTGCTGTTTGTACCTCCGGAGAGGCTTAGCCAGCGACCAGAAAGAGCACGCGTTATGCGATAAAGAGACGGGTACGTTCCGTCAGGCGGTCGGACCCGAACGTCAGCTTTATTAGAAAGACAAACTTCTGTACATAGCACTACTACTTATTCTGTGCTATGACTAAGCTAGTGAACATTAAAAGCCATGCACCACCCAGTATTATTTACCTACAGGTTGGCTACAATATAATGTAATAATAATAAAACACTGTTCCGCGTAGGTCTATAGTTAGCAGTGGCGTGGCGTTCATAGAACTCTATTCCCGTCGGCTTGCCTAATATGCAGTTCGGCACTTTATTCTAGTTTCTAGTGCTCTTAAAGAAAATTGAAGCCAAAACTGCTCGGGCTTGCCCAAGGATTTCTTCAACGCCACGCCACTGATAGGTGGAGTCTAATTGAATCATACTACCTGCTTCAATACCAACACGGTCTGCTAGTAAAAAGTAGCAGATTGTTTCTATATCTCTTTGTCACGTAGCCAGAAAACTAAAAGATCTCAACAATCTGAATCGAAGTTATTTGGCGAACAATCCCCACGTTTCTCGCACTCAGCTAAAATCAAGGAAGTAAAATAATGGAGTCGGGACAATAACGTTTTTCTGTCTCTATTATTTGACGAATTCACGCGGATTGTCTTTTGTCAGGGCTAAAGCGTAAACATAAAAGGTAATATGTACAAAGGAGCTTTACAAGCCCAAACGTCTTTATAGATGGTGTTTGTACTAATTGGAAAATATTTGTCTTAAACGCGATCTTTACGCTGAATGCCAGTAACTTTTGTTTGAAAACGCGGAAAAGAGATTCAAAGGTACAAACAAGTCTATGACAGATCTCGTTAGCGCAAGGTTTTATACTACTTTCCTGGTAAATGTGAAGTACCGCCGTGTTCATTCCAATAATATAAGACAGAATTGAAATGAAAATTCCCTCAACGCGCGGTCTTCGGTGGATCTGACCATTACAGGGGCACCCGAGGAACGTAATCCACAATAGTGATAATGAAACCACATTTAAATCTGATACTCTTACACTTTGGGGTGTATCTGAATAAAGTGGCACTAAGTTTGAATCGAATAAGAAAAGTCACTCACAGCTCGCTCGGTCGAGGCGGAACGAAAGCCCGCGTCGGCAACAGTGGAACGCAATCGATTATCGTCGCTGGATGCTCCGAGACGTGAGGTCACCCGCACCATCTCACAGTGCTTGGTGACACCGTAGTCGAATCCAATTGGTATACAGTACAACTTTACGAATCGAGGTATGCTTGAGGCAACCGTTAGTTTTATAGCATCTCAATCTTTCCCCGGTTTTCAAGTTGTTCGCCTATATGTAAGTCGTCCATACACGGACGCCTGCAGGACGCACAATAGCTTATATTATTTACATGCATCGAAATATAATAAGTATGGAAGCGTAACTGAAGCTCAAAATCGGCCTCACGGAACGTACTAACGGGGCGGAGCTAGTACTTAGTACTGAAGAAAAAACTGTAGCGGCAAATGAAAATCTCACGTCAGTAGCTTTGTAACCAATCACTGATTTTTGTCTTTTAAACGATATGTAACCTATCCAAAAGGGAAGACTTCTCAAACTTAATACTAATATTTGTCATGTTGTAATGATTTTAGACTCGCACATAGTAAACATTAAGTTGGTTATCAATACCACTTGATACATAAGACGTATTGATTTTAAAAAGTGGGCGTTGTGAGGCAAATGTCAACGTCAATTTTGTTAGACATTATCGTTCCATACATTATATTTCGATGCTTACATGCCCTTCCTTTACCAAAAAACATCAGTACATACAATATACTATATATATGTATGCCTATGTCATAGGCTGCTAAAATCAAAACCCTTCCCTTTAACTTTGTCGTAGTCGGGTAAAAATATAGCCATTTACAAGAAGATCGACATAACGCTTCAAGCCATCAAACTTCAAATAAATGAGTCCTCCTAGCCAACGGGCATTCCACCAGAATGTCGGGCACGTGACGCCATGTTTTTCATACTTCTAACAAAGTTAGGAAGTACATTTTTGGTATGTCAATATTTTATAACATGGTTTCTGAATTGATAATGTCATTTAGGACTTTCTATTTGTTTTTAAGGTAGCTGTCATAGAAATTTCAACCTGAATAGAAGCTTATGTACAGTTTTTTATGTAATAAATAAACGTAAACCATAGACACTTAGATATGTTTGAAAAATAATACTTGAAGCACGTGACGCGACGGGATCACCTCAGGGTTATATTATGACACCATCTTTCTTAAAGATAAGGAAAACCACTGTTTGTAGTCGATACGCTAGAGTACGTAGGCATTGTAACACAGGAAAGGAGTACGGTTGAATTATTGTTATCGTTTTACTGTGCTATGCGCTCGCGCACTCCGGAAGGCCATCCTGCGGCCTCTGCGCGCCAATTATGGCCCGCGCTCGATCGCCGATGTTTTACATGTGGCTTTTTGGCATGCTGTTATAAAACTGCTAATGCTATAGGCAGTTGTGGACATCGAAACGAGACCATTGCCCAGCAGTAGGACAGTCTCATAGGCAAATGTTTTGTCCTAGCGCTTTTGCTCGATTCTTCCGCTTTGCTTACAAATCCCAGATTTGGCAGGTCCGGTTATTACAATGGATCGACTAATAAACAGGCTAATAAGAGAAAAAAATACTCTGTCAGTACATTAGAGCCTAAAACTCATACAAATCTTCGGTGCGGAACCAATTATCTAAAATGTATAACAGAAAAGGCGATTGTTTTTATGATCCACGCCACGCGGCATATTTTCGAATGATTTGATATTAACATTTTTTCGCGCGGCAGGTACGAGTATAGTCCAGGAAATATGAATTGACCATGTGTAATCTTCATTAAAATCATTATACCAAAACATACAGTATCGTGTGCTCAAACTATTTTGTCTTGGGCCGCCCGTTCCCTAGTCTAGTAGCTAAATCAGTACATAGGAACCAAGAGGAATGCTGCATGGTTCACCACACATGCCTCGAGCTCATTCGTGCCGTGAGAACGTGATTCACTCTGAGCGGCGAACACGCCGCACATCCATGCGGCAGAACCGAGTGCGAGGCATCTGCCAACTCGCAGAGTATACCTCGTAATGTCTGCAAGCGGTTTAACACGTTTACATTTTTCAAGCACGCCATTATCGATGTGCGCACTTGACGCTTATCACAAATCGACTCAAGCACATTCGACGTCAAAAACTATGCTCCATTAACCATAAAATATATTAAAACGGGCACGTGTATTCCAATAGAGCAGCTATCAGGCCAAGAATAAGTCAACGGTTTCCTCGGCCAGTCGTAAAAGGCGACTAAAAGGGATATCGGAGTTGCGAGACCCCAGGGAAAGTGACGGAACATGTCGTCCCAGTACGAGCCCGTCACGGGCATGACGCAAAGATTCCAGAGCGTCCATTTTGAGATCCTGGAGTTCTATGTACAATGTAGGGCAGATGACTAGAAGGTGGTTAGAATGGTTAGAATACCACATAACCACACACATCTAATGATAAAAGAAAAAAAACCTCGGACTGCCTCTACAAATCTTTGTAATGCCCTCCAGAGCCTTTTCAACGTTTTTTTTTCTTAAGTAAATTGGTATGTAAGGTTAATATGTAACATGTGAATTCAATGAATAAATGTATATGAATAACCCAGCTACGGGACCAGCACACCCGGCCGTGAATTTGCTTGTCGCGCGACAGAGCACGACCTGTGTGTTTGACTTTAGCACTATAATGGAATAGTCTAAGATCCGAGTATAGAACGACCTTCACCGAACTGGTTAATGGATGAAAAGTATTCTATATTCAATTAAATATGTTAATAAATATATTGCAAGTGGGTTGCCTAAAAAAATTCAGTCCAGAATATGATTAATTAAAAATTTAAGTTAAATTTGCACCTGGTTGGTATGTGACGCTAAGGCAACGAGGTGCAAACTTAGCTCAACCGGTTAGTATCAGAAAGTTAGGATGAAGTCGGCACGAGTCGGGTCGGGAGGGTTCACAGAACGAGCATATTTTTGGTTTAGGGGCATTTTAGCACATAGCAAGCCGCGCCGCTCCGTGTGTTCTTCATCTACGTGCCACAGAGAGCTCCTAGCGAACCATCCCATGCGATAGAAGAGTGTTATGTGCTAAAATGACCCTAAAACAAAAATCTGCTCATTCTGTGAACGGGAACCCGTGCCGACTTCATCCTAACTTTCTCATACTAACTGGTTGAGCTAAGTTTGCACCTCGTTTCCTTAGCATCACATACCAACCAGGTGCAAATTTAACTTAAATTCTTAATTAATCATATTCTGGACTGAATTTTTTTATGCAACCCATTTGCAATATATTTATTAACATATTTAATTTAACATAAAATACTTTTCATCCATTAACCAGTTCGGTGAAGGTCGTTCTATACTGGGATCCTCTACTAGAAAGGTTATTTGTAGCGCGATAGAGTCGCGCGTCACAGTTGGGCTAGAGCAGCGGTCGGCAACCCGCGGCCCGCGGGCCGCATGCGGCCCGCGAACAGCTAATTTGCGGCCCGCGAGCCTCTTAGGCTATTTTGTATGTAAAGGTCGCTATATTCAGCACTGTATAAAATCACAAATTATTAACAAAGTGCGGCACGCGTTATATTCATTAGCTACTATGTGGCCCTTGGCTGCTAAAAGGTTGCCGACCGCTGGGCTAGAGGTTTGCGGGTTTTCTCCACGTTTAAAAAGGCATTTAAGTATTAGCTCATAAGCTAAATATTGAGCAATTTCAAGCAACGTGTCAGCATTCGCATAATCACACGAATGTATGTAATAATAGTCAGGCCACGCACAATGCTGTTTTGCAGTTTGCTCAAGTGTTTGGTGAACAATCGTTAATCGGTAACACGATCGATTACACCAATAACGATTGTGGCGGGATTCGAGCCATAAACAAACATCGCTCGCCTTTGTACAGCGTCATAACTTCACATTGCTGTAATTTCACTTCAGCATGGTAAACTTTGCGTGGGCTTTTACAGAACGGTGAGAGACTGATTATATGCGACTGCCTTTAAGACCGAACTTCAAAAAGTTAAATATTCAAAAAGACGCTATATATTCGCTAGACTATTACCTCGTTACCTAATCTGGATATAATAGCAGTTTTCAATAGGGATGTAACGACACCCATACCGATACCGATATATCGGCTGATATATCGGTATCGCCGATATTATACAACCGACATTTGAAGAGCGCGAAAAGAATTTGCTGTATGAAAAATAATCTGCAAAAGGTAACTTCAATTTCTGACTTAATTTATGTATTGGTCTATTACCTTGTGCAATGATAATTACTACGTTAATTAAATCTTTGGTTATTAATAATAATAAAAAAAAAAAATTTGAGTTGACAGTTTATTTATTTTTACTTTACACTTTCAAGGTTAACTCTCTGGTAAATATGTGACGTTCCACGGGAAAAGGTACCTTATGGTTGGTATTGAGTTAAGCACAGATCCTAAATCTGTGTTAAATAATCTATCTAATACAAAAATAATCACGACCCTAAGTCCCATACTTTTTTTTTAAAAAAAACATCAAACCTGCACATGCTAAAATTGCACTTTTGGGAAATCGTCAAAAGAAGTTTAAAACTAATTTTAAGTATGTTCCCGTTGGAAGTTATGGAGATGATGATTGATTATGTATCTCAAGGTATTTTTCTTTGGAAATCAGTAATGTTTTTTTTAATGTGACTTCCAGGTCGTGAAAAATCAGCCTTTGATTAGAGCAAGTCGCTTATGAGAACGAAATTAAAAAAAAAAAACAATCGGCCTGTTCTTTAACATATTGTAATCTGAACCATTGTATATAGTTAGAGATATTAGACTGCACATTTTGGGATAGAAATAAAATCACATTGTTAACGAAATATTTTTATTTTAATTAAAATGTAATTTTTATTATATGTTTCATCATTCCTATAATATTCACAATTTTCGTATAATGAGTTCTAAATTATATTTAATCAGTCTACACAAGTATCTCAAAAGTGTCATTATTATTCTACAAGTCGTATTTTTTTATTTATAAACGATTGAAGTTACGTAAAAATCACAAATTATTCCCATACATTTGAGAAAAGGTACCTTATGGCGGGCCATAAGCAAAAATTATTGATAATTACAGTATGGCACGATATTTACATTATTTATTGACAAATCTTGTATTAAGACAGAAAACTGAAGAAAAAAGGTTATTAGAAAGGAGATTGACCAACTTTGTATGGGAGTTGGACCAAGTGCTGCCCAGACTAAAGACACAGTGCATTATGCTCCTTAGGCTTACACTAGACTGTATACTAAAGCGCTTTAAGATCTATCCCAGGAGTCATGAAAAAAAAAACTTTTTGATTGGCACTAAAAATTAATTATTTCTTACATTAAAAGTAACAGATTTTACTGTAATCTCGTCGTCTAATCGTCGTCATTGTCATCGATAGGTTATAGGTTAACGCGGGCTTATTTTCCGCAACTCGACGACAAACATGCGCCTATTTTGCGTGATGGGTTGATGGCACTACTCTTGCCAACCCAGCTCTACCAGAAAGCCTAGCAGACCCTTGACGTTGCCGACGACTTCTGGGAGTGACCTCGGTGTTCCGAGGTGGTGTGCCCGGTACTTGTCCACCCCCGGGTATTCGAGAATGACGTGGGCGGCTGTCTCTTCCACCTCCATGCAGGCTCTGCACAGAGGGCTGTCAGTAACACACCCTAGAGTAAACAAGTGTTTGTTTAGTAGGACTTGTCCAGTGATAGCTCCGGTTAGAAGATGGAGTTATGGCCTCTTTAGCTGGCGTAGCTTCCGCGACAATCCGGGGTTGATTGCCGGGAGGGCCTCTCTGGTTTGCTTGCAGGTACCCAGGTTAGACCCGCAATGTTGCTGTTCTACCTTCGTACTGACCCCGCAGTCCCTGGAACCGCACGTACACCGAACCCAGCATGAAGCCGAGTCGGCGCTCGTGGTCCACGAGAGCCTGCACCAACGTCGCTGGTGTGCCTGACGCACCTCTTTTAATATTATTTTACCTTTTTATACGTTTTTGTATTTTTATAGACTTATGTTTTTATATGACATTGTTACTTTTGGCAGTCCATTAAAAGACCATATCCGAACCAGCTCTGTTTAATTCCAAGAGTTACAACTGGTATGCTGACGATAGCAAACATTTCCGCTTCCTGCCATTCTACTCTGTGGAGTAGCCAGCGGCCAATCTCCGCCCACCGGTTCTGGTACCGAAGAGTCCGCGCAACCGGGCGGAAGTCTTCCCAGAGCCCAGGGAACTCGATGTCGCATCGTACTCGTCGTGGCACCTCGCTCTGCCGCTTCACGACGTCGACGACCTTCTCCCCCGTAGAGAGGGTGACGGTCGCCACGCTGCGCTTGAGCCATGTCAAAGTGGCCTGGTCCTCGCACCACAGCCTCAGGACTCCGTTCGTGGTGATCGGCTTACCTCGGAACAGCGGGCCGGACGTCTGGCTGTTGCATGGCTGCGAGGCCTCCTGCATGAGCAGCGCCTACAGCTGTTGCTGGACCTCATCCAACAGCTTCTGTGTGAGGTTCCCCGTAGTCGTTGTCGTGATGGCAACCGACAGTTCTGCCTTAACAGCGTCCGCGTAAGCTGTCCGCGGTGCATCCCCCGTCGACTCGATCCTCTGCCTCTTGGGGTCGCCTCTTGTAGAGATCGGCTCATCCAGGCGGACCCGTTTGGCCGAGGGTCTGGTCTCCGGGTTACTGCTCTTTGCGGTCCTGTCTTCTGCTCCTGTCCCTGAAGGTGTGGCAGGACCTACTACTGGGAGCCCAGCGGCTGTCAGCACCATCCTGTTGGGAGCAGCTGGCTGTTGCCGAAGCACCGGAGCCGTCGTGTGTTCCTGCGCCTCCCGTCGCTGCCTGGACTTTCTGCGCTGTTTCTTATTTTTGTTTTTCCAGTCCCCGTCATTGGGTCCAGGCTCGTCCCGCTTGGCGGGTCTCACCTTTCGCCTCTTGGGCCCTTCACAGATAGTCCAGCCAGCGTCGAGTTGCGAGGATGTGTCGTCTGTGTCGAGTTCCTCCACAGGCGTCTGCTCCGGAGCAGTGGATTGCTCCACCGCCGAAACGACCTCCTGGGGCTCACCCGGTATGTCTAAAATGGGCTCAGTACGGCCTTTCGCCTGCGCCGAGCCTGTCTTTGTCGTCCACGCGCTAAGTTTCGAAGCCGCCGGTTTCCCAGCCGCTTTTCTGCCTCGCACGAACTGTCTTTTGTGTGAGGGCACTGTGAAAACAGCACCGTCAGCGCCACGGTGTGTCTTGCGTGGGGGCACTGTAGATACAGCACCGCCACGGTGTGTGGTGTTGCCTCCTCGGATCGCTGACGTGACTTCGAAGGCACGTGTGGTCGAGGGCGGCACTGTAGATACAGCACCGTCCCGCGGGTGTGAGTGTTGTGTGGAGGTGGAGGGCACAGCGTCAGCCGCACCGACACTTCCGTGTGTGTGTGAAGTGTTTGGGGTGTTGGATCTTGTGGAGTCCATGTTGTGTATGTTGTGTTCTTCATCTCTCGAGCTTCCACCCGCCGTGTAATCGCTCCCAAACAAAAAACTAAAAGTTCAAAGTAAAGCCGAAAGCGCTCGCTCGCTAAAAACCCTTAAAAACAAAAATTCATGTAGTTTTTTTTCTCCTGGACCGATTTTAAAAATATATGTATTTTCTAATAGAGGGTAACGCAAGGAACTCGTTAGAGGTATTTTCATCTCTGGGCAACATTTGGTCCAAACCTGGTCAATCTCCTTTACTTCAAATCTTGACCAATTAAGAGTAATTCTCAAATGTGATGTCTTACGTGAAAAGGTACCTTATGAGGGTTTCTAGTTACGGAGATATTCAATGTTCTGTAAAAATTGTGTTTTTTTTATTATGTATTTCCATTTAGTAAATTATATGTTACGACACGTCTTTGCCTATCTTTATTTTTGTTATAGGCGAATTAAAGGCTGAATAATATGCTTCTACAGTTTAGTACAAAAGGTACTTTATGGCGGTGTAATTTAAAAATGTTAGAAATACTTGTCGTAACTTGCTCAGTTTTTGTCCTTCATACCGCCGTAGCGTGGTATTATTTTGGCTACACCGCCAGTACCGCCACGCATCTGTCCTACTCTCACCAACACTTTACGTATCGTTCTCTCTCGGTCTTGCTGGCCGCTCGGAGTCTCAGCCGGCCGGCATGAGCAGTATTTGCTTACCTTTTTGTTCGAATAGTTGTGAGAAGTGTTCGTCGTGGATTTTAGCGTGTTTTAAATTAAAAAGATTCTTTTTCTTAAGTGGTCAAAAATTATAGAAACCGCCAAAAAATGTCTTTTTTCGTAATTTTTTCGAAAAAATGAATAAAAACCTTTTTCTAAAATGGTCAAAATGATAGGCATTCGCCAGTGTTTTTTTATTTTAGTAATTTTTTTGAAAAAAACAAGGTTTTTCTAAAATGGTCAAAAAGTTTCACGATTCGCCAAAAATACGTTTTTATGTTTAAAAAAAATGTTTTTAAGACTTTTTCTAAAAAGGTTGAAAGGGAAACATGACAAAGTGGTAAAAAATTATAGAAACCGCAAAAAAAGTCTATTTTTGTAAGTTTTTTTGAAAAAAAAATTAAAAACTTTTTCTAAAATGGTCAAAAATGATGGGCATTCGCCAGTGTTTTTTTTTATTTTTGTCAATTTTTTAAAAAAAAACAAGGTCTTTCTAAAAATGGTCAAAAAGTTATACGATTCGTCAAAAACACTTTTTTATCTGTTTTAAAAAAATTTTTAATAATTAAAAATTTAAAAAAACGACATACAAATGTATTTATTTTTATTTTTTTTTCAATTCCGAATCTGTGGCACCCAGTTGCCCTTTCCTTCCAAATTTTCAGCTTTCTAGGATCATTTCGAAAATTTTTGCTTACCATTATGCAGGCCGCATGCTTGTTTGCCACCGTCGTGTTATAAAAAAGAAATAAGCAAAAGTTGCTAGTAAATTTTATTAATGAATTTTATCAACAGCTTTATCATTTTTGTATGTGATCCGCCATAAGGTACCTTTTCTACTAAACTTTGAACCCAATTTTTATATAGAAAAAAATATCGTACAGCAGTGAAACCAAGCTACAAATACACGTCTATTCCTATATTTTACAATTTTGCATAAAAGAAAAAAATGATGATTTTGAAGGATTTCACAAAACCGTTCATATCTCCGTTACTAGAAACCCTCATAAGGTACCTTTTCACGTAGGACGTCACATATAGCCAGAAGTCATTGCCATTAGTTATAATAAGGACATACAAATATCTGAAGTTCATACTTCATTATTTAGCTAAGATATCGGTATCGGTATCGGTATCGCCGATATTAACTACTATATATCGGTATCGTTATCGTATCGGCAAAACTGTGTATCGTTACATCCCTAGTTTTCAATATTCGCTTTAATTAAAAAATCCTATAAACATTCGGCCTTTTGTGAGAGCGCGGTACAGTCGAGGAAAATATGAGTCTGTACAGTTTTACGTCTACTGTTGTACTGACAGATGGAAATTGGACTTTAAGCGCCGGGTCTGGAAACAATGGAAACACCCTATCTGACCCGCACCAGTTAATTGCGTTCTGGGGACACAGTAAAAATATTTACAGCAGCTTTACTACCAGCAGTGTATTTACCCTAGGGCAGGGGTTCACAATCTTTTTCAGCCCGTGGCGCACTTACAAGTTTAGTACTTCGTCACGGCGCCCTACCCTAGATCGCTCAAAATAGGTATTGTTGTTTTATAGGTACCCGCGAATATTTGTGGTTTTAGATAATGATAGAGGATCGACTCACGGCGCCCCTCTTTACTTTCTACGGCGCACCAGGGCGCCGCGGCGCACAGTTTGGGAACCCCTGCGCTAGGGCTAATGGCCCGTGGCCGCGGAGGGCGACTGAAGTAAGTTGAGAAAATCGCGCTCACGGTCATTTTTAAAGTTAAAGCGACTCTCGATAGGTCGTCAAAATGTATTAGGCCAGTGGTGCTAAAGTTTAAAATACGCCTCAGCTAACTAGAGTCTGTGCGGAAAGAGAATTCAGTCAGTCAGTCAGTTCCATTTTTCGTCACGCCTATTCTCTTTCCGCACAGACTCTACCAACAGCGCTTATAGAACCGTCCTGTGGCCATTCCGGAACCATACATAATATTACGGCACAAACGGACTCATACGGTCATAGATAAACTCAACTAAAAAGATTGTCAAACGCCATAGTTGGCACTATTCGCCAACTCGTAACTATGGTACATGCTCTTCTCGATGAGATAAGGAAAATCTATACTTTTTTTACAGCTGGTCCACAAATATGAAGTCGTAATACTGATTTCAAATACTGTGACAGAGTCGTTCAGCGAATTTTCTGAAATTCGAATAGCAGACGGCCTTAAAGTTTTCCGATAATTGATTGCAATCACAGGCACTGTGCGCCCGAGGCAGTCAGATTGTGCTGTCATCGTCATAACAACTGCACGCTTTACAACCTTTTTACTTTAAATCCCTTGAATATTACAATGTTTAAACAAGGTTCTTCAAGCTTTGGGTAAAGTCCTTTCATAGTGCACGAGTCAACTCTCAAAGAAAAATTTCTTGTTGGTCTTAGCTTAGTTGGTAACTTAGTTCTTGATCGATGTAACACGTTGAGCGCCGTCGGACACAGTCTCCGAACAAAAATGTTCCGAGTCTGTGTCCGACGGCGTTCAATGTGTGCATGTTAGGGGACAGGGGACATGTCATGTGGCCCACGCGACATTTCCAAGGTGCTGTATGGCCCTCTGGGAAAAAAGTTTGGAGACCCCTGTCTTAGATCCTTATCACACTTGCGATAAGGCCCTTATAGGCTCCTCGGAGCCGAGTTGGTATGATCATACCTAAAGTTACATTTTTATTTACGAAGAACTGGTGAAATTAGTTTAATTTCGAATTCGCGCTCCTTTCACAATAATGACAAATGAGGATATTTACAGGCTCGTGGCCTTGACAAGCAGACAGCTAGTTACGTGGACAAACGATCGGATCGGTTACACTGTCGCATCTGATGTAAGATGCACGCCGAAGTAGTTAGGACGACCTAGCGACCCCGTCTGAGACGCTGTAAGAGTTCCTAAAGTAGTTCTCTGAACTCTGGGGAACCGTGCAAAGAGGTTCCGAGATCCAGATTAACAAGCGACAAAAAAATGTTGCATTGCCGTAAACGATTGAGAACTTTATGATACGATGGGACATTAGACTGCTAATCGCCAATCAAAAAACTACTAGGCATAAATTTACATGCCCACTACAACGTACATACCATGACCGAACTATGAACGTATCAAACACGGTATGACAAATGCCGGTCGGTGACGGAACGTGCTAGTGGGCATAGTCTCATACTTTTCAATACAAAGAATATTTATTTTGCCTGAAAAGTTTATAGTACGGTCATGGTATGTTACGGTGCAGTGGGCAGAGACCTTTATACATAACACTAAGTGCGATATTTACGCCATGTCATTTATCTCTCATCCAAAGCTCTGGCTGCTAAGAGCGACGCGGTCTAGTTATATAGCGTTAGCCATACTCAGTGTATGGTCGTCATTTCGTCTGTGTCCGCTGAAGACCTCAACGGCTAGTTACAAAACGCGTCGGCAAACGGTTCAACCGGTTATACTGTCGCATCTTATGACAGATGCGCGCCGAACTCGTTTGGCGCGACCTCGCGACCCCGTCTCAGGCGATAAGAGTTGGTAGTCGGGTATAGGGTAATAACAATAACAAATACCAAGTACATGTCTACTATAAACTCGATAGGTACTGGGCCGCGCATCTGCCGAGTGCAGCGATAGACCCAATTAGCTGACGAGTCTGACTACCGGAGCAAACCAAAGAGATGATAACAGCGGGACGACCTCGATGCGTTTCAATTCAAACCACAAAAAAATCAAAAAAGTTCAGCAATGGGATACACAAGGCTAAGAAAAAAATGTACTTAAAAAATTACCAACATTTTCATACGCAATCATTAGTAATACTATAAATGTGATAACACGTTTCTTTAGTACCAATTGAGATGTAACACATTTGTTGATCTCGGGATACGGCACTGTCACCACAACAATCATAAGAGCTCACTTTTGTCGTATCAGCAAAATTAATTGGTCAAAAACAAACAAAAAACGATGCAATTGAGAACCTGCTCTTTTTCTGGGTCAGTTCAAGTTCAAACTCAAAGCACTGCGGAATATTACCGTGGAACTAGTTGGAATCTCAAGGGACCAGCAATAGTCCAGTTCAAAGAGGTATTCCATTTAATAGCGCACTAGCTATCCAGGTTGAATGGTCGGTTGGCCCATTTGCAGAGGTTCTCAACTTCTCATAAACAGAGGTCAATGGGACCGTTCACTTAAGGGGTTGCAATTGATCAACAGCATTTCCATTTCCATTTGAATAGGTTCCACTAACTGCGCAAATCAGATTACTCGATAGAAACCCCAGTAACGATGTGATCAGTGGTTAAATAGCATGAACGAACACCTGGGATGATGTCGTTGTAATGTTTATATTTTACAACAAAATGTAGTTATATGGATTGGAATATACAAATGTAGCTTGAAAAAGAAGAAATAAATCTAAAATATTGAGTTATTATGAGACCTTAAAGTTATAGAAATTATCGATATGTTTTATTGCCTGAAAATAAAATTATTTTCGGAATCCTCAAAAACAAATTTTACAATTGTATAATGACGAATAACTAATTTTTTCATAACATATTAGAACAGCGAGAGAATGGATGACGTCATAGGTTCCTACCGTTTTGTATGATATGAGATGTGATGTGTTTTCAACACTCGGTACGGTCGGCTACTTTTGATTATAATTTGGGGCTGTTATACTTTTGTTCTCCAAATGTACACTCACGGATAATTAATTCGGGTCATTTTCTATGAACAATTATGTAGAAAATAACCCGATTTCATTGTCCGTGAGTGCAGTTGTGCGTCACAAATAACAGAATCGATTTACGGCAGACAAAAAAACCAAGTCCTATATGATTATATGTAGGGATGTAACGATACCGATACCGATATATCGGCCGATATATCGGTATCGCCGATATTCATCATCATAGGCCTTTGCGTCTATTACAGACGATTCATGGTGCAATGTTAGAGAGACATCGCTTTTGGTGGCTAAATAAACCGATGCGAGAGCGACATATCCTACCACAGGCCTGACAAGAGAAGTTTGTAATATATGGTGCTGAGTCGCTTTGGTGTCGTCTTTGTCTCTTGTCAGTGAGTGCAGCGAACCAGGTCTCATCGCTTAACTTGCGACCCTTCACCACGCGCTTCCGCCACTCCGTTCGTTTCTCCGCAAGCGTCTCCCAGTTCTGGTGGTCAATTTTAAAGGCGATCATGTCCCTTTTGGCGCAGTCTTTAAAGCGAAGCAATGGCCTCCCAACGTCTCTTTTTGCGCCGATATTATACCACCGATATTTGGAGAATTTGCTGTATGAAAAAAAATCTGCAAAAAGTAATTTCAATTTCTGACTTAATTTATGTATTGGTCTATTCTATTACCTTGTGCAATGATAATTACTATGTTAATTAAATCTTTGGTTCTTAATAAAAAAAAAGAATTTTGAGTTGACAATTTATTATTTTTACTTTACACTTTCAAGGTTGACTCTCTGGTAAATATAACCAGTAGTCATTGCCATTAGTTATAATATGGAAATAAAAATATCTGAAATTCATACTTCATTATTTAGCTAAGATATCGGTATCGGTATCGATATCGCCGGTATTAACTACAATATATCGGTATCGGTATCGTATCGGCAAAACTGTGTATAGTTACATCCCTAATTATATGCTTGTATTTAGCTCTTATATAAGTAATGGACTGTCTCGGGCATGTTACTTAGAATACTTAAGCTCCTTAGAACTGGCTCGAGCAGTGTGACAGGACCTATTAGCTGCTAAGTGCAATGCTAAAACCTTTTAACTTCTGTAAAGTACGTTACATTACAGAATTTTCGTTGAGAGGAAATGTGGTCGTGAGATACATGCTCTCGTTCTTGCTAAGAATTTATTTTTTATTCGTAACTTATGTTGACAGAGTTATATTGTATCGTTATTAGATTTACACATATAGTTACACGTCAATCTGCTAATGAAAGTGCGATCGAAGTGTGATCCTAAACATTACATATGAGCGCCTCCGCCGAGTAAAACACGATGTTTTGAAAAAAATCTTGCCGAGTTTCTTAAATGCTAGTACGCCAGTTGTTCTCGGGGCGGTTTTATTTTTCCAAACCGGTAGTAGATACTGACACCCCCTAAATTGAAAAATAAAGAACTTTGACTGTGATGAAGAAAAGTCAAATCATGTGGTGATTTCACACTACTTGAATACGCAGCTTGAGTAAGAACTTCTAATATTAGTAGTATACTATCCACACAAAACTAGTGCCAACGTAAACATAAGGTAAACAGCCGGTAACCAACATTCAACCCAAACGGAGACGTCAATACTTGTAGGAAGTAAATGTACCAATTAACCCTACAGGAACCGGTCAAGTGGTTCCGGCCCACGTTACATTCCTCGCTTCCCGCTTACCCAATCGATTTCAACAGTTCCGAGATTTATTGCACTCGAAAAACGATCAATTTTTGAACTGATTGAAATTAGATAGCTTTCTATGTAGCACTACAAAGATTTAAAATATTAGTGCGGAAAACGAGTTTTCAGCTTCAATTATCCTTTTGTTGCTGTAGTACCATTGAATAGTACCATCAATGGAACTAGTGACACACTCGTACTCGTATATCGCTAGTAGGTACCTTTAAAATGAATACAAATTCAAATCTCCAAGGTTTGCCCGCCAAATAAATGTCACTGGTACTGCTGATACATTAAACAAATCAAATTTACCTTATTACTGTTGTACCATTGGATGACACCCTCGATCAAACATGTGACATATCACAAAAGCCACGCTATCATAGTATTAGTACAAGGACACAAAACGATTTTTCCTAAGGCGGATCTCACACTGCAGCGAAAATCGCGGCGACACGCGACTCAGCGATTTTCAACTTTGTATGTAGAATCATCGATTTGTATAGAAAAATCGCGGGATGGCGCACACTGGCGCGTAAATCGCGGCGATTTCAGTGTGTTCTTCGCCTAATGGTACTTGAAAAGAACAGTGGGTCACTAGTACTGTTAGTATTATCGGACGATGGTATTAAAAACAACATGTGTTTCTAGTACCATCGATGGAACTAGCGAGATACTAGTGTGTCACTAGCAGTAGCGTGGCATCCAAAGAACTCGATTCCTACCGGCTTGCCTAATATCAGGCATTTGAGCACCTTATTCTAGAGCTCTTCAGGAAAATGTACACCAAATCTGCACCGGGTTGCCCAAGGATATCTTTTACGCCACGCCACTGGTCACTAGTTCCATTGATGGTACAATTCAATGGTACTACAGCAATAAAGGGTCAATTATGGCAGTGATGTTCCTGACAATTTTTGTCAATGAAAATTTATTAAAATGATTGTTGATTTGATGAAAAAGAATAACAATATGCTCAGGTTGAAAAAAAAAAAGACTCGACTTGCATGAGCGTTTCTAAGGCCACTGGATCTGTAAAATCGGGCAGAAGGTATACTTATTTACCTTTTATATCAATTTATTTGGCGGACAACAAATAACCCCTAATACAAATCGTCGAATCAGGAAGTAAATACCCAAGGAAGTGAACCCAAGGGCAGTAACGGCACTTGTTATTCTTGCTTTACTATTAAATTTAATGTTTTGACTGTGTAATTTTCAAGATTGGAGATTTATGAATTTTAAAGATAATTTGGGGTTCGGTTCAGGAGGTCCAAGTTGTATTTAGCCATAGTAAGCGAAACGCCTTAGTTGTATATTGATCAGGTGGAGAGACGTCTCAATGTGTAAAATGTCCTCACTGCAATATTCCATAGTAGGCGAAAGGACTTAGTTGTAAAACGTCGTAATATTATAGAGTTTTTATAGGCAAATGGGCAAATGTCTAGGTTGCATAACGACAATACATAATTTCTTTATTACCTCACCAGTATTTCAATATCCTTATCCTTACTTTATGCTTCCAAAGGTCATTTTTCAAATTACTTAGTTAACGAGTCCATCTTTCTTAAATCTATCTATTCAGGATAGATTGAATACATTATTCACTAGCCCTACAACTTAGGCGTTTTGCAACTGTGACGTTTTACATATTTGGACATATTGTAACTAAGACATTTTGACGATCAAGACCTTTTGCTAAGATAGTTCTTTCCTTATACAATTTAGGCCTATGCGATTATGTAAGTCGTTCTGCCCACTTGTGCATTTCACGACCCAGACGTTTTGCTAAGTAAGTCTTTGTAAAACTAAGACTTTTTGTATACCATGGTAAAATACAACTTTGTCTTCCTGAACCGAACCCATAATTTATACACTTAATTAAGATTAGATATAGAATACGAATGACACGACAACAGATACATCGAATACGAGCTAGTCGTGATCCATCAATTAGAGATTAATGGTACTCTCCGAATATCCTATCAATGTCTGGGTTTCACGGTCATCTAATATCACGTTCCCTCGTTGAAATGTATTCCTACAAACTCAAAAAAATATGGGTGGTAAAAAAGCGGGTATAAAAAATGACAATTCGCTGATGTTTTAGGGATACAAATTCGTCTCCGCAATTTTTAGTTACGGCCTGATTTGACAAAAATAAAGATTCGGCGAATTGGAAAATTTCGACGTTCGCGCTTGCCTCACAACGCGATCTAACCAGCGAATGGCCTAGCTGAAATGAATTAGTCGCTAGCACCTTGCCAAGTTAACGAACATCTCACATGCAAGCTGTCGCTATACTATCCAGTGACTGCGATAATGTACTAAAGCGACCGGCCACTTGGAGCCACGGACGCCATAAACAACGGGCGCAGATCAGTCGAAACACGGCGCGCGCGCAGCGGTCGTCGACCCCGAGGTCTATAGTCTAGACCGAGTTTTTATATGCCTCTAATGATTGGTGGCCAACATCCGATGCAAGTGAGATGGCCAGTGGTGAACAGGCACGTATATATTTGTATAAAAATCTGACTTCAGGGCGTCAAAATATCTAAAGTGTTTATTTTATGAAACATGTGTTATTTATTAGATGGAACCAAACAACGAAAATTTGAAATGCAGCGAGTCAGTATGCACACAACTTAATGGTGGTCGAAGTATGCGCGAGGTGCTTGTGCGAAGCACAACAAAGCTCGACTAGTTACCGATGTTACCCTCGCCCTCTCGTCACACCACACCACGCTTACTCCCGTTCTCAACTATAGTAAAAACAATATTGAAAAGCCAATGTCCAAACCAAAGGGTGAAACAAGCGCCCATCACGCTTAACTATTTTTTCCTATGCGAATCGAATGTTTTTATCGCTATCAGTTGCACCAAAACAAATAGTACATTACGTACCTAATCCGGATTTGGTGTAACAGTATTATCTGCTGTCACGTGCCTTGACATCACCTGTTATCAATGTTATCACATTCTATTCTATTACACATGTCACGTCTACCAGGAACTATAGGTACTACCGTATAGGTAATCAACTGACGATCGTTTATGAACCTAGGTACAGCCTGCGACGAAACAGGACAGCACGTTCAAAAGGATCTAAGTAAACAGTAGAGAGATGTTTTTGGGTGCACTCTTCAGTGAGATATTACTGCAGTTGTCACTAGTAGCTCCACCTATGATAGTTAAAAAGATAAAGCTTTCTTCACGTTCAGCCCTGTAAAACCGAAAGTGATGGATGCTTTATGATTTATTTATCAACAGATATACGCGGCCATTGTAGGCCCCAGGATTTAATCATTCTAGCAGGATATAGGCATACTCTTAAGTGCGTATAAAAAACGAAATGTTCGGCGGGTTTAGCAGGAAATGGGAACAGTTCGGCCCGAGACATAAATACATAGGTACAGACGATTGACAGAGGAGATACAAAGCTGCGAAGGCTTTGTCATATGGACGAGAAACCCCATGCACTTTCTTGGCAGCTTGGTGGGAAAAAAACCAGCCCGAAGCTTACAACCCACCGTAACCCAAGAAAACTGTAGGAAATCGCGAGCAAAATACGTCAACCTTGGTCCAGTGTCGGACTGGTCATCTAGTCGGTGACATTTGTCACCTTCCCACGCGGTCGCCTTCCCACCCCTTAGTATCCCATCTACCCTTATCCAAGGCTATGGAAAACCCTTAAAACCAACGCCACCCGGGCCTTAAAGTCCAGTCCGACCCTGCCATTATCTCAGGGCTTTGCAATAGCCTGAAACAACACTTAACAGAATAATAATAACATCCTATCTAGGTCGAACAAGAACAATAGCAGAAATGCATTACCAACGTAAGTGTGACGTCACAGCGGTATCGGTCGTATTTTCCGTATCGATAAAACAATAAAGTTTATTATTGTTGAGCGATAACGAAACATTTATGAGTTAACCTTGGGGAAGGGGAGGAAGTGTTCCGAATACTCGCCAACCAGTTCTTTTTTACGCACGAAGAGCTAGCACAACGTTAAAAAGACATAGTCCTTTAACAGACGGACAAACGGACAGCGGGGATTGAGTATAGCACAGTATAATACCAGTAATGTTTCTTCGTACAAAACGTATCGCGCGCTCCGAAACGGCCTAAGTTGTTAGACCTCATTCAGATTAGCGTCTGACATCTGGCAAGTACAGGGCGCAGCTAATAAGAAGTGTACGACGATCAGTTACGACAATATTCAATAGGTATCACAAAAAATCTTTCTACTTAATAAATAATTGCATGGGAACATTGATGATGTTTGTTATTATTTTATCGTCGTAATTTTGTTCAAGCATCTCTTAATAATTAGTTATCTTGTTACTACTTGTGTAGGTATATGGGCGGATTTACACCTGTAAGTTTTACTTACTTACAGGTGTTAATCCGGCCCATGCCTGAGTTGAGAAGTTTCCCTACGATTATAATGATGTATATATTATACTCGTAAGCCATGAATAAGCCGAAATATATAATGGTCCCATATTAACTTGGCCAGAATAGAACCGGTCGGTTTCCATACATTTTTGATAGCTTCAAGCAGCCGTTTTCCTCATCGAATGACAACGAGCCAACGCACGATAGACCGGTCGCGGCACTCGTAGTGAAAGTGGAAATGATCCGAGACTGCGGTCTCGAGTTTTCCAGGAAACCGACAGTTCTCTGATCGGGTTCGACAATCGGATTACCCGAATTTATGTTGCGCCAGAGTCGTAAGGGGTCATACAGTCACCAAGTGGGTGCCGCAAGCCACATTACTAGACACTAGAAAGAATACATCGTCTGGTGACAATTAAAATTCACAAAAACTTCTGTCACTGCTCTTCAAAAGGTCGTATCTAATTAGTAAATCAATACTGAGATATGAGCTTTGCTTTAAGTAGGTATTTGTTACTTAGTGACTTTTGCTTGGGGGCCATTCATTTATTACGTAAGACGATTTTTGGCAATTTTTGACCCCCACTCCCCCCTATTTAAAAAAAAATAAGAATAGGCCGACCCCCTCCCCCTATTTAATTTTTATTACGTAAGAATCTAAAGGAAAAATTATTTTACGTTTGAGCTGTTTTAATTTTTATTTTTCAAAGAAACATTTGTAGGGACGGACGTTTATTTACAGATACCTACAAGTTTTAATTTTTTTGGTAAAATACCTATACGCCACCGAGCACGCGCCTACGCTGTTGCGCGGATTCGCGCGCTTTTTTAAAAGTATAATCTTGACTTTGTGCATTTTTATGATCTTACGTAAGAACTATCAAAACTCCCCCCCACCCCCTTGTAAGAAAAAATAAGACATGGTCGACCCCCCTCCCACCCCTAAATCGTCTTACGTAATAAATGAATGGCCCCTTGTCAGCAGACGAAATACAAGCTTTTTTTACAACTGATAATTCAAGGAGAAATACATGGACGCCGAAGACCAGGCAGACACAAGACGCCTTGGCTCAAAAACCTTCGAAATGCACACGATCGCTATTCAGAGCGACTGTGGAAATTATAAGAATTGCTAGAATAATCGCCAACCTCCAGCAAGAGAAGGCACCTAACGTGTGGGTGCCGTAGTGGCAACCTGTCTGGCTGGATGATTCTAAGATAGCAAAAATTTAAAGGCGAGTGAAAATAAGTGTTCCTATACAAAAAGGGAGCCTGCCGTCTTATAGACGAATTTCATAGAATCGTTTTTTTATTTTCATCGAATTATGGATTCCATAAAATTTTCTTTCCATTTTCATGATTTCCAAGGTTTTTATGATGAAATGGCCCTGTAGATTACATAAAGTTAGGTTTATTTATTTATTTAAACTTTATTACACAAAAGAAAACTTATCGTACAAAAGGCTTGTTTTATATCAACCTCTGGAGTATTAATATTTCGGAGAAAAATGCTTTGGACGAAATGAAACATTGGATGAAACGTCTGGTGATATAAGGGTAAGTCAAATAAGATGCATGGAATCCTTCGTGGTGACTATACATGATTGTCAAGGAGCGTCCTCCGGACCGCGGATCGACAGTGCGTTAAAACATAAGCTCGGTATAAGGCCCAGCGTTGCCAGACGTCCCAATTTTGGCGGGACGTCCCGATTTTCAAACAAAATTATGTCCCGCGTGAGACAGGCGCAGTCCCGCTTTTCGGGGATAACTCGACCGTGCGTACAGCGTGCTGGGGAAGTGCGAGCGGGGGTCATATTTTTATACAAAATACATTTTCTAGGGCTATTTTTGCTATCTATTGTCACGTAATAGTAGATTGTGTCACAAGGGAGCAAAATGATATATTTACGGCGAGGGCGTACATTGAATCCTGAACGAAGCGACGGATTCTACAATTGAATCCCGAGCGTAGCGAGGGATTCTAAAGTAGAATCCGGAGCGTAGTGAGGGATTCAAGTGTTAACGCCCGTGGTGAAAATAATTTTGCTACCTTGTGACACATACTGCTTTTCACACCGACTATGAGGAAAATTTAAATACAAACGCTACCTACCAAAATAACGAAAACGAAATATATAGTTAGTCAAAGAGCATCACACATTTTTAATAAAATGAAATGTGAAATTGTTAAATTTACAGTTCCTTATTATTTTATAAAACGTTTATTACTTTTTACGGACGGGACGAATTTACCACTTCCATATTATATTTATGGCCCTCGCCTGCGGCTCGGACCCCAAACACCTGTGGTCTGGGCCATTCCTTATTATCGACTTTATGTAGAGTCGATATGTAGAGTCGATATGTAGAGTCAATGTAGAGTCGATATGGAGAGTCGATATGTAGAGTCGATATGTAGAGTTGATATGTAGAGTCGATATGTAGAGCAATAATGTAGAGTCGATAATGTAGAGTCGATATGGAGAGTCGATATGTCGAGTCGATATGTCGAGTCGATATGTAGAGTGGATATGTAGAGTCGATATGTAGAATCGATATGTAGAGTCGATATGTAGAGTCAATAATGTAGAGTCGATAATGTAGAGTCTATATGGAGAGTCGATATGTAGAGTCGATATGTAGAGTTGATATTTAGAGTCGATATGTAGAGTCAATAATGTAGAGTCGATAATGTAGAGTCGATATGGAGAGTCGATATGGAGAGTCGATATGTAGAGTTGATATGTAGAGTCAATATGTAGAGTCTATAATGTATGGTATGGCAATGGCATATTCTAAGCAGGTTCAAACTAAAAATACCCTGTAGGTAGTCCTTGAACAGAAAAGTATCACTTTGATCCCTCTTATGAGGGATCAAAATACTTTTTTCTGAATAGGAGGTGTGAAAACGTAATTTAAAGCTCAATTAAAAGATAAATATTTAAAAGCTTCTGATTACATGCGCTTTTTTATTATTTCCCGCTTTCGACGAAAGAATCCCGCTTTTTTTACTCAATAAGTTTCAAAATACCGACATGGCAAAAAAAATCTGGCAACGCTGATAAGGCCCCATTTAGACGGGGCGAGAACTCGTATGCGATTTTCATTTCATTGCTGAGAATAATCGATCAACTGTACTCATCGTATCACAGGTAGCCCGCAGTGTAATCAAACTCACATACGAGTTTTCGCTCCGTCTAAATGGGGTCTAAGTGTCCTGATATTTTAAAACGTAGGTACTCGGCAAATCAGATTTGCGGCATCTTGTATCATTATACCAATAATCATATGTATTTGGCGCGCTAGCTCAAGTAACTTGATTACTTACTTTAACAAACAGACAAAACACTATGCAGCCATTAAGCAACTAAATTACTTGCCGCACGACTTGGACGAGTGCTCATAAAGCTAATGAGTTTTGACGCCGAACGTAATCATTCCTTGTTTGTAGTGTTTAAGACAAGCGAAATGGTAATGTTTCTAAATGAATTTCATGAATAATAAGCACAGTGTCAGCTATTTGAGTAAATAAAAGATAAATTAAGTCGCATACCATTATTATGGTCCAAAAAATGATGCCAATTTGAAGACTGTTCGAGTAACTCACGAGCAGAGTTATAATTATAATAATAATGTAATCTACATGATTATACAACATAAACATAATAGTTTACCATGGTTATTTTATTACTCGACATAATACAGTTTAGACATTTGGCGCTAAATAATTACATAATGAAAAAGGACACAAGTCACATATATTTTGCATACAGTAATTTAATAAGTTTTTGTGACATATTTAACTATAAAGTATTATTAAAGTTTACATATTAGGTCAACAAACCTCATACTGTGTGGGAAGTAACTTTGACTGGATATATGTAGCGGAAATCCACTAACCTGCCACTCAACCTTTGCACTCAAGAACATCTGTCACCTGTCACTGTTTCGCTATGGAAACCTTTGCCACCATAATGGAGACACAAAAAGCACTGGAAACCTCATTCACACAGCGATTCCTGGAGCTGGATGCCAAAATTAATACAGTTTCACCGCAGTCGCACCCCACAATTAGCAGTCTCAATAAAGAAGTCAGCAGCTTTAAGGAGCAGGTGTCTGCAATGCTTCAGCTACTTCGACAGCAGATTCTTGCTATTGGAAACACTGTGGACTCCATGGAGATGCGGCACCGAAGAAAGCATCTGTTATTCAGCGGCGTGCCGGAAGTAGCAGATGAGAACATCGCAGCAACGGTTGCTGCCACCTGCCAGAGCAGTCTTCGTTTACCAAGTGTCACCAGTGATAGCATATCCATCTGTCATCGACTTGGAAGCCAAGCAGGCGATAGACCGCGGCCAGTCCTGGTCCGGTTTTGTAATCTCCAGGTCAGGAATGAGATATGGGCAAAAAAAACAGCACTCAAAGGGACTTCCATAGTCATATCAGAGTTTCTGACAAGACAGCGACAAGCGGTTTTCATCGCTGCACGCAAACACTTTGGCATGCGCAACGTCTGGACTAGGGACGGCAATATTAATATCAAATTGCCTAATGGAAAGAAGGAGAAACTGGCAACAGTGGAGCAGCTTCAAAGTCTGACTCTGAAGTATGCCCCCGTCTCTTCCTCTGTGCCAGTCCCGTTAAGAGCCACGGAGTCTGCGTCCACGCCCGTTGCTGCCACAGTGCCCGAGTCTGCACCCGCTGCAACACCCTCGCCCACGGTTCTTCCTGCGCCCGCGCCAACCAAGGTGCCTGCGGCTGCGTCTGCGCCAACCAAGGCGCCTGCGCCTAGCAAGGCGCCTGCGCCTAACAAGGCGCCTGCGCCGTCCTCAGCCGCACTGGGAAAAGCAGAGGAGCCCAGCATGTCTAGGAGGACCGAGGACCGGCGAGCGAAGCGTGCAAATTAACTGGCTGTTTCGTAAAGTTTTTGCGTTTTGTCTGTCCTTGTAAGCATAGCAGAAGGTATTACGTAACCACTCCGTTCAGAAATACAGCACACTTTTTGGCACGGTATGCATCTCTCGCTTTTAATTTCAATTATTGATCTACCGCGACCGTGTTGTTATTAATTTATATTGTCAATTTCTTAGCCACAAAACCTAACATCTAACCCGTCACAGTGATAGCTGTCAACGCGTTGCGTTTTGTGACTGCATCATTTTAAGGTTATGCTCGCATTGTGTTGGTTTTCTTTTGGCTATTTTGCTGCAATTTTTAATTTTTTTTTTTTTTTTTTTATGAGGTTCATGTTTTTAAATTATTCCTTTTCTCTTCTGCTATGTTAAAATTTGTTCAAATTTCTTATGTTAACATTATTTTTATCTGAAATAGTTTCTTACCTTTGTTAGTGTTTTATATATACTTGTGTGTAAATGGTTGATTGGTGGGGCAAATTGAAACCTTGTTGGTTGCAATTATTAAGTAGCGTGCATTCGTGCACATACGTACTTAATTTATCATATTTTATTATATTTATAATTATTTATTATATTATATTTTATGTACCCTACCTCGTAAAATATTATGTCAGATGATGATGAATCGTTTTACTCTGCTTGCGATTTGACCTCTTCTTTTAATTCACTCTGTAGCTCTGCGTCCGAGCCCGACACCCTTGGTAATCGTCTATTTCACACTTTTCAAAACTTTCCTAAAGACTTCAATTTGTGTCATATAAACGCACAAAGTATTCCGAGCCACTACACTGACTTACTTGACACTTTTGCTTCTGGTAATGTTCACGCCATTTTGATTTCTGAAACATGGTTCAAATCCAGTCTCGATTCAACTTCTTTCGGCCTACCTGGTTACGTGTTACTGCGGAATGATCGTATTGGTAAGGGCGGCGGTGGTGTTGCCATCTACATCCGCAGTGACATCCCCACTAAAATTATTTCCCAATCCTCGTCTCAATTTTCTGGCTCCATGGAATATCTATTCATTGAAGTGTGCGTTGGAGGGACTAAGGCGGCTCTTGGAGTTGTTTATTGTCCACCAACCATTGACTACTTCGTTGACTTTGAGGCAATTCTGTCTTCTGTCAGTGTCGAGTACACACATCAAATAATCATGGGAGATTTTAATACTGATCTTGTTAAGGACAACCTCAGGACACGTAAACTGAATTCGATCGTAGAATCTGCCGACCTCACCTTACTTCCGCTTAAACCTACTCATCACAATGTTGACACGTCAGACTCTTGGTTAGACCTTATTCTTGTCTCCACTACTGATCTTGTGGATTCCGTAGGTCAGTTTCCGGCACCAGGTTTCTCACACCATGATCTCATTTTTTTATGTTATCGCATTAGGCCTCTTAAACCTCAGCGCATTACGGTCCAATTGCGTAGCTTCGCTAGGTTGGATACCGAAGCACTAAAACAAGACGCGCACGCTCAGGACTGGTCATCTACGCTATCGGCGCCTTCAGTTGATGAAGCCGTACAGGCATTAAGCACTACCGTGATAAAACTTTTTGACACTCACGCTCCAGTTCGAACTGTCAAACTGAAACGTCCTCCTGCGCCTTGGATTACCAGAGGTGTCCGTATGGCCATGACACGGCGGGATCGGGCGTTCCGTAAGTTCAAGCGTGATAGGACAGACGAAAACTGGCGTGATTTTAAAACGGCTAGAAACCGCTGCAATCAGATGGTGAGAGCCGCAAAACGTAAATATATCCACGAGAATATTGTTACCTCATCCCCGGCTGATACCTGGAAGTTCTTGAAAACAATTGGCGTCATTAAATCCCGTAACATTTGTTCATGTTCTAGTTCATTCTCCTTAAACGATCTAAATTCTCATTTTGCCAAATCTTCGTACTTAGACCCTGTTACTAAATCTCAAAGTATTTCAAACATAGCTGCCCTACCCCGTCTCTCTCATCAAACATTTTCATTCACCCCGGTCACTGACGATGATATCTGCAAGGTGATAAGGTCTGTTAAATCCAACGCTGTTGGCCACGATGAATTGAGCAGATTGATGGTAATGTGCATCCTGGAATGTATTCTCCCTGTCATAACCCATGTTGTCAACTTTTCCATGTCCACCGGGATTTTTCCTTCATTGTGGCGTAATGCGTACGTCCTCCCATTACCAAAAGTCTCCAGCCCTAGTTCTCTTAAAGATTTCCGTCCCATTTCGATTCTCACTTTTCTGTCAAAAGTTTTAGAAGCCATTGTCCATAAGCAGCTGTCTGCCTACATATATTCCAATCAACTACTCTCTCCTTTCCAGTCCGGTTTTCGTCCTGGTCACAGCACGTCTACCGCTCTGCTTAAAGTCGTGGAAGATGTAAGGCAGGGTATGGAGGAATGCCAGCTGACAGTGTTGGTTTTGATAGACTTTTCAAATGCCTTTAATGCTGTCAACCATGACCTCCTACTGGCAACCCTTAATCACTTGAATATATCACCGTCAGCGGCTGAGTGGTTCGCCTCTTATCTTCAAGATCGTCGTCAGGCAGTTCGTGCTGATCGATCTTTTTCCGACTGGTGTCAACTCACTTCTGGGGTTCCACAGGGTGGTATTCTCTCTCCTCTCCTTTTCTCAGTTTTCATTAACCTGATTACCTCTCACATCAAATGCTCCCACCATCTCTATGCTGACGATCTGCAGCTATACACCCAAGCGAGCCCGAGCAATATCGATCGAGCAGTTGCTGCTGTGAACGATGACCTTAACCGCATCTCCGCCTGGTCACGCTGTTTTGGTATCACCGTGAACCCGTCGAAATGCCAGGCCATCGTGCTTGGGAGCACCCGATTGCTGTCCACGACCGACCTTACCCGTATGGCGCCAATTGTTTTTGAGGATGTGCCAATTATCCTAGCTTCGCAAGTGAGAAACCTGGGTCTGATTATTGACAGTGGCCTTACATGGGACCCTCAGGTGTCTGACGTCTGTCGCAGAGTGACTAATACGCTGAGGGTGCTTTACAGGTCCAAACACTTTCTGCCGATCAGCACAAAAACTCTCCTGGTTCAAGCTCTCATATTACCAGTTATCGATTATGCTGATGTGTGTTACTCCAATATTACCCAAGCTTCCTTAAATAAACTGGACCGGCTGCTTAACAACTGCATCCGGTTTGTGTTTGGCCTCCGTAAATATGACCACGTATCCGCTTTTCGCCGAAAACTTCACTGGCTCCCGATTCGTCAACGTAGGTCTTTAAGAATCTTATCCACTCTCTATTCTTTATTATTTGATCCAGCTACCCCTGATTATCTTAAATCCAAATTTAAATTTGATGTTGCACGTCCAGGTTGCGATCTCCGTACTTCCCGTACTCTTAAGCTCACTGCTCCCCCTCATCGGTCCGGATTTATGTCCAACTCCTTTACTCTTCAAGCCATTCGCCTTTGGAACGATCTTCCCCTTACTATAAGGAAAGCGCAGAGCAAATTCAGCTTTAAGCGCATGTTGCGCAAGCATTTTTCTAACAATATTCACGATTAATTGTCTTCATGATATTTTATACTGGGTACATGTAATAGTATGTATGTAGGTATATTTTACAGCATATTTATGTAGGTATATCAGTATTATGTATATGATTTGTGTTCACAATTTTACGGATTTGACTATATGTTCATGCACCAATTTAATATTTCTGTTTGGCCCAGCGGTTAACTGGTAGAGAATGCCTTATGGCATTAAGTTCGCCGTTTGTACTTTCATGTATTGTGCAATAAAGTCTAAATAAATAAATAAATAAATAATTGAATATATAGTTATTCTGTTTGTCATCATAACTCACAAAAAGACGACCCATTTGAGAGCAGTATTTTTTAAAGTGAATCCGTACTTTTATAAGGTACCAACTGTTATTTATGTTTATAATAGGACAAACTACTTTATGAAGGCTTCAAAATGATCATTGATTTAGGAAACAGACAAATGATTGGGCGCCATTTCTGGAATCGGAACACAACGATATCAAAGCATCATATTTTCTCAGCGTCCGCGTATAACGTCTGCGGCCATGACTCTCCAACATCGACTTATATAAGGTGCTAACAAATTAGTTACCGATTTTTTAAGAGAAGATACGTTATAATAATTAACATTAACTAGAAACTAAGAAAACTTTTCATATATTTTTTTTGGTTTTCATTTACCGAACAAAATAAATAAATTTAAATTCTACCCAAACTTACTTAACTTACTGTTAATTTAACTGACAAGAACATTTTTTGTCAAGTGGACGTCGTTTTCTGCCAGTTCATTCATATTGAAATAATTTGTAACCGTAAGATAATCAAAGAGGTCTTAATCACTGATGATTGTTTACCTCATTAACAGGGTGCCCTACGTAGCAAACTTACTTCCCTAATTTTCTTCAAAAAACATACATAATTTGTTTATTGTTTTATACATAAATAAACTCAGAAAGCTTAGTATTATCAGCCCTAAAAATATCGTTACCTAATTTGATAGAACCTTATATATAAGGTAAGGACCTATATATAAGGGTTTATATACAGGGTGTATAAGAACGAACGGGCGCAACTAAGGGCCCAAAAATCAGTATTAGGGCCAACACAACGCAATAGGCGGTAGGATTCGACAGCGTGCGAATAGTTACTAATCAACCAAAAAAAGTCAAAAATTTAAAAGAAACAAAGGGATTCTTTGATTTTTTGATGGCAAGCACGCACCATTTAGTCGCACACGCTGGCCGGGTCCTTAGATAAAAGTCAATGCTCTCGAATCGTTTTTTTGCCGGCCAGAGATAATTCGCGTCGGTACAGCGACGGTCGCGCGATTCCGACTTTTTGCTCGTCAACAATTTGGACTCGACTCGGCCAAAGCGGTGGCTGGCTGAAGAGGATCGTAATATTTATCTTACGGGGTATGAGAACTGGGTTTGTATCATTGCAAAACTGGTTATTAGTGCATAACTTTGACAAAAAGTGGTTCAGCATTTTCTTATTTCTGTCGGGGAAGAATACAAAATTAGGTTTGTTGACTGAGATTATGGTTATGGAAGATACACGGTTCTGTTGTTGATTCTTATATACGAGTATACATATAGGATGATTTTGGGATGAACAATTTCCATTTGCAACATTAATTCCTAACATTTATTAAAAGAAACGCCCTTGATCAGTGAAAACAGTTTTGCAATAGTTTCTACCTTATATACACGGATATCGACGTGTAGGTGTCTTTGTTCCAATACAAATTCTATCTCTATTTAAATTCATCGCTCATTGTTTGAAAACTTTATTATATAACTTCGTACGCGCGAGATGTACTATTAGAACGAGATGCAATTTATTGAAATTTCACGGCGAAATTGCGAGTTGCGCGTCATTTTCAAGTACCAAATTGCCCTCGTTTTTTTACAATATAGCGCATGAATGAAGCAATTTAATGTCAACATTATATTTATTTTCCATAAATAAAGCAATAATATGTTACACATATCTCAGTGATATTAAGAACAATTGTCGATAGATCATTATCATAAGGAATTCCCTAGGTAGAGGGCTGGGTATACACGTGTAGCTCGAGGAAGCGATGGCCAATGGGGCGTAATAGTACGTTACAAACCAAGGCCAGTAAAGTAAGAAATGTCTAGGTTTCGCCTCGGCCGACAATTACATGTGATCTGAGGTTTTCTTATCTATTGGCCAAAGTTTGTGTTTGTATACTATTTTTCTGTTCGACGGAGCCAGAAAGCAGTATCTTCGTTTAGCGCAGGGCCGGCAAGGTGACGCTTTCCGGCCGGAGGGCAAAAAAGGTTCTTTTCTCAAACATGTAATGAAATGTTGACATTACGTGCCTTATAATAGGCCGCAAAGTACCTCATTTCCGGTGCGGCCTACGCCTACAATGTGTTTTTTTTTTAATTTCCATTCCACATTTATTTGTGACACGGCATCACGGCACGGTGTTCAGCCATTAAAAAAACAATAAAAGATTATTGCTATTTTTTGCAATTTTATTTCTATAAAATCGACATCAACATAACAAATAACACATTAGGTATAAACAATTTCCAATAATTTTAAATTGCAAACTAACTACAAGAATACACATTTAAAATGTTTCATCTAAACATTCGCGGTAAAAGTGTATACTGAAACAAATTTTGGAAAGGCAATTGAAAATGCTTCATTCTGTTATTCTATTTTTTGTCTACTTTACTTTCTCTCTCTAGAAAATAAAGTTTTATTTTTTGGAGTGTTTTTAATTTATTTCATTGCATATTTGAGAAAACCACTATACATACCTCGGCGTGAAATGGGGTTGCCAGCCTCGTAACTATCTGGCCTCGCGTTCGCTCGGCTATCTATATGTACTCGGGCGGCAACGCCTCACTTCCTTCCCGGCTTCTAATGTACTATTAATGGAGATCACGAACCGGAGGAAACAACATTGCTCGACCCTTCAGAATATGGTCTGAAGAACTGGGTAAGGTCGCCGGAAGTCGATGGAGGCAAAGCGCGCGATCTTTCGCTGTGGTCTGTGGCGGAAACCCATGTTTAGCAGCGGACGAATCCGGGATGAAATGACGAGGTAAATGGGATATTTGATGACGGATTAAATCAGTTTCTTTTTATGAAGTGTCGAAACTTTCAGATAGAATGCAGGTTCCAAAGAAACCTGACTGACTTTGTGAATTTCTTTCTACTTTTTGTTATTTTAAAATCGTATATGGCACGAAAATGAGTGAAGCTGGACTTGTAAACAGCAGTTTTGGAAACATAATTTGATAGCTATGAAAAGTTTCTGTCAGTAAATGTTTTTTTGAGACAAGCTTTTATTGCCGTCTGTACTTTTTTATATAATCGCAAACTGCACGTCAAAACTAATCAAATGAGCCCAAACACGGTGAATTTATCTTCTTCTATACCATCCGGCTCCATCATCAGATCAGCTTTAGGACATACCTAATAATATTGCATTGTCATCTGATTTACATATCCTCGCAAAATTTCAGCTCAATCGGAAAACGGGAAGTGGGTCAAATTTAACTCGCAAGATTTGATTACAGACATACAGACACCGGGACAGGTGAAACTAAATAAAAACTTGTAAAAAATACCCTATTTCATTCACGCCACTTAAGTTCTATGTCTGATTATACGAAACCCAGTGTACGTGTACAATATACGAAGTCACGTCGATACATTCAATGAGATCACTTGAATCATTGAAGGAGGCTCGACGAGCCAGTTCTGCAGAATAGGCGAGTACGTCGAGTGCCGTGATGTGTCGAGTGTTGAACTTTGCGACGAACTAGTTACATGGTTTGAAAAGCACTATTACGTACACATATTATCATCTAGAGGCAAGTATTTTAATTTTGAGTATATTCTGAAATCTTAAAGTAAAGTTTACTAACTAGCCAAAGGCAAAAATAAAAAAGGTTAAAGATGTTTTGAATTGTTACTTTTATGATCCAATAGCAAAAAGCTTTCTAAGAGATAGCTGTCAGTTCGTTATCAAGGGTCAAAATGGCGGTCCGCTCGTCGCTTTGACTTTGACGGACCACAGCAGCGTGACCTCCGATTACGAACTGTTGTTACTAGTTCACGGGTCACATTATATTGGGGACAAGACTGACGGCGAAGCTGTGAGTTACCCTTGAGAGCCGACACGTGAAGTCACGGCGTAAGGCGACTTGTGTACGACCTGAGTGGACGCTCGAGCGGGGCGTGCAGCGGTGCGGGGCGTGCGGCGTTCATGTTAAACGTAAACAAATGTATAGTAATTATCCAATCAACTGGGCTAATGTTGTTAACGAATACAATGCCATTGAGAGGTAAACCACAAATTAGGATAACGAGAATATAGTGTCAAAAAAGTATAACTGCCTTGAAAGATCATTCGATTTTAGTTCTATTTACTAGACAGTAAAGTGTAAATGCAGTTATAGATAACTGCGATCTTAATTTGTTTTGCATTTCACATTCGCCCGACGGTCTGCAAGTGCGTATTCCGTAGAGAAAAGACTTAGAGATACTATGAGCTTTCAACGGATTATCGGTTCTATGACCGTAATGATAAGGCGGCAAATACTTTCAAACAAAAAATAAGAATGCATTTTGCTTTTACAGATTTAACGGGGAGCCAGGTAGACCGCCCGGGTTTACTCGTGTTACGCATTGTTATTTTTTTTTGGTGGTATTGTATTCTATCAATGGCATTGTTCGCTCAATGGCATTGTATTCTTTAACAGCATTAGCTCTCTTGAACGGATAATTTCTATACCTATGTGGCCGCCCGTCAAAGATAAAGGATCAGATTAGTAAAAAAAGTTGATCATCGGACATTCTCGAGCGCGTCAGATTAAGGTAGGGTCACAGATTATATAATGTAGGGTGAGTTAATTATATGCTAAAAAGTGTACATTCCACTAATCTGACGATTCGTGAGTGACGAAAAGAAGTGGGACGGTTACAAAGTTGTAAAAAAAAAAACGACATCTGGACATTCTCGAGCGTAGCTAATTTTTTTTATTTTGAAGGAAATAATTCAAGGATAACGGAAAATATATAATCTCACGATTTCCACAAGCCGAAATAACGGGAACCCGTGCCGACTTTATCCTAACTTTCTCATACTAACCGGTTGAGCTAAGTTTGCACCTGGTTTCCTTGGCATCACATACAAATTAGGTGCAAACTGAAAGCAACCAAGATTCACGGATTGAGTATCTGCTTTGTCGGTTTTTGTTTAATTGAGTCAAATTATATGTGAGCGTCCCGAGTGCACGCTGCACCAAACCCATAGATTCTGCCCGCCACGCTGCACGCCCCGCCGGACGCGACGCTGGACGCTCGCCACTCAGGCCTTACACACACTTTAAGCATGGAGCGTTTTAGGGCTCGTTAAGGGCCTGTGCACACGACGTCTCCGACTCCGTCTACGAAGCTAGAGGTGCCGGGTTCAAATCCTGGTAAGGGCAAATATTTGTTTGATGAGCACGAATATTTGTTCCTGCCCGAGTCTAGAATGTTTTATATCTATTTAAGTATATATTTATCTATATATGTATATCGTGTTTAGTACCCATAATACAAGCATTGCTTAGTTTGGAACTAGGTCGATTTGTGTAAGATTGTCCCCACAATAATTATTATTTAGTTTATTACTTCTAGCTGTCCCGGCGAACTTCGTTACGCCTAATTAAGTAATTTTTAATTTTTAGGGTTCCGTAGCCAAAATGGCTAAAAAGGAACCCTTATAGTTTCGTCATTTCCGTCCGTCCGTCCGTCCGTATGTCACAGGCATTTTACTCAAAAACTACAAGACGTATACTGATGAAATTTGGAATATAGATGTCTTGTAGATGCCGCTACTAAGTTTGCTAGTTAAATAATAAAAATTAAAAAATCTAGGGGGGGCACTCCATACATGTAACAGAAGCTAAAAAAATTTTTTTTCAGCAAGCGACAACGTGAGAGAGTCTTTTATGTACTTTTTTCGATTAAGTGAATACTTTCGGAAATAATCGCTCCGAAAGTTGAATAAATTGTGTCCCCCCCCCCTTTAACTTTTGAACCGTAAATCCAAAAAATATGAAAAAAATCAGGAAGGGAACGCTTAATAAATACATTCAACGAAAATTATTTTGAATAGCAACAAATAAACCGTTTTGAAGTTATTGCCAAAAAACTTCTCAACCAAAAAGTTTTAAGTGCCATTGATTTACACGGCATTTAAGACCTTTTGCCAGTTGTTTATTAAGACGTTTTTTTTTGTACGGTGGTACGGAACCCTTCGTATGCGAGTCCGACTCGCTCTTGGTCGGTTTTTTTAGATGTTTAATAGTTATTCTGCTATTCGGGGCAAACCCAACAAATCAAAGATCATAAAAATCGGTCCACCCGTTTTTGAGTTATAAATGGTGTAACAAACCCGACTTGACTTTGTTTTATGTATATAGATTATTATTACATATGTAATTCAAAGTAGGCTGCCGTGTGCCCCTGGACGCTTGTCGGCAGTGGTCATAGTAGTAGGGGCGCCCACGATGCTAAATGTGGATTTACTCGAGCGTCATAGAGACCTATTGGGTTGCGAAGCTTAGATGATAAAAAGAAAAAAATGTTATACCTATAATGTATACCTTTTCATCGGTGCGGTGGGGTGAGCGTCTATAGATTTTCAAAAATGTAAAAAAAAACTGTTGCATGGACATACTCGAGCGCGTCAGATATTGATAGCATCCATGTCCCACATATTTTTAATAATGTACGTATGTTAATCTGACGGTTTGCATGGTGGGTGTGGTCGTACGTAAGGGTTGAAAATAAGAAAAAAAAATTTAATCGAGCGCTTCAGATTTTCTAAGGGGATGTTAAGTGAACCTAAAAGAAGCTCTCATTTCTCAATCTGACGATTTGGACGTGACGCAAGCTCACGGCCATTATTTTAATATGCAAAAAAAATTGAACATCAGACATTCTCGAGCGCGTCAGATTAAGATATATAAGGTTCATCTTGATGTCATAGACGTGCTGTCTGCTAATCTGACAATTATCTGGAGGGAAACGCTTAATCTGATGATTAAAAATTTAGCTGGTTCGATTCCCGGGCGAGACAAGCGAATTTTAGAAAATCTTTTAATGCAGTTTTGTTTCTTTTTAAAAATAAAGGAATGTTTTCTTTCAGTAGAATGAGCTAACTAAAGAATTTAAGGTAGTTCCCCTTCAAGGCCCATAGATATTCCTAACCGGTTGAGCTAAGTTTGCACCTCGTTCCCTGCGCACCACATACCAACCAGGTGCAAACTTGACGCAACCTGGATTGTATGCCGCAACTATTGTGACCTTTTTTATACAATTAATACGCATTTTATTATTTTGTACTAAAGGTGGTGATTAACTAAGAGCTAGAAAATATGTTTTGTTGATAGATTCTGTAAAATATCGCATTGCAGCTACAAAATTCAGCAATTTTATTTCTTCATATTTTTGAAGTTACTGGAAATAAAAAGCTTGAAATTCACATGTATTTGCAAACTCTGATTCTGTTCGACCACTATCTTGCAGAAATTTGACTCAATTAAACAAAAACCGACAAAGCAGATACTCAATCCGTGAATCTTGGTTGCTTTCAGTTTGCACCTAATTTGTATGTGATGCCAAGGAAACCAGGTGCAAACTTAGCTCAACCGGTTAGTATGAGAAAGTTAGGATAAAGTCGGCACGGGTTCCCGTTATTTCGGCTTGTGGAAATCGTGAGATTATATATTTTCCGTTATCCTTGAATTATTTCCTTCAAAATAAAAAAAAATTAGCTACGCTCGAGAATGTCCAGATGTCGTTTTTTTTTTTACAACTTTGTAACCGTCCCACTTCTTTTCGTCACTCACGAATCGTCAGATTAGTGGAATGTACACTTTTTAGCATATAATTAACTCACCCTACATTATATAATCTGTGACCCTACCTTAATCTGACGCGCTCGAGAATGTCCGATGATCAACTTTTTTTACTAATCTGATCCTTTATCTTTGACGGGCGGCCACATAGGTATAGAAATTATCCGTTCAAGAGAGCTAATGCTGTTAAAGAATACAATGCCATTGAGCGAACAATGCCATTGATAGAATACAATACCACCAAAAAAAAATAACAATGCGTAACACGAGTAAACCCGGGCGGTCTACCTGGCTCCCCGTTAAATCTGTAAAAGCAAAATGCATTCTTATTTTTTGTTTGAAAGTATTTGCCGCCTTATCATTACGGTCATAGAACCGATAATCCGTTGAAAGCTCATAGTATCTCTAAGTCTTTTCTCTACGGAATACGCACTTGCAGACCGTCGGGCGAATGTGAAATGCAAAACAAATTAAGATCGCAGTTATCTATAACTGCATTTACACTTTACTGTCTAGTAAATAGAATCTAAAATCGAATGATCTTTCAAGGCAGTTATACTTTTTTGACACTATATTCTCGTTATCCTAATTTGTGGTTTACCTCTCAATGGCATTGTATTCGTTAACAACATTAGCCCAGTTGATTGGATAATTACTATACCTACATGGGGCTCATATTTGGTAGAGGTACTTAACCGGGTACAAGGTGGAGTAAATCCCGAAATCCCCTCTTGGGCTCCCTAACTATAGAGAAAAAGTGTCCCGAATAAAATGCACAACAGACAGCGCGAACCCAATCGCACACATTCGCAATCGTAATTATACTTTTGTCAGACTATTTTGTCTTTAAACAAGCCACTTAGTCTAAATGGCCTGTAATGTTGCCGAATGTTTCGTCTGGCGGTGGTCACAAGGTCGCATGATTTATGATGGATGACTTAAAAGGGCGTAAACTTCGGTGCATCGTACATACAATAAGATAACTAAGACACAGTATAATAACAGTAATTTTTCTTCCTACAAAAGGTACATCGCGAGCTTATACCACTTGTGAACGAACTACTAGCAAAGTTTTAAGGCGAGGTAAGACGAGAATCGGGCGCGGAAGCCTAGTTTCCAAATCATTTTTAGAGCACTTATTTGACTCGTAGGTCACTGTAAAACATATATAATGATATTCAGAACTGTATCTAGGGATTCCTCTCACTTAGAACACGATAGCGAACACTTCGCTCGATAGAAAAGTAGCGCGAAAACACTATAAAATAAAGTATTTTTTTCATTTTTTTCATTTTGTTCATTACCAGTTACCTTTTCTGACAAAATTAATACCTGACAATCATGATTTCACAGTCATGCAGGGCATCCTCTCATGTTTGGGTTGATAACGTATACTTTTATGTTAGAAATCGAAGATAATCTGCAATAATCTGCATTCCGCCCGACCCTAGTTGTATGTGAAATGCGAACCAGGTCCTACCGGGCCTTAAGGATGCGTGAGAATGCTCCAGTACGGATCGCACTCACGCACACGCACGATACAATTCGTATCGCGTGCTCCTAAACGGCCGAAGTTGGGCTACTTGTCCCCGGTCCGATAATCGACATGCCCGGGAATGGGTAGCGAATTTGTCAGTTTCTAAAAAAAAGAAAGCTACTTGTCTACCTTCATACATTGACTAAGACAAGTTATGCTCTTCCCGAGAGTGAGCTTGCCTACGTCACGATAAAGTTGCCATTGTATAGTTTGAATATGAATAAACTTACTTGCTTAAAGCGGCCAATTTCACGTGAAGCCAAAACGGAACGTTTGTTAGTCCAGTGGAAGCCCCCGCCCCCCCCCCCCCCCCCCTGAGTGTTTTAAATTTCTATTTTCATCCCGCTGTCCGAGTATCCCATACCAATAGTCACAAGAACTGATCATTCCTATTCCTTCTATAGTTCAATCTTTTTATACCCAAGTCCCCAATGTTGTCTGTACAAGGAAGTAAACTTGTAAATATTTAAATGAAACAGTTTTATCTTTTGCTTATCATTTGCTCGGGCACCTTCAGGCTCCATCATCAGATCCTCAAAGAAGTCCAATGTCACAATGTTGAACCCAACGTGTGCAAAGTTTCATAAGAATCGTTAAGTTGAAGTAGTTGAAAAACCAGTCGCAAGATGTTGTAACAAACAAATATACGGATAATTATGTTGGTTCGTAAAGAAAACTGTTTAAAAAATAAAATTGTTGTTAAACATACATCATTTTTGTGCATTAGCAGTGTTACAGCACTGCCCTTAAAACTCTGCTCTATTCTAACTTGTTAAGTGTGTGTGTGTTACCCAAGATATAAAAAGAAATTCTTTAGCATAACTATCTATTCCATATCTAGACCACTGCAACTCGGTGCAATTCTTACAACTGCCGATACACAAAATTACGTAACTTGGAAGCCATATGCGTAGCATTACAGTTCAATATTTAATAACTTAAAGTTGCCTAAAAACTGCTTAATCATAGAGCATTGAACTAGTATCATATTACAAAGTCTGTTATTAAGTTATTGGTTCATATTAAATCTGATTAGCGCTTGTTATTGTATTAATTCAATTACTACACTTTTTTTGATGACTCCCATATTTTTAAATCTGATGTCAACTGTACCTATAAATTGAGAAGCTGTACATTTCTGATTGTTTCGAGTGCCATGAGTGATGACTCTATTAAGTTCCCATAGTCACTATCTGCAATAAGCATACAACTTTATTTAGGGCTGGAGTACTTCTGAAATGTGCAGAAAGGCCATCATTGACTTGTTGAGATTGGTTTTACTTTGGCTCCATACCTCATGGGTAGTACATTCCAAGGAAATAAGGTCGAAAATGGTGAACATATTTCTGACGTCTACTGTTTTTGATTAAGTTGTATGTCTCTATTTGCACGCAAAATAAGCGCATGTTTGTCATCGAGTTGCGGAAAACAAGCCCGCGTAAACCTATACGTCTCTATTTAGTAGAATTTGGGGACAATGCTTGTCAATGATTGGATATGGAGCTAACGGAGTAAGTTCCAAGCTACAAAATTTTACCTGAAGAGACACCTTCACAAGCCGGTAGGAATTTTATTGAAGACTTCTGTGGTTTCAATCGTTTTCCCTTAACTTTGTCTATATAGGAAAAATACAGTGTCTGCACTGGACTGTTTGAATAATCTAAATAGATACAAATTAGTGCTGTAACAAAGTTCATATTGAGGGCCTCAAGCCTGAGCGGCATACAAACAAAACCTTTTTCTTTACAGGCAAAACAGTGCAAAGTGACTGTGAACCATGGTCCTACATATTCTTAGACACTTTTTAGGGTTCCGTACCTCAAAAGGAAAAAACTGAACCCTTATAGGGTCACTTGTGTGTCTGTCTGTCTGTCACAGCCAATTTGCTCCGATTGAGTTGAAATTTGGTACATAAAGTTAATAACCCAAACAGACATGTAACGGAAATATATGAATTCTAAACATGGGGGCCACTATTGGGGGGTCAACTAGAAAATTAAAAAAAGTTAGCAAACTATATATTGTGTGACATATCAAATAAAAGAGCTCACTGTGAGAATCACAAAAATATTTTTTTTATAATTTTTATATAAATAATTTTGAAGTTATTTAAGAAAATAGGCAAAAATTGACCATGCCCCTTATCTCTGAAACTATTGGACCGAAAATTTTGAAAAAAAAATACCTATATAATAAAAATAGTCCTACCTATAAGAAGTCTGTGCAATAAAGTATAGTGTTGTACTGTTTAAAACATACGGAACCCCCTCCATTCAAGTCTAACTCGCACTTGTCCAGTTTTTTTTTATTGCACTTTATAGCACCAATAGTTTTTGGTAGGGATGTAACGATACCGATACCGATATATCGGTATCGCCGATTATATACAACCGATATTAGAAGAGTGCGAAAAGAATTTGCTGTATGAAAAAAAAATCTGTTAAAAGTAATTTCAATTTCTGACTTGGTCTATTACCTTGTGCACTGATAATTTCTATGTTAATTAAATCTTTAGTCCTTATTAAAAAAATTTTGAATTTTGAGTTGACAATTTATTTATTTTTACTTTACACTTTCAAGGTTGACTCTCTGTCAAATATAGCCAAGTTTTAGTTATAATAAGGACATACAAATATCAGAAGTTCATACTTCATTATTTAGCTAAGATACAGGTATTGCCGATTATAAACTTCAATATATCGGTATCGTATCGGCAAAACTATGTATCGTTACATCCCTAGTTTTTGGGTGTTTTTGTAATCAGTGTAATGATAGCTTTTTAGGCAAATTTATTTTGTTTGAATAAGTGCTGCAGTGAGGAGCATCCGCTTTATGTAAGTCTTGAATTATATTTATAAATCCTATTGGTAGAACCATTGTACGCTATGACTGCCCAACTGTTGAAGTGGCTGGGTCTGAATAACAAAGGCAATTAGTACCTACTATAGATAGGACCTTGGGCCGCAGGAAGCTATGGTTTGAAGCTCTCGATATGTACTTGCAATCACTGATTAAGAGCCATTATTAGGTAATGGGTAACAAATGATATGGACACTTCATTCCATGCCCGTCCGAGGTCAAAATGCAATGGACATCTAGACCATTTCAAAGTATAGAACATATTATAGTTACATACAGGATATCAAAAATAATGAATACCAAAGACCAATGTGTATGGAACAAGAAGAAGATAAAAAATTCTAAGTGTTCCAATGTAATGTATTGGAACACGAGTCAACATTCATTGATACTTTTAATAAATTTCAAGCTCAGTTCACAGGTATGAACTATGTTTCTGTTTATGCCTGGCTGTTGAACCTAACCAGCACTACAAATGAAAGAGACTTACCAAGAGACCAACTGACTAGTGTTACAACACGAAGAAAATAATTTAAAACAATTATATGGGGGTTTTACTTGTTATGAGGTATAATAGGGTAACTTGGGCAGCTATGGGGAATTTGTTCTACTTTCCAAACATTTCAGAACTTCAGAATAACCAAGAAATAGTAAAACAACATCGTTATCGATCTAATAAGTGGTCGTAAAGAAATTAAGTGTGCCCAACGTTTTTATGAGCTGAAAACGTTTTTAGTGCGAGAAGCAATTATAACCTTACAAAGATACCAATTGACTTTTTAAGCGTTTTGCACAGGTCAACTTTGCGTAAAACAAAACTAGTTGCAGCACAATGTTGCATAGTAACCGAGTAGGTAAACAACACTCTTTCGTGGTACCAGTTTATGAAAGAACCAGTTGGCAATGGCATTTGCAACCGAAATTCGCGTAAAGCGCTCAGCAGTCACTAAAACCAATACAAACGAGCGAGTACAACATAATCTAATAGGCAAGATAGGTATACAAACTTACCACTAACAAATTTAAAGTTTCACAAGGATCAAACTCAGTCTGTTAAGTTGTTACACCGTTGCACACTTAAATTCACACCACACAGTTTTGTTAGGAAGTAGAGGAACTGTTATAAGTTAGAGCACATAGGGCTCTCACGGAAGAACACGGACCGAGACTGCAAGCATCACATCTGACCATCGGCCATTGCTTTGCGAGTGCTTGCGATCGACGACGAACGAACACGACGTAGCGACGACGACGATGAACTTCCGCCGTCATTTTTTTTCTACCAGTAGGGAAATGTTGCTAGCAACAAGAAACATATTTCTTCTAATTGTAAAAAATATTACAATCTTGCTTTCATTACAAATACACGTATTGTATTTTCGTGTCACAAGAGAGTAATAGTACATTACACACCTAGGGTGGTAATACAAAGAAAGGCCGAGATCGCAGAAGTTTGCGGCCCGAGCTACAAAGTGAAACACCATTTATTCATTAAAAATTACATTAAATTAAAACACTTGCAATTAAAATTAAATCACATTACATAAAAATAAATCGAGTAGGTACAATATCCCTTAAGTTGACGTCGGGTCACCCGTGATACGTACATGGAAAAAAAATTATAGCAAAAAAATTTTAATTTTTTTGATAAGAACGAGTGAATTTATGTATTTTGTATAATAGAAAAAATAGATTGGCCTGGCCACATTATTAAATTAATGTCAGTGTCAAAATGAGTTCAAAACGGTAGCACTGGTTGTCATCTCAGGTAAGTTATTAATGTTTTTTGCCAGATTTCTTAATGGAGGCAGTGGTTTTTATGTATGCCCATCTTATATGCACATTTTATATCTTGATAAATTATTTTATTCATTTATCAATATTTCTATGTATTTATAAACATACCGGTTTCTAATAGTGGTAAAAAATTACTTTAGTAGAATAGTAACAATGCAACATTCTTATTTATTTATTTTCACTAGCAATACTGGTCAAAGGAGTATTACACTGTATTAAGCTTATTATTATTAATTTTTAAACGAAATTTGTGCTTACGATAAGTATTTGTAAACCTGTTCCATGTTGGTTCTAATTTATACTTTGTACTGTGATGGGATTATTTACCTTGTACCAGAATAAAAAATGTGGTATCGGTTCATTTTTGCAGTTTTGAAATATACATAAGAATCGTAAATTTTGTGAGAGGAGGTTATAATGACCTGAAAAACGTCTCTGGTTTGTTATGAATAAAATTGAAGGTTAGGTCTATCTAATAAACTCTTTCTTATTTATATTCACAATTGCAACATGTACAATGGTTAAGTACCGTGATGCTGCTTCAGCTTTCAAATTTCTCAATGGAGTCATTTGTGTATACAAACCGCCATGTGTACCCGTACGACAAGTTCAACACACAATTATAACCAATCTGTGCAAAGGTTAGATTTTAAGTAATTATTATACTCCTTTAGATATAAGATTACCCAGATCCATATTATTTACCTTTTATACCGTTCTTACTTGGTGGAGTTAAGATTAGAGCAAATAACATATATGAAAACTTTGTAACTCATAACTAAACTACCTACTCGGTTTATTCTCATTCTTTTTATTTAATTCCAGATTTAAATGCCCTGCCAGACCGTCCTATTGAGCAAAGAGTAGAAATTGTAGGAGCCACAAATGAGCCAATGAGAGTGAAGTTGGTAGCCAACTATGCAGATGATCCATTGGCTTCTGGGCCCCGGTACGCCCATGAGGACTTTCGATGTAGCTGGGCCACGCATTTGGGTCTATTTAGCAGTGGAGTGCTCTGTAAGTGTCTTTTCTATGTAAATTTGGCACACCTTTTTATTTTATTTATTTTCCAGTATAAGTACATAGTCTTTGTTGTGCTCTACAACCAGCCCAACAAACTATGTTCATCACTACTGGTCCCAGCACCATCACCTAAGAAATTACTCTGCAACAGATTAGCGAATATTATTTTAATATTGTGTGTATAGATGCAGTGGTAGCACCCAAGCTTCCATTTCTTACAACTATGTAATCTTATTGTATGTAATGGGCTGGCAGTTGGGACATGTAATAGCTACAGAGTACAGCTCTGCCAATAAACGTTTATATGTTTCTGCTAGTAAAATTCACATTTGATAGGTAATCTTTTTAACTTTGACCAGTAGTAGGCAAAGTACGGGCTGTGGGCTATTTCCGGTCCGCCAACGGTCCTTCAATACATTTAAGTAGTATATGGCCCATGATCATATAATAAAGTCAATCATTTATTTGTTAAAAGCGGGTTTCAAAACCGGTGTTGCAGGCTAAGCCTTGGAAGAAGTTCTCAACTTTTTGCCGTTTGAGGCATACAAATGTTTAAAGGTGCTTGAATAATTACAAGCCCGGTGTGTAAGTGTACATTTCAATCGTATTTAATGCGTTGAAACCGTACCATAAAAATATCGAGCATGCCGCAGTATCGCGTTTAGGTCAGAAAAAAGAGGAAATAATTTTCCGAATGATGAAACTATCTCAAAGCACTGACATTCGTTGACCCGTAACTCATATTTGCTATAAATAATCTCAGATATAGCAAAATATTGATAACATTATTCTAAAAAAATAAGTCCGTGTAGCCCCCCCCCCCCCACAAACAGTGACATTTGACATTTCGGAGACCACACACTACACTAGCGCCTCTAGCGGCGAAATTCATTCACGGTACTCATTCGCTAGTGTCGTAAATCATAGATTAAATCATTGAAATAGATTTTTTCAAACTGTATATTATTTGATCTTTTCAAGTGCTGGGTATCAACGACGGCACCAGGCTCACATACCACCTGAACACGTCTCGGCTGACGCGCGCCTTCAAGGTGCACGGGCAGCTGGGCAAGGCGACGGACACGCACTTCTGGAACGGGCGGACCGTGGAGCGCGCCACATACAACCATGTTACTAGGGAGAAGATCGACCAGGTGGTCGCTCACATGCAGAGCTCGCACCAGAAGACTATATATGAGTGAGTGATTAAGGCCACAGATCTTCGAGCAGTAGTGGCATCGAAATATGGAACGATAACATCTAACAAAGCTGACGTTAAATTTTGCCCCATAACGCCCACTTTTTAAAATCGATACGTCTTATACATTAAGTGATATTGATAACCAACTTAATGTTTACTATGTGTGAGTCTAAAGACATATGGGTCAATTGCAGAAAAAATGTACCTTTAACTTTTTTTTTTTGTCTGATCATGGTGTGTCTTATACCATTTTACTCAGAATCATGAGCACTTTTCATTTATGAAATAAAAAAGCTGGCCATAATGTCTAAAATTTCCACAACACACTGAGATTCAAATTTTTTACAAATTGAGATTCAAATTTTTTACAAATTTTGAATCTCAGTTTCGTTACGCCATTAGTAGAATAAAATAGTGAGTGCTTATTTTTTGATTTTTTAACTGGTTCGATTATCGGATGAAACAAGCGAATTTTAGAAAATCTTTTAATGCAGTTTTGTTTTAAAAATAAATGTAGGAAACATGACTTTATTTTTAAAATGAAACAAAACTGCATTAAAAGATTTAAGGTAGGTCCCCTCCAGGGCCCATATATTTTTTCCATCCTGCATATTGTCGAAGGATTTTGCATAGATCAGAAATTTTAGAAATGTGGACAAAGAGAAGCCCAACGCAATTAAATTAGTTCAAATGATTTTATTACGAATGCATACTATTTATGTAAATCCTCGTTTTCTATTGCAGTATGACCGGCCTCCACAGAGACTCTCAGACCCTGTACGACCTCGCAGCCCAAGGTCCTATCAGGCCGAGTGACAGCAAGCTGCCCGTAATTTACGGAATTAAATGTGTCCACTTCAAACCTCCCGACTTTACTTTAGGTAAAGTAACATTCGCGATTTTTTGGGTTAGAATGACCTTTATCCTTTTTTAGCTTATTAGTGTCCCACTGGTGGGCAAAGGGCCTCCATTAGACCTCCACAACTCCCTATTTGCTGTAGCCTCTGGCTAATCGGTTAGGAAAGGGACTAAGTCGTCCAGCCATCGCCGTCTTCGCCTGCCCTGCCGTCGCTTCTCATCCAGCGGCACCTATACTCTGTACTTTTAGGTATTTACAAAAAGGTAAATATAAAAACCACGCGACTCGGGTCGTTCAGCGAATCAAAGTAACGTTTTGTATCTGTGGCACAATACCACTGGCTGAACGACCCGTATCACGTGGTTTTTTTGTTTACCTTTTTTTAAATACCTAAAAGTACAGAGTATAATGAGGTCAACCGCGAAATAATTTCGCCGTTAGAGGCGCTAGTGTAGCGTGTTGTCTCCAAAATGTCAAATGTCCCTGTTTGTGGGGGGCTACACGGGTTTATTTATTATTATATAATGGTATCAATACTTTGCAATATCTGAGATTATATATGGCAAATATGAGTTACGGGTCCACGAATGTCAGCGGTTTGAGACAGTTTCGTCAATCGGAAACTAATGTCCTCTTTTTGCCGAACTAAACGCAATACTGCGGCATGCTCGATATTCTTATGGTAGGATTTAAGGCAGAAATGTATAAGTTCGTTTTCACACCGTAATAACAAACTGCCAGCTATACTTCAGGATCCCACTGGACAGTGGCGCTATCTAGTGAGCACAATAACGGAAGCCCTCATTGGGGGCCTACCGTATATACCTGCGATCCGGATGCATGCGGCTAGGCCGGCCCAGCCCCATTTGAGACTGGGCCGGGCAGTCGAAACCTTGGCTGCGTGTTTTAGTAGTATGAGTAGTAAGTGTTCGCGTTTTTCCCGTGGACATCGCAAAATGAGGGGCTTAAAAGCCTAATTTTCTTAGCTGCCTTCATATGCGTGTAAACCTTAAAACTAGGTATGTACGATACATAGTTTTGCCGATACGATACCGATACCGATATATTGAAGTTAATAATCGGCGATACCGATATCTTAGCTAAATAATGAAGTATGAACCTCAGATATTTCTATGTCCTTATTATAACTAAAACTTGCCTATATTTAACAGAGAGTCAACCTTGAAAGTGTAAAGTAAAAATAAACTCAAAATTCAATTTTTTTTTATTATAACCAAAGAATGAATTAACATGATAATTATCATTGCACAAGGTAATAGACCAATACATAAATTAAGTCAGAAATTGAAATTACCTTTCGCAGATTTTTTTTCTTACAGCAAATTCTTTTCGTGCTCTTCAAATATCGGTTGTATATAATCGGCGATGCCGATATATCGGTATCGTTACATCCCTTCTTAAAACTTAGTGATATGTACTCGAGAAGATATGTCATGTATTGTCGACAGGAAAGCCGTTTATTTGAAATCTGTATTGTACGATGTATCAAAATTCTTAACTTCCAGAGATCCAGTCGGTGAACGAGTATGAAAAGTACCTCTGGACCCTGGTGTACGATTTGGGAGTGCAACTGAAAACGTCAGCGCATTGCACTGGGGTACAGTGCTTGAGGCAAGTATTGTACAGTCGACTTCATTAACATCTACGCATATAAGAGAAGAAAAATATTTGAACACGCTTTTATGCTCCTGACAATAGGGTCGTGTTCAGATATTTTTGTTCCCGTAAGTGTGTATTTAGTATGAATTTTGAACACGGCAACCTATATGCACAGTATTCTATGACCAGTAATCTAAGGCCGAGCGTTTATGAGAATTACGCACGTACCGTGCCAGTGCTCGTAGACTGACGGTGTGGAAGGTTACACTACCTGCTCTCCTATCGGCGCTCTGTGCCACGCACACATTCACCTGTACCTTTTTATGTAGTTAAACTACTGAGTATCTTGTACTTAAGGTTCACAAACAGTGAATTTGTTAGTTTGTCTGTCTTTCTTTAATTTTAGTTATTCTTTCTCATTTGCTCAAAGGTTAGCTGGAAGAGATTCATTGATGATTGAGTAACCATTGATCTTTATACTATTTCTGTATGATTTTATGTGCAATAAAGTGTTTACATACATATAGAGGTCGATTCACGAGAGCTGGCACGAATGGAATAAACGAAAGTAATGTCACTTGTCATTGTTGAGTGACGTTCTTATACGGGTAATACGGGAGGCTCCAAATATTTTGTAAACAAGTACATAACAACACTTCTTAATTATTCAAGAAAAAATAAAAAAATACGTATTAGGTATCTGCTCATTATCAAGACTAAGCAGGTAAAAGATATGGCAGTAACGTAAATTTGACGGTTCGCTAAAAATAGTTCATGGAGTTTTTATGTAATTTACATACCCTGTTTTCACACTGACGCCGCAATCTACGAAATCATGGCGAATATGAGTAGGTATATCATACGAAATTTAGGTATTTCACTGCAATTTCCGCGTTTCACGGCGTCAGAGTGCAAACAAGGTTGCGATTGTGTAGGTAGGGATTTTTTTTGTTTATAAAATGCACAATGCAGACTGAGTTACGAAGTTGTGAGACTAGATTTTCAAAAAACACGATTATCGCTTATTGAATCAACCTGTGTTTAATCATTTTGTCACGCGCACGTAAACATTATAATTCACTCATTCAATCCATTCGTGCCAGCTCTTGTTAATCGACCTGTATAAACTTAATGCTGTCAGTCTAATTCAGAATATTTTACAGGCAAGGCAAGTTTGATGTAGCTCGCGCGATTTTAAGGAAACATTGGCGGTTGGAACACGTCGTAGAGAACATGGACGAATGCCGGAAACTTATGGAAGAGAGCGAGGGGCTGATCAGGCCCCAGACGGCCCGGCTGACGGCATAGTTTAAGTCATACACTCTGTAGTGTAGAGGTTTCACAAGTATTATAGACGCAATAGGCTACTTGATGACAGTTCAAATCAGCTTCTTTTTATGAATTGTCAAAACGCTCCGAAAGTATGCTGTTTAGTATGAAATACTATCTTGTGACGTCATGCTCAACATGGTGCCTTATTTTTAGTTTTCGTCATTGTAAAATCGTTGATGGCACGAAAATAAGTTTGAATGATTTTATCCGGGCTGTTTTGGAAGCGTAATTTGCTGGTTAGAGTTAATGAATTTATTTTGATTGTTGGCAAATACCCTATTCGGCCAACAACAAAGTATAAAGACAGACGAGTAGTCAAACTTCGGCCGTTTAGGAGTGCGCGATGCAAATTCAAGGTCAAGGCGCAGACAGTGCGATCCGAACTGGAGCATTCTTACGCATTCATAAAACTTTGCTTGTAGTGCGTTCTTTCACAGTTTTTTAACAAAAAATCACCCGTGTATGTATATTAATTCGGGCATTTCATGTGTATGTAAATAAGTAACAGAGACTTGTTTATTTAAATCGTAATTTTAAAACTACGGCAACCCACATTGGTCTTGAATTAGAATTCGGAGTTTAGATTGGCGGCACCACCTTCGTCGTGCACGTTCCCTATTGATTATTTGATGCTGATCTGATCTGCGTAGAATGGTATATCTCAAAATGCACGATTACTAAGATATACTAAGCCAAAAAATGTACATAATAGCAGTTAAGCATAAATAAAATAGTTATTAAAGTATAAAACTGTTTTGATTGCATGTCCCGGAATTCACACGAAAACAGAGATAATGTGGCCCCACTTGCCTTGGTTTCCAGCCTCCAGTTCTTATTCCTATTCCTACTTAACACATAGTACCTAACTGCCTTTTCAGGTTCAAAACGCACACTTATATCTTGCCAGAATCCGTTTCACCCACCACATTCGACCACCATAAATTGGTCTCTGGGGATTGGGACTACTCAATGTTAGAATTTAAAGTTCAACACAGAATTATTTTGGATTGGGCCGTTGTTCATGATAAGCAGCGATTTGTCGAACTTCAATGAGCATGAAAATCCCCCGTTTGAGTTTGAAGAATCCCGAAATTCAAGCGGATAAAGTTACCAGAGGCGGAGCAGACTCAAATTTGACGGATTACACCCATAAGTACACCACATACGTATGGGCATATATTCCTCAGTGTGTGTAACAATAGCAATATTGCTTTCGACTAGATTGACTGATATTATTGTGGTTTCCTTTAGGTGATTCTTAAGAGTGTTTGGTGAAGAGCAGTCATCGGATCATTTAGGTTGGACCTACAAGATTAAAAAAAGTGGCAATGTTATTTTTTTATTAAAAGTTTATTATATAGGTACTGAGGCTGTTTCTTTAGGATTAGACCTAGGTTTTAACAATTACATGTTTTATTTGTAAATCTATGATAGGTTCTGTACATGCACAAATATACCTACTGATACGTATAAATATTGTATAAAGGTAAAGATAAAAATTGAAATGGAATTCTACCCCTCGTATGCTTAGACACGGATCCTTGCCAAGCATTTGGAACTTAATATTTCAATTTTGACGCCGCATATGAGGGAATAGGGATTAACACGTCCCCTGTCCCGGTGCCCCCGATGTGGGGTCAAGGAAGGTTTTTTTCAGGACTTCGTGCTTCTCCTGTGGAGTCACTTCCACATACTGATCGCACAGTTGGGACTTGTGACTTTGTCCGATAGTTTTGCCGTAGATAGAACATAATAATATGTTCCTTACAACGAATTATGCCACATTCCATTTCCGGACGACGACTTATCAGCGGAATTCGAAAGAATTAACGCTGAGATATCTATCTTCTCGCGACACCATCACACAAGGGCCGCGACCCGGTTTGCGTCTAAATCCGAATATCCTGGACCAACTTCACTTTCGACCATGCTCGGGCTCAGCTAAGTTTCGTGTCGGAGTCTTCTTAGCAGGGCTAGGGCTCGCAAACTGACAACTAAAACTCCCAGTAACTCGATCACACACTCTACATATGACGTTTCGCGGCTAAAGGTACCTTGTGGACGCTGTCGCTTGTGCCCTTCTATCTTGACATCTTATACTAACGGAGTCGGATACGACGCAAGCGACAGCGTCCACATACCTTTAGCCGCGGAAAGTCACACAGAAGGACTGGTTGAACCCTTTCAACCATTCCCGCTGGTTCATTGCTCATTTTGAGCAATCAGCAAAGTCTCGGTGGCCGCGGCTAGCGAACCTGCTTGCTGGCTTGTAAGCCTCCACTTGGTCAGGAACCCAAGAGTCAGTAAGACTCGTAGGTCAAGTCAGGTTAAAAAAAATTGACATCCACTTTTAAAATCCATTAATGAACGTAGACAGAGAGAGATAGACAATTTAATTCATATTCTCAAATATCATTACTATTTTTTAACCAATCACCTATCAGTGAATTCTGTCTTAGAATTAAGTACCTTATTTTCATTTGGTGAGCATTTAAAAAAAATACAATTTAATGGTACTTAAGTATTGTTTATACCATCTAACCTTCAGTTTCGTCACGGCCCTTAATTGCTCAAAACATGTACACTTTTTTTAAAATGCTTGTAAGTATGCAAAATATATGAAGGGTCCACTGCAAAATATGATGAATGTCCAAAATTATTTTACACAGCAGTCACACATGTATATGTTTGGTGTCCGAATGGCATATTTATTGCAGCATTGTATTATTGCAGTGGACCCTTCAGATATTTATTATATATATATATATATATATATATATACATATATATATATACACATACATACATATATAGACAACTTTGTAGTATTGAAGCTATATACATTTCATATTATATATTTTAATTTACAATTATTTTGCTCATTATGATTTCATTAGAAAATGCATTATATAATACATACATACACACAGTCTAGACTTTACCTAACATTGATAACACTTTTTAATTTCAAAACAAAGATCCAATTACTGGTTCATATTGTCGTTCAGTTTAACATAAAAAGTGTTATTCAACAAGTTAATATAAACATCTCTAATGATAATTAGTCCGTTCTCTCTTTTTCCTGTTTCTTCAAATTACTAAGGAGGGAGCAATTAGTTTAGCTTTAATTTTACAGTAGCGATGGTCAAACACCGGTTTCGCAGGGGCAAATCTGTACTGACGTTTAATAGCGCGAGGACACATTAAACTAATTTTATTAGTTGATATCGATAAAAATTATGTATAACCGTTGTGTAATTTCAAGAACATGAATGAAGAAGAAAACTACATACACAAAAATAAACTTTTTGAGGAATTAACTTCTTTAATATTTAATATAATTTTCATAATATACAATCAACATTGTTTCCACATTTTCAGACTTTAATCTTCGTTGCCTGGGCGACAATATCCATTTTAGCCAACTAAATGACCTTTCTAGGTCAACTGGAGCAAATTCAAACAATTTATAGTATTGATGAATTTTTGCTATACGACTCAGTTCTATGAGTATAAATGAAAGAGATTTGCACGTAGTTAAATGTATTCAAACTTAGCCATTAGTTATGATAATGATGGTTAAAAATTGCTTTTTATTGATGTAGATAAACTTAGTTGATTTTTAATCAATCACTAGCACTGGGACATTTTTGGCCCCGCGGATCCGGTGTATGGTGATGGCTCTTAAATTCATAGTTCATATACAGAATTATTCCTGGATCCCCACAATTTTTTTTACTTTGTGCTAAAACACATACAATTTTAGCAAGGTTTCCAATATATTTGCATGCCTCATTTCACCTTTGACTGTTATGTGGAATCAAGCAATTATTGAACCACTTGCCAATGTATGCCTAATTCAACCATATAATATGTCCATGTGATTGTTTATAGGTGACTATAGTAATGCAAGTGACTCAAGAATCTCTGTATTTGACCATACACTAAACTAGGAATGTTAAATATTCATAAGTGGTAGACATCATAGTAATTCAGCCACATTTAGTAACCAATATTTAAGAATCATTTGGCCAGTTCATCCCTGCTTATATTAAGACAAGGAATCGCACTGTCTCAAAGCTAAGTCTTCCGGAAGTTAAACTGGCTCTTAACGCTCGGAAAAGGTCAGGAGGTGCTCGGGGTGGTTGTCGTTGGCGTGCTTGCCTGTTTCTCCATCTGTTCTATGCGTTTGTGCCTAATCATGTTAGACAGGATACCATCAAACGATGTAGTTTTCTTCTTGGCTGAACCCCGCAAGGTATCCTCGCCCTCTCGCCTGACCCGAAGCCGGAGCGAGCTGACTTCGTCCATGAAATCAAAGTCTGACTTTTCTTCTCTTATTGGAGATTGTGGTACCTCAATCTTGTTTTCCTTGGTCACTGGAACGGGCGACGGAGCTCGGCGGCCCGGGCATTTCCAGTCTAGCGTCAAAGTGCCGTTTTTATCTATTTTATTGTAAAGTTCTTCTAACTCGGAAGCTTCGACGACCCAGTGCTTCCCGATGGTTGTGCCGGCTTTGGAGAGCTCATCGTCTGAACACGTTAGGTCCCAATCGTCCCCTTGCAGCTCAGTCATGATTCGTCTAGTGGAGGATATAAAATTATACAAAACTGGATATCAGCATCTTTACAATCTTTGAATTAAAATTATTTGATACACAGGAATAATTTGACAAATCAGGATTTTGACATTTGCAAAACACGCTTATGATAGATATACACTAACACGAACGAACTATTTGATTGAACTGACTGATATACTTATTATAGAGTCTGGCTAATGAAAGATGAGACTGACATTTATTCCAAACTTTTTAAATGGCGACATTATACAAACGTCAAATGTGTCAAACGTCATTAGATTTCTGAGGATAGTATGCTGTGGTGATTTTGATACTCAATATGCAACATAAGAAAGTAACAGTTTCCGAAAATACTTACTGAATTGTTTTTGCTTTTCTTTCCGTGGCTAATGTGGGGAGTAAATATATATCATAAATAAACACTAACACTCTAATAAAAGCTATGTACTTACCAATTTTCACTAAAATCGGAAGAATTAAAAAGGTGACAACAACTCAAAAATCGGCTCAAGTATCATTACCGTTTTTGTCACCCTATAAACAGTGTTGCAACCCGTTGTTTTTTTAAATTTGCCGCTATTTTTTAGTCTCATCTTTCATTAGCCAGACTCTACTCTTTGACTGACTGTGGGTCTCCTAAGGCCGGCTATACACCTGTAAGTTTTACTTACGTAAGCACAGACCACTTAGTGGTCTGTGTACGTAAGTAAGGACGCAGCTATACGTTAGACTGAGATAGTCAGTCAGCTATCTCAGTCTAACGTATAGCTGCGTCCTTACTTACGTAAGTAAAACTTACAGGTGTAAAGCCCGCCTAATCCTATACTTTACGCTGCCCCTGCTACCTGTGCGCTGATCTGCAATTGACTTAAGGGCATGACACACGGCGAAGATACTATAATATTTATTTTCATATTACAGTATCTTAAGTTACCGAGCGATATGGAAATTTTATGAGCGATGCAAAGATGTATCTTAACAAAAATATATATTACAAGATCTTTATACAGAGTGTGCAATTAATATCGGGATCAAAATAGAGTGAATTATGTTTTATTTATTCAACAAGATTTGGTCACGAGTTTTTTTCATTACTCTTTGTAGACTTTGTAGTTTTTGTTAAAAGGTTGTAAGACTTATAAGGTTGATGTATAGGATAGGGGGCCGGTTTTGGAACTTTAACATTTTTTCATAATATTTTTTTTGCTTTTTCGGCTTAAATTGGATTGAATCTTGTAGATTACGCTAAAATAAGCATGTTTGTCAAATAAAACTTTTTTTCTCCGATCAATATTTACTGAGATATTGGGGTTCAAAGGTCAGTCATTTTCAAGTGTATTGAGACTTAAAAAAAATCGATTACCCAAAATGATGTTGGCTAAATAACTTGTTCAGATTTTAACATACAAACAATACATAATATCGTCTCGCCTGTTTCCCATTGTGGTTCAGTTTAGTAGCTACATTTTTATTCTTATAAATATCAAGAGATATGAATCAAGCAATCGGTCTCTAAAATGGCTAATTTCTTAAATATGCTCGGAAATGTAATCATTTTATTTGACGAATAAAACCGCGAATTGGCTCATTTTTGTTCTTATAATATAATTTAAAAAAATCACCGCGGTCTTTTTTAAACTATATCATTGTCGACTCAAATTGTTCGGCACTTAAAATGTGCGGCAGAAATTCTCTGGTCATATTCGAAGTCAGTATCATCATCTGATGAGCTGTCTAATAAATCTAACAGTAAGGCCGTATTATTCATATTTACTCTGTATATATATGCATTCAGTGGAGCAATATACTTGTAACCCCTAGCAAAGAGGTTTAGGTCTAAAATCCAAGTTCACCAAAATTGCAGATGTAAGTTTAGCATGGGGGCGACATATTATCGTATCTTAACCATTGTAACATTAAGATACTATAATATTTTATATCCAGGTATCTTATGATAAAATATTATAGTATCTTCGCCGTGTGTGATGCCCTTTCTTTAATCCGCAAATGTCATACCCTTATAGTGCCCCGAGTTACGGAAAAAAAGTTCACATCCGGATACCAGCACCAAATTTTAGTATGTTGTTAGGCATGGTCTCTGGACCCCAAAACTGCCAGGAGACAGTCTCTGAAAGGTCAAGGTCACCGAATATGACGTCATTCATCTAGCCGCTCCCGCGTTCTTAAGAATGTTTAATTGTGACAAAACTACACATCTCACATCCACATAAGTGATATCAAATGAAAGGTAATTAAATATGCTATAAATGACTTTTACATTTGAATTTAATAAATGTTATACTTTAGGAATTATTCACACAATAATTTTAATATCGTAAAAAGCAATACGGAAATTCAAGTTTTACAGCAAAACTAAAAACATTTAAGCTATGCAAATGTACTACAAAAACAAAAACAATTTATTAAGCTTCATAACCCAGTTTAAATCTTGAAAATCTGTCAATAAATATAGAAGCTATAGCTCAAAAACCTCAAAAAATGACTTTCACTTTTAATTTCACTTTCAATTTTAGTTTGTTTAGTTTTTATTGTAGTTGCTTTTAAATTTAATAAATGTTATACTTCAGAAATTATTCACACAATAATTTCAATGTCAAAAAAAATACGGAAATTAAGGTTTTACAGCAAAACTAAAAACACTAAGTTATGAAAATGTACTACACAAAACAAAAGCAATTATAGTACATTTAATTACCTTTCATTTGATATCTCTTATGTGGATGTGAGATGTGTAGTTTTGTCACATTTAAACATTCTTAAGAACGCGGGAGCGGCTAGATGAATGACTTCATATTCGGTGACCTTGACCTTTCAGAGACTGTCTCCCGGCAGTTTTGGAGTCCAGAGTATATGTCTAATATCATACTAAAATTTGGTGCTGGTATCCGGAAGTAATTTTTTTTTCCATAACTCGGGGCACTACGGGAGTATTTCGCGCGCTCAAGGTTTTTGAGCTATAGCTTCCATATTTATTGACAGATTTTCAAGATTTAAACTATGTTATGAAGCCTAGTAAATTGTTTATATTTTTGTAGTACATTTGCATAACTTAATGTTTTTAGTTTTGCAGTAAAACCTGAATTTCCGTATTTTTCTTTTGACATTGAAATGATTGTGTGAATAATTCCTAAAGTATAACATTTAATAAAATCAAATGTAAAGGTCATTTATAGTACATCTAATTTCCTTTCATTTGATATCTCTTAAGTGAATGTGAGATGAGTAGTTTTGTCACAATTAAACACGGGAGCGGCTAGATGAATGACGTCATATTCGGTGACCTTGACCTTTCAGAGACTGTCTCCCGGCAGTTTTGGGGTCCAGAGACCATGCCTAATAACATACTAAAATTTGGTGCTGGTATCCGGAAGTAATTTTTTTTCCCATAACTCGGCGCACTACGGGAGATTTTTCGCGCGCTCAAGGTTTTTGAGCTATAGCTTCTATATTTATTGACAGATTTTCAAGATTTAAACTGGGTTATGAAGCTTAATAAATTGCTTTTGTTTTTGTAGTACATTTGCATAGCTTAAATGTTTTTAGTTTTGCTGTAAAACTTGAATTTCCGTATTGCTTTTTACGATATTAAAATTATTGTGTGAATAATTCCTAAAGTATAACATTTATTAAATTCAAATGTAAAAGTCATTTATAGCATATTTAATTACCTTTCATTTGATATCACTTATGTGGATGTGAGATGTGTAGTTTTGTCACAATTAAACATTCTTAAGAACGCGGGAGCGGCTAGATGAATGACGTCATATTCGGTGACCTTGACCTTTCAGAGACTGTCTCCTGGCAGTTTTGGGGTCCAGAGACCATGCCTAACAACATACTAAAATTTGGTGCTGGTATCCGGATGTGAACTTTTCCCATAGAAGCATGTCCGTAACTCGGCGCACTATTAAACAAAATCGAACAATTATTTAACGTTAACCAGCGTGCACTTCCAGCTAAAATTCCAGCTCTCAGGGTAAAAACCTGGAAGGTCCTGGAAGAACAATGAGGTCGATATTAGAACATACTTAAATATTTAGTGTTCGACTGGCCGTTAATTCACTGTATTTTGCCCTTGCTGAGCATAATGCTGCGTTGCATGATATCAACAACAAAATTTGTTGTTGATATCACGCAACGTCTTGCATAATTTTTATGATATTTAATATCATAAAAATTATGCACGACACGTTTGAAAATGACGTCACTCACTAGGTTTTGTCAGCCGAGTATTTTGTTGTGTTTTTTTAAGGTAAAAAAATAATTAAATGTATCCACATTTTGTGACAAATCATTTTCTTATAGCGAGTAATAATATATCTTATAGTCTTATACAAATTCCCGTTAAAATATGGTGTCCGTCAAGATAGCGTACACCGTAAAGATATTCAGAATCTGATGCAGCCAATAAATAGTACCCAAATAGTACCGACGAAATACCTAGGTGAAAAAAATAGTACCCTTAAACTTTTCGAAATATAAGGCCTGTTCACGGTGTACGCTACCGGCGTCAAGCTGGCGTACACCGTTTGTATCTCTGGAACGGCTTTGTTTTTGGAAACGCTTTATATCTCAAAAAATAGTACCCAAATAGTACCCTAGGGCCCTAAAATTTTATTTCTCTAGCTATCGTAGAAGCCGAGATATAGTGAGCTCTTTCTATAAGGAATTCCCGGGTACGCCAGCTTGACGGTGTGAAATTTTGTACACCGTTAAGTTATGGAATATCTCGGCTTCTACGATAGCTAGAGAAATAAAAGTTTAGGGCCCTAGGGTACTATTTGGGTACTATTTTTTGAGATATAAATCGTTTCCAAAAACAAAGCCGTTCCAGAGATACAAACGGTGTACGCCAGCTTGACGCCCGGTAGCGTACACCGTGAACAGGCCTTATATTTCGAAAAGTTTAAGGGTACTATTTTTTTCACCTAGGTATTTCGTCGGTACTATTTGGGTACTATTTATTGGCTGCATCAGATTCTGAATATCTTTACGGTGTACGCTATCTTGACGGACACTAAAATATGAGATTGAACATAAGATGAGCATAAATATAAAATCGCGGTAGTGTGGATACATCGTAACGTTTTTAGTGTGGCCAAGCAACTGATAAAAGCTCAGGCTATCATTGAGTTAAACCGTACTAAAAACGACTAAAGGCTGTAGCGTCTATCGGAAGTGCGCAGCCAACGCGTCCAGTATTAATGAATTTAAGAAGTAAAATAAACTCAAACCAAATCACACCATTTTATAAAAATATGAATACATTATTAAAATTAAAATATATTCTCTTGTTGTATTTATAACTAATTATTTTTAGAGAGTAGGTCATTTGACTGTAATTGTTTAGCCGTTTTCACGACTGCGTATAAATATAAGCATGCTTGTAATAATTGTTGTGCGCTGAAAAGGCTTCGTTTTGTGCTTATTTTGCGTACATTTCTAAATAGTGATATCGTAAGTAATATCACTGAATTGTTTTAGATAAATTACAATGTAAAATGTTGTTTTAATCCGGTGATTTAACAAAACAGCAAATATTTCATCAATTTGCAACTTAGATTGGCAACACCAATAACCTCACTTTTTACATTAATGGCGGGTGCGCTTGCGTGATGCCGGCTGCATGTTATTATTGCTTTTAGTTTGGCGTCTTTTCGTTTAAATTGAAGCGTCGATTGTGTTCGCTGTTGTAAACCCTTCTCCAGTATCAATCAGTAAGTAAGTGTTCGTGATTTCTAAAGTTTATAATGTACCGTTGTAGATAAAGCGTTAGAGGCGGTGTAAGGTTTCGTGAATTTTCCATTGGAAGCGTAAGCAATATAACGCCATGCCCATGGCGCGGATACCTTGTTTTGACGAATATTAAGTCGTAATAGTAGAATTTCGTGATAAAACGCGTTATTTCCTTCGAAAACCCGGTTTATTAACCGATTTCACCTTCTACGATGTTTCGCGCCCAAGCATTACTAACTTTGTCCTTGAAACGGATCGGCGGCAAGTAACTTCGATCGATCGGGTTCTAAAGTTCGCGTCGCGTCGCTTTTTATTTTAGATCTGGGGCATATATTTTTTAAATGGGGGCTATTGATTGTGCGTTGTACGTTTTGTTAGTTGAGGGTGTGTGTGTTTCTAGTTGACAATGGTGGCTCAAAAGCGCGGTCGCGGCGCGAAGGCCCAGGCGGCGAAGCAGAAGGCTGCGCAGGCGGTTGAGGAAGTTCCGGAGGCCGGCGTCGCCGAGCCCGTGGAAGAGATGGAAGAGAACAACGGGGACTCTGAGCAAGTGGAACAAGGTTAGATTGCTTATACGCGAAATCTGTATTCTTCCCTATTTTTATCGCTTTATCAAGTACCGTTATTTCTCAAATTAGCTATATCGACGACCATAGGTTCAGTTGGCGTAAGGGGCAGGCAAATGAATGTCCTACGCCAATTGAATTTACGATCGGCGATATATATAATTTAGTAATGTGGGTAACTTTATTATCTTGTTTTACTAAATGCTATGAACTTGTGAAAATAGTGAGCGACTTTTGTGGTGTTTTTTCGTCACAAAAACAAATTTTCCTGCATAAATGCTATGTAAACTTCTAGCATACTTATTACCCCCTTCTTTTCAATGCTTATGTGTAATACTACCAAGCTAAAAGTACCACTTAGCTGATTGCCATACGAACACATTAACTGGTTATTGGTATAAGCAATTTTCATCTTTATTGAGAAATGGCGATTGGTACTTTTTGTCTAGGAATGATATGAATGTACAGTCAATATTATAAATATATCGTCGACCGTAGGCTGAATTAGCTTAAGGGACATTGTTTCGCCTGCCCCTTACCATAATTCAGCCTACGGTCGACGATATTATGTTACCTAAGTGACAAAAATATCTGTACCTTGTTACATCGCCTGATTTACGTAAAGTAGGCACATATTTGTTGTCTAGTTGCGGTAAATTAGCCCGCATTAACCTATAACCTATGCCCCTGACATAATTGTTATTTTAGAAAATTTTGTCACTTCATCCGTATAGATATTCATGACGTTGATTGAACTTATAAAATCCCATGTTCTTACAAAAGATTGAAGGTGCACCATACCCACAAATTCAAAGAAAAACCTTTATTTGAATGAATTAAAATCCCATGTTCTTACAAAAGATTGAAGGTGCACCATACCCACAAATTCAAAGAAAAACCTTTATTTGAATGAATTAAAATCCCATGTTCTTACAAAAGATTGAAGGTGCACCATACCCACAAATTCAAAGAAAAACCTTTATTTGAATGAATTAAAATCCCATGTTCTTACAAAAGATTGAAGGTGCACCATACCCACAAATTCAAAGAAAAACCTTTATTTGAATGAATTTGAAATCGTGAATAATAAGTTTATTAATCTAATCAATTTGGATGATTAGAATAGTGCAATAAAAAAAAATCTTGTACAAGTAAAACTAAAATTATGTCTAAAATGCTAATTAGTAGAAATGGACTGAGATATTCAGGTCAGGATGAAAACTAATGAATATTTCAGTATATTTCTTGCTGAACCAAATATTCTGCCCATCACTTCTAATTCATTTATATCTACCCACTTTATAATTTTGTTTAAAGTTAGATTTTTAATTAGCTTAAAGTGAATTCACAAGTACATACACAATGTGTATCACTGTTTATCATTGATATCTGCAGAATTACATGTTTTAATTTATATTTTTATGAAACAACATCTTATGGAAAATAAACAAAATGTCAATTTACTCCAACCAGGGTGGCCACTTTCTGGAAAACCGGGAAAACCGGGAAATGTCAGGGAATTTCACTAGTCATGGAAAAGTCAGGGAATTGTCAGGGAAATTTATTGAAGGTCAGGGAATTTACATCTTCACAACCTGCAAGCCTGGTCACCGAAAAATGAAAACCCGCGAAGATACAGCGTCAATGTTTGGGCATCGTTAATTTGCCTGTTGCGTACGTTACAAAAAATCGGGAAAAAATAAAGATCATGAAAAGTTCTTTGGGATTATTGTACATCATTAGAAAGAGGATAGAGCACAGAATTTTTTAAAACAATTTTAAGAACGTGGGTCTCATTAGTTTTTTTTATTGCAAATCAAAATTCATCTTTGACTAAATTTTTACATGTTGTATAACATTTGAAGGTCAGTAAAAAGAAAACTAGCAGTAACATGTCAGTAATTTTAACTCTGATACAACCGTGAAACGTTACACATCACGATGCAATAAACATTTCATCTCTTTTGCACTTACTTTTTAGGGTTCCGTAGCCAAAATGGCAAAAACGGAACCCTTATAGTTTCGTCATGTCCGTCCGTCTGTCTGTCTGTCTGTCTGTCTGTCCGTATGTCACAGGCATTTTACTCAGAAACTACATGATGGATATTGATGAAATTTGGAACATAGGTGTGTTTTATAAGCCGCTACTTAGTTTGGTATATAAATAATTAAAATAAATATTTATAGGGGGGGCACTCCATACATGTTAAAGAATGTAAAAAAAAAATTTTTCAGCAAATATCAACGTGTGGTACATAGTTCGACAGCTCTTTAAAAAGCACTATAAGGTTCCCAAGTAATGTTTTTGATTAAGTGAATGTATTTGGAAATAATCGCTCCAAAAGTTGTGTAAATTGTGTCCCCCCCCCCCTATTTTCTAAACCGTGCGTCCGAAAAATATGAAAAAAATCACGAAGGTAACGCTTAATTAATACTTTCAACGAAAATTATTTTCAACAAGATCGAATTAACCGTTTTTGAGTTATTGCCGATAAACTGCGCTTCTCAACAAAAGGACGTAATTGACAATATTTCAAATTTTCTACTCCTTCATTTTATGAGCTGGATAGAAAATAGGTGGAATTTTAAGCTACCCGTATTTTTTCTTTTTCGTTTTAACTCAATTTTTCAATTAAAAATAGCAGTTTGAAAAGTAGCTCATTCTAAAAGGGCGTATGTAGAAAATGACGTCACTTTCCCAACTAGAATCCAGAGCGACAATTACGATTTAAAAAAACTAGAATCCAGAGCGACAATTACGATTAAAAAAATAACTGTCAGGCGTTACAGCGTTGTCAACATAGGAAGTTCGGGAAGACAACGATGCTTTTGCTCCTCTTATTTGGGCTGGATTATATTTATCAATTGCCGATGTGTACTCCATCATCATAATTTCAACACGCGGCAGATTCGTGCTATCTAGAGATGGGGAAAAGCGTGATATTTGTATCACCGTGACTGTCGTTCCGATTCCAAGAAAATCACTGTGAAAAATCGCCGTGATTTTGTCACGCCTATCGCTCACATCACGATATCTATGGTTCGCTTATCTAAGTGACGTAAAGGACGCAGATGCGTTGCCGAATAAGCGCAACCATTTTCTGTTCTGTGAGCGCGACTGACGCCGTCGCATAGCTGCCAACGGAACGAAGATCGCGTTAGGTTTTCGAACGTTTTCGTGACGTGAGTGACTGAGATTACCAGGATGAAGTAAGAACCTATGTGATTTTGGAACGTCGTTCCGGCGCGGTCAGTTACGGCGATATCTTTAAGCGGCTGATCACTGTGATTTTTTCATCGTGACGTTATTTATCACCCATCTCTAGTGCTATCAGCCTGAGAAAAACCTTCTGATGTCTTCATTATATGAAAAAAATCGGTGTCCGGTAAAAGAATGCCAAGTTAATAATGTTTGAATGCGTTATCGGAGTCCGGTGGGAAAGTGCCAAGTCTTTTAAGGTCTTCGAAAACGTGCAAATGAACCAACGGTAAGAAAATTAAACTTCTAAAGCCGCTAAGCAGTTGTAACAATTTTCAAAACAAATAAACGTCAGACGGCAAGTATGTCAGAAAATGACAACGGGATACCATACACTTTTTAATCGTTTCAGCACTAAGGTCTCTCTCGATAATGCAGGGAAAATGACGTCACACTTCCGGTTCACACTAATTGACGATTTTTTCCAAAATGAATGGGAAAAAAAATCCAAAAATATTTTTTTTGAGCATAAAATACAGTTTTACCCAAATGGTTTTCGAATTAAGATCTTTTGAAAATATGAAATGTTGTCAATTGCTATGAAGATACGCTCTTTTGTTGTTGTACTTTTTTTACATCGTTTTTTTTTTTATTCAAATTTAAACACGTCGGCCCTGTAAATTCTTTAAAAACAACAAAAGAAAGAAAAAAAATACACCTGGGCCAAACATTTTTTTAGAGGGCGTAGAGGGATAGAAAATAACCCCACCTATCCGCCATTTTAATTTGGCAAACGATGGACCAAACACCCTGTATATTTCATCCTTATTACATTTAACCCTTAAATGCATAATGATGTATATCTGCATCATATATTTGATGGCCAGTGCAGCAATATGCAGCTATCCAAAATCACATTTATTTTTTTTATAAATGTGACATTTACGTGTTAGATTCCGAATACATCCATAAATATTTTTGGCAAAATTGTATTTAAAAAAGTTATTAGTTTTTTTGAGCAAAATGGTGGCAATTTTGAAAAAGTTAAATATTCAAGGTTTTCGTTGAGTGTGTTTATAACAGTTTTTAACAAAATAAGTATAGTACATTACACAACTATGGTGGTAATACAAAGAAAGGCCGAGATCGCAGAAGTTTGCAGCCCGAGCTGCAAGCGAGGGCCGTAAATATGCGATCGAGGGCTTTCTTTATTACCTCCCGTGTTGTGTACATCATTTTATGTCTACACTTGGCCAGAAAGCGGCTTTACATATCATAGCACATATCATAAAGATTACAAGTTTACTAATTTTTTTTTATATTTTTCTAGTATTTATTACGCCATTAGGTATCCACATATTTTTTTTTAGTAACGATAAAAAAAATCATGCCTTTAAGGGTTAAGATTATAGTCAGGGAAAAACTAGAAAAAACCGCTGGAAAACCGGGAAAAGTCAGGGAATTTTGATTGTTGTAAATAGTGGTCACCCTGCCAACTAACTGTAATTACCAGTAACAATTGTATTTCATTAATAATTTGACCCGGAGTGTGAATTTATGTGGATTATGTATTCTTATTAATCCCGGGAAATCCCACGTACAATAAAAATAAATAATAATTTTTGGTGGTTGTAAACACTCTTAGTTACGTCCTTCCGCGAAGTTTAGGTAAATAGGCACTACCTATTCCGAGCTCTGGTAGTTAACTTACCCACTTAAGCAACCGATTATAGTAAGAATTATCTAAGGTGTCCGAATCTTTGTTCATTCTCTTTACGAACATTCAGACACCTTAGAATCCTTATTCAGAATCCTTCCATTAACTAAAAAAAAATTGATATGAATAAACCAATATTAATGGACTACATGATACTAACCAAAATTATGATACTTAATATCATATCCTGAGATGTATAACCTGCAACTCTTCCGGTTGTGGTAGTCGAGAGGTAAAGGTTTTGTTTGTGCACTCCTATGGCTTGAAGCCCTCGTTATATTTCCTACACTGGTTCCTGTATAGAAAGTGGTAATGTCTATACAGGTACCAGTGAAGGAAATATATGTCCCGACTTTCAAAACCTGGAGTGTTTTAGTCGCAGGATCTAATATCAAGTAATACATAATTATTTCTTTGCAATAAAGTGAAAAAGTGAAAACATCAACTATGTTCAGCTCCACTGAAATATGTAAACATTTTTTAATACACTTCCTCAAAAACTTGCTTGTATTTTTCGACCAGAGCTTTTTACTTTTCAGCTAGCTTTTGTACACTTTAGAATACACTTATGTATTTGCAAAAATCAACTAGAAAGCAATAAATAAAATATCTTTAAATGTAATTAAGTTATTGCATGTCTCTTCCCACAATAATTGCATTTGATTTGGCTGAATGGTGACAACAGATACCATTTTTATGTTTCTTAAATTTTTTTTCGCAAATGTATTATATCGATACCTTTAGACTCAAAGGGCGTAAACGCCGCAGGTTTTAATGGCGTTTACGCCCTTTGAGTCTAAAGGTATCGATATTATAAAACGGCTTTTGATACACGTGCGGAAGTGTCATACTTTCTGCACTTATATCAAATAGTCATGCCTTCGATTTGCCAATCGTTTTAAATTATCCCTATTTATATGTCGTATACATATACATATATCGCTTCTTTACTTTCTCAACCACGTATCTACTCGAATAGTTTGATAGAAAAAGCTCCCGTGTTACCAGTAGAAAAGTGCGATTTTCCTATGAAACTATTCGAGTAGATACGTGGTTGAGAAAGTAAAGAAGCGATATACTGACACCACTGGGTGAATTGAATATTCGGCGTTGAACAGTGTTTTTCTTCCCTCATTATCTTCTCTGCAAATATTGTTGAAATAGGTCATGGTTAAGGTAATTTTTTTATGAAACCGAAAGGCAGTCTAGTTTGACCAAAATTATGGCGACTTACTCTTCCATTCTGGTAATAATCGCGAAATAATAATGACGTTTACCCGCGCGGTCAAAACGCTCGAATATTCACCCCTCTATAAATTAATGATCCAATAAAATGTGACGTACCCATTTTCCCTAGACCCACAAAATGGTTACTAACACAATAATACTTGTTGGTCCAAAATAAAACATTCCATTCTATAAAACGAGCATGTGTTTAGGAGACGAGGCCGGCGCCGGGGACGCGCCACTCGAGGAGGCCGCGCAGGCCGAGGGCGACGCCGCCGCGGAGGCCGGCGACGCCCCAGCCGAGGAGCCTAAGGAGGAAAAGGTACTGTATAGTGTATACCATGCGACAGGAAAGCAACCTGCAAAAGGCCTGCCGACATTAATACTCTTGAGGTTATATTTCGTGAAAACTCAAATTGGTTGACTCATTCTTTTATGATTATACTCACTCATACTTTTATGACTCATCTTTTTATGAACCAAATATGTTAACATTGTCTAATAAGCAATGTTGTTTTATTAAAGTTTTTGGTTATCATTTATTCAAAACAAAAAAAAACAGATTTACTATATGCACAACTTAGGTTTCATCAAAAGTACAATAGGGATAACGACTGGGTTAAAACGATATAGTAGTAGTTTAGTTCGTCAGTTAGATTATGGAAAAATATGGGACACATATTTCTTGGTTTATCAAAATATTAAAGTTATAGATCATCAAACTTCTGGAGTGGGGGCTTGTGACGTCACTCCTAGGTGAAAATTGTACCTAGGAGTGACGTCACTCGAAACTTCTAAGCACTCTATCCTCGTCATTTTTTGTTTGTCAAACAAAGGAAAAAAAACGTGTACAATATTTTTTATAAACTGACGGACTAAACTATTTTTTTCAGTCGTCTAGCCCATTAAGTCAAGTTAAGCTAATTAGTAAATGTAATTTGTGGTCTTTTCAGCGAGGAATAAACTTCCTTAAATCTCTCGAGGACTTATGATGATCTCTTGTACATAAAAAGTGATAGTGGTATTTGAAACTTAAATATGCGATATTCCACATTTTTTGACCGCGCTAGCTATATCCGCAGTAACTACAATCTAGGAGTCTAGGAAATTTCATCCTTATTACTATAACATAAAGGTGACTTTTCGTAGTCGCTTATATAGCGGTTACTAACGTTACCGTAAGCACGGCTGTATTCAACGGGCTTAAACAGGATCTGTATACTAGGTGGAGTCCGGCAAGCTGCTGGTGGAAAACCTGCCCTCAAGCTACCTCTTTGACTACCAGGAGAAACTGAAGGAACTCTTCTCCAAGCATGGAGAAGTCACCACTATCAAGTGAGTATGACTTTCTCAATTTTTACCTGTTTGTGACTTTGCATCTTTTATATTAACATTAACATTCAAATATCAGTCTTGTTTATTAATATTTGTTAAATTCTCTTTGAAAGTTTTGATTAAAATTGTTGTTTTTATTGATGTTCTCTGATGCGAAGCACTGGGAACGAAGTGCGGAGTACTAACTGAAGCAATTTCTTTCTTTTATAGACGTGGTCCAATCATTGTTACCGAACTGACCATAACTCCGACATTATCGGCTATAGTCGAATTCAAAAACAAAGACTCTCTGGAAAAGGTAAACAAACACCGTTTTATACAATTTTATAAGCATTTAAATAGTATAGACGCCAGTTTTGGTCGCATAAGCTGTTCCTTGAACGCTTACTACTTCTTCCAAAATTTCGATCGCCCTTCTATATAGAATGAGTATTTGAATGTTCTAATATGATGTGCCTATTGTGCTCGTGTTTGGTCTGTTTTAAATCGCGCCATCGCATAATCGAATGGCTATGGGTTCGATTCCCGGGACTGATACGTTTGCATAAACATTTGAGGATGTGTAATTATTCCAAAAATAATTCTGGCGATCAACGGATCAAAGTTCCTACATTTTGTGGGTCTATGATGTGATGACGATGACCTGCCGCCGCAGCAGATAAAATAGTTACAGTGCCATCATACTTTGTTCCACTTATGAAACATCGAGAACCACGCCTAGTTTTACATGTTTACATAAAGTAAGTAAACACCTTGGTTATACATTTGTGAAATGAAAACCAAGGCCTATTAACAACAATAGGCTACTTGATGACAGTTCAAATCAGCTTCTTTTTATGAAGTGTCAAAACGCTCCGAAAGTATGCAGTTTAGTATGAAATACTATCTCGTGACGTCATGCTCAACATGGTGCCTTATTTTTAGTTTTCGTCATTGTAAAATCGTTGATGGCACGAAAATAAGTTTGAATGATTTTATCCGGGCTGTTTTGGAAGCGTAATTTGCTGGTTAGAGTTAATGAATTTATTTTGATTGTTGTCAAATACCCTATTCTCAGTTTTTTATCTTATTGGTCTTATTAAGATATATGCTCCATGATTTTATTTTTCATAAAACTTATTAAGTTAAACCAACAGATCATTTAATCATTCTCATTAATATCGAGCTCCCATGTATGGTCACAAAGACTATAGTTCGATTTGCTATCGGTTCGATTTAAAACGGGCATTCGAATCATTTCGTAATAACAGTTATTCGAAATGATGAGAATAGGGCCCCTTGTCAGTTACATGTGTAGTGGTTCGGAAAGTTGATGCATTTGCAAGTTTCTACTCTTACAAGCGGCATGTTTTGAGCGATCGGTGATTTTAGGCAAAGTATAAAGAGCGCGCAATTCAAGGTCGAGGCGCAGACAGTGCGATTCGTACTAGGGCAGTATTACGCATACGTAAGCTTGTAATGCGTTCGTTCACGGCGCGCACACATACAAGCCGCTCGAGACCTTAAATTCCTGTATCCCAATCAGTTTTTACACAGTTCATGCACCAGAAAAATACTTTTATTCCCTTGTGAGCTAAATTCCACTATTGCGACTGATTGCTCATAATCCGTGCCGCCTGTACCATATCCGTGCAGTTTTGTCACATATGACTACATTTTGGTCTGAACAGTACGAGTGAAGTTATTTTTGCCGGTAATACCAAGGTAAGTTGACATTTAGAAAAAAAATGAGTTATTTATTTCTACTTCACCTCAATTATTTATTGTTCGCTTCAAGTGCAAAAAATGTCTCTTACGTAAACGAAAACTTAAGATTGTATTCAGTTTATGGGTCAATCAACTTTTTTACCCACACAACGCTGTCCGCAATTTTTAATTTTCGTTGTAAAATAACGCCTTTAAATAATGGTTTGTCTATGTTTAAATTTATAGTGTATGTTAGAACGTTGAATGCCCCGTCTCATAAACGTAATATGTAAATAGAAAAATATCCTTTTAGAAGATCGATTTCTTGGTAACTCCAGAGACATTTTCGGTAACGCCAGACGTCAAAAGTGTGGCTCTAAAAGTTGATTCACCCTCATATCCCGGTCGAAGATAAATACAGCTTCTGTCTGACAGGTATTCTTTATTTTCACGTCTTGGCTCGACGTAAAATGGGGTTAGTACCGAATCGTCTATGTAGCAAAATGTCCAATGACGCAAATTGACTAAAAAGCGAAGTGTCAGTGGTCCAATTAGCATTTTGCCCAATTAACATAACGTCCATAAGGGACCATTCATTTATTACGTAAGACGATTTAGGGGGTGAGGGGGGTCAACCATGTCTTATTTTTCTTACAGGGGGTGGGAGGGAGTATTGATCGTTCGTAAGAACGATCAAGTAAGATCATAAAAATGCGCAAAATAATCTTAACTTTTGAAAAAGCGCGCAAATCCGCGCGAGAGCGTAGGCGCGTGCTCGGTTGCGTGTAGGTACTTTACTAAAAAATTGCAAATAGACGTCCCTAAAAAATTGATTCTTTGAAAAATAAAAATTAAAACAGCCCAAACGTAAAATCATTTTTCCTTTAGATTCTTACGTAATAAATATTAAATAGAGGGGGAGGGGGTCAGCCGATTCTTATTTTTTCTTACATAAGGGGGGGAGGGGGTCAAAAATTGGCAAAACTCGTCTTAAATAATAAATGAATGGCCCCTAACACAGAACATCAAAATAGCAATTCGTCTGTGTAGCATAACGTCCAAATTACATAATGTCAAAAAAGCTAATACTCCAAATAAATTGTCAAATCTTATCGAAAGCAATTAGCCCAAGTAGCATAATGACCAAAATGCAAAACGTTTTATTACGATTCATCTATTTTTAGGACATACGTAACATTATACGTTTTGGACGTTTTGATATTTAGGTGTTCAGCTTTGTGGTCGACATTAGGTAATTTGCGTTATGGACGTTTTAAATACATATTTGACATTTTACGTACTTAAAAGTGTTGTTATCTAGCCGTGTCGCTTTATGGACTATATGCTAATTGTGTAATTTACTATTTAGGCATCTCCACAAAATGGTCAATTTACATAATCGACTTTTCGCTTTGTGGTCAATTTGCGTAACTGAACGTTTTGCTACGTAGACGATTCTGTACTAACCCGTAAAATGTCAAACATTTTAAGAGTACATATATCATCAACGTTAGTCAAGAAATAACTACGAAGTTAAAATGTGACGTCATTCAAAACGTAATACTTCGCCACAAGGATGATTTTTAAATGCATTTTATAGCAGTGACCACAGAAATATATCGAGGTAGAAGCAAACAGTCTATGTACCTCGCGTGCTAAAAAGAAGTGGCAACGACCTACTTTGCATGCAGTTTACTTCAGTTGTCGTTAATATTATTATCAGATTTGGGAATCTGATAATGATGGTATAATTCATTGTTCAAATGCCACCAAATGAGATCGGAAATTTATGTTTTCCATCACTAAATTACACTTGGCGTCAAACGCCAAGCTAAAAACTATTTCCTCCTATCTCGATTTATTTCTGTGGCAGTGACCTATTGCGAGGACCTTATTATTATTAACTAGTAAATTAGCTGTCCCTATTGCCTGAGAACAACTCAATCCTCCAAATAGGCCAAATAGTCTTAATTTACTTGGGAGCGTGTTTGAATACATCAATTGAAAACCTTTTGCAGTAGGTTTACAAGAGTAGACCCCAGACAGGAAATGATTTGAATTGACGAGTCGGCTCCCCCGCGTGGAAAGGGCTATCACGCCTTACTATTATGCTTATTCAGATAAACAGAGTGTAAGGTTACCCATCTTCACGCGTTGGCAGTTAAAAGAAATATGTCTAGTTATATCCGCCTGAGCCATAGGTTCCCAAATTCGCTTAGTAGAAATCTTTCAGCGTCGTGTACTGATTAGTGTGTTCGCAAAAACTAGTTTATACTAAGCTATAAATGGTTGTTTTGAGTAGGTACTTAAATTAAATCTATTTCTAACTTGTTAAGACTGGTTAAATTATATTGCTATATGACTATTTCAATGATACTACAATCGATCGAATTAATCAACAAATTTACTTGTACTGTACTTGATATTGTGATTTAATTTTTTATTTGCAAAAGCGATAGCGCCGCCCTGGATAGCATTAACCCCCCAATTTCTTCCAATGCCCCTACCGCCCATCTGGGAATCCTCAACGCCCACTGGGTAGAGACCACTTTGGGAACCTGTGATGCAATAAGTGTCGGTACCTCAAGGGTGGTACTGTGAAAATTAAGTTAGGCTTTGTATAGATCACGCAAAATTAGTACATTATAAGACATTGAGTTGCGGAAAAACAGGGCGCGGAAACATTATAATCAGGAATCGGAAATTTGGATGCTTATATACCTAAACTTTCGCGAGATACTACATTACTACGTATGATGTTTTGTATAATCGCGGAATCCGGGAACTGTCATTATTAAAATAATGTTTTTAAGAAGCTAATACCATATTTACTTAACTTTTTCCGGAATTTTGCCAACTTTAGGTATAAAAGCATCCGAATTTCCGATGCCTTATTATAATACCATATAAAGGTGGTTTTCCACCGGCAGGGCGAGACGAGACGAGCATTGAATTGAAATTTGTATGGCAAATTTTCCATCCTCTCCTCGCGCATCTTCAGTGGAATAAGTAAGGATTGACGAGGACTTGAATTGAAATATTTGTTTGTGTAAAAATGAACCGTATTGCTTCCGATATAGAGTATAAATAACAGAAACATGCTTCTCGCGCTAGGTGTTTTGTTGTGCGTTGCTATTTTATTATCTGAAAATACCGTCATGATAGAACAAGCCATTTCTACTAGAGGTCGCTGTTAACACGAAGTTTACACAAATGTTCATACTTTTGTCACCCCGTAAGTTGTAAAATGTACGGAGAAGCGTAAAATGCCGCTCACATACACTTAAGTTGCCAACTTGTTATGTGTAAGCATGACATTTGCATGTTTAAATAAAAAAAATATATAATATGAATCATCTTTTTCATACACGTTTCGAACGATCGAATCGAAACGATCGGCTCGTTGACCAACCGATAGGGATGCAATTATTCGTCAAAAAGAGATAGCGCCCCTCAAAAAAAAGTAAAGTTAGTTGTGCCAATTTTTACTGTAACAAGTAGTGGCATTCGCACTGACACCTCCACTGAGTAGATTTTGTATCATTAGTGTGAATTTTTATCCATATAAGAAAAGCAGACAGATTTCTTGAATTTTTTGAAATAAGTACTGTATTATCAGTAGATTTATCAAAAATCCGGTAGATCTACTGCTTTATCAGTAGATCTTTACCTTATGAAGCCTACAATCGACGGCTACGGCGGTTACGCGCGAGCTCGCAATTGACATTAATTAACGCCAATTTTTAGTGGAAAAGGGCCAGCTCGATTTCGATTCAATCCTCGTCTCGTCTCGCCCTGCCGGTGGAAAACCACCTTAAGTTGAGCTCGCTTAATATCATTAGTTACACATTTTCAATTTATTAGCTATTTTTAATCACCTGTGATTAGTAATGCTTTCGTAAATTAATGAGATTGGGTTAACCACGGACATCATTAAGATATCTACAGTATTAAATAGGAACTATTAAATAGTTGAACAGTCAGACTGGTTAACCATGAAGTCTAAATTTGATATCACTCCTTTTTGCGCATATGGCAAAAACTTATAATAACTGGCGTCGTCGTTTTCACGACTTTTGGATGCTGCACGCCTTAATTTTGGCGCATTTTAATATTGAAGATTCAAATTTGCTCACTTGTACTTTGTAATTAAACTTGTAGTAGTAGTCCTTTATTTCTTATTGAATTTGCGTAAAGTATAATTTTCTGGCATAAAATGGCAGCCCACCTAGAAAAATGTACGATTAAAGATAAGCACTATTACACAATGAAACTGACGAAAGCCAAAACATTTTCGCCACACAATGGATGTAATTTTGCAGCCCAGTGTTTAATGTAAACGGGTGGTCCTTATTTTATCGAGTTTCTTTTTTTCCGTCAAGCACACCTTCATTTTGTTCAAGTTCATCATAAAAGATATCAGATTTTTGAGCATGTATCATCACGTTTCCCGAAATTTTAATCAAACCTACCATTTAGTAAATACCTGTTTTTATACATTAATTCATACTTCTATTACTAAGAAAACGGTTGGCACGCATTTACCATGTTTCCATGCTCACAATCGATATCGTATAAAATGCAGCGCCGAGCCTTCGTACATACTTAAACTGCCGCCTTTGACCAAAAGTCAATATCAAGTTCTATTTGTATTTCGTGAAATAACGATGAAAAGTGACTAAATATGCAACTTTGCCATATGAGTCAAGAAACGGATAGAGTTTAAAATTTACACAATCGTTCGTTGAAGGCGTGTGTGAATGTTTTCTAAAAAAATAATTCGAATAATATTTATCAATTGGTATTCTGTTTCCGGAAAATTCATCAAATACACAACCTTTTAAATACTAAAACGTACATTTGTAATAAAAATGGCAATTTTTATATTAACGTACGGGTCAGGGTCATTCTAAGTTAAGAGGTCTCATTTGCTCTGAAAAACGGCCGTTTGTATCGCGTTGTATCGCGCGCTACAGCTATAGCTACGGATCTGGGCCTCGGCATACGAAGGGCTAACAACCGGCTTACTATCGGAAGTCGCCTAACTCTCGCAATCCCGCAGGCGCTGTCTGAAGAGGGCACCGTCCTCGACGGCAACCCGATATCCGTGGCCGTGGAGTCGCGCGCCGAGACCGCCGTGCTCGTGGGCGTGCCGTACGAGGCGGGCACCGAGTACGTCAAGCAGCTGTTCTCCCAGTGCGGCGAGGTCGCGCACATACACGAGTTCAGCAAGACCAAGTACAAGATACGTGAGTGTCCTAACTTTTACTAATAACCAACTTAGAGCAGCACTTAGCGGGTAGCCATAGCACATTTTCCGATAGAAAACAGTCTGCCACTTTTTCGAGGCCCCCCTCGCAAAAGCTGACATACTTTGCAACTTTCGCACACGAACATAAAATTTTCTTTTGATACGTATTAACCTGACCGAATTGGTACATATAAAGGGGAAATACTTTATGGGTTAAATTTCGAAGAATCCTTAGTGCACCTCTAAAACGTGTATCAATATTTCATAAGCTGTCTGCCTGCATAGATTTTGGCTGGACGTTACCTGCCAGTGCCACCTAAGTCAGGAAACTGTTTTATATTATTTATTACCTAATGGGCTGACGCAACGGCCCAAAATGAGTATTGGCGTCCGACACAAGAAAACGCCACTTCACTCGATCTGGCACAGTTTCTCGCTAGCTTACGCCAGATCCAAGGTCACGCAGATCCGCTTCTATTATTTATTATGTACATCCTAATATGTTCCGTATAAGTTCCCTACTATGGCAACCCTATTAACTTGTGCGTAATTGCTGCAGTGCGGGTGACATTCCACAACAAGGAGTGCGTGGACAAGGCGCTGAAGCTGGACCGCGAGCTGCGCATCAACGGGTTCCTCGTCACCGTCTCCAAGTACCGCGACGAGGACGAGCAGAAGGCCCACTCCGCCAACGCCAACAAGGTACGATGCCACTGTAACTAATGGCCGGCTGTGACGGACGCTATTTGTTGACGAAAGCACAGAGTGAAAATATCGCTTAATTAAATTAATATTTTGATAAAACAAAAAAATACATGTCCCATATTTTTCGATAATCTAACTGACGGACTAAATAGAATTATATCGTTTTAACTCAGTCGTCATCCCTATTACTACCAGTGCTTCTATAAGCATAACTGACCGCGACTATCGCGCGACCGAGCGCGACCCGTCACTATCACATTATATTGAAAGGAAAGGGACATGTAGTAGATGTCGTGCGAGAAAAGAGTCACGCGTCACAGTTGTGCTAGAGATGTTACATGGAATTACACTGAACGATAAACCGTGGCGGCGTCAGATCATTTTGCATGTCTTCATAAATTGCCAACGATTATACAAAAAATTGTTACGTTAATCATCAATTTATTTCGTAATATGACTTGCTTGCAGCTAAAGTAAATGCCTTATAATTGACAGAACAAGCGGCAGCACCCGCAGCAACAGCAGAACCGCAACGCGAACCCCAACTCCAACGCGAGCCCTAACGCGAACCCCAACCCCAACCGCCAGAACAACTACAGGCCGCGCGGGGGCGCTTTCAACGCACGCGGCAACTTCAGAGGTGAGTCTAGGGTTACCAGATTGAATGACCCTATTATCAGGAGAAAAAAACAATGTCGGGATTTTGAGACTGGTCGGGAGATGCCCCGCGCGCTCGACGCGATCTTTTTTTTAACCTGAAAGAGCAGAAATTTTCGCTGGTTGGACCACCTTGAGTAGATCGGACTAAGTTTTAAAATGAAGTAGTTTGTCGGGAGATTTTCTTCTTTGTCCCAACAAAGTCAATCAAGTCAAAGTCGGGAGGATATACAAAAAATCGGGAGAATCCCGCCAGACCATCTGGCAACCCTAGGTGAGTCCCGCTGGCCTAGCGCAATTACAGATGCGGAACCTTTCCAAAAAGATGGAAAAGTACTCGGAAATTTCTAGACACTCAAGATGTTATTGATAGTTTCTTTTTTGCAAAGTTCCCTACAGGAAATTTAAGAAATTAAAAGCTTCACGTGGAATGTTTTGCAATTTTGGAAACTTTTCAAGACACCAACAAGAAAAACTGCTTCGCGCGACAGCGAATAATTCACGCTATATTGAATGGAAAGGGAGAGGTAATATTTTCATTGCCGTAGACATAAAATACTAATCGGTTAGTTATTTTAAAAAAATCAGAAGAATCTGATTTGGAGTCCTCCGCAGAGGCCTTAAAGAGGCCCCACCCAGGGCGCTAAAGTGCATACTTTGAGGATAGCTGATTTATCTATGCGGTACTTGTTAATCGTATAGATACTGCTAAAACGTTAGTACAAAAACTAAAAAAAATTATTTCTTTTGTTACAGGTGGCCGCGGCCGCGGCGGATTCCCCACTCGCGGGTTCCCGGCGCGCGGGGGCTACGCCCCTGTCAACAGCTACGCCATGCCTGGATTCATGGTCAGTATACGTGTGCGAGTCGCTCCGCCGAGTGACGACTTAACTCAGGGGTCTCCAAAATATTTGACTGACTGTAAAAATCTGGCCGAAACTTTGAGATATGCGAGATTGGTGCAAAGGGCGCCATCATGTCGGGTCTCTTCGTGGCAGTTCCCCTTGCATTACGAACAGTACTCGTTGCCAAAACACCATATTCAGACAATATAATATGTATGTAGAGGCGTTGAACATTGATATGTATTGGTATGGTATGGAATATTTTTTTAGTGTGGAGCTATCTACCCGACTGATCCATCTTGTAACTGTCTGGTCCACCTAATTGTGAAGTTCAGTACAATAGAGGAAATAAATAACATTTTCCAAAGTTTCCTTTTAATATACGCTCAAAGGTTATTGACACTGTTGCTTACGCCTCGGCACGTTTCTTACAAACCTGTTTCTATTTAATTGTATGTAAACTTGTAGAGTAAACCAATTTATTCACCGTGAAATCTCTCGCGATCAATTAACGCTTTTTTTAGTTAGATACGCTTATTATTTCATTGGCCTTAATATACTTTGAAGGTGGAAAATTCGAAACTGTAATAAGTTCTCGTGAATGTTTTACGCTATATCTAGTAAATAATCTCATAAAAATTAGCGGCTTAATTGCGTGGCATACGAAATTTAGTTAAGTTTGGTTTCCTTTTCGATTCATCTATCGACGTAGCATTGATAAGGAAAACCATTTAAGCATTTACACCCTTTCTGTTTTAACATTTCATAAAAGGCAAGTGTTTTGACTACCAGAAGAGTACCGTATTGAATGTTGCTACTGCTATGTTGCTTAAACAAATGAAATACCTACCTATCCGTATCTACCCTTCATGTTTCAATGCTTGGAAGCAGCAAATTTGTATTGCATATCATTATCAGCCAGTACGTCACGCAGCGACTCAAAGGATCTAAGTTTTAGCTTGCAACTTGTAAATTACCCTACAAGTACAAATTGTAAGTGTCGCCGTCAATATCGTTACTAATATAATTTGACTCTTGAACTAGTAATAATAAGAGTTTGTAATCGGAGGTCATACTGCTATGGTCCATCAAAGCCGAAGCGACGGACGGTCCCACATATATTTACGCGTAAATATGAACTGATTACTAGTTCACGTTTCATGACGATGGCGAAGTTGATATGTGATGTTCCCAAGCAAACGGTGCCATTTTACAACTTTTTATTGTTGTTACAAAAACAATAAAAAGTTTTTAATATAAAAATGCGAGCAAACATCAGCAGCCGAACGAAGTCCACTGGCGGGGCTTGGTTTTAACTTGATCTTGGCTATGTTTTGCTTGGGAATAAATATATATGTATCATGTTTATTTGTCGCTTTGCCTGTTATACTAGCCTTTCGAATCACTTCTTTTAATTTTATTTGCCTGCACCTAACCTCATGCATCGCATTAAACTGTATTTTTTTGCAACTTTAGTAAATGCTTTATTGCTCATTGCATGTTCATTTTTTATTATTCTTTCATAAAGTCAAATGCTTACCTATCGCGAATAAAAAAAAAAAAAATTGTTATAGTACTATTAGAAACGAGTGCATAGAAAGATGTGCAAAGAAATGCAGTGGGATTTTATTGTGTGGACCTAACCCGGAATATATAGTCGGCCGCAAATAACGGTTTCAGTTGAGATTCAGTCATTTGGTTGGCTAGATGTGAAATCGTTTATTCCTTGTTTTATTTGGGTAACAATTTTTCCGTCAATTCACCTTTTTGCTGGAAACAGCGATTTTTTTATAAACCCTACCACACAATAAGATCTATACGAAATATTAACACTACTTATAAAGATACAATACAATACAATCATACTTTATTGCACACCAAAAGAAAATTACATTGCAAACTTATATAAAAATAGTGGTAAACAATAGGCAAAGATCCTTCCATTCTTCAGATGTGGCAAGATCTGCTTTTCTTTGCCTTAACTTGTTCTGTGCATTCTTTTCAGAGGTACCGGTTTTAGATACGACATAGGCGCAGGTAACATAATTATGATCATTGCTTACACCTGCTTTGTTGTTTGAATCATGTGTATTTATCAATTACCGTAGGGCCTTGGGAATTTTGCATGCTATATACTACATACATACAACATACTACATACCTTATACTCGTACGTTTCCTTATTTCCATTACTTTTCTATTCGCCAGCGTAGCAAGTCCTACTTGGGTCATTCTTGAAAATTTTCATTCCTCTGTGCAGACGCATATTGGCGAATATTCAGAAGATCTCGCCTCTTTAGAATGGCATTTTTCTTTATTATGTGTTTCCGGCCAAGCACTACAAACTAACCAAAATGCTGTTCTAATCATCGAAATATAAATGTATGGAACGTTAATGACGAACTAAAATGAAGTTAAAATTTGCCCTATAATGCCCACTTTTTAAAATCAATAAGTCTCATGTATCAGTGGAGCTGATAGCCAACTTAATAATTACTATGTTCGAGTCTAAGTCTGAGAAGACCCAATTTGAAAATGGTTGCATATCGTTTAAAAGAGAAATAATTGTGATTGGTTACAAACTTACTGCGCTCATTCCTAAAATACCACATTTTTAAAATCCAGATTCTTGATACATCTGATTCTCCGTATACCAGATTCCCAAAATAATACATCCAACAAAGACATTTAGATCCTTGAGTAACCTACGATTTTATAATCTAGTGTAACGGGAATGTGATAAGGCAGGAATCTGATAAATCGAGAAATTGGTATTTTGGGCATGAGCGACTTACTGACGTGAGATATTCATTTGATGTTATAGTTATTTTCTTCAAGAGTAAGTACTACCTCCGCCCCTTTGGTACGTATTTCGCGTGGCCCATTTAGAGCGGGAGTTACGCTTCCATCCTGTTTCTGTATGATTTTATTTGCAATAAGTGTTTACGTACATACATATTATATTCCGATGATTCTAATGAGGTTGAATCTTGAGAATATTTGTGCCCAGGTGAATGATATCCTTCAAGGTCCAGCCTATTCTGTCGCGCAACAGAACACGACCTGTCACTTTGGTATCGTTTGGTAACTAAAAGTTCGTAACCAGCTTCGAAACAGGAAGAAAATCCCTTTCAGTGACTGGCTTCAAAACGGGAATTTCGGATTCCCATTTTGTAGCCAGTTACAAAACTTTGTTACCAATCGGCACTACGCAGGCCCATTACGTAACCAGCTACACAGGGAATTTCGGATTCCCATTTTGTAGCCAGTTACAAAACTTTGTTACCAATCGGCACTACGCAGGCCCATTACGTAACCAGCTACAAACAGAGAATTTCGGATTCCCATTTTGTAGCCAGTTACAAAACTTGGTTACCAAAGGGGCACCAAAGGGACCTGTCACTTTTGCACTATTATTAATGAAAAGGGTGAACTAGTATTTGACGCGTTATACAATAGTCTATTTTACTCTACCTGAAATTTGTTGAAATTACCAAGATCCTGTCAAAATGAGCGAAATAAGTAAACATGTTGAAGTTTTGAGTTCGATACCCAAACTTGTTTTATGAGCCTTAAAGTTGGGCGGGGAAAGCCGATTTTAAAAGTACGAGTATGAAAATCTTAAAAACTTAAATACCTTTAAACAGCTCATTAAAATGTATGGTAACTTTGTTATGAAATCGTTAAGATAAACGAAAGTTTTAACATAGTTGCATGTAAATTTTTTGATGTCTCCATATCAAATATAACCGTGTGACGTCACAAAGCCAGTATGCTTTAGTATGGAGCGTTTTTGGGAAAGTCCAAAAATGTGAGTTTAGCATTGTGTCTCGGTGAGTTGTTACGAGTATGACATTGAAGTAGTTTTTTCACTAATATTTTTATTATTGAAAGGTCTTTCTGAAACATACCACAGAAAAAGAATTGTAAATAAAATAGCCTATTGAGCCGAAAAAATATTATTTTATTTAATTTATTTAACCCAAATAAATGGCGTACATTTTGGTTGAGCTGACGATTCATGGAGACCCCGGAATAGATCTTCCTCTATTTGAACTTAATCATTCTAATTTTAGGAAATAAAGTCGAACAAATAAAGCCTTTGCTCCCACCCACTAGTTTTGTGATGTAATTCTCATTTGTTTTTGTCTTTATTGAGTTCTCACGTACCTCTATGTATTGTCCACTTCATAACGATAGCAAAATTATATTTGTTTAGCAAATTTTAGTAATAACTTGTCATTCATAATTTTGTTACTGTGATGAAGTGGTTCTTGAAAACGATAGAACACTTAGGCTGTTGGCTTGTTTGATTACATTGTTGGCTCGTTACATTAACAGTACAAATCTAGCCATTTTGCCGTTCCCATTTCCGATCAGCTATCGGCAACTCTCCAAGCAGTTGTGTGAACACCCTTTGAACCATGAAAATGTACAGATACTTAATTCAGTTTTTGCACAGCAGGGCGGATTCATGAACGACGGTCAACGGCCGAACAAGCGGCCCCGGCAAATGTAAACCAGAGAACCAGTCGAGCGTGCGTCGTGCGTCGCGCGCCGTGCGTCATGCGTCGCGCGCCGTGCGTCGTGCCCGTGCGTCGCGCGCGTAACGCCCTCGTAAATGTCAGTCGTGTGTGTGTGAACGTCCCTACAGACTACAGTGACATGTTACTTGCAGTATCATAAATCTAGCGAATTGTATTTACATAAGTGCATGAAATAATAGGAGTAAGTTATTGTCTTTTGCAGGTAATAAATACTATTACTAACACTGGAGTTGTTTTATTTCATTTTGTTTACCCACTTTACACCTGGTGCTTGGTTGAGATTTTACTCTACCTGTATAGTTCATGGAGTTATTAACGTAACACAATGTTTCTGTACTAATACAATAGTATCGTTTGTTGTGACATCGATATGTCGCCGAAGCTCTCTGTCCCTTTCACTCTGACAATGGATAGAAAAGGAAAAGAGATAGCGTCGACGATATATCGGCGAGATGTGAAAACGGGCTTACCCTGCTTCTACTTAGTCGGGGAATAAATTGGCTTTTCCTCATCAATGTCGAAAAGTGAAAGTACCTGAGACCGACAGTTTGTTAAGATTTACATATATAGGTATAACTAACCTAACCTAACCATATAAAGCTATATAGTCCTAGGCATAATTTAAAACTCCTATTATGAAAACGCATAACAGTCTAGGCATACGATGATTGAACATATAAAAACGCATACAATTTAATTAGCATACCGGTTGATTTTTGGTGAAATTCGTATAATATTGTTAGGTATACTGAACGCTTAAAAGTATGCGTTCGGTATAGAATGAGCCTCTTTGAAAACCAATTCCAAGTTTATTGTTCTCTGAATCCCAACTTTATGGGTTTTCTTACTACTAGGTAGTAAATGCTGGCGAAATCGACTTACTACCAAAAAAGTAGGGTAGGTTAGGTTTGAAGGGTTTGAACTGTGACCCCAACAACCCAACATAAACGAGCTGCTACTAGAAATATAGGTTAGGTTTGAACTGCTAACCTTAACAGAAATTAAAATTTCGAACCTCCGATGAGGCCTAGTAAAATTATACTTTTTAATATTTATAAAAACTAATGTTATACTTAGTAAATTTTATGCGAATTAAAATGGAATTAAAATATATATTTTAATAAACGAATATATAATAATGCGTAACAACGGTATGCATTGTCAAAATAGGAAGATTTACTGTATGCGTTTTAATATAGACCCAGATAGTACCTACCTACATAAACGTTCTAAATATAATGCGACGTAGTCAGGCAAAAGGTACCGCTTTGCAGCTTGGCTGTAAGGACGAAATCGCATCTTTATTGTTGTAGCGCATTGCTAGCACCTCATTAACAACCTAGTGAAGTACATATTACCTTTTGACTGAGCGAGACATAATTCTAAGTCGAATGGACCGTAGATATGCAGAAACCAATGAATGCTGAAGGCATAAGATTAAACTTTCTGCTTAACTGCGATATAACCCAAGTAAGTATACGAAACTTGCCTCTGGTCTGTTTCTGCCAGACTATGGTTTCATTGCAATGGCAACGATCATTTTTCGTAAAGAATAACCTCCGAGGACCGTCCGCACCGTATACTATGCTTGGCTAAACAGCGCATTTAGTTAGTTGAGCGCGCCGCGAGCGAACGCGCAAAATGTCTAAAATACTGCTCACATGTCTATTACTGACTGTAAACGCTCAGCGCAATAGTTCTAAGAAAAGTTTACGGGTTCAGTTTCGAGGGGAGGTCCTGGAGAGTTTGTACAATGTGTACGACCCGTCGTATTTGGCGCTCGTGTGGCCGACTATACGCAACGGGGTCCATTTGGTGCTGAACGGCGACTGTTACGATGATTTGAAGGTGTTCTTCAGCGATTTCAATAAGGGACGCGCTTGGACGTATTTAGGTAAGTATTATTTTATTACAGTACACCACTGATTACAGATTTAACTAGATGTCTCATATTTGTCACTTGTAGTGCTAATAATGAAGAGTCCCCGAAATTAACACGTTCCCGGTCCCGGTGCCCTCAATGACATGACATGACCCCCATGAAGGGTTCTTCAGGAGTCCGTGCTTCCACTATGGGGTCACTTCCCCATACTGATTGCACAGTTGGGACTTGTGACATTGTCCGATAGTTTTGTATGGGGACAGAGAACGTGTTAAGAATGCTATCGCGAATTCTAAGGTTCCGAAATATGATAATTATAATGTTCCTGGATATATATGCCACTGCTTTGACCTTCAGATTACAGGTAGAGCATGTGCCCTGGGTACTATCCAAAGGGGAAATAATCATCAAAATTCCTTAAAAACTTTCACTTCCTATCGTCAATCCTTTTAGTGCTCAATTTTATGACGCATTGCTTTCTCAATACGCCGGTTTTTAGCAAAGGGCACGTTGACATTTTATTCATTTTAGGGTTACTTTATTCATAAGCAAAAATGGAACCCTTATAGGATCCTTTGCCCGTCTGTCGGTGCGACTGTCAAACACCTTTTCCCCAGGAACGCGTGGAGGTATCAAGCGAAAATTAATATCAAATACTCAGGTTTGCAATCCCTGGGAGCAGTGAAAAATCAAACTTCTATGTCAACGCAATCAAAAGATACAGCCGTTTATGCTCCATTTACGCCTCATATTTTGACGCTCGCAAAGGAATCAAAACCTCTAGGGTACTTCCAGTAGACCTAGAATCATGTTTGGCAAGAAGCAATGTCATGTAGCACAAGTTAAAAAAAACTGAAAGCCGTAAATTTGTACGGTGGTACGGAACCCTTCGTGTGCGAATCTTCGTATGGCGTTTGCTCTGGCCGCCTCGTATGCTCGGTCCGGCCTTGCTTACAGTTTAATCCTATGTACATAAGACAAAGTCGGGTTAGTTAGTTACACCATTTATGACTCGCGAACGGGTGGACCGATTTTTATGATCTTTGATTTTTTGGGTTTGTCTGTGCCCCGAATAATAGAATAACTATTAAACAAATAAAAATTCTGAAGCGGAAAGAAGTTCGCCGGGACAGCGCGGCTGCTCCATATCAAAACCTAGTAAGTGCTCCAGATCAAATTTTAAAAAGGGCGTAAAAAGATTTTTGTGTTTACGTCTTTACGCCTTTTTCAAAATGTAATCTGGAGCACTTATTAGGTTTTGATATGGGGCAGCCGAGCTAGTTTAAAATAAAAGAGCGACTAGCGATAGCGCAAGCTCCTATGTGACGATCACGCATTTTGCGCAAGTGATACCGTCGTGGATACACGGAGATCCGATAAGATAATGTACCTACATAAGTTAGCAAAACTATTTTTATTTTTGTAGGGTTAGGTTTTCTAGGCAGGAAGGGCAAGCAACTAGAAAACTTATATACGATGGTGGCCTAGTTGCTTGTAGGGTGGACTCGATATCGCGAGACACCGGGTTCGAATCCCAGCGGTCGCCATGTACCATTTAGTTTTGCTAACCTATGTAGGTACAGTATGTACATGCTTTGGTAACCAACGTCAGTAGGTTTGTAACCAATTACAGATTTTTGTCTTTTAAACGGTACCTATGCAACCTATCCGAAAATGTCGTCTACTCAAAGTTTATGTGAAGTTTGTCATAAATAACTTTAGACCCAAACATAGTAATCAGTAAGTTGGTTATCAACACCGCTTGATACATAAGACGTATTGATTATGGGCCAAATTTCAACGTCAGTTCTGTTAGGCGTTATCGTTTCATACATTTATATTTCGATGCTTTTGATTTGCCGTTTAATATACTTACTGTTACGTAACGCATACATCTAATGGTGAAAAAAACTTCGCAACATGCAAACATCGATCAATCATGCAGCATTGTCACTCACGTCCAGTTCGTCGAATCCTAAAAAAAAGGTAAATAACTGTATCTATAGTAACGCACCGGGTCGCCGACATCGGTAAAAAACGTATAAAAACTGACATGCAATTGCATCCACAATTGCACTCACTTGTTGGTGCTTAAGTTTACGGAATAGAGTTCATTTTGGCGCGGCAGATTTAATTGTAGCGAGAGTTGGCGTGTAAAATTGAATAAACAGTGAAAATGTAATTGCTTGAAGCACGCTATGGGGGACGTAGCGGTTCGCGTCCTAGCGTGACAATTACGGGCTCACATCTCGGCTAAACTACTATTTTTAATTACTTGAGTTGGGTTATGGTTTTTATTGACTAACCAATTCGATAAATTGGGTCGAGAATGCCAATTGCATGATTCTCCGTCATTACCTTATTACGTGGATCAATCCAATTCATTTATTTTGTACAGTCAAGGGCACCAATATTTATTTTATACCCCACAAAGTTTCAAAAAATATGTATACAGGTCTTATTATTACGGCAGTATATAAATATTTTGGAACTTTGTGTGGATATTTTATGTTTGCCCTTGACTGTACATAGATCTCCGGGGCTGTTTGGAGCGGTCCGCCCTGGCTGCCAAGCACTGAGGACACAGCGGACCGCATGTCTTATGCTGGTGGGGCCTGCCAATTGCACCTCCCCCCCACCTCGGGCGAAAAAAATCAAAAAGTAGACCTCCGTTACTTACGCCGCTCCGGACGTCCGACTGGCTTAAACCCGAAACCGCCACTGCTCTGGGGTGAGAAGAATCGCCGCAAGAAATTCATCAGATCGTGTCGAGAGCAACTGGGTAGCCTGTAATGTAATCAAACTCGCATCGTTCTCGCCCCATCTAAATGGGGCCTAAGGCGGCCAAGAGCTCTGCGTTCTGCATGGCACCAAATGCATTCTTCATGTTAGCAGACCTGGTCGAGATCCGTCCTCTAGGCTAGCTTTCGTCTTGGCCAAGTAAGATGCTTCTCTCGAAGGTAGTTGAGGACAATGGAATATTGAAATTCGAAGAGCCTGAGTTCAGTTCAGTGGTTACATTTAAATCAGGGTTTCTTAAAGTGTGGTCCATGGACCCCTTAGGGGTCCGTGGTACGAGAGCCGGGGGTCCGTGGCTATGCCTTCAACACAAACTTTCATGTGCCTTTGATTTTCTTTTTGTCTGATTATATTCGGAAAGGGTCCGTAAGGTTTTCGAAATAATGTAAGGGGTCCGTGACCAAAAAAAGTTTAAGAACCTCTGATTTAAATGTAACCTTAGTTTTCGAATTTCAGCGACTTATGTCAGTTTTGTTATCAAGTATTTTATATAAAAATAAATTCGGTTCATAGTAGGTAGAGAGTGTTGCGATAGCGTTCCACACGCGACGCGTAACATAAATGACGTTGTGTTTTTTCTCAAAACCAGTAATAACTTAATTTGTTTTTTTTTTATAGTTGTTATATTAGTTAATTCTTTGCCTTTTTTAAATATTTAATAATAATAAATATACCGCACCTATGCATAATATTGAGCGTTATGCTATAAGCCCGGGGTTTTACTCGAGATCATGGAGGTCCCGGGTTCGAATCCCAGCGGTCGTAACGTACCACTGAGTTTTAGCTTTTGTAAATTAGGTAGGTACCTCAATACTGCTGTAGTAACCAACGCTCTGACGGTGAGGGCAAACATCGTTAGGGAGCCTGCGCATTAAGGAAACTTAGGCTGCAGCTCCACTGAGGCGGAGACGAGACGTGTAGTGTTCGCTGTTTCCATTGAAGCGGAGTGGATGTGTGGGTATTTCAACTAATTGGTTGATGCTACACGTTTCCTCTCCGCTCCGCTCGTCTCCGCCTCAGTGGAGCCGCAGCCTCAACGTGGAAGCACGATCCCGACTTTCAGGATACCCTGTAGCGTACCCTGATGAAAACGGAGTAAAGTAAAAAATCCATTAATTATACGTACCTATCATCATCTCATCAGCCGAAGTCGTTCACTGCTAAATATAAAAAGTATTCATCATCACAGTCTCGTTTGAAGAACGCCATTACAACCCTCTTTCCGCTATGCCTGTGACTTAACATATAGATGACCCGTTAAGTTGAGCAATTGTGCTGGCTATGTGGGTAAGGTACCTAACTTAGTTTTTTATATCTCTTCATTCCTTATTCGATATCGTAAGACAATTATTAGGTGTCGTGTATATTGTAAGTCGATTCATATAATATACGAAAGTGAGTTTGTTCCGCTTTCTCACTTTTAACTACCGATGGTCGTCATGATATTGTGCATTCATGACGTCAGAGGTGTAAGGACACGGTGCACCTTTAAAGTGCGGATTATTTAATAGTCTTGGTTATGGTTACTGCATCGTGATGCCTGGGGTGTCACGATACTATCCCAGGAGCGTCACGATACTGTACCTGGGGCGTCGCGGATGAAACGATACGCCCTACGATACAAACCCACGGCATCACGATGCCTAGTAACCAAAACTACCAAATTTATAAATGTGCAGCGGTGGACGCGTCCGGGCGCTACAACTCGGGAGCGTTCAGCGGGCGACGCCACTGGCTGGGCTCAAAGCAGCAGTGCTTGAATTTGGTGAGTTCCTATTTGCTTTTTCTTTATTTCCTATATGTTATTTACAATTTGACCCATTGCGCGTAGCAACAATATTACCTAAACTCATACTACTATGATAACAATTAACGGATTAGTAGTAGGGGCCAATAAAGTAAGAAAAATGTCGCTATAAGCTTTCGTATTTACTGGCCAAGGTTTGTATACTATTTTTCTGTTCGACGGAGCCAGAAAGCGGCATCTTCGTTTAGCGCAGCGGCCGGCAAGGTGACGCTTTCCGGCCGGAGGGCAGACAAGATACTTATTGCATTGTTTAGTTCTCAAAATATGTCATTTACCTTATTTTTTACACGACTGCTCAAAAAAGGAGTTATAAATGTTTTCGGGTGTCGTATATGCATGTGAGTTTCTTTATTTCATTAACTAATACCTAGTTCTTTATTTCATAAATTAATTTGTAAAAGTAAAGGAAAGGGAAGGTCTTTGCTTAGCAGTGGGACACTTAACAACCTTAGAAACAGGAACACTAGAATTTACTTTCTGTTTTAGGATCAAAATAAGAGAATCAGGGAAGAAAAAGAAACTCTGAGCAACTACCGGAACGAAGTTTACCTTGACGACATGCTGCGCAAGGAGTTCAGCCAAGGTAAAGCACTTCTTGTTACTAGTCCTGTTAGAACTGCGCATATCACACGCTATAACAATGCCATCACATTAGAAGAGTGTTGATTACGTAGTTGACTCAGTTAATTAGACGTCTGTCATTACACAGTGGGGCAGACGAGGAAGTCGTTGAGCGAACAAGAGAAGTTGCACCGCGCCCGGGAGCCGGCCGTCCGCCTCGCGTACTCCACCGTGCGGGTGCGCCTTAACATCACCAAGCTCACCATGCCGAAGGTGTGTTTATAATAAACCCATGGACGTATATAAGAGGATTTAGGGGGTTCACCCCCTCCTTCGAACTCGATGACCAATGAAATTCTTTGTTTCGTGCTCGTTGTGTTCGTATTTTCATCTGGTTGTGCTCTTACTTGTGGGAGGGACTTTCTTTATATCTACCTACGTGCTTGTTCAAACTTCAAACACTGATCACAAGCATATTTGGCACAAGAAAGCCGCGACATATTGAAAATTTTGTTGTCTTATTACCTATGCTAAAAACTATCTGCAAGGGGTGAAACCAGTTGAGCGCTGTCAGTGATACCTGCCTACCAAGCAATTCTTCTTGTTGTAGATAATCTATGAGAGCCCAGAGAGTTTTATTATGGTGAACACTGATTATGTTGGATCTAGTTGATAATTTTATCTCTTCCAGTGCCTCGAGATAGTCCAAGGCCTGTGCCTCCCTCGCACCTGCTCACCCGAAGACATCACCGCCATCATCAACTTCTCCGTCATGATCACGGACACCCTGAAGTCCAACAAGACCACCCCCAGAACCGTCCAAGTCACCTCCTCCCGACGCATTGAGAATTCTTACGACGTGACTAAGGACTATGAAGCTCTAAGTCTATTATCCATCACTTTATTCCTGCTGATTCTATCCATAATCGCAACTATGGTGGATTATAATCTTCTGAAATGCAAAAGAAAAGTCGCATCAAAAACTTTCAACGTTCAAAAGTACAACAACGATCTGAATGAAACCGACCGTAAAACAAACTTGGTGGATGAATCTTTGACTATAAACAATATCGAGAACTCTAATATCAATTTGGTTACGGTTAAGAAGGTGATGAAACACAACGCGATGCCTCCGTCTATTACGCTGGACGTAGTATCATTGGAGAATGGATCTAACAGCTGCAAACGTTGTGGGAAATATAAGAAACAATGCGTGAATCCTATGAAGAGCGACAACTTCCAGCCGTGTCCTCGAGTCAAGTATGATAACTCCTTCGCTAGTCTGAGAGTAAAGAGGAGTATGTACCAGTATCTGCTGCTCTGTTTCTCTTTGAACTATGGATGGAAAAGGATCTTTAATACCAACATGGCGAACAAGGATCTGTCGATCATGCACGCGTTCAGGATAGTGACGACGTTCTGGGTGGTGTTCATACATTTGGCTACCATGGTCAGTTATTTGTCAGGTTAGTGTTTTTATCCGTCTTATAGTATTGTAGTAATGCAACAGACACTTCCTATTTTTCTCCTACGGCTGAGTTCGCAAAACTCTATACATAAGAATTTGTCCGCTACATAAGGACCACCTAACTAAAAAAAAAGTGGTAGTATGTACGCCCTCATGATATAACCAATATAACCCAAAAACTTAATCAAACTGCAGCGTGTCAGCGTGCAGCGTTCAATAAATAATAAAGAAATACAAGTCACACGAAACCCCTTATAGAATAATCGAATACAAAATAATGATATTTCAAATTTGACTTTTTGTAGGTTGGATCCTTTTTCGAATTGTTGCCATTGATTGTTGCAGACGACAGCATAGACATGAACAACCATAACAACGTGTTCATGATCCTGTCGACGGGCTCCTTGGCGTTCGATACTTTATTCTTCGTGAGGTAAAAACTGCCGCTTTCCTTACAACAAAGCGGCTAGCACAAGATGCCAACGACCAATCTCGCGCGCGGCACAGCATTTACCAGTCAATGAGAATGCTCTCAATTAACGTAAAGTTACCATGTTTGCTGTCACCCTACTTAAGCAACTAGGGTGACAGCAATCATGGACATGTTAAGTACAGTAGTACCCAGTAATGGACAGCAAATTTCAATGGCTTATAGCCGACCATTCATGGACTTTACCAGTTATAACCATCAGTTATCTGAACATAGTGTTGATAGTTAAAAAATGTAGTGTCCGTTACAAATTAAAATATGGGTTTTATGGAAAAAAAAATCGATCTATGGCTTTCTTTATTACCTCCCGTGTTGTGTACATAATTTTATGTCTACACTTGACCAGAAAGCGGCTTTTTCCGGACGCGTAGCGTGCGGTATGAGCCACTTTATGGTCAGGTGTGGCATAAAAGACTTAACAGGGGACCCAAAAAATACGTAGGTATTTTATTTGTTGATTATTCTTATCGCAACTTACAATCGGAAATTTATTTAAGTTACGAACATACAAAAAGTAATAACACTGGTCAACACATACTTTTAAGTATAGGTAATTCGCGAAATATTCGCGCAGACAAAATGTATCAAGCTATAAAATAAAACACATTTTAAACGTAATTGATCCCGTGGGAGCAAATGATGAACCTCATTTTGTTTGTATGGATAACCAACCGCCTCAGATCACCTTAAAAACCGGTTGTCTCTGTTCCCAGTGGCCTCTTCAGCTCGTACCACTTCTTCTACCTGAAGAGCCAGTACAGCGTGGAGGAGCTGGTGAGCTTCGGCGGCGCCTGCGGCCAGGTGCTGCAGCTGTTCTGCTTTATCACCAACAGGGCTGTCAGGTCTCGCAATCTTATAGTATAAACGGGTCATTTTTACGGTTCCGTACCTCAAAAGGAAATAAACGGAACCCTTACAGGATCACTTTGTTGTCCATTTGTCCGTCCGTCCGTCTGTCTGTTTTCACCTTCACATGCCTTCACTAACAAAATTACAAATTGGTTGGACGGATTTCAACTATTCTTCCTACCTAACTGTAAGGATAACTGGAAACTCAAGAATGGCCACACAACATTTATAGGATCCTTTTTTGGGTTATGTTGTTTTCTTTTTTCATCTTCTGGTTGTAGACATTTAAATAACTGATTTTCTAGGTTACTGCCCTCGTACGCGTACGCGATCTTCTTAGCATGCGTGCTGTCGAGAGCCACACAATATACTTCGGTGCTCGAGCTGCCGGGCCGCAACCACGACTGTGACGTCACGTGGTGGCGCAACATACTGTACGTCACCAACGTGTACCCCGCCAGTGACCGCGTGAGTAACCTAGTTACAGTTGGTGCAATAAATAGAGCTACAGAGACCCGGCTTACAATGATGCGCGCCACGCATGGTAATTCAGTGGCGGAGCATCCATAAAACTCGACTTCAATTAGCCTAATCTAATTGAAGGCATTTATTTGAGCAGGTGCCTAAATAATATACTGTTCGTGGAAAATTTGCCTAATATTTTGGCTACACCGTTACTTGAACAAGTTAATGGTAAATACAGGGGTCTTCAACCCACGACCCGCGGATGTTTCATTGGCGGCCCATCAACAGCTTAGCCAGTTTATTTTCACACCTCCTATTCAGAAAAAAGTATTTTGCTCCCTCATAAGAGGGATCAAAGTGATACTTTTCTGTTCAAGGACAACAGGGTATTTTTAGTTTGAACCTACTTAGAATATGCCATACCATAGACAGCTTTATTGATATATTATACACAGAGGGTGGTATAATAAGGAATGGCCCAGATCACAGGTGTTTGCGGTCCGAGCCGCAGGCGAGGGCCATAAATATAATATGGAAGTGGTAAATTCGTCCTGTCCGTAAAAAATAATAAACTTTTATAAAATAATAAGAGACTATAAATTTAACAATTTAACATTTCATTTTATTAAAACTGTGTGGTGCTCTTTGATTAACTATATATTTCGTTATTTTGGTAGGTAGCGTTTGTATTTGAATTTTCCTCATAGTCGGTGTGAAAAGTAGTATGTGTCACAAGGTAGCAAAATTATTTTCACCACGGGCGTTAACACTTGAATCCCTCACTACGCTCCGGATTCTACTTTAGAATCCCTCGCTACGCTCGGGATTAAATTGTAGAATCCTTCGCTTCGTTCAGGATTCAATGTACGCCCTCGTCGTAAATACATCATTTTGCTCCCTTGTGACACAATCTACTATTTCATAATTGTTTAATAATAAAATTGTGTTTGTAAAATCAAAACTAAATAATTACTCGTTTATAAACTGAGTAATATTAAACACACATTCAAGTGCGCGACTTACCTTTTGTAGGAAGAAAAACTACTGCTATTATACTGTGGCCCAGCGGCTTACTGAATCTGCGTATTCCAGTGTCTCCAAGTATCGTGGTACCTGACGATGGAGACGCAGCTGCACGCGGCGGGCGCGCTGCTGTGCGCGCTCGCGGGCCGCCGGCGCGCCGCGCTCGCGCTCGGCTCGCTCGCCGTGCTCGCCGCCACCGCCGCGGATCTGGGCTCCGCCTTCGCGGAATATACTGCACCGTGAGTGGTTGCTCTGTTACAAACAAGAACCATAAAATAAATAGCCAGACGGAGCCTCGCCAACAGAGAACTGAAGCCATTTCTAGTAAGCCGGCTGCTTGTACTTACGAGCCGCACGCACACATCAACTAGTTTTTTCCTATTGCGAGCAGCACGCACACATAGGTTGCTGGCGGACTAGACATGCTTCAGTAATTTGTTAGCGAGGCTATTTATTTTACTGTCCTTGGTAACGTGATTGTTACTCTGCGAGTGTTGGTAGCTGACGATGGAGACGCAGCTGCATGATTCATATGTGACAGCAATCGAGTATCTCGGACCAGATTAGATCTTTCGCTCGTATTAGGCTCATCAAGAGGCTTACGAGGCAACTCTAATTATATTTTCTACCACCAAACCATCATACCGTTATTAATTTGCTTAGTTTAGCCCTAATACTGCTTAGGGGAGCCAATCCCATAAACCTTGGATGCGGTAACCCGAAACGTGGAATCGGGAATACTATAACCGGGATCCTACAAGGTTTGCCGTTGCCGCACTGATAAAAATACGTTTCCAAAGAAAATGTACGAATATAGGCTGTCCTACTAGCATATCAAAGCGTTGCTGACGGATCGTTGCTCTGTCTAGGGTGACAGACATGTTCGCGGCGTACCGACTGACACTGGAGCGGTCGTGGGCGCGCGTGGCGCCTTATCTGACTGGCGTGTTCGCCGGCTGGCTGGTGCGCCGGATGGGGGGGCACCTCAAGGTCTCTAGAGTGAGTTTCCTTGTTTATATAACTCTATATTATACTTAATGAAATGCTGTTACTTACATTATCACTTTTGTGAAGTGTCAAAACGCTCAGATAGTATGAAGTTTGTATGGAATAAAAGTGAAATGACTTCATTTTACTCAAACATCAAATCTTTTTCTTATTATAGGTTCTTGATCTTTTAAAAATCGTTTTAAACGCTAAATAGGTGATGTTTAGTTCATTTTCGTAAAATTTTCGAAAGCCGATTTAATGGCTAGCGTGTAGTAATTTATATTGACTACAGGCAAATACCCTATTGTAGGAAAAACAGAGATAAGAATTATCTTAGAGATATAAGATCATGGCACATTTTATTCTGTTCTGACGTTGATTTTACGTGCTTCCAGGTGGCGTCAGGCTTCCTCTGGCTGGCGTCGCTGTCAGCGCTGGGCGTGGCGTGCGCGGTGCCGTGGGCGGGCCCCGCATGGGCCTCCTGTCTGCTGCACCTGGTGTGGCCCTTGGTACTGCTGTGGCCCGCGCTCGTGTGCGCTACTAACTACGCCGGTAAGCTGGGCCCCGTCCCCCATTAGGAACCCTAAGCACTTGCACAGGGTCCCACTGTCTATGGAGCCTCATCATAGTTCGAACTCCTTTGCATTTCGTTAAGTCCTCTCTCATATAGTCACACGTAGGGGAACCATTTCCCAGGTCCGGATTAATCCATAAGCAAATTAGGCAATTGCTTAGGGCATCACGTCTTGGGGGCACTAGAAACAACACCAAAGAAATATTAGGATAGGAGGGAGGAACCCACAGGCGTGGATTGCTAATGCTTAGGGCATCAAGTAGTCTTAATCCGGCACTGCATTACCTTAAACCGCCCAGGGCCGCCATTAGATTAAAGACGGCTCTGGCGGTAAGCTCAGTAGGTACCTCTAGCACAACCAGTGGTCATGCGACAGATGTTACCTATCATTTTCCATTTTATATAGTGCGCAAGAGACGCGTCATGTATGTGAAGTCGTAGCCAGTTGTGCTAGCCTGATAAGGAGAAGAAAAATTGCATTTACTTATTTCGGAATTTGTAAATATTTCACTACTTCCACTCAGAAGGTGTAGGTTTAGTTGTAAGTCCATGAAATTTACCTAGCAAAATGATTTTTTGTGAAGTTTACTAAATGCATCTATTTATATGAGTTCAGTAACGTCATCCCGGTGGAAAATAATTGTCTGGCCCCCATTAGAGTTCAACTCGCTTTATACACCATAAATTCAATTACCAAATTTGTTGTTTTCGTTCATAGGCGTCAGCCGCCAGCTTCTGGACTCGGGGCCAGTGGCCGCGCTCAGCCGGCTCTGCTACAGCGTGTTGCTCCTCCACGGCCCGATCACCAGGACCGTTCTGCTGAGCTTGGACGGAGCGCTCTGTTCCAGCACTTTGTGTATAGTAAGTCTAGCCGCAAGGTCGATTTCCAAATGCCGTCAACCTACATACAGGCTGATTTAGGTTTGGTATTACTTTAATTTACCTTTACTGTTAATTACTGGTATCGTGTTGTGAATGAATCATATCATTCTTTTATTAAATTGGCGTCAATGGTATAAGACATTTCAAATCTAAAAAAGTGTCCATCTGTGTTTTCTTATTTATTTAAACGAAAAATTGGAAATGGCGGTTTGATGCGAAATTATACGTTGGGAATTCGTAGAAGCACTTAAGTACTTTGGGGCGCGGGCAGCGGGAGGAAGGGACCGGCGGAGATTGGGCCAACCTTGACCGTGCGCGGACGCACCTGTGGTGGCGCATTATTATTGTGACAATTAAACTAAGTACATTTTTTACGTCATCAGCACCAAAAGTACGCCCCCTGTCGATTGCAGTTCGACCCTTTTGCAGTTTGGTGCCGTGACCAGGATTCTCCTATTTTTATCGTGTATAACAGGGGTCAGCAACCCGCGGCCCTCGGAGCGCGCGCGCGGGGCCCAAATAAATATAAACTCGAAAGTGTGTTTGTCGATTTTGCTGCTTTTTATCTTTCACAGGAGCAACGGATCATCGTAATGTTTTGTATAAGGATAGGTGGGCCAAATTTAACGTATTAAAAAACATGGTTATAAATAACTAAAACGACGGGCAGTAATGCAAAAAAAATCCTTTCCTTTCCTCCATTCTTGGCCCTTGATTTTGAAAAGGTTGAAGTCCCCTGGTGTGTAGTAAGTCTGTAGTAGTAGGTGAAATCCCGTTCAGTAGGCGTAAGGCAGTAGCTCTAGGATTCGAGGCAGGTGGCCCAGTTGGCTTTGCTATAGCGTATTTATTGCTGATCCACTGCCTCCTCTCTAGGACCGTTCTGTTGAGCTTGGATTGGAAGTATAGGCGCGAGCTCGATTCCCGTCCGACCCTTTAACACTTTTGTCCCGTCTTTTAATTTTTAAATTTGCTCTTCGACAATGTAAAACGCTGGTGCCAACATCAAACTCCAAATATGATATGCAATTTTTTGATTGTTTCTAGTGGTCATACTTCGCGGGGACGACGTTGCTGACGCTGCTCGCGTCTCTGCTGCTGTCGCTACTGGTCGAGATGCCGTGCTGCAGTCTTCTGAGACGGCTCTCGGATTGTGCCAACAGTTAGATCGTAACGATCGCAGAAAGTAAAGAAGGACGCCGTGAGTCGATCCTCTATCATTATCTAAAACCACAAATAATCGAGGGTGCCTATAAAACAACAATACCTATTTTGAGCGAACTAGGGTAGGGCGCCGTGACGAAGTACTAAACTTGTAAGTGCGCCACGGGCTGAAAAAGATTGGGAATCCCTGAATTAGATATAGACACAATATGTGTGCGCGCCTATGCAGGCTTGTACCTATGTGTGCGCGCCGTGAACGAACGCACTACAAGCCAAGTTTTAAGAATGCGTAAGAATGTACCCGTACGGGTGTCGACCTTGAATACGTATCACGCGCTCCTATTTTTTTTAACCGGCTGATGATTCACTACTTGTTTGTCTATGTACTTTAGAATAGGCTGTTTGATGACTAAATCAGCTTCTTTTTATGAAGTGTCAAATAGTAAGCAGTTTCCAAGAAAAACTGTCTTGCGACACTGCTCAACATGGTCAAACTGGTGACTTTATTTTTAGTTATTATAATTTTAAAATCGTTGATGTCACGTAAATTAGTATAGGTTAGGTTAGTTTAATATTTTATTTTTAGTATTAGAAAATACCCTATTGTTCAATTATTTTTAAGAGCTTATTTTGCCGCATTCAATTAAAAAAAAGAATAGGGTACTTTCCTGACAGATCAAATCAGTTACTTTTTATGAATTGTCAAAACGCTCGGATAGTATGAAGTTTCTATGAGAAAAAGCATAATGACGTCATTGTGCTCAAACATCAAATCATCTCCTCATTTATAGCTTTTGGTCTTTTAAAAATCGTTTAAAACGTTAAATAGGTGAATTTTAGTTGATTTTTGCAAATTTTCGAAAGCAGATTTCAAGGCTAGCGTGAAGTAATTTATATTGACTACAGGCAAGTACCCTATTGAATGCAAAAAATTGTCTTGACGATTTCAATTTTATTAATATATCGTGGTGTTTCCGAACCTGTATAAAATACAGTAATAAATAGCGAACTTTTTATACAACTTTCCATTGATGGATAACAGGAATACAGCTTTAATTAAGGGCTTAATTAAAATAAGGATACATGTATTTTTTTTACTTAAGTATACCAAGCAATTACGTTTAAATGATTAATTTATTTCAAAGTTAAAGCAAGATACAATTAAACACTTTAAAACTGTATGATTACAAGTTTAATTTTTCTCCCTGAATGACCTCGGTAATAGGGACTCCTTCAATATTCATGGAACGCTCCCGTTTCCTAATTTTATTCCAACAAATTTCTGCGTCAAATAAAGCCCCTGGGGATTTTTCGAAACCCCAGTTTAGAAATGTGCACTATGGGGAATATGAACGAGATAGGAAGTGGACGAAATGGGGTAGTTATGTGGACTAAGACTGATTTTTAAACGACGAAGGTGCTGCCAACTACTGCATGCTGGGGCCACATTGATAAAAACGCCGTTAATAACGTTAATTTATCGCGTTGAAGGACGATTAACGTCAGTATAGCTACGACTTACTACATTTGACATTGACACTTAAATATTATCATTGACATTGACAGCTTGATTTGACAGGGGCGATAGTTCCCTTTATTGTCCGCCCGTGTCTCTTTTGTCGTTTAGTGCTGCCACCTATAGTTCGTGCACGTTCCCTATTTGCGGTCGCGCGGTCGTGGTCGCTGCAGTTACTACTACTCGGTCGCTACCCTCGGTTGGTAGTAGTAGTGTCAACACATAATAATCACCAGTCGAGTCCTTGAAATTAGGTACGTTAATGAGTAATTAGCTTAATAAGGAAAATAAAACGACCCCGCAATTAACACGACATTATTAACATCCTCTCAAGTGTCATGTTAACTGTATTTGCGTACGCGCGATCGAGGCTACTACAGGTCGCATCACGTAAAAAGAACGCTGGTGGTTAAGAGGAAACAGTAAGGCCGAGAGAATTGAAAATTAGGTATTTGTAAAATGTGTCGCTGTCCCGCACTGCCCGCCTCTCCCCAGCAGAGCGCGATAGAGACAACCGCAGCTTGGACCGAAAATACCTTTTAAAATTTCATGAAAACAACGTTTCGTAGTCCCCTGATTTCTTCCCCAAAACTTAACCTATTTAACTAATTTTTTCATTAAACATTAAAGAAAGGCTTTAGCCGTGTTCCTATGTTTTCCTTCTTTTTAATAATCTAGTCAAATTTGTTTTCTGGATGTGTAAACACAGCGGAAAATCTGGCATTTTTTTAGGTTTTTGAAGGTTAATATCTCTTTTGAGAATCAATTTATCGTAAAAAGGAAAACATAGGAACATATCAATAGTAGCCATAGATTTTTGGACAATAAATTATTGCTCTATTGGCATTATCCAGGGAGGAAACAGGGGACTACGTTTGTATGGAAAAACTGCCCTCCTGTTTCCTCTTAAGCTGCGCATTAGGCCATTTATCGATCTATTTGGTGGTATGAGGTGCGGCGCGGGGAGGGCGGGTGCCGCGCCGCATCGTTGCCGGGGCGCTATTGGTTCGTCAGTCGACCTTTGCTTTCCGCACTGTGTTCACGTCACGTTCGTTCTCAAAATACTGTCGCGCACAAAGTGTCTTGTTTATTACAAAATGGTTTTACATAGAAAAATTATTTAGGATGTATATTGTTTGTTTTATTCCATTCTACACAGAAACATGTTTTTAATTCCATTTGATAATATATCAACTAATAATACTCAAGGATCCCACAGTCAAACTGTGTAAACAGTTATGGGGGACGATGTTTTACTATTAAGCGTCATACCAAAAAAAAAATTAGGTTCATGAGACGGGACTTTCAACGTTTTAACATACAATATAAATTTAAATATAGACAAACCATTTTTTAAGGGCGTTATATTTCAACGAAGATTAAAAGTTGCGGACAGCTTTGTGTGGGTTAAAAAGTTGATTCACCCTATTAATAAATAAATAATAGATAATAATACAAATACTTTTTAATCGAACCGCGCCGCGAGCGAAAGGCTAGTTCAAAAATAAAACAATAAACATAGTACTTTCGTGCGCGAGTGTACCAATGCGCAAACATACCCCCTCCACTTTCTTCCAGCGTTCTTTTTACGTGACGCGACCTGTACTGCTCGGATGGTAGTAGTGACAACACATAATAGTCGCCTAAATCCTTGAAATTTGGTATGTTGATAATGATTAATTAGCTTAACACTTTCAAAGCCGGAGCCCCCTCCGCGGGCTCTAGGCTCGAAGCGTCTACGTGCTACATTCGGAGTTTGTCTTGTTACCGACTATGAGCGTAGCGCTACGTGGTTGCGAAAGTATTGATAAGGAATAAAACGACAGCAATTGTGTTAAACATTATTAATATCCTCTCAAGTGTCACGTTATCTGTATTTGCGGTCGCGCGACCGCGACCGGTTGCGCGGGCGGCGGTCGCGGTCACGGTCGCGGCGGTCGCGGTCGCGGTCGCGCCGGTCGCGGTCGCGCTCTCGCTCGCGGTCGCGCGTGCGGTCGCGGTCCCGCTCGCGGGATCTGTCGTCGCGCTTTGGCGGCTCCCGTTGTTTTTCTTTTGTATATCTGTAACAAGATACAAAATTGAAAGTGATTAGAAAAGTCAAAGCGATAAACACAGTTTCAAGTGTTATTTACCGCTCCGCCCTGACCGAGAAAAAGCCAAGCAGGGCAGAGCTCGACGGCGTAGACGTATACTGCCTGAGCTACCAACTTTTTGTGCCCAGCAGGTTACGGTCGTTTTCTTGTCATAGGTCATAGTTGCCAGGTTGTTGTGCCCTCGAGGCTGGGTCACCCGGGTTAAGGTTGCACCTTTCCAAGGTTATCCCTCTATACCGCCGCATCATTCCTCGGTCATTCACCTGTCACTGTCGCCGTAATGCCTGCGGCCTCAGTCGGTCGGGTCTGCCCCGTCCAGGTTGTCCTTCTGTACCAGCTGGGTCATTCTCATTTAGATTTGTGACTTGTCACAGTCATGTGCAGAAAGTTCACGTTGCTAATGCTTAATTTTATCTTTATCATATACGAACCGAAAGCTTGACAACTGCTAATTTAAGTATAAGTATTAGAATACTTAACTTCCTGGAAACCATTAACTTTTGCACATGGTTGTGACACTTCTCTCAAACTACGGTGGAACCTTGATAAGTCGAAATTCAAGGGAAACGCTAAAAAAATTCGTGCTAACGAGGTCTTCGACTTTTCGAATTATAGAGGTTAAGGCTTCTGTACTTTTTGACTTCGAGTTACAGAAGTAAAATAAATAAAAATTCGAGTTATAGGGGTAAAATTTCATATAGACTAGATACGTATGACCTACCTGCCATAGTTTTTGTCCGAATTACAGAGAGTATTCGCAAACTTCGAGATATAGAGGTGATAAAACAATTCATCTATTTCGAGTTATAGAAGTAAATAATGTACTAAAACATCTTGTAAAAAATATTAGACCTCCATCGAAGTTACCGATGACTCCCTAGTCATCGGTAACTTCGATGGAGGTCTAATATTTCGAGCTATAGAGGTTTTGGGGCTTGAAGGGAAGGGAACGGGGTTTTATTTCGTGTTATAGACGATTTCGACTTATCGAGATTCGACGTGTCGAGGTTCCACTGTATATGGGAATGACCTAGCTGCCTGTCTGTCGTGTGACGGTCGCTGACCTGTCGTTGTCGCCGTAGTCCCTGCGGTCGCGGTCGTCGTGCTCGCGGCGGTCGGGCTCCGCCCGGCCCGGGTTGTAGGCGCGCGCGACCGGCGGCTTCGGCGGCATCGATCTGTTGTGCTCCCCAAGTCTGCATACACAAATGGATAAAATTTTGTAATGTGTAAATTTATTGTTTTTAGGGTTCCGTACCTCAAAAGGAAAAAACGGAACCCTTATAGGATCACTCGTGTCTGGCTGTCTGTCAGTCTGTCACAGCTAGGGTTGCCAGATGGAATTACCGTATTATCGGGAGCAGGAAACAATATGTCGGGATTTTGAGACTTTAGTCGGGAGATGCCCCTCGCGAGCTTTTTTTTTAGCCTGAAACAGCAGAAATTTTCGCTGGCCGGACCACCTTGAGTGGATCGGACTAACTTTTAAAATGAAGTCGTTCGTCGTCGTTTGTCGGGAGATTTTCTTCTTTCGGAAAATCTCGGGAGTCGGGAGAACATACAAAAAAATCGGGAGACTCCCGCCAATTCCCGACCATCGGGCAACCCTAGTCACAGCCAATTTGCTCCGAAAGTACTGGTCCGATTGAGTTGAAATTTGGTATATGGGTATGGCCGCCAAAAATTGTACATTTGAAAAAAAACAATGTCCCTCTCACTTAAATATGTATAACTTTTACGTCATTTTATTTTATAATAACTTGTAAAGGTATGGCTGATTAGCAGAATTTCGTAATTATATATACAATGTAATTTCAGTCAGTTAACGTTTCCTGTTAAAAACGCGATTTTTTTTGAAAGGGCTATATTTTGCGTTCATACAAAAATTCTGTGTCCCATTACGACCTCTCGCAGATCGAAGTTAGAAAAAATATATTTTTGATTCGTACCCGTTATTAAGTTCGGAATAGCTAACGTTGTTCACTAAATTTGCTCCTTTTCTGTTGAATTATTTTAATAAAATACCGCAATAAAGTGTATCAAAAATAATTTTAAACATGTGTCTCATTTTTCGTTCCTGAATGTTACCTCACGTATGTTACTATATTACAATGGAAATAACAAGAATCCAGGGCCGCAAAAACCTTTATTGAGTCATGGCTACACCACACTACAGGTTTTTCAACCTACGGAAAAGAATCCGCGATTTTTTATACGGCAAATGACAAAGGAACAAGTGGCCGGTGTTTTGTCTCGACATTATTTCACGTTTTGTACAGTGAATATTCAAGGTAGGAACACAACTTTATTACATAATTATAAATTGTAGACGTAGGTACCCAACTAGCAAAATTACCTTATAACGAAAGGCCTATATGGCCATAACGGGTTAGTCTCATCTCGTCTTAAAAAAGCAGCTGGTCTAAGCAGTAACTGGTCTAAAAAGCAACTGATCTAATTAGCAACTCGTCTAAAAAGCAACTGGTCTAAGTAGAAACTTGTCTAAAACGCACCTAGCAGCTGGTCTAAAATGCTTCTCGTCTAAAACGCAACTGGTCTAAAACGCTACCCGCCAATAATGCAACTGGTCTAACTATAAGGCTCTATGTCTAAATCTCACCCCGTCAAAAATGTATGTCTTCTAAACTCAAATTAGTCAGCACGGATTTGTATCAATCATAATATTTTTATGTCTTTCCCGTACACGAGACAATGGTGTCTCGGCCCTTTGGGAGGCGTGCGCGGAGCCGAAGCCAACGCGTAGAGGCCCTTTCGACAATTTAATGAGAGGCAAAGTGTACACCCAGCGGATGCTGTCCCTGCCCGTGTCATGGGACGCACGCAGAGACAGCCCCCGCCAAATGCAAGGACTATTGTTGATTGATGGAATCTAACTCTACTGGGCTATGGCGGTGGAAATATGGACTAAATTACTGGGTTATGGATTGAGACATGACGGCGCCTGTCAGGAAAAGTGTCTCATGGCTTTCGTGGCACTGACAGACTGTAACTTGCCCTCCGCTGATGGGCCCCTGTTAAATAAATAGCGACATTATGAGCAATGGCCTAGCTAGGGGCAACACCAGTGCCGAGGGCTGCAGGGTGTCGAGAGGTGTGCTGCGCTTTCTCCGAGGGTACTCGCGGCGTTATGCCTTTTATCACTTCCACGCCTGGAGCATATAGCACTCGCGACTCCACTCTAGACGGCCGGTTAAGGCAAGCCAGAGGCGGAGGTCCTTACACTCTTACCCATGAACCCTCCCTAAGGACCCCCAGGAGCACTCGGGTACGTGGGGTCGCTACTCCCCAACAGCTCGCCACAAGCTGCCCAATATATATTTTTATTATTATTTAAATTTTAAGTATCTATATGTACAGTCAACTCCTTTACTACAAAGACATGTGTCCACTTTTTCACCTTATTGTTATTGCATTGAGATAAATTCAAAAGTGAATACTTATTTTCGTAGTCTACATAGGTAGGTAGCCTACCTATTTGCGCTTGCGTTAAAGTATTTACCCGCAGCCCACTTCTATGTACAGCCGGCTGCAAAAGTCCATGGACAGATCGAAATCATTTTCCCGTGAAGGGCACCCTTGGCGCCACTATCTATCAGTCTAATATACAAACTCCATGTTGCTGGTTCAATAAGATTTCACTAGATGGCGTTGAAAACAACAAAAATCCCCACTACTTGGTCCAGGATTTAAAATGTAACCATTTCACATAACAATATTCAGCACGAAGGCAGGAAAACATCACATAATAGAATGAAGTTGTCATTAACAAACACGGTATCTATAATCTAAAGTGGCCAGTATGTTTCCAATGTAAAGGAGTTTGAATAATTATTGTTTCCACTTGCAGGCCAATCGGTCAGTAATAAAAATTGTTTAAAAAATATTTTTTTGATAGAAACCTATGTATTACCTTTCCGTACATGACATATGAATTTTCACGAGTAAGTACGAGTCATTGTTCTACTTTATTCTGGTAAGACCTTTAGACCAGTTGCTTTTTAGACCACTTGCTAATTAGACTAGCTGATTTTTAGACCACTAGCTACTTAGACCAACCGCGTTTTAGACCACTTGCTAATTAGACCATCTGTGCGTTAGACCAGTTGCTATTTAGACCAGTTGTTTTTTAGACGAGTTGCTAATTAGACCATTTGCTTTTTAGACCAGTTACTGCTTAGACCAGCTGCTTTTTTAGACGAGATGAGACTAACCCGCCATAACTCTTTTAGTCGTCATTTAAAGGCATTGTTTAAGTCAAAATATCGTATAAATGCACTTTACAGGAGGATTCAGCTAATATGGCTACAGACTTTATAATTTGGTTAGGTAAACGTCAACAAACCTAAATAATATGGCTACAATAAAACCTTTAGTTAATAAGGTTACTACCTTTATAATTGGGTCAGGCAAACGCCAATAAAACGAAATAATGTGGCTACTATAAGCCTAAAATTATGAATTATCTTATAATGGCTAATTATAGGGGCTTTTAGCCAAATAATATTAAAAGCCATATAAAGGCTATCATGAAGGCTATTTGATCTTGTAAAGGAAATACGCAGGATCGTTATAAAGCATTTTATCTTATAGAGGTCATAATTTTAACGTTTATATAGCAATGGAATACATATCATTTATATGACTTTTAAAAGGGTCGAGGTCTTAGTTAGTCTGCTACATAGTAATTATAAGCGTGTAATTCTTACGATTGTCATATACTTTTGTTTATATAACAAAGTCAGCCATAATAATATCAAGATGGCGAACACTTAGCACAAAACATAACCTCTATAAATGGTTTTTCTTGTAAACGCCTTATAGAGGTTATGTAATTTTTTTAAAGACTTATAGAAGCAATAACGAAGGAATGAAAAAAAATCCAAAGTTTTTTCATCACAAAACATTGTCAATTCGGGGGGGCGTTGAAAATGAATCGAAAACCATACCCCATATCGTCATAAAAATGAGTTTCCACTTAGTTTCGATTATTAAAGACAAGTAACATCAGAAAAATGGACACAGACTTACCTTTTCAAAATGGTTGACGAATAAAATAAATATTATGTCATTATTTGAAACACACGCACGATAATACTTATTACTTGCTTTGCTGCGACGTTTATGAGTTGGATTACCTTTTAAACGATCCTAACATAGCGGTTACAAGAACACGCTTCTTACGATTGGAGTTTATATAGCAATTATAAGTTCATTCTTCTTACGCAAGCTTTATAAATTTCAATTATAAGGACTATGAACATATAAACGAATTACAATTGGCAATTATAAGGGAATTACACTTATTGCTAACCGTTACACGTCTGGTACCAAATAAATAGCAACTAATAAAGCTGGTATATGGTAATCATAAGGGTTAATTTCTTACAATTTGGGCCCAATTCCACCCTTATTAACGTTTATATGTCTTTTATAAGAATAATTATATTTTCTTTATAAACCTCTATATAACATATTTTTGTTACTTGGGTAGACTATTCATTTAATAAATAAAGTTATTAGGTGCTTTCTAACTTCAAAACTCACCGAATATATAATTTTTAAGTTTATGTCAACAGCCTTTTCTATTCACGAATGTTACGTAACATTCGTGAACTGTTGTTAAGCTGAGTGTGCACTATTGAAACGTAGTTATTTACTACTAATTGGTATTGACTAAAAATAATTGATGTTTTTGTGACAAATAGGTATGGTTGTTGTTTGATTGATTACCTGCCTACAATTTCAAAGAATGTATGCAAAGATTTGATTACGTTAATAATTCTTAAATAATTTACATACTTTCAAATTACAAAAAAGTTGAGTACCTCATGTTAGAAGCTTTAACTTGACGTTTAATGACTTTTTTTTTTATTATTTTAAAGGTTTTGTTCAAACTTGTTTCTTATTTTGAGTATCCCAAATCATACCAATGAAAATAATAAAAAAATCCCTTATAGGCTCTAGGCTTTAATTTCACGTGTGTTACATTCATTCTCGTATGCTACCGTGCGTTACCAGTTCACGACCTTTATTGTAGAATTTTTGGCTGCCATACCCACCAATGAAAATAATAAAAAAATCCTTTATGTGCTCTAGGCTTTACGAATTTCACGTGTGTTACTTTCATTCACGAATGTTACCGTGCGTTACCAGTTCACGACTGTTACTGTACAATTTTTGGCGGCCATACCCATATATATTAAAATTAATGACCCAAACACGGACATGTCACGAAAATATATGAATTTTAATCATGGGGGCCACTTTTGGGGGGTCAGTAAAAAATTTAAAAAATGTTAGCGAAGTATATCGTGTGATAAATTAAATGAAAGGGCTCAGTGTGAGAATCTCAAATATAACTTTTTTTAATTTTTGTATCAATAGCTTTGAAGTTATTTAAGAAAATAGGCAAAAATTTACCCCCCCCCCCCCCCCCTCCTTATATCCGAACCTATTGAACGTAGAATTTTTAAAAAAATATGGAAAATAGTCCTACACCTGAGATTACAGAAAAACCTATAAAAAAATCTGTGCAATAAATTATAATTGTTTTGAACGCACGGAACCCTCTCCACGCGAGTTTAACTCGCACTTGTCCGGTTTTTTGTATTAACGAAGCCACTGTTCACTGACCACATAGACTTTAACACGTTGCAATAAAGTTGACACTCGTTTACAAATATATAGTCAACAGTGTGTTCGATTGTACGCACAGTAAAATAACGCAACAGTTGTGACGGTAATAAGACACTAATTTAATTGCATACATTCACTGCGAATTTGAAACTGAAAAAAAGTAGCATCTGTACTGTCTGTACTTATTCAGATGACTCGAAAGGTGCGTGAGGTGAGCTCACGCACCTTTCGAGTCATCTGAATAAGTACAGTGTGGGCCAATAAGATTTGCACTTTTGAAACATTGACAAAATAAAACTATACTATTTATTTAACCTAAAAACAATTAAATTCAATTTATTTTTTAAAAATCACATCAACAGTCATTGGCACTCCTGCAATCGACTTTGCAAACTTTGTACAACTCGCTGACACATGTTGGATCGGGGCTATCTCATTGTGAATGTTGTTTTAATTGAGGTATTGTCATCGATTTGTTAAGGTACCTACACTAGACTCTTTAGATATCCCCACAGGAAAAAATCACAGGGTGTAAGGTCAATTGTAAACAGGCGTACAGTAACGTAAGAATCATTGTTTTTATAAAATTGTTTAACACAAAAAGCATGTAGTTATCCCGTGCGACGCTCCATTAAAAAAAAATTGCACGAAGTGTCGGATATTTTTCCGCCAATTGCCCGCCTTTCGTTCTGACGGTTTTCGATAAATTCAGTGTTGCTATTTGCAAATAAAATTGGCCCACCTGTATATGCGTATAGCAACGATAGGACTCCGACCACGTGGCGTCGATGGGGCTCTGCCGGCACAACTCGCGATTCGATTGGTTGATGCAATATCACTGAGGCGCTTTCATTGATCAAATTGAAGTTTCAAACAATCCAGCAATAATATTGTTGTACTGTTTACTAACACGTTGTACGTTTCATTCGCAGTGCAAGAACTTAAGATACGACTCACTTGAGCTCAATCTGTTTCTGCATAGAGACGGGTATCCTCGGGAACAGGGTGTTGAACCAGTCCAGTTTGATCAGCATCTGCCGGACCAGGTTGCCGATGGTGGTGGTCCCCCCGCCCCCCGCGCGGGGGTCTATCTCCTCCTCGTCGTCCAGGTACTCGGCGAACCAGTCGAACAGATCTGCTGGGGGTTGCGTGTACCGGACGTACATGAATCCTGGAACGATATAGATTTGTTGTTTATTTGGTATAATCAAACTAGAATCATTTTCAGGCAACAGTGGCTCATTAGAGGTGCAAATCAAAATGAAAATTATTTCTACAAGTAGGCACTCAAGGGCTCTTTTACATGTCTGATTCTATTCTTTTAGCGCTTCGGGTAATGACCTTCTGGTGAGAAGAAGCGCCGGAAGAAACTCACCAGTTTCTCTTTTCAAAAATATTATGCATTACAACAATATAACATTAATACATGATATTTCATTAATACATTACATTAAACTTAAAACTACATTTTTAGAGAAGTAAGTCTCTCTATGCGTCAAAACAAGACCAATAAAATAATTTTGTTATCTTCAGTTATCTCTTAGCGAGACTACGTCCGGCTATTTATTTTAAGGTCCTCGTGTTTATATTGTTCTGCGGGACACCACGAGGCCCAGGGCCGCATTGATCATGTCGGGGCCCCTAGGCAATGTAAGTATTGTTTTTAGCCATTTGCAGATCAACACCTCTCTATGAAACATTTTAATTTTTTTATGCACGCGCGGCGCCCCTTGCTGGTGCGGGGCCCCGAGGCAGTTGCCTACTCTGCCTAAAGGTTAATCCGGCCCTGGCGCGGCCTTTTGATACTTTTCACAGTTTGAGGTTTCGCGGGCCTTTAAACGGCTCTCAAAACGTGAAACGAAGAAAATGGATATACCATAGACTAGCAAACATACAGTCGGTCGATTGAGACGTTTCGTGTAGTAATCGTGTTAGGCCGTGGAGACGCGGATGGGGCGAGCGTGAGTTTCATACATCGCCTTGCACAAAGTAAACGCCAGAATTAGGCGAACTAGAAAATATTGCCTAATAAATAGAAACAAAACAAACGGTGAGGATGCTCGGGAGTATGACGTCAAAAATACAAAAAAATGCAATAATAATATTAAAATGCTTGCTTGTGAAATTCGCGCACATGAAATATGGAATCAGCAAGACATACATGTACATAAAAGCATTAGTACATTTAACAAATATTCGGATTTATGAGATGGTCAGCGGTAACATAAAATATAAATAAAAGCAAATCATTATTTTATCATTGCATGCTCGTCGCATCAGGTAGAAAACGAAAAAACGTGGTTCTTCCAATTTTATTTAATTTTCTTAATATATAGCTGTACAACAGTATCAGAAAGACTACCATACTTCTTCGCAAGGTACTTGAGTGGAACAGTATACCAAGGAAGTGGTCTACCACTTTTGAACTGTACCATAATCAATGAAGTCCAAAAGTCGTAGACCGCTTTCTTGGCTTACACAAAACTGTAGTTCAATAGGAATGGGGCTGGTCTGATACAGTGAACCACAGAGAAGCCGTGACACGTATTGGAATATCTCGTGTAGCTATTTAGCGTTGCATTGCGTGGCATCGCGGTAGCATCAAAAATAGAACTCATTTGACTGGAACTACTGAGCAGTACTTACAGAGAATTCTTCTGTAACCTATCAACCCATTCTGCTGATTCTCATAGTTAATAATTTCATTTCCCTCAATTACTTTAGTACCAAATTTCAAGGAACATTGTTCATTCAGTTGGGTCATAATCATAAACATTCACCCTTGTTGTTAAATGTATTTAGTAAAGTCATTATTATTTCCATGTACATTTATTTGATATCATGCCCTACAAACTTTTTGTTAATCTATACCAGATATAGGTTAGGTTTGTAGCGCATGATATCAAATAAATGTACATGAAAATAATAATTACTTTACTAAATACATTTAACAACAAGGGTGAATGTTTATGATTATGAGCCAATACCCGTCCATAATCTCCTTGTAATATATAATTTTCATTTTCTGTATACTGAGCTGTGTAATATAGTATAGATACTTGTATCCACTTCGCTTAGTCGCTCGGCTATAACACATTCGCATAGTTAAGCTGGTTAGATTATATCGTCAAGCAAAACTCACTATCACTGATCGACCGTATCTCTCTTAAACACGGTTGATTTTCCATTGTTCTTCATATCTTATTTTCATGCCATTTAATTATTTTGTAATTAATTGGTTTTGCTTGCCACCCGACGATATCATATTTTAGTAGATAATTTTTTCGATTCGTTTCATAAGGCATAGTTCTTTTGTTGCTAGGAAATGTCTAACTTCGTTAGCGCAGATAAAATGGTCATAACTTTTTTTCGCTTCGAAGTTAGAAAGAGAGGTATCCTATAAAAACACCTGAATTTCTTGCTATCTTTGTAACAAGAATGGTTGAAATCTGTCCAGTCATGTACACCAACTTTAAAGAAAATCTGTCCAGTATCTGTCAACTTCTACGTTCTTATTTTAGGTATAGCATAGCGTTAGACCATAGATAAGCAAGAAATAATATACCAACATAAATGGCGATTGTTGGGATGAAATCCGCAGTCGCATTGCATGCAGTACGGTCACGTAGGTATTGTGGATGGGAAGTGAGACGTGTATTTCACGATCTAGCCAAGATCGCATACCCATCTACCAAGCGTGGCGATTATGGCAACCTCTCAAAAATAATAGTACATTACATACCGAGGCCAGTAAAGTAATAAATTTCTCGGCTTCGCCTCGGCCGACAATTACATGTGTTCTGAGGCTTTCTTATTTACTGGCAAAGGTTAGTACACTATTTTTCTGTTCGACAGAGCTAGAAAGCGGCATCTTCGTTTAGCGCAGCGGCCGGCAAGGTGACGCATTCCGGCCGGAGGCCTATGTCCAGTAGCGGACCTCTCTCGACTGATCACGGTGATAAGGGTCAAACTGATACTGCGACATAAGACGAAACAGACCGGGAGTTTAAGCTACTAAAATCTAATAAAAAAACCATAGAGAATCCTCCAGCGGAGCCGACGAAAACCAGACGGGTGAGCGTGCAATGGACGCATACACAACCGCTACACACTTGTAGTAGTGCACCTTAAACTCTGTTCTGTTGCTTTATAGTTTATGTGATACAGGCAAAGTTATAACCCGGTAAAATGAAACCTGAGTATCTAACTGATGCTAATCATTTTCTGACGCTGACTTGCAGACACATGACACTCGCGTTGCATTAATTCAGAAAAACATCGCATAAGCATGTACTCGTATTTTCTATTGTAACGCTTCACAATATTATTAAAAAATATGCAGCCAACATTTTTTGGTATTCTTACAGCAGACAAGTAGAGTAGCCAGCGCAGGCTAGAGCCTGACTGATACGAACTACCGCGACCGCGACTATACCACCAGTCCGACTTAAGAAGGGCCCTCTTCGGTTAGCGCCAATGGGAATGCGCATCTGCAACGCAGCGCAATGTACGCGCGTTCTCATTGGCTGTTACATGTCGCAGCAGTCTTGTCAGAGGCGGCGTTAACAGTGACGTGCACGTCATAAAGACACTGTCTGACCTCAAATTTCTTCTCTACTAATCTCTAATTTCTTCTGGGCAAGTAGCATTACATTGGTGATCTGTAAAGGTCGATTGTTCACACTGTGCCTGGTCAGCCTGCAATGAACCACCCAACTTGACGGTAACATAACACATTACCGGCCCAACTAATTTCTACCCTTAGGTAGAGAGTAACTTTTGGAGTGTACGCCACTGGGCGTTAGGCGTAGGCCCAGGGGCCGCGCGAAAAATAATAACTCGGCTGTTAGCCATAAAACCGACTTGATGCGCCTGCAGTGGGCCCCGTGAAATGTGTCTGGCCCACATCAAATTTAAGCCTTGCTCGTCGGAGCGCGGTCTCTCCTCCCGCGATCAGCGAAACTTCCGATGTGGTCCGCGACTAAACGACCTGGTTTGTTCCCAGAAAACGCCTCAAGCCCCCCACCCTGCTCGATTTTAGCAACAGCCAGTAAGGCTTGTAAGAATTGTCAGTTTAAAGAAATAGCACGATCTCTCGCTTTCACCTATGGCCACTGCCGCTGGTCGCGCAATGTCGTGGCCAGGCGGTTATGCTAGCTGTGTTGGAACAGTAAGACACTTATTGAACAGTATACTCACCGAGTGCTCTAATGTAGGGCGAGTCGGTGTGCTGTAGCAACCCGTTGACCTGCTTCCTGGTCAGGCGGAGTGTGTACAGTTTATACAGCAGACAGAACGCGGTCGACACGATGCCGCCGGCGCCTACGCCGCGGACCTGAGATCAAAATGGCTTTGAACAATGATAGAAGAGGAATTTCAAAGTCAAAATAATTTATTACATCGTGAGATAACAATAATTAACTGTTACATGAAAGAAACATTTTTGTCTCTTTATTGGTTTAATGCGGGTAATTTACACCACATTTCTATGTTACATATATAGATACAAGAAATCAAAGTACATAGAAAAATTAAATGGCACTCGCCTGTGTACAGACCGGGAATCGAACCTGGTACCTCTGGATTTCCGGCCCAGTGACTCAACCATTCGTCCACCGTACACTCAGAAAACGCCTTCAAATTTGCCATCTACTTTGACTTCCCGCACCATTCTGTTTTTTAATAGGAACCCCGGTCCCCGGTCTGTACACAGGCGAGTGCCATTTAATTTTTCTATGTACTTTGATTTCTTGTATCTATATATGTAATAATTAACTGTACTCTGGCCGAGTTCACGGAAGCTACGCGTAGGTACCTATGTTATAGTTAATAAGATGGTAAATAGTAGTGTTAAGTAAATATATCATGTTTTGGATTGTTCTGTTAGTGATATATTTTTATTAAGAAATAAATAAATAAAATAAAAATACCAGATATCCCGTCATGTTTCAACCAAATTTAATAACGTCAAAATTATTGTTAACACCCTTTTCATTTGTATTGTGAACCGGCCGACTCGAATAAATTTCAATGTACAGTCACCAAACCAGATGAAACGGTGCGTGCAAAAAATATCTGAGACCAGTCTATTATTATCGCAATAAGGTCGTGTCAGATATCTATGCGTGTCGCGTTTCATCATATATTATTGCCGGTGACTGTACTAATTACAATTCAGAAACCGCCATGTCAATTCATGACAGTTTTGAAGTAATCACATTTTTTTATTCGTTCTCGGAAACTTCGTAGAATGCATAAAAGTGCGTATTTTTATGTACAGTCGACGACATAAATATGTCTACACTTCCCGACCTTATTACGATCAAATAAGGTCGATAAGTGTCACACAAACAAACATTCAATATCCAGCTCTAGTGTGCGTAGCAATAATATGACCGGGTGGTCGGTTGTGGCGTTCCCTGGGGTCGAACCAGGTCGCCTAGCCCGGCTAGGTAGCCAGACCATACCGAGTGAATCGGACTGGGTGGGTGCCGGGGGCGCCTGGGGTCGAACTAGGTCTCCTAGTCCCGGTCCACCTCGATAGGGCCGGACTAGGTAGGTGGGGGCCTGAACGCCTGGAGTCGAACCAGGTTGTTTGTTGGCCAGGGCCACCTTGACTTTTCGCTGATTGCTCAAAGTGAGCAGCGGACCAGCGGGAAGGAAGAAGCGGATCAACCTGTCCTTATGTGAACGTGTGTATAGAACTAATAGTGAACGTGTGTATCGAACTAATGCATTCAATATCAGGTAAGGGACAACCCTATAATTAACCCACCTGAAATATAAGAAAACCCTAAAACCTCAATATCTTTGAAACCCTTGAGCATTTTTCAGTTTTATTATGTTTTTGTTTTTATTAATAAGTAAATAAAATAATGTTTCTTACGCGAAACAGCATCTAAATTTTGAATGGAAAGGAAACAAGATTAATATTTTGATTTACTGCCTAAACTACAATTTCCAAGTCATTTGAAGATATTGCAAATTTAGTCCTTAAGCAGCATCTAATATTATATTACTACTATTTCCTTCACACTGACTAAAGGCATTTTGGAGAAGTTTACGAATTCTGCTCTCGGAAAGAAATAAATGAGATTTCATTTTTTTGTTTAGTAAAAAGTATAAAGAATAAAAAACCGGGATTCAGACGGTGCCGGCTCGTGTCGGTGATCACAATATTATGTGTTGCAATACTATGTATTTTGTTAAGAGAGCTGTAACTAACAAATAATATGGAATGGATGTGTGAGAAATAAAATATTTTCATTTTAAAAGGTGTATAGCACTCACACCACCGCACATGCCGGTCTGCCCTGCAGTCTTCCTGCTGCCCCGCTCCCACGGCTCCAGATGCTTAACCTGGTAGTAGATCTCATCAACCACCTCATGGTACGTCTTCAGCTTGAAAAGGTGGACTGAAATAAACAAGCCCTGTTAGCTTATAGTTAACAGATTGACTCCACGGAATAAAAGCATGTCAGAATGTCAGAGAAACAAAGAGGTCAGAGTAGTCTACAGAGCAGGAAAGTCACAGCATGTAATCATCTACGGATAGGAGTGACCCCCCCCCGGGGTATATGTTTTGTGCCACAGTAGGGTCACCCTTCTCTGCAGCTGACTGTACTTAATGAGAACATCTCTTATTGTGAAGTGATGACATACCTAGACGATTTATGTAGCAAAGGTCGGTATAATAATAATAATTTCTATCAACAAATAAATTATGACTTGTGAACCGAGGTTGTTTATTATGAATTTCATGTTTTTTTTGTACAGGAAGGAACACTTTACCCATTAGTGTTCAGTGTTACCAACTTCATACTAACATTTTTTTATTCTGTCAAAGAATATTAATCGTCATTTGTAGTGTGCCATGTCCAACAGAATATTACTTTAAGATCGAAAATCAGCCACACACTGCGGCAGCGTAATTTCGGATTAGTATATCATCACAGGTGGTAGCATCTGTCATAATTTAGTTAATTTTATTTAGCATGGTAGTAGATAAATATATAGATTATATTTATCTACTACCATGCTAAATAAATACATGATGAACATAAATTGATTTTTTTCTCAGATCACTTATTGTCTTCTATTCCATAAATGAAAAAGTAAGTTACTAATAAACATGTAAGTACCTACTAAAGTTTTTGATGAGTAAAAAATCTGATACATAAATAGCAATATATCCTATTAGCAAACAATGTCATCTCAATCTAGGATGGCAAGTTGTTAAAAAGTTTTGACAAACTGTCTATAGCAATAACAATTACTGATAAAAACAAATGTATTTATCTAGTAATGAATATCTAACAAACATACATGCTGCAAAAGCACAAGCATCAGAAATAAGAAAATTGGCTATGTTTGGTTCATCAATCTGAACTTATAGAGAATCTACATCTGACAATTATTCTTTTGGAAACATGTCAGAAAAAAGTGAAGTAGTTGGTGCCAGTTGGAATTCAATCTGAAGTTTTGACAGTGTAAGTGGGTTACAATTTGTCCTTGATCCTTGTAGTAACGATGATAACAAGATTGATCTGAACAAATGCTGCAAATCTAGCTATACATAGCATATTAGCACCTGATGTAATGGACCTGGATGGCCCATCGTAAGCCTGTTATCCAATCAGGTAAATAAGCTAAGTGAGGATGTGAAGACAGATTGATGTGAATAAAACCTGACATATAAACTAATAAGGGCTGATATTTCCATCTCCAAATATAAATGGTGTTACTATATGGGAGGAATCCAAGTAGTGTTTAAGTTTCTCAAATTATAAAAATATATAATAATTTAGTTAAATGAGTACTAAAAATGTACAAAAATAATGAGCTTTTACATTGACATTGTAGCATTTCAACAGTGATTATGACAAAGTAAGGTAGGGTAGGCAGTAAAAAATATAACAAAATAAATAGCTATTTTTCTTTAAAGGAACAGAATAACTCATCTATATAGTTGTAGTAGTCTGAAGATGGGAAAAACTGCCCTAATTAACAGACTATAAATAACACAAGATTTAACACTTTCACAACCAGACAGAAAATTGAAAACTACACCAGATAGACATTTGTGAGAACAATAATGCGGTACGAAAATAAAGGCCTGCATCTGAGCAAAAATTATGAGCGCACGCTAGGGCTCTTGGGCGTGAAAGTGTTAACTGAGAGCATTTAGTAGAAGTGAAGTAAATCACAATGTATCCAACATTTCTCTATGTATTCAATGTTTATTCACATCAAGCTACTAAACGGAATGTCTCTCTGGCTAGTAAAGTGCAAGTAAGAAGTATAAAACATGTATTTTGTAGCCCGAACTCCACTGCATCGTTATGTTTGCTTACCTACCTTTGAAGTAACTCGAACCTTGAATATTGGCTAATATTAAATGGTTCAAATTCATGGTTTCCTGACTACCCCATATCGGTAGTATGTTATGCTGCTTGGCCGTCTTCCCAGCCTTTAGCTGGTGGTCTGAAAATCACGATACAGTAAGTCTTCAAACAAAAACATTATCTCTGAGTAAATCGCAAAGATATCTACCTTCCGTTTCAGACATTACGCTATACTTATCGTTAAAACGTGGTGTGAACAGTAAATAGCACCGTGTCAATTCAAATAACAAATGCTTATCAGACAAAATCAATCAATAAAACACAAATTAATTACGTAGAGGATTATAGTGTCCTGACTACACACGCAAAGTTTACATGACGTTATGCAGTAATGGCGGCGAGTCTGTACCGGAAACAACGATCGAGTCCGTGTCAAATGTTGCCAGCAAAGAATATTTTACCCTATTTTTAAAGCGAGCTATTCATTACCTTTTTTTCTATGGTAATTTTACGGTTGTACACACGTGTTAAGGACGGATTAAGGTGGGTTTAGACCAAACGAATTCTAACACATTCTAACCCCACTCTACCAAATTCTTTGTGTGTACACAAAGTGTGTGTGTGTTAGAATTCGTTTGGTCTAAACCCACCTTTAGACTAGTGTCTTATCTAAATCTAAACCATATCCATACTATATTATTATAAATGCGACAGTAACTCTGTCTGTCTGCCCGTTACCTTTTCACGCTGAAACTGCTACACCAATTTAGATTTAATTTGGTATGGAGATACAAACAGCAACACACTTAACTGCCCATTAAAGACAGAGCAGAGAGAAAATGATAACGATTGAAAGAGATATATATATTTGTATTATGTCAACTTCAAATCAAATAACGTTTGCGTATGTGTAATGTGCCTTTGAGCTTTGTCATTGTAGTTGTTTGGGCAAAGTTTTTTTTTCCATACTGTAAATAAAGGTTTTATTTCAACAGGACAAGTGAATTTGTCAAAATTATGATTTAGCTTTCAGACAAACTTTGCGATGAAATAAACTAATTATATTGCTAATGCTTTTATTGGTGCTTCATATTTTTGATATGATGCACCAATATAATGTAATTTATATTTATTATTCATTCATTATTTTCCACGAATTCAATAATATGGCATTAATGTCAATAATGACGTTGGATCCGCCATAAAAGAAAAATTATTGTTTCAAAACTCTTTTGAATAATAGCCAATGTATACTCATAAACACACGCACACATGCATAACACGACGCCTTCAAGTGTGATTCTCTTTCTTGCAGTATTTCCCATTTTTGAAGTGTATAGTTAACTGTGTTGCTGTTTGTACCTAGTCTGAGACCCTGGGAAGGAAATAGGATATTTTTAATCATCCCGTAAATTATTAATGGCATGGGCAGGGGTAAGGGAGTGACAAGGGGGATGGAAGTTTGTTTTGGGAATTCAGTTGTTTTTCAAAGTCAGGGACATAAAACTCTAATTCTACGACAAATTAGCGGACAGTAGTATAATTAAATACTATTTTATACTCTGTTCACGACGCGACAAAGAAAACAACGCCATGGTTGTCTTGCGCGCTATTCACAGTATATTTTTATCAGGTGAAGCAAATAAAGTTACGATTTTTTCCTCATCATCAAACAGAGGAGGTGCTCCAGTTGGTAGTATTTACCATGGTGAAAGAACCTAATTATTTAAGATAATCCTATAATTTGATAGTCGGAAGGGTATAATGGGGATATGCTATTCAGGAAATCTTGCATTATAGGAATCGGCATGTATAATGAATTAACAAATAAAATATCTTCAATATGTAATAAATTTCGTTATTATTAAAGTAATTCTACAGGTTGAAATAAAATTAGATTATAGATACATGTTTAAGACTTAACTTACAAATTAAGTTAGGAAAAAGTAACTTATTGATAATAGAGCTCCAGGTTCATTCCATCGTGGATTTCATCTGATTTTAGTGTTAAGGAATATATATATGCTTGTTGCGAAAAAGAAACAATGATTACGATTCGACCATCCTATGACTAAAACCCGGCCAACTTCAATATAACTTAATAGCAGTTTGCGGGGTTTTAGTCATTGGATGGCAGAATTCAGTGCTAAATACATATGAATTTTAAATTCAACTGTCATATGTGAGGAATATTGTGCCAGCTCTGGTAGAAACATAGATATAGCCATTAAGAGTTATATCTATCAGTAGCATGGCACATACATCTAGATTCCCCAAAGCTTGCCCACAATTATTGAAGATATTTTTACCGTGGGAGAGCCAAGCTTCGGCACGAATGGGCCGGCTCGACCGGAGAGATACCACGGCCTCACAGAAAACTGGCGTGAAGTAATATTTGCGTTTCGCCAAGTGAGTGAGGGTACCGGAGGCCCAACCCCCCCCCCCCCAATGATAGCGCAGTTCTCTAATAGCATACCCCAGGAGGGTACCAGCTGCGTTAGCGCTGGAGAATCCCTCACTGGGCTTCCACGCTCAGGTAGAATCACTCCTGAGCGTGGAGGTCCAGGCTGCCCCTCGTACTCTGGGGGGGGCAAAACCGCGCTCTACCAGCCAACATCTGCTCGGGGCAAGAGCAAAGTAGCCTCGCTGGCCGTGGACTTCTGCAACATCAGGGGTTTACACTCCAATCTTAATGCTGTTCACTATCACCTCGAGACAGCAAAGCCGGCCTTGCTCTTTTTGACCGAGACGCAGATATCGTCTCCGGCGGACACTTCCTACCTCTGTCGTCCTGGGTATGCACTGGAACACTCCTTTGTGCCTAAGGCCGGGGTGTGCGTGTACGTAAGAGATGACATCAGCTCTCGCCGCCTCAGCAATCTTGAAGGTAGGGACCTCTCCACCTTATGGCTACGTGTGGACAGCGACGACCATCCTCGCGTCTATGCGTGCCTGTATAGGTCCCATAGCGGTGATGCTGAAACCGACCGACTTATCGAGCAAATTCAGATAGCTGCAGACTCCGTGCAACAGCAGATCCCATCCGTGGAGATCGTGATACTAGGCGATTTTAATGCCCATCATGTTGAATGGCTCGGCTCTAGTAAGACCGATCATGCGGGGAGATCTGTGTACGGTTTTGCTCTGGCATATGGCTTATCCCAATTGGTTACTGAGCCCACGCGAATCCCCGATGTGGAGAGCCAGGAGTCTTCTCTGTTGGACCTTCTGCTGACTTCTCAACCGGCTGGCTACAAAACTTCCGTTATTGCCCCACTCGGTTCCTCGGATCACTGCCTGGTCCGGAGTACGGTGCCACTCACGTGCCCGCTGCGTCGGCGAGCTGCTGGTAGCCGCCGTGTGTGGCACTACAAGTCAGCAGATTGGGATGGGATGCGATCTTTCTTTGCATCCTATCCTTGGAGGCAGGTTTGCTTCACGCTGGATGATCCCAACGTTGCTGCTGACTCTATTGCTGACGTGGTACTCCAGGGAATGGAACTTTTCATTCCGTCCTCTGCAGTCCCCGTTGGTGGCAAATTCCAACCTTGGTTTGGTCGTAACTGCAAAAGGGCGTCCCGCCGAAAGCAGGAATGTTACCAAGCCTGGATAAATGCAGCAACAGTACGGGATGAAAAGACCAGCGCGTTGAAAAAGGAGTTTAATTTTGCCTCCAAGTCCTTCAAAAGGGATATTGCCAGGGCGAAATCTTTGCACATTGGTAGAATTGGCGAGAAACTAGAGCGCCTTCCTTCGGGAACTCGTGCGTTCTGGTCTCTTGCCAAAGCTATCCAGGGAAATTTCTGCAAGCCGTCTTTTCCACCTCTACAAATGGGAAATGATTCGTTGGCCCATGACGCTAAGGAAAAAGCCGATCTTTTGGGCAAACTCTTTGCGTCCAACTCGACTCTGGATGACGGGGGACACGTGCCGCCAACCATACCGCGGTGCGGAAACTATATGCCGGATGTCCGGTTCCACCAAAGTTCAGTGCGTAAAGCACTTCTTTCCCTCGACATTCACAAGTCGTGTGGGCCCGATGGAATCTCTCCTATTGTGTTGAAGATGTGCGCTCCAGAGTTGGCACCGGTTTTAACGCGTCTTTTTCGGCTCTCTTACTCATCTGGCGTAGTCCCGATCTCATGGAAGTCAGCTTTGGTGCACCCGATCCCTAAAAAAGGCGACCGCTCAAACCCAACCAACTACAGGCCGATAGCTATAACCTCTCTGTTCTCGAAGATAATGGAGTCCATTATCAACTGCCAGCTCCTTCGGTACCTAGAGGATCACCAGCTGCTTAGTGACCACCAATACGGCTTCCGTAAAGGCCGCTCAGCTGGTGATCTTCTGGTTTACCTAACACATCGTTGGGCACAGGCGATCGAGACTAAGGGTGAAGCATTGGCCGTTAGTTTGGACATGGCGAAGGCCTTTGATCGGGTTTGGCACAAAGCACTTCTTTCGAAGCTTCCATCTTATGGGCTTCCCGAGAAGTTATGCGAATGGGTCAGTAGCTTTCTAGCAGGCAGATGCATAAAGGTCGTAGTTGACGGTGAGTGCTCTGAATCCATGACTGTGAATGCTGGTGTCCCGCAAGGCTGTGTGCTATCGCCTACGTTGTTCCTTCTGCATATCAACGACATGCTGCAAATCTGTGGCATTCACTGTTATGCAGATGATAGCACGGGTGATGCCTCCTACACCGGCCGCGCCAATATTTCTCGGGATAGCGTCATCGAGAGCCGTAACAGACTTGTGTCTGAAATTGAAACTTCCCTAAAAGAAGTTTCAGAATGGGGTCGACTTAATCTAGTCCGTTTCAACCCTACGAAGACACAGGTTTGCGCCTTCACCGCCAAAAAGCTCGCGTTTGTCGCATCACCTCGTTTTGAGAGCATCCCCCTTACTGCCACAGCCACTATCGGAATTCTTGGCGTCGACATATCGAGTGAAGTCCAGTTCCGCGGCCATTTAGAGGGTAAGGCTAAATTAGCCTCTAAGAAGCTTGGTGTGCTCAATAGATCGAGACAGTATTTCACTCCGGCCCACCGCCTTCAGCTGTATAAGGCGCAGGTCCGTCCACATATGGAATACTGTTCTCATCTGTGGGCTGGGGCCCCCCAGTACCAGCTTCTCCCTCTAGACCGCATTCAACGGAGAGCGACTCGTATCGTCGGCTGCCAAGTTATTTCAGATCGGCTCGACTCCTTGGCACTGCGTAGAGATGTAGCCTCGCTCTGCATCTTCTATCGTCTATATAACGGGGAATGCTCCGAGGAATTGTTCGGATTAATCCCTGCTGCATCTTTCCGCCATCGTTCTACGCGACAATATTACCATCCTCACCACTTAGATGGTTGGCAGTCCACAACTGTGCGTTTTGCTAGAAACTTCCTGCCTCGCACGACTGAACTGTGGAATAAATTGTCGCCTGCAGTGTTTCCGGACCGATTCGACCTTCAAACCTTCAAGAAAAGAGCGTACTCCCACCTGAAAGGCCGGCAACGCACCTGTGACTCTTTTGGTGTTGCAGGTGTCTATGGGCGACGGTGATTGCTTACCATCAGGCGACCCGTCTGCTCGTTTGCCCCCTATTTCATAAAAAAAAAAAAAAAAAATTAGCTTTCTTTTGTTACACTAAAATATTAAAAAATCCTGCATTAAAACAGCTATTTTGGACACCTTTGCTCAACAATATTGAATAAAAAGTTAGCTAATTTTGCTCTTGCTTGCTTGCTTGTTAAGGTTGAAACCAGATATCACAATAGATCTGCCATCCTATGTCTAAAACCCAGCTAATTTCTGTACTACTCCATAGCAATTAGTCAGATTGTAGTCATAGGACAGCAGTGTGTTATGGCAGGACTGACTCACTCCACAATTCCGTTGCAGAAGAAAAAAGAGCATGCATTATGTACACATTATGCGATTGAGAGATGGTTGGATGCAGATCAGCTCCGACCGGTAATACAACGCAAACAGCAGTTTTTTTTAGGGAGAGAGGCTTCTGTATATAGTACTAATTCTTATTTTGTGGCTATGGTGCTGTGATTGAGTGTACATAAGGATTTCTTCATTTTTAAATGAACTGACTACAATTTGATCAATGGTTTAGAATGGCAACCTTTGCAACTCTACTGATTCATTAAATCTAGATCAGGGTTCCCCAAGTGTTACCGTGAACGCAACCCAATAAAACAGGTCTCAACTCATTCAGTGCCCATGCCTGAACTTACATTGTCTCTTGCAAGAGGGGAAAAGTTGAAACTTGGATATAAAATTCATAATTGCTGAAGACACCAGTTACAGAATGGATAACATACTAGTGTGCTACCTTAAAATAAAACATATCATCAACTAACGCAACCCTATCAACAACCTCAGATACAGCCTTTCACCTTATTGCATGTAGATAAATATAAATAAATGCATTTAATTAGATTTGTAATTTTATAAAAAAAAGGATACAATCCGATAGTTTGATGTGGTCTTTGAATACGGTGTACCATTTCTTCAGCACGATCTTGTCGTACCGGGTGCCAGTTTGGGCTGCAATTAGCTTTTTCAAATCTCCCACGGTGTCATCAGGGTTGCACTTCACCCTCACTTTCTTGCCAAGACGATCGTTGCAGGTGACTTCTAGCATTTTCTAGAACAACATCAAGGTGTATCAGTTAGGTTGGTTTCCGTTAGTAAGTCGGTATATATTGTAATTTTACTTACTAGTTAGATTAGTTGTGGAAGTATTTGATTAAACTTAGAAGAAATTAAGGCGTGATAACGAAATGTTTCGTTATATTATATCAACAATAATAAAATATGCAACCAAAGCAAGTCTTGACAAATCTGACGTTTAGATATTGCTTTGCGTTAAATTGTCATGCTATAACATATCGTATTTTGTATGGTTTTCAAGTAAGTTTACTTGCAATTTAAATACAAAAACTTGGATAATTTGCGATTGTGATACTTTTTTGTTTATATATTATTCTGTACTTTGTATATGATATATAGTACAACAAAGCGAGCAGTATTAAAGATTTTCTATTTTACCCCGTTTTTACACTGACAACTTAAAATATCCGCTTGTTTGTACAACTATTTTAAGAGTAAAAAATTAATGAATATAATGGATATGGGTTAACTATTTAAATATTGCGCATTTTCGCTTTTCATCAATAGTTTGTAGCAACAAAACGCCCATATCAATTTATTTTTTTATTACTTTCATAACGTCATTTCCTAGTGAAGAAATTATTAATAACGTTGTAATTTTATCAATAAGCAATATGTATCAACATAAATTTCATCGCTTCAATTAAAAAATTCTGATGCAATTTACTTGCTCTTGAAAACCCGTATTTTGTCATAAATGAATTTATAAAGTAGATTGCCTGGACAGGAAGTGTCTTCCAACTATCCACACGTCACTCGCAGCGACAGCGACAGTGAAGTGAAGTGAAATTTCATTTCAGTGATTGTGGTTGTGAATACGCTGAGGAAAATGCAAATTCCAAATGAATACGTTTCTACTGCGGAAGATGTTGCAGATCAGGTAAGACTCAACTCATAAATTTTTTCTGTGCCGTTTTAATATTTTTAGGGTGAAAATTAATGAGAAGTCGGTTCGCACTTTGGATTGGTTTTGTCACGTCACCGAACTTTTTCTTGTTGGCTCGCACCCTGTTGCACAGATTTATGAATGTAAATAATAAAAATAGTTCCGGCTCGTTTTGCTGCGTGTGCCAAAAATATGTCTGCCGAATTACATCGTGATTCGTGTCGGATGCTACAATTGAGCTTACAGATGTTGGCCTTTTTAACCTACTTATCATCTTATTGGATTCACGTTTAAACTACTGATAATTCACAAGGATCACTATATCATATTCATGTATAGGTTGGCATAAAATCCGTCAGTTTCACACGCCAAGCCCACAGACACACTCATGCTTTTTTTCTATTTTGATAAAAGTAATTCGAAAAAGTTGGTGCTTTCGCGCGATTTCTCTGAAAACTTGTTCAGTATTCGTCATTCATTATTAACTTTCACCATTACGTAAATGCAAAATGTAGGTAGTTTCACATACACATTTGTCACAATGTCTCATATAGCCTGTACCCATGACATTGTCCCTTGATCAACCATGTTTAATATTTCACATGATGATAATAGGTAAGCCATGTTCTGGAAATAGATCCATAAACATTTAATGTAAAATGGACCATAATTGAGTAAAAGTACCTTAAACTCGGGTCACTTTCTCTTTATGGTAAGTAAGTTGGCAAATAGATACACCACTTGTTACTTGTTACAAGTAAGTTATTTGGAAACCATATGTATGAAACCACTATGCTGTACAAGGTGTAGCAGCCTATGTAAGATACACATTCCTATGTTTATAGTTAGATACCATAACACGAGCATGCTACTATAACATATATGCTATAGCCATGTGCATTATAAAGCTGATTACGGTTATGCAGTTTTAACAATATTCATTCCAATAACTGTTGCATTATTACTACAGTACTACACCTAGCCTAATGGTTAGAATAATAAATAAATCAATGGTACTTTTTATTTCTTTATGATAATCGAAATAAGTTTTACTACTTAGAAAAACCCCTTATCTTATACCGACCTTGGGAAAAATGCAGTAAATAAACATTAATGTCTGCAGTATAGCATTTACAAGAATGCATTACATCAATTTGAGTAATACCTTTTCAAATATGTGGAATATCTTTCTAAAATAACTAAAAATAAGAGCATCCTTTTGTCCATATCATAGATGTGTGTATGCGTTACAATCAGATAACAATTATATGTCACATACAGAGGGTTATTTCATTATAAACATTAAAATATTCTACTACAATAACAGAATGAAACCAAGCAGGGCTCGGCACCTGTATTATGCAAAAACCCTGAAATTGCCCAATATTTTAAATTATTTTATGCTTTTTATGCAGGGCTCAATAATGTATTTAAATATTGACTACATATTATTAGATTGTCCGATTAAAAATGAAATAATAAACCAAAGAATGCCATAAAAAATCTGGTACTTTTGTATGGAGAAAATACCAGTATCCGACCCCCAGTTCTAAGCATTAAAAAACTGAAGTTTATATCTAACTTTAAGGCAATTCGAATTTGACCTGACACTAAAATACGATATTGAGGTGCAAACTTAACTGTTTTAAGTATGTTATGGCGTATATTTATCGAACTACCTTACCTTGAGGCCTCTATCTGTCTTCATAAGGGTTTAAGGGTCACCTTTATATTCCAACACATTTCACTCAAACCAGCGCCACTCTCATCGATTTAATCTGTACGGATGCCTCAGTTTTAAATATTGACGTAAAACACATACCCGAACTTGGTGCTCATGCTATCCTTACAGCTGAATTTAAAATAAAGAAAATACAACCCACTCCAATGGTTCTTCAATACAGACCGCTGAAGGACATTGACCTTGCTAGTTTTAATGCTGAGTTATCTAAAAATGACTGGAGCACTATAACAAACATGTCGGACGTGTGTGACATGGTCCTGGCCTATAACACGTGCATGTTAAATTTGTTTGATACTTTCGCGGCGGAAAAGCGTGTAACGATTCGTCATAAACCTACTCCTTGGTTTACTAGCAATTTACGCTTCATGAAAGAGCTTAGAGATAACGCACATAAAAAATATCGTAATTCAAAAAGTGACGCGCATAAAGAACAGTATAAAACTCTAAAAAAACTATTTGAATCTAGTCTATACTTTGAAAAACGAGCATTTTTTGAACATCAAGTAAATAGACATATTAATAATTCAAAAACTCTTTGGTCCAACTTGAAGCGATTTATTCTACCCCTTAACGATGATACGCAGAGCATTCCTAACCATTTAATCGACCCAGAAAGTATTAACACTCACTTCCTTGACGTTCCCGGCACCTCTAACATTGACATATCGCAGCTAACGTACTACGAATTTGAGAGATATGGTCCTGCTGTCTTCAGTTTGAAGACTGTCAGTGAATCAGACATAACTAAAATAATTCTTGGTATGAAATCAAATGCAATGGGTATTGATGGAATATCCATGGATATGGTTATCCTTACTTTGCCTGAAACTTTGAGAGTCATCACTGCCATAATAAACAAAGCCATCACCACTTCGACTTTTCCTCTTTCGTGGAAGACCGCTCTGGTTCGGCCGATACCTAAAATTAGTAATCCCACATCCTTTCGCGATTTACGTCCAATCAGTCTGTTACCATTTCTGTCTAAGATTCTAGAAAAAGTAGTATATGATCAAGTTCTACACTATTGTGAATATAACAAAATACTGGCACAGGTACAATCCGGCTTTAGAAAACATCATAGTACGAGCACTGCTCTTCTTGACGTTGTTGACAATGTTCTATATTCTCAGGACCAGGGTAATGGGACGATACTCACTCTTCTTGATTTTTCTCGAGCTTTTGACTCTATTAATATAGCACTTCTGCTCTCCAAGTTATCTTATTACGGTTTTGATAATTCTTCAGTCTCGTTCTTTAACAGCTATCTGTCGAATCGGCACCAACGGGTGGAAATAAAGAGATCAAATGGGACCGTCCTTCTTTCTCAAACTCGCCCTGTCAATAGAGGTGTACCGCAGGGCTCTATACTGGGTCCTTTATTATTCATTCTTTACTCTTCCGATATTATACATTGTATCAAGCAATGTAAATATCATTTATATGCTGATGACCTTCAATTAATGATTCCTTTTAATAAACATAATGTCAATACAGCTATTCAGTCAATGAATGATGATCTTTCCAATATTGCTGAGTGGTCCTTTAAGAACTCTCTAGTACTAAACCCCACCAAGTCCAAATACCTCGTTCTTGGAAGTAAAAAACAAGTAACCTCATTTTCTCAGCGTGATGTTGATGATATCAAGATATCCGGCGTTCCTATTGAACGTGTGTCTGCTGCTCGTAATCTAGGCGTCTTGATGGATTGTCACTTGCGTTTTGAAGAACATGTTCTCAATACTGTTCGTGCTTGTTTCTATAAACTCAAGGTATTATACAACATACGGGATTTTATCCCAGTAGACCTCAGGGTAAAACTTTGCGAATCTCTTGTTCTTTCTAAATTTAATTATTGCGACACAGTTATTGGCCCTTGTCTGTATGAGAAAACTCAAAAACTAATACAAAGAGTGCAGAATGCCTGCGCTCGCTATTGCTTCTCCATTCCTCCGCGAACATCGGTAACACCTTACCTCACTAATGCAAAACAGCTTAAAATGAAATTTAGACAGCGTCTCCACCTTGCTTCTCTACTTTTTGGGGTCATTAAAACAGGTAAACCGTCCTATCTCCTGGAGAAGCTCGTTTGGCGCCAGAAACGGCGAGCAGAGCGCACAGGAGCTATGTACGACAAGCCCCTCGTTGTCCCTAAATACAAGTGTGCAGCATTTCGCGGCAGTTTCCGGTTCCAGGCTACCAAATGCTGGAACGATTTACCTCCACCGTTAAGGGATTGCAATTCTAGGTTTAGCCTCCAGCGTAAACTACGGGAACTTTTATTGGGAGATCAAGCACTTTGATACTGAAACTGTCGGGTGGGCATCGTTATCAATTTATATCTACAATTTTTTTCATTATTAATACTATTTCTTGACATATATATATATTTATTTGCATGCTTTTGCTCTCAACGTGTACCCTTAACCCAATAACCCAACCCTCTTGTCGCTGCCTACGTATACAACATTTTCTTGGTTATTCCGGATATACTATATATATATATATATAAATAAATAATACAAGTAATAAAAAAATAAAATACATAAATAAATAGATATACATACTTTAATATCGACACGTTCTATTTTTATTTCATGGCTTTAGCTGTTTTACAAAAAAAAAATATTTTGAAGTTTGCATGTAATTTATTAGTAGTTATTTGTCTTTTGTTTTGTTATTATTAAATGTTTGGCTTACACGCCTTTCTCAAGTCGGACCGGACCCCGTGAGGCTCTGACAGAAAAACAGCGTTACAGCTTGCATCACCTGCAAACTGTAACACAATGCTGAGTCAAGGCCTTTTCACTATCGCACACATTGCTGGACCCACTGTGCACTCCTGAACGCATATGTTATGTGATCTGTTTCTGTGTATCTGCCCCAAGTCCTGTTTTTGTGTGCGTTATTGAATAAATGTTTTTCTTTCTTTCTTTCTTTCTTTCTATATTACGATTTACGTCCCATGTTAAAGGGGGAGAAGCAGGTCCACAAACTGTGTCATGAAGTGACAAGGGGGAGGAGGTTCTAAGATTTGTGACATCACATATAATTTTTAAAGAAAATATCTAAGCAATTAATGAAGTGCTCGAAAATCTTTTTCTTTGTGTAGCATAACATATGGATGGCCTCATATCTATTATCTACGTTACTGCAACCAACCTTTTGCGATGGTGTAATTACAAAGTAGTAGTAAATACTTTATCCAAATTTAAACTTCATTATAAATGCGAAAGTAACTCTGTCTACCTATGTGTCTGTTATGTGTCCGTCAAGATAGCGTACACCCTAAAGATATTCAGAATCTGATACAGCCAATAAATAGTACCCAAATAGTACCGACGAAATACCTAGGGGAAAAAAATAGTATCCTTAAACTTTCTGAAATATAAGGCCTGTTCACATTTCATTTCTCTAGCTATCGTAGAAGCCGAGATATTCCATAACTAACCGGTGTACAACATTTCACACCGTCAAGCTGGCGTACCCGGGAATTTCTTATAGAAAGAGCTCACTATATCTCGGCTTCTACGATAGCTAGAGAGATGAAATTGTAGGGCCCTAGGGTACTATTTGGGTACTATTTTTTGAGATATAAAGCGTTTCCAAAATCAAAGCCGTTCCAGAGATACAAACGGTGTACGCCAGCTTGACGCCCGGTAGCGTACACCGTGAACAGGTTATATTTCAAAAAGTTTAAGGGTACTAGTCGGTACTATTTGGGTACTATTTATTGGCTGCATCAGATTCTGAATATCTTTACGGTGTACGCTATCTTGACGGACACGTCTGTTATGGTGCTCCTACACTGGAGTTATAAAACGTTGTATAACGTTAAAAACATTTTTTTATCAAATATTTTGTCCCTAATTACTATGAGTTTTATGAAATGTTAGCGAATGTTATCATGTTACATAATGTTATTCAACATTTTATAAGTGCAGTGTGGGAGCACCATCCTTTTACGCTTAGGGCCTGTGCATACGGCGTCTTTTAAACGCGCCGTAGACGCGCGTTTCGTAGAGCTGTCTCTCTTTATTTTTCGGGTATAAGGGCCTCCGCTAGCTGACGCGGATTACCTGGAACGGACGCCCGTCTAATAAGAAATTGTATGAACAGCGCTAAGTGAAGCGGGCGCGGGTGCCATAGTTTTGCCCGCCCGCCGCGTGCGTCCGCTCCGTACACCCGCGTCAGCTAGAGTAGGCCCTAAAAGCAATAGCGATAGCGCTACGAATAGAGTTGTGCCGTTCTCGAGAATTCTCGGAAACGTTCTCAGTTTTGTATAGGAAATGTTCTCGAGAACGTTCTCTCTCTACACAAAACGGAGAACGTTTCCGAGAATGGCACATCTCTAGCTACGAAACGCGCGTCGACGGCGCGTTTAAAGGACGCCGCGTGCACAGGCCCTTAAACCACTGGACAGATTGTGATGAAATTTAGTATGTAAATAAGTTGTGATCCGGAAATTGATATAGAACTCTTTTTAAGGTAAGGTAAAGCACAAAACGTTTCGTTTCAAATGATGTCGACAGATGGCGCTGACCTCAAAGGCCCGATTTAACGTTAATTCTGGTTTTTTGAGACTTCCCATGCCATTTTGCGTAGACAACGTGTTGATACACTAAAGATACTTGATACGCTATAAAACAAAGCTTATTAACCTTATTATAAATATAATGGATGCCGTGAAAGCAAACACTGACCCCCTTTACGTTTGTATGGAAAACCGACCGACTCGAATGACCTTAAACCGAAAAATGAAATGCGGGTGGAGAGTTCTATGGGAGTAAGATAAAATTGTAATACTATGCCTGTGGGAATTTCGCTCATTCCCAAAATACCGCTTTCCCAGAATACCACTTCCCATCAAAAACATTACATGTAGAAATATGCAAGTCTCGCAACGCAGTTCTCCTACAGCAAAAAAGTTTTGAGATGTAAAGTTAAACCAAGTCAGTACCGGGGGGTATCAACAGAACTCGATTTCCACCGACTTGCCTATTATTAGATCTATAAAATGTGTTCCTCCACGGTTAAATACTGGTACTGACTTGGTTTAACTTTACATCTCAAAACTTTTTTGTTGTAGGAGAACTGCGTTGCGAGACTTGCATCTTTTTACATGTAATGTTTTTGATGGGATCTCATTTCTTTTTGTAAGTGGTCTTCCTTAATTATTACATTCCAATCCATTCTTTTCAATTTGAACTAACTTTGTAATCGCATGTATTTGTATAGGATTACAAACTTATGTGTGCAGTTGTGACTGAAATTACAACATATTTAGGTTTTTAAGAACTTGATAGGCTAAAAACGAACTATGTTTAAAATTTGGAGCTTGTAGGTCTGCTAGAAGTACCTTAGAATTATGATGATCATCAGTCAGTGAGTGAGTCAGTGACAAAACTAAGGAACTTTGACATGCAATAGTTCTTAAACTACACTTTCAAATTGAATGATATTGAGAATATATATAAGTCTTATTGTGTCCTATATATCCCTGAAATTTCAGGGTTCTAGCTTTAGCCAGTACAAAATTACGGGAGGCTGAAAATGGCCTGAATGGCTTCGAGAAAAGGATGGTACGGCCGTGCCTTTGTTTTGCTCGACTTGGCGGGGGCACTGCCGTGCCTCCAGATTTATCAAAATACCAGATTCTCGATTTATCGGATTCCTGTTTTACCACATTCCCGTTACACTAGATCAGCGGTCGGCAACCTTTTAGCAGCCAAGGGCCACATAGTAGCTAACGAAATTGACGCGGGCCGCACTATGTTAATAATTGGTGATTTTATACATATCTGAATATATCGACCTATACATACAAAATAGCCAGGAAGGCTCGCGGGCCGCAAGTGAGCGGTTCACGGGCCGCAAGCGGCCCGCGGGCCGCTGGTTGCCGACCGCTGCATTAGATTATAAAATCGTAGGTTACGGAGAAACTAAATGATTTTGCAGAATGTAAGTATTATTTTGGAAATCTGGTGTTCAGGAAATCTGATAAAACGAGAATCTGGTATTTTGAAAAATGCGGTATTGTGAGCTCGAGGAGGGAATATAATACACATCCCAGACGATTAACGAGTCTACACGGACGAAGTCGCGGGCAAAGGCTATTAACTACATAAATGTATCACAAATTACCTGTGCTGTAGATAAATATGCTTGGGCAAAGGTCAAGGGTACACTAGCACATTAAACTAATTGGTAAATTGTATGTTAAAATGGGCCGGCGAATTCTGCCGAAACAGCACAAGTGATTTCCGACTCTGTTGCTATCGTTTTTGAGCTCAAAATCCATTGAAATAGTATGTAAAATCTCGTCTTTTTGGCTAAAAGACAGACAGACAGTTTAAAATATGGTGAAATTGAATGCGCGAGTGTAAAATGCGGGGTGAGCTTTTCATTGATAATACAATAATCATTACAAAATCTATAAACAAAGTCGGGTTAGTTACACCATTTATAACTCGAGAACGGGTGTACCGCTTTTTTTGATTTTTAATTTTTTGGGTTTGTCTGCCCCGAATAATAGAATAACTATTATCTAAAAAATTTAAATTTCTGAGGCCTGATTATTTAAATCTGTTTTAATTTTAGTTTTTTAGGAATAGTTTTATTTTAGTCTATTTAGTTTCAATCTAGTTTTAGTTTACCAGTAATTCTTTATTTTTGTCTGTTTTATTACCGTTGCTATAATTTATGTTAATTTGTTGTATAATATTTGTTATTATTTATAGGTACATATTATTGCATCAACCTTTGAGCACGTTAAAATTGAATCTATTGAAACCAGTCTATCTGTAAGATATCGGTTTATCTTACTCAGCATGATATGACACAACTTTTATCAGTATTACTCAACCTGTAAAGACACGCGAACTTTGTAAAATTTGTTGCCGTCATTATTTATACTTCCAAACAGTTGTCATTATTAAAAGCATCAAGCCATTTCCCTATAGTTACTACCACAGATTATAAATCTACCACTATACTGGTGGTCCGAATAGAAGGCCACTGAAGATTCAATAAAAATCGTCCTTATTGTGAAATGCGTTTTGCCTGAAAATATCTGTGATAAAAATAGACAGTTTTAAATAGAGGACGTATGAAAATCTATCGTAAAGGTATATAGTCTGGGTGTATAAACGTAACAAAAATGATGAACATGTTTTAAACATTATTGGATTTATTGGCGTAGATGTGGCTGGAAATCTCAATAATGTCATAGAATCGAATATCGAAAATTCATCGAAATACCCTGTGTTCAAAAACTGAGGGTAATTTGAGCGGAACAAATTCGGGTTATTTTTTATATACAGTCGAACTAGTCGAATATTAGTAGGGCTTAACTTTCTTTGTTCTACTGTAAATGTTAATAACTGTAACTTATGTCCAGGTGATACGAAAAGGCAAAAATGTCCTGCCCACCGTGGCTCGACTGTGTCTCATCAGCACTTTCCTCGAGGACGGGCTCCGCATGTGGTTCCAGTGGTCGGAGCAGCGCGACTACATGGACATGTCCTGGGGGTGCGGCAAGTTCCTGGCCACCATGTTTGTGGTGAGTGTTCCGTTATATCTCATGGGCCGCTCTCTCTCACATGACGTATGTACAGTGTGATAATATGTGTTAACGGCCCGGAAGTACAGACTTCACTTCACTTTTCATCAGGTGAAACTAAGACCAAACGCAAACCCATCATCCATAAAATAGTAGATTGTGTCACAAGGGGGTAAAATGATGTATTTACGGCGAGGGCGTACATTGAACATTGAACTGAACCAAGCGAAGGATTCTACAATTGAAAGTACTAAAGTAGAATCCGGAGCGTAGTGAGGGATTCAAGTGTTAACGTCCGTGGTGAAAATAATTTTGCTACCTTGTGACACATACTGCTTTTCACACCAACTATGAGGAAAATTCTAATAAAACGCTACCTACCAAAATAACCAAATATATGGTTAATCAAATCAAAGTGCATCACAAATTATTATTAAAAATGAATGTTATTTGTTAAATTTATAGTGTATTACTATTTTATAAAACGATTATTATCGTTTCCGTCACTTATGGCATATATTAAATGGGTTCAAATTCAAACAGAATGAACTTGTGTAAGATTAGCTGTCAGGTACAGAATGGTCCCGATTTGAAAATATACAAGTGATCATTCAAAAGAGCTTTAGTTCGACCGGAATTATTGTGTTCCTAATGCGGGCAGTTCATTGTATCCCCATCATATTAATATAATAGGGGATTACTTGTATTTGAAATATATTATGAGAACGATTTGGTTCAATTTTTTTTCAATTTAAATAATAAATGATTCGATTAGTTCATGCAAGCAAACATATAACACGGTAAGCATGAATAGTCATCGTCAGACATAGAAGTTTTTGTGGCAAAAACGCTAATTAACTAGGGACTTCGTTTCGATTAATAATTTATCGATAACTGTTTCAAATATTTATTTCGAAGTGACATTTCATAGTAAATATTAAGTTCAACAGAAATTAAGTTAACTTAAATACTGATATATGATATACTACCTACTCATTTTTCGGAAAATATATGGAAGTCTAAAAAAAATATAGGTAGATAGTAATTTATTTTTATGGAATATTTGATGATTTTCATCAATAACTTCCTTGTTAGGTTGCTAGTATTGCATCGCAATAGAATCCATAGATTATTGTTTCGTCAAGTGGCAGGAAAGCTAACCTTAGCCTATGTATGTGGCGTCTAATGGCCATATATCGTATATTTTTTAATAATTCCTACTGATTATTTTTGTTGTGAGACTTGTGAGATTCCTACTACGTATATAACGTTTTTGCGTACCAATGGCGTACCCATAGACACTACACACAACGCCTCCACAGTCGCCATCAGATACATCTATGAAGTTCAGGGTTCTCAAATATATCTGAACATATCTGACAGTGGCGGACTAAGCCAGTCGGGGGCCCGGGGCGGCGTAGCAGTATAGGAGGGCCACAGTCCGCTTAGGCCCCCCTTGCTTGAGGCCCAGGGCGGACCGCTCCTTACGCCTCACGCTTAATCCGCCACTGATACCTACATAATCTACGTCCTGCACTTAAATGCTTTGAAAGTAGAGTCGTCTTCAGATGTCTGAGCGTCTTGTTTGCTTCGATGTATTTGATGGCGACTGTACAATAATTTTTTGGTTTGGGACTAGGTTGATTTGAGTAAGATTGTTCCCCAATTTTTATTTATGTATAGTTTTCATACGTCTAGTTGGTATACAGGGTGTGTTTGTTCCGCAGATCGTGAATTTGCTGGGTCAGATCGGTGGCTGCGTGATGGTTCTCGGGCGGCTGAAGGTGGACATCGCTTGCGGCATGCTATTCTTCATCGTCGTTCTTCAGGTAACTGCAAAACTGACCCTTCATATTTAAAGCCACTGGCGTAACTTTATCTGCCGGACTGTCACTGTCACCCTATATTAAATGGAAAGGGATAGGTATAGTATTTGTCACGCATCGAGACGTTCATCACAGTTCTGCTGAAGGTACAGGTTATACCAGCGTACACACATGAGGTCGCCGATGAAGACGTTAGAGGGAGCAATCTTAGTCGAGCCCGAGTTTCATACATCGCCGTGCTTTGCAACTCGGGCTGTAACTTTCAGGCCTCGAATGACTCACTTTCATAGACGACTGTGTTACTGTCAACTTTGGCTAACTGTATATTGTTACTATGGGCAAATTATAAACACATACAAGTAGTTTCTCATCGGCCGTTTACTCATTACCCATTCAAGGTCGAGGTAGGTGCACACGGTGCGATCCGTACTGCAGAATTCTTAAAACTTAATGCGGTGTGTTCGTTTACGGCGCGCAACATACAACCCGCGATAGGAAGAAAAATTACTGTGCATGGTACTGGGCAAAGTATGCGTGAGGTGCGACAAAACTCGACTATATAACCACCGCTCACCGAAACTGCCCATATGTTATATATTGGTCAAGTTTAGTTTAGTTTTAAAGTTCAAAGCATAGCGATTGCGGTTTTATCCCATTTTAATAGGTACAGTACCGACCAAAAATATGGGCCAAAATTCTTACTAGTGCATAGAATGAAACATAGACACTTACAAAATTTCAGATGTCTCGTAATGTTTTTAGTGCAGTTTTACGTTAGTTCTCAACCTATTTTGATATTTTGGGATTTTTATAGCAAAAAAGTCTAATTTCTTACTCGAATTACCACTATGTTACCAGTCCCCGTGTCGCCCCCAATTTTGTGTCCACTGTGTTACCAAAAAAATGTTATTTTTATATTCATAGCCCACATATTTCGACGAGAGTTATCATTCAGGGTGAGCGTATGCTATTCTGAATTAAAAAATATATGTTTTTTGGATATTATACTAACGGGTAAGAAATTATGTGTTAAAATGTAAAAGGGACGTTTTATTGGGCATCAAAAAGAATTTTGGCTCATTATCACCTTTGTGGTACGAATAAAAGAATACTGCCATGTATTTTTTTTCAAAAAACAAGAAAAGACTGAGAAACTGTCGCTTATGTGGCCAGGTTTTCTCATCGGTCGTCTATGGTGTCTCCATACTATCTACTACCTGACGCAGTAATGTGCAAACGGGCACTTCGCTCGATCACTGGAGTTGCACCTAGACACTCGTGCAGAGACATTTTTAAATCGCAACGCATAATGACGCACTATTCCCTTTACTTACTGGAAATTATTATGTTTGTCAGGAATAACATATCACTATTTGAGTGTACGAACGTTTCCGGGAAACAATCTCGTTCTGCAGGCCGGCTGAGGACTTTCCCGCGTCGCATGGCGCTCGCGAGCAAAAACCCGCATCATAGGTCCGTCCTACTATGAACATCTACCCGCCGAACTTAAATCCGAGACATCCGGTGAAACATTCAAACGCAAACTCAAAATCCTTTTATTGAATAACCCCGTGTATTCCGTCAGTGAATATATGGGGATGACATTTGTTTAATTATAAAATAATTGACATTTATTTTTCCTGCACTGTTATGTTATTATTATTGCTCATTTTATTTTTATTTTTAAATTTTAATGATATATGACATGCTGTATTTTTTGACTATTCCTGTTTTAACTTATTCTTTGTGCCCAATTTATTTTGACATTTAATGTGTATTTTGACCTTGTTAAGTGATTTTTTATTTTGTTTTAGTATTATTATTTTTTATTTTTATTTTCATTGTATAATTTGATTTTGTAAATTGTTTATTCCATTTAACTATCCCTGTTTTGACATATTCTTTGTGCTCAATTTATTTTGACATTTAATGTGTATTTTGACCTTGCTAATTGATGTTTTATTTTGTTTTTATTATTTTTTCATTCTATAATTTGATTTATTCCATTTAATTGACAATCTCGTTTTAAATTCTTATAACTTGACATGCAATGCAACTTATAATGTAATTTTAAAATGAGAAATAAATAATCTAATCTAATCTAATGATTTATGAAAAAAAAATACCTTAAAAAGATGAAGGTGATTTTTGGCCGGTACTGTAGCTTATTCCCAATCTGTTTTCAGACGTTCGCCTACAGCATACTATGGGACATGCAATTCCTGCTCCGCAACTTGGCGCTGATCGGCGCCCTGCTGCTGGTGCTGGCGGAGGCCCGCGCCGAGGGCCGCAGCCTGTTCGCCGGCGTACCCTCGCTGGGCGAGAACAAGCCGAAGACGTACCTCCAGCTCGCTGGCAGGATCCTGCTCGCTTTCATGTTCATCACGCTGCTGAGATTCGAGATTTCCTTCCTTCAGGTGAGTTCACAAGGGTCATCCATATGGTACGTCACACCCATGGGCGTCACACCCTATACTAACAAAGTCAAATATGTAAGGAAAAAGTGTGACATGGGGGGGGGGAGGGTCTAAGTCTGAAAAATCGTGTGACGTTTTGACCCCCAAGTAGCGCAGCGCGCGCCACTCCCGCAGCTTGTGGCCCGAACGCGACCACGAGCACGCCCGGTGACATTCAAAATGTATGAAAAATATCGCCCATCGCGCAATCTTCATATGTGAGAAAAGATGAAAATTACCAAATGTAACAAGCAAGTATGATTGCAACTGTACCGTAATGGAATAACTAAAGGACACTAGCTCAATGATATAAGTGAAGGCGAGTTTCATAGTTAGCATTTTTACAAGTTTTTATTTAACATGCAATGTTTGTAAGTATGTATGTATGTAAACACTTTATTGCACATAAAATCATACAGAGACAGTACAAAAATCAATGGTTAATGTTGGTGGTAAGTTGTCAGGTTCAAAAGATAAGATCGCGATAGAATTTCAACAATGACCACATCGCTGCTCAAACGATGCTGACGATGCGTTTACGCAACCAAATGTATGTAGAAGACGAGACGCCAACGACGCGCCATAGCGTCGAGCTTCGGTGTGATCGACCCTTTATTTGTGAATTCTTAGGTGACGGTGAAAAAAAAAATTTAAATCATCCCACTATATCCTGCTGATACACATACATACATAGGATAAAGACGGTACACGATCTAATCCGGGCATGCTTGATCTGGCATATTTCTGTATTATCAGTATACAGTCTTTACTTTATATTCCGGTAAAGCGATGAATGAAGATGTTTGTTACTAAATAACGTAGTAAAAACTGAATGAATTGAGTTGGAATTTGGCATGTAAGTAGACGAAGTCTTGAAACGTAGGATACTTTTAATCTCGGTAAAGAGTTCCCTTGGGACAGTGACGGGAATAATGCAGGCAAAGCCGCGGGTAAAAGCTAGTTCCCAATATTTGTAACGTTCCCCAAAAAGTACCATTTTACCGCCTCCCATAGAAACACAAAATATATAAGCCAATATTTCGTCTTTATTGACAAGCGGCAAATAATACCTTATCCATTCAATCGTTATAACGTAGTGTGATTACAAATATTATTCATGGAATCAAATGTCTTACCTATTACAACTTACTTTTTACCTACTACATAAAAGTATACACAGGTATGTTGGCGATAACGCCAAGTGTTTCCTAACTCGGCAATAATACGCACTGTATAAAAAATTCGGTTTATTATTAGCTCGACGTCAGTTATGAATAAATTATTGTCCAACGGAGCGTAGCGAATTGACTGCGACGTCTACTGTTCAAACAAATTAATGCAGTGTAACAATTCTGTCAGTATAGTGACGTCAGACTGTTGACATCCACGTCGGAAGGTTGTTCCCGAAGTTCACGTAACATGTGCTTGTTGAGTCATATAATAAACTTATACATACATATATGTGTGTATTAGTCTGAGTTTATAGCTGCCCGTTCTTTTGCTCCATACATAAATGTACTCAAGAGTAGCAAGTTCATATATTAGAACAGGTCGATTCACGAAAGCTGGCGCGAGATTTGTGCTGAGTGACAGCTATTTTCATAGAAATTCTGTCAAATCTCGCGCTAGCTTTCGTGAATCGACCTGTAGTAGGAAGGGTTGACCACCGCCTATTATGATTATGTTTAAAAGCGTATGCTGAACAAAATGGAATCGCTTCAGTCATGTTGAGTAAAGGAACGTTGATCAAGTCTGTGCCCAATTTTTGGCGTGTTGCATTCATATTACTCAAAATTTCCGTATAATCATGGCACAGTGTGAATGAACTGGTGCGTTTCATCGCACGCGATACTTCGCTGATTTGGGATAAGTTAGAATAACGGTGCGTTCCCATTGACGTCGAGTATTTGTGTTGTATGTGTTTGATCAACTTACGGGCTGGAAGCGCATCCTAACTAGAGATGTGCCATTCCCGGGACTATTCCACGTTTGTATGGGGAACATTCCCACCGCGGGAATATTCCCCATACAAGTGGGGAATATTCCCGGGAACGGCACATCTCTAAACCTAACCCATTCACTCTCATGTGTGAGTGGGCCTGTGCGCAGCTGTGGAACGCATGGGCGCCCCCCCCTAGAAGATGCTGTCATGCCCATGCAGCATTTACCTTAGATATATTCTTGGTTTGCCCTAAACAAAATCCTAGCTACGACCTTGGTGGAACGTATGTAGACTGATGAAGTTCAACTCTGACACTGAACAGATCGTGCAAGACCTCCTCGGCAGCATCCTGATGGTGCTGGTGACGATCGGCTACCGCACCAAGCTGTCGGCGCTGATGCTCGTGCTGGTGCTGACCGTGCTCAACCTGTACCACAACGCGTGGTGGGCCGTGCCCACGTACAAGCCGCTGAGGGACTTCCTCAAATACGACTTCTTCCAGGTAAGCGCCAGAGCCGCGCTAAATTAACACTAGGGCTTCCAATACCGGGATTATTTGTATGGCCGATCCCGGGATCCCGGTATTGGCCATACAAATAATCCCGGTATCGGAAGCACTAATTAACAAGAGCTAGAAATCCTTAATGAGTTAGTAGTCTGGAGAAATAGTACTGGACTATGACGTAATTTTATTTGGAAATTTAAGTATGTTCCACATTTTTGACCAATTTCTTCGGCAATTCTTATCCTAGCATGTTGTCCCGGTAAGATAGAGACGCTGGTTCGGATCCGGCCTTGGCTACAGTAGGTCGCGTTTTTTTTTGTCTATGTATTTTAAAAAGAAATGTTTGTGAAGATGTTTGGCTGTTAGTTACTAAATACTATTTAAGGGTTTGTGATGAAAGGGCGTACAAGTAGGCTAAGTCCTGGATTGAAACAGGATACTTAATATAACTGTAAGGGGTTTTTTTGGTATAATAATATGAATATCGCGGGCAAAGCTTTACTAAATATCGCGGTAACATCTCAATAATTATAGGATAAGGGCATACAAGTAGACCAACTCCTGGATAGATCACATAGTATAGTATACTTAATATCCCAAAAAGCAAAACCGTGCAAGGCAAAGCCGTGGATAAATGCTCTCTCTGCAAGTCTCTAATAATAATATTTATGCCACACCTGGCCATAAAGTGACTTTTTCCGCACGCTGCGCGTACGGAAAAAGCCGCTTTCTGGCCAAGTGTAGACATAAAATGATGTACACAACACGGGAGGTAATAAAGAAAGCCCGCGATCGCATATTTACGTCTCCCGCTTGCAGCTCGGGTCGCAAACATCTGCGATCTCGACCTTTCTTTGTTTTACCATGTACTATTTTGTTTCAGACACTGTCCGTGATCGGCGGTCTCCTCATGATCGTATATTTAGGCCCTGGCGGCGTCAGCATGGACGAGCACAAGAAAAAGTGGTAGACGTGCGATCATAGTGCGCTGACATTATCGTATGGACGTTACGTGGTGCGAGATTCATATGTATGTACGAAGTTGACAAAGGAGCGCCGCGGCCGCCTAAATGTATATAACCAATTAGACAAGTATAAAACTAAAAATAGACCACGATAAGTATAAGTCAAGCGTCTAAGGTAGGGTTTGGCGCGCCGGAAATGATAAAGCATCCGTCGTTTTTTCATTTACATACTTCTCGCATCGTGCTGGCGCCTTATCTTTTTATCGCGCGACAAAACCTACCATCATAGGCTATCTGTACATTTGAAAAATCGTTTAGTTATCGGCGCCGATGTCGTCTAAGTGTTTGGTGTAAACTTATTCCATTAGAAGAACAAAGTAATTTTTTTGCACTCTACTAACATTAAATCATGCATTTTTTGTGTGTTTTTTATTGTTGCAAAGCGAATTGTGGAGGGCAGTATAAATCAGGTGTTCAAATATTGCAATTAAGTGTAAGAGAAACATGCTAAACCGCTACTTTGGAACCATTTAACTTAAAAAAAACCTCAATAGTAGCGTTATCTGTAATTCAACTTTAGCTGTTATTAACGCACCTACAGCGAATAGTGTTATTCGAAAGTATACTTGATATTTAATTCACTAATAATATATAATAAGTCATTACTGAATATATATTCTAGAATCATATAATCGAAATGCGACAGTCACTAGTTTTTACAGCATCCTAAAGGAATTGTTATGTTTAGAAGTGAAAGGCGTATGGGTCCAACATCCATGTGCACTTAGGGTTTTTAGAATTTGAATATAAGAACATTTTATATGACGATATACTGGCCATTACGCGGCCGCGGCGTGCTCCTGAATGTTTTTGACTAGTCTGCGCGGGTGGCTTTCCATAAGCGACTGTAATATTAAGAGAATAAGATTCTATTTCAACTGCCGTCCCGCGCGGGTAATTATTAGCTATAGAGACGACAGTAATAATGTCGGCATAGACAACAATAAATCAAATGTCGGCGGGTAAACTTAAATGCTCCTCATTATTACTGACTCTCGCCTTACTGTAATACAGCCATGTCAATATTTGTCTTCGAAATTGGAGGCAGCCTTCATACTTTTGTTCTGTGTTATCAGTATTGCATAATCCTGTGGTGGTGTGTGCGAATGTCTGATTTTTGTTATGCTGATTTTTTACGAAGTAACGTATAGATGGGGATGGATAAGGTGCTCAATTATAAGGGTTAACGCTGATAGCGCTTTGTTGGATTTTGTTGATTACTCCTTTTGGGCTTTCCTTGATATTTCTTTCTTATTTCATTTATAATGTATGGCTATGCCCGAGTAATTAACGTATTACGTAATGTATATAAGTTTTTTGTTTCACTTTACGTTAACTTATCGCTAAACATAGTCGATGTGTTTAACGATCCCGCCATATCTCGGGGTGATACGTTTTTGCTTTAGTTTGGTGCAACTACTCCGCTATGTAATGTAATCATTTTAAGTTCGCCATAAATGTAGTTTTGTACGTCGCACACACAACCACGTCCCATTTTCTTGAACTTATATAGCTGATTTTTCCACAAACGAGTGATATTTTGAAATCGGATTGTTTACATATAAGAGTACTCTGACTGAGGGATCCTTTTACGTAGGTTGATAAGACTCGCGATTTTTTAATATTTGTATTTGATGCGCCTGCGGTAGAGCGCAATTTTGAATACTTACTGTAGTGAAAGCGCGATGTTAAAGCCGTGGAATTGGCGGCGAGACCGATACGCCGTCGCCAACTAAAAAAAGTCGGCGTGCGCTTCTAAAAGTCGGTACGCCGACTAAATAAGCGTTTTGTAAACAAATTGACGAGCCTTATCTAGTAATATGTTTCATTCCGTATACCCTGTTGTGATGTCATTGTAAATATATATTTTGTACTTATCGTGTGAACCCTTAACAATTGTATAAATTTAAGGTTGTAAGAGCATCGACTGCATATTTTCCAAAGACTATATCTCCATTGGAAAGTAATCTTTCTCGGTGCAAAATAAGGGTCGAATTTTGATACAAGCTCAAAAGGTAGGTATGGTCTTTATAAAATATGTAGTTTTAATATAAATGGGTATAATTCCATTAGCCGTAAGTTAACTCGGGCTGGCATCACACGTTCAATCATTACAGCAAAAAAATATATTTTCAATTAAAAGACTATATGTAATTATATTTATTTTTATATTTTTTTTATTATAATTTAATCTTCCAGATCCATTTGGAATCCTTGACTTGTTCTGAATAAAAATTACATAATAATAGTTTTGTTTTCATTTTAGTTGTAGTGTATGCATATCAGTAGCGTGGCGCCCAAAGAACTCGATCCCTACTGGCTTGCCCAATATCAGGCAGTTAAGCACCTTATTCTACAGCTCTTAAGGAAAATGTACGCCAAATCTTCACCGGCTTGCCCAAGGATATCTTTTACGCTACGCCACTGGTACATATATTATATATTATTCGTAGAACCAGCAGCATATAGTCAGTAACATCTAAAGCGCCATATACATATAATCTTCACACATCTATAACGTTCCCTGCCCCGGTGCCCTCAACGTGGGGTCATGAATGTTTTTTTCAGGAGTCCGTGCTTCCACTATGGGGTCTCTTCCCCATACTGATTGCACAGTTGGGACTTGTGATATTGTCCGATGGTTTTATATGGGGACAGTGAAAGTGTTAATATAGGCACAATGATGTGTGACGAACTGACGATATATCTAGCGCTTTGAACATTACAGACTATTTGATGCTGACTACACAGACCAAGTCACCTGATGAACACACTATAATTATTCCAATACATGTAAATATAAGCGAGATTTTAGCAGTTTCTGTTTTATAAACAATATTGAATCAACCATCTAATTCCGTTTCTGAAATATGTCACTAATAAATCTAGGTACTTATCTAGATATCTTTGTGCCTTCAACCATTTAAAACAGGGGTCTCCCACCTCCAAACTTTTTTAGCAAAGGCCCACACTGCACCTTTGAAAATCTCACGCGGGCCACACGACATGGTCGACCACAGACTTTAGTAATTTTTTTTCTCGGCCGCTGTCGTCCGGGGGGACATAGGGGATGTATTTACTGGAAAGCTAGCTCTTCCGCGGGCCAGATTGGACCGGCTCCCGGACCGGATCCAGCCCGCGGGCCGTAGTTTGGAGACCCTTGATTTAAAATAACAAAAATTCGTCATTTATTTCCTATGAAATTGCGTACAGCTCGTGTTTGAGCGATTCGACACTTCACAATAAGAAGCCGATTTGATCTGTTAAGAAACTAACTATAGCTTGGCAACTTCGTTGGTGACACTCACCTGTGTGCTTTTTGTTCTGTGCAGCACAGGTGAGTGTCACCAACGAAGTTGCCAAGCTATAGTATGCACTGCAGTATAGGGAACGTGCACAACGAAGGTGCCAGCTGGTGCCGCCAATCCGATTGCTCGATGAGTCGAGTGCTCCATCATGCTGGGGCCACATCAACGGGAAACGCCGTAAATGTCGCGATGACGGACGGTTAACGTTAATGTAGCCACTTGATACTGACATTTGTAACCGGTTTTTTTAAGTCCCGAAAAGTTTCCTTTACTGTTCGCATAGAGTCTTTGTTGATTTAGTGCTGCCACCTATAGTTTCTGCACGTTCCCTATAGAGTTAAAAATATGGAATACGTCGAATCTGTTTTTATACAAGAATCATTAAATAGAAATTAGTTTCCTTTTGATACATTTCACATATTACCGTATGTACAATGGAGTTCATAAATATCTGTAGGTATTTATTCGTTACTGAGAAAAAAAAATTCGAGCGCGTCTACTCCTATGCTTATCCGCTCAAAATCCGCTTCGGGGTTATCCATATATTACGTCATACTCATAAGCATAGGGGGAGGATGACTAAATGTCACGGCCTGTAAGAACTTTTCAACTGTCCGGTGTACCTTTATGTTTTTTTAGAATTAGGTACTTTTTAGGCTTTTCTTACTCAGAATATTCATTGCCACAAAGAAAATAAATGCCCGTAAAAAGAGTTACATACATAGAAAATAAATGTCACAAAAGTGATACAAAAGTTTTATGGAAAATTGTATATTTATTAATGAATCAGTAACCGTGAATCTGTGTTACAAAACCCCAAAATTACCTAATTCTGAAAAAGTAAGAATACAGCTGAAAGTGAACATGCCCAAATTTAAAAGATAGTAAATGATAGGAATGTATGACACAGGGGGAGGGGAGGTATAAAAATTGTAAAAATCGCCTGACATTATATGTGGAAGCCCCTTAATTTTAACGGATTAAATAGTATAGTAACTTAATACGGATTTCCGCAAAGCAACGCCTGAATCAAAGAATTGATCAGTACAATCGGTTTTTAACTTTTTACGTATATAGACCAGTTAGGGAACTTTTATCTTAAAATATACTTAAAAATAAAATTGGTTCAACCGTCTTCCAGCAATCGGGGAACATACATAAAAAGAAAAGGTTTTTGACGTACTAAGAAAGGAACCACTCCCTTTTTTGAAGTCGGTTAAAAATACTAAGTTGAACTAACTCGCGATTCAAAATAATAAATATAATATTTGTGAATTCATAAACAAAACTAAACATGATTACTTAATACATAAATTCCAACAGACTTGGTCCATATTCTGAACGGCTTCCAGCTACATTAATCAGATCAACAACAGCATTATAATACAACCAGTGACAACATTTTATATAACTTTATTCGTATAATTTACTAAAAGATTAAAAACTACTGCTCCGCCTCCGCCTTCTCTTTCCTGGCTATATACTTGAACACTTTATTCGCTAGCTGCCTATATTTTTCTGCGTGTGTACTGTCGGGCAACGCGTATATAGCTGGCTTACCGCTGTTTATGCATTCCGACATGTTCTGGTCCACTTCGAAGCTCTCTATAATCTCTAGGCCCATTTTGTCGGCGGTCCGCTTCGTCTCGTTGCCGAAGACGTAGTTTCTCTCGCCGCATTTGGAACAGATCGCGTGTGACATGTTCTCGACCATGCCTATGAGAGGGACTTTCAGTTTTTCGAACATGTTGACGCCGCGTTTTGTCACTTGGAGGGCGGCGGATTGGGGCGTGGTCACTACTAGGGCGCCTGAGAACAAGTGCAATAAACAATTACATCAGCTCACCAAAGTATAAAGACGGACAGTAGTCAAACTTCGGCCGTTTAGGGGCGCGCGATACGTATTCAAGGTCGAGGCGCAGACAGTGCGATCTGTACCGGAGCATTCTTAAAACTTTGCCTGTAGTGCGTTAGTTCTCGGCGCGCACTCATAAAGGCCGCGCGATGTACTTTTTGTAGGAACAAATATTACTGCTATTACGAGGTTTCACTATAGCTTGGCAACTTCGTTGGTGACACTCACCTGCATGCTTTTTGTTATGTGCAGCCGTAACTAATTACACAAGTTACCGCCAACACGAACGGCGACCGATGGAGGCAGCCTCTGGAGACCCCCGTTCGTGTTGGCGGTAACTTGTGTAAGTAGTTACGGCTGCACATAACAAAAAGCTCACATGTGAGTGTCACCAACGAAGTTGCCAAGCTACTATGTACTCATGAATATAGACTACAGTACATAAAGGTAAATGAGTTTAATTTAGCACATAAAGATACCTATGGGAGGATCGGCTGTGCATAAAAGTCTGTGATCATACAACATCTCGAAACTTGGGGTAAACTAAGTCAAATTTAAAGGTATAAGTATGCCAGAGCAAAGCTTTCATTTTTTAAGACATTTAGAATAAAGTGCTATAAATGTCTTTTTGATATATATTTGGAGTCTAAAATATCACACCCTTTACTTCTAGAATAATTCTTCTCATTTATGGAATAATTCTTCTCAACTGAGCGCCACATCAAGTTTCAGTCCCGGTTCGGAAAGTGTAAGGTCACCTGCACGTACGTCATACAAATAAAACCGGTATTGCATGCCCTACCTGCACGTTACGGCCACAAATCTACAGCGCGCGCCACCCTCGCAGCTTGTTTATGTTTAAATTTAATTAGATTCTGTAAGTTTCTTCCCAAAATAGTTTCTTTGAATTTGGCTGAATGGTGACAACCGATGCTATGTTTTCGTTTCATTGTCATTTTTTCGCAAATGTATTACAAACGTCGTTTGATACACGTGCGCAAGTGGCATTTCCACTCGTCTCGAGTCTTGTCCCACGCCACGGGCCTCGCGAGTAAAAAATACTATTTTCAGAGGACAGCCGCATCTCTGCTGTTCGCCTGGCACTCACCGTCGATGGGCAGGTTCTGCGCGAGCGACAGGTGCGTGTCGCCGGTGCCGGGCGGCGTGTCCACGACCAGGATGTCGAGCGGGCCCCAGGCCACGTGCCGCGTGAGCCGCTCCAGCGCCTGCATCACCATCAGCCCGCGCCACACCACCGCGTTCTCGCCGGACACTAGCAGGCCCATTGACATGCTGGAACATTGAAGTTATTGTAAGCATGTCGTTACAAAGGAGAGACGTCCACTGTATATATCCATCCATCCAGACGGGTCCAGGGCTTTCGTCGGCCTTGTGAGGCGCCTAACCACACTAGTGCTCTGGTGCGTTCCAAATTCGAAAGCTCAAATTCAAGTTAATAAATGGCTCATAGAAGGCAATAGATGGAATGCTATAAACAGTGAGAATAGGTATAAAGGGCTCCTATGTGCTGGCCATTCTAATTATACAAAACATAGTACGGTATTCATTTTAAAACGGATGTGAGTAAATATTATATTATTGCAAGGAAATAATTAAAAAATATATACATACCTATCTTTGACGTGCATTACACTGAGCCAAGGAATGGCGAATTAATAGCACGCGAGCCACTATTTCTTGCGAATATATCAATATGGCGCGCGAAATTTACATAGGTGTGTACAAATGACACGCACATGTATAAAAAAAGGTTGGCCTGCGCTACGTTTAAATAGGCTGACTGTACGAGAGTAGCTACCATTTGACTCCATAGTTGAGTAGTGGCTCGATGAGGTTCTCATCGTTGAGCATGGGTTCGCCGCTGATGTTCATCATGAGAGGCACCGACGGCCCGAATACGTCTGCATCCAACAGGCCTATGGCTTTGTCTGGCTCTATCACTTTCATGGCACATGCGAGATTCACTGAAACAAGAACAACGTGGGTTATTCGGAAACGACGGGTACGCTCGAAATGAAAATTCTTCGCCATGTGCAGTAGGCCAAGAAAGTGGTCGATCACTTTTGTACCATCTATAGCATAGGTTCCCAAAGCAGTCCCTACCGCCCCCCAGTGGGCTCTGAGGATTCCCAGGGGGGCGGTAGATGCAGCAGTGTAGTGGGCAGAGACCTTAACTTGTCACTTTTTGCGTGTCACAGTTTGTACAAAAAGTCTTTGAAAGGTGTACAATCTCGGGTAGGTGCTAATTGAAAACTGAAATAGAACAACATTTAGTTTGAGGTTTCAATTAACACTAACAGTAAGGTGCCACGTGAATGGTTCTGAGACATAGCCCTTTCAGAACTAAGAAACAAAAAGGCACTACTTACTTAGTTATAAATGTCCTAGTAATAATAGGCTAGAAATAAAAACGTTAAATTTATAGTCTTTTCAATTAATGACATCAAATAACAATTATTATTAAATGTCATTTTTGATGAGGATTTATCGAGAGTTAAGTGATATTGATATCGTTTATGAGTGCAGTGGTGAGTGGCTAATGAAAAGGTTAGTCACTTTTTGACTCTGTGTCAATGAGTTAAGGTTTAAAAGTGATGAGCCTTTTCATAGCGCGACTATATGTGGATTTCATTCAAAGTTTATTTTATTACATAATTTGAAGATGCTATCTGCAGATCTCCAGCTATCCCTGTTCCAAAAATACAACCTTTTGGGGGTCATGGTGGCTTATCTTATCTTATCTTGGTATTAGGGGTCCTTCCGGATACACTTCGACCCAATGGGATCTTTTGTGTAATTACCCCTTACCGCATCTACGCAGTGGCTTGCTCCACCACCTCCATAAATCGGATGATGGAACCCAGTGGTAGTGCCTGGAATTCATTTGGCTCCGGATAGCCCGTGCCAAATTCATTCATTCTTTGTCTGGCGAGAGCATGACATTCACACAATATGTGTTTCATTGTCTCTGCCTCCTCGCCACAGAGTCTACAATCTGTGTTGTCAAAAAGTCCCAACTTGGCCAGGAGTCCTTTGACCCCGAAGTGACCTGTGAACACCCCAGTTATGAGCTTGAGTTGTCTTCTGCTGTATTTCCACAGCTAGTTGGACCAGCTTGAGTTGACTCTTTCGATGAAGAGCTTCGAATGCCTCAGGCCCGCAATGCCATTCCACTCCTGTTGGTGCTGGTGTTTGGCATGGTCCTTGATGGCAGTTGTTATGGTACCCTGTGAGAGTCCCACACATGGTTCCGGCCCTACGAAGTTATTTTCCGAGCGCTTTCTTGCCAGCTCATCTGCATTTTCATTGCCGACGAAGCCTTCGTGCCCTGGGATCCATATCAGTTGCACCTTGTTGTCCCTTCCAAGCTTATTTAAAACTTGGATGCCATTGTACACCAGTCTGGAGTCCACTTTTGGCGCCGTCAGCGCTTTAAGTGCCGCTTGACTGTCGCTGAGTATATAGATGTGCTTCCCCTTGGTTTGCCTGTCTATATTCTCCTGGGCACAAGCGATTATGGCAAATGTTTCCGCTTGGAAGACAGTTGCATAACCCCCCATGCTGATGATGAGACTAAAGTCCTGAGCATGAATGCCTGCTCCCGTACCGGATCCCATTTTAGATCCGTCTGTGTACCATATGCTGTCTTTGCCATCCGAGATTGGTGGTTCACGACCTTCAGCCCATTCGGCCCTTGTGGGAACTTGAACCTTGAAGTTCCTTTGGAATACGTACCTTGGCTGCATTTTGTCGCAGCCCATGGCCGTTACTCGGTCCAGGAAATTGTTTATTTCCATGCTTGTGTGTATAGTCTTAGGCGCCGCGTAGCTCCACAGACCCATTGTTTTTAGTCTATGCAACGATTTGCGCGCTTCTGACTGTATCACTATGTAGGTCTAGAAGTACCTCCAGTGCCGCCGTTGGCGTGGTTCGAAACGCCCCTGTTATAGCCATGCATGATGTTCTTTGTACTTTCGCCAAAGCATCTTTGCATGTGCTTTTCAATGTCCTTGGCCACCAGACCAGGCTGCCGTACAGAATGATAGGTCTCACCATCATGGTATAGATCCATCTTAGTACCTTGGGATTTAGGCCCCACGTTTTACCGTATGTTGATCTGCACATCGCAAACACTCGCAGAGCTTTGATTGTGGTGTTGTCAACATGTTTTTTCCAATTTAGTTCCTTATCTAGCGTGACCCCTAGATATTTCACGTCATTGGACATTTCGAGCACCTTCCCATACAGCTTGATTTGCTGCATGTCCTTGAGTGCCCTCTTTCTGGTAAATGGTATTATCACCGTTTTGCCCGGGTTGATGGATAACTGGTGACTGTTGCACCATCTCTCCACCTTTTTCAGTGCTTCATTCATGATTCCTGATACCGTGCTGGGAAATTTCCCATTCACTAGTATCACCAAATCATCCGCATACCCTACTGTATAGTGTATAGATAGGCCCTTTATTGAGTTCTTCCAAAAGCGAGTTCACCACCAAGCTCCAGAGAGTAGGTGAGAGCACTCCACCCTGTGGACACCCCTTTGTGGCTGTAGCCAATATTTCGTCCCCCATCAGGGTGGACTTAATTAGCCTGCCGTTCAACATATTCCCTATCCATCATGGTGGCTACAAACACGCTCACATAAATACAACCATTCAAACAATTCATAAGTTTGTGGACCCTACTGCCCTTACCCTTACCCTATTCACTCTCATCAATGAGAGTAGGCCTATGCCCAGCAGTGGGACGCATATAGGCTGCTGCTGATGATAATTTTCCATTTAGCGACCTCCAAAACAACCCATTTCAGGCATTTTCATAAAAATGTGTTATATTGTACCGAAATTTCATTTTTACAATTGTTTCATCTAAATATCTATATTATTGTGTGATTGGATTTGTGTATAATCAGTTTGTTTTGTATGTTTGTACATCGTAATGCGGTTGATGTCCCCAATAAATAAATAATTACATAATTCATAATAAAGAACTGTAGGCAACATAAGAGCCTGTCATTAAAAATGTTTTTCTGTAAATATCAAGCGGTCTAGTCAGTTATGTTGTTTTTGTAAACATCCCTTCATTTGGTTGGATTAATATCTCTGTTTAGATCAGCTAATAAATGATTTCCCAGTTAAGGTAAGAGATAGAACCAAAAGGATATTGCCAACCTGCTGTGGTGGTCTTCCCAACTCCACCCTTCCCTGAAGCCACGAGGATAATGCTCTTGACTCCCGGCAGAGGCTTCTTCTCGGGTAGCCCGCGGGCCATCACCTTGGCTTTGTGCTGCTCCAGCTCATTCTTGCTGTGCTTCAGCCGTAATTGGCTGTAGGATGAAGGAGACTGGAACAAATTATACAAGTACCGTTAAAACTATACAGTTGACCAATGAATCATACTCATCACTACATGTATAAAACAAAGTTGCTTCCCCCTGTCTGTCCCTATGTATGCTTAGATCTTTAAAACTACGCAACGGATTTTGATGCGTTTTTTTAATAGATAGAGTGATTTAAGACAAAGGTTTATATGTATAATTCATGGATTTAGTAACAGCATTGCACTCATGCGAAACCGGGGCGGGTAGATAGTATAATAACATGGAGAATGCAGCTCATATGGCCCCTTTTTTTATGTGGAGGGACATTACAGATGGTCATAATCTTCAGTAATGAGGGCACAATGGAGAAGAAGAATGCCATACAATCAGGTGACACAGCCACTTTTAAATATGCCTTTTTAAATGTCTTCTTTCCAGGGCGTGTGAGCCAAAAGGAAGGAAAAAAAAAATGTCTTCTTATGTCTGTGATATAAATTGCAACAAAAAATCTCTGGCATAATGACAACTTCACAACACCAATACCAACTGTTGGAAAAACATGATGGGCCGGACAGGGCCATATCAATGCCCTGGTTCACACTCATAGTACCTAATAACAAAAATCAATTTTCGTAATTAGCATGTCAGTACACAAATCTTAAAGTTGCAGTTCCACTGGCAGAAAGTATATAATTAGAATGAGCGTGAACTAGGGTAACAATATTATATTTTTTATCTCCTAATGGTTCCTGAAGAATATGTATTATAGGAAGAGACTGATAAGCACAGAATATAAATAGAGCAGTATGGAAGCTAGGCTTACTTTTTGAAATAAATACCTACGCTCGATTAGAGCGTTAAGGTGGGTTTAAACCGTGGTTTAGATCGTTTGGTCTAAACCCACCTTTAGGTCGTTTGGTCTAAACCCACCTTTAGGGTTGGTCTGGGCGCGCGCACGTAACAGACGCAAAGCGCGGCCATTCGTTTCAATGCGGCACTCGCGACTGACGGCACCGTGAGATTCGCTTAGGGGCCGTGTAAAAGCGCGCGTCTATGTGTGCGTTTGTTTCGATCGTTTTGTTTGTAGCTTCCTTACTGCTTTAGCTTTTATATATTCTGTGCTGATAGGCAACACAGCCTAAGCCCATGAATTTCTGAATAGGAGCATGATGCATGACATAGGTGGGATCTAAGAAACATTTATAAGTTCATCCTTTAAGTAGGTTAAAAATGGGATGAATGTTTGGGTGGAATTCATAGCATGCATATTATGACTATCTCTGGAGGAGGTCTTCACCCCAGCGAGGGGACCAGATGACATGCATATTGGACTAAAAATATACATATCCACTATGATTCTTACTAATGTACATGCCAATGGAAAATAAAGCCTTTTTATATTTTTTTTTATTATTATTTATTATATTATGTTATGACTTGTTCTGGAGTACAAATAGGAAGTAGTCGATATCACTAATACAAATAAGGACACCTGCTGTCCTTTTCTCATTCCCTATGACCCTAGGTGGAACTTACTTTAAGTGGGGCCAGTAAATTAAAAAAAAATCAGAGGAGGGCCAGAATTACAGCAAAGCTTAGCTTGTCTAGCTGGCTGTGTCGCCTATGCATTAATTATTCTCTTTTATACTGCTGAACCACCAACATATATTATCATCGCAGGCCATATACTATTATTTTCGGATGACCATTGACGGGCCGGATTAACACATTCCTTGTCCCGTGGCCCCAATGTGGGGTCATGAAGGTTTTTTTCAGCAGTCCGTGCTTCCACTATGGGGTCACTTTCCCATACTGATTGCACAGTTGGGACTTGTGACATTGTCTGATAGTTTTGTATGGGGACAGTGAACGTGTTAAACAGTCCCGCGGGCCGGAGCTGGCCCGTGGATCGTACTTTGCCCACCACTGCCCTCTAGGACAATATTTAGAATATCCATGGTGATACAGTTCGTCTAGATTTATCTGCTTACAAGTGTACTGGTAAAGTAATTACAGGAAGACGTTATCTCAGTAATCTTCGAGCTTCGGTCCCAATTGGTGTGATAGAAAGCTAAATTATCAATTTATCAGTGAATCAATATACATATAAAAACAGGTCTTACGCTGTAAGTGTTGCAAATCAATAGTTGGCCGTGAACTCTCTGGAACACTCGTTGCACATTCATAGTTTGTCAAGAACAGCCACTGGTTTATGAAATAAAATTATTCGATTTCTATATTGAATACGGAAATTCGTTGATTTCACTATGCAACAACAAAAAGGTGAATGAACCAAAGAGTAAAGTAATATATAGGGTAAAGAGAGCCATCTTGCGGGAATGACTGGTACCAAGGCGACACAAGTGCTTCCAGCGGTTTTAGGCAGTAAACATTTCGCCCACACACACACACACACCATATTTATACCCACATACGTATGCATTCTTTGAGATTTTCTTCAGTCAATGCTAGGGAATGCAATGTAACCGAAATCAAAATTATTTGGTATGGAATTTCCAACACAAAATTTCATTTCGGTTAAGTGGCATTCCCAAGCATTGACTGAACAAAATCTGCCCAGGGTAAAAACATAAGAGGAGGAATAAAATCAAGTTTTCTCTGACGTTATCATGATTTATTTATGTCTGGGTACGTGCTTATTTCGAAGTTGGGAATAAGTGCTATCTTCAATTCACTGAACACGTCAGGCGTAATGTTGTTAAACAGAAGGTCTTTTTTCACATCGTCAGCTTCCTCCATGCCGACGATTGTGCACTTTGCTTCGAAGAGGTCTATTGTAGTCGCTCATTCGAAAATGGTTAGGATTGTAGGTACTTATCCATGTTGAAGGCTTTGTGTAGCTGTTCTATCACGAGATCATTCCTGTGATGTGGTGGCGCTCGTCACGTTGCCGTCCGTTATTGTGTAATGTAAATCACTGCCGCTGGTGTCGCGGTGTGCGCGCGTTCTACCCTGACAAGTTTTTATATTTGTTCTTGTTGCGTTTGTTGAACACTGAGGAATTGTGCAAATGGTACGGCATGCATTTCGTCGCCAATTAAATAAAGTCACTTAATACCGTAAATTTTCATTTTATTTTGACACAAGCAAAATATTGACAGTAAAATTGAAAAAAACAAAATTACTCAGAAACCAAAGAGTTTCGTTTATAACCGCTGCAACGTTTCATTCCACGTACATATCACATTTGTAGTAATGTGTAATTAATAAATCTGTTGTTAATTTTAACTAATTATCATTATAATAGATATTTTTTAATGAAACTATTAAAACATGTCATCAGTGTCAAAGAACGCATTATGTAAAACGTGCTCTGCTTATAACGGAAAAACACAAAAGTCGATAGTAACGCCATCCAGGGTCTTTGTTAGACAACGTTTGACACAACAAAAACCGAGTTGTTCTAAGTTTCATAGCCCTGGAATGAACAATGAATTAATGAATGAACAAAGAATCATTTTTCGTTCCGTTCGACCACTCAGCTGATTGATTACCACAGACATAGTGCACTGCACTATGAGAAACTCTTTTTTTTTCGGTATTTATATTTGATATGAACTTCCGTTAACATTATAATGTGATTTTATTCATTTTAAGGTCTAAGTAAATATTATGTATTTGTTGATGTAAAATATCATAATTTTACAGTAAAATAATTTTATTAAGTAAGTATGGCGGTTTAGGCATTTCCAAAGTCCAATAGATATTACACTTAAAAAAAATATAACTGTCATGTGTTTATGCGATATGTCTGAATTTTCTGCGACACATTTTCGAACAATTATCGAACTTTTCGTGTTAGTTAGTGAATAAACGACCGATGTGAGAATGGCGCTGTGCTTGCGCACGTTTTCCCACAAAATTTCACCCATAAACGGTATTGTTTCCACTAAAAATCATTCCAGCCGATTGTCTAGAAAATTCCCTGTGCGGTCTCAATTTCTCGAAGACGTGAGTATATTACTCTTTATTTACTGTCAATAAGTTAATGTGACTACAAAGGAACTTTAAGTTACTTTAAATAAGGCCTTAGATGTAGACCATTACGTGGTTAACCACGTTATTTATATCGTTATGTAGGAGTTTCCTTGACATTGACTCAATTAGACCGTGCGTGTTTCTAAGCCGTTGATTTCTGCTTGCGAATCGCAGTTCCTTCACCGCCGGCGCATCTCCAGCTGCCCAGTCCCCTCCAGATGTGCTGTAGACACGAACATAGACGACCTCCATGTCCACGAGCTTACGCTGGCGACTTCACCGCGAAGTTACCGTGACACCACGTTCGACCGAGACGTCTACAACAGACTAAGTTGCTACAAAGATGGCATCGCTGTTAAGTCCTTGGGCCTGACGTCTGATGACTATGTTGAACAGAAAATTTTACCATACGAGTTCAATGATATGCACTCTGGTATTAGGAACATAGACCTATCAAAATATGAAGAAGTAGAGGTAAGTTCATTGCTACTGTTTTCTATCTCATTTAACACATGCACTGTTCGAATTTAAATTGTGAACCTTACCGCTTTATAATCAGAGATCGAACAAATTTACATCATCGCTTGTAAATACTGATTATTTTCTTTAATAAATGTACATTGTAACAAACCCGTGTATTTTTGACTATCAAAATTAAATATCAGGTAAGTAAATAATTAAATGATTAATTATTTGATTAAATTTTTGAGTCATGTCCACATTTTTTAGGAGCGATGATGCAAATTTGTCCAATCTCTGTTTATAATAGAGGCTTGCCGTGACCCATATATGGGTCACGGACTGTGAATGTGTTAAGTGTATTGTAGAGGTGCTTGTTTTACTTTGCCAGTCCATTTCTCAATTCCTGTGGAAGTTGCATAGGCATGTACCCTTCACAGTATTCATAATTCTTAATCACTAAACAAAATAATAAAATTGTCATATTTTTCTAGTTAGAAATGATATAAATTGATCACAGATTTAGTACCTAATTGTTAGGTGTCTGAATTACTTAATAACATGAGAACAGGTACAGGCATTTTCTTTTCAAAATATACTACATTATTCTAATGTCACTGTCGTTTTATACATGTTATTAAGTAGCCTATTGTAATGCAAAATGATTTGGTTAGACGCTGCAACCAACCTGCCTCTCCAACTTCGAGTATGATGCAGTGTATAGCAGCGGTGGCACACCCGCCCCGGCACCTTCAGATCAGCCCAACAGGGAAGGGAAACCAAGCGAGGAGCAGCTCATGAAGGTGTTCCATGTTCTGTCAGAAACAGTAAGTTGTTTGGACACTAAACTAGCTTGCTTTCGGCCCAAATTACTGTAGATATAGTAGGTAGAAGCCTAGTTGATGACCGGAGCTTTTTTTATGGCGCTCATGCTCTGGATGCCAGGTGTATTTGCCAATGTTGATGTTTGGCATTAGACACACAAGAAAATTGTTTGTGTGTGGATATTAGTTTGAGATAGAGGTTTGATTTATTTATTATTTTCCATCCAAAATAATGTGGAAATGACATTGGAAATAAATAAATAAAATAGCCTTCGGTCTCACCTTGTAGCAGAAATATAATTTTAATTTTTTTTCATTTTTGATGTATATTCGATATTAATTTTTGTTTTCACCATCGCAATAGTTGCACTTACTTACAAAAATGGCATATTAACAATTGGAAAAAGTTAAGTGCATCGAACAGTGGCGCCACCTGCAATCAGTCTCGCATTTTTAACCTCGTTGAAGAGATGCTTACAAAAACAACATATAACTCAATAAAAATGTTTCTTTACAAGTACAACTCTGAACATCTTTTAAGTTGATCCTTTTCTCAACTGTTAAAACATACACTGACTCACCTTTTAGATATGAGCGCCAGCCAAGGCCACGCCGCCGCCGTGAAATTGGCCATCGGCGCTCATAACTAACACACCAAGTCACATGTCCGTTGTCCGATCAATTAAGAGGAATGCCTACCTGCGATTTTCCCATACAAACGCTCTCGACTGTTCCCCTCTGGTTTTTGAACATAGAGCAATGAATTTTTCAAATAAGATCAATATCATCAATATCTATGCCGCTATGTTTTGCTTTTTTGGATAATCTTATTTTAAAGAAATTTACAGTGCCTTGAATATCGCAAAAACGGCTTAATTGAATTGGCTGCCAAATAAGACGTAGAATACAAATATGACAACAAATATCAAAAAAATTAAAACATAGCGGCGTAGATTATTTCTTCTTCTTGCATTTCCCAAAATTTTATAATGATTGGTTGCGTTTTGGAGGAGGAAACAGTCGAGAGCGAAACCTCGATTTTTGAGTTCTTTGCGTGGGATTTTTAGTCCGAGCTGCAGTTGTCCTTATCGCACGAATTGGAATCCCGACCACAGCAGCGCGATAGACACATTGCGTCAAAAATTCGAGATTTGAAAAGTTGCTCAGCTAGGCGTTGCTCTTGAAATAGACTACAGAATATTTTGAAAAACAAATCACTTTCGCATAGTAATACAAATTAATTGTGATGCAATGTTTCACGGGCTAACTTAAGTATTTGTCCGCAGATGCCCAGGCTGTTCATCAAACCGCTGGACTACTCTATCTACCACCCGAACCTGATATTTGTGAACAACATCAGAGGAACAACGACTGTGTATGTATACACTTTGTTGAAACCAGGTGGACTATTGGTGCCGATCACAGACAAATGACGTCAAGCTACATAAAGCATGATCGAGTCTAGGTTTACATTGATTTATCGTTACTGTAAATTACCGGTATCGTAAAAGTCATAATTTATTCGTAAGGCCCTGTTTAGACGGGGCGAGAACTCGTATGCGAGTTTGATAAACATTGCGGGCTATCCAGGTACGATGAGTACAGTTGATTGATTAATAGCCGCAATGAAGTGAAAATCGCATACGAGTTCTCGCCCCGTGTCTAAATGGGGCCTTTCATAAGTCGGTGTCAATTCAATATCAAAACTAACGTTTGTCTGTGTTATCTTATTTATTTAAACGGGAAATTAGCATCATTATTAGATATGCGATTTGATATACCTATTTTTTGGTGTAAAATCGCAAATCGGGTTAATCTTTCCAATTTCACGTAGCAAAATCTCATACCTCGGACTATTTCACCGGACTCTTTTCAATTGGCAACTGTGTTTGCAGCGGGCTCATACACTACGTGAAGCAGGTGGCTCTACTCCGCACCGTGGGGCACCTGAAGTTCGCGTACGTTCGCCTGGAGGTGATGAAGATCACTGCACACCCTGAAGACTCCACCGTCAAGTAAGACAAATTTTATTCAAGCTACCTATGAGACCACTATCACATCATCAGCCTATGTACTTAAGAATGTTGCTATGCCCTAGTAGGGTCCATGCCTGTACTAATTAATGATTATAATCTTACTTCCATCTTGTAAATACCATGGTTGCAATGAATAAATGATATATATACATGATATTCGTCCCACTACTGGGCATAGGCAGGATTGGCTCACTCCGCGATTTTGCCGCGCGGCCTTGAGGCCCCACGAGGGGGCTTAGCCAGCGACCAGAAAGAGCACGCGTTATGCAATGGAGAGAGACGGTCGGAAACGGTGCGTTCCGTCCGGTGGTTGGATCCGAACGACAGTTTTGTTAGAGAGAGAGAGACTTGTTCGTACGTAGTACTATTAATTATCTTGGTGGTTAGCTGGAAGTGATCCCTTACAGGGATAAATTCGCCTTTGTACATAACCATTGATCTTTGTACTGTTTCTGTACGATTTTATGTGCAATAAAGTTTTTACATACATACATACTTATTTTTATTATTTGCTCTTATTTACGGTTATTCTTCTAAAACATCATTTTACTGTCCACACATATTTGTTAATTAAATATCCAGTAGATTAATAGAACCTACCTAGTTCTATAAAGTAACCGAAAATGCCCTTGTAATGAGAAGGAATCTTCTGATTACTTGCGGCCAGCGAAATGATGTCTAAGATTTACCCACTACCTATCCCTTTCTATTGAAACTGTGCGAGAGAGACGGATGGTGTGTCTGACGTCGAGGGTGGTTGCAGGATGAGGTGGCGGGTGCGAGGCATCTCTGGCTTCAAAGTGTTCTTCATGTTCTGGAAGTACAAGCTGTGGAACATGAAGGAAGCCTTGGCGGATCAGGAGCTGTGAGTATTTAACAGGATTTATAATCAACTTAGAATATTGAATAAGGAGTTCTTTCAATTTGTAATGGATTCCATCATTAAAAAAAAACATTTAAATCTTGCTTTCCTACATGAAAATATTTATCAGTATCACGCATTAGTTGCATCTTGTTTGTAAAGGTAATGTACCATAATGTCTTTTTTCTTCAGGTGGTACGACGGATTTTCCACATTCTACGTGGGCGGCGACGGACTCATTCAGAAGCACATCGCAGATAAGGTAAACTTTCTTAAAATGTGTCTTCCACATCGAAAAACTCAAAATTACTTATATGGTCGTGTGTAGGACTTTCCGAGTTTGAAGTCTGTTAAAAACTGCGAGTTATGAAAAGTCCCTTAGATTTATTCAAAATCCCATCAATCAGATCCTGAGACAAAGTCAGCTTGGTGACGACGGGAACACATTAGGAGAGCCTTTCAAACAAAAAAAGTCCAAACCGAAAAATAATAATAAATATTCCGACAAACTAAGAACCTCTCCTTTTTTAAAGTCCCTTAAAAATGTCATTAAATAATTACACACATAAAAGTTTTTGTGGCTACAACGTCAATTGACTAGGGACTTCCTTCCGATATTAAATTCATCGATAACTGTTTCAAATACTTATTCTGAAGTGACATTTCATAATAGGTATAAAGTTCACAGAATAAAATGGAAGTTAACTAAAATGTTGATCCATGTTATATAATATGTAGGTCATTTAAATAATTCATAGGCATACTTTTTAAGGATTTTAAAATTCAAATAAACATCAATTTAAACAACTAAAATTTTATTATTAACGTGTTTCTTACACAAAAACTTCCTTTAATGCTATTCAATCGATTTTCATACAAATTAAACTGAAACAAAGAGTGCCTTGCAACATAGGCCAATGAGGGTGTTTAGAAATCATAAACCCACCAGCTGGCAACAGGGTGGCGAAAGGTCTTTTTGACAGTAGGCGTCAAGATCCACCAATCACACCACCTGATTTTGACATCTACTGCCAAATAGACCTTTCGCCACCCTGCTGCCAGCTGGTGGATTTCTGATTTCTAAATACCGTCATTGTATGACAATGTGTAGCATAATAATACTAGTATACTATATAATAGGTATGCAAGTTGCATGTGCATAACTGTCATAAGAAAATATAATATACCGATAAATTAATATCGTTGGGAAGTCCCTAGGACATTTTTATTCGTGCCACAAAAACTTCTATGTCTGTAATAGTACATTATGATACGAGGCTGTGTTGCACAGCCCGAGCCGTCAGGCTGTAATAGCCGAGATTGTAATGACCAATGCCCACGAGTGTCATACGACGTTTTTCAACACAATTGCGAATAAAAAATAATGCTTATCATTGAAAACTTCTGTTTTTGTATTTATTTAGTGGGTTATCTGTAGAGTTGTGCCGTTCTCGGGAATTCCCGGAAACGTTCTCAGTTTTGTATGGGAAATGTTCTCGAAAACGTTCTCTCTCCATACAAAACGGAGAACGTTAGAATGGCACATCTCTAGTTATCTGTGTGTGGGTACTCTATGTGTGGTGTAGTACTTGGCGCGACGGCGCTGCGCGGGTATAATATCCGCGCGCCGAGTCCCACGACGACGTGCTCTCATTGGTCAATTGGTGGTAATTACAGCACTTGTGCGGTAATGTGATGTAAAAAACACTTGTGTGTAATAAGTTGCGTTCCGCGCCGAAGAACCATGAAATAAGTGCGACTTTCTGAGCAAGTGTGTTGAAAATAAATATCCAATTCGCTTCATCAGGTGATGCCAGACCAGGACACGATAATCGACGACGAGGAGAAGGCGCCCATAGCGGCCAAGATCGCCCTGCTGATCGGGCTGATCCCGCGCAACTACCTGTCCGACGTGGCGCCATACTTCACCGCGTCCGCCGGCACCGCCGACCTCACCGCGCTGCCTTTCAAGGCTGTCGAGTAGACCGGCCCGTCACACTCAAATTTAAAAGGATTTCCCAACCAGTTAAGGATCTCTAAACCATCATATTCATAAGTAAATCTCGTTCGTTGACACGTGCAGTATGGGGTTATCCATATAGTACGTCACACCCATGGGGGAGGGGGGTCTAGCCAAATGTGACAGCCTATACTAACAAGGTCAAATATGTTAGGAATAAGTGTAACATGGGGAGGGGGGGGGGTCTACAAGTCTGAAAAATCGTGTGACGTACTTTGTGGATGACCGCTATGTTTTCGTCACGAAATAAACTTAAGGGGGGCATGAAAATATTCGTGGTAATCTTGGGATTTAGGACAGAAAAAAGGTTGGGAAATCCTGGTCTATAAAGTGGATCGATCACTGAAGCTTAAGCGGCGTTGCGCTATGACGCCTCGTTTACGTCATGTATTCTACTGACAGAGTTCTATGAAGTCACCAATAAAACGGTGTGGTTGATCCATTAACATTCAATTGTCATAGGGTTCGTACAAAGTAAGCTTATGTTGGTATAGTTGCTTTTTAAAAACTTATGTCAAACGTTTTAATACGCAGATTTCTTTGTGAAGACACTCGTTCAACTGACTTCTTAATTTTCGTGAAATTCTTGTTCTAATAATGTAACAGCATTATAGATAGCAACTACAGCTGTATAATATCTCTATATAAGTAGATCAGCGAAACCGTCACGAGGAAAATATGGTTTCTGTCAGTGACAGCAACTTCCCCGCGACTAGTTGTCGCTTATCCCTTTCCATTTCGTATAGTACGAGAGAGACGGGAGACGTGGGACGGGGGATGATGACGGAAGTCGCGCGACAAGCGAAGCTGATACTGGCCCACTAATTTTCGGCCTAGTTTAAAAAGTTTGGTGACATTAGTCCAGTTCGAACTAATACATAATGGTTCCGGCACAGACCACCTCCACTAGACGGCGCATGCCATACGACACGAGCGATTAAATATCGGTAGATATTACTAGTACAACGTGTGTTTCACATAGTTTTTTATCATTTTATGTTTCGAGATTGTCGTCGGATTGAACAGAAATATTTATTTCACGTTTGGTGCACACACAAGTCAGAAACATGGTTGCAACTGAACGAGCGGCCGGTCGAGTAATGTCGTAATGCTATACCATTGCCCATATCTGATGTGAGCGCGCGCCGCCCAACATGCTCCCTCTAGTGGAGGTAGTCTGTGGGTTCCAGACTTGTAAATCGAACTATTTAATCTAGGCCCGATTTTCAGATTTTTTTTTTAATTTTTCTTCGTGAACAACATTTGTAAATCATTGTAGCATCTACACAATCGTTGTATTATACTGTTTTTAAAATTAATTTATTAGACAATACATGTTGTTTTAATTGTGTACTTTTACTTACTACCTTTCCTGAGTAAATTGAAATAATTAAGTACGTATTTGTATTTGTCACAATTTATTGATTACATAAAACTAACTTTATTTCACTAAAAGAGTAAATAAGAAACACAGGTAATAAATAATTTTATCTGAAATAAAAGGAGTCACGACTTAATTGACAAATACTTCAACGTGAGAGCAATGAATCCTTAAAATAAATTATATAAGTGTTAATTAATTTTGAATTGTACTATTACACCGTTTTCTTACTAACTTATTTTGTGCCCTCGCTCACGGCGTCTGAGCACAGAAAATTATCTCCTAGTTTACCTGGATCCCTGGGTTATCTGTTAATAATCCCTTTAAATTATCTTATTAATTATTTGCTCCCCAGTGGATCTTAACTGGGATGTAATGCTAATTTATAAAATATTCTCTTTATTTTATCATGATTTGCTACCACGCGGATCCAAACTGGGATCCAGAATCATTAATGAATCCATATTGGATCCTAACTTGAATCCAAAATTATTAACGGATCTCCCGCGGATTAAGAATTCAGGGAAAGATTCATTCAAAATTTCATCAAAGAGTTGCAGATGACCTCTGATGACTAATTTCGTTATTTAAAAGTTAATTTTTCTCGTTGAATTGAATTTTATACTCTAGTTAGAATTTTGTGATATAAATTTCGGGTGCATACGTTAGACTTAGTGTAGCGCGAATAACTGGTGCTAGCGAGTGGCGTGGTCGCGCGATTTTGAACCTTGCGCGCTTGGAATAAGGTTGTGTATTGAACTGGTTATTTGGGCTAGTCAATGTTATTCGCAAGTAAGTATATAACTGCGTTAATTGGGTCTCCAAAAAACGACGACTTTTTATTTCAACGAACAAAATGAAGTTATATTACCAAGTAATTTTATAAAAAAAATGAACATATCGCCGTCGTTTTTTCCCAAGATCTATCAATGTTATGTAATTTATGATTGTATACGCTTATGAGATTTGTTTTCCTTATAACCAACAAGAGGGATATCTTTCTCCAAGATTAGTTCTATAGGATCCACTTGGGATCCTTACTTAATTTGAGGATCCCCATCCTAGTGAATTAATAACTTGAAAAACATCCGGTGGCTCGTGAATTAAATTGACTAAAAATGTTTGCCTTTTATTTCGGGCTTTAGTTTATGAGAAAATGAGTCTAGTTTCAAGTTGATCAAAGGCAAAGACGGCGAAAGGTAGACCTCGTTGTTATTATTAATGTTTTTAAAATGCAAGTAGGTAACAGCTATATATAGTTCATGATAATGCACCCTATAGTTAGTATTAGCTGGGTATATTTGTGTTCGGTCGGGCTGGGCCTGTAGTCTGTCCGCAGGCTAACAATGTCCCTAATATAATTAGGCTCGTGGACTCATCTGCAAATTTTACTAGTCCACGGTTCAATGATCACGACGAGATCGTACGTCACGCTGCTGTAGTCCGTCAAAGTCGAAGCGACAAGCGAATCAAGGGCAGATTTAGGGGGGCCCAGACGGCTGTGGAGTTTAATACGGTTATAAATACTACAAGTTTAGTTTTAACAGTTATTGTTGATTATTTTTGCCCGTATGTCCCTTGTGCCCCTACCCAGAAATAAATCCTGGAGCCTCCCTTGAACCGAATAGACTAATTTTGACCCCTGATGAGGAACTATTATTACTGTTTCACGGGTGAAACTATATTAATGACGAATTTGATGGTGAAGTTGTGAATCTATGAGAGACACGGAATTAGCTCAACACTTGAGTGTCACCGACCCGCACGTAGGGTTCAATTTCTACGCACGATTTTCGCTACGCCTGGCCTGCTACGGACTACGGCGTAGCACACGTACCGATGCTTGCCAGTGAATTTGCCAGCCAGAAACCGGTCGGTGGCTCCAAGTATGGGGAAGATAGGATGGAAGACGTGCAAATGCCACCTAGACTATATGCCCTGTCCGAACCTGTATTTGTGTCTAACATTTAGCTCACGCAATCCTCAGTATTAGAGTAGATCGACAGTTCTAATCATAATTGTTTAGTTAGAGCATCATAAGAATTTGGCCAAATAAAAACACACCTATCACTCGTTTGTATTTTTATAAATCCTTGCCGATAATGGCCGAGTTTATCCCATACGTGCAAGAAAGACGGATGCTAGTTAGATACATAACCGAATAAGAAAACAAGGTAGGTATGTTTTTCATGAGACAGAACTATAGGGGGCAGCACTAAATCGACAAAAGAGATTATGTGGACGGTGAAGGAAACGTATCAGGCCTGAAAAAACTAAGTCGTGGCCACACTAGGGTCAATTGCAGAAAAATTTACCTTTTACTTTTTTGTCTGATCATGGTGTGTCTTATACCATTTTACTCAGAATCACGAGCACTTATCATTTATGAAATAAAAAAAGTAGTGCAAAATGTCCCAACTTTTCCGTACAAATTTTGAATTTCTCAGTTTCGTCACGCCCAAACTAAATATAGGGGAAAATCGTAACGAAACTGAGAAAAAATATAATCTTAGTTTTGTTACGATTCCCGTTAGAGTATAAGATTCGGGTCGGCGTTCCCTATAACGTCGCTGCACAAGCATGATATGTTGACATTAGTTGCTAATGAACTATTCGAGCAAAATTCATTTCTTCGTTTCTTTGCTTCTAAAAAAACCAACGCTGGGCTAGTAATATTCGATAGTTTTCTTTTACCTAAATAAAAAATAACACGTAAAAACAAATAATTACGCTAGCCAGTAATTTATTTCATGATCCGGTTACGTTATGGATGGTACATTTTCTGAAATTATTGAAGACTAGCATTTAACCGGGGCTTCGCCCGTGCAGTTCCCGTTACTGTCCCAAGGCAACTATTTACCCGGGATATAAAGTATCCTATGTTTCAATCCAGGACTTGGTCCACTTGCATGTCAAATTTTAGCTCAATCCATCTGGTTCAAAGGTCGCTCTATCGGAACGGCCGCATAAATCGTATCCTGGGGCTTGCTAATAAGGACGATTTTTTATTGCATTTTCATTGCTGTAGTCCAGTTGCTAGAACCTTACTAGCTAGATGGTACCTTTTGCCTGTGAGTGACACATACGCTTTTACTCTTGTTCCAGTCCTAGAAATTGCAAACTTACTACTTGTATTCGATTATCATTTATTGTAGGTACCTACTAGTACTGACTGCATATTATGTTTGTCGGTTTAATACTAAGCATAACAAAAATAACCAATTTACCGCGTGTCATAAACTTTGCAGTTCATTAAAACCAACTTAATCTTTATCGCGGTCGGATTTTAATTACTAATTAGATTTTGTATTTCTTCATACCTCTGTTATTTGTAATAGGTACCAGTGTTTTAGTAAGTTTTTGGCAGTTACGTCCCTCTGAGCACACATAAAAAACTAACTCGCAAATTGTCTTCTAATTACGCTTGGCTCACAGCAAAATCAACTTTAATTCGTATAACTTAAGAGCCAGGCTGACTGGTTAGGAAGGTCAAGTTTGCGTTTGTCTCCTACAACGTCGAGTTTAGTCGATTTCCAACCTTATTGTGTAGTTATAAAGGTGGTCGTGATATATCTGAAGGATGAGCGTAGCTTCGTCGTTCTTTGACGTGTAGATTACACACGAATATCGACCTTAATGTGTTGGGATAAGAGTGTAGTTGGCCGCACGAAGGAAGCAGGGTGGTTCGCGCAAGTCGGGCCAACGCGCGTGCGTGGCCCCGGGCTGCTTTGCTGATTTGCTCTTGGTCTGGATGCCTTTTGCGATAGGGATGGGATGCTATTCGATACCAGATACTTAAGCTGAAGCTTGAAAATAGTATTTCAGTACTGATCATGTTTCAGTGCAGATGTACTTTGTATTTAGAAAACGCATACAAGGCCGTACTCAAACCATTTTTGGGATTTTAAGCAGACTAGAATAAGAATATTTTTAGGTGACTGAATTTAAATTGATTAAAAAGAAACACTTTTAACAATAACAAATTTATTTTACTACTCAAAATCTCACTTATAAGCCAAGGAACAAAGTATTGACGCAATTAGCACTGAGAAACACAATTAAAGGCACCGAATAATCACACAGTAATAGAAAAATAAAAGATAGCTCACAAATCACGTAACCAAAGCTGTTACCACGCCGGAGCTCGAGCAAAAGTAAACCGCTGCGCGCCGTACGGTATGTTTAAAAAGGTAGCTCGCGTGACGTCATAGCCGCCTGTCATCTTCTACTCCAACACGGCCTCTCCTGACGACACGTCGCCCTCGACGTCACTTCTGTTAGAGGGCCCAGCCAAGGGAACATCAACGTCATTTTCAAGATCGCCACCTAAAACATAAAAGTCGTAAGCAAAATATTCAAGCGATGTGTGATACAGCGAAGTTCCACTCATAAACGTTCAATCGTCACTTTCGTCAATTAAGTTGTTCTTTAATTGCCACACATCATCCATCTTCACTCACGACTTTAACACCCTAAGCGAGACGTCTCATTTAACCCCATTCGAAATTATTCACATTTACGCCCGCAGACAGAGGCATCACTGAATCGCGTGTCTAGGAGTCAAACAGAGGCATCGCTGAATCGCTTGTTTTAGTAAGGCGGAGGCATCACTGAATCGCACGCCTTTAACAAACTATCAGGCATCACCTGAATGTCTGTTCTGCATCACTACTATGGCCAAAAGCAGTGAAAATACAAGCCATCGAGACCAGCATCTGTGTGTCCCCGAGCGCCGCGCGGCCAGTCAACTGAGGAATAGGTTTGCAGCCCGCACGCAACAGCCAATAGTATATAGCGAGGCCAATAGGAGACGCGTGTGCAGGAGCGTGTTATCGTTGGTTTGGGACAAGAGAGGCTGCAGCGAACTGAGTTACAACACTATTACCGTGAAAATAAGGTGATCACCTACTTACACTCAAAGAAAGTGGCGCAAGTCTCTGGGCACCATTCTCCTCGCCATGGCACCATATACTGGGCAGCCGCTTGCGTCGTTTTCCCATACGACCCACCAAGAAGCTTAAGCTCGTAGCGCCCACCGGGGAGAACCTTAATGACTTTGTAAGGTCCTCTCATCCCAGAGTCTAATTTTCCCGTCGACTGCGAGTATTTTATGACAAAGACAAGATCATTGAGGGCGAATTCTCTAGGAGCTCGCCTATTTCGATTAGCGTAGGAATCTTGATCGGCCTGATTTCGTCTCAAAAGCTCACTGGCTCTCGTCCGGCAGAGCTCACGCCAAGCTTCCCTATTCGGTTGCGAGGTTTCTAACGCTACATCACGAACTAGAGCGCGAATCACTGGAGTAGTTGCATCCGTACCAATGAGAAGATTAAGCGCAGATGCCTGAGTGGTCTTTTGTTTCGTGATGTTAAGTACCAACTGCAGTTTCCAGAGCTTTTCAGACCACAAAGCATTTCGGTGACCAGCCTCAATCCTAATCATATTCAGGACGGTGCGTACATATCGCTCAACCTGGCCGTTTGAGTGGTGCATTTCGGGCGTGATATAGTGAATGTCGCTGCCCAACTCGGTGATCCACTCAACGAAGTCTGACGACTCAAACATTCGTCCACGGTCCGTTACTAGTAGAGTAGGGACGCCAAATAACGAGATAGCTTCTGTGAGGGCTCGCTTAAGCTCACTTGCATCTTGTCGGTAGATGGGGAAAAGCAAGGTGTACTTAGTAAACGAATCTACTAAAATGAGTACGAACTTGAAGCCATTAGACTCGGGTAAGGGCCCCAGGGCGTCTACGTGAACCGTGTGAAACGGAACGTTAGGTTTTTCCCAAGATGTAATGTTTTGGTTCGGAGCTCTAGGGACACGTTTTTTGGAAATGCACACTAAACAATGAGCTATGTATTTACTCACAAATTGCCGAAGGCCAGGGAACCAAAAGTGCTTTAAGATGAGGTCTAACGTCTTCTCGGCGCAAATATGTTCGTGCTCATCGTGGAAAATGCGCAGCAAACTAAGCCTATGACCTTTTGGAATGTAGCACAACAATCTGCTTTCTTCGCCTATGGGGTTGTACTTATAGTACAAAAGATCTTTTTTATTTATGTACCGCCTGGAGTCTAATCGCCCTTCACGTAATTTTTGCAAAAGATCTTGTGTTTCATCATCAGCTGCCTGGGCAATTTGCGCCCAATTTCGCGGCCGTTGAACATTGTGTACTGCGGCGACAGGGTTACGGCTGAGATAATCAGCGTGGGACATATTAGTGCCTTTTCGATATTCGATTGAGAACGTAAAGTCCTGCAGATACACCCACCAACGAGCAACACGTGGAAGCAAATCCTTTTTGCGCTCGGTAGACTTGAGGGCGTTGCAATCGGTCACTACCTTGAATTGGAGACCCACTAGATAATGGCGAAAGTGTTGCAGCGCCTTCACTACCGCCAGAGTCTCCAATTCATAGGAGTGGTACCTACTTTCCGCACCCTGCGTAACTTTGCTATAATATGCAACAACCCTTTTCATATCCCCGTGTGTTTGCAGTAGTACAGCACCGTATCCGACACTACTAGCGTCGGTATGTACCTCCGTTGGCAAATTAGGGTCGAAAATGGCTAACAGGGGTTCGGACGTTAATTGGGATATAAGCTCCTGACGCACCCTTTCTTGTTCTGAACCCCAGTTAAACTTTACTCCTTTCCTGGTCAAGTGAGCTATACAGGCAGTTTTTGTGGCGTACCCTTCTATATATCTCCTAAAGTACCCTGCAAGCCCCAAAAACTGTCTGACCTGCTTAACGTTCGTGGGAGTCGGAGAATTTACTAGCGCTTCAACTTTCCTTGGACTCGGCCTAACCTGACCTTGACTGATGACTCTACCTAGGTATTCTATTTCGGTAGTGAGGAATGAGCATTTAGCCAGATTTATTGAGAACCCAGCGGCTGTGAGGGTTTCCAACACTCTACGCAGCAACGTGATGCCGTCTTCTACAGTGTTACTCATTATAAGTACATCGTCGACGTACACTAAGACATCTCCACTATCGATGAAGCTGCGTAGTGTGTTATTGATGATTCGTTGATACACAACCGGAGAATTAGTCAGACCGTAGGGCATTTTGAGGTACTCATAATGTCCCTCCGGTGTGACGAATGCCGTCTTGTGGATCGAGTCTTCATCAATTTGTATTTGATGAAACCCCGTTGCCATGTCGAGGCTTGAGAAAAATTTGCAACTGCCTAACCGATCGATATGATCATCAATCAAGGGTAGTGGGTACCTATCCTTGACGGTAAGTCGGTTGAGGGCCCGGAAATCCACACACATCCTATCAGATCCGTCTTTTTTTTTAACAAGTATGATAGGACTCGCGTACTCTGACTGGGACTCTCGAATTATATTTTTGTCTAACAGGTCTTGTACAATCTCCCTTACCTTGAGTTTTTCTTGGTAAGCGAGCTTGTATGGTCGGTAGACAACTGGCGTATCGTCTGTTAGGTTTATTTTCATTTTACCAGTAGTGACTGTTGTTGTAGCAGTGCCAGAAATAAGATTGTCGGCAAAGTCGTTAATAACCGTCATCAATTCATCTTTTTGCTTTCCCTGTAAGGGTGTGTTCACTGTCAACGAATCGCCAGCTGTTTTGACATTACTTGTTAATACATGTTGCGGAATCGACCTAGTCAGATATTGTTTATCTTTAGTACGCACATATGTGATACCGTCACGATTAAGGACATCAGTGCCAATTATGATGGGAGTATTCATGCATCCTGAGGGAACTATTACAAAATCAGCTTCCAGAGAAATATTAGGAAATTCAATAGTCAAAGTGACGTACCAATTTGCCACTATTTCTTGCTTACTAATCCCTTTTAAAATGATGAACCTCGGTTTTTTATCACATGAAAAATATTTGATGGCATCTTCCGATATTAATGAAACATCGAGAGCTCCACTGTCAATAAGCACGTCCACAGGGATGCCCTGAATAACAGCCGTGGTCAAGTCCTTATTCGCGTCGGCATCCGCTACTTCCTGCTTACAGAGGTTAGTTTTCTTCGATCTATTATTTTGAGACCTATCTTTAGCGAAACACTTATCCTCCGTGTGACCAGATTTATGACAAAAAGTACAAACGATATTTTTTTGATCCGGCGTATTTTTATCATTTAAACCCGATTTTGTTTTTTTTAGGGCAATGGAAACTTTTATGCCCAGTCTGTCCGCAGGAAAAACACTTCAGATTACTGTCTCGTGTCTGGTGAGATCGTTTTCTAGAACTAGAATTTGATGAATTCATGTCATGTTTGCTGCGAGTAGGCTTGGCATAAATTGACAGAAAAGAAACTAGACTGTCGGAGGCTAAATTAGCGTTCGCAGCGGCCGCTCTAATTTGTGCGTCAGTTATACCGCGGATAGTTATTTGCGTCATCAACTCATCACTAAGGCCTTTAACTACCCTAAGACGCAATAGGGTACGGCGAGCGTATTCTGCGTAAGTGGCGTACTTATCGGACGTGGTGTTCATAGTTTCAAATAGTATGTTGGCGTAGTCCAGTTTGCGAGGGCACAACGGTTTAAATTCGCGTACAAAATTAGTCCACGTACGATCAGCACTGACCCACTCATTCAACCATGTTTTGGCATCTCCCTTGAGGCAGCTGCCAACGCGAGAAAGACACTCATGATCGGTCCACCCGTTCGCCAATCTAGCGCGGTCTACCTCTTGACACCATACGTCGATATCATGTATTGACGGGTCAAAATTAGACACATAATAATTATGAGCCCGCGCTGGATTCAATGATTTTATCGCGTCGACTAATAATTGCGTGGAGGAAGGCAAGACAGGGTCACGATCATGATGGTCTATGTTGGTATACGCGTTATCCTGTCCTACATCATTTACAGGGGTAGTTATGTTAGATGAAATGGATGATGGTGTTAGTAGAACCGGCTGATTGATCGCGCCGCCCCCCACCGAGTTGTTTTCAATAGCAGAGTGATTCGTGGCAACGTCCACTTGGCTTAACAAAGTCGCATTTGAATTATTTACACAACTCGTCGGCGTAATGGGCGCGACCAACTCCTGGCATATTGCACGAGAACTGCTCGGCGTGGTACTGGGGATATTAGGCACACCATCAGTAGCACTACGGTCTTTGTTATTGTTTTCAAGGGTATCTAATCGCGTCAAAATAGCGTTCAATGTATCTTGAAACGATTTTCTTGTACGAGATGGTGTACGAGTACGCGACCTACGTCCATGGCGATGATGACGTGATTTGCTACGCGATCTATGCGCGCCACCCGTCATTATGAAAATACCGTCACATAGATACAAAAAAAAAAAATCACCGATAAAAACACGGCCGTACTTTGTTCCTTGTTAATCTTTCGTAAGATAGAAAAACCGTTTCGGAGTAGGCCCTATCCCAGTTCTGATTTTAGGTGACTGAATTTAAATTGATTAAAAAGAAACACTTTTAACAATAACAAATTTATTTTACTACTCAAAATCTCACTTATAAGCCAAGGAACAAAGTATTGACGCAATTAGCACTGAGAAACACAATTAAAGGCACCGAATAATCACACAGTAATAGAAAAATAAAAGATAGCTCACAAATCACGTAACCAAAGCTGTTACCACGCCGGAGCTCGAGCAAAAGTAAACCGCTGCGCGCCGTACGGTATGTTTAAAAAGGTAGCTCGCGTGACGTCATAGCCGCCTGTCATCTTCTACTCCAACAATATATTATTCTAATTTTAGTTCAGCATTTGGATTAAATTATAAGTAGTGTCTACTTAAAATTCCAAAAATGGTTTAAGTGCGGCCTTCCATGTTTTTTCTTGTTCGGAGCTGTGTGTAATTTTATTTATGGATGCGTTTTTCCTTTTATCAATTAGTTTTCGAATACCATAATACCTTATGCCATAATAGTCATACCGTTTCCTATACTTTGGGTTTTTGCAAAATACCGGTTCCGAGCCCTGGTTACTAGAATAGTGTAACGCATAGAACAAAAGTACGGTAAATTTTTAAATCAAAATATTGGCGAATTTTTGGAATTTGTAAACTAGCGCTGTGTCATTGTGTCAGACATATACTTACTCTTTATAAAATTGAAGAAAAACAAATTGATCTTGCTTTCGCATTCATAACATTGACAAAGATGTATAATATCATGTCGTCGGCCATTCTCCAGAAATATGTCTGCGGTCACCTAATTACCGCGTGTCGCTGTTTTCATACTAAATGTATGGAGACGCGTGAATTAGACGCAGACATATTTCTGGAGAATGGCCGTAGTAAGATTGGGATAGCCATCGTTCATTTTGACACCCCATTACCGATGATGGAACATCGGTATCACTGATACCATAGCTCGGCAACGTCGCCGCCCTACGCTGCATAACCTCCAGTGGGCTGCAGGCGGCCGTGGCCATGGCCCGCCCGCGCGACGTCGAGCTTCTCCCGCTAAGGTCTGCGCTGGCCTCTCGTGACGAGGAGGCCTACTTCCCTCAGAACAACCCGCCGGCCTCCAGCTATGACTACACACTCCTGTCGAAGAGGACGCCGGCTTCAAAACGGTTAGTTTCTGTGATTTCCAAAATAATCAAAATATCCAGATGCAGCCGATCGGTTTCATAAGGAGGCCTACGAGCCTTAGAATAATTCATCTCCAGTTGTGACTACACGCTGCTGTCTAAGAGGACACCGGCTTCCAAACGGTCAGTTTCTGTGATTTCCAAAATATTCAGTTAGAACCGGTGTTTAATGAGGAGGCCTACGACCTTTGGAATAAGTCGCCGGCCTCCAGCTGTGACTACACGCAGCTGTCTATGAGGACGCCGGTTTCCGAACGTTTAGTTTCTGTGATTCCCGAAATAATCAAAATATCCAGATGCAGCCGGTTGGTTTCAGAAGGAGGCCTACAAGTCCTACAACTCTTAGAACAAGCCTCCTGCTTCCAGCCATGACTACACGCTGCTGTTTAAGAGGACGCCGGTTTCGAAGCGTTTAGTTTTAGTAGGGATTTGATTTACAATATGAAAATATAGTTTTTTAGAAGTAGAGGCAATAATACGTAAGAAGCTATTATAAGTACTCGGGCCAAAATTCTTTTTAGTGCCTAAACTGATGAAATTTTATAAACACTTTTACAAAATTGCAGATATCTCGTAATATTTTTAGTGCAGTTTTACCAAAGTATAAAGACAACCAAGTAGTTCGTCTTCGCCGTTTAGGAGCGCGCGACACTTAGGGTGCACACAGGCACAGGGCTGCCGCCCGTCGGTTCTGTAAAATACCTACTTACCACGACGTAACTTTTATTAGGTTGCCCTCGAACGAACAATCGTTCGGCGGCATCCTTTGTGCGTGCCACGTGACGGCGGCATGTGTCTCACGCGGCAACTTACAAAGAACTCCAATAGACCAGGAGCTCAGTGCAAATTAAATGCTATTATTTATAATACAATTTTAATAAGTATGTGACTATATGAAATAATAGTAAATATAGTTGCGTCTCGACATTTTGAAAGTAAATACTAGTAAGTAGATAAAGTATAGGTATATAATTTGTAAAAGGTTTGTATAGTACGAATTATTAGTACCTAAAAGTTTTTATTTTGGATAATCAATTACTTAGAAAAACGTCGTTTATGCTAGGTGGTAATAAATTAAACTTCATTTAACTGTTAGTAAAATTAATGGATACACTTAAAACACTATTCCTCAAACATCCGAACACACTGCACTAGGTATACACGAGTCACGACTTCGATACTTTGTGCGCAGACATTTTGTGCGTTCGACCGCTCGCAGCGTTGGCTCAGCCCTGAATCGCGCAGCCGGCAATGCTTGCCTGTGGTGCGTCCGTAGGTACACGGCGCGCACACATGCGCGCTCCCGATGTACATTTTGTCGGAACATAAACTACCGTATACCGCGGTTTTACGTTAGTTCTCAACCAAGGCTCAATGTTTATTAACAATTATTTCGATATTTTGGGCTTTTTATAGCAAAAAAGTCTAATTTCTTACTCGAATTACCACTGCGCTACCAGTCCCCGTGTCGCTTCTAATTTAGTGTCCACTGCGTTACCAAAAAAATGTTTTTTATATTCATAGCCATTTATATATTTCGACAAAAGTTATTCAGGGTGAGCGTATGCTATTCTGAATTACAAAATACATATGTTTTTTGGATATATACTAACAGGTAAGAAATTATGCGTTAAGATGTAAAACGGACGTTTTATTAGGCAACAACAAGAATTATGGCCCACTCCATACAAGAAAAAAATATTACAATTTTATAATTGTACCCACGTAAATTATCGTCATTTTATTTCTAGAGTGTATACAAATACAGCCAAATTTCGTCAATTGATCCCCAGTACCCATCTGTCAATTCAATATAATCGCCGTGTCACACTCACTCTGTACTCTGTACGTATAGCCGAGTTAACCTTCAATGAAGTTTGGCAACGCCAACGTGGCCTTCGCGGGAATTGGCAGCTTTCGCCCTCCACGGTTCCACGAGGAGATATCTGCATCGTCGGCCCGAGGCTCAAGGGCGAACGTAGAATTGCCAAAAAAATTGCGGGAATATTATTGCGTCAATTACCGGAAGTAAATACATAGTTTTTTTTTTAAGATGGACATTACGGGGAAATCTTAAACTATAGCTAGGTAGATGTAGTAGTAAAACTGCCGTAGGTACCTTAATTAAGGTCTTTTAGGATTCCCTACTTCAATATATAAAAATGGGATCACTACTCACTTTGCTGTAACTGTAGCAGTCTGTGGTCAATGAAATTTAACAATAAAATATTCATAAGTATAACATAACATTACCAACTGCTCTAGTTTTGGGCCAACATCTAGTTTTTGGTTCGTAAATATTTTAAAGTGAAGAATGTTAAATTAGTTTGTTTTACAGGTTGCTGTCAAACAAGCCGAACCCGCCGGCGCCCACGCCCCTGGTCACACTGTGTGGGGCCCCGGCCCCCTCCCGGCGGCGAGAGGAGCTCACGGCCATGGCCAACCTGAGGAAGAAAGTGGCACCCGCGCTGATGCAACACAAGTGAGTACTATACAGCCCCTAATCTACTAGTCACATTGTGTCGCTCGCTTCCTCCCGATGGAGACAGGAGTTCACGACCATGGTCAACTTGAGGAAGAAAGTGGCACCCGCGCTGATTTAACACAAGTGAGTACTATACAGCCCCTAATCTACTAGTCACATTGTGTCGCTCGCTTCCTCCCGACGGAGACAGGAGTTCACGACCATGGTCAACTTGAGGAAGAAAGTGGCACCCGCGCTGATGCAACACAAGTGAGTACTATACAGCCCCTAATCTACTAGTCACATTGTGTCGCTCGCTTCCTCCCGACGGAGACAGGAGTTCACGACCATGGTCAACTTGAGGAAGAAAGTGGCACCCGCGCTGATGCAACACAAGTGAGTACTATACAGCCCCTAATCTACTAGTCACATTGTGGTGCTCGCTCCCTCCGGACGGCGAGAGGAGTTCACGGCCATGGCCAACTCGAGGAAGAAAGTGGCACCCGCACTGATGCATCACAAGTGCGTACTATACGCGCTGATGCGACACAAGTGTGTACCATACAGCGTCTAGTCTACTGGCCACACTGCGTCGCCCCTGCTGCTGGCGAGAGGAGCTCGCGGCCATGGCCAATTAACTTGACAGACAAAGTCTCACGCGCATTTCTTTGTATGAAGGAAAGAGTGGGTGTCTCAACTTACAAGATGTATTTCGCACCAAGATTGCTATTTTAAGCATTTTTAGCCCCAGAAAGATACGGTTTTTACGGGAAAAACGGTGTAGTTGTAAGAACAAGTCTTAGTACTTAATGTAACAAACTGTGATTAATAACATAATTAGGTATTGTTTGTTCAGGTACCTGGTTAAATTCCTAAATGGGCCTTAGTTGAACGAAATGCTTTTCAACCTAATTTTGCCGTAAAATACGAAATTATTTTTCCCCTGGGTTAAACGGGAAACAAAGGCGTGAGATGAAAGGACAGTCGGTATTACTATGTTGGTGGGTGTAATGCATATTCGTATGTATTGGTGGGAGTGGGTTGGAACGCCGATTTGCAATGCATTGATCGGAAATACATTACACAATATACAGTATGTATACTTGTTACATTTATATGCGGCACGATGTAAATTAGTAATCAGCTTAATATTGCGCCATTCGTTTTTTTATAATATTGGATGTAGCATACTTATATATCCAATATTATAAAAAAACCGGATGGTACATGTATACTTATATATAAAATGAGACATGGAAATTTATGATTAGAAATGAAATGCAAACAAAAAAACCTACAACTATTTAAAAAAACATCTATAAACAGAATATCCCGTCCAGTGGGTCTGCCTGCGGCATAGTCCCCATTACACTGGCGGTGTTTGGGATTGGGTGTGATTTTTTGTGAGATTTAAGAGCAATGCCTAGCTGAGCAACTTTTCGAATCTCGAATTTCTGACGCAATGTTTCTGTCGCGCTGCTGTGGACTCCGCCTCCAATTCGTGCGATAAGGACAACTGCAGCTCGGACTAAAAATACCACGCAAAAAACTCAAAAATCGAGGTTTCGCTCTCGACTGTTTCCTCCTCCAAAACGCAACCAATCATTATAAAATTTTGGGAACTGCAAGAAGAAGAAATAATCTACGCCGCTATGTTTTGATTTTTTTTATATTTGTTGTCATATTTGTGTACTGCGCCTTTTTTGGCAGCCAATTCAATTAAGCCGTTTTTGCGATTTTCAAGGCGCTGTAAGTTTCTTTAAAATAACCAAAAAAGCAAAACATAGCGGCATAGATATTGATGATATTGATCTTATTTGAAAAATTCTTTGCTCTATGTTCAAAAACCAGAGAGGAAACAGTCGAGAGCGTTTGTATGGGAAAATCGCAGGTAGGCATTCCTCTTAAGCGCCAGCCCTGTGGTTCCCTAATTTAAAAAGGTCATTTTCCGTCATATTATAGCAAACATTAGGTTAGGTTTGTTTATAATATCAATTAAAAAAAAACGGCCGTACCACCGTCAAAGAACGTCAAAAAAACTTTTATTTTATATTTTATTTTGTTTTTATAATTTGTTTTTACAGCAGCACCAACATTTAGTGAAATTTTCAAGTCTCCTAGAACCTATTACGGTTCAAAAGATACAGCCCTGTGACAGACGGACAGCGGCGGCTTAGTAATTAAGGTCCCGTTAGCACCCTTTAGGTACGGAACCCTAAAAAAACGGTTTGCGAGAAAAACAGCTTTTGATAAAATTTTATATTAGATGAAACATTTAACTGTGATTCAGGGTACCTAAACAAAAACAATAGAAAGATGCATGCACTGGAATTTAACCATCTTTAACTGCTTCTATGTATACTTACATATAATTTTAATATACCATTATATCTATTTGCACTTATCTGTTCCAAATGCATTAATTACGTCTAATTAATTATTTAAGTACATTTGTCATTTTAGTGATCCACACTGAATTCTCATCCTTACAAAATTCTCAATGAAGGCATGTTGTATGATTGTTTATTTTCGGTCATCCTTACGGTAAATTCATCCTTATCGGTTACAATTGAGGCATGTAACCCACTTACAAGCCATAATTTAGCTCAGAGCTGGGACAAAGCGCGGCCTAACAAGCCAACTAGCTGGTTCAAGCTTCGTTAGAGCGACCTAGCGTCTAATGCAGTTACCGGTTGGTTAGCGTATAGGTGCCCTATGTACCCATATAAGGTGTTAACAAATTAGCGATTTTTTTACAGCTGATAGTATTTGGCTCCCGGAGTACATTTATTATAGATTTTATGATGTTTTTTTGGAGACAATTGGGAAAAAAATTTGCTACGTAAATCACCCTGTTAATGAGATAATTAATTGAGACATCTTTAACCACCTTCTCGAACCTATTTTAACTGACAGAAAGTGTTGTAGGTAAAAAACTTAACTAAAGCACATGTTGCATGTAGTAGTGTAGGGAATTTATATGGAACATATGTCCTTTTTCTAAAATAGAACGGCATTGCCTAATACGGACAGGTTACTACTACATGCAACAGGTGCTTTAGTTAAGTTGTTTACCTATAAAAATCTTGTCAGTTAATGCACAGAATGATTATTTTTACACAGAATTTGTTTTAATGTAAGTCTTCACCGTAATCACAGTATAATACCAGTAATTTTTCTTCCTACAAAAGGTACATCGCGCGCTTGAATGTGTGCGCGCCGTGTACGCGCCGTGCTATCGCGCGTGTGTGTGAATACGTGTCGCGCGCTCCTAAACGGCCGAAGTTGGACTATAGCTTGGCAACTTCGTTGGTGACACTCACCTGTGTGCTTTTTGTTATGTGCAGCCATAAGTACAAGTTACCGCCAACACGAACGGGGGCCTCCGGAGGCTGCCTCTGTCGGTCGTCGTTCGTGTTGGCGGTAAATTGTGTGAGTAGTTACGGCTGCACATAACAAAAAGCACACATGTGAGTGTCACCAACGAAGTTGCCAAGCTATACTTATTCGTCTTTATACTTTGCCATAGGTAAGTAATATTCGATTTCGATGCTCGTCGTCCAATACTCTCGGTGAGGAGGTCTCATGATTTAGGGCGCGGCCCCATGTCGACGGCACGGCGCCGTCCACCGTGGAACGGCACGACGCCGTCACCGTGCGACGGTACGGCGTCGTGCCGTCGGACGGCGCCGTCAACGGCGCCGTGAACGGTGCCGTGGACGGTGTGACGGCGCCGTGAACGGTGCCGTGAACGGTGTGACGGCGTCGTGGACGGTGTCGTGTACGGCACACGGTACCGTGTGCGGCGCACCGCACACTGCACTCTTCCCGCTACACTGTGGATCGAAAATCGACTCTCCATAGAAATAGGGACTTATTTTTGTAAGTGTATAATTTTTTTATTGAAATCGTATCTGTAGATGATTAGGCGAATAAAAACACGTAATTTTGAGAAACTAAACGCGAAAACGTTGGTGCGAACTAGGAGCCAGCGACGCGGATATAATTTTTGGTAAAGCACTGACTGGCGGTGATTTGCAACTGCGCGCTGCCGGCTTTCGAGCTACCCACCAATGTTTTTATAAACTTTATTGCATAAAACGAATACTAGATGGCATTACAAGTACCAAAATAGTTAAAAATAAACTTATCCTATCCTAAAACATAAAAATGATTTGCGTCGCCTACAGTATCCTTTCATCATTTTTAGGGTAAAAAATGATTTTGAGAATGGGATTTGGCTAAAAAACCGACGATTCATAATTTTTTTTCTTTAATTTTGTATGCTATACGAAAAAATGGAATAAAGAACGGAATTTCTATCTTTCTTTTTTTATCTCTCTCTCTTTCTGTCTTTCTCTCCCTCTTTCTTTCAGTCTCTTTACTCTTTCTTTCTTTCTTTCTCTCTCTCTCTCTTTTTGTCTTTCTTTCTTTCTTTATTTCTCTCTTTCTCTCTCTCTTTCTTTGTTTGTTTGTTGCTTTCTTTCTTTTCTTGCTTCCTTCCTTTCTTCCTTCTTTCTTTCTATCATCCACCCATTCATTCATCTATTCATTCATTCATTCAACCATCCAGAAGATTACGTATCTCTCTTCAAGATAACCTTTAAGGACATCATAGAAACTTTTAGAAATATGGGTCTTTGAACTACACTTCAGTATATGGCGATATTTCTCGAAGGAGTGAAAGCTATAGCACTATTAGAAAGAGACAGCTATAAAATAAATAAAAATAAAATAAAGATGATTTATTTCCGGTAAAAGAAACCCATATGTACAAATTAAATTATTGCAAGTTAAATAAAAATGCTAATGTTCGAGAAATGTGCGAAAGAATACCAATAATATAATTTTTAGTATGATTTAAAGAAAGTTTTATGCCAGCAATTTTTTCTGTCTTCCGGCCGCTTTCCGACTCCGTCGAACAGAAAAATTGTATATAAACCTTGGACAGTAAATAAAGAAAGCCTCCGATCACATGTAATTGTCGGTTCTTACGGTAAATTGATGATTCTAGATTCGCCGCAGTGTGAGATTCGCCTAAAACAAAACTACCGAGCCGTGCGCCGTCCACCGGTGCGGTGTGCCGTTCACGGCACCGTGGACGGCGCCGTCACACCGTTCACGACACCGTTGACGGCGCCGTCACACCGTCCACGGCACCGTTCACGGCGCCGTCCACGGTGCCGTCCGACGGCACGACGCCGTACCGTCGCACGGTGACGGCGCCGTGCCGTTCCACGGCGGACGGCGCCGTGCCGTCGACATGGGGCCGCGCCCTTAATCTACGTCTTCGCCGTAAATCTTTATTTTGCGCCTCGTGACACAAATACTGTGGGTAATTAACTACCTGAACAGAGGCTATATGAGTAAGGCGGCAAATGTGCTATTTATATCCTTTGTCCTTTGTTGTTATTACCTTCTATTCCAAACCGGGAATTTGCTGTACGCCATTAACGACACAATGGGTTTGTAAAGCCTTTATTTATGTAGGGCATAACATAAACTAATATTATGCAAACAATTCATACCTACCTTCCACACTTCATATTATAAATGCGAAAGTAACTCCTGTCCGTATGGAGATAATAAGACCCTGGGAAGGACATAGGATACCTAGTTAGTATAGAAATTATGCTAAAATGATTAAAAGGGGCTGGAAGTTATTTAGGCAATCAACAATTTCTCAAGTAAGGCATATGAAACTTTAATTTTAGGCAGCCTTACACGGCTGCCGAAAAAAGGAGTGTAAATAATGTTCTCGGGGTTCATACTTACCTTACGTGGTACCTACTTTACATTCGTCTGTTGCAAGCAAATCATTTTTCAAGCACTTATGCCGTTTTCGATTCAACTGAAATTTAGCATAAGTACTTAGGTAAGTTTCGTGATAATGATAATGTAATATTATGGTTATGGCACCATCAAGCTACGTAATATAATGACGGAGCCGGGAGGTAAGGACTGGAACTCCCTGATGGCATTTGCTGGTGTGGTCGATATGGGCTACTTAGAACGTACCTAACGTACGTAGTTTTGTTATCATAACTCATGTCATAAGTACTTTCCATTACAAGCTTGTTTAAATAATATACGTATATATTTATGAGAGTTATACATATAGTAAGTAAAAGGGCAACCTTTTCAGGCAGCCTGCACAAAGAGCTCCACAAAAACAAAACTTTTATAACATGAACTTTCTCGAACCGTAGCACTATCGACTAAATGTGGGCAATTTCACAACCTATTTTCTCCTGCGAAGCGTGAAAAAGTCTTAAGTGCAAGAGACTCCCAAGAACTTTGTGCCCTTTCAGCCTAAAAGCCGCGTTATCTGGAAGGCGGGCCTTATGCTAATCTGTTGTTGCGTGCAGTTTGATGCCTCGACCCTCGAGGGGGATCGTAACTTGTAAGAAGCGCCTGCGAAACGCTACCATTCAAAATTATATCATATTTACTGGCGAATAAGGTTGCGTTTTAAATGACAAACGAGAAATATGTTTGTGTCAGACGCTATACATAGAGGTATGTACATATATTACGCTGATGATTTTTACATGTGTCGAGAAGGTCGTTACTACGCAAATTTTCCACTTAACACTTTCACGACCAACAACCCGCCTAGTAGGCGCTCGTAACTTTTGCCAGCGGATTTTGAGTTGCACATTGGTCTCACAGAGCCCACCTAGCGCGTTCTATCGGTTTCTAAGGTACTGTTCAATTTTTTGTCTGGTAGTGAAAGTGTTAATGCAAACCTTGCATATCTTCTTCTGAAGTCGTGTTAGTTACACCGTTTATAACTCGAGAACGGGTGGACCGATTTTTATGATTTTGGCTTGTTGGGATTGTCTCCGCGCCGAATAGCAGAATAACCATTAAAATAAAACATCTAGAAATTCTTAGGCGGAACGAAGTATCTGAGGTGAAACGAAGTTCGCCTGGACAGCTAGTTTACAATATAATAAAGTCATGAATTCAAGAAAAATCTCTACCGTAACATAATCTTTACTGGGTCTTGGCTTGGGACATCCCAAAGTGACAAGTTCCGTAAACCCCCCCCCCCCCCCCCAACTATAAGTAGTCCAGTCCACTGCATAAAGAAAGACAAAAAGACACTACCCCCTCTAATTTGTACCCTATTGAGAGTAGTAGGGTAGGTCTAGGGTAGCACCTACCTAGAAATTAGTAGGAGGATAGGCGGTATCTTAACACACTACCTAGACTCTAGGTAGTGTGTTAAGATACCGTCTATCCTCCTACTAATTTCTACTCTCCTAGCCTTAGTAGGGAAGAAATTAGATTAGAGGGTAGGTAGTGACTTTTTGTCTTTATGCGAGTGCTTGCCACTGATATTGATAGAAATGTATGTGTTTTGTTTTGTTGGATTTGGGGAGTTTTACGGTTGCTAAAAAGGTAAAGTAGTCGTGTATAGTTGGTTATACTTTCTGTTGTTGCAGGCGCAGCTCCCGCAACAACAACAACGAAGAAGTGGACAACGAACCAGCCCAGCTGGACAACAGGCCTAAATTGCTACAAAAGGTAGACACTTATCAATTTTAGTGCGTATTAAATAACTACAGTGGATTTCAGAAGTAGGGGAACTAGTTTGACAGACAATTTTTTTTGTCAAAAAACAGGAGGTGTACTGTCAGATACTTAGACCTTTCGCCATCGTGCTGCCAACTGGTGGATTTCTAAAGGTATAGATAGTTCCAGCAGGGTTGAGGTCACGCACACAACAACATCTCACGTAATGACAGCGGGATTTTGAAATTCATCAAGATCATCAGTGAATTGAAAGAGAGACCAAAAAGTTTCTTTAAACTATAGCCTGTTTATTTACCCAGTCATTCATTTCATTCATTCACCTTTTTTGCAATGAGTACTTCATGTAGATTTGTACGTAGAAAAAGAGCTTCCATAATTTCGATATGTAAATTGTAAGTCGTTGCACAAGAAGTCTCTATGACAGCTCAAAAGTGCCACGAGAAATCCGGCCTCTGTATCATATCACTGTATGTTTCTCGATTGATGAATGCGGGATCCCGTGCGGGGGGGGATAATCCGGAAGGTCGGGACTGCGACGCAGGCCGGGTCAGGGGCGCGCCCCACTTCCGTCTCCTATTGATAAGCCTCCCCCTATACGTACGAGCAGCTATAGACAGGCTTACAATCGCAGATGTCTGTTTGAGAAGGCTATTGTTTCGCTGTTTGTCTGTAAACATCAATAAGTCCAAACAAACATTCTAGTGTTTGACACGCTAATGCCTAATTCTAGCCCCGATGCAAAAGATCTCGTCTAGTAAGAGCATTTTGTTAGGCTCTACATTTTTTTAGAAAAAATATATCGGGTTAAGAAGTGTATACTGTTTAATACCTGTGCTCTAATATTTTTATTTAGTATAAAAATATTTTACCCTAACAATTTTAAAATACAGGAAATACCAATTATATGGTGAGTAATTTTTTTTTCATTTTCTAATTCAAATTATTTTTATCACGAGTTCGAAAGAAGGGCCATTAGGTACTAAGGAAAACAACACGGCACAGCCTCTAATTGCGGATCCCCCCCCCCCCCCCCCCCCCAGCTACGCTACTGAGATCACGCCTCATTAGAATAGCACTTTTAGTTACGGTGTAGAACCTGCCAACTTCTAACAAAGCAACAAAAATGCCATTCTAGTGAGGAATCTGATGTGTAGGTATGTGGCCAGGGAAATTATGTCTTTGAAGAATAACGCATTTTCACTCGTTCTTATACGGAACTAGCATTTACCTGAGGTTAATGTCCTAAGGGAACTCTTTACAGAGGTATAAAGTATGCCATGTTTCAATCCCGGATTTGGTCTATTTGCATGCCAAATACCTCAATCCGTTATTTGAGCGTTTTCCAAAAAAAATACCGCGGGGTAAGCTACTTTCTCAAAATATGGACTTTTGAGGTTTTTCTGGCTCAGAATCGTTAGTACATTCGAACCTTATACGTAAAAAAAGTGTCCCAAAATTTGTATGGGATTTTTGTCTTTCCACTACGTCACGTTCATACAAACACTATGCAAAATGGTGACGTAATGGAAAAAAAATTGGGACACTTTTTTTTACGTATAAGGTTTGAAAGTACCAACGATTCTGAGCCAAAAAAACCTCACAAGTCCATATTTTGAGAAAGTAGCTACCCCGGTATTTTTATTGTTAAACGCTCATTTATAGTTAACAAACATCCAAATATCCAAACATCTTCACAAACTTTCGCATTAGTAGGGTTGTTAGAGAGCTACTTTTGACATTGTACCTACTAAACTTATACTTTAGCTCCTACATAACAATTTCTGTTTGATGAATTGCCCCCTTACCTTATTAGATTACTTGCACAAATGCTCATAGAGGCAAAACGCCGGATGTCCGTCGATTTGATGGAGTGTAGGTACTTACTTAGTAATTAGTGTTACAGCCCAAAAATCAGTAGCAAATTTTATCTTAACAAGAGGTTGCTCGCAACTTCGCTCGCGGAGGCGAAATAAATCAATGTCTCTTTTTTGCTTCGTCGTAATCGTGTAAAAAGTACTAAGAGCACTGAGGGGTGAGGTGACACAGCGGACCGCATGTCTATGCATCATATGTCGTTGGGGGCGGCTGCCGAATGCTCTGCCATAAAAAAGTCCCACCATAACATAATGACTACGGCCATTCTCACGAAGTATGACTGCGTTTAATTACCGCGTCTCCATACATTTAGTATGAAAGAAAATAGCGTCACGGTAATTAGGTGACCGCAGAGATACTTCGTGAGAACGGCCGCCTAAAGCCGGCGCTGGTCTCCCGGTGGAACCAGACAGGAGCGACGTTATGGCTAGTTATTCGCTCGACCGGTTCAGGATATGAGATATTTTGGTTTGATCGGCTCAACCCACTAAGTGAACGCGTCCATTGGGGACAGACAGCCTTTACAAGGACAGGCAGATGACGTTTTAGTCATGCCATGTCTAGTTTTCTGGTGATTCTTAAGACTGTTAAACTCACTGCCTGAGGAATATATAGGTGTAATTGGGCAAGAACGCTGGGCCCAGACCCAAGCAATTAGGGAACGTGGCTTGGCAGTAGTGAACTTTCACCTCAAGTGCCCCGCGCGGGTGCCCCATGCGACAGATGACAGCGGATACAACATAAAACTTTCTCATGCTCGGGCAATGTAGCTCTTTGAGCTGTCACAAAAGTCGGTCTACACGGCGGTAGGCGTGCCTCGGTAAAACTTCTCCATCACGAGAGTAAACATTGGCGAGCTAGGAGCACTCGAATCGAAGTGGGGAGTTTACCTGGCTAAAATATATTTGCATGTTGTTCTTCGCACCAGAAGGTCATTACCCGAAGCGCCAAAAGAAAGAATGCTTGCAGAAATAAATAATTTCGATTTTTTATCTCAATTCCAAAGGTCAGGTCGACGGGACACAGTCAGGATAAAAAACTACAGCTGGTTGATTTACAACAAAATAGAAAATTATTCAACTGTTAAACTGAGAGTATAGGCGTAGTTGGCAAGAACTGCCCTTGGTCCTAATCCTAAGCAATTAGAGCGTGGCTTCGCAGTATTGAACCTCTAGTTCCCGTCGCAAACGGCCTGTGAGACGGACGAAAGCGGTTAATTTTTTTACCATATTCTAGTTATACACAGAAAAGTTACTCATCGTAAGTTTTCTTACAGATGTTACAGACCCTGCACCAAGTTAATGTTTCTGTTTAGTCCATTAGTTTACTGCTAGAGTAGAGAATGCCTTAAGGCATTATATCCGCCATTTGTACTTTCATGTATTGTGCAATAAAGATTAAATAAATAAAAGTCTGAAAATTCGCTGGTCTCCACTGCCTTGCGGCAGCAATTTAACTCGCAGGCGAACCTCATTTCCTTTGTTTTCGCGAGCGCTATTTTTACTCGGCGCAGCCCTGACTTTCAGCTGCACTAACTTTACGCTCTCGAGACCAGCTTTGTGCTTAAATGGAGCAGTTTGTGGGACAAAAGAAAAAATCACTTATGATTCAAGAGTTTTGCTGCGAAGTAAGCTAGTTTAAAATGAAACGGGCTACTGCCTAAAGTAGCGTAGGTACCTACGTAATGTACGAGCAATACAGTTAAACATTTATGATTAGTTAAAATTTTAATCCATTAGTGAAAACTCAAGGAAGTTTGTATTTAGTTCGTCGGATTATTTTTATTTTTATGTAGTAGGTACCCCTATGTTCCCAGAGTACACAAAGACGGCTGATCCGATTTGGAGAAGTCCTTTTTTGTTTGAAGCTATCTATACCTCCCAAGGAAATCTAGGGAAGTCTAAGTCTTCAAATGTTATAGGTCTGTACACCTATAGCGATTGGGGTGTGTTGTCTCGTGCATTGTTAATATCGGTTATTTTTGAATGTTTGGTCTCATTTTGTATTAATTCCTCTTTATTTCCAACTCGAATTAGTACGGCGGGACATGTGGACATTCCTCAAAGTCTTCACGAAAAATGTGATTTTGTGTAGGTGCTTCAAACCCGACCAGTGAGCATGGTGGTGCAGTGGAGCGAGATCCGCACCGCCTGGCAGGACAGCGACTTCATCACCGAGTGCCTGTGCTGGCACAACGTCTACCGGCAGCGGCACGGCGCGCCGCAACTCTACATGGCGCCCGAGGTACCCTCAGTGTCCCGTCGGGGAAGCACGGGAGAGGGCTCCGCGGCATTTAGTAAGACAGCGACTTCATCACCGAGTGCCAGTACTGGCACAACGTCTACTGCACGACGCCTCGCAGAAACTAAGCGTCCGAGGCGTTATATTCTTTAATCTATGCCCGAGGTACCCTTAGTGTACCGCCGCCGCCTCAGTGGGGCACGGGAGCGGGCCCCAGGGTTGTCCAGATCTTCCATCTAACTCTCATCCTGTGGGTTTATAACGTAATGTCAATAATACTCTAGTTTTCCTTTTACACCCCCTTAAGGCGTTCTTATAATATTAGCTGCTTAGTCTCAGAAGTCCACCCATCAGAAGGATAGCAGGCCTATCTCCTACCAGCCACGCTAGCCCCTGGTTTGCATTTAGTTAAGTAGTAGTTATAATTGAATTGTAGTGTTAATTTTGATATTTGTTTAATTAATTGTTGTAATTGTGATATAATTTGTACCAATGGGTTTATACCTAAATAAATACACATTTATTATTAGGTATAATATGACATGAAATTAATCATGTGTACAAAGAGAGGTACCTACAGCAGAATTTTTGAATGCTTTCAATAAGTACCTATTCGAAATGGCTCATTCACAATTTATTCTTTGCAGTTATGCGACTACGCGCAGGCCTGGGCGAACCATCTCGCTCACACAAACAAGTTTTGCTACAGGAACGACAGGGACGTCGGGCAGAATCTCTACCAGCGGCCCGTGAGCGCGTTACAACCCGAAGTCACAGGTATGACGTCATCCACACTCTAGAATCGACGAGAGCTAAGTCGTTCACACAAGTACCATTTTCAAGAACAATAGCGAGAGACGTCCTACAGAACATACCACAAAATTCTGAAAGTATTTTTAGAAGCCGCTTTTCTTTGTTCTATTTTTGGCCACTGTTCATTGTTTATCTTGGGACGGGAGGAATTCCGTGCAGGTTTTAACGGGGTTTATCATGGATGTATAAAATAGAAGGATACCGCGCGGTCTAAGACGCGGGTGAAGCCAAGCAATGGCCGCCGCGCTTTGTACGCACGCACGCACACATCAACCAGCATAATGGGCCGGTCGGCTGCCATTGGGCCGTCAACCCACACATGCTCACTTCGGCGGCCATTGCTTGGCTTCACCCGCGTCTTAGACCGCGCGGTATCCTTCTATTTTATACATCCATGGGGTTTATGATTTCTCCTGGTTTTCCGAGGGTAAACATAAACCGAGTGTCGCAAATAAATGGGTGGATACTTAAACTAAGAATCGAGGCATTAATTTACATTTACTAAATAATTGGTTTGAACTTTTTTGAAGTGTTGGGCGTTTTGTCAGGTCTGTTGAAATGAGTAATTCTGTTCTTGTGTTTGTTCAGGGCAAGAAGTATCCTCGTATTGGTACGCGGCCGTCCGCCAGTACAGGTTTTTCAACGAGCCCGACATTTTGCACGCCAACGTTAATGCCGGTAAGTAAATTATTATTCTGCTATTTAAGCGACACAATATAATTGTCAGTTATAAGTTATAAGAAAAGTAACGGTTTTGGCTTACGTTCTTCACTACATAGTATAAAACAAAGTCGCTTTCTCTGTCCCTATGTCCCTATGTATGCTTAAATCTTTAAAACTACGCAACGGATTTTGATGCGGTTTTTTTTTATAGATAGAGTGATTGAAGAGGAAGGTTTATATGTATAATAATACATGCATAATATAATAGAGAAACACCGTGCGAAGCCGGGGCGGGTCGCTAGTTGATAATAATTTCAAATGATCTTTTTTTTCCTGTACTTAATACAATACCCATTAAAACAGCCGACGACCTTTACACAACACATACTACATACAATAATCATCTATGATTTTTCAGGCAAAAAGTACCACATCGCCCTTTGTCAATAGGGATTTATTACATCTTCATAGCAATAGCCTATTGCTAGGAGCTTATAGACCACTTTTGCCTGAGAAAATTACACATTTGTTCCCGCAGGCCACTTCACCCAGATGGTCTGGGTGGCCACACGCTTCTTCGGCGTCGGCAAGGCTCGCTCCCGCGCAGGCAAAGTGATCGTGGTCGCCAACTATTCCCCGCCCGGCAACCACTCCGGCCGGTTCGAGACAAACGTGCTGCCACCCCTTCCGGAAAACTCTCCGGACCTGCCCGTGCTTCCGGAACACTGACGGATATCGATACGGGGGAGGAGGTTCCGCGCGGTGGTGAGCATGTGAAGTGATAACGGAAGAAAACGAATGGCAAAATATTCTTTCAAATCAAAGTATCGCCGCAGATCTGCTTCATACAAAGATTTTAACCCAATAATGAGATGTATCGGAGTTCGAAATTACTATGAGATCTTTGGTTTAAATTTATCGACCGAAATATTTTATAGACCGAAATAGTACAATACACAACTAGGGCTGTAATACACAGAAAGGCCGAAATCGCAGTAGTTTACGGCCCGAGCTGCAAGCGTGGGACGTAAATATGTGATCGAGGGCTTTCTTTATTACCTCCCGTGTTGTGTACATAATTTTATGTCTACACTTCGCCAGAAAGCGCCACTTTATGGCCAGGTGTGACATAAAGGAAATATTTTGCCAGCCGTGTTAATGAGCCTTTTAACAGAGGAGTAACTTTTAGTTTTCACTCCTGGAATCCAGGAGATAATGATGGAAGTTACAATCCAGGAATTCAGGGATAGTACGGGGTTAATCCTGAGTTGAAAAATATTGAGCATCCTTGGATGGATCCTGGTTTGTGAAAGCCCAATTTGGAAGTGTCTTTTCAAAATTTCTGATCGAAAGTTTATTAAGTTATAGTATACGACGCGGTGTAAGTGGGAGCGTTGAATGCCCCGTCTCATAAACGTAATAAATAGAAAAGTATCATATTAGAAGTTCGATTTCTTGTTAACTCCAGAGACATTTTCGGTATCGCCAGAGACATCAAAAGTGTGGGTCTAAAAGTTGATTCACCCAAGAACGCACTTGATCTGAAGCCTATACAAACTGTGTAATTCTAAAAAAAGTAACGACACATTGAGCTTTATTTGGTTTTGTCGTTGCTGCAGTTCTTAGAATATTGTACTTACCGCAAACTCCGATTTCTGTGGTACAGTAGAGTTCATTTACGTCTACACGTATAAGAGAACAAAACTATCTAAACACGCTTTTATGCTCCTGACAAAAGCGTCGTGTTCAGATATTTTGTTCCCGTAAGTGTGTACCTACATGTAAATGAACTAACTGTATAGTGCTCACAACTATGGTAAATACCATTATGCACTCTCATGTAGACAGTTGGACAATATTTTCAACTACCTATAGTTAAGTAAATGATTAAGTATATATTCAATTATTGCTCATGGACTCATACTGCTAAAGCCAAATGTGATAAGAAGATAATCAAAATTTTGAACTATAGTTGAGTGCCTGGACCTTAAAAAACCAGAGTTTATGGTACTGTATAAAGGTTCTGTGTGTGTAATCATCAGGGCCTAATCTCGGAAGGCCTTCGCTCGAAGTTTGTCTTGTGCAGTCCTCCTGCTGTCTTGTTATAGAACAATTTAGTGAGCCAGACGGCAGGATACGAGACTCCGCATGAAGTTCGAAGTATGAGAAAAGGGATAGGTGCCCATTTGCAACCTAAAATGCTACGTTGTTTCTCGAATTGAGGAGTTTCGTTCTACCAAATTTTAAATGATTATCTGTCCATTAAAAATACTATTTAGTTCCTGAAACCGTCCGTCAAAAGAGTTACGATAATAGTGAATTAAACGAAATTTTACCTTACGCTTAGATGATGAATGTCACATTCCTAAAAATATATTTAATTACGTAATATCCTGTTTTGTTAAACTGAGAAATCTGATATAACAACACATGATTGAGAAATCTGTTCACACCTTAGCTCATGTTTTGGCACAGAGTCTTCATACAACACCCGTATTTTGCGTTGCCGATGTTGCGTAGTTCATTAGGAACTAGTTATGCTGAGAGCTATATACCCTGTTAAATTATTCATAGATATATTATTAATCTATAAATATTACGGCAATGTCTTCCCTGATGGTTGTTTTAAATTTAATCGTTTTCAGAGCTTTCTAGTAGTTTAAAATTCGTCGCACAAGTCGCATATGCTAATATAAATAAAAACAGCTAGGTTAGCTTAAAGACAGTCAATTGTTAGGTATATCCTTAAAATTGTGTCAGTATATTTTTACGGTGTGTTTTCTTAGTTTATTGAAGTTCTTAAGTCATCAATCAATCAACATTGTCGTGTCGTAACGTAGTGATGTTTCACCTCGGGATAAACATACCAAGTACTCGTACATGCGTGTCTCGGCCGATCTTGGGGAGTGTGTACCGCTGGAGTTATATAGACGCCTGTAGTGTAGTAATCGCACTTAGGAATACTTGAGCTTATTCACGAGATAGATTTTTTTTAACATTTTACATGAATCTTTCACGGCTAATAATTCTATTTACTTAGGTATCACCGAGATTTCTACCATGAGATACTAGGTATCTAATGTTAAAAATGTATAGATCAACAAGATATAGGTAACCGTTTTCGCATCTTGGGTAATTTTTGTGTACATATTGGTTTCTCCGAAACTGCTCTATTGATTTTGATAAAATTTCGTATGTAGACAAACATTGTTCACCTTCTATGTGTTTATTAAACATTGATAGGTATATATATAATTATCATCCCCTAAAAGGAAAACTAGTCCCCATGAGCCGTATTTGACCAAGCAAAACGAACTTAGCCCAGGAACTGCAATGTATAACAATAAACGCTCATTCCCAAAATACCGCATTCTTAAATACCAGATTCTCGATACACCAGATTCTCCGTATACAAGATTCCCAAAATAACACACCCAACAAAGTGATTTAGATCCTTGAGTAACCTACGATTTTATAATCTAGTGTAACGGGAATGTGGTAAGACAGGAATCTCATAAATCGAAAATCTGGTCTTTTGAAAAATCTGGTATTTCGGGAATGCGGTATTTTGGACACGAGCGTAATAAATGTCAGTAAAATTCACTTAATAAGATAGGAATGTATCTGTTACTTATTAGTAATATTCGAATTAGTTTTACTAACAACAGATAACCTAGCAGTGCCGGATTAGCAACGTAGCAAGAGTAGCAGATGCTACGGGGCCCCGCGCATTAGGGACCTCGCGCCCAGTCGCAAAAGGGGACCCCCCTCCCTCGTTATGTCTTTCGTCACGTATAAAATTACCGGTCAGTCGGTAGAGATCAACCTAGCGACTCTTTGAAGAAATACTACAGGCCCCGCGCTGACTTAATCCGCCACTGTAACCTAGTTTCTAGTAAAGTTGATTCACCCTGTCAAAGAGACTTCAACGTATCTAATCTCGGATAGATATCTCGGCTGAGCCTGGGAATGGACTTCGGTTAAACTTAGGCCTACTTAGTCTTATCTAGTATTAGAAGTTGTTAAAGCTGTGTAGACTACGAATCTTGGATAACTGTTCGGAATCCTCCTCAATTACTTATATTCGGCCATTCTCACGAAGTATGACTGCGTCTATATAATTACCGCGTCTCTATACATTTAGTATGAAAACAGCGCCGTGGTAATTAGGTGACCGCAGACATACTTCGTGAGAATGGCCGTATTATATTTTACTTAGTTCACCAGATAAAATAGAAATTAACTAAAATGCTGATCACTACCCATCGATGTTATAATATAATGATAATACGAATTTTAAGTATATATGGATTTTAAAATTCAAATAAACATCCATTTTAACAACAAAATTTTATTATTAGGTAATGTGTTTCCTATACATAAACTCCTTTAATGCTATTAAATCAATTTCCATACAAAGTAAATTGAAACAAGGAAACACTTTTTTGTTGTAGAAAAACTGCGTTGCGAGACTTGCATCTTTTTACATACATGTAATGTTTTTGATGGGATATATACGTAAGTATGTATTAATGTCATACGCATTGGGGAAGGGGGGACTTAGACAAACGTGAAGTTCTATGTTAAAAGATGGAAAAAGTGGAAGAAAATGATTAAGGGGAGCGGGCTCTAAAAAAATGAAAACCGTGATGTGACGTAATATGTGGATAAGGAACCGTTTGGAACTACCTAAGTAAAAACAAGGTAGGATGGATGATGGATACATTACGTTGAGGAGGATTTACCGAATAGCTCGAGCACGTACAGATGTGGATTGTTTCCAAAAAACTTGGAGAAGTTTTCGGAAACCAATAAACTTTCACAAGAAGTTATTGAATGTATCTGTTCCTAGATTTCCCTTTAGGAAATGTTGTATTCCATGAGGAAAGTTTCGCAATTTTGGAAACTTTCAGTCGACACATCAATAGGAACAATCGAAGTCACTGATAACTGTACATTTGTAAACGAATGTCATCTTTATTGCAAAGTGTTTAAGTCTATGGGTGGTCAGTTAACAGTGGCTTCGTTTGAACATGGTTTGAATAAATAGTATTAGATCGTGCCAAAATAGCACTTATTAACTAACACGACTAGCGGGTACTTCCTAATTACTTAGACGCTTTATTAATGCTGTTATTACAAGTCTTTTTAAGTTAACTGTTAAAATAGTAAACGTGTCTGACCCTTAGTGTAGAAACAGTTTCATATACCCTGTTTGACTTAATCTGTACCTATTATAGCAATTGAGTAAAGTTAATAATTGTATTTAGTGATGCACAAACGTTCTTTACATTTAAGCGCTCGTTACACGTAGCATGTTACGTGTAACGAGCCACTTACCATGATTCTACCATGGACGGCTGCGTTCGAGAAACACTTGAACTTGTAAATTGTAACTTTTTGCGATTGTTACTTGTGAACTTGTACTTTGTAACTTGTAGCTTCGTGAAACGGGTTCCATCTGATCTTGTCTTGAAATGTGATGTGGTCGCGGAATTCAATGTATTGCTTCATTTTGAGACCATTTTTTATGTTATGTGTATGTACAATAGTATAGTGTAGTAAATACGTGTAGGTACGTCGCGCGAATCTCCTCTAACAAACTATGGCAAATCATTTTGTAATTGTTTTATCGGAAAAATGTGCTATGGCGATTCCTCTCCGTGTCCCTTTAGTACGGTACGGCTACATCCATCGCGATAACGCGAATTTTCGTGTTGAAGTCTCGTTATTTTTTTATGTCAGAGAAAAATACGCCAATACGACTCTTCGCGTTATCGAAATGAGTGTAGCATTACGACATATGAATTAGAGTAGGTACATGTACTGATAACGGGCCCGTTTGGACAAAACAAGGGCAAACATCATATTTGCACTGTTTGTACAAAACTATCTAAATTTATGTTGATGATAATTGATATGGAGCTGATGGACGTTGTAACGGTACATGTCCTAATGGGACATTGATGTTAACGAACGTTTGTGCCACTGTCTGTATCTTTAAACATTTCTTAACTCTAAACTACAGCACAAAACACTGGATCGATAATAATGAATTCGTTGTTGATAAACACGGACGCTGATAATATTTTATTTATAAGATAAAATAACACTACTTAATCAGTATATTTCTATACTTTCATTCATCATACAAGATTGAAGCGTTGTCATGACTTTGTGAATTAACCTTTTGATAAAAACTGAGGATTGTCTTTTCAAAATCTCTATGAAAGCCATAGAAAAATAAGACCTTAGCCAAAGACACTCCTCAATTAATCTGATTTATATAACTAACTCTTGGTGAAACAAAGAGTCGTCTTAGGATGAAATTTTATTCAATTATGCATTATTTTACTGAGTGTGGTGTTGAAACGCATATTTATTGTGCATATAAAGTCGTTGCACATACCAAATCAGATATGAGTAATAATTTAAACGACTGTATAATTAACACCAAATACCTGTATCAGATTTTGTAGGCAAATGGTTGTATTTTTGATGCTTGCTGTATTTTAAAGTATTGTTTTAAGCAGTACACCTCAGGACCCGAGGAAAAATAGTACTGGGTCGTACCATCAACACCAATATTGTTACTACCGTGATACAATAAAACAAGGTACCTATATTCTTTCCATGAAAGTTGATGTAGTCTAGTGAACTTGAGTAGGCCCTAACACATTGAAGCTAGTTCAACTTATCGTGACGTAGGCAAGTTCACTTTCGGAAAGAATATACCATGTTATACTGTCACAGTGTAAGAAACATACTTACAGTCGGCCAAGGAAAACATTTATACAGCACAATTAATATATCCAGTGCCAACCATCGCTTGTGTGCTACGCCGTAGTCCGTAGCACGTCAATTGCCGTTTGTAGCGAAAAATCCGCGTAGCACTTAAACTCGATTATCAGGTCTGTGGCACTCAAAGTGTTAATCATGCTGGAGCCGCGGGGGCGCGGGCGGGGTTCAGCTCGAATTACTTATTTCGCCGAGAGAGCTTAGAAATCGGGACATAGGTACGTACTTTCAGGCGACCTAGCACTAGTACCTTTTATAATACTGGCCGCGTTCGCTTATCACACGCCAGTGCATTCTTAGTCACACATTAACACATTGCCTGTCCCCATACAAAATTATATGACAACGTCGCACGTCCAAGTTGCTTCCACTTTGGGGAGACAGACTTATTATCAACGAAAATATGTGTAGAGACACGGACTTGTGATAGCTAAAGTCTTGGCCCCATTGTGGCCATTTGAAGTTGTGAACCCATAGTGGAAGCACGGACTCCTGAAAAAACTTTCATTATCCCACATAAGGGGCACTCTGACAGGGAACGTGTTAAATGGAAACGGAATAACCAGGTAATATTTGTCGCGCGGCGAGTTGCGCAAGACTGTGGTGTCACGCGTAAATATTTCATGTGACATAGAAATAAATGTTTTAAAATAAGCGACTTTAAAGCGGATTATCTATTTATAAGTTACAAGAGATAAGCATTCTTTATTTATAAGTTACAAGAGATACGCGTGACACCAGCAATGTGATAACAGCAAATGAACAGACCAGCAACCTGATAAAAAGTGGTCATCGCCGTCTATGGACATATGCAACACCAGAGGAGCTGCCTATACGTTGTCGATCTTTAAGAGCCCTGTATACTAGGTACTCAATTTCAGTGGCGGGCGGCGGTTAGGACGTCGACGACCGTTGTAGGGGCCTCGTAAAAAAATTTTTCCAGTTATTGATTTTTTTATGGAAAATGAAAAGGGCTTCGCAAAGCTGATGTCGCCGACGTCCAAGTTTTATTTAGCGCCGCCATTGCTCACTTTTTCAAGCGCAGTTACTGTGGTAGGCGGCTGAATCATTGGATCGTTTAGGCGTTGGTCAACTGTAGGTTTTTAATCTTTAGTATTAACTGAAGGTTAGTTACTAAATACTTAGATCAGCTTGAATATTTTATAGCTGTTCAGAATTGGGCTTAAGCCCGTATAATGAAGCTATTTATTTGATGTAATATTGTACGTTACGAGTATTATATTAAACTTATAATGGCTGTGAACTGTTACTGTTATAAATAGGTCAGATGTGGCTTGGCGATATTTTAGTTAATAAACATATATGAAAGAAAGTGACTTTATTACTTATTTCAGCTGTAATTTTTTACCCTAATCAACCCTCATTAAAGTTATGTGAATTTACACTGACGTTAAATACTGAGTAACTCGACTTCGTAGGGCCTTAATAGGGAACGTGCACAACGAAGGTGCTTCCAACTGGTGCCGCTAATCCGAATCGTACTCTATCATGCTGGAGCCACATTAACGGGAAACGCCGTTAATATCGCGATGATGGATGATTAAGGGCCGATACAGACGGACTGCAACCCCCTACGATTTGTATGGGAACTGCATCACAACTGCGCAGTCGGCGTGCAGTTGTGATGCAGTTCCCATACAAATCGTAGGGAGTTGCAGTCCGTCTGTATCGGCCCTAACGTAAGTGTGGCCACGACTTACTATACTTGACATTGACATTTATAACTAGTTTTTTTTCAGGCCTGATAAATTTCCTTTACTGTCCGCGTAGTGTCTCTTTTGTCAATTTAGTGCCGCCTATAGTTCCTGCACGTCCCGTATCAAACGTGCAACCTGACGTGCAACCGTCAAACAACAGGGCTGATGGTTTATTGCGACAAATTTTTATAATATGTCCCAATAAACCATGTTAAAAGAGAACTCTCATCTAGTGTGTAAGGAGAACCAGGCGATGGATCACCTTAAGTTTGAAGCTTCGTTTCGTCACTGATGACTGATAGGTACCTTACCTACCTGGGTATACTCCATCATCACCTATCAATAGATGACATCAAGGAATAAAACAAAACAGAAAGTTTGATCCGCGTTTATTACAGTACACTTTAAAATAATAATTATGTATAATAATAATAAAAAAAAACAAATTAATCGTTGTCTATTAAATATTAAAGTATAACCGTCTTAACTAGGCGTTTGTACGCGCTGCGTGCCGACTAGGGGCGCTTCGCGGGCGCCCTAAAACTCACGCAATGCCGGGGACAAACCATGTGGGTATAGTTTTATCATTTGTGTTGAACAAAATCATTGTACGCCATTGTTTTCACTCAAACACAAATTACCAGTTTAGAATAAAATAGCAATAATAACATGTACACAAATATCCAATTTATCCCCTAATGTGGTCAACACAATGGAAATAAAATAATAGGTTAAAACGCAAGTCTGATAATATTTTAGTAATATTTGAATTCTTATTGGTAAATTCAGTCTTGGTATAACCTGCAGGAGCATTCCATGAAAACATCAACTTTTGTCCCTTACGAAACGCTATGGCAGCTACCCTAATAAAACGTATTAGCTGTTAAGAAACATTACCAATCTTAAAGCCGAGTTATGATATTACAATGCTGATAATTAGCTTCCTGAATTTATTTCTCGGAAGTATTAAAATGGTGGTGTCCCTTACGAAATATTTTCATGGAATGCTCCTGCACGCCTTCTACTAGGGCGACTACGATAACTTAGCAGAACGGAACATGGCAACCTTCATTCAAAAGTCACATTTTCATAGAAATTTGACTTAAACGGAGGCGTTGGTGTCCGTCAAGATAGCGTACACCGTAAAGATATTCAGAATCTGATGCAGCCAATAAATAGTACCCAAATAGTACCGACGAAATACCTAGGTGAAAAAAATAGTACCCTTAAACTTTTCGAAATATAAGGCCTGTTCACGGTGTACGCTACCGGGCGTCAAGCTGGCGTACACCGTTTGTATCTCTGGAACGGCTTTGTTTTTGGAAACGATTTATATCTCAAAAAATAGTACCCAAATAGTACCCTAGGGCCCTAAAATTTTATTTCTCTAGCTATCGTAGAAGCCGAGATATTCCATAACTTAACGGTGTACAAAATTTCACACCGTCAAGCTGGCGGAATTCCTTATAGAAAGAGCTCACTATATCTCGGCTTCTACGATAGCTAGAGAAATAAAATTTTAGGGCCCTAGGGTACTATTTGGGTACTATTTTTTGAGATATAAAGCGTTTCCAAAAACAAAGCCGTTCCAGAGATACAAACGGTGTACGCCAGCTTGACGCCGGTAGCGTACACCGTGAACAGGCCTTATATTTCGAAAAGTTCAAGGGTACTATTTTTTTCACCTAGGTATTTCGTCGGTACTATTTGGGTACTATTTATTAGCTGCATCAGATTCTGAATATCTTTACGGTGTACGCTATCTTGACGGACACAGGCGTTGCCATGTTCCGCTCTGCAAAGTTATCTTACTCGCACTCTACTGTCACTTGCCTCGCGGGATCGTAAGCGGAACACTGCGATTCGGTACTTCGTTTTAGAATTCAGTAAACCCAAAGAATCTTGCCTCTAACCTAACTATATATGCGAGTAGCATCCGATATATAGTAAATACGGTAACATATAATTGGATCTGTCTCCGGCATTTTATTGTTTTAGAGACGCCCTGTATAGGGTCGAATGACTTTATCTAAAAACCATATAACTGACATAAATAATGAATCAGATCTCGGGTATTTCCCGTACGAACCAAAAGAGAGGGCGATAAACTACGATGTAATACTACGAAATTATAAGATTACCTTGCTTGGAATAAATATAGTTGAAAAAAGTTACACGCCTCATGTCTATTGTCCTTAATTCTGGCTTATCCTAGAAATCCCTACGATTTGAGTTCGATTCGACTTTATATTTCATGTGTTTTAAAGGGACCGGATGTCTTTATAATGTTTAAAGGCCTTGTACATACATGAACGATACGCATGAATTGAACAAATGCATTGTTCCTGTACAAAACCTTTACGTTAACTACCTACGATCTCTTAATAACCAAATAACTGTAGCAATCTTGGAGTGATATATGTAGTATAATTGTACATAAGTAGTTACTGTATTCATAAACGTTTCCCGTCGTCATCCGACCCCTAACGCCATTCTTTCGCAATACGCTTCGGAATTTTGGCTGGTTTTATAGTTAATAAATACATTACAGATATGATTAGCAGTGCACGTCTCAGGGTTGAAATGACGATGATTATAAAATTCTACCCTACTAAGCCAAAAAGGCTTAACTTAATATGAGTTGCATATATATATAGGGCTTTTTGGCTTATGACGGTAGAATAGTAAACATAAATGTCTACGCCTTGAAGTTATGATTCCTAGAAAAAATATATTGCGAAGTACATTTCCTTCGGTAAGTGAATAACGCCATATCTCGGACAATCCACGGACGAAGTTGCGAGTACCGCCTAGTAATTACACATGAATGTAATCTCTTTTCATTTTCATTCTAATCTAGATGCCACCATAAGAAATTCAACTGATTTCTCAAAGTCGCCAATGTAAAATATTGGTTTAAACATAGGTATATATTTTTGTACACAATTTCATTTTAACCATCGGTAACTTTGTCAGAAGTTCGAGTAGTGAATGTTTAAAACCAGCCAACTCCCGGCCAAAGTAAATCGACAACAATGTAGGGTTAAGTCGCCGAATATTGTAGTAACTTGCCGCAGTAAAGAATCAATACAGTGAGTGTGTCAAAATAGCAAAAAGAGATCCTAAAATATTCGGCAACTTGACCGGAATCGAGTTTAACTTTCGTACATTGCTATTTCTTTTCTTAGGCCGCGAAATCCTCGAAGCAAATAAAAATCTGACTAAAACCTAATACATTTGGTCGTAAAAATTAAAATTACATAATTACAAAATTTTACAATATAAAATAAGCATCAAAATAATTTCCACAGTTAATTGAGAATTAAATTAAAAAAATATTTAAATATGACATCTATAGAACATTAAATATATGCCTAATTACAATACATAATATTTACAAATAAACAAAATGGTTTGCACTTAACATCACGACAAATTATGATATTTTTTAGAATCGATTTTGTAAATATTTAAATTGAGATAAGAACAATGATAGATTGACAGTCGTGCTCGCCAACTGCTCGTCAATGCAAATGAACATTACAATCCCCACAAAATAGGAAAATAATCCTGACAGATAGTATCCTTGGACTACATTTGTCAGACATCTGGGGACGTATGCAGTACTAGAATCATAGCAACCAATAAATAGTACATTACTTACTTAGGGCGGTAAAACAAAGATTGTCTCAGATCGCAGGTATTTAACGCCCGCGCCGAAGGCAAGGCGGTAAATATGCGATCATTTTTTTTCAATTCACACATAGCTATAGTGTTTATATTCCACAACATAGTGTTGTGTATTGAGAGTAAAGTCGACATGCCATTCATAGTCTCTACTATGAATGGCATAAACACGACTACTAATTAACATGTGCCTCTGCACATGTTAATTGTCGATATGATTTTTATAGCGAGAACACCCGAAACATGCATATGCACTTTGGTTTTAAACAGGCCCGCGCCGACCCCCGGCAGCGCCTGTGTGCAAACCTATGAAGCAACCTCTTTATTGTCGTCGTGTTTCGAATTCTGGCGCCCCTATTGCCTTAGCGCCTGTGTGCGTTGCACACTTCGCATACAGGGGCGGCGCGGCCCTGGTTTTAAAAAATCTACAAAATCGATTCTATCTTAAACATGTAACACATTTGGAAGTAGTATTATGGGAGCGAAAATCTGCAGACACGCAGTAATTTATATACAGAATTCATGTGCCTATTGCAAGTATTGCATAAAGTTTAATTAATAAAAGTCAAGTTGTTTGCAAACATGATGTATATATAGCTTACGAAATAAATCGTATTACAAACAAAATTTATGTTGATTGCCATGCCAAAAACGCCATTTTCTTCATTGTGAAGTTGTCTGCCAATTTCATGTTATTTCTACTTAGAATTATGAGCCCTTTCCATACCAACATAAGAAACAAAGTATTCATATATTAACCGTTTCCACGCCAACGATATATATATATATTGGCACCGCAGGATGGACGCGAACAACGCATATATTGGTCACAGACCGCAGAGCGATATAAACTTTCATGTACCAGAATAAAGTTCAATTTCGGTTTTGACACTGTTATGGCATGGCGTCTGATTTGCGACTTTTATGTTTTACATAGCGGCGAAAAGGTTAATGAAACTTTCCTTTGTGTTACCGTTATACAATGTTGGGATAAACTTTTGTGCTATTGGGATTGTAAAAGCAATTCTAAGTAGAAATAACAAAATTGTAAGAAAATGTTACAATAAGAAGATTTATGGACATATATGGATCGGTAACCTTCTCGTTTATATGGAGACTCGAATAACGTTAAACCTCCAACTTGTTTTATCTATAATGAAACCAAAATAAGCGCCTGGTGATGGAAATGTATCCAAGTATAATGATTACTGTGTGCCGGTGGCTTCCCGCTTACCATAGTCTTAAGATCAGTGAAAAAGTACCAGCCTTGCACAAAGCTCGATTATTCACAATTACTGACCAAATATAGGTAGCGCAATTCGGAATCCAATACAAACAATTAGAGGCTGATTCGATAAGAGCAAGCCCGCACTAGGCGTAACTACCCGGCAGCGGTGCGCTAAGACGTATATCTCATATAAAAGGTTATTTTACAGCTTTTTTCTGTGGTATGTTGAAAGACTTCTCAATAATAGAAATATCAGTGAGCAAACAAGAAATTGTACTTACGAAGATGACGTCACAAAATACTAAAAAATTGCACTACCTATTCTGATCCCAGCAAATGACACTCAGCGGCGACTTTATTTTGTACAAGTTCAACTAGCGTCAAAAACATTCGACTTCAAAAGTTTGTCATTTAACATAGCTAATATGAAATTTTCATAATAGTTAATACGAGGAACTGTGCAAATGTTCAAGACTGTACAATCACCATCAAATAGTCTATAGCATCCAAAGCGCCATACAGAACCGGAGAATATATAGCCTTTGTGTTAACCAATAAAATACTGACAATATTTTCAAAAAACAAGAAAAGAAAATAAAAGGCCGTCCAAGAAGTCTACATACTACCTCTACTACACTAGTAATGTGCAAATGGTGTATGAAATATAAAAAAAAGTTTTGCCTTAAAAATGTGAAGGTCAAATATTATTACTATAGCTTGGCAACTTCGTTGGTGACACTCACCTGTGTGCTTTTTGTTCTAAACGTTTTTGTTTTGTTTTTGTTTCTGTGCCAAGCTATAGAGGCACAAAGATGTGTGACGACACATCAGGCGCTTTGCATGTTACAGACTGTTCGATGCTGACTGTACCATCGAAATACAAATAATGTATGGAACGAATTGACGTTGAAAGCCTCACATCGCTGACATTTTAAAATCAATACGTCTTATGTATCAAGTGGTATTGATAACTGATAACGAACTTAATGTTTACTACGTGTGAGTCTATAATCATTTATGACAAATATTAGTATTAAGTTTGAGAAAACTTCATTTTTGGATAGGTTGTAACTGGTTACAAAGCTACAGACGCAGACGTGAGAATTTCATTTGCAGCTACAGTTTTTTCTTCAGTACAAGTACTAGCTCCGCCCCGTTAGTACGTATTCCGTGGGGCCGATTTTGAGCTTCAGTTACGCTTCCATACTTATTATATTTCGATGGACTGTATTATAAAAACACGACAACGTGCAACGTAAGCAAATGTTCGGTTTTCAATATACCGGAGCTATTTTACAAAATTGTATAACCCGATAAGGCACGATAAGGGTACGTTTCCACTTACGCGGATCTGGGCAGAGCGGAGAACGGACCGTGAATTGACCGATGACGGCGCTCGAAACACAATCCAGATCAACAATCCAAAACAGTCAAGTAAGGGGAAACGCGCCCTTAGGCTCTACTACTCACCGTTGCCCTCTCCCCGCACATCACACATTTTCAAGACACAACCAGTACCTAATTGTTTAAGACAGCCTTTCCCAACCATTCTCAAGAGCCGGGCTCCTTGGTGCCACTGGGGAACCCCAAATACCCCACCAAAACAAAAACGATTGTGCCCGTGGACTGACTCGGATAGATTTATGGACCCAGGTTGGGAAACGCTGTTTTAAGTTATCAAAAGGTAGTGAACAATCGAAATGCAACTTTAATCCGGTGCAGTAAGGTGTATTTTTGACAATTAACACGAGAATTCGGAAGACCAGCTTGCCTTGTCGTGTTGCATACTCTGTCAGTGTTTTGCCAATAGAATTATTATTAGTACCAGACATCGTAAATTTGGTAGTATTTTCAATGCAGGTATCATAGTGTGCCATAGTCATATTAGTAAATAATAGCAGTAATTTATCTTCTTACAAAAGGTACATCGCGCACTTGTATGTGTGCGCGTCGTGAACGAACGCACTACAAGCAAAGTTTTATAACCCCTATTATGTATGGCGCGCTCTGAAACGGCCGAAGTTGGACTACTGACGATTAAAGACGGACGTCTTTATTATACTTTGCTACAAGGCCCCGGCCAGCCTAGAAGCTCCAGTTGTGGACCCTTCATATACGCCCAGGAGCATGGCTTGCATCTCAATAATAAGTGCCTAAGGGCTCTGGATCTCTTAATACAGCCCTGACTCTTTCATGAGCCCTGCACTGAAAATGCTACCAAATTTACAATGTCCGATTAGTACTTCTGTCCTTTAAATCAACATTGACCCGATTCAGAGTGCTATGCTATTGGGTGAAATTTAAATCGTGAATCGAAATATTGTTTTCTATCGGGCACTTTATTGTAAACATTTATTTTCTTGATAAATAATGTTAACCTACATTATTACATTGCTCATTGATGGTCGAAAGCAAGCGGTATGGGCCGAGCATGATAAAACAGACTAACCATTTTAAATAATAAGTAATTGCATAGTGCTTTCTACATAATTTACAAATGCGTCTCAAAAATAGCATTTTGATTCACGACTACGATTTCACTCAGTAAATCGTGTACAGTACAATTCTCAGAAGAGTTAAACTGGGTATAAGTACACGTATACAAAATAAGTCAGTAACCAATACAATAAAGCTGAAATTTAAGTGAGTTACTTTCAATCGAGTAGTAAGGCATTTATGTAGTATGCTTGTAACTTATTTCCGATCGACGAACTTTAAGGTTCAATTACTTAAACCAGGGGTTCCCAAACTGTGCGCCGCGGCACCCTGGTGTACCGTAGAAAGTAAAGAGGGGCGCCGTGAGTCGATCCTCTACCATTATCTAAAACCACAAATATTCGCGAGTACCTATAAAGCAACAATACCTATGTTGAGCGAGCTAGGGTAGGACGCCGTGACGAAGTACTAAACTTGTAAGTGCGCCACGGGCTAAAAAGATTGGGAGCCCCTGACCTTAAACAGATTTTTCCAAACAAAAATAATCACAGTTCACAATTCCACTTCCAAAACACCACATCCTCATACATTTTCATAAAATAGCCAAGCGGGTTCCTATACAATTTGACTATGAGTAACACTGTCTGCTACCTAGCAGTAAAAACTGAACTATATAAGGTCCTAATTTATTAGTTGCAGATATTTTTACAGCTGATAGTACTCGGTCTCTGGAGTATATTAAAGCATGAAACATTATAGATTTTACTATGTTTTTTTGGAGAAATTTGCTACGTAATAACACCGTGTTAATGTGATTACTAAATGAAAACTCATTGAACAGATTCTAGCAGCTCTTTTACGTACCACTTAACTGTAACTGGCCACTTCACGTCGATAAATCCCATCCTAATGACATTTGCAGTTTTCCCGCCGAACCTTTACGACAAACAATTGTTGACATAACAGATAGTGTTATTGTGACATGTGATAATGCACATGGCGATTTTTTTTTAGACGAAATTATAATTAATTTTTTGTTAGGTAAATGAAATCAGAAAAGTTATATGAAAAGATTTCTTAATTTCTATTTAAAGTTAATTATTTTAATGTAAAGTATAATGTGTTAAAATATCTGCAACTAATAAATTAGGACCTTATTTATATACATACAGTGGTAAGCTTGGATGCTTCGTCCTTATTATACATAGTTCCCTTTAAGAGTAATACGTATTGCGTTCATTTAGCCGGCGGTATGGCATTCCTGACTTACCCCATACCCGTTACACTAGATTATCAAATCGTAAGTTACTCAAAGATCTAAATAACTTTGTTGGGTGTATTATTTTGGGAATCTGGTATACGGAGAATCTGACCTATCGAGAATCTGGTATTTTAGGAATGCGGTAATTTGGGAATGAGCGGTACATTTATGTACTTCTCAATTGTATTATTGTTGTTCTCGACCCGTTACTTTACTTTCAGGAGCCAGATTCGAATGCAACGAGCAACATTTTGATCTACCTACAACTTCACTTAATAACGTGATTACTCTTAAAGTATGACAAACGAAGCTTCGTTCTGATAGAAAAGCGATTCTGGTTGGGACACAATACACCCCCAACATATTCTCACAAAGATCACACATAAAATACTTGTACATTGTCATTTCTACACTTCGTATCTATTGCATAGGCCATATATGTATTGCTTTCTGTAAAATATACTCTTAGCTGTCGCTTAGGGCATAGAAGACTTGTTTTATTATCAATCGAAATACTCTAGTAAGTCTTAACGTGACATAGTTTGTACTAAGTCTAAAATTACGCAACTCTTTTAGCCTATAATTTGTAACTCACTTGATATACTAAGCTTGGAAATAAGTAACTTCACAAACCTGCGATAAGCTTCATCTCGACATATGTAGCTTGAAATATTCAACTTGACTTACCTTGTAATAGGCCTATTTTGATATACAACGCATGTATAATGCCTAGTACTTGTCAAAGCGTGTAACAGCCTACCTTGACTTATATAAAAAATCTTGACATAGTATGTAATAAGGCTAACGTTTAAGTAGACATAATGAGTTTGACTTTATCTAGCCGACATAGCAAGCTTGTCCATAACCTCTATTCGCCATAAGCATGCCTGTAACCTGCGGTTCGCTTAACCAGCTTGACTGTAACCACAAGACATGACTGTAACCTCAAGTTGACATAACAAGCCAGCTTGTTAGTTCAAATTGATAAAATGAGCTTGATTGTAACCTTACGCTGACATACCCAACTGGTGTACCGAGTTGACATAACCAGCCAGACTGTAAGCCAGTGATACGATCAATTTGACTGTAACGTGACGTTAAAATGAGTTTATCCGTTACCTCGAATTGATATAATCAGCTTGACTGTAACCTGTTGACGTAACCGTGTTGACTGTCCCGAGTCGTGACCAGCTCGAGTGTAACCTGTTGACGTACGCGGGTGAGTGCGGCCCTAGGGAGTGCAGTACGTGACGCGGTGGAGCCAGGTGTCCACGTACCACGTGTCGCGGCGCTAGTCCGCGGGGCGCGGGGGCGGCGCGCGGGGGGGGAGCGGCGACGCGGGGACACTCCAGCTCTCCGCGGGCGCCCATCTGACAACAGCGTAGGCAAGGAACTTGAACGGTACTAGACACTGTCTCAGTAGTTGCATCTTGAGTCGCAATAGAGGTGACAGCAGGAAGTCAACTAGTCCAATAGCGTGTCAAACATTAGAACCTTAAGTATAATGTATAACTGTTATTATTAAGCGTATTAAGACTAGTTACGGCAGCATATTATACATTTTTTATGTGATAACACGGTACTGTGTTGATCTGACAGCTTGTCAGGGGACCAACATCGCACTCCGGTTCGTCTTTGGATGGTAACCGATCAGTGCTACATGAAATTTTGCAAGTATTTCAGTTATAAGCGCTCTTTACGTACATACAAGTGTAACATTCCAGTAATATTATCCTTCAACAGAAAATAGCGAATGGAATAATAATGCTTCCGGATAAATGACTCGGGAATTTCGCGACCGGAATAATTATGTGTCCGGAAAAATGGGTGTAATTTCGGGTGGCCCGAACGCGTTGACTGGACTACGGTACTCACCTGGGGTTCCCGTGGGCGTGCGCGTCCCGCCTGCCTGCAACGTGGTGCCACTTGACGTAACCGCTCAGCCTCCGCTTTAGGAGCCCGGCGAGCGAGTGCAGCCAGCCTGCCACGCGACATAACGTCACGCCCCGTACCGCCAGCGAGCTCTTTGGTTATCCTGACACCCTGCTACTTTTTTGTAACTACACCCGACATAGGGTAAGGATTATAGGGATTCTTTTAGGTAATCAGGGCCTCCGGTTAACGGTATAGTTATAGGATAGGTTATAAGACCTGATTGGGATAATTAGACTCAATAATTGAACAACCTTATGGTATTTCACTGAATAGACAACTTTACTTCAAATGTCTTTTATGGAACAGGCAAAATGCCAGTAGGACAACATTCTCTATACAGGTCTTCTGATATCAGTATGCACGTTGTGAAGTTAAATTGTTTTTTAATAGTGGTAAGGTAAAAGGATAATGGGAGTTAAGGAGTACACCCTATAGCACCCAAATCTCTTGTTAGAAAAACATTTATTTTAACCAAAGAGCTGCGCATACTGCCATGTGCTCGATTGTTAGCAATGGAGGGATGGTAATGGACGAATATGAACCTACACCAGGCTAGAAGCAGGCGCGAACATTGGGAATCAACTGACTAATACATTGTTCTATAGTAACATACTAACATTAAGCAATTTTTCAAACTGAATTGTCAACTTCTTTACGAGCACTCCTCAAAAGACTTAGCATAACTACTAAGTACGTACAGTCATTAATAATTACTAACGATTAATTACACTACTTTCCCCAATTTTTGTTTGGAATTAATTTATTTAGGAAAAACTGCATTTCCAGATTAAAATGTGTTACTAAATAAGCTACTTTTGGATAGAAATTAATGTAAATAGGAGTTAGAACAGAGAAGACAATTCCATCTGAAATAAGCTCTGAATCTGCGAGTTCCCGTGGCGTAGCAACTTCTGTGGAAGCCGTACCGCTAGCCCGCAAGCGTAAAAATCGATTAAGACTGCAGAGAGTTTAAGAATTCCAAATGGGAAATATTCGGTCTTAAATACTTGAGACTTTATACGTCTCTTAAAGAAATAGTTCTAAATCTTCCACGCTCAAGTTTCAAGCTGCTTTCTTACACATCTTTAAGGAAGCTACATTTAGTAACATAAAGCATATTACTATTTACCCATAAGGATTTTATGTGTTAAATTAGCAGTTCTAACCTTAGTAGTTACGTAATTTAGAAACTGAGAATGCGACGAATTTCCTTCACCGTATATAAAAATGAACTGCAGTATGTAAATACTGCAAGAATTATCCACTGTAGTCGACATTGCTTTCTTAAAATGAAAACAACGGCTTGAATTTTTTCCCGAGATTTGAGGAAAATTAAGCACACGCCCTTTGCAGTCTTACACGTTTATAGCCCGTACTAGCGTGGTGTTATGGACTAGTTTAGTGTGGCGAGGTGGGTGAAGAGCAACAGATGGGCTGGCGATGTGGGGCGCGTGAGCAAAGCAAGGGACGTTCCAACAAACATGCGACCGACCGGCCGATGTTTGATCAAACTAGTCCCAACAGAGAAATAGTACACGGGGTCTGTAATAATCAAATAGGTACAGGCAATGTGTAGTGTTTGCAATGCAATGTGCTACACCCATTTATGCAAATGCACGAACGTTCTTTAAGTTTAACACCGCTCTAAGTAGCTAAGCTAAAGGACCCTTATAAAGAACGTTTGTACAGCTGATTGATCCCATTTTTTATATGACCACAGAACCATGTTAAGACAACGAAGGTACAGTACATTAACTACGAATTGCAACCACTTCCATTGCAAAATGATAACACACAAGCTAGATTAGTGAGAGCTAACACAATTATACAGTAACACAACCGTACTTTAAATTTATTGTAATGTTAAGCGACGTCACGTAGTCTTAAATTTAAAGAACTTCTGTGCTACTTGATCATTACTCGTAAAGACGCGATAAATGAGGAATTCTGGTTCTCAAAATCATTATTTTAACCTTTTAACTTAGCGCTTATCAAAAATAATTTCCATCTGAGAATTATGGTGATGCCTAAATGTGAACTTTTTACTGCACGCGTAGTGATGTAAAGATGTATTTTAGGTTCAAAGGTCTTGTGATACAAGACAAATTAAAAAAAAGGTTAAAAGATTAAAATTTATTTGTGACGTCTCAGGCAAAAGGTACTTCGTCGAATGTCAATGAGGATAAATTACCGTCTGCTAGAAAACGACACATTAAACCTAAAGTTATGATCTTTTGCATTCGCATCATAGTGAGTCAATTCGTACAAGTCTTTAAAATAGTCTGAAAATCGACTACTTATTTCACTAACTGGCCACTTTGTAAAATACATAAAAATATTATTATGTATGACATATGTGCAATTGGGATTGTCCAATTTTTGGTAAAGCATGGTAAATCGAAAACACTACGAGGTTATACTTTTTTGAAACTTGTCTAATATTGAAATTGTAAATATGCATAAAAAATCTAAAATCATGCTTATTTTTGTATGATATGTATTGAAATCGGTTTTTTTAAGATATGAAATATTAGCACAATTAGATCCGCAACGCGCAACAATTATCACATTGACAACAAGAAGACTACGTTTTTATAATACGATGTGATTATGATTGAGTAGTCGTCGAGCCGCGTTCGCGAATACTACTCATGATTACGTTATACTACGTTCCGATAAAAAATATAAAAATCTAGGTTTTTGGACAAACCCAACTAAAGTCAAACCCAAAATCTAGAACTACACTGTTGGAAAATCGTAATAATATTCCTAGTCCGGGGTCAAAATGTAAAATTGGCTGTCAGTAATTGAATGTAATTTTTTAAGTGGCCAGTTATTAACGATTTGACCTTCTACCCTCGCGAGCTCCATGTCTCATTACTGCCATATAGTGTATTTGTGCCATGTAGCTTGCAAAATATGTACATATTATATGTATTTGTCACTGAACTACGGACTTTGTGCTAAAGTCATCTTTCACGTCAGTTGAAATCGAAATTTAAAAAACCTTTTTCGAAGATCAAATTACTTTTAGTAAAAACACCGCATTGACTAATGTACGTATATGAATGATAAATCCATTGGTGAAATTAGGAAAACTGATTGTTCTTTATGAAACCTATTATTAGCCTAGCCTAGGCTAGGTTAGGTAAATCAACTGGCGTGAAAACTGTAGTCAGCATAAAATTGATTATTTTAGAACTTAGTCGCACCAAATGTTTCATCACTACTGTTTACTAAAAATATGCAACAGATAGTCATTTCGACAACTAAGGTACTGCGATGAAGTGCTAAAACGGTGGCTGATTTAATAACTAGACAAACAGTACAGTCACTTGTAATCTTTTACCAAAATGTGTTCAAAAATAACTGAAAATTCGAACAAATTTAGAAATACTCAGACATAATAGAGAGAACTTTCAAACGTTGGTGATGATATGAATTGCAGTTGACTGTACAATGATTTATTTGTGTGATAAATTAGCCGACTTTTGTACAACTGTAGCCGACTGATTCGAGCCCCGAAGCGAAGCTCGCGATAAAGCCTGTACTTTCAGTATACGGAATAGTAGTCATTCACATTTGCGTTCGACGTTGCGCCAGGAGCGACAATATGTGAAAAACGGCGCTGGACCATACAACTGAATTATCGTTCAGTAGGCGTATGATGGTAGGCTGGATGGTGTCACGCGATAAATAAATTTAATGATAAAGCGCTCGTCACGTTCTGACAAGTATGCAGGTGTGACGGATGCTTTATCATTTATTTATCGCTTGATAAAGCCTAGCATCATAAGCTTACAGATCATACGTGACAAGCGACAGACGACAATGACCATTTACATACAGTACACAGATGAAGTGGGAGTGGGCAGGACAGTCATTGAATGGTGGTCAGACATCTCCCGCGCAGCTAATAAGCAGTGGATGAGACTGGCACATAAACACATAACCGAAGTAGGGCTTCCAACCCCGCAGCCTATCTTTAATCTCGGTACCTGCGGGATTGCACATTTTCGATCCCGCGGGATCCCGCATAGAAATTAACACATAAAATTGTAATTGTCACTTGTCACGTTTGTGAAGCAGTTTGACTATAGGCTGGTAAGCTACCGCCCACGTAGTATTTACATGTGGGAACGTGATCGAATGACATGGGCGATCGTGAAGTGACTGTATGTACGCACAGATACTCGTACTACCACTTTAGATATCGGACGGCAGATTTACCACATTAAGTAAATCTGCCGTCCGATATCTAAAACTAGACTAACCTCTTCACAACTCCATAGAGGTTAGTCTAGTTTTTTTAGTCATAGGACGGCAAAAAACTGATCTTTCATGACCCTATTCGGTGATTCACAAATTTGCCCTCAATTTCGTCCCTGATATAATTTGACTCGTGAACTACGTCGATTCGTATCGGAACCAAGCGTGTAAGATTTTGCGATTGACGTCAAGAGTGTAATTTAGTGATGGAAAACATAAATTTTCCATTGCATTTGATTGTATTTGAACAATTAATTACCATTATTATCGGATTTTTCAAATCTGATCTGAATCGCGTTTTTTTTTAAATGGCTAAAGTAAATAAAACATGTTTCTCATAATTTCAAGCTCAAGTTCTCGGATTACAAAAAAATCCTGGTAGCGGAGGGCGGTATTACCAAAGGTCACGACAGGAAACAGACGATGCCACATGAATGAATAAAACGAAATGTGTTATGGCGTACCAAAATAGTTATAAAATTGCAACATAATGAAAATAGTATACGGCAGCTATAACGTAGCCATCCCTAGCAGTTCCTTTAGTTCTAAAACCGCCACTGAAAGGTTCTTCATAACCGAAATGATAGGACTGTGCATACATACGTTCACTTCACGCAACACTAGTATACAGATACAATTTGGCTATTGAAAGATGAACCTTGATACAGGAAAAAGTAAAATCTTGAATGTTGAGGTAAGCTGCTCACCAAGGAGTGCTCAGAAAGTTAGTTTGAGCATCAAGTTTGATCAGCAAGGTTTGTTTTATAGCAATCCTAATGCGAACGGTTTCAGAGAAAATTATGCTGACTGACATGTTGAACTAAAAGAGCGTTTTGTATCGGAAAAAGCTTCATTGCTGCTCTAAAACCTTAACATCATATCATCAGCCTATATACCTGCCACTGCTGAAAAGCTAAAGGTAAATATCTAATAATATTCCGAATAATGTTCCGAAAAACTCATTGGTACGAGCCAGGATTTGAATCCGCGACCTCTGCTTGAAAGGCGCATGTCCGAGCCACTCGGCTACCATAGCTAAATCTTACTTCAATAATAAAATAAATGACAATTATACCCAGGTGAACATGTAAACGCGATTTATTTTTCTATTTTCCGGTTACCTTTTACGTAATAACCACGTATTAACTAGGTTCAGCTTTCAGCATCCAAACTAGAATGTAACTTTAACCTCTTAACCGCTGACAAAACTCGCCAAATTTGCCTAATGTATAAAATAGCTTAACTGTCAGCATCAAATATTTTGTAAGAGCCATATACACTCACGGACAATGAATTCAGGCCATTTTCTATGAATACTTATCTAGAAAATTACCCGAATTCATTGTCCGTGAGTATATATCACAACAAGTCTTATCACCATAGGCACAAAGACGTGTCACGATACAGACTATTTGATACTGACTGTACAAAAATCATAAAACACACAGAAGCATGTACAGCGGAGAACTTAGCCCTACAAGGGTTCTCTTCCAGTTAACCATTGAGAATGAGTGACAAAAACGAATGCAAATGACGTATATGTGATTGCGGTTAATCGGTTAAATGTGACGATTCCAGGCAAAAAGTAACTTTCCGCATGCCAATAAAGTCAATTTTAATTGCATTCGTATAGAAATAGTTATTCAGGACTTTATTGAGGACAAGGCAAGAGTACCCTTTGCCTGAAAACGGCACAGATAATGACAGCAGTGACAGCGCAGCAGTACCAAAACGTTTTGACGGAGGCTGGCTACCTCGTATAGTACGAAACAAAACAAATCATACATCATTCATATAGTATAATACATATGATCGTGTTTGATCCGGTTCTAAAGGGCACAAATTTAAAAAATAATATATTTCTTTTAGTGACGTTTATAACCGGTCAAATTTAGGTTGATAGAATATTAAATCCATTATCTTAATTAATCTTATATATTCAGGAAGAATAATATAGAAGGTAATCGAGTATAAAATGACCACGAAAGAGAAAATAATTTCACAGAATCCGGACTACACAAAACAAGAGAGTAGTATACATTGAAATAATCCCATTATCACATTTGGACATGTTTAAAGTGCGTTTAATTTCGTGGTTCTATCAATAAAGTGCTTTTTTGGTTATTTCTTTTTTCCTTCGCACAGCTAAGCTATGTGGGGTTTTCGATTTAGATATCTATTAACAAATATTAGGAAATAAGAAAAATAAAACACATAGCGTACCGCAAACGATCAACAAAGAGGTCCTTAACTTTTAAACTTTAATATTTTAACTTTGTCTTAATTCATAAAAGTATACTTTAATATACAACAACAAAGTCATACTAGAAGGGTCGGTTTTTCCCTTTGTAGTAAATACGGAAACCTTAAAAAGTATCTATGAGTCTCGGCGCTGTCCTGTTCTATAATAAGTACTATTACTTATTCTGTGGTAGCACTAGCTTTTAAACGTGCTACACCCTCATTGTAAACGATATCCGCGGAGCTATGAACTCTTCAGCATTAAAATAGTAGTAATAAAACAACTTAAACGGATTAAATCGCGTATATTACTACATTTTAAGTCCCGACGTTTCGTAACCCTTTTCAGCGTTCGTGGTCACGGGTTGGGTTGGCGGGGTGGGTCAACCACGACCACGAACGCTGAAAAGGGTTACGAAACGTCGGGACTTAAAATGTAGTAGTATACACGATTTAATCCGTTTAAGTTGTTTTATTACTATGAGTCATAATCGCGGAAACCGAAGACAATAGTATGTAGAGAGGCCTGCAGTGTTGATCGTTCGCGGGGGCTTGGCCGCGTCGTACCTTAGAGATGGGTGATAAATAACGTCACGATGAAAAAAATCACGGTGATCAGACGCTTAAAGATATCGCCGTGACTGACCGCGCCGGAACGATGTTCCAAAATCACATAGGTTGTTACTTCAGGATGAAATAACTATCTCAGTCACTCACGTCACGAATCTTCGTTCCGGTGGCAGCAATGCGACGGCGCGCCACGTCGTCACTCGCGCTTATTCGGCAACGCATCTGCGTCCATTACGTCACTTAGATAACCGAACCATAGATATCGTGATGTGAGTGATAGGCGTGACAAAATCACGGCGATTTTTCACAGTGATTTTGTTGGAATCGGAACGACAGTCACGGCGATACAAATACGCTTTTCCCCATCCAGTACCTTGATCGTCGTGGCGGTGCCGCGGCGCCGGCGCGGGCAGCTCCGTCCGGAACCCGTTCCGCGGCTCCGCCCGCGTCAGGCTTTGACTGCGGCCCTCTGATAGCCTGGGGGGAGAAAAACGACTATAGGGGAAGTCCGAGCACCGTACCAGTTTTCACTTAAACGTGAATATTTCGATCGTAAAGTACTCAATGAATGTGTATAAAAGTGCAGTATATCTGAGCCAGTTTGAACAGTAATCAACAGAACTCGGCAGGGGCAAATATTTAAATTCCCCAAAATACAGTAAACGGCGATAAATAATGCACATCGATCTTTGGAAAGAGGCAATCGGCTAATTTCGACTTCGTATAGCGATATCTGTGTCGCACACACCATGACGTTTGTTTTGTCAGTCGTGGTTCAAATGCGAGAGAGTGCAGTCGCATATCCAAGTCAATATATTTAAAGAGTTGCTAAAACTTTTACAAAATTAAATTTGTACTATGGCATCTATAGGAAAGGAAAAAAGGTAAGCCGTTACTTTGCCAGTCACGCGAAATTATCTACAATGTTTATATACCGTCACCGCAATATTACACTTTTTGTCGATCTTTAAACCCACATTTAAATATGCTAGTAGTATAACATCAGTTGCTCAGTCAACCCCTTTTAGGATTATGGGCGTGAATATATGTATGTATATATATATATATATATATATATATACACCGTGGGTACGAGTAACCCGACAAACTTTAACTATAGATTCTAACAACTATTAGGAGTAAAAAAAGTTATGTGATGTATAGTCGAAAAACGCTTACTTTCAGAGATATTCATTATTTTTTAAATGAAAACTCCCAAGTGTGTAACAAGCCCTAATAAATGTGACTAAGATAGTTTAACTATTTTTTTAAAATCCTTTAACTAAACAGCAATTAACCTTCGCAGTATTTGATGGTAAGCGACTACGAGGCCAAAAAATTGACCTTTCGTTTCCATTTTAGCTATTTTTCCTTTTTGATAACTTTTCCTCCAGTAAGGACATGTTTATAACGAGGGGCTGAATTTACTGATTTATTTTGTTCCATAAGACTATTAATGTAAAATGACAATATTCGACCCATGTTGATATAACATTATTTACTCGTCACACCACCAGGAATTCGTGGCTAAAATATGTCGGTATAGTCCCTCCCACCCTGTATAAGGCCTGTACTGAAAAGTTTTTTTACATAGTATATTTATGATATCAATTAAACTCAAATGAATAGCAAAGATATTTTATTTTAGCTATATGATATATAATGTCTATTTACAATAAATATATACATTTTATGGTTTAAGGGTTTTGCGGCTGAACAAGCGGATATTTTTCTTCAAGCCAGGCATTAAATTTTGCTCAAGTGGTTTCGGTGACTTTGTTGGCGTGTTTTTTCCATTTCTTTTTTTTTTGCTTGCCAGATAAAAAAAAATCCCCAAATTTTCCATAAAAAAATATCTATTTTGATCACTTATATTCGCCTTATTTTTGGTTTTGGGTTTGTCACCTGGCAAAGTCGAAAATTCTTTTTTCACATACACGTCTCATCGTCCATGAGAACGCATGTTCTGTCCAAACTGTATAGAATCTCGTACAATTTTCGCGACCTTGTAACGGAACTATTATATTGTTTTACTGATTGTTTTGGGGCTTTAACTTTTTTATAGGTCTTCAAATATTGACGGACTTTTGCTCTCTGGACCATAGATGTACTAGTTTTAATTTTTTTTTGCCACATCCCGCACCGATATACTACAATTATTCTTGTAAGCAGACACTATTTTCTTCTTAATTTTTTTATTTGAAGGACCGGTCGGACGTCCACTTCGAGCTTTATCTGGAATTCCATATTCTTTTAAGTAACGATTAACAATATTTCGCACCATCGCACGACTTACGTTTACCATCTTTCCAACCGCCGCAAAAATTAAATTAAGATTTTCAAGGTACTTTCGCAAAACAGTTTCTCTCCGAATTATTTTATCGCCCTGCATTTTAAATAAAAACAGTACCTAACCTGAATTAATTTTGTTAATCGACATATCAAGATATCAGAAACTAAGGTGTATTATTAAAAAAGGAATCGTTTATCACCCAGTATTTTACTGGTATGCAGACTCTGTAAAAAAACTTTTCGGTACGGGCCTTATATTATTTTTCCCCAAAAAGCAATAATTAAATATAATTATATCGTGTTTTACTGCTCTATATATTCCACGTGAAATGACAACAAAACCACTATAAAGTACTTAGTTCTAATTTCAAATTCTGATAAACAATTAATCTAATAATTGATGTACGGTCGGCCTCAAAAGTTGCTGCACACATTTGTATCGTGGCGTAGTACTAAAGTGTCCAGCTACTTTTGAGGCCGACTGTACATGGAAATTAGCATTCGTTTGAATTCGGAAATGCGATGATTGCCGATATGCATTCTTTATGGCCGTTTACTGTACCTACGTTTAAATTATATAATGAGGGTGTTTAGAAATCATAAATCCACCAGCTGGCAGCAGGGTGGCGAAAGGTCTTTTTGACAGTAGACGTCAAGATCCACCAATCACACCACCTGATTTTGACATCTACTGCCAAATAGACCTTTCGCCACCCTGCTGCCAGCTGGTGGATTTCTGATTTCTAAATACCCTCATTAATGCGAATTTCCCAAAAAGCAGACTTGGAGTCCGCACTAGTCCCCAGTGATACTGGGGACAGTCATTGGTCAGTTTTTGTATAAAAAAATCTCCTTCAGTATCTACTTTAACGTTTTTGAACTTAATTTTTCTTAAAATAGTTAATTTCACATGCAATATGTTTAACACTGAATAATAACAATGTCGGTTGATATATCTGTTCCTCACCTGGCGTACCTATTGTTGAGCAGGAGGGGCGAAGGCGGGTGCGGCTGCAGGCGGTCATGGAGCGACGGAGGCTCCAGGTCGACGCCGTTGGCTGAAACGTGTGAAACTCGGAATGAAATACCCAGATATTTGAGTGGCTACAGTATGGGATTCTACAAGAATCTCAAGAATCTCGCTTGTCGCGCGACAGAGCAACTGTCACTGTCGCACTATATTGAACACTTAGTATATGTATATGTGTAGGTATATGTATATGTAATTATATATATATATATATAACGTAGTAAGATTATATTATATTTAAGTAGGTAAATATGTTAAGTTTTTATGTGTATTCAAAACCTGCTTTGTTCTCTTTGTGTAAGAATGCATTAATTTTGTTAGTTTGTCTATCTTGTTCGATCTTGGTTGTTCTTTCTCATTTGCTCAAGGGTTAGCTGCAAGAGATCCCTTACAGGGATAAGTTCGCCTTTGTACATAACCATTGATTTCTGTATTGTTTTTGTATAATTTTATGTGCAATAAAGAGTTTACATACATACATACATATTGAGTGAAAAGAGATAGGTGTAGCATTTGTCGCGCGACTAAGAGTAGTGTCTCACAGTTGTGCTACAGGTACAGGCCGTAAATGGAATGGTCCACCCACTGCGCGGGAAGAAAATACCAATTCCTGGCCAAGGGAAAACGTAAAATAGTGTACACACCATGGGTGGTAATAAACACGGACCCAGATCGCATACGTATGCGAAATACACAAACACCTGCGATCCGGGTCATTTTTATGAGACCGCCCCGGGTATGTAATATACTATTAAAGGATCGGCAACACGCACGTAATGCTCCAGGTGTTTCAGCAGTCCATATGCTACGGTGACTGCTTTGCATCAGGCAGGTTGTTTGCCAATCTAGTAGTATAAAAAATATATAATGAGGAGTTTTGATGATACGTTTAATATTCTATCAGCTGGAAGATATCGCATAATATACATAAATTAATAAAGTAAGAATGGCACGTAAAGTAAGATAGTAGCAATACCTCCCTCCCCCCGACCATGATAAGCCACACTAGCCTAACACCCTCCTCCTATTATGACGTCACATATTATAAAAAAAAAATGGTATCGAGTCCTTATTCACTATGTATACTTATACTTTTCTTACATTTTTTTAATGTAACGTCAACGGAACGGACGGTAACGGAAGTCGCGGTCCGTTGTGCTAGCTCTAAATGTCACACTTTGTAGACCCCTCCACCCCCTACACGTGTGACGCAATTAGACTCCGCATTCTCGTCGCAATGATTGTTGTCTAGTCCGTTGTAGTTCAACCGAATTATTATTTATTAATTGACAACATTTCATATTTTCAAAAGATCTTAATTCGAAAACCATTTGGGTAAAACTGTATTTTATGCTCAAAAAAAATATTTTTGGATTTTTTTTCCCATTCATTTTGGAAAAAATCGTCAATTAGTGTGAACCGGAAGTGTGACGTCATTTTCCCTGCATTATCGAGAGAGACCTTAGTGCTGAAACGATTAAAAAGTGTATGGTATCCGGTTGTCATTTTCTGACATACTTGCCGTCTGACGTTTATTTGTTTTGAAAATTGTTACAACTGCTTAGCGGCTTTAGAAGTTTAATTTTCTTACCGTTGGTTCATTTGCACGTTTTCGAAGACCTTAAAAGACTTGGCACTTTCCCACTGGACTCCGATAACGCATTCAAACATTATTAACTTGGCATTCTTTTACCGGACACCGATTTTTTTCATATAATGAAGACATCAGAAGGTTTTTCTCAGGCTGATAGCACGAATCTGCCGCGTGTTGAAATTATGATGATGAAGTACACATCGGCCTGTGATAAATATAATCCAGCCCAAATAAGAGGAGCAAAAGCATCGTTGTCTTCCCGAACTTCCTATGTTGACAACGCTGTAACGCCTGACAGTTATTTTTTTAATCGTAATTGTCGCTCTGGATTCTAGTTGGGAAAGTGACGTCATTTTCTACATACGCCCTTTTAGAATGAGCTACTTTTCAAACTGCTATTTTTAATTGAAAAAATGAGTTAAAACGAAAAAGAAAAAAATACGGGTAGCTTAAAATTCCACCTATTTTCTATCCAGCTCATAAAATGAAGGAGTAGAAAATTTGAAATATTGTCAATTGAATCATTAGGTATTAGGTATTATTAACGATATAAATAACTTAGTTAAATCGTTATTATATTCCGTTAACTGACTCTCTGTGACAGATCAAACGTTTCTCTAAATGAGTTTTTGCGTCCTCTTGTCGAATATATCTTCTATAAAAAAGAATAGCTTCTTTCCACTTGGATAGAAGTAACTGGTGCATATTTAAAAAACTTACTGGTATTTAAACCATTATCAAACCTATCGAAGTATTTCGATTCTCAGTTATTCTAACCCCTCGTACACAAAATACCGCATCCCCAAAATACCAGATTCTTGATTTATCAGATTCCCCGTATACCAGATTTGCTAAATAATACATTCTACATAATCATTTGTGACGTCCTACGTGAAAAGGTACCTTATGAGGGTTTCTAGTTACGGAGATATGAACGGTTTTGTGAAATCCTTCAAAATCATCATTTTTTTCTTTTATTCAATTCAATTCAATTCAATCTCTTTATTTCAGACGAACGTCCATAGTGTTAGTTACAATTTTTGAACTTATCCTATGTTAGTATAACTGACAAACAAGAAATTATTTTTAACTCTAAAAGTAATTCATTCAAATCATAATAATTTAGAAAACAAAAATGTATGTTAATAATAATTGCATAAAACTTCAAAAACATGTCACTCTAAATAGTATTAATTTCATAATAAATAAATAAATTTCAACTGCGTATGTTACATGTTACATTATGTTATAAACCCTGGAGCCCATATGTAGTGAGTTCCAGTGCTTCCAAAACGAGCAAGCAGGGTTCTCCCAGATAAGCCGAAGAAGGCTGTTGGGACTGTCACGCACGCGACGCATCAGGGACGCGGTCCGTTTGCGAAGTATTTCACCGAAGCTATCGGTGCGCGCCTCCGCAAACATTCCTGAAGCGCTGCAGAAGCGCGGCAGTCCCATCAGCATCCTGAACCCATTGTTATATTGGACCCGCAGGGCATTTAGCGTCTTCTTGGTATAGTTTGTCCACAGGCTGCACGTGTAGAATGTTTGGCAAAATGCCTTAAAAAGAGTCCTTTTGACATTTCTGTTACAGCGTGCAAACCTGCGAGACAACATGTTGCACCTGACTGCTAATGCCCTGCGTTCCCTCTCTAGGTCAGCATCATCTTGGAGATTTTCGGTAACCCAGTGCCCCAAGTACTTAAAGCGCGACACTCTATTAAGAGGAGCCCCGCAAAGATAAACGTCAGGAACTGCCATAGGAGTATTGAATCCTGCTCTGAACACCAGCAGCTCACTCTTTTTCGTATTGTACTTGAGGCCATGCTTCACCGCGTACTCCTCACAAATATTTAACAATTTCACGAGGGCACTGATCGCTGGGCACAGCAGCACCATATCATCAGCATAACTGATATTATTAATGGTGGTTCCACTGATTGAGCATCCGATACCCGTGCTGCGGAGCTCAGCGATCAGTTCATCCATGTACAGGTTAAATAACCTAGGTGAACTAAGCCCACCCTGTCGCACTCCACACTTCAACCTGTAAACTTCTGAGAGTTCACCTGCCCATCTCACTTGGTTGGTCTGGTTACCGTACCAATAACGGAAAATATCAACCACCGGCCCCGGGGTACTTGTATTGTTCTCAAGCTTATCCCATAATATGTCATATGAGACCGTGTCGAATGCCCTCGACAGATCCAAAAAACAGGCGAAGACTGGTGTTTTACCCTCTGTATAGTACTGGACGGCATGCTTGAAGCACAGAACCGCGCTTTCCGTAGATAGATTGGGTTTGAATCCAAACTGAGCATCTTGCGATTCGATATGCCTCGACAGCAGTCTATCAAGCAATCCGTCCAGCACTTTCGCTATAACCGTTGCTAACGATATCGGCCTGTAATTGGACCTATCGGAGGCATCCCCCGTCTTATTTTTAATTATTGGGACAACAACGGTCTTCATTAAACTGCTCGGAAGATAACTGTGATTCATACATAAGTTGAAAAACATTTTTAGCACCCGCGGTAGGTGTAATCCCGCGTGTTGCAGGTGCTCAATGCTAAGACCGTCATGCCCAGGCGACTTTCCCCTAGTCATGGACTTAATCACGTGCTGAACTTCTTTGAGCGTGAAGTGAACTGGTGGCTCGGCATGACGGTCACTCGCAGGTAGCGCCCGCGACACTTCTCCAAGTGGACTTTCAACCTTAAAATGTTCGTTGAACATGTTGGCAATCTGCGCAGGCTCGCACAACCCCTCTACACTAGCGGGAAGGCTAGTCTTAGGACCGATTTGACCTGTGCGCTTCCAGAAACTGCCAAAGTCTTTAGCTTGGTGGTGAGTAGCTAAAATGTCCATCCTTATCTGAGCTTCATTATCCTGACACCACTTAAGCTTATCCTTGAAAATTTTCCGCGAAGCGCACATGTCATGATACAAAGGACCCCCCCTCGGCCTCCCTACTAATATCCATTGTTGGAAACTAAGTCTTGCTTGAGCATGCGCTTCCCTAACATGTTTATTCCAGCCAATAACCTGCTTGCGTTTACATTTTCTATTACATTTACTCCTAATCGAGGCTGTTTGCAGACTAGATATAATTTCATGATACAAATTATCTAATATTTTATTATGTGACATGTCCTTACAATTACTATCACAGCATGAACTTAACTCTATGGGAAAATCTATATCTTTTAGTTTATCACAGCAAATTTGATTGTATAAATTTATTTGGTCATTATTTCTGTCACCCCATGCAAATTTATTTGTTTTCAGCGGGTCTTGACTTATACTACGAGGCATAATGCAACTAAAATTCGACCTAATAATAACAGGAAAATGATCCGACCAATAAGTGTCATACATCACAGTTACTTCATTTACAGTTTGCCAAGCTGTCTCTGTTACTAAGCAGTGATCCAGCCATCGCGTACACCCATGGGCTTCACTTATATAGGTATACACATCCGGATCACAACCCAGCCGTTCCGTGTCCGCACAACGCCAATTTTGTTCTACACAAAAGTTCAACAGCTCGGTATAGAAGGGCTGTCCCGGATGTGCGTTAAAATCGCCGAGAACAAAAACACACTGAACCTCATGAGCCTCAATAACCGTGCTTATCTCGCTAAGGCATTCGGTAAACTCGGGAATATTTAATGAGTCATCAGTCGGCATGTAAACAGAAAAAATCAACGCAGAGCGGCCACACACACTAACGCTAATCGCAGCCAACCGCACACTACTACACTGTATCACTTTTACCGACGAAAAAATATTCTTTCTCCACATTAGCGCAACCCCTCCATAAGGCCTCCCGCGAAGTATACCCTTTGAAGTATCTATAGCTGATTTACTCGTAAAATCAAAATCAGCATCGATGTTTCCTATAAACTGTACGTCAGATGGACAAAGCCAAGTTTCCTGAAGACATATAACGTCCGCTATTTTACATAACTCCCTGACCCCCTCCACCGACCTCGTCACTGATTTACAGTTAAAAGTCATTAAACAGATCTCCGGCACAACTTGGTCAGACTTGTCACCCATATTTAAATGTTTATTTTTCCTTTTTAAAATCAACAAAACGCCTAAACGAAATTCCATCCGGCCAGATGCTATTATTCATAAAAATACTTAGTTTATGCCCAGGAACCAAAACCTTGTAAGAATTGTAGGTCTTCGCATATTTTCTGACAATAAGTTCAAGCTCGACTCGCACTCGCGTCTTATTAAAGATGTACTCGCGGATATCAGATATGGAGGCACTTTTATCTACAAAGTTAATAAAAAGGGGAACTCTGACTACTACGGCTTTAAATTTTCCGGCTGGATCCGTTTCTGCCGTACCTGACTGACCTATAAATCTGTTTTTAAGCCTTTTCCTTTGCACATCTATCCACTTCCCACCTGGTTCAATATTTTGCCAATCACCTGGTTTCTTCACAATGTCAGAATATTGTTGTTTACATTCCTTGCGTTCATTAACGGTAGCACTGCAAACCGGCGTCGGCTCGGCTCCCAAGTTACCAATTGACGTACTCGGATGTATCGAATGCGCTGAACCAGTATCTCTGCACTTATCTATGCATTCGTTGCTCGCATCATACTCGGGAGCAATCACCTGCGGGCCCGCGCGCGTAGGTGAGATAACAATAGTGTCCACAGCACCGTCTTCCACTCGCTTACGTTCGTTCTCCGCTCCTGCGCCATGCCGTTCGGGAGCACTCGGGGATCTAGCCGAAGCCACCCCTGCGATAGCAGTCGATGGCGCACTCGTGCTCGACAGAGAGGGGCTCTGTCTTTGTTGTGATGTGCCTGTGGTGTTTGTATCTAACGGTTCTGGTGTCATTGACTTCGATTTATTTTTCTCGATTTGCATAATGCCAAAAGGTCCACTGTCTTGACAATTATGACCGTAGCTTAATTGATTAGCACAGTACCGAGCTCCCCTATTCATGTTTACAAAATTTGTACAGTCAACATTATTATTCACTAATGATGCTTCCCTTAGATTTAAAAAATCTTTCCTTAATGAGTCACATTCCGTCTTTGTTGCGTATTCTTCCTTTATCATACCAACGTCCTTCTGCAGCATAATAATATCTTTAAGTAGCCTGGTGCAGTCGACATGGTCAAACGTGACTGGAGGCAGTTTGTGTAGGTCCCTAGCCACAAAAATCGGGATTTCATCTGGATGAACTCGCCGCAAGAGACTGATCATGTCCTGTAGGTTTTTATTCATCTTCTCCTTTCTTCTCACAACATTACGATCAGTAGTCTTGACTGAATCATACAATAAATTCTTAGCTTTCAATACTTCCTCTTCAGAGAAAGCTGTTGCACAGAGATTCACGATACTTTCATCCTTCATTATCTCCACTTTATTCTGCATGAAAGCCAGAATTTCACTAATTACAATTTTGCACGAGTTACATTGCACTACTGTAGAGGTCATTGTGCTCTCTCTTCGCACGCACGTAAAGGTCTACCTACAACACTTGCGCACGAGCATTCGCGGTGACGCGCGCAAGCAGACTGCAATTTTATGCAAAATTGTAAAATATAGGAATAGACGTGTATTTGTAGCTTGGTTTCACTGCTGTACGTTAATTTTTTCTATATAAAAATTGGGTTCAAAGTTTAGTAGAAAAGGTACCTTATGGCAGATCACATACAAAAATGATAAAGCTGTTGATAAAATTCATTAATAAAATTTACTAGCAACTTTTGCTTATTTCTTTTTTATACCACGACGGTGGCAAACAAGCATGCGGCCTGCATAATGGTAAGCAAAAATTTTCAAAATAATCCTAACAAGCTGAAAATTTGGAAGGAAAGGGCCACTGGGTGCCACAGATTCGGAATTGAAAAAAAATTTAAAATAAAAATAAATACATTTGTATGTCGTTTTTTTAAATTTTTAATTATTAAAAATTTTTTTAAAACAGATAAAAAAGTGTTTTTGACGAATCGTATAACTTTTTGACCATTTTTAGAAATACCTTGTTTTTTTTTAAAAAATTGACAAAAATAAAAAAAAACACCGGCGAATGCCCATCATTTTTGACCATTTTAGAAAACGTTTTTTAATTTTTTTTTCGAAAAAACTTACAAAAATAGACTTTTTTTTTGCGGTTTCTATAATTTTTTACCACTTTGTCATGTTTCCCTTTCAACCTTTTGAGAAAAAGTCTTAAAAACATTTTTTTTTAAACATAAAAACGTGTTTTTAGCCAATCGTGAAACTGTTTGACCATTTTAGAAAAAACTTGTTTTTTTTTTCAAAAAAATTACAAAAATAAAAAAACACTTTTTGGCGAATGCCTTTCATTTTTGACCATTTTAGAAAAAGGTTTTTATTCATTTTTTCGAAAAATTTACGAAAAAAGACATTTTTTGGCGGTTTCTATAATTTTTGACCACTTAAGAAAAAGAATCTTATTAATTTAAAACACGCTAAAATCCACGACGAACACTTCTCACAACTATTCGAACGAAAAGGTAAGCAAATACTGCTCATGCCGGCCGGCTGAGACTCCGAGCGGCCAGCAAGACCGAGAGAGAACGATACGTAAAGTGTTGGTGAGAGTAGGACAGATGCGTGGCGGTACTGGCGGTGTAGCCAAAATAATACCACGGCACGGCGGTATGAAGGACAAAAACTGAGCAAGTTACGACAAGTATTTCTAACATTTTTAAATTACACGGCCATAAAGTACCTTTTGTACTAAACTGTAGAAGCATATTATTCAGCCTTTAATTCGCCTATACCAAAAATAAAGATAGGCAAAGACGCGTCGTAACATATAATTTACTAAATGGAAATACATAATAAGAAAAACACAATTTTTACACAACATTGAATATCTCCGTAACTAGAAACCCTCATAAGGTACCTTTTCACGTAAGACGTCACATTTGAGAATTACTCTTAATTGGTCAAGATTTGAAGTAAATTTCTAATAACCTTTTTTCTTCAGTTTTCTGTCTTAATACAAGATTTGTCAATAAATAATGTAAATATCGTGCCATACTGTAATTATCAATAATTTTTCCTTATGGCCCGCCATAAGGTACCTTTTCTCAAATGTATGGGAATAATTTGTGATTTTTACGTAACTTCAATCGTTTATAAATAGAAAAATACGACTTGTAGAATAATAATGACACTTTTGAGATACTTGTGTAGACTGATTAAATATAATTTAGAACTCATTATACGAAAATTGTGAATATTATAGGAATGAGGAAACATATAATAAAAATGACATTTTAATTAAAATAAAAATATTTCGTTAACAATGTGATTTTATTTCTATCCCAAAATGTGCAGTCTAATATCTCTAACTATATACAATGGTTCAGATTACAATATGTTAAAGAACAGGCCGAATTTTTTTTTTTAATTTCGTTCTCATAAGCGACTTGCTCTAATCAAAGGCTGATTTTTCACGACCTGGAAGTCACATTAAAAAAACCATTACTGATTTCCAAAGAAAAATACCTTGAGATACATAATCAATCATCATCTCCATAACTTCCAACGGGAACATACTTAAAATTAGTTTCAAACTTCTTTTGACGATTTCTCAAAAGTGCAATTTTAGAATGTGCAGGTTTGATGTTTTTTAAAAAAAAAAGTATGGGACTTAGGGTCGTGATTCTTTTTGTATTATATAGCTTATTTAACACAGATTTAGGATCTGTGCTTAACTCAATACCAACCATAAGGTACCTTTTCCCGTGGAACGTCACATTTAGTTTCTTGAGAAACCTACGATTTTATAATCTACTTCCCGTTAGGTGGGTCACTGTCTACCTGTTTGCCAGTTTAAGGCAATAAAAAAAAACCTCATCGGGACAAGAGTTTAGATGTAATCTATGAGCTCTTATCCGGTATAGATGGTTACCTTCGTGGCCGAGCATGGGATGCGGCCGGCCGGTGCGCGGCGGCGGCTCCGGCGAGCGCCCCGTGCTGTGCTCCCTGCTTAGACTGGAACACACAAGGCACTTGTTTTTTTATTTTTTTTTTAAAGCCTGACTAACTCGCGACCCATATTGGGATATTCGGACCCGGTGATCGGCCGTGGCGTTCCCTGGGGTCGAACCAGGTCGCTAGCCGGACCACCTTGAGTGGATCAGTGTCCGATCAGTTACTCGCATGAAGACTAACTTTAAACAATATTTTTTTATAAATTTAAGGCAATTCAATTCGTTTATCTTACAAATAGGCCTTAAGGACTTTTTTACAGGTCTGATTCTACCAGCCCTTAGAAAAATACGCTGGTGAATAGAAACGCTGCCAGAGATCATTTTCTAGAATGTTCATTTGGAAGACTGTTTTGTTAAGGTATCTCCTTATTAGGAAACCTGATCCTTAAAGCAGAGATTCCCAAACTTCTTTGCGCTGAGACTTCACAGGCACTCAAAAGAATGGAAGGTCGGTGCAAGCAATTTGTCTATATAAATAAGTAAAAAAATATTATCTCGCTTTGCAAAAAGGCACGTTATCATGTATAAAAAGTCTGTGACAAGTCATGATGTGATTTTAGGGAACGCCTCAGCATTTAGTGGTAATTTTAAAATGGCTAACGCAGAAAACATGACATATTGAATAAACAAAACTAATGTTGAAAACAGCTGTGGCGGATGACAAGGCAAAAGGAAATCCTCATATACTTATCAGTGGCGTGGCGTCCAAACAACTCGATTCCTACCGGCTTGCCTAATATCAGGCTTTTTACCACCTTATTCTAGAGCTCTTAAGAAAAATGTACGCCAAATCTGCACCGGCTTGCCCTAGGATATATTTTACGCCACGCCACTGATACTTATAGGAACCAATACAACAGAACATCCTTTTAAATATCATAAATGAAACAACCGTAATACCGTAGCTGCTTACCCGGTCAAAATAAAATATGATATGGATTACGATTTTTTTCATTATCAACGAAAATAAAACGAATAAAAAGTTAAAGCGCGGCATAGTATACACTATTTAAATACATTTCGCAAGCAATGCAGGCATTATGCAAAAATGCAGCTAACAGTATACGCAAGAGTATAAAAGTGAACATTTTCAAAATAGATCACCTGGCAATGTGTGGAAATTGACTTCTAAATTGGTATTGGACAGACAGACAGAATGAAGTACAATAAAAGCTTGTAAATCACCATTGATTTATGCAAAAAAATACTAATAATGCTTTATGTCATGCAAAAAAACTCTAAATCGGTACAGATACGGTTTCTGACGCTCATGCCCAAAATACCGCATTCACAAAATACCAGATTTTTTCAAAATACTAGATTCTCGATTTATCAGATTCCTGTCTTACCACATTCCCGTTACGCTAGATTATAAAATCGTAGGTTACTCAAGGATCTAAATGATTTTGTTCGATGTATTATTTCGGGAATTTGGTATACGGAGAATCTGATATATCTAGAATCTGGTATTTTGGGAATGAGCGCTTTCTGAGATAAATATTCGCTTATATTATAAACATGCCCCGCGTTTATTGAATAAATAAATACATACCATAGCCAATTCGCAATCGAGCTTAATAATTTGGGCCCACTTAATCTTAAGTGGGTGAAAAAGATATAATCTAATTTTTTGCTTCACCATAGTCCGATAGTTAGTACCCTGTAGCCATATATTTGCATGTCCATCTATCTTTTGAAATTATTTAAGCTATTGACATGATGTGGCTACAATCACGCTTACGTACGTATAAAAAAGTCGAAAAAATGTTCAATTCTAAGACCTACAGTTGAATGCTTTTTACCTCTAATATACAGAAATATCATTTTGCATAAATTCCTTTTAATTTCAGTATTGAAATGGCTTCGCACACAACTTAACACACAACATAACGCTATGCAAGAATAACATTAAATTGCCAAGCTATCATAACAATTTTATTACACTAATACAAGGTACCCGGACAGCGTATCGGGTAGTTGTTCTAGCTCTTAGAACAAATACCCAATACTCTTTCTGGACACCTTGTACTAGGGCATTTTTATTTAAAGTGTCCCTTTAATTAGCAGTTAGCACGTCGTCACAAAACTGACGATTAGTTTCAAACTTCATATATTTCGTCACCTAATATAATATACAACGTGTCCCAAAACTCAACGATAAGCCGGCACCAGAGGATGGAGCTACTTATGATTAGTCGAGAAAAAATAAGGAAAAAAATATATCTCAATTATTTTAGAAATTACAGAAAAAAAATGAAATTCATCGAAAATCGACATCCCTAATGGTATTTTTAACGACCATGTCTACAAATATTCAAATATTACTGTTTTTTTTTGTTTTTGGAAACTTAAGTAGCCCTGCTATCTAACACAGTTCTTAAAAATACCATAATACATGTAGTTTTTACACAAAAAATAATCAAAATCGATTTTGTCCCTACAATTTTGAAAGATTTTTTCTTACAGTCCACTTTCAATCATCATGGTGTAAAAAAATTGTATTGACACCACTATGGCAATTATTTTCAAAAGTTGACGCAACTAACCAAGATTCCAAAATGATATAATACTTTAGGAAACCTAGTCACAAAAAAAAACAACGAATTTTTAAACAAGAATCGACATTATTTAATGTTGGCGGTAATCACTTTTACTGTACCCAAAAAAGGATTTTTGTTGTTGAAAAATGTTGAATAAATGCAAAGAAATGATACAATTTTTTTTAATTTTTTTAAATTCATTTACTACATTATTAATACTACAGTAAATGTTCAAATTGCCTGCCACCGGCATTAATACAGACATGACATCGCCTTAGAAATGATCGTTTTATCCGTCGTGCATATCTTCTACCATTGATATGATCCGCAGCTTGTGTGATTTTTTGGCGAAGCTCGTCCAATGTTGCTATGGGTTTTGAGTAGACGGGCATAGTGAGCTGGGCAACCATCATTTTGAAACCACATGTTTTGTAAATCACGTAAAGGCACGTCTTCTTTACAAAACATGTGGTTTCAAAATGATGGTTGCCCAGCTCACTATGCCCGTGCAGTGCGAGAATACTTAAACCAAGAGTATCCAGGGCGTTGGATCGGGCGACTTGGTCCTATCTTGTGGCCACCCCGTTCGCCCGACCTGAACCCCCTGGACTTCTTCTACTGGGGCTGTCTTAAAGACAAAGTCTACTCAAAACCCATAGCAACATTGGACGAGCTTCGCCAAAAAATCACACAAGCTGCGGATCATATCAATGGTAGAAGATATGCACGACGGATAAAACGATCATTTCTAAGGCGATGTCATGTCTGTATTAATGCCGGTGGCAGGCAATTTGAACATTTACTGTAGTATTAATAATGTAGTAAATGAATTTAAAAAAATTAAAAAAAAATTGTACCATTTCTTTGCATTTATTCAACATTTTTCAACAACAAAAATCCTTTTTTGGGTACAGTAAAAGTGATTACCGCCAACATTAAATAATGTCGATTCTTGTTTAAAAATTCGTTGTTTTTTTTTGTGACTAGGTTTCCTAAAGTATTATATCATTTTGGAATCTTGGTTAGTTGCGTCAACTTTTGAAAATAATTGCCATAGTGGTGTCAATACAATTTTTTTACACCATGATGATTGAAAGTGGACTGTAAGAAAAAATCTTTCAAAATTGTAGGGACAAAATCGATTTTGATTATTTTTTGTGTAAAAACTACATGTATTATGGTATTTTTAAGAACTGTGTTAGATAGCAGGGCTACTTAAGTTTCCAAAAACAAAAAAAAACAGTAATATTTGAATATTTGTAGACATGGTCGTTAAAAATACCATTAGGGATGTCGATTTTCGATGAATTTCATTTTTTTTCTGTAATTTCTAAAATAATTGAGATATATTTTTTTCCTTATTTTTTCTCGACTAATCATAAGTAGCTCCATCCTCTGGTGCCGGCTTATCGTTGAGTTTTGGGACACGTTGTATATATAATAGGTCGTATAATAGGTCTATCAGTGGCCAAAGTGGTAAACCCACAGTGTTTAAAATTAATGTTCTCAAAAAAGCTGCAAAAATATAAGTAACAATGGTGTTAGAAACTTGTCCAATGAAGGAACTTGTTAAAAGATGTTGCAAATGTTACAACGCCCTGCAAAATGTGTTGACTGAGGTATACTCTTAGTTCGTAAGACATAGATATAAATTGCCCCTGGTTATAAAATTGCTGTGCCTTAGCAGGGGTCATGTATTAGATTTACAACACAACGAAAACGATTAATAAACGATAATAAACGATTTCAATTGAACTGAATTTATCGATGTCGAACAATGTCCGAACTTGTTAAATGATGTCGTAACTAGTCGAAACATGTCGGTAGTTGTAGAATATCGTACCTTCTGTGGCGAGGCGTGGCGTGCAAGTCGACCCGCGACCGCCGTTGTTGGCTCTGATGGTAGAACCTCTGCAGGACTATGGGACTAGTGTTGCCCGAACTCTGTGCAATCATACAAATAGCATATTTTCATGATTCTTATAGATAGATAGATTTCTTTATTTCACAATATAAAATACATTATAAATTACATATGTCAATTTACACGATTTCATATTATGATCGTCAAAACATTTATAATAATAATAATTTAACAAAGTTCCATAGAAAACTACTGTGTGCTACATCAAAAACCCGGCTAACTGCTAAAAAATTCTATAGCAGTTAGCAGAGTTTTAGTCAGAGGGCGGCGACGACTATCGCATTGGCCGTGTACGCGACTGCAGCGCCACATAGCGGTCGTAACTAGAGGGGATTGTGAACCGTGAAGAAATGTCAAAATTATTTAGACAATTACAGCCACTTTAGTCCTTCTAACTTGCATTATTTTACCACTGCGCTACGATCGTTTACTGTACCCCCACCATGCACTTCATGCTACTGCGAATGAATTTCGCCGCTAGAGGCGCTAGTGGAGCGTGTGGTTTGTGGGGAGCTACACGGGTTTATTTGTTATTAGAATGTTATCCAGATTTTGCAACATCTGAGATTATTTATGGCAAATATGAGTTACGGGTCAACGAATGCCAGTGCTTTGAGACAGTTTTATCATTCGGAAACTTATGTCCTCTTATTTCCGAACTAAACGCAATACTGCGGCATGGTACGGTTTTAAGGCATTAAATACGATTGAAATGTAAACTTCGTTATCACACTCGTAATAACAAACTGACTGTTATACTTCAGGACCCTACTCGAAAGTGGCGCCAACTGGTGAGCACAAAAGCGGTAGCCCCTATTGTGATATAGTCAGTACGTACCGCGGGCGAGGGCCTCCATCTGTTGTCCGCCGAGACCCGCCGCGCGGGCGGTGGAGGCGGCGACGCACACGCGTCCAGCGTCCTGCGTGCACAAGTAGAAAAGTTACTCATGAGTAAATAAAATATACATTTTCTCAAACATGTTTAGAAGAGTTAGTATATATAACCGCGACTAAACCTGCTACTTTCGAGGTAAAGAACTGCTCACGATTTTTTTCAAAAAACGTATTCGCAATATGGTTCTTTTATCTCTTAGGACTTTTAGGAGTAAAATGATAATATGAAAATCCATTATTTTGTCCTACGATATAGTTTTTAGGGAACCGTATTCCTAAGCCTCCGCTGCGCTGTCCGTCTGTCCGTCGGACACAGGGCTCTATCGTTAGAACCGTAATAGTTTCTGCAAACTTGAAATTTTCACATGTGTATTTTTATTGCCGCTCTAACAACAAATAAAATAAAATAAAAACAAAAATAAAAGGGGGTCCCCATACAAGAAAGTTTTTTGGCGTCTTTTTTTACTGTGGTACGGGACCCTTCGTGTGTGAATCCAACTCGCAACTTTATTTAAATGTATGATGTATCTAGATTACCTGCGCCGAGGGTACGGCGAGTGGTTCGCGAACTCCGTCTCTAAACTGGCCGGCTGCGAGGAGCTGCCGCCGGCGTGCGGGCCCGCCGTCGCCCACCAAGCTCTGGAAACCAACACTCATCACATATCTTCTAAGGGGGTACAACCCGAGAGCCGGTATGCGTCAAATATGGGTGCGAGGTATTTTATCTTACGTTGCCGTAGGCCCTAGGTGGCATTGTAGGAATGAAAATGCCACTGGCCATAAGACTTGAAACATTCAGTGCCAAGCTCCCAAACTTCCATACAAAATTAACTTGATAGTCGGGTTCTTGGCAATTAATGTGTGAAAATTAGTGAACGCGCCACAGGCAGCACACCTCTCCTGCGGCTCGAGCTACAAATGTCTGTAATGTGAGCCATTCTTAATTACTTTGGAGCGACTGCTATGTGACCTCCGTAATCCCTACGATAGGCCATTCTAATTTTTATGTACACAGTTAATTACTCCTTCGAATCGTTTTAAAAAACCTTAATGCTATCGTAAATGATAACGGGAATTGATGATAACATGAAGGTTTTTAGAAAGATTAGAAAGAGCTATTAAATCCACGTAAGTGACTGTGTACAAGAGGTGAGACGAAAAAACGTACCAATGGCGAGTTGCTGAGCAATGCTGAGCGAGGCTAGACAAATTGTGTTTGAAATTTTTTCATCGCTGAACGATTAGTTAACGAACAGCTTCACAGTGCAGCGGTGAAAGATTCCATTATGAGTTTCTTCCGAACTGCGTCACGGACGCCTCGACTCCGCGTTCGTCACGGTGTGACACAAATTTTTACCTGGCGGGCGTGGGCGTGACCTGCTCCACGGTCCACTGCGAGCTCGTGACGAAGTTCCTCACGGGCTGCGGCGTTACGGGTGCCTCGTATTCCCGCGCGCTCGTGACGGTGTGTGTCGCTGTCGTTGTCACGGTCTGACGGACCACATATTACTACTTAAGTATTTGTACACGCATAAGTGTGTTCCAATAAATAAACTGTATTTTAAGGGTACATGGAAAGAACATGTCTAGTCATATTTTTTTTAATAAGATTTTCATCTGAAAATGTAGATCTCCCAATGAACTATAACTTACCACTTGATTACAGTTGGATATCTTATAATAATATGAATTTTTTTCAAATTTAAAGACATGGTTACCATAGTAATTGTTCACGATGCCTAACTTTCAAACCGCTATAACTCAAGAAATTGCTTAAGTGACTAAACATGTTCTTTCCGTGTACCCTTAATTTATTGAAGTACAATCTAAGACAAACTTTTGAACATCACTAGCCTAATAGGAGAGTACTTTTGTATCAGATAAAATCTATAGGCATCTAGTTTTTTTATGAAGTATCGAAAAACATAGACGTTCTGAAGTTTCGAGAGAAAGTAGACGTCACGTAACGAACAGCAGACATTTCTATTGATTTTGAAGAAGTAAGATAATTCTGTACCCTATTGTGTTTAGTTTCAACTCACCTTGGCCGGGGTGGGGTGTCCGCCGGTGATGGACGCGTACCAGTCCGCGACGGACACGTTGCCCCGCGCGGACTTCACCACAAACGGGTGCTCCAGCAGCTTCGCGTACTTCGGCCGCTGTCTGTAGTTCTTCGTTAGACTGCGAAACACAATACATCACGGTACAATAAAACCGAGGCGTCGAAACGTCGAAAGCTTTCAATCAAATCGTTTCAAAAATACCAGTCAAACTCATTATTTTACTGACGATAAAGTATAAGAACTGTGGGAACCAACATACCACTGTGATACGAAAGACTTGAACTCTTGTGAGAAATTGCTGTCTTCGGGCAACTGCGGAGGATCGTCCGATATAACCTTAGGTAGAAACAAGAACGTATTAGTTAAGAGAACTTATTTACTAACATTACAAATGTTCTACGACTGTGTTGTAGATATCAGGTTAGATTAATGAACAATATCGTTATGCTTGTAAGGCCAACTGACTAGAAATAGGAGCTCCGCGATGCGGGGCTTCATTTAGTTTACAAACTAAGTCGCGATCGTCAGTTTGTAAAAATGTAATGTCGTTAAATGTGACAGTCGAACATAAAAGTTGTACTAAGATACTTTCAAATGCGCGTGTCCCATACATACTAACAAACATAAAGTAGTCGGATGTTTACCTTTGTGAGTACTTCGAAGTCGTTCTGGCAGTTCATGTATGGGAAGACGCCGGTGGCGAGCTCGACCAGCGAGATGCCTAGCGACCAGACGTCGGCGCGGATGTCATAGTCGGGTCGCGTCGGGTCCGGCGGGTCGATCCTCTCGGGCTATGGGGAAACAACAGTATCTTATTGCCTAAGATAAAGAAAAAGTTTATGCCACACCTGGCCATAAAGTGGCTTTTACCGCACGCTACGCGTACGGAAAAAACCGCTTTCTAGCCAAGTGTAGACATAAAATGATGTAAACAACACGGGAGGTAATAAAGAATCCCTCGATCGCATATATCATCATAACATCTGCGATCTCGGCCTTTCTTTGTTTTACCACCCTAGTTGTGTAATGTACTATTCTAGGCTCCATTTTAATATGATATGCTATAGGGCAGATCTAACAGTGTTTCAACCGCTCTCTCTTTCCTGGTCGCATTACCAGTTCGGATTACCATTTTCAATTAATTCCTAGAGGTACCGACATTCTTCACAACTTCATCATTCATAACCAAAAATAGTAATCCGCACCGACAGGGAAATGGTTCACAACTTGACTATGAAAGTGGGAGTGGTTGGATAGCTGTTAAAAATATTTACTGCTAAAGTTTCAAGTTTATATGAATTATTTTTTTTTCGATTTAAGTGTCCACCAAAGCTTTTTCATTATGCGATCCAACCTCGAAACACGGTCAATTCACCAAAGCCATTAAATAATCTATTAAATTGAATTAAAACACGGATAACAGAGCACAAGCTCAGTTCATGACCGCCATATTGGATTACCCTTCTGGAAGGACGCCGCCAGCGCATCCTATGACAGCGTCCATAGTGTTGTCCTATTTAACTAACTGCTAACACTATGTTGCTCGGCTTTACGTGTGTGCATATCCTTGTGTTACTACAGTCGGTATACTGTCTGCACAGCGGCACTCACCGCCATATAGGCCGCGCAGCCCGCGCTCCGGGTCTTCGCCTTGGAGTCGACGAGCCGCCCGCTGATGCCGAAGTCGCAGAGCTTCACGTTCCCGCGCTCGTCCAGCAGTATGTTGCTCGGCTTCACGTCGCGGTGTATCACGCCGTGTGTGTCTTTCAGGTACGATAGGGCGTTCACCGTCTGTTAACGAAAAAATAAACATGAGTCAAGACGCTCGTTCACGAGTCTGAAAGCGGGATCTCGCGGTTATTTTGACGTCTGAAAATGCGGATGCGTAATTTGGTAAACATTCCTTATGAACGAAATAATCTGCATTCAACAGGAATCGGAGTAAAAGATTCCTAAACTAACATGTAAAAGTAGCACGCTCTCCCACTTCTTGCAGTAAATTGCTCAGAGCCGCATCCGCATAAGCTTCGCAGTTTTATTGCGGATGCGGATTCTCAAATTAATTAGTTCCCGCGGATATGAGTGCGAATATCTAGAACATCCCTGGTCTAAACCTATTACCGCTTCAGTCTCCCTGATTACACTATGCAACAAAATTTGAACTTTGGTGGCGAAAACAGTATTTTATAAGCTATCAGAATTCGTGTGGCATGATTAGTGTTTACCAGTGTTATTGGAGACATCAATATCCATATTCTACCCACCGCAACTGTGACTTTCTCCATAATGGCCTCGGGAATGAGCTTGAGCAGCTTATCAAAGCAGGGCTTCCTTAACTCCATGCAGTTCCACACGTTCGCTTCTGTCACGAAGCACCTTAGGGCTAAGTCGATTTGTATATGATTGTCCTTAATTATTGAGTAAGTCAAGCCATGGCACTCACCGCGACGGTGACTTTCCCCAAGATGGCTTCGGGGATGGGCGCTCCGAGCCGCTTGAGCAGCTTGTCGAAGCATGACGCCATCAGCTCCATGCAGATCCACACGTCCGCGTCAGTGACGAAGCAACCGAGACACCTCACTGTAAACAAATAGATAATATACCACTCTAACACGTTGATGGGTTCCTCAGTCTGTAACGTCAGGGCTGTCACGCGGTGCTCATACAATAAGCAACTTATGCGCATATATGTAGCCAACGTACCTATGTATTGGCAGTCGTGTGATCCCAACACCACGTCAAGATCCATCAGGATCCGTTTCGTCTCCTCCGAGTTACCGGACCGCCGCATTTGCTGTCAACAGACAGGTTATTTAATTGATGTGATGTTGCCTAAAATAATTCATGTAATTACTAGGTATTTCAAAATTATTTAGTATGCCTTCAGGAAAGATATAAAATGTAGCAATTAAACAGGGATCAGGGATACATCTTCATGTTTGGGAGACTCGACCCTCGAAGTTGTAGTGCGTAACCACTGATAAGCGCATATCTAGGTATAACTAGCGAGTTGAGTGTAAACAACTCGGTAACATCTATTGATAATCCATTATGATGATCTTTGCCACCTTTCCTGCAAGCACCCCTACTAATTGTTCTTGACGTGCAACCAGTTCCCGCCCGAGGGCTTGTGCAGCATCTTGACCACGTGGCCGCAGGTGCCGCTGCCCAGCCCCCCGAGATGGTGGAGGACACTCCACGTTGGAGCGGTACTGGACGTTGTCCACTGGCAGACTACACGTCGGGCTAGTTACCTTGACGGCGATGACGGCGCCCGAGGGCTTGTGCAGCATCTTGACCACGTGGCCGCAGGTGCCGCTGCCCAGCCCCCCGAGATGGTGGAGGACACTCCACGTTGGAGCGGTACTGGACGTTGTCCACTGGCAGACTACACGTCGGGCTAGTTACCTTGACGGCGATGACGGCGCCCGAGGGCTTGTGCAGCATCTTGACCACGTGGCCGCAGGTGCCGCTGCCCAGCCCCCCGAGATGGTGGAGGACACTCCACGTTGGAGCGGTACTGGACGTTGTCCACTGGCAGACTACACGTCGGGCTAGTTACCTTGACGGCGATGACGGCGCCCGAGGGCTTGTGCAGCATCTTGACCACGTGGCCGCAGGTGCCGCTGCCCAGCCCCCCGAGATGGTGGAGGACACTCCACGTTGGAGCGGTACTGGACGTTGTCCACTGGCAGACTACACGTCGGGCTAGTTACCTTGACGGCGATGACGGCGCCCGAGGGCTTGTGCAGCATCTTGACCACGTGGCCGCAGGTGCCGCTGCCCAGCTCCCCGAGATGGTGGAGGTCGTCCACGTTGGAGCGGTACTGGACGTTGTCCACTGGCAGGCTAGACGTCGGGCTAGTTACCTTGACGGCGATGACGGCGCCCGAGGGCTTGTGCAGCATCTTGACCACGTGGCCGCAGGTGCCGCTGCCCAGCCCCCCGAGATGGTGGAGGACACTCCACGTTGGAGCGGTACTGGACGTTGTCCACTGGCAGACTACACGTCGGGCTAGTTACCTTGACGGCGATGACGGCGCCCGAGGGCTTGTGCAGCATCTTGACCACGTGGCCGCAGGTGCCGCTGCCCAGCCCCCCGAGATGGTGGAGGACACTCCACGTTGGAGCGGTACTGGACGTTGTCCACTGGCAGACTACACGTCGGGCTAGTTACCTTGACGGCGATGACGGCGCCCGAGGGCTTGTGCAGCATCTTGACCACGTGGCCGCAGGTGCCGCTGCCCAGCCCCCCGAGATAGTGGAGGACACTCCACGTTGGAGCGGTACTGGACGTTGTCCACTGGCAGACTACACGTCGGGCTAGTTACCTTGACGGCGATGACGGCGCCCGAGGGCTTGTGCAGCATCTTGACCACGTGGCCGCAGGTGCCGCTGCCCAGCCCCCCGAGATGGTGGAGGACACTCCACGTTGGAGCGGTACTGGACGTTGTCCACTGGCAGACTACACGTCGGGCTAGTTACCTTGACGGCGATGACGGCGCCCGAGGGCTTGTGCAGCATCTTGACCACGTGGCCGCAGGTGCCGCTGCCCAGCTCCCCGAGATGGTGGAGGTCGTCCACGTTGGAGCGGTACTGGACGTTGTTCACCGTCAGGTTACCGCTCACCTGATCAAAGTTATACTTCAGTCTCAATCCTTTAACTAAGTTGCATTTCACATACAATCGAACTGCTGTTAACAACTCTTTAACTGTAAAGGCCGTAGCAGGATAAGGGAAGAAAAAATGCCCTTGAATGATTAAGAGCTGTTTATTTTTTCTATAGTTGCTTTCATTTAGTTGTATAGTTGTGCAAAGTTTGGTTGAAAAATTCCCAGTGGTTCAGCCGGGAAAAAATAAAAACAAAATTTATGAAATTTCACGTATCTCTAAAACTATAAATCTTTATCATAATATCTTTAATTCATTTTGGTAAATTGATAGGTATGTATGCCTTAAAAGAAAATTGAGTCTCTATCTTTGCAATTTCTGTAAAAAACACGTAAGTCAAAATTTCAAAAAAATGTTTTTTTGATACCTGAAGGAGTGACCACTCTAAGTGACATTTCTAAAAAAGCCTTATTTAACGATCTGTCAGTCATATAAGTTTGACGGTTAAAATCGAAAAGCAACAGTGTCAAAATTAAAAAACTATGTTGGTCGGATTCTGTTACATTTTATTCTTATACTATTCTAATCTAATACAGCCAAAGAACTTAAAAATAAATCTTCTTTGTAAGAAATTAAAAATAAATCAATTATTGACATTCCCATTAATATTGGCTTGAAAATATACAGGGTGGTTTTCGATAATCTGTACATATGAAAAGGGGTGAAATTTCGGCCAATTTTATCGGTAAAACTGATTTTAATTTTTGTTTGTGGTCATTCGTTTTTTTTTACAGATTTTTAAACTTTCAGTGAAATTTTCGGCAGTACATCTGTTTGCCACGGTATAACTTTTGAACTAATTGCTTAAAATTGTAAGAAAAAATTGCAGGGTCATGGCAATAGACACGTTATTTAGTAGCAATAACAATAAACCACCGACTTGAAGAAAAACTCAAAAAAAATTATAATTGTGAAAAACGGCTGCAAAACTTCAGTTTTTTTTACGGAAAACACCGTTTTTCTCGAAAGTTTGCGAATATTGTGACCATTTTTTCATGCTTATCTTCGTTTAGCACTTAATTGTGATCTTACAAACATTTTTTTCTTACAGCTTTGAACAATAAGATCAAAAGTTATACTGCGTCAAACAGATGTACTGCCCAAAATTTCATAGCAAACTGTAAAAATCTGTAAAAAATTTTTTTTTGCCCAGAAACAAAAATTAGTCATTTTTACCGATAAAATTAAATGGAATTTCACCCCTTTTAATATGTACAGATTATCGAAAACCAGCCTGTATTTGTATTAATTGTCGCCTTTTAACTTATAAAACCTTTTTTTTTCAAATAGGTAATCATCATTATTTCTAATTAAGCCTTACTTATCGTTTCACCAGATATATTCATTCGTAGGTAGGGTGTTGTTCACACATTGCCGCAATTGTGTACTACCTATCGCACGCAAGATATTTATCAAAAATTATTCAGCCTGCCGAAATTCTTAGTGGACCTTTTTTGAGAAACGGTATTAGTGTTACCGTTAATGAAGATAGCGATAGTGATTAAAATAAGAAGTAAAAGACATTTTTAAGTTGATACATATACGAGTAAATGCCATAAATTTATTTTATTTTTAGTTCTTAACAAAGAATATTTATGTTTAAGTTCTTTGGCTGTATTAGAATTGTATAAGAATAAAATGTAACAGAATCCGACCAACATAGTTTTTTAATTTTGACACTGTTGCTTTTCGATTTTAACCGTCAAACTTATATGACTGACAGATCGTTAAATAAGGCTTTTTTAGAAATGTCACTTAGAGTGGTCACTCCTTCAGGTATCAAAAAAACATTTTTTTGAAATTTTGACTTACGTGTTTTTTACAGAAATTGCAAAGATAGAGACTCAATTTTCTTTTAAGGCATACATACTATTTAATTAACCAAAATGAATTAAAGATATTATGATAAAGATTTATAGTTTTAGAGATACGTCAAATTTCATAAATTTTGTTTTTATTTTTTCCCGGCTGAACCACTGGGAATTTTTCAACCAAACTTTGCACAATTATACAACTAAATGAAAGCAACTATAGAAAAAATAAACAGCTCTTAATCATTAAAGGGCATTTTTTCCTCCCTTATCCTGCTACGGCCTTTGTAAACAAATGTAAACTTTATTGCAACATGTTAAAGTCTATGGGTGGTCAGTTAGCAGTGGTTTCGTTTGTACAAAGGATGATGGTAGTACAATAATAAAATACTACTAGCAAGAGGCTTCAATAAATAGTATATTACACACCTAGGGCGGAATAATTAGGAATAGCCCAGATCGACTAATTACCGCCCGTGGTGTGTCCACAATAGCATGTCTTCCCTTTCCCAGGAAATGTATTTTTCCCGCGCAACACAATACAAACACTCTTGTAGTGTTTGTGTATCCTAGATAACTGTCAGCAAGCAGCAAGCAGTCTATGAGTAACGGTATTAGAGGCTGGACGTATACCTGCGTACTGGATGTAGCTATACTGTGGTTAGGTACTAAGTGATTACCTAGGCGTGAAGGTACGGGCACTACAACTCTGAATCGCAAAAGAAGATAAAAACAATAACAAAGAGATTATAGACAGGTAAAGGTAAACCAAAGGCAAAATACAACAAAAAGCAATTTTAAAAGGGAATTATTTAGTCTAGTTAAGCCTATAGGTGTACAACTTAACTGAGAGTCAGGGTTAGCGTGAGGTGAGTGGCTGCGGTACGATAAATCTCGACTAGTGACCGTTACCCTCTGTACCCCAGTTCTCAATTAAATTGTACAGCTATACAAGTATTGTAAGACTTGCCTTGTGGACCTCCCGCATCCTGTTCTCCGTTTCCGCCGCATGAGGCGACCGGGGCGGGAACGCCGGTATGTCTCTGTTTGCTGAAAAAACTGGAACAAGGAAGAAAACGTTTTGTATCATAGTTTAAATCGTCTGCGTTTACTCCTACCTCGATAACAATAGACTTATCATCATCAGCATACGTCCTACAGGCCTGTGCCCAGGCCTACTCTCAGTTGAGAGTGAATGGGCTGTAATACCATAACATGGGCTACTGCTATAAAATTTTGATACCGGCCAGTGGCGGAAAGTCAAATATATTTTTAGTAAAGCTGGAGCAGATTTGGATTACTTTTTCTACAGAAGTAGTAGATACTCCGGTCATGTTTTAAAATAGGCAAGCCGGTGGGAATCGTGTTCTATGGACGCCACGCCACTGATACCTACATCTGCAGCACAAGTCAGCCGAGACATATCTCACACAGAGCATCTAACAGCCAACAAGAACGCGCATACATTGCGCTATGTCACTAAATCATAGACTGTTCTTGACATACAGGTTATAGCTAATTTAGCTATAGGGATGGCACTTGCTCTAAACGGCGCGTAACGTACATGGCATTTTTTTAAATCCCTTTGTAAAAAAATGGTTAAAAATATACTTAAATTTTATTTGTAATGAACCAAGCACTGATAGTTTCGGAATATAAAAGTAATCTTTAAGTATATGATACCTAGCTGTTTTTTGTGAGACCATTTTATGAGAGTGAGACATCAGGTAATACATTATTACGGTATACAGTTTAATGAGCTTTAATCTAAATCTATATACATAAAACAAAGCTTTGTTAGTTACACCTTTTATAACTCGAGGACGGGTGGACCGGTTTTTATATTTTTTTTGGTTTGTCTTCACCCCAAATAGCAGAATAACTATTAAAACACATAAAAAAATTATAATCTGAGGCGGAACGAAGTTCGCCAGGACAGCTGGTAACAGATTAAATTCCATAACCCACTGTCTCGGCCAGACATTATCTGCAACATCGAGGCTCTGCTAGTCTTTCTGGTAGACTTGGGTTGCCAAGAGTAGTGCCTATAACCTATTATGCAATACAGGCGCAATAAGAGACACTGAGTTGCAGAAAACTAGCTTGCATCAACATATAACCATCTTCTGCAGTGTATGTTTATAAGATGTAATGTCAGCTATATGGCTTAAATAAACACATCTGAAACAAATGCCCAACATTCCAGTTAGGTGGCCTATGTTTATCAAAGGGGCCTATGAAGGTGGGCGATTCTCTGAACACTTAAAAGGTTGTCATTACTTGCCAAAGGAAAGGATGTCTACTAAAGTGAATTTAAAGATGAAGTTTATGTATGTCACATGCGGTAGGGAATTAATTATGTAAAATATATTTATACATATAATAAGTTCGTAGCTAGAATTTGTATCTACACTTAAGATTTTTTTTAAAACATAGATGAGTAAATATTAAGTAACAAAATGTAAACAATTATTTTTTAAATTCTTGTTTGGTTTATTCTTAGCACATTATGCAAAAATTACTAGACTAATGTCAATGAAATTCGGTGTTGATCCCCCAATTAAAATGAAGGATACTTTTTACCTGACCATGGAGAAAGGCTATAAAAGAGACATATAACTTAGGTCACCCCCCAAACTTAACAAAGAAACTTTCCCGAATTGGCATATTTTTCTTCAATATTATAGGACCTTTTGCCTATGTTAATGTAATCTGGGAGTTGGAATGATACTTCAGTATGTACTTAATTAAATCGTGTATTCAAGCACACGGTCGGGGGACAACACTAGCGAGTCGGCTACATAGTGAGCTTTCCGTTGGCGCACAAGGATTGCTTACAATGCATAACTGTCCCTATAGTCGCCTCTCCTAAAAAAGTAAAAATTTTACACAAGAAAATTTTTAAAAACATGAAATTATTAACAATGAAAAATGTTATGCTTTACATGTCTTATGTCTTTTTTAATCAATATTTGAAACTTAAAAATAAATGTACTGTGTCAATTATCACTATTGTTTTATTTTAATCAATCTTAAGTCCCAACAGAATAACCTGCGCCCACGCGAACAATGTCGCAGTGTTACTGTATTACTTGGAATCCGCCAGTGATAAGAGAACACGATGTCACTACAGTGTAACATACTAGTAATAAAGTTGAATTTAGAATACATCAGAGTTAGTAATCAAATTACACAACACAATACGGTGTAAAATAAAACTTACTTACTAATAGTTAAAGGATTACTTATTCTAACACAATAAAACGATTCGCACTGCTTTTAAACTTTCACAAAAATTTGTTGCTGGCTGGTTTGGAGAAGCCTGCAACCCCGGAGTCATCTGCTGATCCATTGTCAAATTTCGGACTCTCTTAGTGAACCACTTGTTCATTCTCCTTTTACAACTACTACAGAAGTAGTACAGTAAAAATGTTATTAAAAGTATAATGACCACCAATAAAATTATACTGAATGTGTTCAACTGATTAGCTATTCCGGAAACGTTAATAGATGCTTCTGCCATCAACGTATTAGATTTGTCTGTATTATCGGAATCCGTTTTGCTTCCGTAATTTCCCATAATTACGTGTTAACTGCTCCGCTCTTTAAAATGTAGTGCGAATTGTTTTTTTATTTTACAAAACGAATACACATGTAACCTACATTACATATTATTACAATCATTAATTGCATAAAAATATTAGCCTACTAAATCTTTAAGTTTACTCATCACAAAATCTCACTGAACTCTTAACCGTCCGCCCGTAACGTGTAACATATGGTGCGGCGCTATGCACAGGCGAAGCGTTTCCGCTATCCGCTTGTGCCGTACTTGGTGAAATTATGTTTTGTGGTGAGTACAGTCTGTCCTCAAGTAAATATGCAGGTTTTAACCTGTCAATAGACATGTTTACTTCACGGTCTTCTAATTGAATTCGGAAAACTTTATTATTTCTTTTAATAACTTTATACGGCCCTTCATAAGGCGTTTGTAATGAAGTTTTCCCAATTCGACGTACAAATACGAAATTACAAGTCTTAAGGTCTGGACTTACAAAAAATTTGTCATCTCTATGATGAGCAAATTGTCTAGGTTTCATTTTACGTATTGTATCTTTAATTTTATCCAACATAACATGTGAATCTGTTACCCTATTATCAACATCACAATAAAATTCAGCTGGTAAACGTATGGAACAACCATAAGCCAATTGAGCGGCACTAACACCAGTATCTAATCTAGGTACCGTACGAAGACCTAATAAAACTGTGCTTAATTCGGTTACCCAAGAACTATTATTCAAACGTGCTACTAACGCTGCTTTCAATGAACGATGCCAGCGTTCAATTACAGAATTACCTACTCTGCGGATGATACGGTGTAGTTCTAAATTTCTGTGTTCCTACGTACCTCATTAGCTGTTGAAACAGACTACTCTCGAACTGTTTACCTTGGTCACTAGTTAATGCAATTGGACAGCCAAATCGCACTATCCAACCATCGTAAATTGCCCTTCGGCCGCCATCGCAACCATGTTTCGCAACCAGTTGCAAAGGAAGAATTTTCCTCCTTTGTTGGCAACTAGTTGTGAATGAAGAACATTTTACATTAATACACAACCAGTTGCCAACTAAGAATATTTTTAACAATATAGTTGCGACAAAATGTTTTTCTTTCTTAATACGCAACCAGACTGAATAAAATATTTGAGCGGTAATAAATAATGCAAGGAACATAGGTATCTCTTGCACATAAGAACATTGTCAGAAACTTAGGTAACCTTTTTGAACGTTACGATACAACGATTTGGTTTGTCCTAATAGTGTCACAATAAAAAATAATATGTCAAAGTAGTTCCGATAAGCTTTCTAAAATAAAACATGGATTTCCCAAGGTTGAAAAAGTTTTTATACCTCATCTACTTTATATATCATATAACTTCTTCGTTGCGTAGCCAGAAAAGAAAAATATGTTTAGCAACTGGTTGCGAAACTTAGTTGCCATGATGGAAAATGTATAACATCTTCGCAACTGGTTGCGTATTAAGACAAAATATTCGGCTAACGCAACTAGTTGCCAACAAAGGAGGAAAATTCTTCCTTTGCAACTGGTTGTGAAACATGGTTGCGATGGCGGCCGAAGGGGTAAATTGTCTGTGCTACCGTTTCTGCTGAGATGTTCTGCAATGGAAACGCTTCTGGCCAGCCGGTAGCTCGATCTATGATAGTAAGACAATACCTGTAACCTTCAACCGTGGTCGGAAGAGGTCCGACTAAATCGGTATGGACATGCTGGAATCTGTCTACTACTGGAAACTTACCTGGTTCCGATTTAGTATGTCGCATGACCTTGGCTTTTTGGCATTGAACGCAGGTTTTGGCCCAAAGGCCTACATCTTTGTTCATGTTCCTCCAAAAATACCTATCAGCAACCATCGAGCATCGCGTAAGCTCGTACACCTGGATGACTTAATTCATGTATATGTCTAAAAATGTCACGACGAAATTGCTCAGGAATGTATGGCCTCGCATTACCTGTAGATATCTCGCAAAACATGTCATAAGTACAGTTAGGCAACATTATTTTCTTAAATTGCAATCTATCATTTTGTAACAACGTTTTTAGCTCGTCATCCTTATTCTGTGCCTTTGCTATCAAAGAAGTCTATTGCAATATTTTGAAAGTTGACAGTCTCAATAGGCTACTTGACAGGTTTCTGAAAAGTCCATTCGATTGTTTAATGATGTCTATTGAGCACTCAGAAAGTGGTAATTTTTAATTCTTGTGTGTATTTTTTCCGAAAAAAGCAAATAAAAATGCACTTTTAAAATTAGCCGCCAAAACGGTTTCTCTGACAATATGGCGTCTATGACGACACATGATAGTAAACCGACAAATGTCAACGAGGATCGCATAACGTTCTACCTGTAAAAATAGGATTGACAGATGCTGTCGATGCTGTTTACTATGGTGTGACGTCATCGGCCAATCCAAACCGTTTTCGATAAAATGGCGACAGATAAAAAATAATCAATTTTCATCCGAGTTTTATAAATAAATTATCCATTTATTTTTAGTAATATTGACGTAAATTGGTTTTAATACTTATAATTAATACATATATCCATAATTCTTCCATTATTTTTCACACTGTCAAGTAGCCTATTCTAGACAATGCGTCCGCCACTATGTTATCCTTACCCTGTACGTGCCTAATATCAGTAGTAAACTCGCTGATAAAAAGTAATTGCCTCGTTCTTCTGGGTAGCTCTTTGTTATTGTCTTTGTTTAATTTACGGAACGCATACGTCAAGCTCTTATGGTCTGTGTAAATAATTAGTTCTCTACCTTCATGCAGATACCTAAAATGTTGCACAGCCAAATAAATAGCCAATAGCTCCTTATCATAAGTGCTATATTTAGTTTGAGCTGTAGTTAGCTTCTTAGACAAATAAGCTAACGGTTTCCACTTACCTTCGCTATACTGTTGTAACACAGCACCTACACATGTGTCGCTAGCGTCAGCATACAGTGAAATAGGTACTGTGGGAAGCGGATACGCTAACGCTGCCGCGTTCTGTAAGCTCCACTTACATTGCTCGAACGCTTCGTCAGCTTCCTTCGTCCACTCTATAGGTGTTTTGTCGTTACGCTTCGCTTTATGAATATACCTAAGCAATAATTCCTGGTACTGTACAGCGTGGGATATGTGCGGTCTATAGAAGGGCATTTCTCCAGAAATATGTCTGCGGTCACCTCATTCATCTGGCCCTTTTTCATACTAAATGTATGGAGACAGATGAATGAGTCGCAGACATATTTCTGGAGAAATGCCCAGAAGTTTACCATTCCTAAAAATGTTCGTAATTGACTAACATTTTGCGGTTTTGGATAGTTTTTAATAGCTTCAACCTTACTTTCCAGCGGTTTAAAACCTTCCGTCGAAATCTCGTAACCTAGGAACTCTAATTTGGTTTCCTTAAATTTACATTTCTCCAAATTAATGGTAATGCCAAATTCGCTAAGTCTCTTAAACAATTGATCGAGATGACCGTCATGTTCTTCCTCTGAGAGAGAAGCCACAAGTATGTCATCTAAGTAACAATATACAAAATCAAGGTCTTTTAAAACGGTATCGTTCATAAATCGCTGAAATGTCTGGCAACAGTTCCTCATTCCAAAATTCATTCTGGTATATTCCCATAACCCGAAAGGTGTTGTTATTGCTGTCTTCTCCACGTCCTCAGGATATACCATGATGTTATGATAAGCTCTACGAATGTCTACACAAGAAAATATGGACTTACCTGGTAGCAAATAGGTGAAGTCGTGCACTCTAGCAATAGGATAACGATCCGGCTTCGTAACCGCGTTCAGAGCTCTGTAATCACCACACGGCCGGATGTTTCCATCCTTTTTAAGAACAACATGCAAAGGACTAGACCACGGACTCTTTGATGGTCTGCAAATACCCATCTCCTGCATTTTTTGAAATTCCTTTTTAACTATGTCATACCTACCAGGAGGCTGTGGTCTAGTTCTTTGATGAATCGGAGGCCCCGTCGTCTCTATGTGATGATACGTATTATGTTTGGGTGCCTCAATAAATGACAACGGCTTTAATATATCTGGGTACTTGCACAATAAGTGATATGCCTTATTATCCTTGTTAATTGTACTGATTGATAAGCTGTCATGGTTTACAATTGTTCCAATCACAGAAATATTAGTCGAATCATCAATCAATCTTTTACCATGTAAATCTACAAGTAATTTGTACTTAAGTAAAAAATCCGCACCTATAATAGGTTTTTTTACGTCACATACAATAAATGACCATTTAAAAGAACGTCTTAAATTCAAATTTAACGTTAAATTTACATAACCGTACGCCTTAATTTCTGTATTATTTGCGGCATATAATTTACAATTTTCAATTGGTTGTAAAGAATCCTATGAAAACTTAAAGTTCTTAGGAACGACACTGACATTCGCAGCTGTGTCAACCAAAAATCGAAAACCCGAATTTCTATCAATAACATTAAGGCGATAATTATTTACCACTGTGCAGGGTTCCGCCGTAAACGTCTGCACCTCTTCTAGTTTCCCGTCGGCGATTTTCCTTTCCAGCTGCACGGTTGCACACACTTGTTAGCCTTCGTCTTATAACGGTAATGATAAAAACATAGCCAGTCAGGGTTATTCTTATCTCTTCCAGAAGTTCCAGGACGGCTACGGCTGTTGGCGCGAGAGCGACTACGTGCCCCTGTTCGTCCTTGGCTCCTACTTGGTCTGCTACCACGTGAACTGCATAATTCCGTTATTCGGTCGTTAATCTTTGCTATCTCCGCCATTATATTATCTTTTGGCGGGCTCTGTCGTGAAGTCCTTTGCATCGCAGTTTCTCTTTGAATCGCCGCTACCTCATTGGGCTTGAATGTCTCCATTACCTTGTCTGCGATCTTCGCCAAAGTTTCCAAATTTTCCCCTCTTTTTTGGCCCTCACCGATGGTGGTAGATGACCTTGCCAGAAATAAACCAAGGTCTCGTCCGGAAATTTGTCTCGTGCAAGGTCGCGCATCTTCTGCATTAATTGCGACGGCCGTTGATCTCCTAACTCCATGTCAGACATTAACTGTTGCAACCTATCACCTTCAGTTTTCTCGTAAACACTAAGTAATCTGCTCTTAAGTGTCTCAAATTTATTTTCGGCGGGCGGCTTTTCAAGGACATCCGCCACTTGCTGTATTGCATGTTTCCTCAGCTTTGCGATCACTATATTATAATTTGCTTGATCCCCTGCCTTTTGTTGTGACAGTATCGCCTCAACCTGAAGAAACCATAGCCTCGGTCGGTCCTGCCAGAAGTCTGGAATCCGCGCGGCCAGTGATAAAGTTGACAACTCTATTGTTGTCGCAGCCCCATGCGAAGAAGGTGGTGTCGGCGGTGCAGGTGGTTGCGGGCTCATATTGCAGCCTTATGCTTCCGATGACCCTGGAGCGCGGGGAGTTGTCTTCCGATAATGTCAATCACAATGATAACCACACACTATAACGACACTTTCGAACCGAAACCGTAAATGCACTCACTCAACCAGATTACTTTATTATTTTTTAATTTATTATTATTTCACAAAATGTCTCCACTAAATGTTCAGTCGGGGTCACCAGTTATAGGACCTTTTGCCTATGTTAATGTAATCTGGGAGTTGGAATGATACTTCAGTATGTACTTAATTAAATTGTGTATTCAAGTACATGGTCGGGGGACAACTAGCGAGTCGGCTACACAGTGAGCTTTCCGTTGGCGCACAAGGATTGCTTACAATGCATAACTGTCCCTATAAATATTTAATCAATGTTCTAGTTTTCTTTAATTATGATTTGAGAACTAGAATTAAAAATTGTAAATCTGATTTTTCTTTAATGAGTATCTCTAAAAAAACTAGTCACCCATTTCTCTTAAGGGTTGATGACCTAAAAATTGCCTGGCATACATCAAACTGGTTGACCAAAAACACCTTGGCATCATATTGGCATTCTAGGGATGAAATTTGAGAATTTGACGCAGTCTATATGAGAATTAGAGGTGCAGACCCCAAGAGGTGGTAATAGGAAGGCATAATCATCATCATATTTCAATGTATTAAGATGAAGAAATTAGATAACATAAGCTGTGTATTCCTACTAACTTCATATAAAAACTAGACTTCAGTTGAACTGTGGCTACAGCTCTGGACTTTATGCAGTATCCCACAATGCATAAAATGTTATTATCCAGGGACCGGTTGTATAGTTGTGATGGCATATGCCAGCTGACCTTAACCTGCGTGGGCCCCCTCCACTACCAGGCCCATAGCATCCCATCCACTCATATCCGAAGCTTTTGAGGAGCCCTTAAAATCATAAAGCTATGTGTTCCCGTCAGACCCAATCTAAACTTTTTACTTTCATAATGGAAACCAAAAACCAAATAAGTGTCTATGGTATTAAAGAAAATATATGACAATGATTAACATTGAGAATCCCCTCAGTACATAAAACAGGCTTTTACAATGTTATGAAAGATTCAGCTTACAGCCACCCACATAATTAAATCAATTTATGCAATTAGCTAGTAAACAATTCTCTGAACACACGGAAAAACCACCAGCTTTAACACAGTACACTTCTGAATGCCTGACTTCATAGTTGGCAAAATAATTGATTTTCAGTAAAATATTCCAATATTGTTGGTTTTTTATTACAATAGCGACATGTTAGCGAAGTCTTAATCGAATTTAGATAGCATTGAAACTGTCTTGACGTAAAAAAAACACACGACCGTGGCTAGGTCGAACACTTCACAGCCAAGCTAGTATGACTGGAAAGGGTGATAGTAGGGCGTTTTTGGTGTAATGTAAGAAATAACAAGGAGTACTTACGGGGTTTATTGGGCCTTCGGCCACTGCCAGGTCTACTCAGGCCGAGCGCACCTTGACTATGAAAAGAACCTTCTTTTCGCATACGCAACTCGTTCTGGAAGCGCTCTTCTAAACCTTTCAGTTTACCATCTATTGTATGGTTCGACATTATAGTTAACACGTTTATCCTACGATTAAACACATTTAAGTACTGGTTACATTGACTGTTTGTTGCACAAATTCACAATCAAAAAGAGCTGCGCTTGCAGTCCAAGGATCTCCTTATTTCCTTCCATGAGACCACAGACACAATGCCACAGATTGTGTATACTAATATGACATGACATGTCAAGAATGCCAAACTTTTTTTTTATTTGCGATACATTACGCGTTATAATGTGATCAAGTTAAATTATTATAATAATTAGTAATATCAAATAATCTTAAATGTAGCTATAATTAGATAATAAATAAAATTGATGATAATATAGTACAAAGTGTATATTTATCTTTTTAAATATTACGGGCTTTTTCTTGTGGTTACCCCGGAATAGAAAAGAGTACACACACATATGGATAGATTTTGACGTAAACTTCCTTCAGAACGAAAGTGCCATTCATTTCATTCACTTCTCGTTTGCATTTATCGTATATCGTATTATCTGCTTGTGAGCAGGTTTTAGACTAAATCAAACTATTTACGATATGTGTAATTGTAATATAATTTATTGTCCAGAAGTATGATGCAGTCGACGACCGAGGGTTGCTTAAATATCGCCGAGTTGGCTAACCAGCTGACTCGGGAAAAGATATTTATCAGTTCTGAAAGACAGCTACTGCAGAACCTTAACGAAGAGGTGGAGAAGAGTGCCTTAGAGCTGCTACAGGTAGCCTGGATATGCTCACAGCAACGACAAAATCTCACGGACCTGATAAACTCGCGATGCGAAGCGGACTCCGTCGCAGCCTGCCAGAGGGCCAGCTCCCTCGAAGGCACAACCTTTATAGACGTATACAAAGTACTCAAATATAAGGTCAGTTTTTTAAACTTTATATTTTAATAAATTTTTTCATGTACTTTGAAACTTATTTACTTTCAACTTAAAGTTCTTAAATGTTTAAGAAATGTGAAAGTTACGACTATTTTATGCTAAAAAGTTACTAAAGTGCTCGTCACATAGTTCATTATGTACTCTCAATAAAGTAAATGAGTTGGAAAGTGTTAAACAACTCTTTATTGTCGCACTGGCCTCCATATCCACCCACTTTTTGCCAGTCATAAAGTAAATACAAAACATTGTATCATTATGAGGCCCTCTGTGATAAGACAGTAATGCAATTCTAATATAGACAGTAGTTTAAGTAAGGAGTAGGTGTAATATCTGAATAATATAACAGTGATCATTTATCTTTCTCTCAAGGTTATGATCCTCTGTTGTGACCATGGTATTATGTACACATAATCGGTTTAATGGGCACTGTATATGATAGCAACATAGCTTTTTTAAAGAGGAAAACAAGGCTTTAATTGCTGAGCGATCATGTCAACCTCATAGGTGCCACAATACTTAAAGTAATATAAAAAATAGTTATCTACAATTTAGTAGTTTTACAATTAAATGACACAGCTTTATAGTTGACAAACCTTTTTGCGTAAATTTGCTGACTTTTAGATTAAATAATATTGATTATGATTTTCACTGAGGGGCTTGTTGTTGGGTATGGAGCTGGTGGACAATTGGACATAGCGAGTTGCGAGGGGTGGTGTAATTTATGTACATTTAATTTTACCACATAATGTAGCAACAAACATAGCATCTAAACATCCAAACATCTTCACAAATTTTCGCCTTTATAATAATATATTATTAGGTTAGGATCATTGAAATATAATGTAAGGAACAATAATGTCTAACAAAATCAATGTTGAAATTTACCCCACAATGCCCACTTTTTAAAATCAATATGTCTTATGTATCAATTGGTATTGATAACCAACTTAATGTTTACTATGTGTGAGTATCATTTATGACAAATATTAGTATTAAGTTGGAGAAAACTTCATCTTTGGATAGTTTGCATTTCATTTAAAAGATAAAAATCTGTGATTGGTTACTAAGCTACTGATGTGAGAATTTCATTTGCCGCTACCATTTTTTCTTCAGTACTAAGTACTAGCTCTGCCCCGTTAGTATGCATTCTGTGGGGCCGATTTTGAGCTTCAGTTATGTTTCCATACTTATTATATTTCAATGGTTAGGATAGGATGTACAGATATCACATTTTTTAAATTTTATAATATTACAGATGACAAGTTCACAAGACACATTTCAGTAATCATGTCATTGATAGCCGACGATATTTCATTTAGTTCTAGTCTATAAGTGCATCTATGATCCCATTAATTGGTCACAGTATGTAGGCATAGCCCTATTATAATTTCACAGCTGGAGTCATGACAACTGCGCATAATTTGTGGCTGTTACTGGCTGAATGTGGTCAATGACAAATATATTTTACGTAAAAGAAGCATTATTTTTAAAAAGAAACTTCTATTTCTACTTATTTGCCCATAAATTCTTTCACAAGGATTTTTGGTAATAAAATAAAATTACGCTCTTTTTTATATTATAACTGTACATAAATTTACAAACATGTTCAATTACCTCTCACATTTACAAAATAAAAATAACAATGTCCTTTAATTATAATAATTAAGTTTCAATAATAACTATAAATATCTAAACCTAAATATACCTAATAAAACCCCCATATATACACCGTGGACCCGTACAACCCGACCAACTTTAACCACGTATTCCTGATGGTGGTATTATAAGTAAATAACGTTATATCAACATAGGTTGAATTTTGTCATTTTACATTACGTCGCTCCCATGCCAAACTTACTTTATACCTTATAACAAAGAAAAATGTAATTTCCAATTCCAATAAAATAATACATATCTGACAAATTGATCATTTAATACATGTATTTTGAAACCACTATGTGTATACTTTATCAATACAAGTGCAACTATTACTGAAAAAAAAAAATATTTTTTTTTCAACTTCAAATCGCTCCCCTCGAAAATCTGTTTTTTAAAGTTGTGTTAGTTTGGCATGGGAGCGTCGATTAATAGTCTTATGGAATAAAACAAATCAATAAATTCAGTCCCTCGTTATAAACATGTCCTTACTGGAGGAAAAGTTATTAAAAAGGAAAAAAAAGCTAAAATGAAGACAAAAGGTCAATATTTTGGCCTTGTAATCGCTTACCATCTAATACTGCTAAGGTTAATTGCTGTGTAGTTAAAGGATTTTAAAAAATCAGTAAAAGTTTCTTAGTCACATTAATTAGGGCTTGTTACACACTTGGGAGTTTTTATTTTAAATATTATGAATATCTCGGAAAGTAAGCGTTAATCGACTATACGTCACATAACTTTTTTACTTCTAATAGTTGTTAGAATCTATGGTTAAAGTTGGTCGGGTTATACGGGCCCACGGTGTATACCACCGATATTCGAAAAGCGCGCGTAAAATTTTTGTTTCTGATTAAAAATCTGCCAGAAGTAATTTTAATTACTGATTCAATTTATGTATAGAACAGTTTAAAATTATACTGCAGTGTAAATCTTGTTATTGAATCTAAATATCCATTGAGATGACTTCTCAAAGATCGATATAAAATTACGAGCAATAGGGTACTTTCCTGACAGATCAAATCAGTTACTTTTTATGAATTGTCAAAACGCTCGGATAGTATGAAGTTTCTATGAGAAAAAGCATAATGACGTCATTGTGCTCAAACATCAAATCATCTCCTCATTTATAGCTTTTGGTCTTTTAAAAATCGTTTAAAACGTTAAATAGGTGAATTTTATTTGATTTTTGCAAATTTTCGTAAGCAGATTTCAAGGCTAGCGTGAAGTAATTTATATTGACTACAGGCAAGTACCCTATTTTATCCTATTCGTTGTTTGAACGCCCTATTAAAATTACAACGTTACTGGAGATATCAAAGTATGGAGTGGGAATTTGAAATAAAAGAGTCATTTTTCAAACAGTGCCTCATTGTAGTGTTGATAAATTACTTTTGACCTCATTTAACTAACAATGTCAGCTTTATGATTATAAAGGAGGATCGGACAAAACGGTCCCAAGAACCAATAGCGATGTGACATATATCATTAGAAAGGTGTTTCAATATACTACAATATTTACAATGGGAGCTCATTTCAAATCACTGTGTGAAAAAAGTTATGGCAATTTAAAAAAACTTATTTTCATAGACGATTTTAAGCAATAAAAATGAATTATTTCGTATTCCATGACGTTACAGTCCACCTGTCAGGCCTCCCCGGCCCCTCAGGCTCCTCTTGCCCCCCAGGCTGCCGCTAGCAGGGCACCGAAGGCACCCCCGCACCGTTGACGGGACTTGAGCTGGAGGCCAGCAAGGCGAAAGCCCGAAAGGCCCGATACAAACACGCCACTAAGGCAACTTACGGGGACCCGAACGGGAGCGAAAGCGCGCCTCAGTAGAGGCTGGGGTGGCTAGACGGATGCGGCCGCCTTTACGGGGACTGGCGGCTTCTTAAATGAATCCGCGGCTGGTGGGGCGGGGTGGGCGGGGGTTGCCTTAGTGGCGTGTTTGCATCGGGCTTTTCGGGCTTTCGCCTTGCTGGCCTCCAGCTCAAGTCCCGCCAACGGTGCGGGGGTGCCTTCGGTGCCCTGCTAGCGGCAGCCTGGGGGGCAGGAGGAGCCTGAAGGGCTGGGGAGGCCTGACAGGTGGACTGTAACGTCATGGAATACGAAATAATTCATTTTTATTGCTTGAAATCGTCTATGAAAATAAGTTTTTTTATATTGCCATAACTTTTTTCACACAGTGATTTGAAATGAGCTCCCATAGTAATTATTGTAGTATATTGAAACACCTTTCTAATGATATATGTCACGTCTCTATTGGTTCTTGGACCAGCCTCCATACATTTTTGCCGGTCCTCCTTTAGAACATTCAAGCCTCGTAGATTGCTTATGACTCCACGTGGTACGGTTTGCCATACAAAATGTGTGGTCTCGGCATTTATTATTCGTAGAAGATGCTTTTAATGCTAACCGGAGATTGTTTTTTTTAGTAATCACTCTCTATGATCCAGTTACTCTTTTTATATATAGTTAAGGTTTACGGCATATTGTTTGGTTTTAATTAGACAGTTTTAACGGTTATGGCAGAAGTATAACAAGGGGATTATTAATTATAATGATAATGACGACAATTTTCAACAGTATGCTAGTAGCTGCATGTGAAGTTAGTTCTACAGTCATCTTATTCTTTTTTTTGTCTATATGTGATTAAATGTCTTCTGGTTTGCGGAATTTTACTGGGAACGTGCCTCTTAACCACTACAAACGTAATGTCAAATGTTAAAGTTACTTATAATTGAAAATTACATTCATAATTTTTGATTGTCGCCCGTTAAGATTCAGATTCAGATTTTTGTTCTGCAAAAACGAGCAGTCCGAGCAATTTATAATTTAAAACCACGAACATCCTTAGGAATCTTATTTAGAGAAGTCAACATAATAACACTGCCATCACTGTTTATATATGAAGTGATTATGTACGCAATATAAAAATGTCCAAAAATTGTGATTTACATTCCTTCAACACTAGAAATAAGGGAAAGCTGGCTGTGTCTCGGATACGTCTTGCAAAATTTAGGAAGTCATTTTATTGGACAAGCCGTGCATTTTACAATAAAATTCCTAGTCCAATAACTGATCTTCCTAATCATAAATTTAAGAACGGTAACGGTTTACGGTTTATTACTCTGCGTAAGGAGAATTACTTTCTTGACTACTCTTTGATTCATAATATTTTTTTCTTTGAATTTTGTGTTGACTCCTTTTTGCTTGTCAGGTGTAAATAAGTGATAATTCGCGAAACTCATTATTTTTTAAACTACTTACAAAATTGTTATCTTCTGACTAACAGTCAACGAATAGCATATATTGGTGTATAACGAATAGCCTACTTAGAAACAATATTTTCCAATTATTCCTATATGGGTAATTTAGGAAGTGATATGTCACGTACACATCCCATTAGGCTAGTAATAAATGAGAGAACATAGTTTCTAATGGCAAAAGCGTCAAGGGTATGTTGATACCAGTTGATACTGAAAACTGCCTAGTTTTTATTAATCATCTGCTCCGTATGATATCTGTATATTCATCTGCTCTATATGATATCTGTAGATTCGTGGTTAATAATGCAGTGCTGAGGTCACCCATGGCATTGGTGCTACCATGACACACTTCGATGCAGCCTTTACGTATAATACTTGTTTGTGAAGGTGCACTTATATTGCATACAAACTAACCTAGATGACCCCGCGGCTTCGCCCGATATCTCAGGAAAACGCCGTTAATTTATCACGATGAAGGACGATTATCGTCAGTGTAGCTACCACTTAATATATTTGACATTGACACATAGATATTGTCATAGACATTGACAGCTTGATTTGACAGGGGTGATAGTTTCCTTTATTGTCCTTGTCCGCCCGTGTCTCTTTTGTCGTTTAGTGCTGCCATCTATAGTTCGTGCACGTTCCCTATAACGATCACCGCTAGGCATTCGTGTTGCGAGCAGTGGTGTAGCTACCGGAGGGCTAAACATAACAGTAGACCGGGGCCCTCAAGCTCACGGAGGCCCCTCGGACCCTCACCTGTACGTAGGGTTGCCAGGTCGCCAAACCTAATAGCCGGACAGACCAGCCAGTTTGGCCGGACATTTGGGTAAAAAGGCTGGACACCCTGCATTATTGAGGATTTTGTGTCTCAGTATTAATAGGTAGGACAAAAAAATTGGCCGGACTCCGTTTATTTTGGCCGGACACGCAATCAAAAAGCCTAACAATGTCCGGCTTTATCCGGACGCCTGGCACCGCTACCTGTACGTATGTATCGGTACTGTGCTGCGAAGGGAATGTATAACACCTCCCCCATCCCCCGGACGGCCTTTAGGGCCCCAGTTTTTTTGCACCAGGGCCTCTGGAGCTACGCCACTGACCGCGAGCTGCGACTTCAAGCTTCAATATGGTCAATACTTTATGACAGGGTTTCTTAAACTGTGGGCCATGGACCCCTTAGGAGTCCGTGATACGAAAGCCGGGGGTCCGTGGCTATGCCTTCAACAGAAATGTTCACGTGCCCTTGATTTTCTTTTTCTCTGATTATATTCGGAAAGGGTCCGTAAGGTTTTCGAAATAATGTAGGGGGTCCGTGACCAAAAAAAGTTTAAGAAACACTGCTTTATGAGTATGTCACCGCCTTGGGACGCGACAGCGCATGTTTATTCGATTATGTAAAGCGTACTGAACACGCTCTCATGCGACATACGCTGTCGAACTTGATTACGAGTATAATGTCGAATCGAATATTCACTATAAATTCGCTGACATTTAGTTCTCGCTTAAAATAGGATAGGTAAATGTTTATGCAAATAAAACATTATTTTATTGTTATTACAGTAGTAATTTCCTAATATAATACTTTTTTTATAACAGACTTCAAACGAAGCAATTCAACAACAAATGCACGAAACAATAAAACATCCTTGAATTCCTATAGCTATACCTAAGATACACTCACGGACAATTTCGGGTCATTTTGTTAAAGTGACCCGAATTCATTCTCCGTGAGTGCATTTGAAGGGTTTCCTCGATTTCTCCAAGATACATCAAATCTTAACCCTTCAAACAAAAAAATCCAAGACGATTCAGCAGTTTTCGGGTAATCGTGGAACTTATATTAAAAAAGTGCGAGTCGGACTCGCCCACCGAGGGTTCCGTAGAAATAGGTACTTTGAAATATAGACAATTTTTTATGATTCCATTACAAATGTATAGTTTTCAGATTCTTCCCTATTATTATACTTGTAGTATATAAACGGTATATAGGACGGCATTACTTGCCAAATTTCACAGTTCTAGATCAACGGAAAGTACCCCATACATTTTGGTTTCCTTGAGAGCGTCGAAATGTACGTTTTTTGTGGCATAAATGGCCATATCTTGTTTATGTGCTAATTTTTTCACAGCTTCAAGGGACCATAGAAAGTTTGATTTTTTTAGTACATATATGGTATTTTTTTAGTATTTAGTATACTTGAGTAGATGGTTTTAATTTCAACTCGATACGGCCACGCGTTCCCGAGATAAATGGTCTTGACAGACGGACAGACAGACAGAAAGACAGACGAACAACAAAGTGATTTTAGAAGGGTTTCGTTTGAGGTACGGAACCCTAAAAAATATTCCGACGCACTGAGAACCTTATTTGAAGTCGATTAGAAAAGACAAAAATGTACGAGGCAAAAACCTCTTTGTTAAATTTTCAGCCTACAAATTCAGCGAAAATAACACGTTGAATGGAATGTTTATTTCGAAGTCGAAGTCAATCTGGATAGTCTTAATTCCATAAATGATGCCTATTCTTTTCTTAATTAGCTTAGGTATTTTATAATGGCGTTAAATTACAAGACCAGGGGCAGGGGAGTATCCAAAATGCTTCGTTCGAACTTCGTATCGTCCCTCTCGCTTTCTTGTTACAGAACATTTGAGTGAGCGGGACGGCGGGAGACGAAGTTCGAACAAAACATGCAGAGTAAATATAGGGCTATAGGCCCAGTCATATACAGGGTGTCCCTAAAACCAACTTTGATACGAAAAGGGCTGATAGACCAGCTCATCAGACACCAGATTAAGTAAATCTGACCTCAGTAAAAATTTCTTAGTTTTCGAGATATTGACGTTTTTGCAAAACTCGTGCTAAGTGATACCCTGACTCGGTTATTTGAGTGTCATGACTAAAATATCAAGTATTTTTCAAATCTAGTTTTTGATATGGATAGCCAGATAACTATGCTATTGAACGTAATTCCTATTTCTGTTAATTTCTTCATGGTGTGGCCACAGTAGAATATCAAAAAATAATTTTCAGAATTTTCCAAATTTCACGTCTGATTTCGAACGAAGGTGGTGAAAAAAAAATGTACCAACACAACCTGGCACATGACGTAAAAAAATGGCGCATTTTTTGTAGTTTCTAAAATGGTATAACATTTACTAAATACTGTAATAGTTTTTGAGATAATTATATTTTGTTACAGCCCCGGAAAAGTTTTATATGTATAGATAATCATTTGAGACGGCTTCGCTCTCTGCTTTTTCAGCGTCATTTCAAGGTCGAATCACCTCTTGGACCTGCGTCGCAGGTGATCAATGCTGAGGGCATCTCTGAACTGAGCGTTATTTTCACTGCAAAACAGGTATCATCAGTGATCAAAAATATGGTTAGAGGCAAGTCGCCGGGACACGATAGTCTGAGCATTGAGCACCTGAAATACGCTGGAAAACATTTGCCACGGATACTTGCTATGTTCTTCTCCCTGTGTTTGAGTCACTCCTATTTGCCCGATGATCTAATGCGCACTATTGTAGTTCCTATTGTTAAGAACAAAACTGGAGACGCTGCAGATGTTTGTAACTATAGGCCAATTTCCTTAGCAACTATCATTGCTAAAGTGCTGGACGGTCTGCTTGGCGGCCTACTGGACAAACATCTAACGCTGAATGACGCTCAGTTCGGCTTTCGCCAGGGATTGTCCACGGAGAGCGCTATTCTGGCCCTCAAGAATACCGTTCAGTACTGTACTGGCAGAAAAACTCCTGTCTATGGGGTCTTTTTGGACTTATCTAGGGCTTTTGACCTCGTGTCATATGATAAACTGTGGCACAAACTACAAAGAGAAACAAGTGTGCCTCACGAAGTCATAGCTTTGTTTGAATACTGGTACAGTAATCAGAGTAATTCTGTAAGATGGGGCCAATCATTATCAAATGAATATAAACTAGAATGCGGGGTACGACAAGGTGGATTGTCATCCCCCAGACTATTTAATCTGTATGTCAACCAACTCATTGTGGAGCTGAGCAGTACCTACGCTGGATGTCACATCGACGGAGTTGCTGTCAATAATCTTAGTTACGCCGATGACATGGTCCTGCTCGGCCCTTCCGTTGACGCAATGAGGACGTTGACAAAAATATGTGAATCGTACGCTGAGACCCATGGACTCAGGTATAATTCCAAAAAGAGTGAACTGATTATTTTTAAAGCTGGCAGGAAAACCTATCCGACTGTACCAATTATAACACTCAATGGTACTCCTTTAAAGGTAGTCACAAAATTCAAGCACCTGGGTCACTGGGTCACAGACGATCTAAGTGATGACTTAGATATAGAGAGGGAGCGGAGGTCGCTGGCTGTCCGATGCAACATGCTGGCCCGCAGATTTGCGCGCTGTACAGTACCAGTTAAAATTACACTCTTTAAAGCGTACTGCCAATCTTTTTACACGTGCAGCCTGTGGACCGGCTTCACGCAAAGGGCATACAACGGCCTTCGTGTTCAATACAACAACGCGTTCCGGGTATTGATGGGGTTACCGCGATTTTGCAGTGCCTCCGGTATGTTTGCGGAGGCGTATGTTGACAGCTTTGCGGCGATAATGCGCAAAAGATGCGCTTCACTTATGCGACGCCTGCGCGGTAGCCCTAACGGTATCCTGAATGTGTTTGCTGAGCGCGATGACTCGCCTATGTTCACCCGCTGGATGCAACTGCATGCAGCGGCTATCTAATATGGGTGGTTCCGTCAGAGTTGAGGACACGCACACAACAACATGTCATGTGGGCATTTCTCCAGAAATATGTCTGCGGTCACCTCATTCATCTGGCCCTTTTTCATACTAAATGTATGGAGACAGATGAATGAGTCGCAGACATATTTCTGGAGAAACGCCCATGTAATGGCAGCGGGATTTTTAAACTGTACGCACAGCTGTGTGTGTAATCATTCACCTCGGCCCTCCTCGGCACTACCTATACCTACTGTTTTCGTTTGTTTGTATTTCTCTTACTAACACTAGTCATAAGATTACTTGTAACACTCACCATGTATGGACAATTGTCTGAAATAAACGTTCATTCATTCGTTTGCTAATCGCATCCCATGCTGAATCAGACTTCCGAGTAATCTGCGTATTAAAAAATCTACGGGTGTAATATGAGAAATGTCACAACAAATAATTGGCGTGTGGACTATTTTTTTATTATACTGTATAAATATCTATATAACATCTACCACATTTGGATGACTATGACAGCCACAAAATGTAATCAAAAGTAGCCGACCGCACCGAGCGTTGAAAATGTTCCATACATAACGGTAGGAACCTATGACGTCATCTTTTGCATCGCTATCCTACTCGTAAATGATATGAATAAAATAGTAATTTGCAATTTAGGCATGTAAAAGTGAGTTTAAGTATAGTTGCTTTGCTGTAAAATTTTATTTTCAATTATTGATATTTACGTATCTCTAAGGAAATGACTTTTATTTATCTTTTGAACTCTATAAAATAAACGGTAATTTGTAAAACTATGAAGTTTCGTAACTCTATAACTTACATTTATTACCCGAATGTAGCAAAGCCCAAAAGGAGGAAGAGATGTGTTTGACCTGTATGTATGTACGTCCGTTCCTATGTCCGCTCATAACTCCTCAACGACACATCCGATTTTGATAAATGATACATCATTCATTAGATTCGTCTTAATGGCGCGAGTATCGCTGGGTACAAAAAATTACGTTTTTATTAATAAGGTATTTTTACCGCAGTCGGGTTTTTTCTAAGTAAAAATGTGATTATTTTGTATATTTCCTCTTTGTTATGATAATTTGGTATTTCCCAATTCATATTATATACTTATTAGTATACTGTATATGAAGTTTTGTTTTAAAATTCAACATTAGTCCACATCCCAATGGTTGGGCACTAGGATTATATTATATCACATCCGTAAATATCGAAATACAAAATTAAATAAGCACCTAATTGTTATAATGTGATGTCTGCTTAATCCAGTAATTTTCTTAAAAATGTCTTGTTCGTTTGTCGTCTTCCGTTTAAAATACCTACATATAAAAATGTTACACCTAAGTATCTCTGTGCATATATAATCTGTCTGCACACCACAGATTATTTACAAACGATGTCCTCTGATCTGAAACAAAAGCAATTTGTTATTCGCGGTTCAACTATTACAAAAAGAAATTGACTTCGTTCCCTGGTAGCTTGTGGGTATTTATGTTTTTTCCCGATAACTTATGTTTCCCTTTATCAACAGGAGGCGTTAGCGTTGGGCGAGCTTCTGGGATGGCTCCGGGATTCCCCACACCTTGTCGCGCTATGCCTCCTACTAGGAGAGGAGTACATGCCTCCGACACTTCCTTGCGCCCTGGTAGCCGGGCTGTACGGGAGTTGCCGGCTGCCCGCGGACAGGACGCGCCTGTTGGCCGTCATAAGGTCGCTCGTGAAACACCAGCTTGCGACGTCTACTGATCCGAGAAAGTAAGTATTTTGTAATGACTCTCATTTTTTTTCTGATTGCCTGGTCCCTGAGCGTGCTGATTGCTATCGTGTCTATATCTCTTGGTTACTTTTCCATACCGAGTATAGTACTTTTCTAGCACATCCGTTACATTCTCTAGCCGGGCCGAACGCCGAAACGCCTTTTGGCATAGAACGTTTCTACCGATACCGTCGCCTATACCGTCACTCTACCTGTCCCTTCCACTTTACGGCGAAGAAGAGAAAAGAACACGGGATACCGGGCTGGTCTCGTATCGGCAATAAATACACGCTCATACTGTCACTTGTGAAACACATCTATGCTCTGATCCGAGGAAACGAGTATTTTGTTTAGATTCTCCTGCATCCTGATAGCTTGGTACCCAGACCCCGAATCGACTCTGCGACTATCCATTGCCCCCTTCCATCCCATTTTCACTCATGTGCCGTGATTCCTCGTAATTAATAGATGTACCAACCATGTTTGTAACGCTCAATAACATCAATGAATACATCCGCCCAATTGGCTCTAAAGTACGTTGCATTATTGAAATTTAGAGGACTATTGATAATATGTATGTATGTATGTAAACACTTTATTGCACATAAAATCATACAGAAGCAGTACAAAAATCAATGGTTATGTACAAAGGCGAGCTTATCCCTGCAAGGGATCTCTTCCAGCTAACCTTATTTATTAAAACTTATTTATTAATATAAAAGAAAATGTATATTTAAAGATTTACTTTAGCTTTGTACCTATATGTATAGAAACTCATAAAGTGTCCCATTGTTTTTGTTTTTTTTTTGCAAGTTAGTTTTAAATATGTTTTTAGTTACCTACCATGGGTTTGGTTTTTTGTTGTAATAGATTGACTGTTGAAATGTTAAATTACCAACATAACTTTTGTATGTTACCTTTGTTACAATTCGTATTAAACTCAGTTTAATAGTTCATAGTGCACATGCGAATTTACTTTCGTGCCGGCGAATGGCGAAGTTGGTTCTAGTTAGCAGCGCAAAAGTTGTTGTTTCATTGTTGTAGCAAGCCTGGCAAGTTTCAAATGGTATAGATGGCGAGAGATTGATGGCGATTGTAGTAGAGGCTAGAGGATGGGTTCTCAAAGGGGTCTGATGGATTCCCAGGCGGGCGCTAGGGGCCTTGGAAGATTGGTTTGGCTTGCTATCGTTTTTGAAAATAATAACTTAAATCACAATATCAACTATAGTCCAATAGATTTCTACATGATTAATAAATAGGAATCGAGTTCTTTGGACGCCACGTTATTGGAGTATACATTGATCTAGATATACTCGTAAATGTAAATAGCTCAAATAGATCCTCTGCGAAATGAGGTACGCCTTATCTTTTTGTAACATGATATTCATGCGACACATGTATATGGCAATATCAAATAGCTGAGCGACATAACCCTTTCAGAATTCTATGCATACACTATACGTCCGGTTTACTTGATTTCGCTCCGCGATTTTCCTCTCTATACAGGGTGTCCCTAAAACCAACTTTTATACGATCAGGGCTGATAGACCAGCTCATAAGAACCTAGATTAAGCAAATTTGACCTCAGTAAAAATCTCTCAGTTTTCGAGATATTGACGTTTTTGTAAAACTCGTGCTAAGTGATACCCTGACTCGGTGTTTTGAGTGTCATTGCTAAAATATCAAGTATTTTTCAAATCTGTTTTTTGCTATGTGTGGCCAAATAACTATGCTATTGAACGTATTTTCTATTTTTGCTAATTTATTCATGCTGTGGACACAGTACAATAACAAAAAAAAATTATTCGATTTTTTCAAATTTCACCTCTGACTTCGAACTAGCGTGGTGAAAAAAAAATGTACCAACATAACCAGGCACTCAACGTAAAAAAATTGCGCATTTATTGTAGTTTCTAAAATGGTATAAAATTTACTAAACACTGTAATAATTTTTGAAATAATGATATTTTGTTACAAAATTAACTGTCTGCCGCCTTCATCTCATACGATCCGGTTGAACTAAGTTTGCACCTAGCGTGCTTGACATCACATACAAATTAGGTGCAAACTTCATGTAATCGTCAATATCTCGAAAACTAAGAAATTTTTATGAGGTCAATTTTACTCAGTCTCGTTTTTCATGAGCTGGTTTATCAGCCCTGTTCGCCATTTTGTAAAAGTCGCGAATTTTGATAGCCTGGATCAGTCTTTCGAAAGTCATGACTTCAAATGACCTCGGATTTGAATCGCGTAATACTTAAAACAAATTTACCATGCTAAAATAAAAAAAAATAATGTAGTTTAAAATAGTAAGATTTTACACACTAGACACCGTAGTTTTTAAGATAATAGCATTTTAATTCAAAAGGAGGTTATACTACAATATTCCATTGGTTAAATTTCGTACCAGAATTTGAATTTCGAACAGAAAAGGTATGATAGCATAATTATTAAGTAATGTTTAACGAAAAGCAGATTAAGAAAATACTGAAATTTGAAGTCATGACATTCGAAAGACTGATTCAGGCTATCAAAATTCGCGACTTTTACAAAATGGCGAACAGGGCTGATAAACCAGCTCATAAAAAACGAGACTGAGTAAAATCGACCTCATAAAAATTTCTTAGTTTTCGAGATATTGACGATTATGTGAAGTTTGCACCTAATTTGTATGTGATGTCAAGCACGCCAGGTGCAAACTTAGTTCAACCGGATCGTATGAGATGGAGGCGGCAGACAGTTAATTTTGTAACAAAATATCATTATTTCAAAAAATATTACAGTGTTTAGTAAATTTTATACCATTTTAGAAACTACAATAAATGCGCAATTTTTTTACGTTGAGTGCCTGGTTATGTTGGTACATTTTTTTTTCACCACGCTAGTTCGAAGTCAGAGGTGAAATTTGAAAAAAATTGAATAATTTTTTTTTGTTATTGTACTGTGTCCACAGCATGAATAAATTAGAAAATAGAAAATACGTTCAATAGCATAGTTATTTGGCCACACATAGCAAAATACAGATTTGTAAAATACTTGATATTTTAGCAATGACACTCAAAACACCGAGTTAGGGTATCACTTAGCACGAGTTTTACAAAAACGTAAATATCTCGAAAACTAAGAGATTTTTACTGAGGTCAAATTTGCTTAATCTAGATTCTTATGAGCTGGTCTATCAGCCCTGATCGTATAAAAGTTGGTTTTAGGGACACCCTGTATAATTTACTTTTTTTTTGCTAACATTAAATCTTTACCAATATATGTATATCGTCGTACAATCGAACAAACTGTACATTTGTAAACTAATTTCAACTTTATTACAACGTGTTAAAGTCCATGGATGGTCAGTTAAGAGTGGCTAGCGGTGACCTTGATTGTGCAATAGCAAAATGTAAGGGATCATAGGGACGATAGTAGTGCGCAGACCCCCTCCACATTTTATTCACCCCTAGACATAGTTGCCGCGAGTTGTACCCATAGTACAATCATCATACACTTTGTCGTCCACTCGGGGTGGTCCGGCTAGCGACCTGGTTCGACCCCAGGGAACGCCACGGCCGACCACCCGGTCCAACAATCGCCACGCCCAATAGGGTTGCGAGTTTGTCAGCTTATAAAAAAACACTGTCACAGCTCCGGCGAGTAAGCGAGTTAAATTGGGGGAGTAACAGTTCATTGTGGGCTGACGAGGTACAGTGGGATCGATCGACCTTTCCAGATCCGCAATGTAATGCTACTCGCCCAACTTTACTCGCCATAAACGTCAACTGCTGTCTGACTTGACCAAGATGGCCGCTGCATGTCTGAGCTAACCGTGCTGGAGACAGTTCCCCGATACCCATTGGGGACTTGGCAAGTGTGTTCGCGATCGAAGATAGATGGGAGATAGTACAGTGGAACCTCTATAATACAAATCAGTTACAATCCATTCAGTTGTTATTTAGTAACAAACATCTAAACATCTTCACAAACTTTCACAATTATAATATTATGTTATAAAATATGATGAATTAGTGGTAACAGTTTTACCGCCTTCTATTTTGATATGATAGAAGTATATCACAGTTAAGTATTAGTTTTAATTAGATAGGGTACTGGTATTTGGTTTTATTGATTGTAGTTGAATAGAAGAGCAAAAACGTGATGTCTGCTTGTTTTAGCAGTTTAGAGCAGGAGTCTAAACTGCTAAACCTATTTAACGCATAGTTATTGCCTTCTTAGGTTCAAAACGCTCAAACGTGTGAAAAACTAAATTAAGACATGCCCCGATTATTAATTCAAACAGGTTCTTTTTATTCAAATTCAGTGGCAGGCTGTACCATAAGTAGACTCTCCCGCGGGCCGGATTGGAATTCATGAAAAATAAATAAAATACATGTCATTCAGGTATTCACGTATTAAACCACAACAGCCCTGAACTCAACGGTAACGAAAACACATCAAGACTCGTGTTGAATCATAGAAAAAGTATGAAAAAAGTAAGCCTATATCGATCAGCGTATTAAACGCCTAAGAGCTCAAGATGATTAAATTTTTTAAATTTTTTCAGACTGTTTCGGTCGGGAAAGTGCGCGCTCGCGATGCTATACGGGGTGTTCAGAGACGGGCACGCCCCCGCGCGTCAGTTCCTCACCGCCGCGCTCAACGCGCCCGTCATGGCGGCGCTGCACGAGGACGAGTTCTTCCTCGACATACACCCCGACCGGGCCATGGAGCGGTGAGTACTGCCTTGTCCGAACAGGCTCCTGTGCGTTAGAGATGCTATATGGGGTGGTCAGTGACCACTCTATCAGTTCGTCACCGCGCTTTTTTTCTAGCTGATTAAAGAAATATTCTCATAGGTATATATGTTCCTAATTAGAAACAAGAACTTTGACTTAATTACCTTCAATGTTCAAATAAATAATATTGAGTCTTCATCGTATTTACAGATTCTCACCCCAAGACCGACTAAAGAAATTCGGCCAATCGAACAGCGCCGAGTACAACGCAAAAGTGGGGCGGTACCGCAAATGGATAGTGCAGCGGCTCTTCCAGCTTACGAGCAAGTTTATAGCTTCCTTGCGTGAGCACTGGGCCAACTTCCCCGCGTCCATCGCGTGGCTGATACAGCAGAGCGTGCACCTCATCAAACAACACTCCCGGTCAGTATACAGACAGTGTTGGGTTGTTACGGTTTTATAATGTGTGTTTATTGGTTTGTACGTTTTTGACGTAACAATGGAGCAACGAAGCGGCGTAATTTTTCACATAGAGATAGACGCTGGGCCGGAGAATGTCGGAAGCTACTTATTCCATAAAAATGCATAATTTAGCGATATTATATATTCATATATATCATAACATCACCATAATTACAACTCAACCGCGGGGTCGGACTCTAATTAGTATAAAAGTAAACAGTTTATTCACCCAATCCTCAGATGGACGACATTTGGTTCGTGTGAATCGACGCCATGCCTATAATAGCGATCTTTGCCCTCAGAACGTCGGAGAGCGAGCTCCACGGGCTGTGCACGGACCTAGTCCTGAACCACTTCATCTGCCCCGCCATCCTGAACCCCGAGGCGTACGGCGTGGTCGACGCGCCCGTCTCCTACATCGCGCGCACCAACCTCATGCAGATAGCGCAGATACTGCAAGTGCTGTGCCTTAGCAAGCACCAGGAGGTAGGTCACACATATGGGAGGCTTCAGAACGTCCGAGAGCGAGCACCGCGGGCTGTGCACGGACCTAGTCCTGAACCACTTCATCTGCCCCGCGATCCTGAACCCCGAGGCGTACGGCGTGGTCGACGCGCCCGTCTCCTACATCGCGCGCACCAACCTCATGCAGATAGCGCAGATACTGCAAGTGCTGTGCCTTAGCAAGCACCAGGAGGTAGGTTACACATATGAGAGGCTTTCAGAACGTTTTGAAATTATTTTTTTACTTATAACCGTAAATAGGTGCATATCTTCGTATATTTGTTGATAACGGTGTGAAAATGCATTACGCATACCAGTGCCCTTTCCCAGGCCCCTAAAACCTCTTCGGGAAGGTTATATGAGGCTCACCGCCTCAGAACGAGAAGGCATACCCACTAAAACCACACTGATGATGCAGCTTCTGCAGAAGGGCCTGCATTTATTTCTTTAATCTTTATTACACGAACAAAATAGTACAAATGGCGGACTTAATGCCTTAAGGCATTCTCTACCAGTTAACCAATGGGCTAAACAGAAACAATACCTGGCTGCAGGGCATTTAATGTCAATGGGAAAATTAAGCTGAATTTACATACACCTACAATATACATACAGTATATACTTACACAAATACAATTTTATATAATATACCTACATATACTTCACGTACCTTTACGAACGTACAGGTAGTTCCAGGAGAGTTGAGGTGAATGGTTACAAACACAGCTACATGAAGTACTTATGGCAAAAAAAAATGAATTAATTGAATGAGTGAGTAAATAAATACAAGGCTATAGTTTAATAGTACATTACATAACTAGGCCGAGATCGCAGAAGTTTGCGGCCCGAGCTGCAAGCGAGGGACGCAAATATGCGATCAAGGGCTTTCTTTATTACCTCCCGTGTTGTGTACATAATTTTATGTCTACACTTGGCCAGAAAGCGGCTTTTTCCGTACGCGCAGCGTGCGAAAAAAGTCACTTTATGGCCAGGTGTGGCATATCAGTACGTAAAAAGATCACTCATTTCAAATAGGCTACTTGATGACAGTTCAAATCAGCTTCTTTTTATGAAGTGTCAAAACGCTCCGAAAGTATGCAGTTTAGTATGAAATACTATCTTGTGACGTCATGCTCAACATGGTGCCTTATTTTTAGTTTTCGTCATTATAAAATCGTTGATGGCACGAAAATAAGTTTGAATGATTTTATCCGGGCTGTTTTGGAAGCGTAATTTGCTGGTTAGAGTTAATGAATTAATTGTGATTGTTGTCAAATACCCTATTCCCGCTGTCATTACATTGCATGTTCTGCTGGAGCTATCTGTATGTGTCTTTAGTATTCATTGACGGTGAAAATCTCGATTTTCAGGTGGAGCCGAAACTAGTGGACCTATACTCAAAGTTCGAGCGAGCCTGCGTGTGGTCGCTAGTGGACGAAGTGTGCGGTGATGCGCTGGCGCCGCGCGCGCCCGCGCCGCCCGCCGACTCGGCCGCGCCGCGCACCGACGCGCCCTGCGCGCCCGCCTCCGCGCTCTACTGCCAGCCTGACTTGCACAACCTGGTGAGTAAACAAGCGGACCAGAGTGCAGTGGAGCAATGGTAGTCTAAGAGAACCTATACACCGTGGGCCCGAATAACCCGACCAATTTTAACCACGTATTCCTGATGCTATTACCAGTAAATAACGTTATATCAACATAGGTCGAATTTTGTCATTTTACATGAATAGTCTTATGGAACAAAATAAATCAGTAAATTCTGCCCCTCCTTATAAACACGTCCTTACTTGAGGAAAAGAGATGAAAAAGCTAAAATGGAAACAAAGGGTAAATTTTTTGGCCTCGTAGTCGTTTACCATCAAATACTGCAAAGGATAATTGCTGTTTAATTAAAGAATTTAAATAAAAATAGTAAAAGTATCTCAGTCACATTTATTAAAGCTTGTTACACACTTGGGAGTTTTCATTTATAAAATAATGAATATCTCGGAAAGTAAGCGTTTTTCGACTATGCATCATATAACTTTTTTTTACTCCTAATAATTGTTAGAATCTATAGTTTGTCGGGTTACATAGGCCCACGGTGTATAATGCAGTACCGGCCAATAATATATACCGGGTGGAACGGAACGAAGGACTTTCCTGCAAATGTGGCGTTGATTAGCCTAAATACATTATTTTCTCCAAATAGACAATGCTAATATCTAACATCGTTTTCAAGTTATAGCTTGTTAAACTTTCATACAAAAAACTGCGTGTTTCAACCCTATTTAGAAGTCATACGCGGGCACGGGCGGGAGAGCGTATATATAACAAGACACGGTGGTAGCGGCGGCGAAATATTGCGATTGAACAAATATTAAAATAGTATTTTATACAATCGTAACATAATGAAGGCTCTTAAAGTCGAGTACCGTGTTTAGTGGCCTATGTAAGGTACGAGAACTTTTAAGAGCTAATTATGTAACTATTGTATACAATACTTTTTCTATGAGTCAAGTAAAACAACATCAAGCAAACAAATAAACTATCACAATCACCGTACTTTCACTAAAACTATTCATTCAAAGTTTTATTTAAAGGCCGAAAACAATTGAGCGGCAGCATTGGTTGTAAAGCGGTTTGTGATTGGCTCATTACAGGACTAATTGCACCAATCGCGTGGCAGGAGCGTGTTTAAGTAGAGGCAAATTTGACAGGTTACAGTTACGTTCTGAAACGCATTTAATCATCGAATTTGCATTAAAAGGAGGTTTTTACACAAGGATACACTTTTTTAAATTTGAAAGTTCTATTTTCAAAATTATTATAGTTGTCTAAAGCATATTATAATAAATATTATTTATAGTTGAGTAGAGAGTGTCATAGACTAAATAACATTGAAAAGTTAGCATTTATAGTTTAGTCTTGGGATCCTAATGGAAAGATTAAAGTCGACGAGTAGAAAAAATATTATTTTGATAGTTTTGTTTTTCTCCATTATTACAAGCATTTAACTATTGCAGATCGATTCTTCATCAAATATATGACACTATATTTTCAGGAAAGTCCCTCGTTTCATTCCACCCGGTATGTATATACATTTTTATGGATGATGGGTTTGCGTTTGACCTTGGTCTCACCTGATGGAAAGTGAAGACAAGGTCTAAGATGGAGCACGCTTACCCAGAAGATACCTATTCACTCTTGCCTCAAATACATCCAGGTCGTAAGTCATGGGAAACACAGACGCTGGAAGCGAATTCCAATCACTAGCGGTGCGAACCAAAAAAATCACCTTTGTGTTACGAATAAAATAATTCTACATTTTTTCTCAAAACAAGACACTGAGAAACCATCGCTATACTGGGTGAAATTAATAACGTGAACTATGATACTACAACCTTAAACTATCCATGATTTTGAACAACTTTTAGTATGGGGTAAACTTCGTAAATGCTATTAAAAAGTATATATTTTAATATTGGTCTCCGTCATTAATTCGAAATCGCTGTAAGAATTAGAACAGTAAAAGAGTCCTCGATGCCTACTTGCAAAATAAATGAATTGAAATTTTTTTGTTTAGATAACATTCTTGAAACGAATATCGTCGAAGTTGAACAACAACACGCCCAGCGTGACGTCAGAGGAGATGTCCAGCGGTTCGGGGCCGGTCGCCGAAGCCGCCGCTTACAGGTAAAACATGGACAAGTCATAACACGCAAAATAAATGTAATCTAAACACTTGACCTGGTCGTATCTTAGTGACTGTGCTCTCGTCTGGGGCCGGACTTGTAGAGCTTCATTGTAATATATAGAGCACTAGATTGCGAAAATTTTGTAAAATTGGGTACTTGACTGTAACCGAAATTTGTAAAAAATATATAAGATCCTATTAAAATAAGCAAAATAAGGAAATATGTTACAGTTTTGAGTTCGATACTTAACGTGTCACTTTTTTTATGAGCCTGCAAAGTTGGGGGAAAGTCCATTTTAAAAGTATAAAATTATTAAAAACTATGAATATCAATACAAATCCTAATAGCTCCACTATAATTGGGTAAGTCAAGTTTTTCAAAAGTGTGCAATTTATATATTTTTTCGATAGTTCCCGACGTAATGATCTAGAAAATACCCCTATTGCATTTTAATTCCCTGTAATTCTTCCAAAATATCGTGTTAAACTCACTTAAAACAAAGGGACGCCGGTCTGACAAAATTAGTGCCTAAATTAGTAAAAAAAAAACAAACGGGAACTATCGAAAAAATATATAAATTGCACACTTTTGAAAAACTTGACTTACTCAATTATACTGTGGGTCCACGATTACTTGAAAATCCTGCTGGACCCACTAGTGGAACCTAGCAGTGGCACCAAACAGGCCGTAAGGGATTTTCTAAAGGAAAGTTTCGCAATACTTTAAACTTTCAATCGGCACATCAGTAATCTAGTCTGTCATTGCAGTAGCGAATCCGGTAGCGAGGGGTCATCTTCTTCGGACGCGTGCGCGTCCAGCTTGGCTGCCTTACTTCAGACCCTGGAGCCCAACTACAGGAGCCGGCTCCATGATCTGCTGAGGAAGATGCCTGACCTTAGCAAACCCCGGTAAATAAACACAGTATCAAGTAATATAAATTCAATAAAAAATCCGTTGTAGGAGCATTCCACGAAATCATCTACTCTTTGTCCCGCACGAGACGACTATGGCAGCTACCTTAATATATATAGAAAGTCCTAAATTACATTATCAATTTAGAGACCAAGTTATAAAATATTGACATGACAAAAATTTGTCTAGTTTTGTCAGAAGTATGAAAAAAATGACGTGCGGGACATTTTGGTGGAATGCTCCTGTACAAGTGTACAGGTCAGAAAACGAGTGACAGACCAAGCCCCACAAAAATATTGCAAGATCTCCTATTTGTAGCTTTGGAGTCGACCACGTTTTGATCCGAATGTATACTGCATCTGCTTGTAGTTGAGTTACTATTCTGTGATAAGGATACGTAAAACGTTACCAGCTTCTATGAGTGCGCGCCGTGAACGAACGCACTATACGCAAAGGTTTAGGGCTGCGTAAGAATGTCCTAGTATGGATCGCACCGCCTGCGCCTCGACCTTGAATACGTATTGCGCGTTCCTAAACGTTTGACTACTTGTGTGTCTTTATACTTTGATGATAGCTTCCTAAGCACCACAACAGAATTACCTTATTGATTTCAGCTTTCATAATTAAACATGCAATGAAATGTTGACATTACGTGCCTTATAATAGGCCGCAAAGTACCTCGTTTTCGGTGCGGCTTTACGCTTGGCATTTAATGGAATTTCATACAACATTGCCAGCCTGTAATGAGTTTTTTTTTTTAATTTCCATTCCACATTTATTTGTGACACAGCATCACGGCGTTCGGCCATTAAAAAAACAATAAACGATGTTTGCTATATTTGGCAATTTTATTTATATGAAATCGACATGAACATTACAAATAACACTTTATACACAATTTCCAATAACTTTAAACTGCGGACTTAACTACTAGAATACACATTTAAAATATTTCATCTAAATGTTCGCGGTAAAAATGTATACTGAAACAGTTTTTGTAAAGGAAATGAAAAATTATTCATTCTGTTTCTATTTTTTGTCAAAGTAGACAAAAAATAGAATTAAACTTTTAGTGTCTCTAGAAAATAAAGTTTAATTGTTTTAAGTGTTTTTAATTTACTTCATTACATGTTTTAGAAAAGCACTATACATACCTCGGCGTGAAATGGGGTTGCCAGCCTCGTAACTATCTGGCCTCGCTTTCGCTCGGCCTGCTATATATACTCGGCCGGCAACCCCTTACTTCCCGGCCTCTGTAGTAATGTACTATTAAACGCACTATTCTAAAGACGAGCAACCGGAATATGCGGGCGTGAGGACCGAGAAACCTCGACTAGCCATAGTTACCCTATCCCTTTGGGGATACCTGGGCGCACACCTGGGCGCTCATTCTGTTGCATACCTATAACACAATAGTATATTACACAACTAGGGTGGTAATATAAAGAAAGGCCGAGATCGCAGATGTTTGCGGCCCAAGCCGCAGGCGAGGGACGTAAATATGCGATCGAGGGCTTTCTTTATTACCACTCGTGTTGTGTACAGCATTTTTTGTCTACACTTGGCCAGAAACCAAGATAGGCAAGAAAACTTTATGGCCAGGTGTGACATAAATGGATTTTATTACGTTTTGTTTATAGTGGCAGATACGTTTAGTACAATCATATTATTTTTTATCTTAATAGACAATCGCCACCCCAGCCCGCGGACGCTACAGAAACGCACAAAAAGAGCATCCTAGCCAAAGTGCCCAAACCGCGTCTGCCTCGCAGCGGCAGCTCCAACACCTCACTAGCCGCCGAGCCCGCCGGCGACGAGCCCGAGGTGTTCGTCATACAGATGGCCCGCCTGGAGGAGAGCGACTACGTCGGTAAGCGAACTGCCACCCGACACTGTCCTAAATGTTCAGCTGCTTTGACTTGATGTAACTATATACACACACTAAACCAAAATCCAAAAATATCCAGTTCCATGCAATGCGCCCGATGATATTGATATGTGTCGATGAAAGCTACCGTTGGTCGATGATTCAAGGATAAACCTATGGAGATAGGTAACCCTAGTTATATTATCGCGAACTGCATGTCAAAACCAATCAAATGTATCCGAACACGACGTGTTTATATTATGTAATTTAGATGATCCTATGGCCACCCTCCGGCTCCATCTCCAGATCAGCTCCATAGTACCGTATTACTGGTTTGTCACCGATGATACGCAAGTTTTTGAACCCAATCGAACGTCAGGATATGATTCTAGTTTCGCTTCCACAATTTGATTTGACATACATACGCACTAACACAACAAAAAGACTCTGCTCGCCGTTATCGATATGTCGCAGCCAACTGGTTTAGTTAGCCATTTGGTTAACTGCCTAGCATTTTCAGTAAACTATGACCCGCCAGCAGGTCGACGAAGCCCCGCTGCGCGGGGCTTCTATTTCTGCTCTGAGGGACGCAAGCTGACTAACAAACCTAACGTAAAATAAGGAGTGTGTCTAATGAAAAGGCTAGGCAGCTAACCAAATGACTAACTAAACCAGTTGACGGCGACAGATACACTCCTCTACTAGTTCCGTTACTCGCAAGACGGTCGTTACTTCAACGTGTCTGTTTCCAGGGCTGGTCCCCGAGTCGAAGGTCCTGGAGTGCTACTGCGGGGGCTCGGAGGGTGACGTGGAGGACGCGGGCTCGGCGCTCGCGGCCGCGCCCGGCGCCCCGGTGCAGAAGCGGACCAGGTATGTCCAACTATCTATGTGACTGGACTTATATTTGTGCGTCTATGTGAGAAGCGGACCAGGTATGGCCAAACACGCGCAAGTACAGTTACGACTAGATTTGGTGAAGCTATTTCCCATATAAAGTATCAAATCATTCATTTTTGCAAGTAGGCTTAAAATACTGCCTACCATATGCAAAAATACTGTCATCATGAGCAAAAAAGTATTTTTGGGTGTGCTTCTCATGTAACGATATTTTTGTTCTTGACTATCTAGTCGCCGCCGTGTGTGGAAAGAAAAAAATAAACGGACCTCGATGATATTGTTGGAATAGACATCATTAGAGATTTGTTAATAGGTGGAGGAATTGTTCAAAAATTGCATAAAAAAAAAATTAATTTTAACTTTATTTTTTGTAATTGGTACATTTATTTAATGCACAGCTTAGAGTAAATCTTTATATATTTAAGATTATGCTACTTATCTTATTTATTATACATAAAATTTTTCTTAATTACACTTTTACTTTTCATTGGGTTATTTAGCATAAATATATACGTTGGACGTAAATTTTAATGAGTAGCGAAAGCGATATCTTTTCTTTTTCTCAATAGTAAAACGTTTTATAGTACATTATGCCGCCTTTTTACTACATACTACTACCAGTTTTGCCGGTAAAACAAAATAGCCTACAGAGTTTTATAACTCTTATGATTTATGCATAATTAGAAAAAGCGCAACACCTACAAACGAAATTGTACCTTCCCCGTCCAACAACAAGGTTTGTTTTAGGTTCTCCGTGTCGCATGACGAAGTGTCGCTCGGGAACACGTCGGACAACCTGGAGGCGGTGTCCGAGGCCGCGTCCAACCACAGCGTCACCTCCAGCCTGGAACTGGAGACGGAAGACCAGAACGATAACCTCTCCGATATGGTGAGTTGAGTATCCTAGCTTATTTTCCCGTTGGTTCTCTTCTGTTAGCTTATGTTTATATGTATGTTTACTGCTACTCGCCAACAGATGGCGCGAGCTATTTTCGTCTCCCTTTCATCTCAATCTATCTAGTTATTACTATTATTCAGTTACAAACATCCCTCCAAATATTTATTGTCGAAAAACGCTTACTATCCCAGATATGAATTATGTTTAAAATGAAAAATCCGAGTTGGTTGTGAACCAACTAAATATAAACCTAATAAATATGGCCCTCTTACAAATTATTCATTTAGCTGTGTTGACTGAGGTTTGAATGCAGGTATCGGCCAACGTGAGCGGGCGCGGCAGCCCCAACATCTCGGGGCGCGAAACGCCGTCGTCCCAGGTCACTGATGGAGACGCCGCCGGCGACCCGCCGAGAAGGTACTACATTTATTTAACGATTTTGAACGGATATGGAGGCATTCCATGAAAATATCTACTTTTTGTCGCTTACTTAACGCTATGGTAGCTATCCTAATAAAACGTATTACCTTCTAAGAAGCACTACCTATCTTAAAGCCAAGTATAGTCTGTACAAACTCTTAAGACCAAATGCTGTAAAACGAACGCAAGCCAAAAACTACCTTATGCTCTGATAATAAGGTAGCTTTTGGCTTGCGTTCGTTTGACAGCATTTGATCTTAAAGTTTGTACGGACTATAATAATATGACCATACCGATATTTAGCTTCCTAATTGTACATGTTTACGGAACGTTTCCGGGGTATGCTGCGTATATGAAAAAACTAACAGAACTGCTTCTTCAGTGGAGCTGAAAGAAGGCATTACTTTCATTCATCTCAGTAGTTGGGCAAAAGTATCCTATAACTTTAATTGACAGAGTCAGCCAAACGAACGAAGTGTCTCTGCTTCAGCTTAGGTAATAAGGCTTTCGTAAGCCCGGCCGGATGTCTGTTCTTCTCCACAGGTCGCTATCTCAATTTTATTGTGGACTCAATTTTCAAAAATGGCGAACTCATGGGGGTTGACACATCGCGAGGTCTACAGCTTACAGAGCCACTAGTTAAACTGGAATTATATTTGTGACTACATTACAGATTGCCGCAAAACGTGCCCGTGAGCCAAGCTAACAGCGCCCAGGCTAAACTGCTCAAACAGACCCGCAACGACATCGAGGACAAGTTCTGCAAGTTTGAGATCAAGGTACGAAGTTATGAGACGAGATAGTCTAAAACACGATCAATCGTTATCATTAAAATAAACATTATCATTCACTCGTCATTGGACCCCCCCCCCCCCCTACAATCATCCTATCGTCCTATTGTCACCCCTTCCTGCGTCATATTACCGTCATCCGCTGACTAGACCCCCCGCCCCCCCCTAATTTCAAATGACGTAATTTATGGATGGCCCCTATGGACTATTCTGTATTGCCTTATTTCTTTATCTATTTCAATTAATAGTTCGAATATACTGGATTTTGTAACTGATAATCAGGCATCGGAGATATCGATGCTTTTATACCTACCTAAAGTTGGCAAAATATAGAAAAAAGTTAAGCAAATATGGAATCGCCTTAAAATTTTAATTTCAATAATGTAGATTCCGGGATTTCGGAATTGCACAAAACGTCACGATAATGTAGTACCTCGCAAATGTGTTCAGGTTTTGGCTATTTTAACCCGACTTCAAAAAACAAGTAGGTACATGGAAAATAACTTAAAATTAATAGTTGATTTAAATACTCAAATAGGTAGTATACGTTTATTACAGTTTAATAATAAGTTAATTTAGAAATTCCGGGAAATTTAATAATAAAATTAAATTGAGTCCGCATCCACACTAATCAACGCCGTCAACGACGCCAAAGTTTAGATATAAAAGCCTCCGAATTTCCGATGCCTGCTGATAATAGTGATAATGGGTATTATTGACGACCGCTTTAGCTTAGTTGGTAGTGACCCTGCCTACGAAGCAAGAGGTCCTGGGTTCGAATCCCGGTAAGGGCATTTATTTGTGTGATGAGCACGAATATTTGTTCCTGAGTCATGGATGTTTTCTATGTATTTAAGTATTTGTATCTCTTAAATATATCGTCGTCTAGTATCCATAACACAAGCCTTATTGAGCTTACTATGGGGCTAGTTCGATTTGTGTAAGATCTAATATTTATTTATTTATTATTTTATTGTCTGCAGAAGCTTCTAGAAGGGGACGAGACCGTGAGCATAATGTCGGACACGTGGAGCACGGACGTGCTCGCGTCCGACTCGGAGACCATCGGCGACTCGTGCGACCAGACGCTCGTGGCTGTCAACCAGAGTGAGTACACGTCAAACCGTGCCAAGGCCATGTTTGTAGGGCGTTAAAACGAAGAACGTCTCAGATCGCAGGTATTTGACGACTGAGCCGAAGGCAAGGTCGATAAATATGCGATCTGAGGCTTTCTTTATTACAGCCTGTGGTAAGTACAAAATTTTACGTCTCCCCCAGGCCATGAAGTGGGATTTCCCTCACGCGTAGCGGGCGGTTATTGCCACTTTATGGCCAGGTGAGACTTAAAAGATTTTTGAAAGTAACTAGTGTTAAAAATAAGTAATAACATGCAAATAAGTTTGTGCGCACAAACAAGAAATTTTTCCTTGAAATTGTGTGTACAGGCAAATTATAACCCCGGTTAACACGCACTACTACTTTTACCCGATTAAGGATATTTTTTATCCCACTAAATCGGAGCAGAAAAACCGAGATATCTATATTATTTCATTTTCGCGAACGAACTGGCAGCCATCCTCCAGTTCTAAATATCTTATCTATGTTTACTTTCTACATACAGTTACAGTTTTTTTTTTCATAAGTGCGCTAACTCCAGCTATTATTCTAGACGTGGTAGCCAACACTAACGCGCCGGACGTGTCCGAGACGGCGAGCGAGTCCGCGTGGAGCATGGACGTGCTTGCTTCGGACAGCGATCGGAACACAGAGGTAAACACCTTATGTCGTATGACATAAGGTCCATTTCACATCATTTAGCTTGGTACTTAAGAAGTAAATTTATACCCAAGTCATAGTCACATCGAATTAATTATAGTAACAAAGAATACATTACTTAGCGGACAGTACTGACATCGTAGGCATGGCCAATGTAAAGTAGGGGAGGCGCAGACCCGTCTTTCCCAGTGGGCACTTTGGGCAAGTGCCCTGGGCACCGCGATCGATAGGGGTAGGGATCTAACAAAATAGTGTTCTGTCAAAGTCATAGGGGCCCCATTATCCTAATATGCCCAGGGCCTCCAATAGGTTAAAGACAGCCCTGGGGAGGCGAGGAATGATTGTGATCGGCAAATAACTAAAAAGGGGCGGTGAGCGGTGAGCGTAGCATTTTTCAAATTTATCATTAGAAAATCCTTTTTCAAATAGCGCCGCGATATTGGCGGCTTTAGTTACCACCGGGCGACTCAAAGTCACGCTATGCCACTAAATACCACTATCACTTAGATCCACACGAATGGTGTTATTTTGTACTCTACCCTCATAACATTAAGGTATATTTTAGGTTGACACGGACGACTGCGTGTCCGTGGCGGCGCGCTCCGACACGTCCTGGCCGCGGCGGCTCTCGCAGCAGGAGGAACAGCTGCCCATCAAACAGAGCCAGGTGAATTGCGACCTTATTTACAGTGGTGTTAAGTTGTAATTACCTTGGTTCTTCTACGGGTCCCTTTAGTCCTACTTCAATTTCGCACGGTTTCAAAATAATATCCTACCCCACGCGTCGCATTTCAAGAGCATGTCTCTCTCGCTTTCTCTTTATAGATATGAGCGAGATGGTAGGATATCTACTTCGAACGAAGCGTGTCGGAGTATAGACCCGGTCCTTCTAAGTTACCTTTTCTTACCACGTTATGCTGTGTGATCGTTCACAGTACCGTGCACTTTGAATATAGTAAATAGAGCCAGATGAAATGCGATCTTCTATGCAATAGATTAAAGTTCAAATTACAATATCTTCAGAGTTAGGTGTTATAAACTTATATGTTCAATCCGTTCAGCAGAATGGTGCGTACAAGAAACCAGAAGTGAGCAACAGCCCGAAGCATACTCCGCGGCCTTACCTGCCTAACAGGTCAGTGTGAGCAAATTCCTTATCAGTTGTGCAGGTGGTTGTGGTGCTGGTTTTCAGTTTACCACTTTCTGTGTAACTGTACCTATTCAGTGTTGCCACATATACTTTGTCGAAATCTTATTGTATTTTTTAGTAAGCACATTAATAATTATTATAATTTTTGTTTCGTTGTGCACGTTCCCTCTACTGCCGTCCTAATTCAAAAGGACGCATCCCAAAAAAATCAAATATCGTTTTTTTGCATCCTTGTATACAACGTAGTGTCAACGCATCATATGACATTTCCTGAAAGAAATCTTAGTTTATAAAATTTTCCTTAAAGTCATTAAGATAATTTAGCATACCTCCAAAATCATGCCATTTCCACAACTAAAGTTGCTTGTTTCTCAAAACCTATAAAAATAAGATGCGTCCTTTTTATTAAACTTGTTACGACTGCATGTATAGCTCGGCAACTTCGTTTGTGACACTCCCATGTGTGCTTTTTGTTATGTGCAGTCCTAACTACTTACACAAGTTACCGCCAACACGAACGGTGACCTACGAAAGCTGCCTCCGTTGGTCGCCGTTTGTGTTGGCGGTAACTTGTGTAAGTAGCTACGGCTGTACATAACAAAAAGCACACATGGGAGTGTGACCAACGAAGTTACCATATAGTATGAATACGTGTGGTACGGTAGGTCCGGCGGCGGGTACCTGAGCGCGACCGCGCAGCTGTCCCGCGGCGCCGAGCTGGACCTCCCGGCGTCGCGCACGCCGCCCATGTACCCTGAAAACAGGAAGAGCATCCTGGTCAACGGGTACCCGGTATGTAACCCGCCCTACTTTCAACACCTCAATTAGGCGAACTAGATTCGATAAACAAGCGTTGCCGGGGCATTCCATGAAAATATGTACCTTTTGTTGCTTACGTAACGCTATGGTAGCTACCCTAATAAAACTGGTTAGCTGCTAAGAAACACTATCAATCTTAAAGCCAAGTTATGATATTACCATACCGATATTCAGCTTCCTAATTTTACATTTCAAATGTATTAAAAAGGTAGTGTCGCTTACGTAACATTTCCGTGGAATGCCCCTGTGACAATTCAACCAGTGCTGTGTTTAGCGTTATCAAAAAAATGTCTATGGGCAGAAGTTTTGCTTTCAAAATACTTGTATGTAATTCAAGGTGGCCCTTTAGTTTAGGTGACGAAATTTTCTCGTTCGAAACTAACTTAAAATCCTACTCTATCCTTATAATATTATAAATGTGAAAATCTATGTGCTTGTGTGTCAGGTGATGACGTGTTACGCGGCGTCGGCGCCAGAGAGCCCGGGGGCCTCTGCGCCCGCACCGTTGCCCAGCGTCTTCGACTACGTACCACAGAACGAGTGAGCACATTACTATGCTAAACCCATGGTGCAATTAAACTACGTATATTCTTCCTGATCCCTTCAATTACACCTCTATTCGACAGGAACAACAGCCAATCGGAGTCCACCCTCGAAGGCGCGAAGAACAGCCAATCGGACGCCACCAGCCAATGGGTGGACGACTCGTTCCCCCCGCCCCATCACTCCCCGGAACGCCCCTTCCCCTCCACTTCCAAGTACGACATGCCGTCCACATCTAAGAGTTATGAGGAGAACGATATCATGGACAGGTCTGTATTCTGTATCTACATACTCGTATCGTCTATTTATACTATACATGTAATAAAATCGTAGCACAATAGGGTACTTTCCTGACAGATCAAATCAGTTACTTTTTATGAATTGTCAAAACGCTCGGATAGTATGAAGTTTCTATGAGAAAAAGCATAATGACGTCATTGTGCTCAAACATCAAATCATGTCCTCATTTATAGCTTTTGGTCTTTTAAAAATCGTTTAAAACGTTAAATAGGTGAATTTTAGTTGATTTTTGCAAATTTTCGAAAGCAGATTTCAAGGCTAGCGTGAAGTAATTTATATTGACTACAGGCAAGTACCCTATTATATTTGTGCGTCCCCTAAATATTTTTTCCTGAACTACTGGGGAGTGTCAAACGCAGAAATATATCGATATAAAAGGAAAGAGTGTATGTACGCGTGCTTAAAAGAAGGGCCGCGGCCGCGGACCCACATTGTTGTCAGATTTGAAAAATCTGCTAACAGTGGTGTCATTATTTATTCAATTACCACCAAATGAAATGGAAAATTTATGTTTTCCATCACTAAATTACACTCCTGTCTTCAAACGCCGAACGCAAAACGTTACACGCTTGTTTCCCTTTCAAATCGACGAACTATTTCCTTCTATCTCGATATACTTCTGTTGTTTTCAAAGTAATTAAGAAGTAAAACGGAAAAATAAACCGGGTTTGAAAATTTTGAACCGTTTTCCAAGAAATAGATTATGACTACGACCTAGACTAAAATATAGGGTACTTTTTAAAATAGGCATTTTTGAACGAAGTTGCGACCGGGTCCAATATCTGATTCTTACTTGTTCTTTCTTTAAAATGTTACATTCGAACTTGTCAAAACCGCATCTCACCCGCAGATCGCTAAATTCCAGCGAGAGTTCGTTCAACGCTCTCTCCGTGTCCCAATACGACCGGCGCTTCGACTCCGGCGTGGACGCCGAGCGCAGCGACGACCGCTCCGCCGTCGCCGACCTGATGACGCGCATGTCCGCCGCCACCATCACGTCCAACCTCGTCAATAACGTGTCCAGGATCGTCAAGTCGGAGATCCGGACCAGCATCGTCAGCATATCGTCCTCCAGGTGAGCGACCGACCTGACGACCCGCATGTCAATCACCGCCCACCTCGACAACGTGTCCAGGATCGTCAAGACGGAGATCCGGACCAGCATCGTCAGCATATCGTCCTTCAGGTGAGCGACCGACCTGACGACCCGCATGTCAGCCACAGCCAACCTCGACATCGTGTCCAGGATCGTCAAATCGGAGATCCGGACCAGCATCGTCAGCATATCGTCCTCCAGGTAAGCGGCCGACGTGGTGACCCGCAGTACGCCACCGTCACCTCTTCGCATGTCAGTCATCGTCAACTACATCAGCGACGTGCCCGGGATCGTCAAAGTCTGAGATCCCCACCAGCATCGTCAGCATATCGTCATCCAGGGGAGGAGGACGACACCCTAACCAACCTCGCTAAAAATTTATCTAGGATCGTCAAGTCGGAGATTTGGACTTATCAGTGACGATGACGATATCTTCAGTATATCGTCTTCAAGTCTTCATCGTGAGGTGTGCAGAAAGCGATGGTAACTAACCGAGCGTTATCGTACCATATCCCCGAAATAAAGCACAGTCCGACTCTCGGGTTTTTGGAAATGATAATTCCCCTACTTAGTTTGGCAGAAATGTGACGAAAGGTCTTTTTGATAGCAGATGTCAAAAAACTATAAATCAAACCACAAGTTTTGGACACTTGCTGGCAAAAAACCTTTCGCCACACTGGTACCAACTGGTGGAATTATGATTACTAAAACCCCTCATTAAGTTTAGCACCTATACAACAGCTCCTTGCCTCAGACTAGTCAAAGTACCAATGTACTCAGAACAAAGTTATTAATTACGAAAAATATTGATTGAGCCATTCATTATGTCTTCCAGGATAGAGAAGAAGCGAGAGACGTCCAACATGTCCCTAAGCACGCTCTCAGTGAACAGCGAGACTTCGGTCTCGGATCGGAGCTCCAGCCAGGACGTGAACTCTGAGAACGTGACGGAGCGACGCGTCAGTCCCCCGCCCGTGAAGCCCGCGTCCACCGGCGCTATACCCAAGAGTATTAGCTTCGATGCTACGGCTGAGAAGAGTCAGAGGTGAGCAGTCTTAGTACAATAATGTTTCAAGTGCATCCTATGCACTTATCACATTATTGCGTAACACTGTCCACATGTACATACTTAAGCCTAAGTCTGAGAGATGGTCTGGTCAGAAACAGGAGTGACTCATTCCGCGATATCACCGCGTGGCCTTGAGGAGGACCTGTAGGAGGCTTTACCTGGCGACCAGAAAGTGTACGCGTTCGTACGTGTTATGCGATAGAGAGAGAGACGGTCGGGTGCGGTGCGTTGGTCGGACACGAACGACAGTTTTGTTAGAGAGAGAAGCTTCTGTACGTAGCGCAATACTTATTCTGGACCAGAAAGTAGGATTTTGTATGCCACTACTACGAGTCACTATGTCATATAAATAGCTAAATTTTGTGTTAAAACAGTGATGGCCCAGTTAGATACTTATAGGTATTTAACGCTGTGTCAAACACCTATCCCGTCTTATTCAGTATAGTGCGGAAGTAGTCATCATGATTTCTCGTGCGCCCAGCAAAGTCGCGTCCAGGTGTCCAGAAGCATTTTTACAGACCCCTACTGTTCATGTGGTTCCATAATATCCTTAGTCCCATAACGTCATTACCCGAAGCGCCAAAAGAGAATCAGACTTGTAAAAGAGCCCTTGAGGCCCTACTTGCAGAAACGAACTATTTTATTTTATTTATTGACGGCCATGTTTCAGGCGCCGTATGCCCGGGGAGGAGGGTATCGTGAACAACCTGGACGAGCTGAGGAACAACGTGAAGCGCTCCGGCGGAAACCTCCTGCACAAGTTCAAGATGTTCAGCAGGGCCAAGGGCCGCTCGCACCAGCATCCCAACGGTAACTTACAAACATTTACATACTGTTGGCCTGGCGTCTAGACGTGAGAGCAAGCCACTTCCAGCTTATTATATACCGACTCTCCTATTAAGGAGTTATTACGCTGTGACGAGTTGTTAATAACTTCTAGTAGCGGGGCGTCGAAAGAACTCGATTCCTACCGGCTTGTCTAAAATCAGGCATTTGAGCACCTTATTCTATAACTCTTAAGGAAATTTTACGGCAAATATGCAATGGCTTGCCCAAGGATATCTTTTACGCCACGCCACATAACTTCCTACCCCTAAGATCCTTTAACCTTCCCCTTTTTGTCGATGGGTAGTGATTTCTCGTGAATAAAGGAAAGGAACCCTAGCTTAAAAATGGGAAAAGTAATGTCTTAAATTGGTTTATTCCTTTTCGGTCTGCCACGGTTTCGGTAGTAAAACCCTTTTTTGACCGACTTTCTATAGAAGGACGGTTCTCAATTCGTCTGTATGTTATTTTTTTTTGTATATTTGTGACGCGATTACTCGAAGACGGCTGGACCGATTAGGAAAATGATTTTTTGTTTGAAAGGGTATACCTTCGAGGTGGTCCCATTGCAGCAACATCAGAATCTGATGATGGGATCTTCGAGAAATCGAGGGAATACTTCAAATATTATAGGCACACATATAGCGATTTGGGTATTTTTCATAGTGGATTCTGCATTTCTTATCGAATCCCTTCATTTGAAGTCCGTTATTAACCGACTTCCACAAAAGAAGGACGTTTTTAATTTTTTAGTATATTACGCGATTACTCGAAGACGGCTGGACCGATTTGGAAAATTGTTTTTTTGTTTGAAAGGCCCTCCAGAGTAGTCTAACCAAACCAAGATCTGATGATGGGATCTTGGAGAAATCGAGGGAACTCTTCGAATATTATAGGCTCATATACGGCGATTTGGGACTTGTTCATAGTCACTCGTGCATCTCGTATCAAAATAGGTTCACTGAAAGTCGGTTATTTTAAAATTTTAAATTTTGTTATTCAGATATCAAGCTAGCGGAAGAGGAGGCGCTCCGGGACGACGGTGGGCGCGCCGAGCCGGCCGCGGAGAGCTCGGACGACATCCTCGCCAAGTACCGGCGGAAGAGCTCCACCGACTCCACGCGGCAGCGGCGCCGGCGCGCCTCCGACGTGCCCGACGCCGAGCCCGACCGGTCAGTACCACAGAAATATACCACACATAAAAAATATATATACATACAGGGTGGAAAAAGTCCATGGGCCCTGGAGGGGAACTACCTTAAATCCTTTAGTTAGCTCATTTTACTGAAAGGAAACATTCCTGTATTTTTAAAAAGAAACAAAACTGCATTCATAGATTTTCTTAAATTTTCTTGGCCTTTGTATTGGAATTGATGGTAAATTAAAATTAATGATAGATTTAAATGTTCACATTGCCACTTTATGGCCAGGTGTGGCATAAAAAATTTGATTCAATCACCTAGTGGAAATTATAATACTACAAATAGTTGTTTATATGTGTATTGTGTTGTGGGCAGATGCGAAGGCGTGCTGGATCTCAACGACCCGGAGGTGTTCAACTCGATGAAGAAGAAGCTCAGACTGGTGCTGTCCAACCCAGACCTGCTGTGCATCGAATATGTTCCCAACGTGAGCGTTACTTTAGTAAACAAGATTTCTAGTCAATATTTTATCAGTACGAAAATAAAATAGTACATTATTCAACTAGGGTGGTAATATAAAGAAAGGCCGAGATCGCAGATGTTTGCGGCCCGAGCTGCAAGCGAAGCGATCGAGAGCTTTCTTTATTACCTTCCGTGTTGTGTACATCATTTTATGTCTACACTGTCTACTACGCAGCGTGCGGAAAAAGCTGCTTTATGGCCAGGTGTGGCATAATGGTATTTTATGCCACACCTGGCCATAAAGTGGCTTTTCCCGCACCCTACGCGTACGAAAAAAGCCGCTTTCTGGCCAAGTGTAGACATAATAGTATATTACACAACTAGGGTGGTAATATAAAGAGAGGCCGAGATCGCAGATGATTGCGGCCCGAGCTGAAAGCGAGGGACATATATATGCGATCAGGTGTGGCATAAAATGATGTACACAACACGGGAGGTAAAAAAGAAAGCCCTCGATCGCATATTTACGTACCTCGCTTGCAGCTCGGGCCGCAAACATCTGCGATCTCGGCCTTTCTTTGTTTTACCACCCTAGTTGTGTAATGTACTATTTCTACACACTTGCTCACAAAGTGGATCTTATTTCATTGTTCTTAATGTTTAAAAAAATCTGACTGAATAACTTGCAACAGCGCTGCACGAGCACGTCGCTAGTGGAGTGGATGCGCGCGGCGGCGGCGGCGGCGGGCTCGGCGGACGCCGCCGCCGCGCAGGCCGCGGAGGTGGCGCGCGCGCTCGCCGCCGCCGGCGCGCGCGGCGAGCGCCTCGCGGCCGCGCTGCGCGCCGACCTCGACGCGCGCCGCCCCTACGCCAAGTACCTGGCCAGCTGCCGCGCCGCGCTCACGCACACGCTCAACGCGCTGCGCCGGTGAGTACACACACACACACGTGTGGGCGAGGCGGACGCCGCCGCGGCTCCGTCGAAACCGCCGAATTACTATAGCTTGGCAACTTCGTTGGTGACACTCACCTGTGTGCTTTTTGTTATGTGCAGCCGTAACTACTTACACAAGTTACCGCCAACACGAACGACGACCGACGGAGGGCCTCCGGAGGCCCCCGTTCGTGTTGGCGGTAATTTGTGTAAGTAGTTACGGCTGCACATAACAAAAAGCACACAGGTGAGTGTCACCAACGAAGTTGCCAAGCTATAATTGATGCTACTGGTTTCGTACAAAGAATAAAAATTCTACGATCGTAACTGGTTTCGTACAACGATTAGAAAGTCTTTGATCGTAACTGTTTATGAACCGCTAGTTTTGTACATGACCGAAGGGCATTATTCAACTATTTTCTGCCAAGTTCGGTCGGGGTCCGCGGTGGTTAAACATTCTGCGGCCATGCAATATGCATGTGGTAGGCCACCTAACCTAAGGTCGGATCTCATACAGCAAATTGTTATCTAAAAAGTCAACTGTGTTTTTTGTACAGATTACTAAGCCACTTTATTGGATTACTAGCGACCCGCCCCGGCTTCGCACGGTGTTTCTCTATTATATTATGCATGTATTCTACATATAAACCTTCCTCTTCAATCACTCTATCTATTCAAAAAAACCGCATCAAAATCCGTTGCGTAGTTTTAAAGATTTAAGCATACATAGGGACAGAGAAAGCGACTTTGTTTTATACTATGTAGTGGTGTGTTCAATGAATATTTTTCGGTACATATCACAAATTTAAATGCACGAGTACTTATACTATTTATTCAACTTTGCATTACATTGTGTTCCAGTCAAATCAGCCAAGTGCGGTCGGAGTGCGCGGCGTGCGCGCACGCGGCGGCGGCCGCGCGCGTGCTGCAGCAGCTCGAGCGCGGCAACTCGCTGCGCCGCCTCGCGCGGCACCACTCCGCGCACAACAACCACGTCAACGGTCAGTCGGCACTAGTGATGTAACGAATATTCGTAAGCAAACGAATAACGAATAAATAAAAAAATCGTTGCGAATATTTTTGGTGCATTTTAGATCCTAATATTAGTGGAAAAGAAAAAAATACTGCCAAGTTCGAGTCGCATTTCGAAACTATCAATGAGTACCTAATTTAAAACTCCGTTAGATGAGTACCGAAGTAAAAAGAAAATAATATGTTTATTTTTAACCAAGCCAGAAAGCGGCTTTTTCCGTACGCGTAGCGTGCGGTAAAAGCCACTTTATGGCCAGGTGTGGCATATAAGTATATAACATACCTAGGCCAGTATGTCTCCTCGACTCGGCCGACAATTACATGTGATCTGAAACGTTACTTTATGTACTGGCCAAGGTGTATATATTATCTTTAGCTAATGAAATTTTCATTATCTTTAGCTAATTAAATTTTCATTATCTTTAGCTAATTAAATTTTCTAAAAACGCATTACTCATTTTATTGCAAAACTGAATTAAACTTACCTTAATCGTTATCGAAAACTAAGTATTGTATTTTCATAGTTATTAATTTTGTTTATATCTAGTATTATAAAATTGTATAACCAATATTCGCATTCGCGAATGTTCAAAAAGTCTGAAAAATCGTGTGACGTACTTTTTGGATAACCTCTTATTGCAATGTTTGCAACCAGGTGGTGAGCTGATGGATGAGAAGGCGAAGAGGCTCATGGCGAACATCAAGACGATGATCGCCGAGGTGAAGGCTGACCCTTCCTGGGACGGTGAGAGTACTACTCAATACATTTTAACAGTCACTAACAGACAACATGTAAACTAAACCGATATAGGGAACGTGCAACACTAAATGTTTTAATTATAAGGAATTCTTGTATGTAAGCTCATTTTAAGTGAACTGTATTGTTCTTATGAGTAAATAAAGCATCTCTAAACCTAAAACCTAAATCGACAAAAGAGATAGGGCAGTAAAGGAATCTTATCAGGCCTGAAAAATACTGGTTATAAATGTCAATATCATGTTTCCCGTTAATGTGACCCGAGCGCGAGAGTACAAGATTCAGATTAGCGGCACCAGTTAGCAGCACCTTCGTTGTGCACGTTCCCTATTAGCACCGGCATAATTTAACAATTTTTCATATAGAAGTTTCATCGCACTAAAGTTAATTTTGTAAGGAACTTTCCATGCGACTCCAGCAACCTTCAAAGAAAAAGATGCAGGCGGCGCTGGACCGGTCAGGTGGTGTTCTTTGGGGGAGACCTGGGTCATAAATCGTGCGTTTAAACCGCTTAACTCTTGTGGACACATTTTTGTCGAAATCCTTGCTGATTTCTGAAGTCCAGGATCACGGCCAAATAGATTAAAACGCCACAAAAATTGGCAGGGGTCTCGACAGAAATGTTGTGTCCACAGAATTAAGGCGGTTTAAACGCTCGATTTTTGACCCACCTTGGTCTTGCAGTGGACATCTTTCGGCTGATGATGAAAAAGTCTGATTGTTTATCGCGTGCTTGTCTCTAGCATCATATGTTCACGGCCTCATCGTGGGTGTATTTGGGTGGATTTTCGCCATACAAATTGGTATGCCATACATTTAGTTTGGCATACAAATGTCGCGGACGAAAATCCACCCATTTCTCAAGCAAAACCTGTTTTCCTTTAGGTGTAAATAGACGCGGTCGTTTTCAAGATTTAGTTCTGGTGTCTTGTGAAAATTATTTTTAAGTATTTATTTATAACTGTAAACATAAGTTCCTATAAACGTTGTTTTCCATGTATAGTAAATCGCTACATATCAAATTTCGTCTTACTAGCGCCATCTAATGTAAGAAGTAGAGAGATACCTCACTCCTCCTACTCGACAGCAGATGGCGCTAGTAGTCTCGGCGTACGGAACAATGTTATTTTATGCAAACAAAATGTAATCAAAGTGATTGTTCTCTTTTATTTTGAGAACCGGGTGACTCTAAACACCTTAACGCGGTGTTTTCCACCCTTTTTCATGGCACGATCCACTTTATATGTGAAAATATCTCGCGACCCCATATCCACTACTGTTTTTAATATGAATTTTATTACGTTACAAATATCCACGATATATTCTTTTTTTACCTAAGGCATTGCGATCTCCTCCTAAGGACCACGCGACCCCCCAGGGCATCACCCTTATGTTGAAAAACACTGTCTTAAAGGGTATTGTATAACGTTTCAGGGGCGTCGCCGACCCTTCTAGAAGTGCTAGAGCTGACGGTGGAGCGCGCCACGTTCGCGCGCCTTTACCTCAACGTGTTGTTTCCCATCGGCGACGGCGACTACGGCAGAGACCAGTGAGTACATTCGCATTAGAGCAACCCGAGAACGGATATCTATGACAGTTTTCGTCTAGCACACTTGGTTTGGTTCCCGTACAGCCCTAAATAAAAGAAGCATCATGTATATTGTGAAGGTCTTAAATGGTCTTAAATAATAAACTCTGCTACCTACCCACCTCTCTCTAGGGACCAATCTGAAAACCAGCGCTGGGCCTCTGCACCCATTGCCAAAAAATATTTTAATTACATTTTTTTCCTTGTTTCTTTGTTTGTAGTTTTTAGTTTATTCATGTTCTTTTGTATCGTGTTCTTTTTATGGTAATAAACATTTGCTAATTTCTAAAGTATTCAATTATTTATCTCGATTATTTAATGCCAGTGTTTGCTTATACGTCTAGACTAAGACTAAACATTTTATCTTTTCTTAGAGCGAGACAAATGGCATTCTATTAATTCAAAAACATATATTTTACTTATTTTTACCGTGCCCGTTGATCTCGCAATCAATGTGAAAGCTACCAAGCTTTTTATGCCACACCTAGCTATAAAGTAGCTTTTACCGCACGCTACGCATACGGAAAAAGATGTACATAACACGGGAGGTAATAAAGAAAGCCCTCGATCGCATATTTACGTCCCTCGCTTAAAGCTTGGGCTGCAAACATCTGCGATCTCGGCCTTTCTTTGTATTACCATCCTAGTTGTGTAATGTACTATTTCATCACACTTGCTCGTAAAGGGTGTTATAACACGCGCGCTTATAGACCAACTCGAGCCGATTGACCCCCCGTGGGTTACAAATATCTATAACTCCCACGGGAGGAAAACTGTATGAAAATCTATAACTCCCTCGGGAGTTATGAGTTTAGTTTTAAAAGTCGTACGTCATTTCAGACTAAGGAGGTTTCGAATCAGCCAAGGCTATTTCACATCTTCAAAACTTGGCTACAAAACCAATTTTAGTGTAAAATAAAACTTATATGGTATATTTTACTATTATTTCCGTAGTTTTTGCGATTATTTTAATGCAATTAAATTAATTTAGTTTAAAATTTTATTTTGAAAATCGGTACAATCTGGCGACATTGCCTGTCAAGTTTAAAAACTAAACGCAGTTCTTAGCATTATCTGTGGAAGACTATATTGAAAAAGTTGACAGTTGAAGTTGTCTCTTAGCGGGTGCGTTTAGTTTATTTCATTTTTATGTTTTATTTTTTTTTCCTCGCAAATGTGATGAAAAACATTGTGTGTATCACGGGCAGTAAGAAGATTACAAACTCGAGTCATTAAAAGCCCTCCGCCTACGGCGTCGGGCTTCTAATAGACTCTCGTTAGTAATCCCCTTCTTACTACCCTCGGTGCACAATGTACTATTGTAACCTTCCTTCACAATATGAATGCTATATCGTGTTATCCAGGGTGCTGTCGGAGCACATCCGGCGGCTGGGCGCGAGCACGAGCGCGGCGCGCGCCGGTGTGAGCCCGCGCCACCTGTGGGCGGCGCCGTACGCGCGCGCGCAGCTGCTGCTCACGCACCTGCCTGTCTACCGCACGCCGCGCGACAAGGTACGGTACACACCACGGAAATATATCGAGGTAGGAAAAAGTGTACCTCGCGTGCTAAAGGGAAGTGGAGACGAGCTTGAGGCATACAATAGAGTTGTGACCTTTTGTTCCTGGTATAAATTTGACTTGTACCCCTTTTCACTAGACCCACAGAATTAATTATTCAAATACCACCAAAACAAATGGATTATGTATGTTTCCCATCACTAAATTAAATTACACTTTTGGCGTCAAACGCCAAGCGAAAATTGACGAACTATTTCCTTCTATCCCACTAATATTATAAATGCGAAAGTTTGTGAAGATGTTTGGATGTTTGTTACCTTATAACGGGGTAACAACTGGATGGATGAAATTTGGCATGCAAGTAGACCAAGTCCTGGATTGAAACATAGGATATATTATATCCCGGTAAAGAGTTCCTTTGGAACAATAACGGGAACAACGCGGGCGAAACCGCGGGAAATTGCTAGTCTCGATATATTTCTGTGGTACACACGGTGACAACTAACCTAGGCAAAGTTGGGTTGTGAACGAAACATCCCAATTTTCAGAGGTCTGTGGATAGGACACGTTTAACCTTTGATCGGGATGCCAAATGTTCCGATTTTCAGACGGCCCTTATGTAATACAGGATGTGGTAATAAGTAGTGTCAAGCAAACCAGGGGTATTCATGTCACAAAATACCCTCAATAAAATCTATGTTTTTTTTTTGCGTTGTCGTTGCAAGTGGTCATAAACATGATACTATCGTATTTTTTAAGCTTCAAATCTTTAATTTATGTGTGATGTTCCAATTTAAACACAAAATCAGGCCTGGCAACACTAGTCCAGTGGTGCAACCAGAGGTCGGCGGGGAACTAAGGGGCTCAAGTTTCCAAGCATAAAAATCCGTAACAAACGTCGACTTTGTTGAAACTTATCATACTCAAGGTCAAGTTCCTTCGAAACCCAAATCCTGAATCCGCCACTTGATGGGTCACATAGCAGTTCTTGCCCAAGACGTTGGTTTTGTACAAAGAAAGATGACAACTGTTTGCTTTCTAGTAGGAATTATATTCCTCTCACAGAGCTGGTTATGTATGTAAGTTGGTAAATTCAGGAAACAAGGGTACATTATTGGATAGGCATCCTGTATGCCCTCCTATCCGACTATCCTGTATACCTGTATGTACTTGCAATTATACAGAACTTGTATTTGTTGGCAGTGTTGCCAGACCGTCCCAAATAGGACGATTTTCCGTCCCTTTTGTCGGCACACCGTCCTCTTGTCGTCCTTTTCAAGTGGCCGTCCCTATTGGGACTTGTTCCAAAAATGTATCATAATGACTATAAATAATTTTCAAATAATATAAGGCCGAACCACATACCGGCCATCCATCGTCAGGCAGACAATAAAATAAAATATGTGTTATTCTGTAGAACCCATTAATGATTGACAGGTGCACCAACACCAACATAAACTTTCATGTAACAAACAAAAACTGTTTAAGCATTTTGTAGCCATATAAATAGTCGCTTTTAAATCTAATCTGTGGTAACGGCCATGCAAAAATAAATATTGTTTTGAATGTGGGGTGGGATAGAGTGAAGTGAAATTAAATATTCCCTTATTTTATTTAAAACGTTTTCACCTAATATCATCCGACCTAACAACGGATTTGACACCGGCTTTTGGTGAAACTTTTGTGTAAGTATTGTATTATATTTGTTTTTAATCACTCAGCGATATTAAATATTGGGTAAATCGTGTAATACCTTTATTTAAATGTGAACAAAAATCATACAGTAATAGCCAGTATTAGCGGAGACAATTAATAAAAGTTTAATACTACAAAAATAAGAATAAATACCAAACTACTTTTAGTACTTTTATTTACGTAAATAAATGAAGTTGGGCATTATTTTTAACTATTTTAGGTTGCATTCACTATTTTCGATACATAAGATACATTAATTATAGATAATGTACAGTAAAGTACATACATAAACAATAGAACAAGAAAAAAAAATCGTCCCCTTTTGTTCAAAACCGTCCCTTTTCAGATGACATGTCGTCCGGAATTGGAGTCACGCGCTGGCAACACTGTTTGTTGGAAACTAAATAAAAAATAAAATTGGACTTATAAAATACCTGCGTTTAATGTAAATTTCTACTATTAAGGTAATCAACGTATCACAGTTTTTTGTCTTTATGTTTCCATTAAAACAGTTTTCACAAGCTTTTATATTTCACTTTTGCTAGATTGGATCAAATGCCAAGTTAATGCTCAGTCCCTTGCAGCGGTCTGATTGATTTGTCATGTGATGTTAATACGCAGACCCAATCTTAATTAAACAATTCAGCAACACATGCAAAAAATATTGTATTTAAAACCAAATTATTTAAAAAACAGCTCAACTTTGAGTACAATTCGTAACTAAATTATCCGCTAGATGGCGTTGGCTGTAGATTAGTTCGCGCTATCATTTGGCTCTCGTAAAGTTCTGAAATAGTACGACCGGATACTATCTATTGGTAACATACATACATACTTACATTATTTTTGTAAAGCCGTCTGTTCTTGACTCCGAGAATTGTAACGGCTTCGTTTGAAATAACTTCCTGTATAAAAATCGTAGGAAATTTTCAACTTATTAATTGGTTCCGCGTTACTGAGTAATAAAATGAAAACAACCATTCAAATATCTTCACAAACTCGCACATTTATAATAGGTAGTTATTAGTAGGATAGGATACCAACTGATTCAAATATATATAACTAGCTGAAAACCCGGCTTCGCCCGGGTAAAATGTAAAAAATTACAAACCCCATTTAACCCTTTCACCTCCTTAGAAATAGCATTACCAAGAATCTTTTCAATTAGGTACATTTTGTTATTTATCTTTGGAAGCCTTTTATTTTTAACCGATATCTAAGAAAGTGGGTTCTCTATGTAGTTATGTTTTGTTGAAATTGAGGGAACATCACGAATATTTAATGTATTAGGTATGTAATTTATATACCAAGTTTTACTTTCAAATATCTGAAATAACAGATTCCTATTCATAATTTTACCCCTTCTAGAGCCAAATCCTATTTTTTAAGTCTAATTATTAATGTCCCACTGAAGCTGAAGGGCAAATCTATCCCGCTTGCAATGGTTCTGGTCCAAAGGACCACCCTGACCAGCCGTTAAAAATACGTCTAGGTTGTCCTGCTATTTTCACCGTGGCATGCTACGTCCTCGCCACCCAGCCTGTACCTCAGGCTCACCCCACCCCAACATGGTCTAAATATTTAATTTAAGCCCTCGTCCAAAATATGACAGTGAATTACAAAATATGACAGCCGTCCCGGTCCCGAGCTAACTTTGGACAGCCGTTAAGAAATACATTCAGGTCGTCCCACTATCTTCGCCGCGGCCTGTTCTAGCGTCGTCGGACTGGCCATATAGTTAAGGTGGTGTTTTCCAGTTTTCCTAGCCGCCGCGGGGCCCGCACGGGCCGGGCCCCCGGCTTGTGGTTGTTGTTATTGGGCCCCGGACTCGTGGGGAGTCGGAGCCCAGTCCGGTCCTGTCCATTGAACATGTCACACCCAGTTCGAAGCCAGTTTAGCCCGCCTATGTGGATACTTACTACAGACGTGGCCGGCGTAGTCTTACTTCAACCTAAGGGGTAAGCATTCACATCAGGGGTTTCCAAACTTTTTTCCCAGAGGGCCGTACAGCACCTTTGAAAATGTCGCGCGGACTACATGACATGGTCGACTTGAAGTTACGTATAATCTTTTTCGTCCTGGGGGTGCTGTGTGTCTCACATCTGTAGGTACTTTACTGTGCAGGCAGGGGAGGCTTCTATACGCGGGCCGGATTAGAATGCCTCGTGTGCCGGATTATATAGGCCCTCCCGCTCTGTCAGTTTTTTACGCTTACTACGTTCCTGATTGGGTTTGATTGCTGCGTGCGTGATTTGACAAACCTTAAATTTTGTCTTATTAATTTTACCATGTTCTTCAAAAACTACGGAATCATCTTATGGAGGTAAAATTAACCGGCATTGTTGCTCCCCGTACCCGTAGGTAGAAAATAAATTTTTGAAATCATATTTGAACGTTCTTATTCCTACCTCAAACATGAAAAACTCGTAAATAGATGCGTGAATATTTTAAGAAAAACTGTATGGCGCTTAGTTTAGTAGGAGCAAATAAGTAAGTGTTACGATTTTTCCAAATTTCTAAAAAACTGTGTAAGTTAGGAAAACCGTTATTTTTTTAAATAATATTTAGGTTGATATTAATTATTGACAATTATTACAGATTCTTCTGTTCAGTAACTTCGAAGATATGTATTAATAATGGAAGGAGGGGAATGGTATTTTTTTGAACTTTTTTCGTCCTAAATCTAAAAGTAAATGCTTAAGAAAAAAACTTAAAATGGTATTGGAATCTACAAATAAACTCCATCCTTTTGATACCCCACTTAAAACAATAGCACAACTTGAAATTTTCGACCTCCCATTTCGGCCCCCTAAAAAAAGTAAAAAAAGGTATAAGAGATTTTTTTTATGTCCAGTAGGTAGCTCAGGTTAGCGACTTTTAAAACTATTCCAAATTTCAAATCGATCGCAGCAATCGTTTGAGATATCTGACTGACCTATGAGAGACGGACAGACAAACAGAGTCACACCATAACGGTTCCTTTTTTACAATTTTGATACGGAACCGTAAAAACATTCAGACCTGCATTATCTTTATTATGGTCGAATATTTCAAACGCCTGGTAATTTTTTTGTTTTCACCTAAATGATAAACATTGATTTTCAAATTTCTATCTTTGTACCAAAAACGGGTATAATTTAATTTGTTTTTGATGTCAGAATAAATTTAAGAAAACTTAAAAAGCCCCTACAGAGTTTCGCCCTAACTTACCACTTCACCATCAGAGGGATTAAAAACAAATGTGCCTATTCCTTTTTTTTCGTTTAGAAATTTATCTGACACCTTTGCCAACGTTTGTTACTTTTTTTGGGTTATGTGTCAATAATATTGTACAATATTATTGCCAATATTATTACATTATTTTTCAATTGTGTCAGTAAATTATTAATTATATTCCCGTTTAAAGATTGTTTTCTTTGAAATAAAATTATGGAAACGTACGATTTTTCTAGTTAAAATAAATAACGGTTTTCTTACCCATGCCAAGTTTGTACAGCCGCGCCCGCAGTTATAGTCGCATGCTACGTGCCCCTGCACTAAACTGTGACAATTTCAGAACGAACTCGAATTGACGCAAGCAAACATGGCCGACTGTTTTTGGTATTATTCGAATTATTTTACATCTTTATACGCTTATTTCTACGTTATACGAATTTTGCGAGTATAAGTTGTCGATTCGAAAGTGTTATTTTTTTACGCTTTAATTTTTGAGGCGCTTTTCGTTCAGGTCTACCGTAGGCCCCGGCTAAATTATTAATATAGATATTCCCGTTTAAAGATTGTTTTCTTTGAAATAAAATTATGGAAACGTACGATTTTTCTAGTTAAAATAAATAACGGTTTTCTTACCCATGCCAAGTTTGTACAGCCGCGCCCGCAGTTATAGTCGCATGCTACGTGCCCCTGCACTAAACTGTGACAATTTCAGAACGAACTCGAATTGACGCAAGCAAACATGGCCGACTGTTTTTGGTATTATTCGAATTATTTTACATCTTTATACGCTTGTTTCTCCGTTATACGAATTTTGCGAATATAAGTTGTCGATTCGAAAGTGTTATTTTTTAACACTTTAATTTTTGAGGCGCTTTTCGTTCAGGTCTACCGTAGGGCCCGGCTAAATTATTAATATAGATGATCGTTGTGCATAAGTTGGTACAGGTTGTTTCACAAGAGCTGGCACGAATGGACTGAACGAAAGTAATGCCATTTGTCACTGTTGAGTGACGTTTTATACGGATACGGAAGGATCCAAATATTTTGTAAACATGTACATAACACTTCTTTATTATTCAAGTAAAAAATACATATAATCTTCTAAAAACACGATTACCGCTTATTGAATCAACCTGTATTCATTTTGTGATGCACACATAAACATTATCATATACTAGTTCAATCCATTCGTGCCAGCTCTTGTGAATCGACCTGTAACACACCGAAACTTGAACTACGTTTGACACACATCGGTTTCGTTTGTTTTATTACCGAATTCAAAAAAATACTAAGTTCTCAGAATGTCGGAATCTTGGTTTTTATGTATATTCCCCGATCCTAGCACATTATCGAAGATTGTCCTCTAACGTGCTACACAGGGGGCCCTGGCGAAGCGAAGACCCTATCAACCTGCTTGCTTTGGGCCTTACATGTGTCAATTTGACCAGTGTTGATCTATTGTGGCAGCCTTTAACATGCCTTTAACATTGGAGCTTAGTACAGAGTTTCGTGGAGTCTTGGAATTTCCAGATTCTTATATGGGTCTATTTTGTCTGCTACAGTTGCAGTGCGTGATGCGATGCGTGACGTGCGTGATGGCGGTGCTGGGGCTCACCGAGGGCTCCGCGCCCTCCGCCGACGACCTCACGCCCGTGCTCGTCTTCATTATACTCAAGGTAACCAGTGCGCCCCGAGGGATCCCCTTGTTCCAGACAGTTGGAGTAGGGTGAGGAAATCCTACTTCCTGGCCAAGGGAAGAATTACACACTATATACGGACGGTATTAAAGAAAGCCCCAGATCGCATGTTTATGAATCTCGCCCGTGGCTCGGGTCTGAAACACCTGCGATGCCGCTCTGGGTGGATAAACTATTTAACCAACACTGATGTCGTTAAATTACATTTCGTTGTTACTCAAATCACCTTAAGAGCCTTTGCGTTGGCCCACTGGTGGCCGCCACAAGCCGCAGGCGAGGTTTTATATACATTTTGTATGGCGGTGGCGCACACCGGGCGTGCTCGTGGCCTTGTTCGGGCTACAAGCTTCAGTTCGGTTCGACGCACACGCTCATATAAGGACAGGTTGATCCGCTTCATCCTTCCCGCTGGTCCGCTGCTCACTCTGAGCAATCAGCGAAAAGTCAAGGTGGCCCTGGCCAAACGACCTGGTTCGACTCCAGGCGTTCAGGCCCCCACCTAGTCCGACCCTATCGAGGTGGACTGGGACAAGGCGACCTGGTTCGACCCCAGGCGCCCCCGGCACCCACCCAGTCCTATTCAGTCGGGGTGGTCCGTCTAGCGACCTGGTTCGACCCCAGGGAACGCCACGGTCGACCACCCGGTCATACTATCGCTACGCCCACTAGGGTTGCGAGTTAGTCAGGCATTAAAAAATAAAACCGGTCAAGTGCGAGTCGGACTCGCGCACCGAGGGTTCCGTACAAACTCGTCAGTAGATACGTGAACAATTCAAGTAAAACTGTATGGTGGGGCAAACTTAACTTTGCTCTTGTAAAACTGTTGTCCCCATACATCCACATATGCCGCGGTTAGTTTAGTAGGAGCAAATAAGGTTGTCTTACGATTTTTGCGAATTTCTAAAAAACGCTGTAAGTTAGGAAAACCGTTTTATTTTTCCTGTAATATTTAGGATAATATTAATAATTGGTGATTATTACAGATTTTTCTGTTCAGTAACTTCGGAGATAATAGGGGGGGAATGGTATTTTTTTCAACGTTTTTTATCTTAAATCAAAAACTACATGTTTAAGAAAAAAAATAAAAATGGTTTTGGAATTTACATATTAAGCCCTTTCATTTGATATCCCACTCGATATATTAGCTTAACTTTTGATTTTCGACATCCCATTTCAGTCCCCTTTAAAAAAAAAGTAAAACAGGTATAAGATTTTTTTTCTGTCCCATAGGCTCGGATTAGTGGTTTTTAACACTATTCCAAATTTCAAGTCGATAACATCAGTAGATCCTGAGATATCTTGCTGTGACAGACGGACAGACAGACAGACAGAGTCGCACCATAAGGGTTCCTTTTTTACCATTTTGGTACGGAACCCTAAAAAGGGCTACAATCTGCGGGGGTAGCGTGCGCTCGCTTCTTGCGGCCTTTAGTGCCCCCATATGCGGCCGCACTAAAGGCTGGTTCATACGTATTAAGTTGTCAAGCAGTTAACAAAATTTTAAGAGACTTAATTTTAAGGAAGCGTTTACACGTTCGCATCAGTTAAGCTCTTTAGTTAGCCCGAGATGGATGCTCAAGACCAAAATTATATTATCGCAATGGCCGATACTATATCGGCAAGCTTTTGTTAATTTTACAATCATTGAATTTTGAAAGGAAAAAAGCGATCTTTTTTCTTTTTAAGTCCTATATTATACAATTTAGAAAGCACTGGGTTGTAATACCTATAGGAAAATAATAGATGATCAAACGAACTTCTCAAGCGAAGTTCGATCATTATTATATGAGTAGTTTCATTCGAAGATATAATAATAAAACATATTTGCTGTGCACCACGGCAAACAATACTTAACTTACTCGAAACATGAAATACTATAGATATATCGAATAAATGTATTTTCTTTCTTTCTATATTATTTCGACTATGTATAAAATAAAATGCCATTATTAACGCCATAACTACCTGTAATTTAACATGAAACACCATCTGTAATAAGAAGTTTATTTTTGTCGACAACCCTAGCGGTGGGCGTGGCGACTAGAAAGAGCGCGCGTCATGAGTTAGAGCGAGAAGGTAGGATTCGGTGCGAGTTCTGTACTTATTCTGTGGTGTAGGTGAACCCGCCGTCGCTGCTGTCCACGCTGGACTTCGTGAACGCGCTGGGCGGGGCGGCGCTGCAGGGGCCCGCGCTCTACTGGTGGACGCAGTTCTGCGCGGCCGTCACCTACATCAAGACCATGGACTACCCGCGCAACGACTCCTAGCGTGAGCACCCGCGCCAGGTAACTGTCGCAGTTATAGATAGTTCCAGCAGGGTTGAGGTCACGCGCACAACAGCAGCAGCAACACGTCCTGTAATGGCAGCGGGATTTTTGAAATTACTAGTGTCCGACCGAAACTGGTTTTCACGGCCGAAACCGAAACCGAATTTCGGCTTTGATCTCAGTTTCCGCCGAAACCTGAACCGAAACCGAAACTTCCATATAAGGTCATGTTTTCGTGGGAAGAAAAAAAATGACAATCATAATCAGTCAGTCTTCATTTATAAATAACTTATTAATGATTTAGTCTCTGATATTTAGAGTAATTATTATTTTATAAAACGTTATAACACCTTATTCCAAATAAATTATCTGTGCTTTTTGAAATAAAGACTGTCCGATCGCAGCACGAAACCCTTCAAATTCAGTTTCGGTTTCGGCCGGATGACAGCCGAAACCCGTTTTTAGGCTATAGTTTAAAGAAACTTCTTGGTATATCTTGCAATTCACTCTTGAACTTGCTATCGGTACGAAAAAAGAACGGTAATTTTAAAATTCCGCTGTCATTACCTACATGACATGTTGTGTGCGTGACCTCAACTTTGCTGGAACTGGCTATACTCTATGTAGCTGTGTATAATCAATTCACCCCAACTCTTATGCCGACACCTAAACCATCTATTCAAAATAATTCAATTCTATGACAGAGATGGCGCCACTGGAGCGACCTTTACATTACAGTACAATAGGCCGATTCATAGAGCTGACGCGGATTTAATAGTACATTACATAACTAGGGTGGTAATACAAAGAAAGGCCGAGATCGCATAAGTTTGCAGCCCGAGATGCAAGCGAGGGACGTAAATATGCGATCGAGGGCTTTCTTTATTACCTGTATGTGTTGTGTACACCATTTTATGTCTACACTTGTCCAGAAAGCGGCTTTTTCCGTACGCGTAGCGTGCGGAAAAAGTCACTTTATGGCCAGGTGTGGCATAAATGAAATAAACACCCGTTGTTTATATACCCATACTTATGCCAACGTAGAACTAATTTGCTTAAGGAATTTGCTACGGGTTCAATTTCGAAAGGTAAGTAAAGTAATTCTACTCAGAAAACCACCGTGAGACTCGAACATATTGAAATAAAAACGGATCACTCACGTTAAGGTGGATTTGACAAAGAATTGATTTGAGGTGGACAAAGAATTTGGTAGAGTGGGGTTAGAATGTGTTAGAATTAGTTTGGTCTAAATCCACCTTTATACAAAACACGAGACATCCACTCGACATGTTTCGGGAGCATTCGGCATTCCCTTAATCATGAGTAGTATTCGCGAACGCGACGGCTACTGCGTCTAGCAGCTCCAAGGACCTTCATTTAAATAGCTGGACGGAGGCTCGCCAACAGAGAACTGAAGCCTTTTCGAATGCGCCGGCTGCTTGTACTTACGAGCCGCACGCACACATCAAATAGTTTTTTTTCCTATTGCGAGCAGCACACACAGATAGGTAGCCGGCCGATTAGACTTGCTTCAGTTCTTTGTTAGTGATGCTCCGTTCGGCTATTTATTTTAAGGTCCTTGAGCAGCTCTAAGCAAATTATTTCAATGTTTTTCAGGATGGGCGTGTAATTGGGAAGAAAATAGAAGTGAATCGGTATCCTGCTTTACCCCGTGAGAGGGCTCACACTATATGATTAGTTTAGTTGTAATGTAACCACTTGCTTACTGTGTACACGTAATGTCACGGAACTGGCACGAGTTTACAGACGTGTTATATTTCCTATCATTTTGTTGCGTACCTCCATAATGTTTCGCGTAATTCGATATTTATCACTGTTGCTTCCTAAAACAACTAACGGCAATGCAGCGCCCTTACAGTTGCCTGGGAATCAAATTGGTTAATTATATTGTACAGTCAAATGCAAAAACATGTATCGAATAAATCATTCCCTGTAAATGGTACGAAGTTCTTATTGCCACTGCGGAAAGTGTATTCGAACACATTTTTAAGAGTTTGTACCATACCTATCATAATTTTACAATTGACTTTAACTAACTTAACTTTAACTTCTGCAGCGAACGTCCGTAAGCCTTTTGGTCTTTCGGCGATCGTAACCAGCTGTGCTAAGACAACTGACCGCGAGTTCGCGTGTCAGTGCATGGTCTATCACTTTCGCACTGTATTGAAAGGAGAGGGATAGGTAATATCGACGCGCGACAAAGAGTCACGCACCACAGTCTTGCTAGAAGTACAAGAGGTTAGTGAGTGATCAGTTACTCGAAATATTTGGTACAGATGTAGTGCAAAATGATTTTCCATCGGGAAAACTCGGATCTCAATTGGAATAGGCTACTTGATGACAGTTCAAATCAGCTTCTTTTTATGAAGTGTCAAAACGCTCCGAAAGTATGCAGTTTAGTATGAAATACTATCTTGTGACGTGCTTGTGACGTCATGCTCAACATGGTGCCTTATTTTTAGTTTTCGTCATTGTAAAATCGTTGATGGCACGAAAATAAGTTTGAATGATTTTATCCGGGCTGTTTTGGAAGCGTAATTTGCTGGTTAGAGTTAATGAATTTATTTTGATTGTTGTCAAATACCCTATACTATGGCACCCGAACTGTCAATCAATGATTGTTTTAAATGAGTGACGTTTTCATATCCATTAATATGAAACTTTATTGTTTAGTGTCAAATGTCAAAGTGAAAAATGGCGGCTGGTAAGATGGGTTGGGCTGAAGCTGATTGAGAGAGCACGATAAATACTAACTTTTCCGATAAAGTACGATGGAAAATCATTTTGCACTACATCTGTACGGCTTTATAAGTTTAATTATTAACACCATTTATTATCGTGCCAGTTTTTACGACTACTCATGGTATAATAAAACCGGGCATGTTCTTCTCGTAGCAGCTAACGACGTCGTTGGGACGGTATTACGCCACAAGCTCGATACGTTGCCATCACGTGGAAATAATTACCCGAGCAAAATGTCTTTCACCTTTAACTTGCTTCAAAGAAAAGCAATTTCGGCGAAGTTAACTTTCCTCACAAACCATAATTATCTCATAATCGATGCAACATTATTGTGGAATATGGGCCTACACTCCGATTGTCTTCGTTCTAAGTTCATAAACAGTCGTAGAGTCTGTGCGGAAAGAGAATAGGCGTGGCGAAAAACGGAACTAACCTAACCTAACCAGTATGGCATTTTTTTTTTGCAAATACGGTAGAAAAGCATTACAGCGCCCCCCCTATTCAAATCCTATTCTCTTTCCGCACAGACTCTACTGCTCACTCAAATATTCTATATCTAACAAGAGAGCGGGAGGTACGTTTCGATACGGACTTCAAACGAAGTTTTTAAGAATGTTGGCCCTGGTCCCATCTCGGCTAGAACAACCCCGTTTTATTGTACCTTGTATCAACAGATGACAGAAGCTGTCAGGGCGAGGGGCGTACTCTCAAAATCTCGCGTATCGTTCGCCCACTAGTATTATACATTGGATACAATGATCGTTTAATAATTTGCTGCAACTGAGCGAGTACATTTGAAAGAAAACATAAAGGCTTTCATAAATTAAAGAGTTATACCACAGTATAATAGCAATAATTTTTTGGGTTCCGTACCAAAATGGTAAAAAAGGAACCCTTATGGTGCGACTCTGTCTGTCTGTCTGTCCGTCTGTCACAGCCAGATATCTCAGGATCAACTGGCGTTATCGATTTGAAATTTGGTATAGTGGTAAAAATCTCTAACCCTATTGGACATAAAAAATGTTATCGCTTTTTTACTTTTTTTTTTAAAGAGGGCCGAAGTGAGATGTCGATAATTAAAAGTAGGGTTATCTTATCATATTGAGTGCTTAATTCGTAGATTCCAAAACAATTTTTATTTATTTTCTTAAACATGTAGTTTTTTTATATAAGACAAAAAACGTTAAAAAATTATACCTTTCCCCCCTATTATCTCCGAAGTTACTGAATAGAAAAATGTGTAATAATTACCGATTATTAATATCATCCTGAATATAACAGAAAAAATATAACCGTTTTCCTAACTTGCATCATTTTTTAGAAATTCACAAATATACAAACTTATTTTGTCCGTTACTAAACTAACCGCGACAACAGTTTTACAAGAGCAAAGTTAAGTTTGTCTCTCAATGCAGTTTATCTTAAACTATTTAATTTTTTATCCCTTCGGCCACTTGGTCCGATCGGCTTGTCTACTGTTGGTTCGATTGATCGGATAATGAGGATTTCTCAAAGTCATATGGTCCTATTACCGAACTAATGGGATTTTTAATGTTTGTATCGACCAATCGATCGAACCATGCGACCTTTAAAATTCCTCGTTCTCCGACCACACAATATTTTATTCCTGATGGCTCGATCAGTACGATGGAATATTATTGTGGAACCATAATTGTTATTTTGTCATTTTGATAAATAGTAAAACTTAAACATGTCTCAACTCGAACCCAAAAGTACCTAGTTACATTTTGTATTATTGCGAGATTTCTACCTATCGCTTTAGGGATATGTATTGGGATCATTACTAGGGTTACACAGGTTTGAAATGAGTTCGTCATTTACACAATTGCCTCTTTTACGGGTTCAAATAAATCTCACAATAATTACACTTTTCACTTAAACTACTTACGAAACATTTAGTACTTACAAAAGAGGTTCGTACCTATGTCTACTCAGGTTTTACTAGCTAACTTACAAAACATTTGGTTTGTTTGGAATAGTCCGATCAATCGGTCATACAGGAAAAAAACCGACCTAATGGCCCGACTGATCGGACTGCAAGGAAATGTAATCGTCCTAGTTCGACACTCGGGCTACGAGAACCTTAAAGTTCGATCAATCGAACCAACAGTAAAAAAAAATATTAGTCGTCCGATCAATCGGACAAGCCGATCGGACTAAGTGGCCGAAGGGTTTTTTACTATCTCCGTTTATCTCCATATTTTTTATTATTATTATTTATTTTTATCAGGCCCGGTAAAAAAAGTGTAACTGTAAAGTAATAATTACAAAGACATGAAATGTGTGCTAAATACATACTATAAGTTTGTACGGAACCCTCGGTGGGCGAGTCCGACTCGCACTTGACCGGTTTTTCTTCCTACAAAAGGTACATCGCGCGGCTTGTATGTGTGCGCGCCGCCAACGAACGCACTACAAGTAAAGTTTTACGAATGCGTAAGACCTCCAGTACGAATCGCACCGGCGCCTCGACCTTGAATAGGTGTCGCGCGCTCCTAAACGGCCCAAGAGTGACTACTTGCAAAGTATAAAGACAAACATTCTTTTTTTTTTTTTTTTAGAAACTGACAAACTCGCAGCCCCTCCTGGGCGTAGCGATTGTCGGACCGGGTGGTTGGCCGTGGCGTTCCCTGGGGTCGAACCAGGTCGCTAGCCAGACCACCCTGAGTTGGTCGGACTGGGTGGGAGCCGGGAGTGCCTGGGGTCAACCAAGTAGTACGACTTTGGCCGTTTAGGAGCGCGCACGACGCGCGTCTGTGTGAGTAAACGCCATACTGTGGCAGTCGCGCGCGGTCGCAAATGCTTGCCTGTGGTGCGTCCGTACACGGCGCGCATGCACGGCGCGCACACATGCGCGCTCCCGATGTACCTTTTGTCGGAGAAAAACTACCGTATACCGTGCTACTTGTCTGTATTTATACTTTGGTTATACTCTTGTCGTCGTTGCTAATGGAGTGGCACTTCTCTCCATCTGGCCCTATCGAGAGCCACTCCCTTGACTTCCCTGTAGGGTAGGACATGACGACTTTCTCTTTTGTTTGTTTCGTGCAGCTTACCCTAGTTCTTCCCCTTCCGCACTTGTTATGTTAGTTATAAAGCTGTCATGTCGCACAGTTGATCAAACGTTTTTCCTCTTCTGTTTTCTATAGTTTTTAACAAACTTCTGCTTTCCTTTTTTGTGACCACGTATAGAAACAATTATTGGAATATCAAGAAATGCTTTTAGTTTTAATGTCGTGGGTCTGTCGTGACTCATGAGATTTATCATCTTTTATTACGAACATAATTAATACATTGCTTAGTTTTTTATTTACCTTCACCTAAGGCACACGATGGTAGCCTTTATAGTCACAATTAAAGCATCCTCCTCTTTCTGTCAACTAAAGTGCGAGAGTTTGACAAAAACTCGAAAACGCCATCAGAATATAAATATCGATTGAGTATAAAGGTATCGATATATTTCAAAGATGAAAATTACCAGAATCTGAAGATGCTTGATAAAGATTTGCAAAATATTATTTCTCTGTTTAAATTGTTGTTTAGTCGCGGCAAATTATTAGCTATATATATAATAAATAATAATATTAACATATTTTATTATAATTATAGCAGATAAGTTTTAAATTAGAATAGAAAAGAATTGTTGGTTATGAATATACAACAGTTCTGCTATAGAAAAAAAGCTATAAAACAAATACAAATAACTTTGGAAATAACCCTATGTTACTTGTACAGCCTAAGAAACATGTGTGCCTAAAAATTACTGAAATATAACTACACACTACCGGATTACCTACTATAATAAATGAGCAATATGAATTGTACACCACGGACTTGATTCTTAACAATCGTCGCCTTTGATTGGTTTTGTACGATCGATTGTACTGTCAGACAGCCATTCTTGAGCCACTTATCATTTAGTCGTGTTATTTTACGTAATTTGCGTTAGTATGATCAATTGATCATGTAGAGCATAGGCTGCAATGCATATGCAAGGGCTGGCGCAGCTAGGTCGATGTGATGATTTGGGCATAGTACCATCGCTAGGAATTGAAATTGATATTGTGATTTAAGTTTTGTTTTTCAAAAGCGATTGCGCCCCCTGGATGGCACCAACGCCCCCCAATTTCTTCCCTCCCCGGTCCTTCGACTATCCTCTTTATTACACTAACACCACGGTTTATATTCCGATACTTTCAGTGTTGTTAGTTAGTGAGTTTTGGTTATCACCCGACGATATGCGAATATTTGCATCATTATAAACGTTCGCGTTCGTATCAAATTATACGAATGGAATGTGAATGTACGCAAGTCGTGTCCTGTCTCGCCGCCGCATGCGCAGTGCACGAAAACTTACCAATTAATGAATTCTGACCAATAAAAGTGTAAAAGTTATGATTATAAAAATAAATTTAACGCTATGAAAATAAGTTTAACGCTATTCCCTAACATTCGCATTCGAATATTCTCATCTTGGACATTCTAATTCATATTCGCGAATGTGAAAAAGATTACGCTGACGTCCCTGATCCCTAAATCCTTTACAGCACTCACTTGGTTATATTATACGGCTAAATTACGAAAATTGATAATGATAAGTGACTCAACGAATGCTACACGCCACTGTACAATTATTATAGGGTGGAGTGTCAAACAGAATTTTGTCAATGTCATATTGTAACCGCACCAAAAAGTTGCGTAATTTTATAAATAATTAGGGAAAAATAATTGAAAAATCTAGCTATATACTTTTAGCCCTCGGCCGTTGAAGAAAAAATAATCTCATACATTTTATAAAATTTAATTTTTTTTTTTCTCGGCAACCATTTTATTCTTTGAAAGAAACATTTTTGTTACATTATTATTATGCAGTTCGAAAAACGAAACACGTTTTATTTAATTAAATAAGATACTATCTTAAAATACTTCATGTAGCAAAATTGCTGTCAAAAATCATTTACAACGCATTTATAAAATCATAAAAATGGTATTTTATTTAAAAACGTGTTTTTGGGCTAAAGTGGGTCTATATCTAGAGGTAAATAATAATAATAATTAAACATTCCCGTAACAAAAAGATATCGTTCAAAGACTAAAATGGTTTTCATGCAAAAAAAAACAAATTAAAATTTTATAAATGTATGAAATTATTTTTGCTTCAACTGCCGAGTAGAGGGCTATAAGTATATAGCTAGATTTTTTTTAGATGTTTTTCCCTAATTATGGATAAAATTACGCAACTTTTTTGTGCGGGTCCAATATGATATTGATAAAATTCGGTTTGACGCCCCACCCTACTGTATAGGGGCATTCCAAAAGAATGTCGGGTACGTGACGCCATTTTTTTCATACTTCCAACAACGTTAGGAAGTACATTTTTGGTATGTCAACAACTTGGTTTCTGAATTGATAATGTCATTTAGGACTTTTTATTTGTTTTTAAGGTAGCTGCCATAGCCGTCACGTGACCGACAAAGTAGACGTTTTCGTGGAATGCCCCACAACCGAACACGCTGTTAACTGTACATTTGTAAACGAATGTCAACTTTATTGCAAAGTGTTGACGTGGTCAGTTAACAGTGGCTTCGTTTCTACTATAAGTGTGGAATATAGCCTATTATAAACATACTATTTTTCTATGGCAAAACTGTATTTTAGACTGTGGCATACGGCTGCGGCATTCCTTAAGCTGGTCTCACACAAAAACAGAGACGACACCTCTTCGGCGGGTTTCCTACACTTTTAATTTACTTCGAAGTACAGTCAGATCCAGATATTCGACACGGACAAAAGTTCAAAATAATCTACACATTTATTTGTTTAAAGCGATGCGTCTGCTAGCAAAATCTAATGTTTGTATATGTGGAGAGCATAAAACCACTGTGGGCAATAGCATCGTTAGGCCTCATTTACACGGGGCGAGAACTCGTCTGCGGTTCTCATTACATTGCGGGCTTCCTAGGTACAATGAGTGCATTCGATCGATCGAACGCCGCAATGTAATGAAACTCGCATACGAGTGCTCGCCTCGTCTAAATCGGGCCTTACTCTTTTTTCGTAGTACCTTATTCCTATCTGAACGGTTAGACATTGGGCTCATCCATATATTACGTCACACGCATAGGGATGGGGGGGGGGGAGGTGTGCCTACCCAAATGTGACAGCCTATGTTAAAAATATGGAATATGTTAGGAAAACATAGGGGGAGGGGAAACGCGAAATGAGAAATCTTGAAAAATCTGAAAAATAGTGTGACGTAATTTATGAATGGTCACCCTTTCATAAAAAGTAACTGATTCGATGTGTCAGAAGGGTTACTTGCCGCAGCCGCGTCCCACGCAGTCTCATATTACTGTAGATATAGATATGTTAAGCGACATACGTACTAAAATGTATAACAAACATTTATTCTTCTATCTAGATGTATCAAAGATTATATCACGCACTTGTACATATTTATTTATATACAATGTGTTGCCTGTACTAGGAGCAAATAATTAAAACGTAGATTGTAGTCCCCAAACTGAACCACATTTGTTCAGCGACATTTAAAAATAACTTGTTTTAATTTTTAGTATACTATAAAGTTTATTTGAAGCCGTAATGTATTGTGATGTTTTTTTTTATGTTTGTAGCGTGACAAGTGACGTCAATTTGACTGATGTTAACTTACATTGAAAATACTATTTAATTTGTATGAAAAAGATAAAATCTAAACATCAAATAATTTTTAAAAGTAGTTGAACAAATTTTTTATTGTTTGATGAGTATAATCTACATTTTAATTATTTGCTCCTGTTACAGGCAACACCCGGTATACTAATAGTCGATATATTTCTAAGAGACAATGTACGTCAGAATAAGAGGTTTATATTTCTATCACGCTCTGGCGTGTAGCTGTCTCGGGACTCCAGCGATGTGGGAAAGAGAAAGAAAATCGTCTAGTACTCGTATGTTAGAATTCTCGAATTGTTTCTAGTATGCCTTAGTTTATTACAGGCAAATTGATGAGTTCATATAATGATAATTTTAAAATAGAAATACATTATATCCGAATTTTATTTTTAATCAATTTAAATACATATTGTAGAATATGTATTAGTAATGTTAAATCAAAAAAATAATTCAAAATAATCATGTCTTTCTTTCTAATTGTGTTCATATTCAGAGTGAAAAAGACAAATGTAAAATAAATCAGATTGCACTGTTATTGTACTGCAAGAAATTATTTATATGTGAATCTATCATGTTTTATAAAATTATTTAATTGAATTATGAAAAAATGGCTTATCAGACAATTTTGTATTAAAATGTTAGATAATAGAGTCTTATTTTCGCAAATATACTAGTATACATGCAATAGAATGTTTTATTGTATACACTTTAAAGGAAAAAAATACTTAATATTCAAAAGACGGAGGAAATATTAGGGATATATAAGGATAGGACCTATGATCGATCTTAATTTTTTTATGACGCCATTTTAATATTAAATAAAAAGTACAAAAGAATTTTCTGCGATATGATAATTCGCTTAAGTGTTTCTGCGATTAAAGATTGGCCTCTTGGACCTATAAAAGATGATTCGATTAGCGTCCGTCATAGTCATTTTGCTCATAGACAACACGTGTTTGAAACATAATATGTTCCTTTATTATAGGATATGTAGAATGACAATATAAATCAATAATATCAATATGCCGTAAGGCGAATAGGTACGGGGCGGCAACGTTGACCATATAATTGGCTATTTGACAACTTTTTTCTGTGATATGTTATAGAAACACCTCTCAATAATAGAAATATTAGTGAAAAAACCACTTCAATATCATAAAAACTCACCGAGATACTACAATGTTAAAATCACATTTTCAGACTACGAAATACGTCCCGAAACGCTTCCTACTGAAGCCCATTATAACGTGATGTCACGAGACACGTTGTTGGGGGAAATCAAGAACTTTGTTCTGCAATTATGTTAAAACTTGCGTTTATCGTAACGATTTCATAGCAAAAGTTACCATAAAGTTTATGGGTTATTAATAGTCAGGCCGAGATCGCACATGTTTGCGGCTCACTCCGACCTCGCTCGGGCTCAGCTAAGTTTCTTGCCGGAGTCTTCTTAGCTGGGCTAGGTTTTTAGCGAACCGGCACCTAAAACTCCCATTAGTTCGATTCACAAGTTCACATAAGGACAGGATGACCCGAGTCACCCTTCCCGCTGGTCCGCTGCTCACTCTGAGCAATCAGCGCAAAGTCAAGGTGACCCTGGCCAAACGACCTGGTTCGACTCCAGGCGTTCAGCCCCCACCTAGCCCGATCATATCGAGGTGGACCGGACGAGGTGTCCTGGTTCGACCCCAGGCACCCCGGCACCCACCCAGTCCGACCCAACTCAGGGTGGTCTGGCTAGCGACCTGGTTCGACCCCAGGGAACGCCACGGCCAACCACCCGGTCCGACAATCGCTACGCCCGGGTATGGGTTGCGAGTTTGTCAGTTTCTAAAAAAAAAACATGTTTGCGGCTCGGGCTGCAAGCGAGGGACGTAAATATGCGATCGAGGGCTTTCTTTATTACCTCCCGTGTTGTACATCATTTTATGATGAAAGCGGCTTTTTTCGTACGCGTAGCGTGCGGCAAAAACCACTTTATGGCCAGGTGTGGCATAAATACTATTAACAGCTTTTAATAATGTTATACTTTTAAAATGGACTTTCCCACCGAACTTTACAGGCTCATAAAAAAAAGTTACACGTTAAGTGATCTTATGTAATTTTTACATATTTCAGTTATAGTCAAGTATCCAATTGACACACGAAAGCTGCGCGCGAGAGGTAAATATTCGAGGCAGAAAAGCGCTGGTGTCTCCAGTCACGGTTATCACTTTCGCAACCTAAAATTTCGTAGCCATTGGGGAAATGGGCACGTAGGGAATACTCGTTCCGAACATAGCGCTTACTGAACGGGTTCCCGGTGTTAAGTGCTATAGGACAGGGTCTCGAACCAAGGCTTATCGTGGTCAACCACGTTTTCCCGTAGTTTTCCTCCAAATGTTAATAATAACACAGTAATTTAAATAAAATAGCTTTATTCAAAATAAAATTCTGTGTACAATCATTTGTGTTATACAAGAAATAATAACTAAGTACGTTGAGTAAATATAGATTAGACGTGGAACAAAAAACACAAAATAGGCACGTTAGTTTTTGGCTAAAAAATACGACTTATCAACTATTCAAGCCCTAGCACACTAACATTTACCGATGGCATGGCAAACACAGTTTAAAAACAGAGATAGCGAACGTCAATACGTAACACACCGCCTATGACAGTAACCCAGCTAGCACAGAAGCTATGTTTCTACAGCTTTTTTAATGCTTGACCCCTCGTATCTTAACACATTCACTGTCTGTGAGCCGTATGGGTCACGGCACGCCTCTATTACAAAGCCGTAAGGTTTACAATTCAGATTCGGATAGTGACGCAAGGTTCCGCTTAATTTAAATTTGAAGTTTAACAAATTGCTTCCCGAAAATTTGAATGATACGAGAGGTTTAATTAGTGGCATAGTGGCTGTTTAACCAGCGCCCAATTTGTGTCCGTCAAGATAGCGTACACCGTAAAGATATTCAGAATCTAATGCTGCCAATAAATAGTACCCAAATAGTACCGACGAAATACCTAGGTGAAAAAAATAGTACCCTTAAACTTTTCGAAATATAAGGCCTGTTCACGGTGTACGCTACCGGGCGTCAAGCTGGCGTACACCGTTTGTATCTCTGGAACGGCTTTGTTTTTGGAAACGATTTATATCTCAAAAAATAGTACCCAAATAGTACCCTAGGGCCCTAAAATTTTATTTCTCTAGCTATCGTAGAAGCCGAGATATTCCATAACTTAACGGTGTACAAAATTTCACACCGTCAAGCTGGCGTACCCGGGAATTCCTTATAGAAAGAGCTCACTATATCTCGGCTTCTACGATAGCTAGAGAAATAAAATTTTAGGGCCCTAGGGTACTATTTGGGTACTATTTTTTCAAAAACAAAGCCGTTCCAGAGATACAAACGGTGTACGCCAGCTTGACGCCGGTAGCGTACACCGTGAACAGGCCTTATATTTCGAAAAGTTTAAGGGTACTATTTTTTTCACCTAGGTATTTCGTCGGTACTATTTGGGTACTATTTATTGGCTGCATCAGATTCTGAATATCTTTACGGTGTACGCTATCTTGACGGACACCCCAATTTCCGCCTAGGTCTACAAGGGCCTGGCCAGCCTAGAGGGTACCCAGCGGTGGACCCTTCATATAAGCCCAAAAGCATGGCTTGCCTTTTCAATACCAAGTGCCTAGGGGCCCTAAATACGGGCCTGAGTTTAGCTGTTATGCAGCTTGTGTACTACCTGGGTGCGCTGTCATCCAAGCCCTGAAATGTTTGTTCTTTTTTACTAAAAACGGCGTAAGCAACGCGGGCTCGCCCTGCGCGCTTCTCGCCTATTTCCTATAGCTTTGTCTAAACGTACTCGTCGGCCGACTATGTTCTTACACTGTGGCGTGGCAACGGTAGGGTCTGGGCCTTGATAAATGTTTTTTATAACTGCATTCTGATACCAAAGCCTGCTGACCTATGATAGTCGATTTGATTGCGGTATATCCTATTAATTAAAATTATAAACGTGAAAGTTTGCTAAGATGGCTAGAGATTTGGATATTGGTTAGTAAGGCGGAAACAATTGTTGAATGGATTGTGAAATTGTTCATACAAGTCCTGGACTGGATCAGGATACTTACTAAACCGACTACCATAGCCCCTGTGTGCTCATAGACCACTTTGTCCATTGTCCACACGATTACTACTACATCGTACGGTTTGGTCATCGGAATATAATGTATGGAAGGATAACGTCTCACAAAATTGACGCTGTGACTTTGGCCCCATAACGCCCATTTATGACAAATATTAGTACATATTAAATTGAGAAGTCTTCGTTTTGGATAGGTTGCATATCGTTTAAAAGACAAAAATCTGTGATTGGTTACAAAGCTACTGACGTGAGAATTTCATTTGCCGCTATAGTTTTTCTTTAGTACTAAGTAGCTAGCTAAGTATTCCGTGGGGCCGCTTTCGACCGTCGGTTACAGTTCCATACTTATTATATTTCGATGGGTCTAGTTCAAAAATATATATACGTATTTCGATTAAGATCCACAGACATAAATTCCGAAATGTATACATATTTTTAGACGGAACTATTATTTCCCTTCACAGTTGCTTACTATTCATACTCGATGCCATAATCATATGAGCGGGTATACCCGCTCATGTAACATTAACATTTACAACAAACATAAAATTAAATAAGCTTTAACAAATAGCAATAAATAGTTTTGGACACACGCAACAAGGAAAATAATTTATGACAACATATTCTCTTTGGCAATATTAGCGGAGCGCGGCGATGACTACTCGAATGCACAGTTTGGGAAACCCTGTGTTAAAATGAAAACAACATGAAAAGTTTACTAAATAAGTCATCAAGACTTTGTACAAGTATTGAAGATGCTTGGAGCCAAAACAAACAATTTTGTTCCACCATTCCTATGAGACAGAATTTGAGTAAAATTTAGGTATTGCGATTGACACAAATATTTACCTAGATAATATTTTCTTTTCAGAAAAGGCAAGGAATTGATTATGTCGGTTCTCTATATACCTGAGGACTATAGTATATGGTCGGTATATTTAGGTATATGTGCTTTTTATTTAAAATGTCCTCTTAACTAGCAATTAACAGGTCGTCACAAAACTGACGATTAGACGGTATTTGATCATAGCTTAAGTTTCACCTATTAACCGCACATTTTAAAATAAAAATACCATTCGTGAAAAGTATCATTCAGCCAATCAAAATCTCTTGTATAAGATTTTATCCCCTGAAGTGGGCTAATGCTGTTAAAGAATACAATACCATTGAGAGGTTAACCGCAAATTAGGATAACGAGAATATAGTTTCAGAAAAGTATAACTGCCTTGAAAGATTATTAGATTATAGATTCTATTTACTAGACAGTAAAGTGTTATTAGCCCATTAGCCCACTTCAGGGGATAAAATCTATATCTGTGGTACGATTCCATTGGGTGAATGTCTAGACAATGTTTAATACCTAAAACAGGGTATGGTGCATACCTCAACTTCCTCCCAAACAAATTTGCACACCTTTTTCTTTGTAGGACTACACAAGACCCCAGATTTACTAATGGGGATTTCTATAGACTTTATATTAGTATATAACTGTAGATATGCCACATATGAGCCACGTGATCAACATTACAGTTAGCAGGTACTTAAAACAGCGCTAATATAAACATTCGTTACAAAGCAAATTCGAATACAAAAATAACAATCAATACAACTATGCTTGGCAACTTCGTTGGTGACACTCCCATTTACCCGACGACCGACCCAGCCGGACCGGAGGCAGCCTCCGTCGGTCGCTGTTCGTGTTGGCAGTAACTTGTGTAAGTAGTTACGGCTGCACATAACACAAAGCCAGTGGCGGCGTAAGCCAGTCGGGTACCCGGGGCGGAAAGGTCTACTTTATGATTTTTCGGCCGAGGGGCGGGGGGGGGGGGAGGATTCGGCACGGCATCCCCGCGTCACGCCCCAATGCTTGGCACCCGGGGCGGACCGCCCCTGCCCCCCCCCCCTCCCCTTACGCCGCCATTGCAAAAAGCACACATGGGAGTGTCAACAACGAAGTTGCAAACCATAGTACAGAGCCTAATGTCTTATTTAGTAAAGGCATTGAGAATCACAAATTCATTTATTTTGAGTAAAATAGCTGTTGCCTCTTAAATAAGTCAATGTTTTATTTCGGCTGCCTTTATTTACGAAAAACTGCTATTATAAGCTAAATAAATGTTTTTAAGGTTATTATTAATGTGTATTTACTAAATAAGGCAATAAGATTACCTACAAACAAAATAGCATTATTTAAATAGAGCTTCTCTCAACTAGGTCCACTAGAGTCACAAACTATTGCTAAGTAACACTATAACAGATAAAAATCACATTTCCACAAGTATCATACACAAAATTTAACAAGCCAATAAAATCGTCTAATTTAACACCGAACTAAATAGGATATAGTTTATTACGATACACAACCAAAAACTCACTGCAAGTACAGAGTAACACTTAATAATATAATATTAAAAAAATGATCCGTTTTCCCTAGGATGGCACCGTGAAACCACTTGAAAAAGGTTCACGCCCTCCTCATTTGAACGACACCCCAGTGTGGGTTAACTTTGCACAATGGAATCGTTTTTGAGAGGCAATTCTAAATCAAATCAAATCAATAGCTAATTTATTCTACATATAATTTCGTGTATCATAATCACACTCACTGTTGCTTTAAGATCAGTGTCAAATGAATTTCACTTGATGACTACCATAAAATATTTTTAACAATTAAATTCTCTCTTTGGCTAACGAATAAGCACTTAATGCTTGAGCTTTTTATAATAATTTTAATTTAATCAAATTTGACTAGCAATTCAGTAATGAATCGTACTGCCGATATGTTCTGTGTTTACTATTTTAAGCGGAAATTGACCTACTGTAATATTTCTAAACGTGTACAGTATAATAATGTATTATCTGTTTTATTGGTCTCTAATCGTCGGTATAATTCTATAAAATTAACGCAATATATTAATATTGGTATTTTTACACAATACATTGAGAAGCATGTTATGTAGACGGAACTTGCATTATTAACCACATTGGCTTTCCTTTCAAATATCCTATTGTCGTGCATAGGCCTCTTCATATGGAAGTTTATAGTTTGCAATTTTCAAAAACATAACGTTGTACAAACATTTATGACGATGACTCACTCTAATCATCGTGAACGAGTGTTCACTCTCATCTATACAAACACAGCATTAATTTTATAAAATTATCTACGTATCACATGTATGTAGTTTTCGAACGAAGAGTGTAGTCTACTGTAATCTTAAAAACTGTTAAAGCGACTAACTACGTAAATAGGCGTTTCATATTCCGCTAAAATCTAATAAACTCTTAAGATTATTGGCAACAATTAGCCTCCAAAATCTGTCGTCGGTCTATAAATTACCTACATATTAAATAGTTTTAGCATATAGGTAAATATAGATAAGGACGAGTACAGACATGCTTGTAAGTCATACTGTTCAAACGCAGACATCGTTCAAAAGCATGTTTAAAATATTTTCAATGAGGGTGTTTAGAAATCATAAACCTACCAGCTGGCAGCAGATCGGCGAAAGGTCTTTTTGACAGGTGTCAAGATCCACCAATCACACCACAGATTTTGACATCTACTGCCAAACAGACCTTTTGCCATCCTGCTGCCAGCTGGTGGATGTCTGATTTTTAAATACACTCATTGCGTTGCTCCGGTCGCATGAGACGGCGAGCGAATGTCTGACGTCACCTTTACATATAGCTGTTATGTTATGATCGTATACGGTTACCCAATCTTATATAAGCGACCGGAACAATATAGGTAACTACTGAATATAAAAATTGTGCGATTACACTAGCCCTCATAAAGTTATTGTTTGCAGCTGTGCATGTCTATACTTATTTAAACGTGTACATTTGTTAGGCTATTGCAAGTATCTACAACAGAATCCTACTTTATTAGAGAATCAAGTAATAAAGTGTTATTTATATTATAGACCTTATCAAGTAAGTGTCATGGGCGTTGTTGGGTGAATCGAAAGAAAGCGAAGCATTTTGGAATTTGATTCCAGAGGCACCGCCCAGCTGAGACCGCCTACAGCCGGAATGCCGCCGAAGAGACCGGATTTGCATCCCACATTTTCATCTAGCACATGTACCTAACGTTTAGGCTTTTCATCAATCGGTTTAATCAGGTCGAAATACATAACGTTATAAATTCAGAATCAAAAAAGTAGATTATGAATGTGTGTGTCACTCAACAATTTAGAATGAGATAGTGAAGTAGGAGACTCAATCTAAACGTTAGGACATTTGTGTAACATGGTTATCCGAATTTAAATATCATAATATGACATCTGCATTAATATTATTATCAATTCAAAATTCAACTGAATTCCGGCTGCGTGAGGCCATCTTAAAACCCTTATCCGGTTAAAAACCGCGACTTCTGTTGGAGTTCTTATAATCATATAACTTTTTACGAAGTACGCGCTAGACCATAAACATAAGCTACACCGACCGATCGCAGTCTGCCGCAGTCCGTACAGTGCGCTACACCATTATATTCTATGCGATACGAAATGTCAATAAACAACGTCACAATCGAGGTGGGTCCTAACACTAAGTACAGCTCTCGAGCTTAGAAGCAAGTTTTGGTATTCGGGTTTTTTCATATTTCTCATTCTTTAGTTTAGACCTCTTGACGACCCTTTATCCCCGACATAATTTTATTTCTTTCCAACATGTATAAGTCTGAGAGCAACGAAACATCGTGTTGAAAATAGGCTATTTGATGTAGTGGTCGGATTAGGTACCTAGTTACCATTTCACAGAACTTCGGTGCATAAGCTTAATATGGATGTACCTTTTAACCCCGGGCATTCATATGAGAAGTTTAAAGTTTATTTTTGCGTCTTATTTAAATTTTGCACAGTAAATACTATGTCAATAATATTGACTGTGAAAATTTTCGAGTCCCGGAATCCCAAGTCTTATCCATGTTTTGTTCAATGTTTAAGGTCATTCACCCGAAATGGCACTACCTAATCTAGGTAATGACGACAGACCAAATCAGCTTCTTTTTATGAAGTGTCAAAACGCTCAGAAAGTATGCAGTTTAGTATGAAATACAGCCAACAAATACGCCAGCCTATTATATGTACTTAGGGCTCAATCTTGATAGCAGAACCAAACATCTTAAAGTTATACCATATTAATATAGTGCAGCCAAGTATTCATCTACTTATAATGTCCCAAGTATGTAGCACCCAACTGTGTAAGCTTATACAGCCTCTAGTTTGAGTGCTATACGGGTGTGTTACTTGGGAGTAGCACAAAGTTTGCACAATTGCCTTCGATGTAACAACCAGCATGTTTAGCAGAACATACGTGCTATATAGACTGCGATGGTCGGTACAGCGCGACAAATACAACACTGACTCTAAACATATCTAGCCAAATATCACGTGATCAAGGCGGGGTAACAGCAGCCCGGTACTATAATCTCACATCGTTCTCATTAAACCAAAAATCACAAATACACGACCGCTCTCGAGTTACCTTACAAGGGCGTAACAACAATAGCCAATGAGAATGCGCATAGGTCGCGCTGCGTTACAGATACGCGTTCGCATTGGATATCACTATGCTGAGTAGCGGCCGGCTTGTCCTAGCAGCGCTAAATTTTCTATGACTGCAAGTTTGTAGGACGATACCGGCGACCGTCACGGACTATTTAATATCCATGGTACATTAAATTCGGGTATGTTCTTCCCGAGAGAACTTACGTCACGTAATGTTGCATATGTATATAGGTTTGAATATGTTTATCATCATAAGCAAGTCAAGTTCAGACGACGTCACCAGCTTTCACAGGAAGGCTATGCCTGGTTTTACTGTATCATGGTTATATGGAATGGCGTAGCGACACGCATATACTTGTATAAATAATACAGCGCTAAGAAATAGACTTCCAAATAGGCGCGCGGGTCGAATGCTCTCGGAATCTTAGGTAATTAAGTGTCTTTGTAAATAACTTTTTTCTATATAACAGTGCTTTAAAAGTGAGGTCTAAATATTAGAAAAACGACTTTATAACTAAAACATAAGCATTTTCGCCCGTCATAAGGCTAACGCCTTCTTCGGGTCTGGTTCAACTCACGCAACTAATTGTTTAAAAATCCTCTTGAATGAACAATAGGGCTGTTTTTCCACCACAGATGTGCGAGACAACTAAGCGGTGAACCAAACTTTTCCACTGGGTGCAAAGTTAAGATGAGCTATGAAAATAAACGATCCCTGTTGGTGATCACATACAGCTTCGCAACTTAGCACATTTCTGGTGAAAAACAGCCTTACCAGCCCAATTACGATTTCGGCGGCGAGCGGCAGCGGTTAGCAGCGGCCGTAGGTGGGAGTGAGAGACCGCGATCCGACCTCTCGCTCCCACCTATCCGCTCACCGCTGCCTCACGCCACGGCGTTAGACCGGTAACGGTACGTCGTTGCTCGCCAGTGATGTCATACTCAGTGACACCCTTGCGAGGCAGCAGTCAACGCGAGGCAGTATTTAGTGTGGTCTGCCGCTCTTGCCTCGCTGCGGGCTTCCGGGAACGGAGGCGAGCCCGGGGTAGTCGAGGCACATGCCGAAGCTCCTGTCCCGGACATTCCGCTTTAGGTATTCCGATATGTGCTGCACTATCAGGTCGATGGCCACTGGAAAGGAACATGGTAAACTCGTTAGTAAAGTATACTCGTATAAGTTCTCTTTTTACACAATATAAAAACAATTAGAAGGAGATTACGACCATATTATTCAAAACATTTATTCTCCGGATAGGTTTAGTGGCAAGTGTGAATCTATCAGCTTTGCGGAAAAACACTTTTATAGGGTAATTCATCGTCACTAGTCAATTTCGTCCCTGGTAGGACAGAAGTTTGTTTATTACTTAGAACAATTGTAGAGAATCGACCTGTTCCTTGGTATCTTGTGATTCTATAATATGCACTTATAGCCCACGATCATGCTATATAACGTACACCCATAGAGACTCGTATTTCTAATACTCGACCCACACTTTGTCCCGAGTTCCTTGTCCTAAGAATGTATCAGTCCTCCTCGTATTTGCGGCAATGTATCTCGATCTCTTCTCCGCTCTGGCCAACGTGTGGGTAGACCCGCGTGACCTTTGCTCGTAAATTGTCGGTACTGTGGCCGACTTTTTATTAAAGCAGTCGTAGTAATTTTAGGTTACAAGCACCATTTGAAATGAAGCAGAAAATTTGTACACGCCTATAAATGACCAGCAAGAAAATTAGGTTTTCAAAGCTCTTATTTCGGTGATGTCCAGATGCAAACACTAACGATAAAAATCCGTAGGAACCTATGGGCGTATAAATAAAAAACCGTTTAGGTTGCACACTTTATTACGATATAAACGCCCGGTAAACAACTAAATGCTTCGACGACGAACATACACATATACGTACAAGTCTTAAAATTGGGACAGTCATGCTTAGATTAAATCGTTCAGTAAAATTGTGGACAACGTTGACAATGTTGTCTAAATTACGAACAAGCGCGGCACCGCCACCGTGTCTACAAAACAAAGTTCATACTTTCTAATGTTTATATACACAATAACTTAAATTTCGATATTAGATTATCATATATATGGAATACTGCAAGGACATAACACACGGTTAGAATGAAAGCAACCTAATTCAAAAAAATTGATAAATCACTTTCTATATTAAAGCGACTTAAAACGGTTTTATAGTCTGACTACGCTAAGTTTGCAGAGGTCGAAAAAAGGATTAATTAAAAAATATATATATGGGAACATGAAGAAACTACAGCAAGAGGATTATTTTTTAATCTTGGTACTTGGTAATGTTTTTTACCTTTGTTACAAAAGGTGTCTACATACCTACTGATAGATATCTGGGTCAGTCTTGCACATATCTATCTAGTTCCAACTAAACTAAGCGATCGATTTGTTGCAGGGTCTTGGATAATGTCATAATGTATTCAAGCATTGCTTAGTTAGGTTAGATTATATCGATTTGTGCAAGACTGTCCTGAATATTTATTTCAGTAGGTTTGAAGACATATTGTATACTTATTAAAAGGAAAGATATTTGCCAAGTATCAAGACTAATCAATCCTTTTTCTTGTGATGTTGCCATATGATTTTTTTTAATAAAACCTTTTTTTGGCCTCTGCAAACTTAGCGTAGTCGCACTCTAACACATTTAAACAATTTTGAATTAGGCCGCTTTCATTCTAATGATGCGATAATATAAAGAATACTCGTACACATGTATGCCACGAGTATTTGTATAAGGTTAATTAGAAAAAGTACGCCATAGGGGTGCCTATTTCGTGAAAATAGGCACCCCTAGGAAAACTATGAACATTACAAGGTTATGTGTACCAACTTGAAGCGTGTTTAGCTTGTTGCAGGGCCTCGTTTAAGTAGTTCGGTGATATTAGTCCGGTTCATATACATTAGTTCGAACCGGACTAGTATCACCGAACTACTGAAACTAAGCCTGTTGCACGAATATAAAGCGTCACTACTTACAAAAAACTCGTATCTAAAAACTTCGTAAAGAAAAACGTCAAAAGTGACATACGAACTTCATATATACTTACAGCATTTTTACTTGCAGTCAGTATCAAGTACGTGGTTTTTTTAAGTAATGACGAAATATTGTTTTAGCCATCTCTATTATTCTGACGTAGGGGTTCTTACCCTAACTAATCTTATACAATATTTTCTATAGTAACTATCATGATTAAATGTTTTGTAGATACGTTAACAACCGCGAAAAATTACTTTACGGAAAGGTAACAAACTAGTGTCCGTCAAGATAGCGTACACCGTAAAGATATTCAGAATCTGATGCAGCCAATAAATAGTACCCAAATAGTACCGACGAAATACCTAGGTGAAAAAAATAGTACCGTTAAACTTTTCGAAATATAAGGCCTGTTCACGATGTACGCTACCGGGCGTCAAGCTGGCGTACACCGTTTGTATCTCTGGAACGGCTTTGTTTTTGGAAACGCTTTATATATCAAAAAATAGTACCCAAATAGTAACCTAGGGCCCTAAAATTTCATTTCTCTAGCTATCGTAGATGCCGAGATATTCCATGACTTAACAGTGTACAAAATTTCACACCGTCAAGCTGGCGTACCCGGGAATTTCTTATAGAAAGAGCTCATTATATCTCGGCTTCTACGATAGCTAGAGAAATAAAATTATAGGGCCCTAGGGTACTATTTGGGTACTATTTTTTGAGATATAAATCATTTCCAAAAACAAAGCCGTTCCAGAGATACAAACGGTGTACGCCAGCTTGACGCCCGGTAGCGTACACCGTGAACAGGCCTTATATTTCAGAAAGTTTAAGGGTACTATTTTTTTCACCTAGGTATTTCGTCGGTACTATTTGGGTACTATTTATTGGCTGCATCAGATTCTGAATATCTTTACGGTGTACGCTGTCTTGACGGACACACAAACTACTATCTGATTATCGAGTAGGAAACGCGATCAGATAACATGGTGTAGACAGAATTACGAAACATACCTAACGAGAAAAAATAGTAGATTACACACCAAGGGTGGTAAAAGCAGATTGCCTAAAAATGCAAGTCAATAATGACAATGCAAGACGCGAACTATATTGGTATGGAATAAGTAAACATGCGATCAGAAATTTTCTTTATCACCACCCCCGATGTGACTACAATTTAATTTTTCTTCTACGCCGGCTAGAAAGCGCGATTTTCTGCCCTAGAGCGGTTTTGCTTACGACTCGGGGATGCGTACACATTTATGTATTGATATGTTAAAACAAGCAATAGCTTAACATACATAAGAGCTAGGTAACTTACTTACAACAATACAACTTAATAAGCATATTATTCATAACATAACTTATAGTAATTACATAAATAATGACGGAACCAAAAAAAAAAGATAGCCATTTTTAAGCTAAAAGTTAAATAACATTTTGTAGTCGGCTCGGGTACATACTATGATCGCATTTATCGTAGTGGATAAAGCATATTTTGTCACACGTACTTCCCATGGGCGTTCTATCAATGGTGATAAAGGTGACCATCATAGGGCCAGGAGGCCTCATCATGTACAAGCCGAAAATAGCATTTAATTGTGCATTTAAAATGTCTAACTTAAATTACCAAACCGACTGTATCTTATCTGTAAATAAATATAAGTATTTAGCAATAATATTGCTAATAAGTTTAGTGTAAGTACATTTTAGGCGAATACAACCAGACAACATAATGACTAAAGTTCACATTAGTTACACAATTTGCTGATAATTGCACGATAGCCGAAATTTAATCATCATTTAACCAAAAATCGTTGGAAGTAATAACGAGTATGACGATGCACCAAGTCGAAAAAATTAAGCAACTTAAAGTACGCTGACTTTGCGGTTACGCAATGACGCGAATTAGACAAACTAGTTTAACAAATAAAGTCATTGGAAACTATCGATGAAATTTTATCGAGATAACTTTGCTCTATATTTTAAACTACATATTGTGAAAACCAAACGTTTTTAGGGTTCAGTACCCAAAAAGGAAAAAACGGAACCCTTATAAGATCACTTTGTTGTCCATCTGTCCGTTTATCTGTCAAGACCGTTTATCTCGGGAACGAGTATCGAGTTGAAACTAAAACCATATATTCAGGTCTATGGTCCCTTGAAGCTGTAAAAAAAATCATACTTCTAAGTTAACGTAAAAAAAGATATGGCCATTTATGTCGCAAAAAATGTACATTTCGACCCTCTCAAGGGAACCAAAATTTATAGGGTACTTTCCGTTCCGTTTCCGTAAAATTATAGGGAAATATCTGATAACTATACAGCGTGGAAATCCAATACAGACAAATATTGAAACAGTGGTCAGCATAGGACCTAAGAAGTATATTTAGATAACTTTTGCTTAAAACTACAATGAAAATATTTACCATACAAAATAATTCGGCCCGCAATGTAACGCAACACATTTAAGTTGACAAACACGCTCGTTGACAGTTACTTTAAAAAAGCTCGTATCTCGCACTGTCTCTGTGCCAAACTGTCAATCTAGTTCGCCTAATTGTAGCGTTCAGAATACGTACGTTTTGCCCCTCAACGCACCGTCAGCGTATTCCAAGCTTAGTATGGTCGATCCTACGAACTACACGTGAGATGCGAAACGCGGATGGGACAAGCCGGGGTTGCATCACATACATCGCTCGTGCTTAGTTACCCAGGTCATGACTTTCAGGGCGTGAATGACAGCGCACTTAATGACATGGACAGTGATTGTGTCCGATCGTATCCGCGTTGGTGAACAATGTTTTTAAATTGTGAGGAAAGATACACTACCACGACGCCACATTGTCGTGATCGGCTCTTAGGATATGCGGCTCTCGAGCGCTTGCTATATTCGTGCCTTTCTGTAATCACGACAAAGTGTCGCGAGTGGCGCTGTGCACCATGCTTCTAAGATACCAGAAAACGAACTCTGATTAATTGACTGAGAGAATGCCTCTAATCTAAACACTAGGCGCTAATTGAACTCCATTCGGTGTCGCTTAGTTACGGAACAAAAGAAAAGTAACAAAGGCAAGGGTAAGACGAGATATTAACACACTAGCCAGCATCTCTATCACAACTGTGACGCGCGACTCGAAACAGACGTGACAGGCGAAGTCGCTCCTGTAGGCGTATGATGCTACGCTTCATCGCGCGATAAATAAATGATTTGTTTATTTTATTTATGTTACACAGTATTACAGTCTTACGACTAATACACGATAAAGCATCCGTCACGTTCTGACAAATAGTGTGTGAGAGTGACTTTATACAAATATACCATATCGAAGAACCCGTGGCGTATTTATATACCACGCCGGAGGAGTCGTGGATTTTTGTCCAAAATAATATACTTTTCAAATTTTATTCCACATCTGTTCTTACCCCGCCTGCCCAACAAACCTCTTTTACTCTACAATGGGAACGGGGTCGTACAAAATCTACACATTATGTCTATTTGTATATTCCGAATTCGAATTCAAGACCAATGTGGGTTGCCACTACAAAAGCGTAATTTTACAATGGTATTTATCTAATAGGCTACTTGACAGTGTGAAAAATAATGGAAGAATTATGGATATATGTATTAATTGTAAGTATTAAAACCAATTTACACGAATATTACTAAAAATAAATGGGTAATTTATTTATAAAACCCGGATGAAAATTGATTATTTTTTATCTGTCGCCATTTTATCGAAAACGGTTTGGATTGGCCGATGACGTCACATCATTGTAAACGGCATCGACAGCATCTGTCAATCCTATTCGTTCGTAATTCTGTCATTCAGAACGTTATGCGATCCTCGTTGACGTTTGTCGGTTTACTATCGTGTTACGTCATAGACGCCATATTGTCAGAGAAAGCGTTTTGGCGCCTAATTTTAAAAGAGCATTTTTATTTGCTTTTTTCAGAAAAAATACACAAAAGAATTAAAAATAACCACTTTCTGAGTGCTCAATAGACATCATTAAACAATCTGAGTTACTTTTCAGAAACCTGTCAAGTAGCCTATTATGAAAATACTACACCGATAAAATTAATTTAAATAGTAGTAGTTTTAAACTTACGATTTAAATAAACAAGTCTCTGTTACTTATTTACATAAATATAAGAAGTCCGAATTAATATACATACAGAAAAATCTTTTAAATGAAAAAAAAACTGACTAAGCATCTAATTTTGAAGACCTAATTTTATGTTTGATTTATAAATTATCAACCTGACGCTATAAATAGTTTAAAAAGTTTTTTACTTAACTTTGTCTCACTAATATTCCTTAAGTTATATTGTTTTTATTAAAGATGCAAGCCACAATGGGGATGTTGACTAATGTTGAATTTTACAACATAATATAGTCACATGGATTGGAAAATACTAAATTATCATAACACAGAAGAAATAAACAAAAAATATAAGTATATAAAATATAAAGTTATGAGACCACAAAGTTAAAAAAAAAACGATATTATTTTATGGTCTTAAACAAAAATTAAAGTCAATTTCAGAATGCTTAAATAACACTGAAAAAATAAATGTACAACAACTATGTGTTTAAACGCACTTTTTCGTGCTCAAAATGGCAAAATGCTATTTTTTTTTTCATACAGACTTAGTACAGCGAGGACAAAAGATAACGTCACCCCTGTGCGTCCGTTTTGTATGGGCCGTTTTCAACGCTCGACGCGGTCGGCTACTTTTGATTGCAATTTGTGGCTGTTATAGTAATCCAAGTGTAGTAGTTATAGGTATATAGGTGTATGTATAATTTGTTCCTTATAAATAGTAGGATCCATTTATATCAGAAACACAATTTAGAACATAAGCCTATTAGAAATATATTAATAATAATTTAATTATTGATATAAAATAGTTGGCTACATCTGAAATGTTCACTTTACAATGACATAATTAACATTATGCCACACCTGGCCATAAAATTATGTACACAACACGGGAGGTAATAAAGAAAGCCCTCGATCGCATATTACGTCCCTCGCTTGCAGCTCGGGCCGCAAACTTCTGCGATCTCGGCCTTTCTTTGTATTACCACCCTAGTTGTGTAATGTAATGTACTATTGTTACATTGGAGAGTGACAGATACGAGTATGTCGTAGTTTTTTGGTCTTGAATCAGAATTCGGAGTTTTGGTTATTCATTTCGCGATAGAACTAGTTCCGGTTCTTATTGTTACGGAATTAAGATTTAAATTCGCGTAAGCGTGACACGAGTCATCGTGAAACTAAACCCATGTGTGTGTGGGTTTGTGCGTATGGTTTGAGGTTGTATACTATTAACTATATTACTATCTATAGCGTTTGAAAGTGTGCTAGTTCGATAAAGCCATGTAAACGCTACTGAATCATGACTTACTTGAAAGCACTCTGGTTGGTGTACGGTGTGTCCTTTAGGCGTAGTTGGCGGTGAAAAGTAGGGATGTAACGATACCGATACCGATATATCGGCCGATATATCGGTATCGCCGATAATATACAACCGATATTTGAAGAACGCGACAAGAATTTGCTATATGAAAAAAAATCTGCAAAAAGTAATTTGAATTACTGACTTATTTTATGTATTGGTCTATTACCTTGTGCAATGACAATTACTATGTTAATTAAATATTTGGTTCTTTTTAAAAAAATAAATTTGAATTTTAGTTGACAATCTATATTTTTCTAATATTTTTACTTTACACTTTCAAGGTTGACTCTCTGTTAAATATAGCCAAGTTTTAGGTATGATAAGGACATACAAATATTTGAAGTTCATACTTCATTATTTAGCTAAGTTATCGGTATCCGTATCGCCGATATTTACTACAATATATCGGTATCGGTATCGTATCGGCAAAACTGTGTATCGTTACATCCCTAGTGAAAAGGTTTAGTAAATATAATTTTATCTGATAAGCGGTTTTAATCAGTTATACACATTCAATAACTTGTACAAAAAAATATTCAATTCCATATTTTAGTTTCTGTCCGAGTTGTAAAACGAAGACCTTCAGATTGTACGACGTTTAAAATATTCAATAAATATTGGAAAATAAGCAACATAAATAAAATTCTATTTGTAATTTTTTTATTATTAGCCAATAAAGTCAGCTCAATATTTAAGTTCATTTTATATAACCATAAATATATAATCTCGTATATATAATCGTCGTAGTCGTAATTAAAAATCTGACGAACATTTCATAACTCCAACGGACAGAGTAAAGATACACACGACGCATATTAATATAACTAGATGCCACCACACGACTTCGTTCGCGTGAATTTCCAACTTTTTCATACAAAGTTTCATCCCTCATTTATAACATTTCCACCCCTTTCGAAAGATTATCTCTTAGTGCATCTTTACGCCTCCTAAAGAACATTTGTTTCAAATTTTATCCCGCTAAATGTAATGGTTAAGGTTGTACATAGTCTGTCAGTACGTTAGTCACGTAACCGTCCTCGGGAGATGATTTTTTTTTTTTTTTTTTCCGAGTCGACATGAAAGACCGCCGTTATATTTTATTTGTGCCGTGTGTAGCTTAGAGATAACTAATGATATGTCATAAGCAACAAGACAATCGTTTTGAATAAATAAATTGGACGATAATCACGGCGACGGGAATATTACAATAATTTATAATACATCGATACCTTTAGACTCAAAAGGCGTAAACGCCATTAGAACCCACGGTGTTTACGCCCTTTGTCTCTAAAGGTATCGACATGTGTATTGAATACATTTTAGAATATCACTACAGGCCCCGGTATAGTACAGTAACACCGAGAACTTCGGCAACTTTGCCTATCTGCCCTCACTTACTAAGGGCACACATAATCTTACCAAAATTCGACCTAACCAAACTAAGGTCCAGATTTTCCCAGAAGCAGTAAATAATTGCCGTGTCCAAACGCGGTTATTTCAAATATACATATATATTAATTATACTACACCCACGGACATTGAATTCGGGTCACTTTCTATGAACAATTATATAGAAAATGACCCGAATTCATTGTCCGCGAGTGTATATGTAGATAACTTGGCTAAAGTAGGACAGAGGAGCAAAGCTGCAAGGTTTCTCGATGATTACCTTTCTCAATACGCCAAATGCAATGCAATAATCTGAACGCTGTAACACTGTGATATTTGGCATAATTTGGGCATATAAAAGAGCGGCCTAAAAATTCTAAATATACATTAAATGCATATAAAAAGCACAACTGAAAAAATGTAAATACCAAAGAAACCACTGAAAATGCTATTCTTTTTGGCAGTAGTCGTTTCATCTAGGACAAAATACGAATAAATCAATTTGTGCGTAATATTGAACATTATATTCTATAACAGAGATTTATCATGGTGTCACTGTAAATATATCATCATATCATATCAATTCGGGAAAGTTTATACTTACACTAAAATAAAATCAGCCTTAAAAATAGTTTATAGTGACAAAAATAACCGAAACCTAAAATACAACAGCTCGGTCTAGGGATCAATCCCTTGGGACATTGTATGTGCCTTCCGTACACACCATTCCGTCCATTGGCATATCTGATTGATTTAATTGTGAGCCAGTTGACAAAATATTCACAAGTACGTCACCCGGTGTTGTCAAAACGTCCGTTTTATCACGGTTTTTCGTGATAAACCGCAAGGGTTTACGTGTTTGCATCAAATGGTGCCTCGGTTTAGCAAATTTTTTCGCTGCGCTCGTTAATAGCACACTTGTGTTAAAAAAAGCACCTTAAACCGAGCTAAAACGTACGCTTAGGCAACACCCATGTCGGCAGCAACAATGCCTTCCGAATGATTCGGTAAAAGAGGGTTCAATCAAAAGGAGAACAAGTAACATATTGGCCTCAAACATATAATAAATAAGTAAAGAACATAAGTAAAATTAAGAACAGAGACCAGTGGCTCAAGATTCCCGTGTGGTGACTGTACAATGCGCCATCCTGTGTCAGAGGAGTTAAGAACGAAATGAACGCACTCGGCCCGACTGACCTTATTTATTATTTATTCCAAACCTCACACAGCGAGCGACGGATCCACCTAGTCCGTACGTAGCTGGGTGATTCCACGGTAAGAGGTAGCGTGAGTCACAATTTTCATTAAGTTTTAAATCATCATGATGCAAATTAAAGTGTTAATTTATCTCTAAAGGAGTGTTAATTATCATCCCTAGATATATTAACACTAAAATTTGTATCTTTAATGAAAAAACACGCAATGAAATCGTGACTCACGTTACATTTACGCGGAATGACCCAGCTAATGTGCAAAGGAGGTAAATCTTGCTAAGAGAATGAAACTTTTTGCAACCAGTTTATGAGACTTGTATCCCTTTTCACAGGATTCACTGAATTATTATGCCGAAACAAAATATCAATATTTTGTCAACCGCACGATTTGCCTATTTAACGACATTAACGGAAAACTGACCAAATGTACCTCTGACCCACCACGGAACCGGTCGGTAATATAGCCTATTTAATTCATAACGGTACTTGGGCGGAATTTCGTGATGGGTCATGGTTACATTTTGCCGATTGTACAGTTCACTCGGCGCCATGAATGGTTCCCGCCGATGCCATAGCGGACAGAAGGCTAAATTGTGATGTATACTAGTTACATTGTATCCGGGACATTGGGTATCACTAGTTTCGTGCTCGCAAATTCATGTCCTTTACTCAGTCGAAATAAAACAAGGTCCGCTCACCATACATACATAATAGTGTGTAGCAATCGTTGAGCCACTTGTACTTCAGCCGTATAATATCACCACGATACTGTGATTTATTCAAACAATGACAACTGACATATAACTCATAAATATCTGAACACGGCTCTATTTTCATAGCATTAGAGCCGTGTTCAGATATTTATGAGTACACTGACAGCTCAGATATATCTGATGGCGACTGTACAAGAAAACAAAGTACATAGAAAAAAAGAGTTCAAGTTCTCATAGATGGCGTTTAGGTTAAAATCCTATTAAACCAGAATGATACAGAAGTCAAAGTATTTCATTTAATCTTTCTATGTACTTTGATTTCTTGTATCTATATATGTAACATAAAAATGTGGTGTAGGTGTAATTTACCCGCATTAAAAAACCCATGCAGAGACAAAATGTTTCTTTCATATAAAGTAATGACAAGTGACTCAAGAATCGCTGTGTCTGACTGTGTATAACGTGCACCGTTATTTAGAGTGCCATCTATGCACGAATTCGGAACAAATTAGCTGTCAACTTTGCCAGGGTATTGCTAATATTTCTTTTTGTAGTTAAAAATACATATATTATAACTATACATATATTTACGAACTAATTATTATTGTACTATATTCGATTGCAAGATCGATAATGTTTATTAGAATAGTATACTAGTAAGGCACCAATCTACAGTGAACGCCAGAATTAGGCGAACTAATTTAACAAATAGAAGATTACCATAAGTTTAACACGGACAAATAACATAACTTTGTGCCATACTTTGAACTACATTATGTTGAAAAAAAAATTCTGATATCGATAAAAACAGCACAGGTTGTAACATTTATGTCTGTTGAACTGTCTATCTAGTGGCTTAGTCTGGCGTTCACCCTAGTATTTAACTTTGATGTCCCTTACAGTCGGTATACGACGTAAACCATGGCGAGTGACATTTCCCTTGTTTTATTTCGTCAATAATCAGCATATGCCGTAAAAGTTAACATACCATTTAGTACCAGGAGTTCGAATACGACAATTTATTCTGACATTTACTTTTAAGACATACTATTAAATATATAATTGAATTGTTCAATTACATTCCTTCACGTAAGGTCTAGTATCTATTGGAACTTACTTACAAATATAGTTATATGCAGTACAAATATATACGTATATTACTGGGACAATTGTGTACGTGATTCTTCTAAAACGTTCGGAATAGATCTTTTCTAATACCATTAGTTTGACCCAAACAGGCCTCAACCTCAGGTCGCAACCCCTCAATGGTTGCTGTTCATGATCGAAATTAAAATTATGTTATCCTCAAGTGAACGTAGTTATGCAATAACGTTCCAATCCACAAAACAAAGTATCAACCTTCTGTCTTTAAAAACAAAGTCCATAAATCCATAATACAATTTTTTTTTCATGTGGAATGGAACGTTATTGCATAACTACGTTCAGTGTCGTTCCAGTGATCAATCATGTGCTTGCTACGCAAGTAAAATCGTATTAGCTGGGCAAATAAATTAGTAGCTCGACCCCGACAAAAACCTCGCAGTTTTCTACTTTCCGCATGGAAAATCGCATGACGGACAACGAACGAATCTTCTAATCTAAAAAAATAAGTAGGTATTGGATACACTCGCCACAGTAACAGTGATAAGGTTCTTTACCGTCGTTTGAAAAATCACGTGCACTTTAATGCATATGTAAATACATACGTTATGTAAACATTTGAGGTACCTATAAGGAAGCTTAACATACGCGACTTGAGAGATGCAACGTCTGGTCCAAAAACTAAAATGCTCTTTTACTCAACTATGGAGCAGGTCAGGGTATCCACGAAGATCAAAAGAAAAAAATACATTATTTTCATAAAGGAACTGCAAATGATGACTGCAAAATCAAAGACGTTCTTAAAAAATATTAGAACATGTGTGCGCTGTACGAGGAATAGCTACGTACGTTTAACAAAATATAAACGACCAGTAGAACGGGCAGGGCATCAAACCATCATAAAGTATAATTTTGAAAAACTCACCTTTTTAACTTGGACTGGGTTACTAACAGGGCCGGATTTGGAGGTGTGAAGACCCTGGGGCAAAGAAGGCCCCTAACGGACTAGTGGAGGCTACTTATTAGGGAAGTGTTGTGGAGGCCCGGGGCAGTAGCCCCGCCAGCCCTCCCCCAAATACGGGCCTGGTACTACCCTCCAGGATTTTTATAGGCTGTGCTCTCCAAGTAAAACACTGTTTCTCAAAGATCGTAGTCACTATTGGTACATCGCGATAACGCGAATATTCGTGTCGGCGTCTCTTTCTCAGACATAGAAAAATAACGAGACATCAACACGAACCTTCGAGTTATCGCGATGTGTGCACATATGACTAAAATATGAATAGCTCAGTTTTGTAATGGAATTCAAACTGGTGCCCATATAACGAAGTGACGTAAATATAAAGATCAACTCAGCTATGTTGCGTTTGGATCATGTGAACATGGTCATTTAATTCAAATTTCGCAAAACATTGAAATAAAAATACAATAAATGCGACTTACCAGTTTTTTTGTAGGAAGGAATAAACTCACGGACAATGAACTTGGGTCATTTTCTATGAACAATTACCTAGAAAATGACCCGAATTCATTGTCCGCGAGTGTATATAAAAGAGAATAACTTCTTAAGTTATAATGACACTGACGTCGCTTTTCTACAAGGATGCGTACGTTAGCTATTGACCGTAAGCGGTACAAACTTTCAAAGGAGCTGATCATTTAAGCGCACGCGTAGCGAGAGGTTATTGCCACTTTATGGCCAGGTGTGACGTAAAGAGTTTTTGGTGTACCTCGACATATAGGTTATGTGTACAACTGGTTTGCATCTTTGGCCACGCCTATTCACCGTGACATTATGTTATTGCGACCTGCACCTAGATTACACAAATGCTACCTATCCCCTTCCATTCGATACAGAGCGAGAGTGACAGTTACTCTGTCGCGCGATAAGCGAAGTCTCGGTAGTGCTCAGATAGCACAAGAGCTGTAAGAGCGTATTACATCTTATACCGCTTTTATAAGCCTAAAGGGTAATTCCACGACAGAGAGTAACGCAAGCTACCAATTTCTCGCGTATTTCTTCATTGATGGAGCAAATTTAGGTGTCAATATATCTAGAGATTAAAGTTATACTTATCTAGATAAAAATTAATACTTAAATTTACGCCATAAATAAATAAACACGCGATGAAATATGAAATGGTAACTTCCGTTACATTTTCATGGAATTGCCCTAAATTGGTGCTATTTGGCTGTATAAGCTGTCATACTGTACTAAATTGACCGAGTTTAGGACTAAATCCGGTGCATCTCACAGTCCTCCCCAACTATCGACTGAGTGTATCCTCGGAGCTCCCTGACAGTCTTCTGGCGCCGTTTTCGTCCTCGTGCTTACAGCCGTTGATCCGTGGCGGCGACCGTTTCTTATACATAATGTCCCATATGTGGTGCACTATTAGGTCAATAGCCACTGCAACAAAAATGGACCTTAGTACAATGGGAATACGGTCCGGGATCGCAGCTACATGAGACATAGCCGCTGCAGTAACGCTCACTTTGTCGGTACTTCGGAATTGCAATGGGCTAGACGACTAAAAAAACTGTTTAGTCCGTCAATTAGATTATTAAAAAATATACGTGTTTTTTTCTTTTATTTGACAAAAAAAATGACGAGGATAGAGTGCTAAGAAGTTTCGAGTGACGTCACTCCTAGGTACAATTTTCACCAAGGAGTGACGTCACAAGCCCCCACTATGATACGACGATCTATAACTTTGTCTATTTTTAATATTTTGATAAACCAAAAAATAAGTGTGCCATATTTTTCCATAATCTAACTGACGGATTAAATAGAATTATATATTTTTAACCCAGTCGTCATCCCTATCTGAGGTTTTCTTTATTACCGCCTGTGGTAAGTACTAGTACATTGTGTATCTAGGGTGGTAAGTAAGGAATTACAAACGAGTGTTTGTTATAAGCCCGAGATGAAACCGAGGGCTTTAATAACACGAGTTTGTAATTCCTTTACCGCCCGTGCAGGGCTGTCTTTAACCTATTGGAGGCCCTGGGCATATTAGGATAATGGGGCCCCTATGACTTTGACAGAACACTATTTTGTTAGATCCCTACCCCTATCGATCTCGGGGCCCTGGGCACTTGCCCAAAGTGCCCACTGGGAAAGACGGGTCTGCGCCCGTGGCACACACCATGTTTTTCATCACACTGGTGAGGAAATCTTAAAAAAATAACCTTACTAATCAACCCAGTTTGAGAAGAAAATAATAAAACAGAAAGTGACATTAGTGACATAATGTCCACAATGCGAATGTCAAGTCACGTTCGGAAACCATAGCGGTAAAGACCTAAAACGGGCATTTTAGTTCATTTTATATTTGCAAAATACTGAAATACACAATTTAAACATTTAATTAATGCTACCGAAATATATCGTCGACCGTAGGCTGAATTACGGTAAGGGTCAGGCAAAATAATGTCCCTTACGCTAATTCAGCCTACGGTCGACGATAATTATGTTTACATGTATTTGCAATAACAGTTCTCTTTAAATAAATATTTCGGTGATAAGTTAAAAAAGTAAGTTGGCGTTTCCTTTGAACGTGACAAATAAGAGTAAAACAGAACTGGCGTTTCAAATTTAAAAAGAAAACCATTACGCCCTAGGGCGTAATAGGTCATTTACGGCCCGCAGAACCTACATGTAATGACAATTTTCGAGCAAGTGTGATGAAAAAGTTTTGCGTCTCCCCCAGGCCATAAAGTGGGATTTTCCGCACGCGTAGCGGGCAGTTAATGCCACTTTATAGCCAGCTGTGACGTAATAGCTCGTAATAACTCTACAAAGACCATCCTTAAATAGAAAACGTAGAAAACCCAACAAGTATTTATTAACTACAATTCGTTGTACGAGTCTACATTATTGCAGTGGCTATGACTTCGTGCTACTTACCGTTGTTATAACACTCTTAGAACTAACACTTTCAGATATAACTCTTATAAACAACGCGCTTACGTTCGTTACACACGGGACGTCGGCCGAGCAAACTCGGGCTGTCGAAACATGTGCGAACCAAATGCTAATTTACGAAGAGCCGAAAGGTTCGAATAACCTTTTTGTCATTACTTTGAAAAAAAAAACACGTATCTGACACTGACTCCAGGTAAAAACGCAGTAAGTGTAGATGACGTTTGTATGTAACTTTTGACGTTTTTCTCTACGACGTTTTTAGATATGAGATTGTTTTAAAAGTAGTGACGTTATGTTTTGTTTTAGGTAGTGAAAAGTCGTCTTGAAGCGGCCGCTATGTACACCAAATGGGTAGAAACGAGACTTGCATCATCACACAAGGGAAATTCGTTTGGGAACACTGTAACGTATTCGGATAGTTATACTAGCTTTTCAGCCACTTTCAGCTTCCCGATCGCACATGTAGTACAGAGAATGGTCAATCTAAACATTAAGAAGACGACCGCCCATGCGCTGTACCTCTAACACAACAATGACACGCGACTAGTGCTACCTCTCTCTTTCCAGTCAGTATAGCGTGACAGTGACAGGTCGCGCTCTGTCGCGCGACAAATGAAGTCGCGGTCGGTTGTGCTAGACGGCCTGGACTGACTAGATAAAAGCCCTAGAACCTAGTGTGTTAGAGAAACAACGGCCATGGATAACTGTAACGTGTTACGTGCTCGAAATACCGACACCAGGTAGACCGTTTTCGATCACTGTATACAACCTACCTGCCTAGTTTTACTGAAATCGACAAAATTCTTAAGTTTTTAGTACTCTTACGGTGAAAGCCGTCTGCTGGAACCTTGACAAGTAAACAGGGCCCTTTCTCATTGGGAACTCAGGGCATTTGCCTAGGACCACACGTGGCCGCCTCGAAGTTAAGACGACCCTCAGATTGACCGGTCGCGGTATCTCAATACTTAGAACAGAACAACGCGATATCAAAATAAATAGAGAAATATAAGACTCACCAAAATTGTCGGCGCCTCTGGGGATGATGACGTCAGCAAACTTCTTGGTCTGAAATTGAAAGTGGAATAGTATAAATTACTAAAAGTTGCCCTCCTTTTGACGACACGTTTGGCTTAGTGGGAGTGACACCGCCTATGAAGCTAGCCGGGTTCAATTCTGGTATAGGCAAATATTTGTGTGATGAGTACTAGCGTGGCATGGGCATGTGATGCGGAGAGATGAAAGTTATGTGACAAGACGAGTTTTAGGTATGTATGTCGAAAGTTCTGGAAGAAGAGGTAGACCAAGAAAGAGGTGGATGGATTGTGTGAGAGATGATATGGCTAGGAAGGATGTCAACGCTGAGATGACGGGTGATAGAGAGGCATGGAAGAAGAGGACATGCTGCGCCGACCCCAAATGAATGGGAAAAGGGCAAGCGAATGATGATGATGAAAATGATGAGTACGAATATTTGTTCCTGAGTCATGGACGTTTTCTATCTATTTATGTATTTATCTATATAAGTGTGTATATCGTCGTCTATTACAAGCATAGCTTAGTTTGGAACTAAGTTGATTTGTGTAAGATTGTCCCCTAATATTTATTTATTTTAACGATTTCAAAATCTACACTTATAAAACAGTTTCGTGACTAAGGTACTGACAGACACAGCACAGCTTAAACCACTGTAGATAACGGGATGAAATTTAAACACATGTTCTTTAGGTAAAAGAAATTCAAACAAACTTATATAAATTACTACTTCAACTTGCTTAGCAGGCGATCATGTCAGAGAGTTATAATTATCAATTCGAATTTATATTCCACAGTAAAATAAAACGCTGAATTTGCTTTGTTTTATTCGATTTTAGAAGAAAACTACGCTCGCAAAATCATACTCTCGCAGTGCAAAATACCAGCATCGCATTTTTTTACCTTTACTTGAACAGCCCAAGAAAATTCTTGGTTACTATATTGGGGGAATAAATTCGCAGGCTGGAAAGTAAGGCACCAGTAATGGGCAAGAAACAATTTTATTATGACCGTTTGTTTTCCGTAAACCCCACATTCTAAGTAACACACACTATATTTTTAAACTATCAACACTATAAAACAACTTAAACGGATTAAATCGCGTATATTACTACATTTTAAGTCCCGACGTTTCGTAACCCTTTTCAGCGTTCGTGGTCGCGGGTAGACTTACGAAACGTAAACGTCGGGACTTAAAATGTAGTAATATACGCGATTTAATACATTTAAGTTGTTTAATTACTATGAGTGATAATCGCGGAAACCGAAAACAATATTATATCAACACTATGTTCAGATAACTGATGGTCATAACTGGTAAAGTCTGTGAATAGTCGGCTATAAGCCATTGAATCTATGCTGTCCATAACTGGATACTCAGTAGTAACTAGGCTTAACATGTCCAATGATTGGTGCCGTCATCCTAATCCGCCGCCACTTGTGATGTTTCGCTGAGCATTAGTTAATATTTAAACACAAGCATAGCATATATGGCACTACCGAAAGGCGCAACGTCTTTAGAGGGTAGTTCTCTGCGACTAAACAGTCGCACCAATCACATCATTACCATCGCCACATTATGGATGAGCTCCCTATAAACTATGGAGTCGTTTTCGGCTATCTTGTAGAAGTCGCGTGCGTCTGCTATTTTTATCATAATGATCCTGATTGCTTTTATAAAACGGCCAATAATAGTGGCGATGGTAATGAAGCAAGCAAAACGGTATAAAATCGCAGAGAACTACCCTAGAACCCCATTTCCATTGGCTCGTCCCCTGGCCTCGCTGATAAGCAGAGTGCGAGGCAGTGTCAACAGCCTCCTGAGCGCCGTACTGCTGAAGTTTGATTGCCCAGTGGTGAGGCACTGGAATTGTGTACACATGGGTGACAGGCCTTTAATTTTTAATATTAAGTAATTTCATTGACATTTTGGCAGTAATTATAATATAATATTAAAAATAATATAATTTAATTTCATACTAACACTAGACTAAGTTTTACTAACACACTATGGATTGTGTGTCCGAAATAAAGAATTTGAATTGAATTAAACTGCTTTTGAAAATATGTGCGAGGATAAAGTATATGCAAGGTGTAATTTCTATTTAAACCATGATTTACCGGCCGCTAATGAAATATAAATAATACTCGTAATTATGTATACCTCAAATGCCCGGGGGTTCTTCAAGATTTTGTCGGCTAGGTAATTATCAAGATGCAAACAAAACTAATCATTAATCATACCATACAATTCGGGTTCCATCAGAATACACAATATATAGTTGATTTCACTACGCTGGAACCCTTTTGTTTTGCTGCACACATACCATTTAATTTATGTGTTCTTTACATATTGCACACCATAAAATAGCACATTACAAAAGATGGATAACATAGTAAACAATTTAAAACGGTAGACAACAGATAGTCTTATCGCTAAAAAGCAATCTCTTAAAGACAACCTTAGGGTATCGAAATATAATGTATGGAAAGAACATCTAACAAAACTGACGCTAAAATTTATCCTATGACGCCCACTTTTTAAAATCAATACGTCTTATGTATCAAATGATATTGATAACCAAGTGAATGTTTACTATGCGTCAGCCTAAAGTCATGACAAATATTAGTCCTAAGTTTGAGAAGACTGCAATTTCAAACAGGTTGCATATAGGTAATTTCACGAGAGTTGAGGTGAATAATTACACACTCAGCTACATGAAGTACTCATTGCAAAAAAGTGAATGAATTAAATGAATGAGTGAGTAAATAAACACAAGGCTATAGTTTAAACAAACTTTTTAGTATATCTTGCAATTTTCTGTTGAACCGGCTATCGGTACGAAAAAAGAACAGTAATTTCAAAATCCCGTTGTCATTACATGACAGTGTTGTTGTGTGCGTGGCCTCAACTCTCGTGAAATTACCTATATAATTAAAAAGACAAAAATCTGTGATTGGTAACAAAGCTACTGGCGTGATAATAGTATATTACACAACTAGGGTGGTAAAACAAAGAAAGGCCGAGATCGCAGATGTTTGCGGCCGGAGCTGCAAGCGAGGGACGTAAATATGCGATCGAGGGCTTTTTTTGTTTTACCACCCGTGTTGTGTACATCATTTTATGTTTACACTTGGCCGGAAAGCGGCTTTTTCCGTATGCGTGGCGTGCGGTAAAAGCCACTTTATGGCCAGGTGTGGCATAAATTCATTTAACACTATGGTTTTTTCTTTTGCACTAAGTACTGGCTCCGCCCCGTTAGTACGTATTCCGTGGGGCCGGTTTTGGGCGTCAGTTACGCTTCCATACTTATTATATTGCGATGCCTTAGGGAAGCGGAATTAACATAAAAATAAACCAAAAAGTAGGTGGCGCTAATGATAAAATCTTTAACTTTGTATTCTGTTTTTTTCATTTTAACTTTTTCAACTATTATTAGAACTGTCTCTTTTTGCGTTATTCTTCTTTGTATTGTAACAAGATAGCAAAAGAACTAAACATTTTCTATCTAGTTGGTGTACTCACCGGTAGGCAGAACTCCTCGAAGGCCGGCTTCACGAAGTTCATGTACTGGTTTAGCACCTGCTCCAGGTCTCTGCCTCGCTCCATGATGTCTCGGGGCACTGTTAGGAAGCAATGTACTGGTCACTACATTGTTTGCGGAACATACATTCATCTTGCTGTCAAGATTATGTCTATCACCCTGGTATGGAATATGTTTACGATTTTATGATATACTAGCATTTAGTTGTTCCCGTTACTGTCCCAAAAGAACTCTTTACCGGGATATAAAGTATCCTATCTTTCAATCCAGGATTTGGCCTACTTACATGCCAAATTTTATCTCAATCCATCCATTTGTCCGTAGTTGTTACCCCGATATTAAACATCCAAACATCTTCACAAACTTTCACATTTATAACATTAGTATTAGTAGGATTCGTTTTTTTTTCATACTTATTATTTAATATTATATTCTAACTTACATTATGAATTAAATAAATCGAAATCTAAAATAAATCTGTAAAACATAAGGTTTCTAAATTATTATCTAGTGAATAACTTCCTAACTGCACTTTTTGTCTAATATTTACTCTTGATTAACGCAATCCTGGACATAAACTTTGCAACATTATGTTTGATCTGTCTCAAATTGCTTTATTTATGTTATGAGGAACTTGCTAAGCATGTTTATCCTACGAATTAACAGTTGCTCACAAAATTAAAGTCAAGAGTAGACCGCATGTATGGAAATTAATTACCTCTCCTAGCCAGTCTGGTGTCGGAGTCTGTGTCAACAAAGAGCTTCATGTGGAACAGCTCCCGAACCTCCGGGAAGTAGAATACCAGAATGCCCTCAATAAGCACCACATCCGCTGGATAGATTGTGTGCGACCGGTTTGTGCTGTTGACATTTAAGTTATATTAAGAACTAGTTTTTTTTAGGTTGGTCCAAAGGAGCAAGACACAGTAAAAGACTATGTATGACAAGTCACAACACAACTGTAGTTTTGATTCTACTTAGATAAATGAAAAGTATCTTTACTATGCTGTCATGAACCGAAAAATGGTTGAAATCAAGCTGGGTATCTGACAGTAAAATATGTTTACAAAACCTAAATATTTTAAGATGTTGACGTCTTGACATGCATGGCTGCTCTTACATGGACTTACATTTAGTTCCTGCGATTTAAAGTTAATCAAATTTGCATAAATTACACCCACCTTATGGAATTAGTAATGTAGTCATATTCAGGCACTTCTACTTTCTTTCCTTGCAATATGTCCTTCAGGGTCGCTAGGAGTTTCTTATCGTCAAAGGCGTCTGGATGATCAAAGTTGAACTGCCCCCGTTCAGCGCGTAGCCTCTCCGAGGGTGTGAGGGAGCGATAGAAGGAGTCTTGACTGATACAAACTACTCTTCTCTCAGTTTGTTCTTTGTGCTGTTGCCCGAGCTTTTCTACTATACGCTGGCATACTGTCGACTATAGGCAAGAGATGTATATTGTTAAACTACAATTAGAATAGGCAAAACACTATTCAGAGAACAAAGAAAGCCTGCCTACCAATAAACCCCAGCAACCTGTTTACAGATTTTTCGAATACACAGCATATAAAAACATAATGCGATAAACAATAGCGGGACGGATGTTATATTTCTGACTGAACACCGCATTCTTACATTTGGACAGGTTATGTCAGTTAATTACAATAAAAATTCTGTAAAGCGGTCTCAACCTGACCAAGAACAATCCATAATAATCCCATCCCAAGCTGAATCTCGTCTAGTATTTTGAATGTTACGTAATGATATTTGATAGAGAATCAGACGGAAAATCAATAATAAAGCAATGTGGTATGACCTTACCTTGCCGCTTGCTGTACCGCCTGCGACGCCAATGAGAAACGGCGTTTTACTTTCCATACCGTTTGTGACCGTATAATCTACCGTTTTATCAGTCATTTTCTTAAATGTGTAGAACAATCTTGTAGATTTTATTGAAGAACTGGCACAATACGCAGTACAGCAGCCTCGCAATAATGCTGACATGACATTAGTGAAATATGTTGCCAGTTTGATGACATTTATCACAAAAATATGTCAGTGAGTAATGTCGAGTTTTAGTAGACTAGAGTCTGTGCGGAACGAGAATAGGCGTGGCGAAAAACGGAACTAACCTAACCAGTATGGCCACAGAATAGAAAATACGGCACATACGGTAGAAAAGCATTACAGCGCTCCCCAAAATTAATCCTATTCTCTTTCCGCCCAGACTCTAATAAACGTGTATTATATAAAAATGTTAAAAATATGTGTGCTATAATTTAAATAACGTTTTCTATTCTATTCCAAAATATAGCATGGGCTCTAAATACATCCTCTATAACTTGTCGCATATATATCATATCTTGCAATTTAGAATTAAATATTTTTTCCTGGCAAGAAAGTCTTTCCCACCCCACAAATTTCCAGTCTCGATGCGAAAAGCACTAATTTTGAACTTAGTGCACCCCGTTAAAAAGTACACAATTTAAAAATCGTAAACCCATTCCGGCGGGTTCTGTGCTGTCTGCTCCGGATTTGTGATCTCATTTCATTTCGAGCTCGAGATCTGAGCACTCGTGCCTGGTTGTCCAGAATCAGTGACCATACTTTAGTTTGTTTATTTGACTCCAGTTTCAAGAGTGAATATAAAAAGTGTTATAAATCTATTTGTTTCCCAATTTCAGTTAAAAATGGTTAAAATCATAAACTGGACTGATGAGCCATTCCAGGAGTCTGAAACTGAAACATCAGATGATGAAGAGGAAGATGTAGAGGTCCAGCACGACCAGAAACCACCGGATGTCGTCGACGCTCCAAACCCTCTCCTGCCTCGGGCTGCCAGCTCATCGTCGCAGCCAGCTGAATCGGAAAAAGAGGTTGCAGGCCCATCGTCACAGTCAGCGGAAGACGATGATTATGCCCGTGGGACTCATAACATACTTCAATTTGGAGTTGTGACCCGTCCCTGGAACATGCTAAGTAAATATGGCCAAAACTTAGAAATGCACAGGTACCTCGGCCACGGGCCGATTACTTCAGAAGGACTTAGCAAATTAGTCCCAAACATCAGCGGATCGGCCAATGGACATTATACAAGCAAGCCACAATTCACATTTACTCTCTCGGAGCCTGATACTCCACCAGATAATGATATAGATGACAACAGGCGTACAGAGGATGAGAGCACGAGCGTTACTGCTTCAGAGAACTCATTCGATCTGTCTTCTGAAGGTAGTAAGGCGGATGTAAGTGAAGATTCAAGCAAAGAGAAAAGCAATGGCATAGGCGAGAAGGAGCAGTTGGCAGCCACCGCTGAAACAGCCGCAGCGGCCAGAGTAGCCCTCATGTCTAGCCCAGAACTATCCGACTTCGAAGATACCGACATGTCGGACTCTCTGCTCCCGCCAGACTATGAAGACCTGGATGATAATCAGGTGGATTATACACCAGTCTATGCTAATAGCTTGCGGTCCCGAGATTTCGACCACTCAGACCAACCGTACCCTGAACTCCTCGAAAATACCGAGAAGGCACCCTCAGAGGCAAAGCAAGCAAATGAAGCTGCTGCCCTGTTAGCTGCGAATAAGTCAGGTGAAGCTGCTGCCCTGCCGGCCGCTAACAAAGTACATGAAGCTGGTGATTGGCTGGGTTCGGACGAAGTAGATGAAGCTGGTGCCTTGCCGGCCTCCGGCAAAGCAGATGAAGCTGCCGCTCAACCGGCTTTAGATAAAGCACGTGAAACTGCCGCTCTGCCGACGTTGGACGAAGCAGATAAAGCAGATGAAGCTGCCGCTCTGCCGGCGTTGGTTAAAGCAGATGAAACTGCCGCTCAGCCGGGTTTAGATAAAGCACGTGAAACTGCCGCTCTGCCAACATTGGATGAAGCAGATGATGCTGCCACACCTCTGACTTTGGATGCAGCAGATGAAGCTAGAGCTTTGGCCACCTCGGACGAAGCTGCGGCTCTGCCGGTCTCCGAAGAAGCTACCGCTCTACCGGTCTCAAATGAAGCAGGCGAAGCTGCCGCTTTACCGGACTCAGTGGAAACAGGTGAGGCCGCCGCTTTGCCTACCAGTTCCGCCGTTAAAGATTCTTGGGAAGAATGGGCGCAGAATGATCGGTTATTCGCCATTGATTCAGAAGTCGCCGCCCCACAACCGTCTACTTCAAAAGAAGAACATCCCCTTAGCCCGGCATCCCAACGTAGAAAGACCAAACAGAAAAGCCGCCAGCGTGCCCGCGAAAAAAAAAAAAGTGTAATCCTCAAGCATCACGTCTTCGTCCCCACGGACAAGGTCGGCCGCATAGTTGGCAAAGGGGGCAAACGAATCAAAGAAATTGAAAACAAAACGGGAGCTAGACTCGAAATTGAGAACAGGAAATCAAGCAAACCTGCGACAAGAATTCATTTATACGGCACCAACGAGCAGATCCTGGCTGCTGACCGGGAGGTCTGCTTGGTCATCCGGAACTTCAAACCGCCCAAGTCGGGCGAGCCCACGACCGTTTCTATGACCAATTATGAAGAAATTGAATTAAAAAAGCTCCTACTGGATATCAAGAAACAGGTTCTAGACGGAGAGAAAAATTGCCAAGATTCCTAAATTTCAAAACGAGTCAGGATTAAGAAAGACGTTAATATTAAATAAATTTACTATCAGTGACTCGCCCAAGAACCTACACTGCATTATCAATAGATGAAAATAATAATTAAGATTTCGTATGGTCCACAAACGAAAGGGTATATAAGTTACAAAAATTATAAAAATGTTATAGATTTTATATTTCGAATGCGCACAGAACTATCAAATCAGAGTTTACATTTTTTAAACACTGTTGCGTTTTCGAAATAAAATTTCTACTTGTATTATACTTCTTAGTACTAAAATGGTGCAATGCGTGATAATCGACAGCCAACATTGATCGACAAATTATTTTTTTACACAATCATTTGTTTTGGAGGCAAATACCTGACATCAATTCGATTTTTTAGTTAATAGTACATTACACAACTACTAGGGTGGTAATACAAAGAAAGGCCGAGATCGCAGAAGTTTGATGCCCGAGCTACAAGCGATCGAGGGCTTTGTTTATTACCTCCATTTTACGTCTACACTTGGCCAGAAAGCGGCTTTTTCCGTACGTGCAGAGCGTGCGAAAACAGTCACTTTATGACCAGTAACTCTAGCACAACTGTGACACGCGACTCTTTCTCGCGCGACAAATGCTACCTATCTCTATCCACTCAATATCGTGCGACAGTGACAGGTGATGCTCTGTCGCGCGAGAAACGAAGTCGCGGCCAGTTATGCTAGACGTACTGGTTCCGATGTGAGAGCCAGTGAGGCCTTAAACTTACCTAGTTCTTGGTGTGACAATGCATCAGCACCTTCTCTATTAGAGGTTGTACCTATATCCAAAAATGTAGAGTTTTGATGCCACTTAAATATTGCTAAGAAATGCATTTAGATACCTAATTTATAAAAATAGTATTATCTGTCTTTATTACTGCTTTCAGGAATTCAGAAAACATTTTGTCAATCAATGAAGGGGCTATTCTTCAGAAATATGTCTTCGGTCACCTCATTCATCTGACCCTTTTTCATACTAAATGTATGGAGACAGATGAATGATGAGCCGCAGACATATTTCTGAAGAATAGCCCAAGAGCTGTTTTTAAGTGAGAATTGGTTAGGACTGTACTGGATATCATACAATGAATTTCCCTAAAAAGCTTTATCTAAAGATATAGTAAAGTTATAATAAATTAACGTAATCATATAATGGCTTTTTAGAGTCAAAATACATTTATTTGAAACTACGCGCGTGCGTTGGGTTCCCAAGTTCCCAACTCGCCATATCGCGTCGCTAGTCTATTCTGGGACACTATTGTCCACAGCAACCGATCCAATTAAATTTCCGTCTGCTATGATATATTGTAGACCCCATAAGGGACATTAATAGGAGACAAGCAATGGAGAAAATCCGAACATGGGGTAATTCCGAAAATTACAAATCACTAACTAAAATTTCTAACCCCGATTGTACACACTCGTCGAGAGCAGAAAAAATTGCCCCTATTTATAAAATATATTATAAGGGGTTACTTTACTATCTCTGCGACTTATTATTAGTCAATATTTCTTAATGCCTGTTAGGTTAGGATTAGGCACTATATGACGGGCTAAGAACCTGCATTATTTTAGTGGAGAGTAGGGTGTATGTTATTCAGTCATAATATATCACTTCAATCGTCTTCATTTTCCTCGTTTCTTTTGGTAAAACAATTTTTACAAAATTTTATTTCGGCAATGTTTTAAACGTTAAGATGGTAGGATAAATTAAACTTAGTTTAGGTCATATTTCGACATAATAATTTCGTCTATTTTATTTCACTCCTGGTTTGATAGATCACGAAAGACAAACGAACGACTGAACGGAAATAGAGCTCAAACAGCTCACATTTAGTACCTTGCCTAAATAATGTTGATACTTGGTATTAAAATCATAAAAACGAACCGAAGGTTGTATTTTAAAAGCGAAAGAAAGCACCACGGTTAAATTATTTATACACGGGAAAAATACGTTTCTAATGATTAGTTGTAATGAATGGTTGTGTAAGCCTGTATTTACTCAGATTGTATACTTACTCATATTTATAGCACATTTGATGTATAATGTATTTTTAGAATAAAAGTCGATGTCACTACGAAATTTAGGTAAATAAGTAAGATGGAACATTGTGGGAGCTCTCTTGTACCTATTATTGCATATGAAGTATCAAAAAAACCAAAACCTGCTAGAAATCGAGAACAATATTTACCTCTATTATATGCTAATATATAGGTATTTACTTATATTAAGGGCTGAGTATATCGAGGGTTTCAGGCCAAAGGGGCGTATACGCAATAGTAGGACTATTGCGTATACGCCCCTTTGGCCTGAAACCCTCGATGTAAGTCAACACCTACTTTATTGCGATTTGAGATAATGATGTAATGTAATGAGATATCCAAAAATATCTAACACCGTATTAGGTCGTGTCAGATATTTATGCGCGCCCAGTTTCATCATTAGTACATTACACAACTAGGATGGTAATTGTAATACAAGGAAAGGCCGAGATCGCAGAAGTTTGCGGCCCGAGCTGCAAGAGAGGGACGTAAATATGCGATTGAGGGCTTTCTTTATTACCTCCCGTGTTGTGTACATCATTTTATGTCTACACTTGGCCAGAAAGCGGCTTTATGCAATAAGCTGGTGATTGTATTGTACGGTACCTACACTAATATGTTCGTATCTTTTATGGTTCTGAATAGAAACGCAAATTGTTTAATATAAATGCAAATTGTACTTTGCGTAACTTCTTTTGCATAATTAAATCAGGATTTCATTATATAATTTTTAACAAATATGTTATGTTATATTTTAAAATCTTCTAAACGTTCGTTTTCGTATTTTGAACAAAGTGAGTAACGTTTGTACCTATTTTATCTTGTCGGAAGTGACGTTTTGGTAAATAATAGGAGGCAAATGCCAAAACTTTAATGTGATTGTGAAACAGGGCTTATGTAACTTTAGATTTCTCATCAAATTATAAGTAATAAAATTTACTCAGACTATTATACAATAAATACACAATATACTGTGACTATCGAGTCGTTTGTAAAGAAAATATGCTTAAACATTTTGGTTTTCCGTGAAATATTGGTTAGGTATGTCCGAATGTTTGTTCATTCTCTTTACGAACATTCGGAAACCTTACATAATTCTTACTATACCTTTGTGTTAATTGTGTTTCATTTTAACTAAAAGTATAAACTCGTTTCGGACCTAATTTAATGTCAATATTTTTTCCATTTTATTTTCTTTTTAGGCGACTCATGAGCTACACTATTTTTGGACCACTTTTACTTAGAAAAAATTCTGTAGTTTTGTACCGTTTAGATATTTATAATAAACTCAGTCTACCTATATTCTTTGTCCCCTAAAAAAATTGAATCGAATATTGTCTGTCTGTATTTTAAAGACTCTAAGTCACTGGGTACACATTTATGTACTACTTTAGATTATAATATTTATGCCACACTTGGCCATAAAGTAGCGAAAAAAGTCGCTTTCTGGCCAAATGTAGACATAAAATGATGTACACAACACGGGAGGTAATAAAGCCCTCGCTTGCAGCTCGGGCCGCAAACTTCTGCGATCTCGGCCTTTCTTTGTATTATCACCCTAGTTGTGTAATGTACTATTATATGTGTCGATACATCTTAAATTCAGCTAAGTCCTCATAAATAGGCTTAGGCCTATTTATGAGGAAAGTCACCTTGCTTTAGTATTTCCCCTCTGCCAAGCAATTTGCGCCAGTGCTCATATTCGTTCTATAAAACTGGTTGCAATTGGATAAAGGTGGGTTTAGACCAAACGAGCGAATGCTCATTCTACCCCCACTCTACCAAATTCGTTGTGTGTAAACAGACACAGAGCATTCTATCGTTGTTCTTCCTTATTTTGCGAAGATTCTAAGAATGCTCGTGGAATGCTCGCTCGCTTGATGTAAACGACGGACGAGCGTACGAACAGTCGCCGAGCGCGTACGCTCGTGTTCGGACCTGCTCGCTTCGGGGAGCGGTCTCATCAAAGCGTTCTAGTGCTCGAGGGACTTGACCTATCGTTGTAATTATAGATTGGTCTCAAGAAAAATGTCCGACTTTTGTAAATTATAAAAACACAATTGAGTCAGGATGATAAATGAAAAACTTGCAATTACAATATCAGTCTCAGAGTCACACATAGTGCACATTGTCCACAGACACCCGACGAATGAGCAACGGGCACTCGTTCGCCTGGTCTAAACATCTCTAGAGCATATGCTCTCGAATCCTAGTTCTTGGGTTGCATTCTTGCTCGCTGATGTTCGTGTGGTGTAAACGCTGAGAACGAACTTTTGTTTACACTAAAAGATCAAGAATGAATGCTCTACCCTAGTTCTAGCTCTATGTTCGTTTGGTCTAAATCCACCTTTAGTCGTCAGACTAAATCTAGTAACTCACCTGAAGAGATCTTCGTGAGTATGCCGAATTGTTCCGTATTTCGCTGCAAAAGGAGATCTAACGCGTCAAACGTACAAAGAGATGGTGTTTCCTTTCACATCTAAAGTATTTAGAATCACATTATCATGTATTTACTTCCTTTAAAACATAAAAATGACAAAAATCTGAACTGACATTATTTGAAGTTTGTTTACTAGTTGACAATCAAGCAACCTCGCGTTGCCATGGTGTTCTGCTAAACTTATCAATGTTGTGCGTTACGCTCACGTCATTAGAGTCATTTACATTATTTCAATGCAAAATGTATCTTTGCGAATGTGAATTGGTCAATGTGTTGTTCTATTTGTTACGTGTTATGATGGACGATTTTTCATGTACGATTGAATAAGTAAGTGTGCGTTACCTCGTTCCCCCCTCGCCAAATATGACAGTGTGTACCGGACAAGTGCCCGATGACGGCTCCTTTCTGTATTGCTCTTAGTAAATTGGTATGACTATTTGAAGTTTATTTCTTTAGTAGAAATATCATTACTTCTTTGCGTGAACTTGGACAATTTTGATATGCGCCGACACGTGTCAATTAAAATTATGTAATTTTTAAATGTTATACATGTGACAATAAATGTTCGTGAAATACATATTCTTGTTTTTATTTGTCCAGTTGATTTTAGACGAGTTGCCTCATGGACCAATTAAGTCTTCGACTAGAGTCTGTGCGGAAAGAGAATAGGCGTGGCGAAAAACGGAACTAAACTAACCAGTATGGCCACAGAACAGAAAATACGGCACATACGGTAGAAAAGCATTACAGCGCCCCCCAATCTAAATCCTATTCTCTTTCCGCACAGACTATGTGCAAATTTGCCCAAGTGATTTTTGGGTGAGTTCACGCTGTGGACCACTTGCGTTTTTGACCACCTGATACTAACCCCTAATACCTATTAAATACTTGATCGTAAAGGATTGACCACAAGCTTGACTTGTCAGAGTATTTTAAGAAGTGGTATGGTCACTCCTTAATATGTGTTGCATACCTCAGTGGCGTGGCGTCCAAAGAGCTCGATTCCTACCGGCTTGCCTAAAATCAGGCATTTAAGCATCTTTTTCTACAACTCTTAAGGAGAATGTACGCCAAAACTGCACCGGCTTGCCCAAGGATATCTTTTACGCCACGCCACTGGCATACCTGTTATATTTTTGAAATCCTCCTTCGAAATCGAATAATAAAAAAAGAAAGTAATAAAAATATGGTTTTATTACGGAATGTAATTTTTATTAACTTGATAAATTTTCGAGTATAAGCTTAAAATAGTACATTACAAACTTAGATAATTAAAATTAATAAAGAAAATCTCACATCGCATGTGTACAAATACTCTCAGAATTATGCGTTTAGCGACTTTCTTTATCAACACCTGATAACTAGCACAGCTGTCTCGTTGTTCTGCATGCCTTCTCCCGTTTTACATACACTTTACTGTATAAAAAAGAGAGGGGTAATCCGACATATGACATGCAGTCTCAAGGCTAGTTATGCTAGTCCTTCTGTGTACATATATTGAAAATAAAGGCAGAAATATGACTACTGAAATTATTGAAATGCTATTTTCCTCGATGCAATCTAACGTGAGTTAAGCCAAGGCTCATCCCAGTTTTCTATGACCAGAATACAAAAATAAACACACGAAGTAGTTTTCTTGACGGATGCCGGAGTATGGCCCATCATTCTGCCTACAAACGCACTCACAACAATACTGTGCACACATTTTTACAACTGAAGATTCCTAAGCTTCTTGTCCGCCTGCCTAAGTCCAGCCGCCATGTCTAGCTGTTTGGCGCGGAGACGACCCCAGACCAGGTAGTCCTGAAGGCCGATAATCTGGGCCGCCATGAGGGCCGCGCTGTCAGGGTAAAGGACCGTTGCACAGCCGAGACCGGATGGCACGGAGAGGGAAGACCAGATATCCTGGAAGTAGAAAAACGTTACATTATCTCAAAGGCAAATGCTTTGATTTGGTTTCAGCACACCATTCAAAAGAAAGGTTATAATTACAATATTGTAAGTACATGTATGGCAGTCGCCGAGAGGACGTATAGGCCTGGTCAAGGTTGGACATTATGTGTTTAGACCTTTAAGCCTGGGATAAGGGTTCATGGATTTCGATGAATGGGTAAGTAGGGTAGGAAGCCCACACAAACTAGAACCAAGCCGGACACAGGGCCTAGTCATCCCAACTTCCAAACAATCAAGGATAGAAAAGCCACAGCAAGGCCTGAGAACTGTAAATCCACCACTGGACAGGGAATTATAAGTAAAAAGGTAACTTTTGCGCGACTTATTCGGATAGCCTGTACAAAACTTACTTGCACAAGTTTGTCCGCGGGCGGTGGGCAGTTGATGACTGGATAGGACGTGTTCCCGGACAAAACAGGTCCGAGTCCGTTGGAGCGACCAGCAACGGCGATGAACACCAAGGCGCCGTGGGTGTCCTCGTACTGTTGCATAATGCGGAGTGTCTCCTCTGTCGCCTTGTGCGCTGACGTCACGCGCAGGTCCACATCTAGGCCTAACTCGCGGCCGGCTGAACATACCAGTTATTGAAACATTAACAATTTAACACTGAGACACATTACGGCCTAAATGGAAAATAATATAATTTATTTAAACTTAAGAGTCCTTACTAAAACTAGGAATCATTGAAATAAAACTAACAAAAACCACAAAAGGTATTATTACGATTATAATCGTGAGCATAGTGTTGGTTATGTCTCTTATAATTTCAGACGTATCTTTGAATTCCCATTTGCTTTCATCCACACAAGGTTTGATCGTCAATCACAAAATAAACGAATTATAATGACATGACTTATCCTATCGTTTTACCTTTAGCGATCTTCAAGCAATGGTCCTGGTCAGCGGGCGAGCCCATGAAGACGACAACCTTGTGGTGGACAGTGGGCCTCAGGTGGTCCAACTGGTCCTTGGTCCACGTGAAATTACGCTTCACCGTGTCCAAGTCAGCGGCGGTGACGTTGGTCAAATTTCTGTATACCTGATAAAATACACTTATTTAAACAATCTGCGACAATACAGTAAAGATCTGGAAGTATTTTAGCAGTCTTCTTCTTTGTCGGTACACTATTTGCACACAAGTCAATCAAAAGGATAATGTCCTGTAGTAAAAATAAATAATTCACCGCTAATTTATTAAAGTCAGTTTTCAAAACGTAGGTATCCCAAACAAATCCAGATTTACTTATTTTCTTGCTATTACTGCTTTAACGATTTTAAAATGACAAAAAATTGACTACCTATATGAACCAGTGAAGTCATTTGTTCGTATTTTCAACGAAATTACATACTATTTGATCTGTTAGGAAACTAGACTATTGCTACTACTGTTAGACATTGGCGTTCCCGCACAAATAAAAATATGATGTCCTTGTTCGTAGATATATTGGTGCACTCGTAAAAAGGTGCGCCCACAGCTGATTTGATCTAGTCGATCCATATCATATCCCACGTGACCTGGTTCCTTTTGCAAAGTACATCTTCATAAATAATGCAGATGAGGAAAACTTCAAATTTTTGAAATTTATCCTAATGGGCTAAGTATGGGATGAACGTTGGTATAAAAATCCCATCAGTCAGAAATCCGTTTAATTTATATAAATTGTATTTACTGATTTTCGCACAGAGTATGGACTAGTAATAACTAGACCAAAGGCTAAATGAATACGTACTTGTTTGTCCACCATAAGCCTCTTGTCACCAGAGGGCCACAACCTCCACGAGTCAGAGTCGATCACGTCAGCCAAGAGGATGTTTCCTGTGTAACACAATTAACATTAAATAATGACTGAACCAGATGTGGTTCAGTACAGGGTCTAATTGGGCCAGAAAGGCCCTGATGGCATTGTAAAGGCTCCTCACAAGCCTGGGATAGGCGAGATACTATAGAGTAGGTAGGGTAGGGATAGGGTAGGCCATGTGCAGGCTAGGGCCGAGTTGGCAAAAGTCACTACTATCAGTCCGACACTGGATCAGTTAGAAGTCGTAGGTGCCTCTACACCCGTTGTCGCATCAGTCCTAACTCCCAAACGGTGAATCCAAATATTTTGTCAATGCTGTCCTGGAAAATGCCATTTTTATGAGGATTTTATCCACTGTTATCTTAATGCAAAATCAGAAGAGCTGCCGACCTTTGAGTATCGTGTTTCTTGCGGAGACAAGCATTTAATAATCCAACGGAAACGATGAACATTGTTATTGTGTTCAACCCTCTACCTTTAAGGACAACTGAAGCTGTTAACTCACCTTCAGTATCCACACCGAACTCGATCTTCATGTCGATGAGTGCGCAATCGCGAAGGGCCCAGGCCTTCTCTAGAACCTCAAACACCAAGATGGTGGCCTTCCTCATGTAGTCTACCTCGTCCTGACCTGTTGCATAAATTGTGTTATAGTATAAGGCAGCAACCTTAACCGTTGATGATTGGAAATCGTAAAGATCTCGGCGATTGTGGATCAAGTTCATAAGTCAGCCAAATATACAAAAGTAAATAAAGAAATTGTTACCAAAAAAAGGTAAAAAATCTTTTGAGAATTTGTCTTAGTTGATGTTTACCAATAATAAGTCCGTTGAACGTGAAATTCGCGCAGACTATCTGCTCCTCGGACCATTGAGGGTCATGGTTGGCATCATCCTTAAAGAAGGTCTCCTGCTTCGGCGGTGTGAATCTGAAGCCTTCTGGCACTCCTGGGTTTCTCTTCAGGAACGATCCGGTGGCAACACGACGAGTGACCCATTCGATAGGAACCATATCACATTTTTTCGATAAAAACGCGGTAGGAGAGACTTGCTTTTCAAAAGACGTCTTGATGCCTGTAAAGAAATGTTTTTATAGAACAACAATAAAATCACCGTACACGCTAAGTTACAAACACCGAGCATATCACTTGAAACTTATAAAGACTGTACACGATAAAATCTGGCCATGCACGATCTGGTATATTTTTCTATTCACTGCTAATTTCGAGGCAACATTTAATATTTATAATGCTATACAAATAGGTACAACTAAAACAAAATAAAATCATTCTAAAATATATGAGCGTGCGTGAGTTAACTCGATAAAAATTGCAAGGTGTCGTCTTGAATTATCGGTCTTTGTTTAATATTTAAGACATCACAGTTTAAGACATTGTCTAGACTGTATTAGCGTGGCTGCCGTATGAGGCGCATGCATAACACCTTAGACCACCAAGGAATTTGAAATTAGCAGCACCATAAGGCCTCAGCGTGTGCTACCCAGTACACTTAGCGAAAATAGCGTATGCGCGTCGAAACCACGTTACAGTCATTTCACTTGCCACTGGATCTCAGCTCATTAGTATAAGTATAGTAGTTATTTGTCAATAAGGATGGAAATACAGTTATCTAGAAATATTCCTTCATTATTTATCAACGTTATCATCCCTGGGTAATTATGTTGACAAGAATAAAACAAAAGGGTCATTATCTCCAACAAACAACGTTACCATATCGCGTCCAGCTTATGCAACTGCTCGCAACCTTGCTTTACCTAATGCCGAAGAATTATCTGTTTGTTTTTACGTCACTCAGACAGGGCGACGGGGTCAGCAAAATAAGCAACGACTAGCTTGCGAATAATAATTAATCGATAACAAAGCAAGTAACCAATACATAATAATAAAGTTGCAAGAGGGCTGTTTATTATTTGTACAATTTCCCAATTACTTTTACTTTTTTGGGAAAATGTACCCGTAAGTATAAGAGATGAAAAAATTAATGTGTAGTTATACGTTTCTAATCAATTTTAATATTTAAAAATAGCCGTGTTTCCTGGACTTCCGTTCTTTCATCTTCATGATTTTACACTTACCAGCTGATTTCAAAATCTCGAAGACTTTGGCATTGGTCTGGTTGGATATGGCCGCTTTTCCTTCCAAATCGTGTGCTTTAACGCCATCACCCGCTGTGATCCTATCTTTGTTGATTAGCAAGCAATGGTCAGGGTTCTCGGGTAGATCGAAAACTTGCTTTGTCTTGCCTTCAATGATCAGGTTTCCAAGCTTGTAGCCACCAACTAAGAAAATGTATACACACAATTAAATGAGGTCAATACAGAACAACTTAAGTATCTGCAACTAGCATCATTAATTCATTACTCATAAAAACGAGTGTTATTTAGTCATGAGCTTTGTACGCGGCGAGTATTTGTTACTTAGTGAGCTTTGATTGTCAACAAGCGATTACTATAATACATTACACAGCTAGGGTGGTAATACAAAGAAAGGCCGAGATCGCAGATGATAAATATGCGATCGAGGGCTTTCTTTATTACCTTCCGTGTTGTGTACATCATTTTATGTCTACACTTGGCCAGAAAGCGGCGTTTTCCGTACGCGCAGCGTGCGGAAAAAGCCACTTTATGGCCAGGTGTGGCATAAAAGGATAAAAACGGATGAAGCTCGATATCTCTGTTTCCTAAAATGTTCCTTTACCTAATATAATGGAAGCAGACATTACTATAAGAATGACATACTGGCATTATGGGAATGGAGACATTTTGGAAAAATTACATTTTATTAATCGGATAGGAGGAACAGTTTATGGTTAAATTCTAAAATGACTTAACAGCAACTGTTCTCACTAAGTAACTGTTCCGTTAATTTCAGTGCACATTTAAGTAGGTACTTTATCCAATCAATTTGTTGCCTATTATGCGTGGAGGATTCTTTATATGAGAACTATAAAATGTCCTCTACGGTTAAATAATAGGCAAGTCGGTGGAAATCAACTTCTGATGACACCCACCCAGTGGCGGATTTATAGCCTTGTGCGCCCTAGGCCCAACGCCGTGTAGTAAGTACCAGCCGCCCTTTTCTCAGCAGCAGCAGTGATTTGTTTGTCACGATTGGCCGCCCCTAATATCTGGCCGCCCTAGGCCCGGGGCTACTTGGCCTTAGGGCAAATCCGCCACTGCCTCTTTCTTGGATACATATTGGTACTCTTGACTGTACAATGACATAAAAAATAAGCCTATGGCAGTTGCAATAAAATTAATTTGAAAATGTCAAGGTCGTAGAAGTCAGTTCAGTTCACATGCGTAAAATGCCAATATGCGGCCAAATACATTAATAAAAAATCAACACAATGTTCTAATTTACCCAAGGCCGTAAGCCGCGTAAGGCAACCCGGCTAAATAAAGTACCGCGCGTATCTGTGCTGTCTAGTTGAAACCGGCGCGTTTAATCTGGGTAGATATTGTTGTCTTTCTAAAGAACAAAAAATTAAACTGTTAAAATTTTTTACCTTCTTTAGGGTGCGACATTTTTTCGTTTGTTCGAAGCGTGGTATGTTTGACTGCACGATGGAGCCTAGGCGGAGTGGGTTCCTTCCTTTTATAAAGTTCTGCTCAGCATAAACACCACGTGCTCTCGCGCAGTTGAAGCCGGTCTGATAAGGAAGCGTTGAGATCACAATGACTTGATACTGGCAAATATGATTCTGTCACGTTCTCTAAAGGATTTATTAACGCGGAAAAGTTTTGTTTTGTTTGAAACTATAAAAAAAAACAGATTAATTTACTTATTTATTATTGAGAATGTACATATCCAATACGATCGTCAATGCAGTGTAATTTAAAAAGGGTTTGATGTTACGCAATTATACAATAAATAAATTAGTACCATAATAAATTTACCATAACTGACTTCAAAAGATCGGACCACCTAGAAAGTATACCTATTCAAACAAACAGAAGATTTTTTTCAAATCGACCTTGCCGACTTCGAGTAATCAGGGAACGTACAAAAAAAAGGTAAAGATGAACTGAGAATGAGAACCTCCTTTTTAGAAGTTGGTGTATGAAATAGGTCACAGTCCGAAAATATCTATTCCTCCTACAAGTTTTCTCATATTGTCACACAATAAAGATAGACTTTCTGAATATTAAAAACTATGGACTTGACTGGACTTGACCGACTAATCGCCTCTCAAATAGCCTACTAGTCCCAGACTAGTCGGCGATTGTAAATGATGCCGTATGTATTTACCGAGTAAATCTTTTAATTAGTTCATGTTTGATTTGCAAGCAATTTTGTGAAACATAAATAAGTACTTATTTACGTTTTTTTAGCGGAATCAAATCATTCATATTTAAAGGCTTTTTTACTTCGGATGTCCTCTTAACTAGCAGTTAATCAACAGATCATCACAAAACTGACGATTAGTGTCAAACTCCATATATTTCGTCACTAACTGATAAGTTAGGAGGTATTTCATTTCACATAGCTTAAGTTTCGCCTAACCGTACATTTTAAAATAAAAATACCCTTAAATGTGAATGTAGTAAATAAAATATGCAGTTTTCTTACAGCGGTTACAAAATACAAATGAAATAAAATGATGGGTTGCGGTTAATTCATTCTCATAGTTAAATAGAAAAAAAATCAAGAATTATGAGTCCGCTTAGTGATTTCTGAATAAAAGGAAAGGTCATGTAAAATATCTTTCTTTCAGCTACTTACAATTTAAATCTGCAAAAGTATCAAGACCTCTCAGTCAGCGTATCATATTGCTATTTCGTTCTTTCAAAATACTTATCTCCGTCGCACGTTAACTTCAAATACTACTATTGAATCAATTAATTGCTTGATACACTTACACAGAAGTCGCCTCGCTACGCAACAAAGTTCCGTACAGCTAGTTAGAATTTTTGCAACTACACAGAAAACAGGTAAATACATTTATTTATTCTTCGGTTAACTATTTTTGATGTTATAGAGCCCTGAATCAGCTGAGAACAAGTTTGTTGAAATTTATTTAATATTATACGACCAAGAAAAATTCCGCTTGTAAATACCCTGATTCTATGTTGTTTGGGACCTATCAAATTTACCACGATAATGTCAAATGACAGCTTCTGTGCTAACTTCAACCATGTGGTTTCAACTTTCCACAACAAATTATTGGTGTTTTTACGAATAGATTTTGCAATTAATTTATATATGCGTGTTAGTAAAAAAGAAATCAATTAATGTAACCACTGAGTTACCTAACTTGCTTTTATTTTGTGGTTAATATCATCAAACTTCGGACGCGTACACGGTATATATATTTTTTGTTATTTTTTAATTTTTATATTGAGTTTTGCATTATTATTCAGCCGCAAAATGTTTAATAAAACGCTTAAGTAGAAGCGTAAATTCAATAAAAGTTTAAATATACTAATTTAAGTTTCATTGACATAATTCTACAGTGCATTAAAATAAGAACCTATAAATTATCCTTAAAGTTAGACTATTTAGTAACAGGCATGATTGTTCCTTATCAATCTTTTAAAATTTACGATTCATATAAAAGTTTTGTTTAAGTATATTCTGCTAGCCAAGCGAGGGTTGAATTGAAATATAACATTGTGTCATTGAATGGTTAAAGGTGTCTGGGGTGGTAGGTTACCTAGAAACGTGGAGTAAGGGAGTTGGGGGCTCCAAGCAGAGTCAAGTATAACCCTCCAGGAATTGTTAGAATTTTTTTAGGTCATAACTGCGAATGAATAATAAATGACAGAAACATTATTTGTCATACTTTCTAGCAGAGACATGGCATTGTAGAGAATTCATAATCACTTCAAGAAAATGTACGAAACTATATGCTAATAAAAAAAAATTGTACTAGACATACTTATGAGATAACAACAATTAATCTGTCACCACTAGGAAGCATACTTTCTGGCGGGCGCTATGTATTTCACTATGTAGCAGTTGAGTTTTCGACTTTCTTATGAATCAGTAAATATGTACAGGAAATGTGCGAAATTGTAAGCTAGCTAAAAACAATTGTACTACACATACTTACGAGAAAACAACAATCAATCTGTCACCGCTAGGAAGCATACTTCCACGTCTATTTTAAACTATGTTTTCGAAAAATTGTAAACTGCATATTACAGTACAAATTTAGTACATATTTTTAGATTAATAACATTTATCAATATGTTCAGGGTAAATTGGAATACACCCACCGTCCCGACGTACGTTTTAGTACATTTCTCGTACATATTTACTGATCCATGAGAATGTCGAAAACTCGACTGCTACATAGTGTAATAGATTGTGCCCGCCAGAAAGTATGCTTCCTAGCGGTAACAGATTTTAATCGTTGTTTTCTCGTAAGTGCGTGTAGTACATTTTTCTTTAATTAGCCTGCCATTTCGTACATTTCTTATACATTTTTTATGCGACTTTGTTGCAGGTTTCACATTACTATAATAAAACCTATATGTGTTTAAATTAACATTACAATAGACTTTGAATTACCTACAACGCCATGTCACCACTAGAAAGTATGACACAATATTATAACTAACTTTCAAATGCAAAAAAATCTTGGTTTTTAATTTGTTCCTTTTTATGTCTATTCAGTGTTAATTCTTTGCCTCAATAACCATACACTGTACTCCATTTATCGGGTACGTCAGATGGTAAGGTTTAGGGGTGTGGTGTATGTCAATGACAAATTTACCAATACTTACTGTGACTTGTTGATAAGGGTGTTCATTAAGGATATTAAATTTGGACAACATCTGATGATAAGACTCATGAAGAGTTCATGGAACTCTTCTAATATTACAGGCACATATATAGTAATTTGGGCATTTTTTCACTAAAGATAGTCCCTCAATGTGTAAACTTAGTATTTGTTAAAAAGTGATTGGTTTGCTATATGCTTAGGTATACGTATCTATATGTCTAGTACATTTCATTTTATACTGGGCATGCTCATTACTAGTGCCCGTTTATTATATGTATATGACTATGAAGCAAGGTTTTAGGTATATGTATTGTGGAGGAATTATCTTCGGTAGTTAAAATACATATTTGCATCACAATTAAAAATATAGATGGTAACCACGATTACAGTAAAATAACTTAAAAATAAAGCCTTAGGCCAACTGCTAATTCTACTGACAGCAATGTGAGCCATTTCATTTTAGACTTCATGAATGACAAAACTTTTGTAACCAAATTGATTTAGTGTTATTTCTCTATACTTCATCATTCAGTAAATTTCTTAGCGCTCACCAGTAAAGAACTTCTTTACTGGCCATTTGTATAGGTTGCTTCACCTCACTGGTCAACATAGTCACTATCAGTAAATGTCATCCATAGACGACGACACATTTAGCTTAGTGGGAGTGACACCATCTACGAAGCTAGAGGTTCTGGGTTCAAATCCTGGTAAGGGCAAATATTAGTGTGATGAGCATGAGTATTTGTTCCTGAGTCATGGATGTTTTCCATCTATATAAGTATGTATATCGTCGTCCTAGTAAGTATCTATAGTACAAGCATTTACTTAGTTTGGGACTAGGTCGATTTGTGTAAGATTGTCCCCCAATATTAATTTATTTATTATATAGATCCTGACTCCCATCTGATATTTTCTTGGGAAACATTCTGGGCACCTTAGCACAGTTCGGATAAGATCTTAAGGGCCTTATCACACTTGCGATTTGCGGGCGAGCTACGGGCGAGTTTCCATACAAAACCAGTCGAAAATTGTATGGAACTTCGCTTCTAATTCGGCCGACTTGCACATGATATACAAAATGAACCCACTGAATGTTTTAATCACACAGTCAAATTTGATCCGGCTTGCCCATTAATATTTTGCCATGCTACTGCTATTCATTCAGACTCACTTATCATCATGTGTCCATACTTCTGTCTAGATTTAGATATTATTTAGACAGAAATACATAAATTTATGCATGCAATATCATGACTATTTTTCGAGGCTTAATGATGTCAGTTGTCAAAGATTCTAAATGACTCCTAGAATTTAATAGTTACGGGCATACACACATGCGAAACAACAGGAAAATCATTTCGAATTTCTCTAAATATAATTTAACCTTTGAGTTTCCCAAAAACCGTAACCCATAGAAAGTTTTGTTCGCCAAGTATTTGATTAGCTTCGCGAACCTTTTGTGTCCATATTTATTTTTCCTCAGGCGTTTCGTTATTTCGACAGCCCTGAGGTTTTCCGAGTGCTGCCCAAATCTTTACAAGGGTCAAACTATTTACTTAGGGATAAAAATAAATAAATAGACTTAGACAACAGTCTAAAGACAGACAAACAGACAGCCTTAGAGATGTGATCCCGTTGACTCGTTTTGGGTAGGTACACTCACGGACTTTAATTGTTGAGCCATTTAGGGTTCACCTTACAATAATCGTGTCATAGATTTTGTATTACACGACAAAATTAAACTGAACCCTAAATGGCTTATCAATTAAAGTCCGTGACCGTACAGAAACTTATAACAGCAGATTCAAAATGATGAAATTATAATAATTATCCTTATTTTCAATAATTAGTGATATAGGCTGGAGGTGCACTGTGCAGCCAAGTGTGTTACTTATCTCACTCGGCATCGGCAGGTCACAGTATTGACCTATTTACAATAAGATAACTTTAACCTAATTAATTTGTTAGGAATACTTTTAGCTCGATTATAGTTTCCAATAAACTCCAAGATCCAATTCTGAATAACTAAAACATTTCCGAACGTTGTTTAAAAGAGTTAGAAATATTTTTACAGTAACGTTAGGTTTTATAAGTTTACGCATCGTAAAGTATATATCAATTCTATGAAAGAAAATATACATATTTTTATGAATAAGTCCAAGTAAATATATTTTGTAGGGGTGTGGAACGCACAGTACAGTCAAGGGCACCAATATGTATGTACACCACAGAGTTTCAAAAATATGTATACAGGTCTTATTATTATAGCTGTAAGGTTTATGTATACATATTTTGGAACTTTGTGTGGATATTTATCTTTGCCCTTGACTGTACATAAGTTCGACTCGGTATTGGCCAGTTTTTTCTGATAATATGGCTAACGAGTCTCCCTCAGAGCTTTTACTCCTACAATACGAGTATCCCGGTACTAATAGGCTACTTGATGACAGTTCAAATCAGCTTCTTTTTATGAAGTGTCAAAACGCTCCGAAAGTATGCAGTTTAGTATGAAATACTATCTTGTGACGTGCTTGTGACGTCATGCTCAACATGGTGCCTTATTTTTAGTTTTCGTCATTGTAAAATCGTTGATGGCACGAAAATAAGTTTGAATGATTTTATCCGGGCTGTTTTGGAAGCGTAATTTGCTGGTTAGAGTTAATGAATTTATTTTGATTATTGTCAAATACCCTATTGGCATGGTATTTATCGGTTAATTTTGAGTCGTGTTACGGACACGCACACCCTTTCCGCCCGGTGGGGTAGACTATGCGGGGCCACTACATAATCTGCTGTCAGGACCGTTTCTGTCTGTATTGTCAATGTATCACTCGTCAATATAATTGGACACATATTAGCAACTCATTAAGCATTTCACGGTTCGTTTGGCCGTCGGTACAGATACGCTATAATTGGAGGATTGCTTGGACCGTTCGTTGCATCGTCCAATAACTATGTATCTGGAAATATGAAAGATACCGATAAAAACATTATTTGTAGACCGTTTTTTGTACGGCTATCTTAACTGTTATTAAGCTCGTTAATGTTAAAAGACAGTTCTTCAACATTAACTCTATTATCACATCAGCTGTGTGCCCATATCGAATGAATATTCCGGTGACCAAAAAAAAAGTATTTTATCCACCTTAATATGCGGTTCTTATAAAAATGGTGAAGCTTTCCTACTTCTGATTTCTATTGCAGTGTGCTGTAAAAAAGTTGAAACGCGAAACATTCGTTGCGTATTTACTGCATATTTGTCAACAAACCCGCCATATTGAACTTTTGAAAATAGAACGCGTTGTTTTCAGATGGGCAAAGCGCGCGTCACATTTGTTTTGAAGCTTATTTGCATCATCTCAGCATAAATATCGCCGGTTATCGCGCGCTATCATGGCTGGAAATGTACGGGTGTCAACTGATAGTGGACCCCCCGCCGTATGATGACATAGCAGCGGGGGCTTGCGTGCTTATTATTTATACGGAGGTCGCCAAGTGACCGGGCATATCACTAGGAGCCGAATATAATCCGAGAACAGACAAACACTTATCTTATTACTAGCTGTATTCGATAGGATTTCCATTAGAACTCTCTTTGCCTTTCAGGGGATGTTTTTTGAAAGTGCTCACTTACGTTAGAAATCTTATGCAAAATTTTATTCTAGTTAGTAGTAAAGTGGCAGTAAAGGCGCGGCGATTTTTTTTGTCTAAATCCAGCTTTGCTTTGAGGGTAGTACTTGGTAAGCTGAGCTACCGACCTACGTAGGTCGCAGGTCTTCAAAAAAAGAGGGAGGTTAGCTAGGGTCTATGCAGCCTAATTCACACCTGGATCTCTGGGCACGTGTCCAGAACCCTGCGGTCCTCGAGAGCCAATAACTTCCTACTTTTGCATAATATATGTAATCTGTAATATCATAGTCCTACATAGGGAATCCCAGATATTTCAAAGTGCTCGGGGTTTCCGATAGGTTATAAACGAACTTGGTCACGCCTGAAGCGCAAGAACCACCCAGTTTATTTCCATACCATAGCCGTCACGGAGCGACCGTGGTGTGTTGAAGATATCAGCCCGTTCCGTTACATTAACGTGTTACCAAGATCGCGTGGGGGGCTTTCGTCGGCCGACATTCCTTTATCCGTTCAAAGGGGGCTGTCTGTCACACTTCGAACATACAAATGCATAAGTGAGCAGTGTCTACTTGCCCAGTGTCCATTCAATTTTTTTGTCAGGATCGCGTACCTATGCTTATAGAAAAAATATAATATAGAAAAATATAAAGAAAATCAACCATGGCAGCGAAGAAAATCTCATCTAAATGTGTTACGATAATTTTGATGATGAAATGTGTCGATAGAAAATATTGTGTTTTAATAAATAAAGGATTGTAAAAAAAAACAGAATCAACCGAAAACAAGGGCACCTCAGGGTCACTCACATCTCTTATCACGATTGTAAAAATACAGAAACTATTTATCAATGACGTCTAATTAGGTCTTCTAATCATATGTATAAAACATTAAACGCGCGAGCCTTGTTTTCACTGCCCATCTTGACGTCAAGCCGCCATATTGAAATTTTGGTTTTAGAACATTTTTCTTTTAAAACACGACGTTGATAGGACTGCTCTGTGTGTCATTCTGAGCTGTGAGCTCTAAAGAGAAAGACATAACGTTAAGTGAAGTGCGTGCAGTGATAATCAGCCGAGTTTTATTTAAATAAGGAGACAATTTTTATAGGTAATATAGGTGAATAAATACAAGCACTTATAGATTAAATACCAGCAATTTGACGGTACTTTACACGGTCAACTGATGACTTGTTTGCAGTGTAAATAAATAAACAAACGGTGAAACAAAACTTAATAGCCTAACTTAACTTAACCAATCGCCTGGGTCGGACTCAAACTGACGTCTGTATATGACCCTCAAGCGAGAATCATCTAGCGAGTCTCTTGAAATATGACTTGACCATTATGTGTGCTTGATAGGTCTTTCATAACCCAACATATTATTGGGGTCAGGGCGCGCGTGGCTTGTGCAGGGCGCTTGAGACAAGCAACAGGAAACCCTCGTGCATGCAGCTTTCTCGTGCTCGCCATGGCGATCCAACGCAGGAACGCTGTCTGCGTCATGGGCACCCAGCTGAGGGAGTCCAGCCTAACTATTTAATTTAAATTTTATTTTGGGTTTTTATTGATAAATAACAAATATAAGATTAAAAAAAACACATTATTTACAACTTAATAGCTACCTTAACCTAACTTAACCTATTGGGACCTAGATTATATGTACAAATGTCACCTATGTCGCCTCCTGTGGGTAGGGTGCCCATAAGGCTAGCTGCGTTGCCTCGTTGGATGGCAATGCCTATCCGCTGAGCGAGGAACGAGCCAGCCCTATGATCACCGGAGGACCGGATAAGCAAATGCCTTAATTTTTTGAAAAAGTTTGTTGCTTCCGGTACCCACGGACCCAGGGTCTCCACGGCAAACGCCGCAAATACGTAGCTATCGCCGAGGATTATCCTATTTTAGGTATTACTAATATTTTCTACCCTCATATTCTTATAATTAAAATAAAATTGTAAACTTAACCTTTTACAACTTACGGTAATTATTCCAAGAAGTCTTTAACAGCGCGAAGTACGACTTCTTAGCAAGTAAGCAGCGCCACCTTTCCGACTATTCGCATCGAAGTTGCGGACAACTTCTATGCTCTTCTCTATATTCTATTCTTATAGTTCGTCGTCGGCCACCGCGATAACCCTACACTAAATGCTTCCCCTCGACTTCACATGGGCATACAACAACAGACAAGGCAATATACTGCAATCATACTTAGACTAGGTACACCACCCTGTGGTCGAGTGCCCGCGCACGTCACTGTTCTACACCCGTGGTGCTGAGGTTTTGCTGAGGCATAGGTACCTACCGCCACGAAGTCCGAATGTTGTGACGGCTCATAGAGCTAACACCCGTACATACAAGCACAAAAAAATCTAGTTCTTATAATACAATTAAACTTGTAACTTTCATATTTTTAGGAAATAAAAAAATTAATTGCACAGATTCTTTGTGATAAAGATAACTTTCTTGCTTCTAATTCGGTTAAGGCGGTGCGTTGGTCAATGAAATTGTTCCTTACTTTGTTTTATACTTATAAAATAGCTTGGTCTACCTAGTGTGGCCAGTTGCTATGGGTCTGAATAGAAATTGTTCTTTACATATATGGGATTGTGAATGTTTTTTTCTGTTCCAGAGCCATGGACGGTCCAAAAGGATCGTGTGAGGAGAGGCTAGCAGACAACTGCAAGTGCGAAGGAGAGGTCACCATTAAGAGCAAGAGGCATGGCAGGGGTGCCGTCGAATCAGGTAAGTTTTTTCTTTTAATTTTACTTTGCGATTTGGACTAGTAAATTAAAGATTAGGCTGACTTACTGAACTTATGGCGAATGTGTTATGTGCCTTGTGACGCTTTATATGCTAGCTTCATATCGATGGGTGAAATTCTATTTAGTATAGGGTGCGTTTCCACTGACGCGGATAGGATAGGACCGGACCGTGATATTACATACCACACTGTTTCCACTAACGTGGGGTGGACATTTCGAGGACTATGACTAGTCCGTTCTTCTCTGCGCCATCCAGCTCTGCGCGAGTGGAAACGCACCCTCAATGGACTTTTAAGCAAAAGCCGTTCACTCGTCGATATACATTAGTTATTCCAGTCGCCCGCCGGAGCAACCAGTGGAAAGTTCATAACTTCGCTGTCAATCTCGTCTAACACGTTAACAGTCCCTACACAAAATATTTGAGTGTCCTCGTACGTCCAGCATTTTAATATGCAGCAAAATAATTAGATGCATACACAGGGGGTTCCTACCTGGCCATTCCACGGACGTGTGAAGCTAGTTCGTAATGACCCACATGTAGGGCACTGGACTGTGAAGGTGTTAACTTCCTCCCTTTTTCCTCGTGGCCCAACTGATTTGCCAAACTGGTTTGGCCACGAGGAAAAAGGGCTCTTCCTTGGTCTACCTCTTCCTCCAGAACCTTCCACATTCATACCATACCTAACACTCGTCTTGTCACATGACTAACGTCCCTCCGCATCACATGACATGCCCATACCTAAGACCAAATAACATGCATTTTTGGGAGCGCCTGCTTTATCATGTCTTCTCCATCAGCTTACTATCAGAGAGCAATCCATTCGATGCAAAAATATCTTCATTCAGCCATTGCTTAATCTATAATTCTATACCTACATATCCGATAAATATGAAGGAATCGAATCTTGCTCAATAAGGTCGTAGAACATCTAGGTCACTCGGCAGTATAATGTTTCATCTCGGCTTACTGAACAAAATGTCGTCTAAAAGTGGTTACTCCGTGTCGGTTACGCCTCTGGGCTGCATTGCACGTTACTCCAGTGACCTGCGCATGATGCATGTGTGATAAATATTGCATAATCGTGATTATCAGCTCTACTATAAACTTTTGTTATTAGGTGATTCGAATTCGAACCGCTCATTCTCCATACAAACCAGACTTAAGAATCGGCTTTAACGACATCAAACGTGTCTTATGAGCATTTTTATTTTAAAATGTATGGTTAGGCGAAACGTCAGCTATGTTTAAATACCGTCAGGTTAGACTCTAACCTGTCAGTTGGTAACGAAATATATGCGGTTTGACACTAATCGTCAGTTTTGTGATTAATCCTAAAGGGTTGAAAGGTGGGTGGAAACTTTTATGGGGAAACACTCATTTCTCAAGTAGAGAAATAGAGAGATGTAAAACTAATTCTTCGCAATGAAGTCGCGGGCAAAAACTAGTATTTTATAACAAGTTACTCGTATTTAATTCTATATTGTGGTTCACTTCTACATATATGTCCTTGCTTTCCACCACCCACCCCACCCAGGCTATTAGCAGCCCTACGGTTCTGTTTCGTATTTTATTCAATCGTGGTCAGACGTCGTACGTCAGCGTCATCTACATACAAATTTAACTGTGTCGCAGACCGATTATAGACTTTCTAGCCCTTTGCAGGCGTGCAACGAAATGAGAACTTTATTTATTGGTATTAAGATCACTTTTGGCCATAAGCAGTTAATAAAATGTAAGAGGTGATATTGATCAGAGTCTCACTTGTAAAAGGATAACAACTACACTCACGGACAATGAATTCGGGTCACTTTCTATATAATTCTTAACAGAAAACGACCCGGATTCACTGTCCGTGAGTGTACTTTCTCTTGTGTGCATTCGCCAGGAGTTGATATAAATTGTCATTAATATCTATGAATATTTTTTTTATAAAATACCATATTAAAAAAAAATACAAATGTTAAAATAACCGACTTCAAACGAACCTACTTAATAACAAATGCACGAGTTATTCTAAATAATATCCAAATCGCTATGGATGTGTCTATAATATTTGAAGAGTTCCCGTTATTTCTCCCCATCATCTGATCCTAAACCGATGCCAATGTAACCATCTGGAAGGTGCCATAAATCCTTTTAAACAAAAAAACATTTTCCAAATCGGTCTAGCCGTCTTCGAGTAATCGGGCGGTAGAAATAAGCCCAGAAGGAAAATCCAACATATATTTTTCGAAATTGTGTTATATAAGGTCCTAATTTATGAGTTGCAGATATTTTTACAGCTGATAGTACTCGGTCTCTGGAGTATATTAAAGCATGAAACATTATAGCTTTTACGATGTTTTTTTGGAGAAAAAGGAAAAAGAAATTTGCTACGTAATAACACCCTGTTAATGTGATTACTAAATGAAAACTCATTGAACAGATTCTAGTAGCTCTTTAACGTACCATGTAACTGGCCACTTCACGTCGATAAATCCCATCCTAATGACATTTGCAGTTTTCCCGCCGAACCGTTACAACATTTACGACAAACAATTGTTGACATGACAGATAGTGTTATTGTGACATGTGATAATGCACATGCTGATTTTTTTTAGACGAAATTATAATTAATTTTTTTGTTAGGTAAATGAAGTCAAAAAAGTTATATGAAAAGATTTCTTAATTTCTATTTAAACTTAATTATTTTAATGTAAAGTATAATGTGTTAAAATATCTGCAACTAATAAATTAGGACCTTATATATCTATTCGGTATCAGTGAAATTTAGATGTGTCCTTTTGATGGCGGCAGTATTTAATGGACGACGTAAAATGTGATGATAAATAATAAAGTGTGATTGAAGCGAAAATTGTAAAAAAAAAGTAATGCCACGGACGGGATCCGAACCCACAATTCGTCAATATCGGCTCGATAAAAATATTTAGATATTGTTAAGAGACTTTTGAGCTTTAATAACGACCAATACAAGTCTCGTAAAACACGTGTGTAGCCAGGGCAACTCATACGAAATGATGTCGATAACGCTAGTACACTTATCAAAAGTCTTGCAAGTTTCTTAAAACGAGCGCCAGACACAAGTTCTAGACTACGAGTAACTAAGCTAAATTATAGCGTTTTAATAATATTGTCCACTATTATGCATGGCGAATTTGTGTAATTATACCTATTACGATAGCATGCACATGCGAATGTATATGTATATATATTTCTAGAAGTTATTCGTACTCAAGTCGGTGCCCACCTCCTATACGTGCTTCGCCATAGTTGGGGTAAAAAAACTATTCTCTGTATGTACTAAAAAAGGTAAAATCAGACCAGTAGGGTAATTTACATCTTACTAAGATGATGTTAGCCGTCAATCTCATACCTAATATAATTTGAACCATGAACTAGTTGACCAAGCGAGCGAAGCGAGCCGTAGGTTTACCACATTTTTCCACTTTACGAAGTGACCAGCATGTAGCACACCTAATGGAACATGGATTAACAACATCGATATATAATAATAAGTATGGAAGAGTAACTGGAGCTCAAAATCGGCCCCACGGAATACGTACGAACGGGTAGGAGCTAGTACTTAGTAATGAAGACAAAACTGTAGCGGCAAATGAAATTCTCACGTCACTAGCTTTGTAACCAATCACTGATTTTTGTCTTTAAAACGATATGCAACCTATCCAAAAAGAAGGCTTCTGAAACTTAATACTAATATTTGTCATAAATGACTTTAGACTCGCACATAGTAAATATTAAGTTGGTTATCAATACTACTTATACATAAGACGTATTGAGTTTAAAATGTGGGCGTTGTGGAGCAAATTTTAACGCCATTTTTGTTAGCCGTTATCGTTCCATACATTATATTTAGATGATTAACAGTTTCGATTTAAGTCTTCACTTGCCTCGGTTTTTCATACGCCAGACCAATTTCTGTTTCAACTTACCCTTGTAAGAAGTCAGTAACCTTAGTCCTATGAGGAATTGTAACAAATGTTTTTCACGACCAATGACCTGCGAATGACCCGCGGTGACGATCATGAAAATAGCTCGCCAATAAACAATAATACGATAACGCGAGGCCTATTGGAATAAAAACAACATGATGCAAAGAAACAATTGATATCGGAGGATAGGGTCAGTTATATTCGTAACCAGGAACATACGCATAAACAGCAAAACCTAGGGCAACAGGTGGTCTTATCATTAAAGTGCGACGTCCTCCTTTGCCGCGTGCGGAAAATCCCACTTCCTACCTGGGGGAGACGTAAAATTATGTACTTACCACGGGAGGTAATAAAGAAAGCCTCAGGTCGCATATTTATCGCCCTTGCCTTCGGCTCGGGCATCAAATACCTGAGATCTGAGACATTCTTTGTTTTTGTTTTACGTAGGTAAGTAATGTAATACGTTTGTTCCGTGCCCCATAGAATTCAACCCTTAGGGAGGAACTACGTTATAAGAAGTACCCGAAAATGATTAGCGTCTTGTTACTGGCCATATTATGTTAAAATTATATCATATGAGATATTTAGACTGGAAACGGCTTGAGATTGGTATTTCTAATTGCACTTTTTGATGGCTGCGATATTACGCAATTGAGACATTGTCTAAGTTGAGCATGAGTTTATTAGTAAGTAAACATAGTTCGTTAGTTATGAAAAAATAAAAATAGCTAATTGAGGCCTAGCTTTACGTAACTAGGGCGCTTAAGGAGAGAAGACTCCTTAAGTGCCCTGCCTCACCGGGACGCCATAGCGACGTCACCAACTGTCGTAGCCAGATAATTTGTATTGAAATGTATGACAGAACTCACTTGGCGACGTTTGGCTACCATATTTTTGTACGGGATACGTAGCCAGCGACGTCGCCATGGCGTCCTAGTGGGGCAGGGTTTTAAGAATTCAGCAATTAACTCAGTTCGGACTGTAATAGTACATTGTGTATCAAGGGCGGTAAGTAAGGAATTACAAACGAGTGTTTGTTACAAGGCCGAGGCGAAGCCGAGGGCTTTAATAACACGAGTTTGTAATTCCTTTACCGCCCGTGGCACATACAATGTTTATCATCACACTTGTGAGGAAATCTGATTAAAATAACCTTACTTAACCTAAATAAAATTGTAAAACTGACAGTGACATTAGTGACATATCCATAGACAATGCGAAAGTCAAGACACGTTCGGAACCCATAACGGTAAAGACCTAAAACGGTTGATTTTATATTAGCAAAATACTGAAATACACTATTTAAACATTAAATTAATGTAACAGAAATATGTGTTTATATGTATTTGCAATAACAGTTCTCTTTAAATAAATATTTCAGTGATAAAAGTTAAAAAGCAAATTGGCATTTCCTTTGAACACGACAAATAAGAGTAAAACAAAACCATCGTTTCAAATTTAAAAAGAAAACCATTACGCCCTAGGGCGTAATAGGTCATTTACGGCCCGCAGAACCTACGTGTAATGACACCATTTTCGAGCAAGTGTGATGAAAAAATTCTTAAAGTGTGTCGCGGGCACGGTGCATAAGACAAAGACACGAGTGCATTTGATATTTCTAGAGCTATCGGTTTTGTCCGAGGCCATAGTTTTATGGTCACATGGTTCGGTTTTGATACTCCCTTACCCGTCGCCCGGAGCGAGCTAGCAGAAATCAATAACTGCACTGAATACATGTAACCTAGATTCTGTTTGTATTGGTGCTTACAATGCAGGCCCGATTTCGTGAAAAGGTACCTTTGTAACGTGAAACGGCGTAATTGCATGGGAGGCACAATAACCTAAGCCCTTAGTTAGTGGACCCTTAAATCTATCTGCAACGCGAAGTTGGCTATAGGAATTCACGCTTGCGTACACAGCATCTGCATTCATTACGGAAAATCGATAGCAATGCATCATGACGAGCCACAGTTGCTTTTAGGCCCAGTATGGACACTATCGGCCAGCGGGCATCGCGGTGAAGTCACATGCACAATATTTTTCCACTATAGGGATTCATCTCAAGCTGAAAATTAGTGTTTTTAGGATATATAAAATAAAATAATTTATTTCTGTAAGTAGGCCCTCAAGGGCTCTTTTACATGTCTTTCTTACATTCTTTTATCTTCTTTTTTTCCTTTTCTTTTCTTTTGGCGCTTCGGGTAATGACCTTCTGGTGAGAAGAAGCGCCGGAAGAAACTCACCAGTTTCTCTTTTCATACATGAGATTTCATTAATACATTACATTAACTTAAAAACTACATTTATAGAGATGTAAAGGGTCTCTCTATGCGTCCATACAAGACAAATAAAAAATAAATTGATATAATTTTCCAGCTCCACATTTGTGGGAAGTTTTTTCAAAGTCCATTATCACGCCACAAAATTTTGATACCAGCTGTCAAGAAGACCTGTCGTCGTGTATTTATTTATTTAGAGAATTAAGGAATTAAATTATTCGGAGTGTCTGACTGAACTATTACTTTGTAATATAAGTTCAGAATCATATACATATAAGTTGCGGTTCTATCTAACGGCTATACGTTTTTATCCTAGTATACTATATTTTAACGAACTTATGTATTTTATTGTAGTAACCAAACAAATAAAAAAAAGAATTGCCACACTTTTTCTGAGAATGTTCCTCTACTGCGACACCATATACTGGTCGCTGTCCACGCATCACTCGTGCACAACAAACTAATTTATACCTAATCATCATAAGGACGTATGCGCCATATTACGTCTATTAAAATATGCTATTTTGTATCGAATCGCAGCCGCATGCGCCTTGCAGCTAGTATCCCTGGACGGTCTAGGTCTACCGGACGGAACTGAGCTGATATGATATTTTCAAAAGGACTTTTTTTCCGTAATTCTACTACTAAGTTGAACCTTACTTTCACTACAATACGGTTCATTTTCGAGGCATCTTTGTGGATAGAATATCTCCGTTTGAAATAACTTCAAATAAATCAGAAGCGTGTTTGTTCTTTATTCGACCTTGCGGTAACGATATAAGGTTGCATTTTGAACGTTTTCGGCATCGAGCTATGTATATTTATTTGAAACGCAGTATGCCAGGTGTCAGTGTCACTATAAAATGGATCCTAGCGTTGGTGAGCAGAGTTGAGTGATATTATATCAAGGTCGAGACGCCGACACTGCGATCCGTACTGGGGTATTCTTACGCATTCGTAAAACTTTGCTTGTAGGGCGGTCGTTCGCGACGCGAACACATACAAGCCGCGCGATGTAGCTTTTGTAGGAAAATTTATTACAGCTACACTGTGCCTCAAATGTGACACTGTGATGTCATAGAACTGTTGACACTTTTTCTTCCTAATCCCAAAACTTCTCTTTTTTGTAGAGATCGCCCTCCCTATTTCTGATCTAAAGTGTAAATTCTGTTACGTCACCATTCTTTACTCATACTCACCTATTTTGTAAAGAAAACATATTAAAAAGACCAAGAAAACCTTTGAATTTCTCGAAATTTGCTGTCTCGTATACATATATAACACGCATGGCAACCCTACTTAGGGCACTCTATATAAATATTAAATATAAGGGGACAATATCACACAAATAGAACTCGTCGACCCCGCCGGCGGGGTCGACCTCCTCGCGACAACAGCACACAAGGGCCGCGTCCCGACTTGCCCCAGGGCCCGAATGTCCCGGTTTAACTTCACTCCGACCTCGCTCGGGCTCAGCTAAGTTTCTTGCCGGAGTCTTCTTAGCTGGGCTAGGTTTTTAGCGAACCGGCACCTAAAACTCCCATTAGTACACAAGTTCACATAAGGACAGGATGACCCGAGTCATCCTTCCCGCTGGTCCGCTGCTCACTCTGAGCAATCAGCGTAAAGTCAAGGTGGCCCTGGCCAAACGACCTGGTTCGACTCCAGGCCCCCACCTAGTCCGATTCTATCGAGGTGGACCGGGACTAGGTCACCTGGTTCGACCCCAGGCACCCCCGGCACCCACCCAGGCCGACCAAACTCAGGGTGGTCCGGCTAGCGAGCTGGTTCGACCCCAGGGAACGCCACGGCCGACCACCCGGTCCGACAATCGCTACGCCCATGTATGGGTTGCGAGTTTGTCAGATCCTAAAAAAAAAAAAACATCCATAGTAAGCTCAATAAGGCTTGTGTTATGGATACTAGACGACGACCTCTTAGTCTTTAGAACAATGCTACAAAGCTACCTAGTAGCTAAGGCGCCAGGTCAGGAGTCCGAGGGCCATTTATTTCTATTCAACACAATATGTTAAAGGAGCCTTATGTTATCCAGCAGAGAAGGGCATTAAGTCTTATAATTTTCATAGAAAATTACGACTTTCGGCTAAATCATGTAACCAAGCGCTGTAACGTCAAACCGCATTGTTCTGAAATTGTCCCTTTATTATATCAATCTTATATCAAAAGATCTAACTCACGTGGGAGATACTTACAAAAGTGAGCTCTATACGCAAGTAACAGAGTATAATTTCGTTTGATAAGTCTATGGTGGCGTTAGCTTGTACACTGATACTTACTTGGCGCCCTCTAGTCTGAAGCCTGTCCACCTTGTCACAGTATATTACATGAACATGACTATGGCGGTAGGTTACAGGTGCAGCGATGCGTAAGAGTTAGGGCGAATGTCTCCATCACACGAGTCGATTTGCGCATACACCAGCCGATAGGATATTTTGACCGACAAATTTGACTGCCTAATATTCATAAACTAATATTAAGTGTCCGGAAAATTGTAAATACTAATTTCTATTTAGAATAAAAATATTTTTTATTTCGATTAAAAATATTTTACCCTATCAATTTTAAAATACAGGAAATACCAATTTTATGATGAGTACATTTTTTTTTCATGTTTTAATTCAATTTATTTTTGTCACGAGCTCGAAAGGTGTAAGAAGGGCCATTACTAAGGTAAACAACACGGCACAGCGATATACCGACAATGTTGCTTTGAGCCCAAGTGTGCAGAAGTGCTGTAGGAGAGCACAATATGATTTCAACAATAATAGTTTAGTAAAAAAAATCATCAATAAAGGTTTTGTGGAAACTTTATTATAGAATCAAAATAAACTACATTAAAGATAACTATCATTACTCCTATCACTCAGTTGTTTGATCTAAACAGGTAATGAATATTTAGAAAAGTGTGATAGTTGCTTCGTGCTAGACGAACTTTTATGCATTTGGGCTCTTACCACTCCATTCGTAGACTTCGTAACTGGTTACCAACCGGCTTGATTGAAGTCAAGAGCAAATCCATTCAATAAAAAATCTTGATAACGTAACATCTGGTAACAAAAAAGCTATGACGTCCAATATTATGATGAAATTTGTGGAAGAGGTCAACAGTACGTATCACGCGACCCCCGATAAGTGCCGATATCTTGGGCCATTATTGACTCGATAGCTATTATTAGTGTCAGCTGATAATTTGATCATTCACGTGACAACGGGGGCTAGCAGAATTTTGCGACCCTCCGGCCACGTGGTTCGACAACGTTGTCCGAGATGTCGAACGACGAGGAATTTTGATTCCTTGCTGTCCGACTATCAGGATTTTTTTATTCCACTTAGTTCGACCATCGGACCAAGAGGATGTTTAAAATTCCACTTGTTTCGATCCGCGAACCACGAGGATTTTTAAAATTCCTCTTGGTTGACCCCTCGAACCACGCGAATCATTCTTCTAGCAGACCCACAAGCTCCAAATTTTAAACGTAATTAGTTTTTAGCCTATCAAGTAAGGAACACATTTTGTAGTTCTCAAATAAAGAATCCTCCGCGGTTAAACAATAGGCAAGTCTATGGAAATAGAGTTCTGCGGACCCCCTCGCCCCCCCTAAAATGATCGACTTGGTTTTTAACATTACATATCGAAACTTTTTTGTTGTAGAAGAACTGCTTTGCGAGACTTGCATATTTTAACATGTTATGGTGCTCCCACATTGCCTGTTATAAATGTTATACATATAACGTTATAAAACATTTTGCTATCAAAAACGCGGGTATACTTGCGGAATGAAATGAAAGGCTTCGTCACTTACGTTACGTCACACATGCTATGTCGCGCGAGACACGCCGCAGACGAGTTGTGCTAGCCGCTCTAGTTTCCACGTGGCATTTTATAGAATGCTTAAGTATTCTTTAAAATGCCTGAATTATATGCTTTGGCAATAACATAACATTAATTTCGATGTGACGTCGAGAAAGTACTGCCCCCCTTTTCTGGTATCATACTTCCTTCCTAGTGAATAAAATTAATAGAACACCATGGAACATTACGGAGATTTGTTTCCTTTGTAGTCCTATGAGTGCATTCTAGGTATCCTAGATCAATATCGCCACGCTTGCGCACGCTGCACCAAATAAAAACATCATATGTGCATCAGGTACATCCGTTCCGGATCTTCCCATCCGCATCCGCATTGAATTGGAATCCGCACTTTTAAGCTATACTAGGCGAGTGGTTCGGTCAAGCGCCTTTCAAGCGGGTCGAGGGTTTGAATCCTGCCTCTTTCCTATGACTTTTTTAGAACGAAATATACTACACCATTAGCTTTTCGGTGAAGAAGAAATATCTTGAGGAAACCTGCATACATCCGTGAAGAGTCTCAAAACTGGCTATTATATGTACTTGGAGATGACGTCCCTATAAAATTTGATCTTTCTGGTGCAAGGGTGCAGGAGGCACGTCTATTCATGTCGGTCAAATTACATTAAAATCCTTTCAATGCTCAGATTACGTACGGCTAACTAATTGACAGTTCCGGAACTAAAATGCTTTAAATCGAACATCAAACTTGCAATTTCGACCTTAGTGGGATGCGTTTTGAGCTGAAAATGGCAGTTATTTTAGTACTTTGATGTTATTATTTTGAGGGTTCCGTAGCTAAAGGGTGCCAACCGAACCCTATTACTAAGCCTCCACTGTCCATCGGTCACAGAGGGCATCGATTGAACCGTAATAGGTAGAAACTTGAAATTTAAAAATAATGTATTTCTATTGCCGCTATAACAACAAAATAATAAAAACAAATTAAAAATAAAAGGGGGTCGATACAAGAAACGTGTTTTTTCGTTTTTTTTTTCTATTTTAATCATGGCAATAGTGAGATGCTTGATATGTTCACAGAATATGTATTTCTTATGCCGGTATAACAACAAATACTAAAAACAAAATAAAGTTAAAAATAAAATGGGGTCCCCATCCAAGAAACGTGTTTTTTGGCGTATATTGACTGTGCTACGGAACCCTTCGTGTGCGAAACCAACTCGCACTTGGCCGGTTGTAATATTGAACAAGGGCGAGTAACTGACGAAAAACGTATGTGGCTTTGAATCCTTTGGTACTACCAATATTGGTTTCATTAGGAAAAAGGATCAGGGAAAATTAGGCAGTATCTATCGGTCCTGCCGTTTGAATTGAGCTTATTGCATGCCTAAAGGACTCGTGTTATTGTTTGTCAAACATTGGGCGGTCATGCTCTGCGTTTTAATAGAGAAATGGGATACTATGTTATACAAACATTCCACTACACCGTATCATACCATGACCGTACCACACCGTACTATTAACGTTTCAGGCAAAATAAACTAAATTTCAGCTGTAAGTCTCACCTATTGTGCGGGAAATGATGATGAGTCTAGTCTGTTTATTATACTCATATACATTCTTCAGTCCATGTCAGCAATCATTTGTCTTGAATTATTTAGTTGGCCTGGATGTCTATCTATAGCTAATAAATGTGGCTGATCTCCTATCTCCTGATGCAATCCGCTGACTGATGTTCCTCTGGATGCCGTATTGTGTCCTTCATTGTTCTTATTCATCATGAATTTCACTGTTAACTGTACATTTGTAAACGAATGACAACTTTATTGCAACGTGTTAGTCTATGGGTGGTCAGTTAACAGTAGCTCCGTTTGTATCAGTTATCCACACATTTTGGCAATAACAGAAAATATATTTTGTACTTGTATGATACATGTTCGTAGATGGAAAATACCATGCACATGTTATTGACATAGTTTTACATAGTATCGTTGTTTTGTCGTTGGATTCAACTTATCATTAGTATTAATTGACGGGATCAATTGTGCATATTGACCCTTTCTTGCACACTTGTGAAAGGCATGGCAGCTGCCTTATTAATTATTATTATTTCTGGTATATACTTTATAGATTAAATTCTGTACAGTCCGTCAACGAAGACACCTACCCTTCTTTTCATACATGTATAACAGAGCACATTTTTTCCGTTGCTAACAGTATATTTTAGGCCAGTGGTGGGCAAAGTTTTTTCATGGCGGGCCAGAAAATATAAGAAATTTCAGAGGAGGGCCAGAACTATAGCAAAGATTTTGTTTTATTAGGGGCCATATAATACTATAATTCGAAGGACCGGCGGCGGGCCGGATTAAACCCTCCCGCGGGCCGGAGATGGCCCGCGGGCCCTACTTTGCCCACCACTGTTTTAGGCATTATTTTCTACTTTGTTCGGAATTATAAATTTATCTAAATCGGTTCAGCGCTTCAAACGTGAAAACGTAACTGACAGACAGTTACTTTTAACACACGCAGCTTGCTTACCTTAAAACACGCAGCTTACTGGTCGTCTTAATTTTATATTTAAATTGGGATCCTCAGCACTGACATTGTTTGTTATTTCAGGTTTAACACACGAGTGCGGGGTGTTCGGCGCCATCGGCACCGGGGACTGGCCCACGCAGGTTGATGTGGCGCAGGTCATCTGCCTGGGCCTCGTGGCCCTCCAACACAGGTGAATGATGTTCAGGTTTAACTATCGAGTGAGGCGTGTTCGGTGCCATACATGGCCCACGTAGGTCGATGTGGCGCAGGTCATCTGTCCGCGGATGTCAAAAAAATACAAACATGCAACATCCCTGCTCTGAATATCCGAAGTTTGTGCGGAATTGTGATACTTAAATTTTTCTACAGAGGCCAGGAATCGGCAGGCATCGTGACGTCAGAGGGCAAGAGCGCGCGCACGTTTAACGCACACAAGGGCATGGGCCTCATCAACAATATATTCAATGACGAGGCCATGAAGAAACTCAAGGGGAACCTCGGGATCGGACACACGAGGTTAGCCGATCAATCAAAATCAATTCGTAAACGCTGGCACGAGTAGGTTTAATCGATGAATGAATGCACGTGCGCAACGGGTTCCTTCTATTTGGCATTACTTTATGCGCATCTATTTTACTCGTATTTTTTCTACGATTCAAAACGAGTCTTGATGTTTTTTTCATAATCATAATCATAATCTTTATTGGTAATAATAATTACAAGTCAATATTTATATACAGTAAGTTTCTATTTTTTATTGGAAACAATGGGGTCCCATTGTTCAACCTTGTTGCGTGTGTTGAGTTATCCGATCGAATATGCTCTCTTGTCCAGATATTCGACGTCGGCGGCGTCGGAGGAGGTGAACTGCCAGCCGTTCGTGGTGCACACGGCACACGGTGCGCTCGCAGTCGCGCACAACGGCGAGCTCGTCAACTGCTCCAGTCTGAGGAAGATGGTGAGTAGAGAACGTCGTCTTTCTACGTATTGTGCAGATATTCGACGTCGGCGGCGTCGGAAGCGAACTGCCAGCCTTTTTTGGTGCACACGGCGAGCTCGTCAACTGCTCCAGTCTGAGGTGATGGTGTGTAGAGATAATTGCCTTCTTCTTCTCCTAGCACTTTTTCCAGTTCTTTCAGGTAGGTATGTAGTGTTTACACCATATCAACACAGTGGTATTTTATATAGCCCCAATACTTTTATGTTGGTAATAAAACAATTTAAACAGATTAAATCGCTTACATTACTTATCGTGGTCGCAAATAGTATACCTGCGATCACGAACGCTGTAAAAGGTTACGAAGGTAAAGAACTTCAAATTCAAGTGATATACGGGATTTAGTCTGGTTTAGTGATCGCGGAAGACAATCTTTATATGTTTTTGTTGGACTTGAGAAATAAAAATTTCGGAATTCGGTCACGCGCATCTGACTGGCTTTTTGGTAGGTATTAATCACTATACGTCATTGTTCTACGTATAGACCATAGTTCCAAAAATTTCAAAGGAAAAGGCACAGGAGTTACCGCAAAAATTAACTTGTATTAACTTTTAGGTACTAGGGCGAGGTGTGGGCCTCTCCACGCACTCCGACTCTGAGCTGATCACGCAGGCTCTGTGCCTGAACCCGCCCGAGGGCGAAACCAACGGCCCCGACTGGCCTGCCAGGATCAACCAGCTCATGAGGTAAATTTGAAAAACAAAGAGTGGTTTTTGTCCTTAAATTGAGAGGTTTTATGTGTTACCCGCGGCTTCGCCCGCGTTATCCCCGTTTATGTCCCAGGGGGACACTTTACCAGGATATAAAGTATACTATGTTTCATTCCAGGACTTGATCTACTTTCATACCAAATTTCAGCTCAATCCAATCAGTTGTCTCTGCGTTATTTAGTAACACATCTCAACCTCCAAACATCTTCGCAAACTTCCACATTTATAATATTAGTAGAATAGGAGGATTGGCTGCAGCTTCCGCTTTCCACTAGCTAGGCACATGCATGTTGGTCTCTTGGTCGTAAAAAAACTCTGCAGTAGCTTTTCTACTTGATGACGCGGAGCGCAATAGTCTTTAACAATGAAATATGTATAAAATATCGGAACGCTGTTTTGAAAAATGTTTAATTCTGTTATATTTTCTTATTCAGGTTAGCGCCGCTCAGTTACTCGTTGGTGATAATGCTCAAAGACAAAATATATGCCGTAAGGGACCCCTACGGCAACCGACCGCTGTGCCTCGGGAAGATACTGCCACTCGGCTCCTCATGTAAGTATGTCTATGCATAGTAGAAATCGCTTTTAAGCAAAGCTATTATAATTTTTATTAGGTATATAATCATAATCTGCCTTGACGTATAAAAACTATTATAAAGGGCATAGGAGCGCGTGCAGAGGTGGCGTACGATCTTCGTTTAGGTAATTTAGGGTTCTGTATCCAAAGGGTGCCAACAGGACCCTTTTACTAGTTTTACTTGTTAAATTTTACTTTGATAATCCGCTAACCAGGACACTATTTTAGCAAATAACATTTAGTAAGTATCTTAATATGGATTTTCGCAAAGTTACGCTTGAATCAACTCATTAGGCATATTTTAGCGATAATTTAGGACAAGAGGTTTTCTGTTTACTTAAATTCGAGAAATATCCCTATAACTTTACTAATGGGATTAAATGTCTGCATGGTCCTTCAACAGTGTCCATTGCATTGCATGAATTTCATTTACTTATAATAACGGAGTATAACAACGAAATTTAATAAAAGTACATTATACATATGGCGCCAAAAAAATTAAGAACAAAAAAAACCTAGAACCGACTCCGGCAGGATTTTAAAATTTTGACCACTTCTAGTCATGTTGACATCTTGGATATGTAGGCTAGGTATCGTCAAATTGAATTTTCATTCTAGCACAATCATCTGTAGCGTAAAGGTCTCTGCCCACTACACCTTATCATACCATGACCGTACTATGAACGTATCAGGCACGACACGATATGACAAATGCTGGTCGGTGACGGAGCGTGCTAGTGGGCATAGTACCTATCATACTTTTCAATACAGAGAATATTTATTTCGCCTGACACGTCCATAGTACGGTCATGGTATGATACGGTGTACCTTAATTCACAACTTCACCGCCAATCTTGTTAATACTCCCCTAATAGACCCGTAAACTAATAATAAAAGATCGTAATGGGTGTCAAAATATGTCGGTCCTTTCGACGCTTCGACTTTGACGGACCGCCCCACCATCAATTACGACCTGTTATTACTAGAGTAGGGCCGTTACCTAGTTTTTTCTAGTTCACGGGTTGTATTTGACACTAGATTGATGGTGAACTTGTGAATTACCCTACTGTTTACCTCTAAAACTCGAAAAATTGGCATGTTATCATTATTATGAATGTTTTCAGATGTCTACAAACAATCATCGGCACGACATAACGAGGGTAAAGCATGCGCCATTATCATTATATCATTATTGTTATGGTACTGTTTTCTTTAACATAATCATTAATGATATGCGGTCATTAACTTGTGACGTCTTGTAAAAACATGCATGTAAATTAATTCGAACGATGTCCCGCCCCGCCGTGCTACGCTCGGTACTCTCCATACAACAATAACTAAATATTTTTACTAAAAAAAACCCGACCGCGGTGCACTTTAAAACTCCTTTGGGCTTCGCCGCAGTCGGGTAAAAAGGGGGTTCAATCGCTTCCAACTCTTCAAAGACTTCAGGGGAATACCTACATTACTAAAATAGGGCAATATGAACATCATCAGCCTGTTTTAGTTCACTGCTGGCCATAGGCGCAGTATAATAGCAATAACTTTTCTTTCTACAAAAGGTACATCGCGCGTTTGAAAGTGTGCGCGCCATGTACAGTCGCCATTAGATATATCTGAGTTGTCAGTGTACTCATAAATATCTGAACACGGCTCTATTTTCATAGCATTAGAGCCGTGTTTAGATATTTATGAGTACACTGACAGCTCAGATATATCTGATGGCGACTGTATGAACGCACTACAAGCAAAGAAATAAGAATAAGTGTCGCGCGCTCCTGAATGGCCGAAGTTGGACTACTTGTTCGGCTTTTTACTTTGCCATTTAGCGTGATTCAAAATTTAAAAAAAATCAAATTCTTTCAAATTCAAAATTCTTGTGATCAGCACAGACAGAATGTATCGATAATTATTTGCGCGACTGGTGCATAATGCCTAATGAGGGTGTTTAGAAATCATAAACCCACCAGCTGGCAGCGGGGTGGCGAAAGGTCTTTTTGACAGTAGGTGTCAAAATCCACCAATCACACCACCTGATTTTGACATCTACTGCCAAATAGACCTTTCGCCACCCTGCTGCCAGCTGGTGGATTTCTGATTTCTAAATACCCTCATTATGTATGCCCTATTTTAGTAATGTAGGTATTCCCCTGAAGAACAAGGGATCGTTAACATACTGCATTTGTAATAACCGTTTCTGTGCTTTCATGCTGCCAGACATGAAAAGGTACTTAGATTATTAGCATTGAGTACTTTATTCACTGTCTCTTAGGGGGTCGTCCATAAATTACTTCACTTGATTTTTCACATTACTGCATTACGCTTTTTTTGACCTGTTTTATGTAAAACACATCACAACACTGACGATTATTGTCAAACCATATACAGGGTGTTTCATTGAACGTAATACAAAATTTGTATTTCTTCACCAACTGACAGGGTACACGGTATTAGACATACCTTAAATTTCGCCTAACCGTACATTTTAAAATAAAAATGCCCACATAATTTGAAAGCCTGGGTAACTTTAGTACCTTTCTTCTTGTCTTTCGTCAGGACTTTTGTTATAAGCACAACAATATTCTCAAGAAAATGATACCAATTTGCTGCTAGTCAATAAGGATGATTTCTATTTTGAGATTTGAGCTTTAAGATTGCATTTCCATCCGTACCCATCGAAATATAATAAGTATGGAATACGTACTAACGGGGCGGAGCCAGTACTTAGTGCAATACAAAAAAAACTATACTTAGCGTCAAATTAATTTATCACATCAGTAGCTTTGTAACCAATCACAGGTTTTTGTCTTTTAAACGATGTGCAAAAATATGTGATATTCGAAATTGCAGTTTTCTCAAATTCAAGAATAATATTTATCATAAATGACTTTAGACTCACACATAGTAAATATTAAGTTAGTTATAAATATCACTTGATACATAACACGCATTGATTTTCAAAAGTGGGCGTTATGGGGTAGATTTTAACGTCAGTTTTGTTAGATGTTATCGTTCCATATTTCGATTTCCATACCAAGATAGCTCCTGTTCCTTCTTGCTTATTGACAGTCAATTATATAATACTTTTTATCTGTAACCTTCACATCGTCACGTTGAATTTTTGCCATTATCTGTATTTATGTAATTATCTATGTACTCGTATGTATGTACAGACAGACGTTGAGCTTTGAGACTTGATAGATTAATTTGTAATTGCAGTTTTGATAAACGGCTGTGCAAAGAACGGACTAGAAGACAAGGCGGAGGGTTGGGTTGTGTCGTCAGAATCCTGCGGGTTCCTTTCCATCGGTGAGTTGTTTATTATACCATTTATTGTAAAACTATTATCCCATTTATTAAAAAAACATGTTTGCGACATTCTCTAGGCCCTAAGGGTTCTCTACGCAACGCATACTTACATACACACGCGTACATAAATCGTGTCACTACAATTGTAACACTCGAATTAAAACAATACACTGGCAATGTAACGACCCCAGGGATATATTTTGTTTTTTGACGTTTGCTTGGCAGAAAGAAATACGAGTGTCTGGCTGTGGCCTATGGCTACAGTCCGTGTTGCTGTATGATGACTATGACCATAAAATATTTCGTATGCTTGCCAACATTTTCACCTGTCAAACTAGTTCGCCTACTTCTAGTGTTGGCTGTAGTATGTTTTTTTCCACAAAATTGGGAAAGTTCTCAAAAATATCTAGAAACTCCCAGAAGAGATTTAAGAATAATCTTCTAATATGTGCTTGATAGGTGCGCGCTACGTGCGCGAAGTGTTACCTGGCGAAATAGTAGAGATGTCCCGACACGGGGTCCGGACAGTGGACGTGGTGGAGCGGCCGGCGGACAAGCAGCAGGCCTTCTGCATATTCGAGTACGTGTACTTCGCGAGGGCAGACAGCATGTTCGAAGGTCAGTACAGGATAATCGTGTCGGTTGAGCTAAGTTTGCACCTCATTTGTATGTCACGCCGTATACGCTACGTGCAAACATGGCTTAAACGAGTATGTGCCCATGTTGCGGGTGGCAAACGCCAAGCCTTCATAGGTGCTCCCTAAGTACGAGGTGTTACCTGGCGAAGTAGTAGAGATGTCACGACCCGGGCCGGCGGACAAGCAGCGGGCCTTCTGCATATTCGAGTACGTATTTCACGAGGGCAGACAGCATGTTGGAAGGTCAGTATAGAATGGTGTATTAGGGTAGGTTCTCGTATTTTCCAATTTGAGGCGTCCACTGCTGAACATAGGTCTCTTGGTGGAGGACCGACCCACGTTATTATGTAATAATCAAAACAAATCTAACGCTAACCATTATATTACGTATCCAAAACTGTTAAAAAAATCCAGCCGCACTCATTTGACCATGTTGAGCAGTGATGTCGTAAGTCAAGTTTTTCTTTAAAACTCGTAGGCCTTTAAAAAAGATAGTTTGGGCCTTCGCGTAATACCTTTGAGATGTAGGTATGAATGAGGGTGTTCAGAAATCATAAACCCACCAGCTGGCAGCAGGGTGGCGAAAGGTCTTTTTGACAGTAGGCGTCAAGATCCACCAATCACACCACCTGATTTTGACATCTACTGCCAAATAGACCTTTCGCCACCTTGCTGCGAGCTGGTGGATTTCTGATTTCTAAATACCCTCATTGAAAGCGCTCGGCACTGCATCTCTTACTTTTCTTTGCCTGTCATTCCTATGATAGGGCCTTGTGGGACCTGCATGCTCTCAGGGCGTTTTAACACTTCATAAAAAGAAACTGATTTGATCAAATCAAATAATGGATTATACTAGGTTTATGCCATTATTGTTTCTTCCTATTCGCGATTCTGCACAATATAAATTCCACACAACTGAATTTAATCACATGCGTAATGCTGCACAGTCGTTATTTCTACGCAATCTTGTTTCTTCCTAGTAGCAATTCTGCACAATATGAATTCCACACAACTGAATTTAATCACATGCGTTATTATACTTCACGATACTATCTTAATCTTTTATTCTATCTATCTTCTATACTACCTTGTTTTTTCCTAGCCGCGTTTAGAAATTAAAAAAGAAACAGACTGCGTGAGTCGCTTTTCCCGCGGTAAAAATGATCATGGTCGCGAGCTTTAATCATGTGAACGGAATACCTTGAGACGAAGCTTCCCAAAGGCAGCAGCAGCCGCTCCGATTCTGCTATTAATTTCAGATACCTGAAGTGGTCTACACGCTTGTGAGTCGTCTCCGGGTTAGATGTCAACGGGCATTAGTGGATCAGACTCAGACCCCCATTAGTTGCGTCTTCTTCAGCAAACGTTGACAGGACTCGTTAAGACGCGACATTAACGTTTGTGGGCCGACTACCACAAATAAAGACTCATTTGATACCTCATTTATCTATATCAGATGAGTAGTTAGTTTAAGCTATTCGGTGTAAAATTAAGTAAATCGTATAGTCCGTACGCAGGCCGTACGCTTGTTTGCCACCCTAGTTGTATAAAAAAAAAAAAAAAAAAAAAAAAGTCCACTATATATTGGCACGAATCTACTTACTAAGTACCTACGCACTAAGAGAAGGCCAGTTCATATTGGACGTGAAAGGAACGAAAACCAGGCATACTATAAACTTCATATAGGTTTAATAAAAAAGAGGGTCGATTGAAATCTTCAAAAAAAATTTCTTTCTCCGCCCCAATTTCGACCTGGTTCGATTCCCGGTTATGTATGAGATTTTTAAAAAAATAATTACAGAATCGTGAAGTATAACGCATGTGATTAAATTCAGTTGTGGGGAATTCATATTGTGCTGAATCGCGAATAGGAAGAAACAAGATTGCGTAGAAATAATGACTGTGAAGCATTACGCATGTGATCAAACTCAGCTGTGTGGAATTTATTTAGTGCAGAATCGCGAATAGGAAGAACGAAAAGAAACAATAATGGCATAAACCTAGTATAATCCTTCGTACAATACGTAATGTTGGTAGTGGCAAGTAAATACTATCTGTGTAACTTACCGATTCGGCATGCATAATTAGATTATACTTATCATTGATTCCGTCCGTATTGCCAAGTAAACAGCGGTCTTACTCTTAATCTAATTTCATACATTAATAACATTACAATTACAAATGTCTTGGTATGTGCTAAAATTCCGCGCTATATAACATGCAAGAACTATACTGCCGTGCTAAGTTCAAAATTAAAGTTTATTATTTAGTTTAATTTGTACTAAAATAATTGAATATAGTGATGAACAGATTAATACAGCAAAAATAATAATTTGATTTAATTTGTTCTACACTAGACTGTACAATTATTATAAGCTGCTCAATCGGAGGCATGGGAAAAAATATTCCCGTTCCTCCTACCAATCGGAGTTCCGATCGGAGGACAGGGAAAGACCCGTTTGTTTGGCGGGGCGGCACCAATTGACAGCACCTTCGTTGTGCACGTTCCTTATAAGTCAAATTTGCAAGCACTAATTAAACTTTATATACCTATTTACAAGCTTTTATTTAGTTTTACCGATTCCATTCCAGTGTGTCTGTAGTCAAATTTTGTAAGTTAGATTTGCAAGATAGACTTACTTAACGATTTCCGATTGAGCTGAAATTTTACATGGAACTGATCTGATGATGACACCGCCATATGGGTATAGGAGCATCGAAATTTACTTTATAAAGCCCGAGTTTCGGTTAATTTGATCGTGCAGTTTGTGATTAATAAAAAAAAACTACTTCTTATCCTTGCCTGGGACAAGTTTTCCGTATCCAAGAAACCAAAATCCGTCTGTTGGAAGTCACGTTTAGAAAGGATTTTTGCCGTCACAGGACAAATGGTGTATTCGGCGCGTATGCAGTGCGGCCGCATGCTGGCGCGCGAGTCGCCCGTCGACGCCGACATCGTGTCGTCGGTGCCCGAGTCGGGCACGGCCGCCGCCCACGGCTACGCTAGACAGGTACGTTTTTAATACACTTGCTCAAAAAGTGGTACTTTTCGTAGCTGTAAATAGTGCGGAAAGTTGTATTTTGCGCACTAGTGCTTTTTACTTTTCAGGTAACTTTTTAACGCTAAATAACACATTCATTTGCAAATAAGTAAACTACAAAGTAATAATAAATATATTTCTTGCTTTTTCATATTTAAATTTAATTCTGCAAGTTTCTTCCCAAAATAGTTTCTTTTGATTTGGCTGAATGGCGGGAATGGTGACAAACGGTGCCATGTTTTTATTTTATCGTAATTTTTTCGCAAATATATTAAAAAACGTCGTTTGATACGCGTGCGGAATAGTACATTATACAACTAGGGTGGTAATACAAAGAAAGGCCGAGATCGCAGATGTTTGCGGCCCGAGCTGCAAGCGAGGGACGTAAATATGCGATCGAGGGCTTTCTTTATTACCTCCCGTGTTGTGTACGTAATTTTATGCCTACCCTTGGCCAGAAAGCGGCTTTTTCCGTATAGACTATAAAGCCTCGGCATTTCTTATCGAATTAGTTTATTGGAAGCTGGTTGTTTTAAAATGTTTTTCTACTCCTGTACTGTTATCTGTCTTTTAATTGGTCACGAACACTAATATAAGAACATACATAATATGAGTTCAGAGAAGTCTATACTCTATTCCCCATAACAGCACTAGTGTCGTTATAGTCACTTTATGTTATTGCTAGCACATACTTCTAAATCTAGGTTAAACTTAGGTCAAGGATTAAGCGCTCAATTTTAACTTACGGTAAAAATGTACAACTACCAACTTAACAAACAATTAAATTCCTACGGTTTTTAAGAAAAACAAAACTTTCCGAACTAAATTCATTGATGCCAACATGAAAAAAGTATTATTAATTTAAGTATATTTTAAATAAAAAAAAAGTTTACCATAGACACATACTGTCAGTCATACGTCGTATTTGCTTTGTTTCCAGGTTATGATTAATTTTGTATTTTATACTTTAAAACCTAGTCGTAGAAAAAGTATTGTATGCAACGTTGTATAATTAAGTCAAAAAACGCTCATTGCGTCTCTATTTGCGATACTCGCCGCATTCGCGGCTCGTATCGCAACTCACGCAATTCGCATTTTTTGAACCCACTTATACAACTGTTGCATAAAATACTATTCATTTTGCGGTTATTTTATCTTCCAGTCGGGTATTCCGTTCATGGAGGTCCTCTGCAAGAACCGCTACGTGGGGCGCACGTTCATCCAGCCATCGACGCGGCTGCGGCAGCTCGGCGTGGCCAAGAAGTTTGGCGCGCTCTCGGAAAATGTCTACGGCAAGCGGATAGTGCTCATCGACGACTCCATCGTGCGGGGGAACACCATCGGCCCGATCATCAAGCTGCTGAGGGATGCTGGGGCGGCTGAGGTTTGTCACCTTTATTTATAGCTTGGTAAGTTACCGCCAACACGAACGGCGACCGACGGAGGCTGCCTCCGGAGGCCCCCGTTCGTGTTGGCGGTAATTTGTGTAAGTAGTTACAGCTGCACAGAACAAAAAGCACACAGGTGAGTCTCACCAACGAAGTTGCCAAGCTATAACTCTAAATCCTAATCACTTCGGGGTCAAAGAACTCCTGACTAAGCTGGGATTATCAGACAATGCTGAATGCAGTATGTGCGGATGAAACGGAGACAATGGAACACATATTGTGCGAATGTAATGCCCTCGCCAGAACGAGAATGAAAGAATTTGGCACTGGTTACCCAGAGCCAGATGAATAGGGATGACGACTCGGTTAAAACTATATCTTTCTATTTAGTGCGTCAGATTATGGAAAAATATGGGACATGTATTTTTTGGTTTATCAAAATATTAAAAATCGATAAAGTTATAGATCATTATCATCAAACTTCTGGAGTGGGGGCTTGTGACGTCATTCCTAGGTGAAAATTGTACCAAGGAGTGACGTCACTCGAAAGTTCTAAGCACTATTCTCGTCATTTCTTGTTTGTCAAACAAAAGAAAAAATACGTTTACAATATTTTTTAATAACCTAACTGACGGACTAAACAGTTTTTTTAGTCGTCTAGCCCATTCCATGCACCACTGGGGTCCATCATCCGATTTAGGTAGATGGTAGAACAGGCCATGGCGTAGATGCGGTAAGGAGTAATTACACAAAAGATCCCATTGGGTCGAAGTGTATCCGTAAGGACCCCTATTACCAAGATAAGATAACTGTAAATCCCACCCCACAACTTGTAGCGTATAGGGAACGTGCTGGCACTATCGGCAACACTAAATCGACAAAAGTGACACTATAAGGACAGTAAAGGAAACTTATCAGACCTGAAACAAATACTGGTTATGAAAGTCAATCTCAACTTCTCAAGTAGTTACCATAGCGTTACGTAAGCGACAAAGAGTAGATGTTTTCATGGATTGCTTCTAATATTGATGTATTATCGACAGGTCCACATAAGAATAGCATCGCCGCCACTCAAGTACCCGTGCTACATGGGCATCAACATCCCGACGCGGGAAGAACTCATAGCCAACAAGATGGAAGCGCCTAAACTCGCCAAACATGTTGGTGAGTGTAGTTTTTAGGGAGGTAGCGCACGGCGACTTTTTGCAGCGATTCAGTCGCGATGCTGTCGCCGGCCGCGTACCCTCGCGCCCGTAAACACGATTCTGCATCGATACGGCCGATATTCAGTATCGATACAGTCGCGATACTGCATCTTGGGTTGTAGAATGTCTATGGACTTTAAGGTGGTAGGTAGCAAACGTCGACTTTTGTATCGGGTTCCGTTGGCCTCAAAGGGTTGGGTACGGAACCCTAAAAATCGTTTAATCAAGAAAAAATATGAGGGAAGGTCGTCGTTTAGCTTTTACTATGACATCACATGTCCGAAATATTTTACCGCGTGCCAACTCTGTCCGGTACCAAATCGATGCGCATTTCAAATATTTACCTAAAATAATTGTTAATTTCCAGGCGCAGACAGTTTGGAATACCTATCCGTGGAGGGTCTGGTCAGCGCCATCCACTACAACATGAAAGCCACGCCGAGCGACGGCGTCGGCGGCCACTGCACCGCCTGCCTCACAGGCGACTACCCTGGCGGTCTGCCCGAGGTCGACTGGTAACCTGATCCAGCCCACCTTATCATGGTCGAGCGTTTCGCATAATAATTCTCCTTGTTAAACAAATTCATTGAGAATCTGGTGCGTCCGGGGGGTGTCATCGACTATACATGAAGGTAAAATCGGCAGCCTACTTGAAGTCGATTGGTAACCTTATCCAGGCCCACCTTATCACGGTCGCCGTCGCGCTTAAGTCTCTCTGTTAATCAAATCTCATTCAGAATCTGAAGATCGGGTGAGCGGCACCGGCTAAACATGAAGGTGGCGTAGGCAGCCTGCGAGTCGAGTACAACTAGTAACCTGATTCAGGCTCACCTGATTGTGGTCGATGTCACGCAAGTGTTTTTTCCCACGTGTTTTATTAAATGAACAACTTTATACACTCTATATTTGATACAAAATGCACGTTACACAACAGGTATTTTCTTATAAATTGAAAGTATCATTAACTGTACCAAATTTTGTCCAGGATAGTATGGTATATTCCCGGGAGAATATCGATTTTTGGCAAAAAGAGTAATTGTTAACAAAAAAGAGAAATAATTCGGTAATAACTATAGTGAGATTCGATAGAACTGAACAAAAACAATAACAAATATGTTGACTGACAATTTGGATCTATTGTCTATGGATTTACTGTGAAATAGTGATGGGAAAGGTATAACATTAATTAATCAATCCATTTGACATTCATGAAATTATTATTAACTACCCTAACGAATTCTTGTTTTTATTTTATTATCTTTTGTTGACAACAGAAATACACATTCTGTGAAAATTTTAAGTCTTTTTCTTTTACGGTTCAAAAGCTAGAGCCCTATGACGGACGGACAGCGGAGGCTTGATGATAGGCTTCCGTTGGCACCCTTTGGGTACGGAACCCTAATAACGCAGTTTTTAAAGTTACGCGCTATTTTACCTTTACCTTTACCGGTACCTTTTCAACAATATTTTTAAGGGAAAGCACAGTCCGTAAATTACAGTGCCAAATTGTTGCTATATATATATGCTAGTAAAAGTCCAGCCAAAAAACAATGTTTTTCGAAGTCAAGAAATGGGAAAGCAAAGTCGTATTTCTAACAAAATCGGAAGACCAGAATAATGCGAATAAACGTTTCTTTAATCTTTGTCACTTCTTGTCAGTTATGGTTATTTTTTAATTAAGGCCATAGATAGCTATGGCCTTATACCAGACGACGACGAAGCAGAAAGGAGGATTATAGCGCCGTATGTAAAATCAAGGCCAAGTGCGGGTAGTTCGGAAAACACGCGCGGCTAGAAGATGTTGACACCCGCCTCGCCAGTCTTTTCACAACCATGGACGTCACGGCTTGTCCGAAATGTCAAGATGATGGTCAAGAGTTGATGTGATGGATGAGTATGATTTCACCAGGCCATTGCTGCCCTTGGCTGCCCGCCTTTGTGCGAAACCTATGCAGCAGTTCCTCTTTATTGTCGTCGTGTTTCGACTTCCGGCGCCCCTATCACCTTGGCGCCTGTGTGCGCTGCACACTTCGCACACAGGGGCGGCGCAGCCCTGTACCAGGCTCACATAATTTGTCACTTCTTTTGGCGGTTGTAATCAGACGAGTAAAAACGCAAGGATCTTGTTTTAGCCTTTTTCGTACTTGGGTTTTCCTATATACATTTATTGGATATGGCATTCATTGCCAAAATCTATAATTAAAAAATAATCTTTCCGAAATACTAATCGATATCAAAATGTCATTGTTAATAAAAAGTAATACATTTTTAAAGAACGGACATTCCCATCACTACGAATCCAAAGACATTATAGATTTTTACATTTTAGATGAGTAAAAAAATTTGAGTAACATTTGACGTATAGAAAAATGGTATTGACTAAGTTTGTTTTTATAATTAATGGATATTTTAATTAAAAATGAATGAAAATACAAGGTTTATGTATATAAATTGTTGATAAGGCTATGTTCGTTCTTAAAAAGTGCGCGATTACGAAGTAATGAAGGTAAATCCGTTTGTTTACTTGTTTGTCCTTTTCTATTGAATCTCACTATAGTAATTAGGATGAAAAACATTGTAACGGGGTCAGATTTTTCGAGTATGCAATGTTTTTAATCATTACCTAACGACCTTAACGTAAAGTACCATGCCATTTAAAGAATCATTTTATTTGCGCGTAATTATGCAGTTTATTTTTCAGCGAAAAAATAAACTGCTTAAACTGAAAATAAATATTAGTCGCGAGAAATCCGACCTGCGTTCTTGAATATTACGTACCATTATGTTTTACAAATGTACTATAACGTGTTTGAAAAAAACAATGGAGAATTTATTTTTGTAAGGATTTTTTTTACACTCACTGTGCCTTTACTTATTTTTAAGTATAACATGTATTTTTAGAGTAAGTATTGTCGTGCTGGTTTCGACTTAAATGAATAAATCTATTTTTTTTGTTAATTACGGTAAAATTTTGTTATAAATAAGGCGGTAAAACTTTATTTTTACATATGTTACTCGACCTTTTTTGATGATTCTGATTCTTTTTTTAGTGAATATTAAGTGTGTACTCATATAAATTTAGTCTATCCTGCCTGATATCATTCAAATTTATACCTATTGTTTTCCCTTTCATTCAGCACTTGGCGAAAGATGATATTTAAGATTAGATTACCTAGGTTAGGTCTGATTAAAAACTAAACGTATTTATATTTCGTAGCAAAATTTTACTGTAATATTTTTTCATAATATTAAATGTAAGTTATAATAATACCAGAATTGATTCCTCTTTATAAAATAATTAGGTACTGTATTTTATAAATTAGATAGTGCATCATTCTCTACGTAACAGTACTTATACTCGTATTTTCAATTAGATACAGTAATCTGACAGCACTTTGCTTTGACATTATTTCACAAAAAGCATGAATGAGGTTACGTATTTATTAACGGTACTTTTAGTTTTGTGGACTGTCGAAAAGCTCAGATAGTTTGAAGTTTCTACGAAAAAGAGTAATATGTAGTGTCCGACCGAAAGTAATTTCACTGTAAAAACCGAATTTCGGTTTTGATCTCAGTTTCGGCCGGAACCAGAACCGAAACCGAAACGTCCTAACTAAACTAAACTAAAATGACAATCATAATCAGTCAGTCTTCATTTTTACCCGACGGCGGCGAAGCCCAAAGTAACTACTCAACGGCATATCCGATTTTGATGAATGAATCACCATTAGATTTGTCTTGATGGTGCGAGTGTCACTGGGTATGAAGTACGTTAAAATAAACAAAATGGCGGATTTTATGCAGTTTCAAAGTGCACCGCGGTTGGGTTTTTTTGAAATAAAAATGTGGTTATTAAATAATATATTAATCATTTAGTCTCTGATATTTAGAGTAATAGGTAATTAATATAACATATTATAACTTCTTATTTCAAATAAAATATAAATCTTTTTCTTTGTATAATAAAGACTATCCAATTGCAGTAGGTACGAAACCCATCAAATTCAGTTTCGGCCGTATGGCAGCCGATACTATGCCGAAACCGAAATTTCGCTCGGACTCCAGTAATATGATGTCATTTTACTCACTGCTCAAAACATCTTATTTTAGGTTTTGAAGGCGCGAGGGGCGAGTACCATTTTATACGTAACAAAATTAAGGTAATCTTTATCGATGAATAGTTTTATACTTAAAGCATAATTCCGATATCACATCGTCGCATCCATAGTAAACTTGCGAATGTGCATGTGGCAACCATCTACCACACTCCTGAAGACCTCCAGCAGCTTGCGGCCCGCTCGCGGTCCGCGAGCGACCCGGCACGGCGCAGAGTGAGGCGCCCCTGGCAGCGCTGCGGCACACAATGGCTGACGTCACGCGCGAGATAACGCGCCCCGCCGCGGAGCTCATTGCATCGCCGGCGCCCGCGCAGACGGAATCACGCACTCGCACCGAACGCACGTCGCTTTGCTCCGCTATCCGCTCTCTTTCGCTTACGCGCTAACTTTCAATCTTTCTTTATATAGTTTCATTCTTCCGTTTAAATTCTATCTTTCGTTCATACGCTTTCCTTCTTGTTTGTAAAATAATTTGCTCTTCATTATACGTTTATATGGGAATCTACGTGTTCTTCATTTGACTCCGAAGACAAAACACCCATATGCAATATTGGTGAACTTGGATTTTAGACCTAAACCTATATAGATCACGATCTAATTTGCGAATCTCTCAAAGTGGTAGATTCGTAAATTTACCGTGGGTGCGACGACATCACTTATATATGCTCGTAATTAACCGTCAAAATCTGCCATATTACTGTATCAAAATAAAAATACGAGCTTAGTTGTTATAGAAGTGCCTTATGATATAACTGTACTAAAATGGATTGCTCGAATAGGCGTAGATCTGATGTTAAAATGGTGTGTTGGATTAAGTTTTCTGAAACCCAAACGAATAAGTGCCTTTATGTACAATATGATACAGAGATAAGTAACCTCCCCTACCATATAGGTTTATGTCATCTGTAATTTATTGTTCAATCAAGTTAAATTTGACCCAATTTCCGGTTTCAAATATAAATCGGATTATTGTGACATGGAGCTGATCTGATGATATAGCCGGATGGGTTCATCTAAATTACTTGAGATAAACCCGCCGTGTATGGACTCATTTCATCGGTTTTGACAAGCGGTTTGCGATTGTACTAACAAAAGCACCAGACGGCGATAAAAAGCATGTCTCAAGAATAAATTGTTAGGCAAAGTTATTATTAATTGAACCTTTTATCCGCATTATCTTAAACTGTGACAGCGCGTAGTCTTCGAAAAGATAATAAAGTTGGAAACTGCGTATTATTTACATGTGCGTGATGGTTAAAAGATAAGATATAGAATTATTGGTGTCGTTTCTTTTTAGTAACGATTTTCTTCCTGATTATGTAACTAAGTATATTGTTAATAATCTAGCTTGTTGACTTTAGGTTGTATCTTTATTTCATTGTTCGACTTATTCATGTTTTATAACAAGCAATAAGATAGGGGGTTGGGGGTTGTACAGATTTCGTAGTACGAGTTAAGTGTTCGCCTCTTTCCTGCGGTCACCGTAAAGTTACGGGCTTTAAAACTTTTTTTTTTTCATATTCATAGTTGCGTAGTACTAGGTACTGTGATTTGTACGGGCCATTAACTATTATTGTATTGGATTCTTGACTACAACCGAAATTTGTAAAAATTATTTAAGCTCCTATTAAAATAAGGAAAATAACGAAATATGTTAAAGTTTTGCGTGGAGAGAAAACTGGGTGGGAATGTCCACTATGTCCAGTTTAAATGTATGAAAATATTAAAAACTATTAATACCATTTAATAAAATGTATGGTACCTTTTGTTATGAAACCGTTATGATAAATGCTAGATTTGAGAACAAAGTTCTAGATTTCCCCAAACAAAGTATGTATCATGACGTCACGTTACAGTAGGTTTTAGTATGAAGCGTTTTTGGGAAAGTCTAAAAATATGTTTTGGACATTATTGTATCCGGGTGAGTTATTATAATATTAAAGTTCTTATATTATTGAGAGATCTTTCTATAACATATCACAGAAAAAAATTGTAAAATATTCCACAGGAAAGACGTTGATATGAAATTTGTATGACCCTTGGACTCGCCGTTGACAGTAGTTTAAGTTATGTTAAGTACATTCCACACTTGTGCCTTATTGGTAGATTTAGGTTAAGCCTTCTTGTACGTTTAGTACAACGTTATTATTGAGAATAAATTAAATCATTTATATGAAACCCGTTGCTTTTTTTAACAGTTTTGTAGAGCTTGACCCCGTATATTTTCGTTTGTTAAAAATAATGCAACTGCTTGTTCTAAACCGAACCTTATGAAACTTTACACTCAATTCAGTTCCCGTGGCAATAAAATATTCTTATAATGTCGACTTGATTAAGTCTGATGTTGACGGCTAATGGAACAGCCAAAGATGATGAGATTGAGATGCCATATAAAATTTATTCAAGAAATCAGTCAGAACTATTACCAAAGTCAAAATTACTCTTTTTAAAGCCTTCTAGGGCTTCCAATCCCGCGATTATTTGTATAGTCATACACAGTCATACTAGCGGCCTGTGGGCCAACTACATTCGTACAATGCTCTCAAAGTTCAGTTCAATAATGCGTTCAGAGTGCTGATGGGGCTGCCCCGATACAGCAGTGCGTCCAGGATGTTCGCGCAGGCGAGTGTACATCCCTGATGCGCAGGATTCGGGCCAGTTCCAACAGCATCCTGAAAATGATCGCTAAAGGATTTGACTGCGCGTATGTGAACCATTGTGTGATAGTCCACCTAAATAGGGGTGTTGTTTATAAAAGAATTGAATTACGAATAAGTAGCTGGTGAAGCGTAGAGGTTCTCGAATGGAGACTGCGAACCGGAAGACAGCGTGGGTCGTCACCCACATGATGGCGAAGGTCGTCAGAAGTGGTCTCGAGTCGGTCTTATTATATTTAGAGGGAACTTTTAAGGTGAACGTAGAAGATAAAAAACAAAAGGCATTTAAATTTCTATTCCAATTTATTTACAATACTATGCAATATTTACAATAAATCTAATACATTTGTATGACTGTACACCTGAAGTACAATTTGACTACAAATATCCCTAAATTAATTGAGGAACATGGGTTTCACTTCAAATTATATTTTAACATAAATTATTAATCTTGAGGTCCTAAGTAATCAAGTTTTCTATCTGCTCTGTGAAACACATAATTTTTTCACTAACTGAAAATAATAATTGTAGATTCAGCCGGTATTTTTTTTAAATATATTGTAACTTTGTGTACTCTTGGACATGATATTGCTCGATTCGTGGCAAAGACAAACATTACGTAAACAGTTTCATGTTATGTTCCTTTCTATACTCCGTTTTTAGGGTTCCGTACCAAAATGGTAAAAAAGGAACCCTTATGGTGCGACTCTGTCTGTCTGTCTGTCTGTCTGTCTGTCTGTCTGTCTGTCTGTCTGTCTGTCTGTCCGTCTGTCACAGCAAGATATCTCAGGATCTACTGATGCTATCGACTTGAAACTTGGAATAGTGTTAAAAGTCGCTGATTTGAGCCTATTGGATAGAAAAAAAATCTTATACCTTTTTTACTTTTTTTTTAAAGGGGTCCGAAATGGGATGTGGAAAAACAAAAGTAGAGCTATTATATCGAGTGGGATATCAAATGAAAGGGCTTAATTTGTAGATTCCAAAACAATTTTTGTTTTTTTTCTTAATTTTTAACTTTTTGATTTATGACCAAAAACGTTCGAAAAAATACCATTCCCCCCCTATTATCTTCGAAGTTACTGAACAGAAAAATCTGTAATAATTACCAATTATTAATATCATCCTAAATATTACAGGAAAAATAAAACGGTTTTCCTAAATTGCATCGTTTTTTAGAAATTTTCAAAAATCGTACACATACTTATTTGCTCCTACTAAGCTAACGGCCATACAGTTTTTGTTGAACTATTCACGTATCTACTTATGAGTTTGTACGGAACCCTCGGTGAGCGAGTCCGACTCGCACTTGACCGGTTTTTTTTTAATGTGGAAATTTGGTAAACAAATGAGTCAGTGGTCGTCAACATTTGTTTTTATCAATGAGCAATTTAAAAGTACTTGATATTTATTATGTCGTTTTCTTTGTCCGATATTAATTCATTAGTTAATAAGCGTCAAAGTACTCACTTAGTAGGCCACGCCGCGGGATAATAATATAATGTATACTCACTTTAAAATATTTTCGACACACATGCTCATAAAGTGGGTCTAATTTTATTATTCTTACGCGCGGAACGCAGCTTATTACACACGCGTACTTTTTACTTTGATAAATCACAAAATAAATACAAAAACAGAAGTTCTAAATGATAAGTATTATATTTTTTTATGCCACACCTGGCCAGAAAGTGGGTGGCTTTTTCCGTACGCGTAGCGTGCGGTAGACAAAATTATGTACACAACACGGGAGGTAATAAAGAAAGCCCTCGATTGCATATTTTTGTTTTACACCCTAGTTATGTAATGTACTAATTCGGAACTGTGTTGAAAAACTGATTATAACAACAACGACGTTTACAAAACTGACCATTGCTTCAAAACCGCTGCCTCTTTGGGTATTTTATTGTGCAACATTTTATACCAATTATTAAAATAATAGGCAAAAAAGAATTTGATTTTTGCTTATAGAATAATGTAAGTAAAATAAAATAAATTTGATTTTTTTAATTTATTAATTATGTAAATTATTTACCTACATAAAAATCAAGTATTCACTATCAAATGAAATTAATTGCACAATGTTGCCACACAATGTACCTGATAAAAAATCTCAAGTAAACCGATGTCAATTTTGTTTACCAAATTTCTACATTAAATAAAACGGAGTATCCAACTTTCCAAAAGTTAAGTTGATATGGATTGTTCTCAGGCAAAGGTACCACTTAACTAGTTTTCAATAAGGTACCAATAGCCTACCACTATGAAATTCAATTAAAGATCCTCCTTACTGACAGGCGGCCTTTTGCCAGAAATCGTCACATTTTTACTCCTCCGAAAATAATAATAAGATGTGAATAAACAGATCCGTTGCGTACAAAACGAGACTAAAGTTATTTTAAAGTTTACAAAATAAGATTTGGGTAGTTTTCTAAAAAGATGTCCGTAGTTAATAGTACATTACACAACTACACAATACAAAGAAAGGCCTAGATCGCAGAAGTTTGCGGCCCGAGCTGCAAGCGAGGGTCGTAAATGTGCGATCGACGGCTTTCTTTATTACCTCCCGTGTTGTGTACATCATTTTATGTCTACACTTGGCCAGAAAGCGGCTTTTTCCGTACGCGCAGCGTGCGGAAAAAGCCACTTTATGGCCAGGTGTGGCATAAACACTAATTAAATAAAATGTTAATGTTGTTCCTTGGTGTAACGTAAGTTACCATACACTTTATATAGTTAGCTTTCGTTAGACAAAGGACACTTGGTTTGAGAAAACCCCTACTAAGGAAATATTTACTAAAAACGTCCTACTTATAAACGCCGGAACATTCCTCAGTAACGACATATAGAATGAAAAATTTGTTTTTTTTTACATTATTATATGTATGATATTTTGATCAACACGGTCTAGGACATATCCTATATTTCGTAAATACACAATTTATTTTATTTGTATTTACACACGAGGTCGGAGCTAAAAAATAAACTAAGAAAACTATAAAATTGTGCTAGTGACAGGTATTTAGATCAGTCCACAAACGTAACGTAATCAGTCAATGCGGACATTTATTTACTACGTCTCTAAGGCATCACAGCCACTAACGTCTATACACTATCTATACATATAATAAAATCGTAGGGCGACTACGTTTGTACATGAAAGATTTTTCCAAAAAAAGTATGTGACTAATCACAATTACGTCACATCGCTCAGGAATACGTGACTTCGGCCACGAATGCGTGACTTCGGCCACAAATACGTGTCTTAACCCTTTAAAGGCAGGGGGAATATATTTCCCACCACATTTTAAACGTCTTTATGTCACACCTGGCCAAAAAGTGGCGCTACGCGTACGGAAAAAGCCGCTTTCTGGCCAAGTGTAGACATAAAATGATGTACACAACACGGAAGGTAATAAAGAACGCCCTCGATTCGGCCTTTCTTTGTTTTACCACCCTAGTTGTGTAATATGGTTTAAAATCGATTAATTTTTTGTACACTTACGCGTTATAAAGGGTTGTCACAGATATGTGACTAGTCACAAAAACGTGACAAGAGTGAGAGGCGGCTCACAGGCTGTGCGTGCCGACGATCGCCTCGACGTCGCCGACCTCCTTGACGCAGGTCGCGGTGAGCACGACGGGCGCGGCGTCCGTCACGAGCACGTCGTCCTCGATCCGGATGCCGATGCCGCGGAACTCGGCCGGGACGCTCGTGTCGTCCGGCCGGATGTAGATACCTGAACAGAATACAATTTATTTTTTATTTTTTTGGAAGCTGACAAACTCGCAACCCTTATGGGCATAGCGATTGTCGGACCGGGTGGTCGGCCGTGGCGTTCCCTAGGGTCGAACCAGTTCGCTAGCCGGACCACCCCGAGAATACCAATATTTATATTTGCGGCCCGTTTTATGAAGCTAGAAGTCTATACTAGCGACACTGGCCAAAAATATCTGCATGATTGATTGGTTGGTTTGACCAATGTTGCTATAGCTTGGCAACTTCGTTTCGTTATTGTTGGCGGTAACTTGTGTAAGTAGTTAGTTACGGCTGCACAGAACAAAAAGCACACAGGTGAGCGTCACCAACGAAGTTGCCAAGCTATAGTTTAGACTTGTATAATCGTAACTTGTAGCTTCGTTAAACGGACCATTGGTATTAATAAATAGCGTTATTATATTAATTCATGTTTTCTAGTTTCAAGTCCGAAAAATCCGATCCATTGCGAGTCGTATTCGCATAAAAACGGTTCCGTACACCACACACCAAAAAATAACTTTCTTTAATTTTTGTTCTAATTCACGTTCGTGAAAATTTGTAGTTTCTACCCTTCAAGTTTTTTAAGTTTCTTCTTTGAACCGTTCAAATGATGCAGCCCTGAGACAAACGGACGGACAGCGGAGGCTTGGTAATACAGTTGGCATCCGTTGGGTATGAAACCCTAAGAGCCTCCGCACGGGCCACTGGTGGCCGCCACAAGCTGCGGGCCAGGTTTTTCATACATTATGTATGGCACCGGCGCACCGGGTGTGCTCGTGGCCTTGTTCGGACCACAAGCTGCGGTAGTGGCGCGCGCTCGCTACTTGTGCTACTTATTCGTTCGAACCACACACTCACATAAGGACGGTTTAATCCACTTTAACCTTCCCGCTGGTCCGCTGCTCACTTTGAGCAATCAGCGTAACTTCAAGGTGGCCCTGGCCGAGCGTCCTAGTTCGACCCCAGGCGCTTGGCCCCCACCTAGTAAGATCCACTCAAGGTGGTCCGGCCAGCGACCCCCAGGAAACGCCACGGCCCCCACCGGGACCGATTCTTGCTACATCCAGTAAGGATAGCAAGTTAGTCAGTGTTAAAAAAAAATCTTGTGCTACTTGTGGTCGCGTTTAGTGATTTATGGAAGAGTCTCACCCTGGGGGAACCGCCTTCTTGATCACGGCGTCCCCTACGCTCCGACCTCGCTCGGGCTCAGCTAAATTTCTTGCCGTAGTCAAGAAGACTCCAGCTGGGCTAGGTTTTAGCGAACCGGCAACTTAAACTCCCATTCGTTCGATACACACGCTCACATAAGGACAGGTTGATCCGCTTCATCCTTCCCGCTGGTCCGCTGCTCACTCTGAACAATCAGCGAAAAGTCAAGGTGCCCCCGGCCAAACGACCTGGTTCGACTCCAGGCGTTCAGGCCCCCACCTAGTCCGACCCTATCGAGGTGGACCGGGACAAGATGACCTGGTTCGACCCCAGGCGCCCCCGGCACCCACCCAGTCCGACCCCTCGGGGTGGTTGCTGGTTCGACCCCAGGGAACGCTACGGCTGACCACCCGGCCCGACAATCGCTATGCCCATAAGGGTTGCGACTTGCCAGTTTGTCAGCTTCCAAAAAAAAAATGGCCCAAGGTGGGGCCGCTCTAACTATGACAATACCTGGCTCGACGGTGACCACCATGTCGGTGGCGACGGGCAGGTGCCGCCGCACGAGCGGCGTGTCGTGCACGTCCAGCCCCAGGTAATGGGACACGTGGTGCGGGCACAGCCGGTACGCTTTCTGCAAACAAAATAATAATATATAATAATAATTTATTCCATTCGAACTTAGGTGGTAAATACAGTATGTTTGAGATTTCCTATTATACAACGTGTCCCAAAACTCAACGATAAGCCGGCACCAGAGGATGGAGCTACTTATGATTAGTCGAGAAAAAATAAGGAAAAAAATATATCTCAATTATTTTAGAAATTACAGAAAAAAAATGAAATTCATCGAAAATCGACATCCCTAATGGTATTTTTAACGACCATGTCTACAAATATTCAAATATTACTGTTTTTTTTTGTTTTTGGAAACTTAAGTAGCCCTGCTATCTAACACAGTTCTTAAAAATACCATAATACATGTAGTTTTTACATAAAAAATAATCAAAATCGATTTTGTCCCTACAATTTTGAAAGATTTTTTCTTACAGTCCACTTTCAATCATCATGGTGTAAAAAAATTGTATTGACACCACTATGGCAATTATTTTCAAAAGTTGACGCAACTAACCAAGATTCCAAAATGATATAATACTTTAGGAAACCTAGTCACAAAAAAAAACAACGAATTTTTAAACAAGAATCGACATTATTTAATGTTGGCGGTAATCACTTTTACTGTACCCAAAAAAGGATTTTTGTTGTTGAAAAATGTTGAATAAATGCAAAGAAATGGTACAATTTTTTTTTAATTTTTTTAAATTCATTTACTACATTATTAATACTACAGTAAATGTTCAAATTGCCTGCCACCGGCATTAATACAGACATGACATCGCCTTAGAAATGATCGTTTTATCCGTCGTGCATATCTTCTACCATTGATATGATCCGCAGCTTGTGTGATTTTTTGGCGAAGCTCGTCCAATGTTGCTATGGGTTTTGAGTAGACTTTGTCTTTAAGACAGCCCCAGTAGAAGAAGTCCAGGGGGTTCAGGTCGGGCGAACGGGGTGGCCACAAGATAGGACCAAGTCGCCCGATCCAACGCCCTGGATACTCTTGGTTTAAGTATTCTCGCACTGCACGGGCATAGTGAGCTGGGCAACCATCATTTTGAAACCACATGTTTTGTAAAGAAGACGTGCCTTTACGTGATTTACAAAACATGTGGTTTCAAAATGATGGTTGCCCAGCTCACTATGCCCGTCTACTCAAAACCCATAGCAACATTGGACGAGCTTCGCCAAAAAATCACACAAGCTGCGGATCATATCAATGGTAGAAGATATGCACGACGGATAAAACGATCATTTCTAAGGCGATGTCATGTCTGTATTAATGCCGGTGGCAGGCAATTTGAACATTTACTGTAGTATTAATAATGTAGTAAATGAATTTAAAAAAATTAAAAAAAAATTGTACCATTTCTTTGCATTTATTCAACATTTTTCAACAACAAAAATCCTTTTTTGGGTACAGTAAAAGTGATTACCGCCAACATTAAATAATGTCGATTCTTGTTTAAAAATTCGTTGTTTTTTTTTGTGACTAGGTTTCCTAAAGTATTATATCATTTTGGAATCTTGGTTAGTTGCGTCAACTTTTGAAAATAATTGCCATAGTGGTGTCAATACAATTTTTTTACACCATGATGATTGAAAGTGGACTGTAAGAAAAAATCTTTCAAAATTGTAGGGACAAAATCGATTTTGATTATTTTTTGTGTAAAAACTACATGTATTATGGTATTTTTAAGAACTGTGTTAGATAGCAGGGCTACTTAAGTTTCCAAAAACAAAAAAAAACAGTAATATTTGAATATTTGTAGACATGGTCGTTAAAAATACCATTAGGGATGTCGATTTTCGATGAATTTCATTTTTTTTCTGTAATTTCTAAAATAATTGAGATATATTTTTTTCCTTATTTTTTCTCGACTAATCATAAGTAGCTCCATCCTCTGGTGCCGGCTTATCGTTGAGTTTTGGGACACGTTGTATATATTATGTACAGTCAAGGAAATTGATTTATGTACCATTTCGTACCTTGTCACAGTGAAAATCAATATGAAAGCCGATAGAGATTCCATATTAATGTCACTATGACAAGGTACTATCAGGAGGCCTCGCTCTTAAAATTAAAATAACTCTTATAAAACATTTGAATGTTGATGTGGAAACGTGTCGTTAGAAAGAGACAATGTAATATCTGTCTCACTCGCACCCGTGTGTGAAATGCCAAGGCGGTCTATTGAAAATTACTTATAGCAGACATGTTGTGTCGAGATCGAGAACATTAAATCACAATATTATCCCAAATTAAGCTTACTTTTATTTATACTTCATCAAAACATCACAATTACATTGCTGAAAAGGAGTTCAGTCGGTGGACACTGCGTACGCATGTACTAAACTAAATAAAAAAGATATGTAGGTCGTAAACGCTGTTACAAATTAAGGGATGTTTACAAAAACAACATACCGTAAAATGGGGTGAGAAGGGATTGCGAGGACAGTTGGTTCTTAATTCAAATGGAGCTGTAGTAATATTCATAATCCAAAAGTGTCGATCCAACAATTTGCCCAACTCACCTTAGTATGATATCCCTTCTCACCCCAACTACGAGAGACAACGGGGTGAGGAGGGATTTTGTGTTTATTGTCAAAATTATGAATTGGAACTACCCATAATCATAAAAATATATACACAATTCAGTTTGCATATGTAAAAATAAAATTTTATCGAGGTTTGAATGTCAGTTTTGTCCCTGCTCACCCCGTTTTACGTTAACTGATTAGACTGGTTGATACCTATAGAGAAACATTTTTAATGACAGTAGGTGTCAACCAGTTTAGTTATACTATTTCTGTAAACTTCCCTTCAAGTCTTAATGGGGGAGCTGTGTTCAGCAGTGCTCTCCGGGCTGAAATAACGATGATACGTACGCCTATGAGGTCGTTCCCGTCGATGTTCCGGGGCAGGATGCCCTCCTGCTGCAGGTGCGTGCCGAGCAGCCGGCACATGGTGTCAAACAGCTGGTCGAGCGCGGGCCGGTGCTCACCTAGTATCTCTATTAAACGCTTCTGAAACGTATAATGAGGTTTGTGTAATAAAAAAATTGCCCTAATTATTTTTACGTTTTTGTATAATCGTGTAAACTCAGCTTTTTTTTGTAGCTAAACCGAGACCGAACGTAACTAAGCAGTAAGAGAAAAAAAAATTCATAAACTAGAGCTGATCTTAAAACAACTTGTATGTACCTACAGGCCCGTTATTTTCATTACCTTATTTTAATAAAAGGAAACAAAATCACTGTTAACCAATGTGATCAATTGATCATAGAGAGACGACATTAACATGAGGACGTCACGTTATGGGCCTTTTCGCGAGAAGTCCAGGGGCATTCCACCAGAATGTAGGGAAAGTGACGCCATTTTTTTCATACTTCTAACAAAGTTAGGAAGCACATTTTTGGTATGGCAATATTTTATAACTTGGTTTCTGAATTGATAATATCATTTAGGACTTTTTATTTGTTTTTAAGGTAGCTGCCATAGTCGTCACGTGCCCGACAAAGTAGACGTTTTCGTGGAATGCCCCTCCAGTTAAGTAGCAATTGGCGATGGAGACAAAACTGGCAATTAATGTCAACTCAACAGCAAAGGTTTGGTTACAAAGTGGAAACTTCGGACAGCGTTTAAACACAGCTTAAGCATAATCTAAAAATAAATCTTCTCGTTAAAATGCCCTAATATCGTCGCCATGACAATGCTGATACACGGCAATGTGTCAGCTAATTTCATTATATCCGCGTCATACTCACTTGTACTGATAGGATGAGCTCGTATAATATCTTTTGGTGTTTGGAGAACTTTCCCGAAACGGGCCACGTCCGCGATATGTCAGAGTTGTACAGCCAACGTTGACTACCTGAAAATAAATATATTTTAGCATTGCAAGTTTCATTTTATCCACAATTTAAAATGTATTTTTAACAAATTTATCGTCACTACTTTGAAAAAAACTCGTATCTAAAAACGTGGTAGAGAAAAACGTCAAAATTTACATACGAGCGTCATATACACTTACTGCGTTTTTACATGGAGTCAGTATCAGATAAGTACGTGTTTTTTTTAAATAATGACGATATTTCGACTTGTTTTGGGGCTTGTCGTAGCAAAAGAAGGGCCGTTGTATCACTGTAGAGTTGGCCGAAAACACACAGCAAAAAATTAGTGAGTTCCGTGGCAAAGTATAAACACAGCAGTAGCGTGGCGTCCAAAGAACTCGATTCCTACCGGCTTGCCTAATATCAGGCATTTGTGCAGCATATTCTACAGCTCTTAAGGAAAATGTACGCCATATCTGCACCGGCTTGCCCAAAGATATCTTAAACGCCACGCCACTGAAACACAGACACTTGTCTGTGTTTCTCCTTGGCCGTTTAGGAGCGCGCGATACCTATATCGGAATATGCGATCCATACTGTAGCATTCTTAAACCATTGCTTGTAGGGCGTTCGTTTACGGCGCGCGCACATACCTACCAACCGCGCAATGTACTTTTGTAGTAAGAAAAATTACTACTATTATACCAAAGTATAAAGACGGACCAGTAGTCCAACTTCGGCCAGTTAGGAGCGCGCGACACGTATTCACACAGACGCGCAATAGCACGTCTGTGTGAGTGCGACCCATACTGGAGCATTCTTAAGTATTCTTAAAACTTTGCTTGTAGTGCGTTCGTTTCTGGCGCGCGCACATGCAAGCCGCGCAAAGTACCTTTTGTGGGAAGAAAAATTACTGCTATCATACTGTGCCAGTCATGAACTATAACTAGGATTGGCCGTTTATCACCTAAGGCCACTTTTACACTAACTCGGATTATTTTATGACCTTTGTTCCAGCTGTATTTTACCAGGGCAAAGCTGCATATCGTCGGGGATAGTGCAATATCGCGTAAGGAGCATATGTAGATAAGGTTCAGTTTCAAGCCAATTTGTTAGAAATTGAAACCTTATCTACATGTGCTACTTACGCGGTGTTGCACTATCCCCGACGATATAACCTTGAACTGGCCCCATAACCTTGGGCCAGTTGTAATATAACCTAGCAGCAAGTATACCCGAGTCGACGAGCACCAGCTCCTCGGCGCCCAGCAGCTGGTTGTTGGTGACGTAGTGTATGTGCGTGGCGCGCGCGCCGCCCGCCACGACCGGCGGGAACGCGGGGTGCTCCGCCCCCGCCGCGCGCGCGCTGTAGTCCAGCACGGCCGTCAGGTAGTGCTCCGACACACCTGGATAAATAAAGTGACCGTCGAGATGGCGTACACCGTAAAGATGTCCAAAATCTGATGCTGTCAATAAATAGTACCGACGAAACACCTAAGTGAAAAAAATAGTACCCTTCAACTTTTTGAAATATAAGGCCTGTTCACGGTGTACGCTACCGGGCGTCAAGCTGGCGTACACCGTTTGTATCTCTGGAACGGCTTTGTTTTTGGAAACGCTTTATATCTCGAAAAATAGTACCCTAGGGCCCTAGGGCCCTAAAATTTCATATCTCTAGCTATCGTAGCGTTCTATAGTCTATGTTAAACATCAGCTCTTTCTCATTAGAGCTCTATACAGGGTGTCCCTAAAACCAACTTTTATACGATCAGGGCTGATAGACCAGCTCATAAGAACCTAGATTAAGCTAATTTGACCTCAGTAAAAATCTCTTAGTTTTCGAGATATTGACGTTTTTGTAAAACTCGTGCTAAGTGATACCCTGACTCGGTGTTTTGAGTGTCATTGCTAAAATATCAAGTATTTTACAAATCTGTGTTTTGCTATGTGTGGCCAAATAACTATGCTATTGAACGTATTTTCTATTTTTGCTAATTTATTCATGCTGTGGACACAGTACAATAACAAAAAAAAATTATTCGATTTTTTTCAAATTTAACCTCTGACTTCGAACTAGCGTGGTGAAAAAAAAATGTACCAACATAACCAGGCACTCAACGTAAAAATATTGCGCATTTATTGTAGTTTCTAAAATGGTATAAAATTTACTAAACACTGTAATAATTTTTGAAATAATGATATTTTGTTACAAAATTAACTGTCTGCCGCCTTCATCTCATACGATCCGGTTGAACTAAGTTTGCACCTGGCGTGCTTGACATCACATACAAATTAGGTGCAAACTTCACGTAATCGTCAATATCTCGAAAACTAAGAAATTTTTATGAGGTCAATTTTACTCAGTCTCGTTTTTTAAGAGCTGGTTTATCAGCCCTGTTCGCCATTTTGTAAAAGTCGCGAATTTTGATAGCCTGGATCAGTCTTTCGAATGTCATGACTTCAAATTTCAGTATTTTCTTAATCTGCTTTTTGTTTAACATTACTTAATAATTATGCTATCATACCTTTTCTGTTCGAAATTCAAATTCTGGTACGAAATTTAACCAATGGAATATTGTAGTATAGCCTCCCTTTGAATTAAAATGCTATTATCTTAAAAACTACGGTGTCTAGTGTGTAAAATCTTACTATTTTAAACTACATTATTTTTTTTTATTTTAGCATGGTAAATTTGTTTTAAGTATTACGCGATTCAAATTCGAGATCATATTTTGAATCACGTAAAATCTAATTTATTTTGATAAGGTATGATAGCATAATTATTAAGTAATGTTTAAAACAAAATGCAGATTAAGAAAATACTGAAATTTGAAGTCATGACTTTCGAAAGACTGATCCAGGCTATCAAAATTCGCGACTTTTACAAAATGGCGAACAGGGCTGATAAACCAGGTCATAAAAAACGAGACTGAGTAAAATTGGCTTCATAAAAATTTCTTAGTTTTCGAGATATTGACGATTACGTGAAGTTTGCACCTAATTTGTATGTGATGTCAAGCACGCCAGGTGCAAACTTAGTTCAACCGGATCGTATGAGATGAAGGCGGCAGACAGTTAATTTTGTAACAAAATATCATTATTTCAAAAATTATTACAGGGTTTAGTAAATTTTATACCATTTTAGAAACTACAATAAATGCGCAATTTTTTTACGTTGAGTGCCTGGTTATGTTGGTACATTTTTTTTTCACCACGCTAGTTCGAAGTCAGAGGTGAAATTTGAAAAAAATCTAATAATTTTTTTTTGTTATTGTACTGTGTCCACAGCATGAATAAATTAGCAAAAATAGAAAATACGTTCAATAGCATAGTTATTTGGCCACACATAGCAAAATACAGATTTGTAAAATACTTGATATTTTAGCAATGACACTCAAAACACCGAGTCAGGGTATCACTTAGCACGAGTTTTACAAAAACGTCAATATCTCGAAAACTAAGAGATTTTTACTGAGGTCAACTTTGCTTAATCTAGGTTCTTATGAGCTGGTCTATCAGCCCTGATCGTATAAAAGTTGGTTTTAGGGACACCCTGTATATAAGCCGATTAGTCATTCTATGCTTGTATCTCCTTGTGTGCAACGTCATAGACAGCAGATGCAAACTTAAGGGGATCCTCTCTGATGGCATAACAACTATTGTCATATTTTCGTTTGTCATAACTCATTTCGCATTATGTTCGTACTCATATGTAGTATTTGTCATTAATGATTATTTGCATAACAGATTGTTTGTCATAATTGCGTTTGCTCATAATTTTGATGGGCATAAACAGAATTCGCATAATATTTTAAGTAATATTGTTGCATATAATTCAACTCATTTCGCATAATGTTCTTACTCATATGTAGTATTTGTCATTAATGACTATTTGCATAACAGATTGTTTGTCATAATTGCGTTTGCTCATAATTTTGATGAGAATGAACAGAATGCGCATAATATTTTAGGTAATCCATCATTTTACAGAAAATCATTTCACCGATTATCGTTTCCTATAACACTATTCGCAGAATTTTATTATCACATAAGAATCATTCATCGAACTCTGTTAAATCGCTCATACATTTGCTCGAATTACCTTTTACGGAAGAATCGATTTATCGAATTTTACTTCATTATTTTATTTGTTGATCGACATAGTAGTTCATCGAACCGCTTTTACTATAATTTTGGTCTAACTTAAGTTTCAGTACTCAAAAGTCTTATTACATAGAAAATCGTTTCACCTGTGTTACTATATTTGATAATACGTTTCAATAACAGTACATTTTAACGCCCTATTTGAAACGAACTGCTACCAGAAAAGTAGGTTAGGTTAGGTTTGAACTGCGACCCCAAACAAACCGAAATGCTGCCAAAAAGGTAGGTTAGGTTAGGTTAGGTTCTTATAGTAGGTTTAGGTCGACCCGGGTCAGTAGGTTAGGTTGGTTCATTAAAAAAAGGGGCCGTTTGGGGAAATAACTTCAATCAAAAACATACAGGGCCTGAGCGACAAAGGGGGGACGGGGGGGCGGAGCCCCCCACAAGGGGGGCATTAAGAAAAACTCAAACCATAAGTTCAATTAGGTTAGGTTAGGTTAGGTTAGGGTTCGAACTGCGTCCCCCAACAAAAACGAACTGCTGGCAGAAAAAGTAGGTTAGGTTAAGTTAGGTTTAGGTTAGGTTTGAACTGCATCCCCTATCAAAAACAAACTGCTGGCAGAAAAAGTAGGTTAGGTGAAGTTAGGTTTAGGTTAGGTTTGAACTGCATCCCCTATCAAAAACAAACTGCTGGCAGAAAAAGTAGGTTAGGTTAAGTTAGGTTTAGGTTAGGTTTGAACTGCATCCCTTATCAAAAACGAACTGCTGGAAGAAACAGTAGGTTACGTTAAGTTAGGTTTAGGTTAGGTTTGAACTGCGTTTCCTAACAAAAACGAACTGCTGGCAGAAAAACTTCACTTATAGACTGAGAATTTTATGAAGGAAACCATTCTGAAAAACAACATACATACACACATAACATACAGGTTTAATGGCATTTGATAATTATAATTTACGTTGATATGCGTAAAAACTATATGATAATAGTGATTAATGCGCACAAATATAATGATCATAATTTTTATGCCACCCGATAGAGAACCGTATAAAAATAATGCGGTACATTTTTAATGCATACAATTTTAATGCCATTTGATCATTATAAATTACGTTGATATGCGTCAAAACTATATGATAATAGTGATTAATGCGCACAAATATAATGACAATAATTTTTATGCCAATCACTGAATGACTAATACTATTTATGCGCAACGATTGTAATGACAAAAGTAGTAATGCTCTTCGAAAAAATGACTTTCACATTTATGCCCCCCGATAGAGAACCAAACTTAAGACTAACCGGTTACTAAATATTTAGGTCACTCAACATGTTTGGTAATAGCCATGGCCATATTAATAGCCTGGCCAATATATCCCCTGGATCTATATTAAAACGCCTAGAGCAAATCTTCCTATTTTGACAACGCATACTGCACGTACGTATAATATTAAAATGTATATTTTAAAACGCATATTTTAAATCGCATTTCGCATACCATTAATACTAGTGGCGAGGCGTCCATAAAACTCGATTCCCATCGGCTTGCCTAATATTAGGCAGTTCAGCACCTAATTCTAGTGCTCTTAAAGAAAATGAAAGCCAAAGCTGCTCCGGCTTGCCCAAGGTTTTCTTCAACCCCACGCCACTGATTAATACGCATAACAATGACTAAGTATAACATTATTTTTTATAAATATTAAATAGTATATTTTAAAACGCCTAATCGGACGTAGGAATTTTCTTTTCTGTTGGAGTTGCAGTTCAAACCTAACCTTACCTACATTTCCGGTAGCAGTTCGTTTCTGTTGGGGTCGAAGTTCAAACCTAACGTAACCAACTTTTTTGGAAGCGATTCGTTTCTGTAAGGGTTGCACTACTAACCTAACCCAACCTACTTTTGTGGTAGCAGTTCGGTTCAGCCAGCATTTACTACCTAATAGTAAGAAAAACCCATAAGGTTGGGATTCTGTGAACAACGGGTATAAACTTTGAATTATTTTTCAAGATCGCTCATTTATACCGAATGCAGTATTTTATGCGTTCGGTTTATCTAACAATATTATGCGAAATTAAGTATTTCTATGCGTTTTTATTTTATGTCATTTAAGCGTTACGCTCGCTCAATCATCGTATGCCGAGACTGTTATGGTTTTTAATTTTTTGTAATTATGCCTAATAAGGGACACCCATATCCCCTTCATGACCTGTTTCTCAGCGGAGCTCTTTATCGACTTGATGACGTGAAACGCTTTGCGTATTACACGGCTACCCCAAGGCCAAGGCTTAGGTTAGGTTAGGTACTCACTCGGTTTAGTGACAGCCATCGCCATATGGGTCTTACAAATGTGACCAACTGTGACAAGGACGGGAAAGGAGTCTAAAAATAAAGGAGTCTCCTTCATCAGCTCTTTTTCCGCAAGGCTCTTGGTCGACCTCATAATGTGGAACGCCTTCTTAATAATTCTTAGTTTTTTTTTTTTGACACTGACAAACTCGCAACCCATACCCGGGCGTAGCGATTGTCGGACCGGGTGGTCGGCCGTGGCGTTCCCTGGGGTCGCACCAGATCGCTAGCCGGACCACCCTGAGTTTGGTCGAACTGGGTGGGTGCCGGGGGTGCCTGGGGTCGAACCAGGTCACCTTGTCCCGGTCCACCTCGATAGAATCGGGCTAGGTGGGGGCCTGAACGCCTGGAGTCGAACCAGGTCGTTTGGCCAGGGCCACCTTGACTTTGCGCTGCTGCTCAGAGTGAGCAGCGGACCAGCGGCAAGGATCAAGCGGATCATCCTGCCCTTATGTGAACTTGTGTATCGAACTAATGGGAGTTTTAGTTGCCGGTTTGCTAAAAACCTAGCCCAACTAAGAAGACTACGGCAAGAAACTTAGCTCAGCCCGAGCGAGGTCAGAGTGAAGTTAAACCAGGACATTCGGGTCCTGGGGCAAGTCGAGACGCGGCCCTTGTGTGCTGTTGTCGCGAGGAAAATTCTTAGGTTAGGACACTCACCAGGTTTAGTAACCGCCATCGCCATATTAATAGCCTGACTGCCGATATAACAGGTCTCCTTCATGAGCTCCTTCTCAGCGGGGCTCTTGATGGACCTCATGACGTGGAGCGCCTTCTGCGGATCCCCGGAGGCGGCGCCGGCGCGCCACACCGGCGCGAGCAGCTCGTACACTTCCGGGTTGGCCGCGCGGACGTACCAGAGTATCGAGGGTCGCGTGGATGATGCTACACTGGAGAAAAAAGTATATAGTTACCTACAATTCTGTAGTTGTAGCACTTTTTAATCTATAATTTTTCTTTTCTTAATCTATAAAAGGGAAAAGAAATAAATTAAATAATGGGATTATATTACACAAAACAACCAACATGTGGTCAAATTAAATACACTATAGTTGAAATCTACGTCAGTAATCTCTGAACAGGCGAACAGCCACACGGGGCCCTCCCACAGCTCCTTATCTTGCACGAACAGAGTCAACTGCAGGTTTATAGCGCACTCACTTGGCTATGTAGCTGGGGAAGTTGCCGACGGGGCGCGCCTCGTCCACAGCGAACAGCCGGGCCGCGGCGTGGCATCCCGTGCGGGGGCCCTCCCACAGCTCAGCGTGCGCGTCCTTATCGTGCACGAACAATATTGACTGCAAGTTGATAGCTCATGTCAAAATAGATACTTCGGAGTTTGAAAGGAAATAGTTACAGGACGTACTGGTGTCAGTAGAATCCTGATCAGACTCTCTGATTCAGATTGCATCACTTATTAGTTTTATTTTGTATTGCCATGTACATAAATAGCCAATTAAGTTTATTAATTGTCAAAACGTTCAGATACTATGCAGCTCCTTTGTCAAATTGGTGCCTTATTTTTAGTTTTTGTAATTTTATAATTGTTTATGGCACGAAGATGAGTGTAGCTGGATTCTTTGCAAACAATTTTGGAAACCTATTTTGATACAGAATGATAATTTGATATTGTCATGCTGTATCATTCTGAATGAAGATGTTCTAGACATAATTGTATATTGCAAGGCTGCCCATATAGGCATACATACTATAACTGTTAACTAAATTATTCTGATCCTGTTGGGTTTACCTTAAAGTTGTCAGTTTGTGCAGGTTTGACCATGACTAGAATTGCGGACGGCTCCATGCAGCCCGTCAGATAGAAAAAGTCCGAATTCTGGCGGAATACATATGGAATCTTGTCGGACATGTACTGCTTGTTTGCTGCTGGTATTACTATCTGGGAAATGCAATTAAAAAGAATTATATTTTTAACTTTTTATAAGTCAACTAATATGGAATTTTTTGTATATTTTCACAAGACACAAAGTTTGGTAATGGTGAACACATTCCCTTATCTTTTTTTACAAGCTGTTATTTAGTTTCACCTTTCCCGGTGTCTGTGTGTCTGTAATCAAATCTTACAAGTTACATCACCATGATTGGGCTCATTTAATTGGTTTTGACGTGCAGTTTGCAATTATACAAAAAAATGAACAGTCAGCAATAAAAGCTTGTCTCAAAAAAAAACTTTCTTGTAAGTTACCAAGAATTAAGGTTTTGAATTTGATGGGATTCCAAAAAGCAGGGCTGCTCTTTGAATTTTTGTGTTCATCAAAAAAAGCTCAAACTGATTATAAATATTACCAGGAAATGTAACTTGGTGATAATTATTCTTCAAGAAAATTCACTCACACACACTGGGATGCTAATGTCAAGGTTAGACTATCAGCGGTATTTAGTGCGGCACTGCTTGTGAGAAACAACTATGCACAAAGGGGTTGTTTGGATTCAAAACTTTTACTTTTGATACACTACTGTGAGTAAAGTAAAAGAAGCTACTTACTATATGTGACTGATGTTCATTATGAACTTCAGCTATTAATTTTTGGACTAATGCTTCCCGCCTCTCTTTATATTCCATTTGCGTAATTCCACAGGTAAGAAAATCCGGCTCAATCAAGTGAGGGTGAGTGTGACAAGTTGGCTGACCCATTATTCCTTTAGGTATTTGAAATTTCGACACCAATTTTTCGTCAGAGGGATGATCAATGATCGACATACATCTTATGGTCTGCTTTGGCTTTTCAAAGAGCTTCCTTCGGCTTTTGGTGACTGAAAAAATAAAGTGTTAAAAAGTTTTTTTTCCTTCATTCGTGTTGCGTAAACAATGTCAGTGCTTTGGCATTTTAATATCTTTTTAGTGCTATTGGTTAAGGCATAAACGAAGTATTCAATTGTAAAGGATTGAAATAATATATTGCAGTAGTAATCGAGATATTCATAAAAAAATTGTATGACTACATATTTCCAATTTCACTAGTGTTATACATAGAAAATATAACCTATAAGTGCATACCTGTACTGTAGAAACTATATCGTAATTTATGCATTATATTTTATTGAAAGTAATTAAAGAACGGAGTTACGGCAGCTAAATTTGTTTATTTGGGCCAGCCAGTGAGAGAATACGATACGAAGTAATTTTGGTTAGGTGCTATTATGTCAACCGTATTTTTTTTTACGGCAACTCAATCGTGGCACATTCAGCCAAACTGTAAATCAGTCAAAGGAAAACAAAAAAAAGATTTAAAAATACCATGAAGAATTCACATATTAAATAAAGTAAAAATAAAACTAATCGAACAAAGAAGTGGCCAAATTTGAAATACACATACTTACAGGAAATGGAACGTCAGGACTGGCAGCAATTAAATGCCCAGCCATGGAATGTACGACTCAATAATCCCAGTGACCAATCCTTATAGATTGCTCACTGGAATTATCGGATCTCTTTCGTTGTTTACAGTTTATGAGGAAATCTAGTTTTTTTTACCACTAGAGAGGAATTATGAGTGTCCAGTAATCAAGAAGAGAAAGATAAGTTCACATATGGTTTCTTTATAAGACGACGGATGGCATGTTTTCCACTATGTAATAAAGGCACTGACACATTTGCTTATTAGTAGCAAGAAAAAAAAGCTGCTAATAAGCACATGATACTTAGTGGCATGTGTGTCTAGCTAGTCATTACTACTAATGAGCATGCTTAATTTGAGCATGCTCAATAATCAATCGCTGTTTGATTTTTAAGTGTGCTACCTGAGGCGCGGGTGAAAGGGGGCCTGTTTTAAGCTCGTCTGAAGACTTGCTTTTAAGCAAAATCAAACTTAGACTTAGATTATCTAAATTTACATTCCATGGCTGTATATTATCTGCGCTGTGACAGCACAATGTTAAGTGACACCTGCCTGATACTGACAGTGACAGCTGGTCAAGTCAAATTGCTTGTTGATGTGTTTTTTTCTTCATACGTGAACCGGGAACGAAACTTGTATATTGTGCGTAAAATTTTAACTGCCAATGTTATGTGTTATTGAGCGATAATGCGGCTGTTGGTACAGTTATTTCTAGTATTAATTTTCCAATTTTCCCTTACACGTTGTGAGGAAGTTCCAGAAGATAGCTCATTAAAATGGCCTACAGTAGGGATTTCGGTCTTGGTTCGCAATAAAGAGCACACATTACCCTATTTTTTGAGTTGCCTCATGCGGCTGGACTATCCGAAGGACAGGCTGTTCATTTGGTAAGACTTTAATACATACATGATACTAAGTGCCTATATTAACTCGGTTTACTTGTCAATACATAACCATTGTAGATATAGGTCACCTCATTATGAAATGCGCCACGCGATAAATTTTACGATTTAGGAAAGCTTAGTGCTACATGTCAGTTATCCTTTCAAGTGGCAGCTGTCATATTGCTTATTTTCGTTGCGTGGCAGGCGACGGGTACCCGTCGATTGTCAAAAACCGTTGAGTGGCACGGGGCGGCCACCCGTCGATTGGTATAGTTTACTATTTACCTATGAAATGAGCTGTTTAATCTACACCTGTCTTGTTCTTTCTTGCAAGATGGATTCGTGAATAGATAAGGATAGCATACAATAACAGACGCGACAACACTTCCTAATAAGTTTGTCTAAAAATTCAAATTTGCAAACCCAATTTTCTTCGACCGCGCGTGTGACCGATTTTAAACTCGTTTTTGAAGACCTTGTAGTCTAAAAATATAAAAATATTCTATGGAGAGGGATAGTAAATGTATTTTTTTGTAAATAAATGGTATTTTCTACATTTAATTGTTTAATTCGTACTTATAATTATTTATATAGAAAAAAAAAGGAAAAAATGTAACTTTCCGAGATTTGATCACAAGTAGCAAATTTCACATGTTAGGTACGGCTTTCATTATTATATAATTAGATAGGCAATTTTATGCTTAATCCAGCGATACAAGATAATAATATAGCCTTTCATAATGTTTTTTTGAATAATGGTAATTTTTTTAACATTAATCGAATTCGCGGTGACCACCCATGGAGGCCCCTGCCACTTGAGGGAAATTCGCGGAAAATGGCCGCGCCACTTGACGGTAAATGACAATTGGCGGGAAACGGTCGACCGCCACTTGAAGGGTTATGTACATTAAACATTTCACTAAAATGCTCTAAAATACCAAAGTTCTGATTACATCAATTTTATTGTTGTTATCACTGTGGCCTCTGGCCTGACGCAAAGATAAAATTATTAGGCAAAGATAATTATTTCACATTAGCAATATTGCCTTATCTGAAATACTTTTTGTTAAACTGAATTCAATGAATGGGCAAAATAACTAAACTAATAAAATATAAATTAAAAGAAGTTATTCAACTTCATCAAATTATCTAACCACAGGGGTATAAAGTTATCTGATCATTATTTCTTGTCTCAAATGATAGTAAATTACTTGAGTTTTCGAGAAAGTTCAAGTACCAACCCTAGTTCTTGGGTCTAAATGAGTATAAAACAATAGTACTACTACTGGCAGGAGTAGGACCATGGTTCGCAGTGACTATGAGCTTGGGTCGCAGGAGGTTAAATACCTGGTCCCATGCCTCACACATACTCTGACTCTCAAATAGTAGCAGACAGGTGGAATTTATCCTGTTTAGGCACTGGACCTCTTTATATTTAAGTTGCCGTACTAATGACATTATGTGAAACATTGCTGTTGTTAAGAGAGCTTCAGAGGCTACCTAGTCCAACTAAAAAATAATTTTTGCAATCCGACTTATAGTTTTTGTTATATGTAAAGTAAAGTAAAAGTAAAGTAAATATGGGGTATGGTATAAGGGTATATGACTTCAAAAGTTATACAGAAACATGGATGTTCCTCAGGATTCCGGGAATGAATTATTACTATAGAAGCATATAAAAAAAAAATATCGAAATGAGTACAATAATATATTCATTCCCAAACAACCATGTTTCTGTATAATGTTTGAAGTCATACCCCAAATAGCACCCAAGATTCAATCTCTGAACATATCTAAAAACTGATCAATTCTGACAATATTACATACATACGGGTCGAATTGATAAGCACGTTTTTTTAATTCGGTTAATAAAATAGAGCACTAAGACAAAAGAATGTTTATTTGCCACAGGATGTACAGTGACTTCAATGAGGACAACAGCGTACAGATATTAGAAGACTGGGCAGCTAGATACAGATCAGAATACAATGACGTCATCATAATAGCTAACAAAACAAGCGGGCCGCGTCATGAAGATGAAAACACCACCGTACATTGGAGCCCCAAGCATTTCAAGCATGTAATACGGTTGAGAGAGGAAGCTTTGAAGTTTGCTAGGCAAAAATGGGCAGATTTCTTATTTGTAAGTATTACACAGTGTATAATTAAACAGTGCAGTAAAGATGATGATGATGATAATTAAACAATCTATATGGCACTGGTCCCACCGCCGGCAAGTAAGCGCGTAACGTTAGGCGAGTAACAGTTCATTGCGGGCTAACCAGGCACAGTGTGATGTGAGATATCTGGCTGTGACAGACGGACAGACAGAGTCGCACCATAAGGCTTCCTTTTTTACCATTTTGGTACGGAACCCTAAAAACGGTTATAAACGTTTTTAAAATTTGTGAAATATTACTTATCAGCTTAAAACATAAATACCTGCTTGCCGTCAATAACCATAGCTGTCTGCAGCACAGATCAGAGAAACCTATAGTTAAACCGATAGAACATGTATACAACACCAAATCTATTGCTACTGGCAAACTATTGGTACCAAGGGTCAATAATTATTATGGCGACAGATCCCTAAAAAAACGTATCCCGTATTTAATCAATAGTTTGCCGGCAGAAATTAGATGTGAGCCTAACAAAAACAGATTTAAAAGACTGTTAAAAAAACACTATTTAAGCACCTTAACTTAATATACTATACTATAAGTAGTTTATATAGAGTAGAGACTCATGATCCCATAGACAAACCTTATTATAGGTTTTGTGGGACACTGTTCCTAAATGTATGTTAAAACTGTATGTTTTAAATAAATAATGAAATAAAAATAATAAAAGTCTGGAACTATTCTGCCGATTACCGCTAACTTTGAAAAAAGTTATAATTCTTTTTGGATGTCCAAATAAGTCCAGCAATGGCCACAGCAACGCTAAGTAGATATTCTTTAGCAATACTACCTAAGCAGATTACTTTTAAGAGTTCTAAGACTGTTTTTGTCAATGTTATAATAGCATTTTTTTTTTGTAATATTAGATGCTGGACGCGGACGTGTTCCTGACACACGAGGGCACCCTCAAAACCCTCGTCAGGAAGGGTCTCCCGGCGGTTGCCCCCATGCTGATCTCCGACGGCCTATACTCTAACTTTTGGTTGGATCCTATATCTATAACCTTAGCATCTTGTTCTGCATGATGCATGTCTTCTGTGCTTTAAGGTGCTTATTTCTTTACAAGCTGAGAAAAGAGAGGTTGATTTCTAGGGTTCTGGAAGGAAAACCCCGGATCTTTTCCAGGCAGTCACTACGCCTATAATTTATCTTATCTCTACGCTAAAAATCTCGTTAATCTGTTTTTTTATGTTTTTGTAATATGCAAACTTTTTTCTTTTCTTTTTCATTATCATTTAGTTTCAACTTTCATTTGACATATAAATGCGTAACTAGAAAAAGATGCTTTCCAAATTTTATTACTGTACAAGCGAACACACTGTTAACTGTACATTTGTAAACGAATGTCAACTTTATTGCAACGTGCTAAAGTCTATGGGTGGTCAGTTAACAGTGGTTTCGTTTGTACAACTAAATTTAATTTCAGGTGTGGAATGACCGAAAATTATTATTACAAAAGGACAGACGATTACAAACCCATCCTACAAAGGACCAATCTTGGGTGCTTCGAAGTCCCGATGGTGCACTCTGCTGTGCTCCTGTCTTTGAGGCGGAAGGACTCTGATGTCCTCACGTACGACCCTTCTAGGTTAAAGGATTATAAAGGTCCCGAAGATGACATCATAGCCTTCGCTCTTAACGCCAAGAATCATGGTAACTAAAAAAAACGGATATTTCTAAATATCCATCCATCCATTATCACCAGGCATGATTGTAAACAAGAGTAATTCCATATAATTAAAAAATAGTTGATCTAATTCGTATGAAGCGCAAAAGGCCGTTCAAGAGAATTAAAGACCACTTATGCTGGGGCATTCCACGAAAACGTCTACTTTGTCGGGCACGTGACGGCTATGGCAGCTACCTTAAAACCAAATAAAAAGTCCTAAATGACATTATCAATTCAGAAACCAAGTTATCAAATATTGACATACCAAAAATGTACTTCCTAACTTTGTTAGACGTATGAAAAAAATGGCGTCACGTGCCCGACAATCTGGTGGAATGCCGCTGCTGGGGATACATATGTCCGGGTATTTTAGAAAGAATTTGCTACGGGCCCTACTGCCTCTCTCCCTCAGTCAATATCAATTAATATTCAATAAATATTATTAACAGGCATAACTCTAACCATCTGCAACGACCTACTCTACGGATTCATCCCAGTGCCCCTCGAGGAAGGGGACGACCTCCTCCAAGACGGCGAACAGCTACTCAACATCAAGCTGGAAGCCGTCAGTCGGGGGGCTCCCCTCCCGCTGGAGGGCCCCCTATACTCCCTCGTACAGTACCCCGAGCCATGGAAGTTCGGGTGCGACGAAATTTATATGATTAACTTGGAGAGGCGGATGGAGCGGCGTGACATGATGCAGAAAAGCTTTAAAGAGCTTGGAATGGATGTGACCACGATTAAGGCGGTCGATGGAAGGTATTTACTGTTTCAATACTATTACAATAACTTTTCTCATCATTTTAACCTTGAGACGTCTAACTGCTGAAAGTGCTGAACATAGGTCTCCCACAACGAAGGAACGAAGATGTCTACAACGAACAACCAGAATAACTGTACTGTCAGTGAATTCTACTGATGTCAATCCGGAACGCGGATAACCGTGAGGAGTTACCGCCGCGACCCTCAGTCATAAGGTAACGAGGTAAAAGGAGAGAATAACAGGAATTGGCTATCCTGTTAAAATAAGCAAAATAAAGAAATATGTTAAAGTTTTGAGTTTGATACCTAACGTGTAACTTGTTTTATAAGCCTCCAAATTTGAGAAAGTCCATTTTAAAAGTATAAAAATATTAAAAACTTAATACTATTAATACCCCATAAAATGTATGGTAACTTTTGTTATGAAACCGTTACGATAAACGCAAGCTTTAACATAGTTGCAAAACAAAGTACTTGATTTCCCCAAACAAAGTACGTCTCGTGACGTCACATTACAACATGCTCGAGTATGAAGAGTTTCGGCACGTTTTTGGGAAAGTCTAAAAGTGTGATTTTTACATTGTTGTATCTCGGTGAGTTTTTATGATATTGAAGTGGTTATTTCAGTAATATTTCTATAATTGAGAGGTCTTTCTATAACATATCACAGAAAAAAGTTGTCAAATAGCCAATTCTAGTAAAAAAATAGTAATAGTAAAATTCTTACCAATGACTGAGGGTCGTCCATAAGCGTTTCTTGCCAAAAGTGACTTTTAAAAAACAGGAAAAAGTTGAAGGAAACAAATTATTCTAAGACTGCGTCTCCATTGAGGCGGAGACGAGCGGAGCGGAGAGGAAACGTGTAGGATCGACCAACCACATTAGTTGAAATCCACATCTCGTCAATGTCAATGGAAACAGCGAGCACTAATGTGATTGGTCGATCCCTGCACGCCTCCTCTCCGCCTCAGTGGAGCCGCAGCCTAATAAGAGGAAAAAGTGTGACGGAATGTATGGATGACTCCCGAACAGACAACGCACAGCATATTACGTTATTTATACTAAAGAGCTATGTTGACATTGTTTCAGAAATCTGGATCTAACTGATCTGAGACAATTCTCGACCACTTTGATGCCCAACTATTTGGATCCGTATCACAAGAGGTAGGCCTAAATATCTATCTATGTTATTTTATTATACTATGTCAATATTAGTGTATGACACAATTTCTCCCCAGCAGGGTTCTTTAGGGACCGTAGGTAGACTCAACACTTGTAAAAGTATACGCGATCGATATCGATAGATATTTATTATCACATCTATACCTCTACATATAATACAATCGTAGAAAGACAGAAGACTAAGTTTGTACATTAAACATTTTTCCAAAAAAATAACTAGGGAGTGTTAAAAATAACCATCAAATTATGTTTCCAAAACTATGACTATGAATCAGTATTTCATACTAAACTGTGTACTTTCTAAGCGTCTTGACACTTCATAAAAAGAAGTTGATTTGGTATGTCATCAAGTAACCGTTTGCAAGATTTAACTCGAACAAACATTACAAGTTAATAAAAACTTAAAAAACATGTAATAAAATTGATATGTGTATAGGTAAAAAACTTAACTGAAGCACATGTTGCATGTAGTAGTAACCTGTCCGTATAGACAGTTTGACGTTCCATTTTAGAAAAATTACTTTAATTCCATGCTTTAGTTAAGTTTTTTACCCATATTCATTTGATTTCAGGTCAATGAAGGCTGGCGAGGTCGGATGTTTCCTGAGTCACTACTATATTTGGAAAAAGGTATTTATTGTTAACTTATAAGTCTATCGTACGAGTAATGAGTGACATTCAGAGAATTAGGCGTGTAGGGGCTAGCCTTTCAGGGACCTGCTGGCGACTAGATGTTCAGAGAATGGAAATAAGACGTCAAGGAGCAAACCACACATAATGTTCTCTTGTAAAATACTTCTATAATATGGTTTGATGCCCTGATCATCCCGACTGTACACTCTTGGCTACCTGGTTGGTTCGCCTGGTTTCGTCAAGTGTCTACTTGTACAGGTAGGGGCAAAGTAGCCATAAGTCGATGGAAACAGCGTACAGTTCGTTCAGAGCTTGAACTTTTTTTATCATCCATTTTGCGTAGAATATAGGTATGGCATTTTGTACGATGCCTAAGGCGGTACTATGGTAAAATCCAGTCCTGTCTACTCTACTGTGGCCCTCGTTCAATCTTGAGCGCTTCATTTCGTTCCAAGACTTGGAGTCGCTCACTTTCTCTGGTACTGCGAGTCGTAAGGATATTAAAATTCCTTCACATTTATTGCTAGACTCTCCATTAGTCCCGTTTTCTCTCCTATCTTGACATAGGCTGTCACGTTTGGTCATTTGCGTATCTGGAGTAATTTTTCAGGGGGGTTTGGCTCCTGAGATGCCATTGTGTAGGTGTCCAATATAGAATTTCGAATCGGTAGAGACCATACTGGAATGGGCACACCCCTCTCCCTCTTATAGCCCTACGCGTTTGGCTAAACTGTAACCATAGAGTATATTGAATCTGTAACTGAGTCATACAAATTTTGTAGTATCAGTTAAGTGTTCGCGTCTTTCCTGTGGACATCACAAAATTAGGGGCTTAAACCCTTAGATGAATACGATACCGTGCATTTTATTTCTGAAATGTCTCAAGTGAAAATAAAATTCATGTCAATTTGAGATTTCGTGAAGAGTTTGACAAAGTCTGAAATTTACGTTAATTTGATTTCTACTTATGTCATTTTAGTAGTATTATTTATGATAGGTACTGTATGCACCTAAGGGTTAAAAGCCTAATTTAGGCTGTATGGGTCACCCACCACCCACCTACCTGTCTGAGTAGGTATATTTTGATAAATCTGTACAGATAGTGGAGCGACGTCTCGCGACCACGCTAGTACTGGAGGACGACATACATTTCGTGCCGTACTTCCGACACCGCTTCCTCCAGCTGCTCCGGGAGGTCGCGAAACTGGACTGGGACCTTGTGTGAGTACCGCTAGGAGCTTACCCAAGTAGGTATGATGTATAATAAATTATACAAGGATGTCTGGAAGAGATCGCTCTTTAGCCATAAGACCGCCTTTAGTTTACCACTGTTTTATTCAGGGTGATTTTTTAGTCACTAGCCATATTAATTCCAGGCACTAGGTAACACTTAAGGAATCTACATTCAAAGGAAAAAAAATTAATAAAAAAAAATCCTTTGAAAGTAACACTTAACTACTTTCAAAGGATTTTTTTTTTGTTTACAAAAAATTTTTTTTTCCTTTGAAAGTAGATTCCTTAAGTGTTACCTAGTGCCTGGAATTAATATGGCTAGTGACTAAGGAATCACCCTGTATAAGTTTGCATTGTAATTTTTCTATGGGTGTGCAATAAAGTATGATTGTATATTATTATATACAGCCCGTATTATAACGATCGAACTAGGAGGTATAATGGCTGAATTGAATAAGCTAGTATACTGATGTGCAAGTCGCGGAAACTTAAAAAAAAAACGTTTTGATGTAACTTAAAAAATCAATAAGACTTTTAAGATGTTTTAAGTTAAGTATATAAAAAAAAAATTGGAAAGTTTCCACAACTTGCACATCAGTAAGCTCGTATACTCCTATGTGTTTTTAATTATATATTTATCTATACCAGTCGAAGCCATCCGAAATAATATTGTATTACCTCCAACCCTATTTACTTTATGATACCTCCAAACAGTTGGTGGTCCGTGACCATTAATCACTAAAAGGTTAAGAACCACTGATCTATACATATAAAACAGTTGCGTGACTGAGGTATTGTCAGAAAAAATACAGCTTAAACCACTGCTCGATAGCCCAATGAAATTTGAAACAGTTGATTAGGTGGGCATATAAGTGCACTAAAAGACGCATTTGTCTTGCACTTTAATACAAGCGCACGATCTCGCTTTTGTGCGGCTCATCAGCACATCTACATACAAGGTGGCCCTAAAAACAATGTCAATACGAAAACGGCTAATAGACCAATTCATAATGAAACCAATATCTTGAAAACTAAGAGATTTTTACTATAGTCAAATTAACTTAATCAGGTGTCATGGGTTGATTATTAGCCCTTTTAGTATTGACGTTGATTTTTGGGACAACCTGTCCACCGAATGTCCGGTCAGTTTGACCATTTAATTTAAAAAGCCGTTATTTATTTGACAGATATATAGGCCGTAAAATACTGCATAGCGACGACGAAGAGTACGTGACGGATCACACAACTAAGCCGCTCTACTCCTACTGGACGCTGGGCTACCTGCTCAGCGAGCGCGGCGCGAGGAAGCTGCTGGCTGCTGAGCCGCTCAGCAACATGCTGCCGGTCGACGAGTTCCTGCCCATCATGTTCGACCAGCACCCCAAGTGAGACCTATATACAGCTACCAAGGACCATTAAAACAAGAGGACTATCATTCTCCATACAAAAACCTGTTCCCCGAATTTCCAACGCTATCTATGTATAAGCTTGGTAAAAGAATTATATTATTTACAATTATTAAACTTTGCAAACGTGACACAGTATTTAAATGTTAGAATTTGTTTATTATTAGCTGTTTACTAACTAATTGTTACTATACTATGTCTCTTTTACATGAAAGAAACATTTTTTGTCTCTTTATTGGTTTAATGCGGGTAATTTACACCTCTAATTTATGTCTCTTTGTTCAATTATAACATCGTTAAATGTTTAGTTTTTTAGCGCCATCTAGTTTTTGCCCGGAAATCCCCTAGCGGTCGGGTTACAATCCAAAGTATGGAGAATGACAGTCCTCTTGTTTTAATGGTCCTTGCAGCTACACAGCTCGGTAGATCGTCTATAGCTTGGCAAATTCGTTGGTGACACTCCCATGGTCCGCGCGAGGGGCGGGGGACGATAGCGTATTGAGCACCGCTACACACGATGCGAATTACGTACGATATGCCTGCCGATATCCCTAAAGGCCGAAGCAGTCTTTCGATGCTTTCTGGCTGCAAGTGCAGTTTGAAGGCAGATTTTTTGCAGTTAAAATAACTGCACGCCGACTGCAAGCAGACTGCATAGTTGGTTTACAATTTTAATGCAGTTTATTTCACCTGGAAAAGAACCTGCCTTCCAACGGCACTTTTGCAGCCAGAAAGTAATTTTTAAAATAGGTGTATATATATATATATATATACACTATGTACAATTTGTTTGGCTCCACATCCAATAACATTTCCGATCGACTCTTATTTGCGTAGTTATCTCGTATACCTATACAAGTATACAGATAAATAGCTCGGTAGTGAAGACGAGGACGCCGTTGGAGGCGCTAGTCGCTACTAAGCATTTTCAAGAGTTTTCCGATCTTCATAGTAACACTATATTTTTTGACAGTGACACTTGGAAAGCCCACTTCCCGACCCGCAACCTGAAGGCTTTTTCCGCCGCGCCGCTGCTCGTGCACCCAACACACTACACCGGCCAGAAAGGCTACATCAGCGATACTGAGGACTCCAGAGTGTTGGGCGACCCGGGAAACTTGGGCGACCGGGGGGACACGGGAGACTTAGGTGACCGGGGCGACAGGGGCGACCCGCGCGCCATACTCAAGAACGAGCTCTGACCGCTCCGCACGACCCAGGTGTCAAAAAGAAAGTATCACAAATAGAACGTGGACTGTCAATCGATATACTTGTGTGTATGGAATAAAACAAAACACTGCTATGATATTATAATGGAATACCTCTACAAACATCGAATATTTACGTACATATTTATAATTTTATAGTCAAACGGCTGTGGGTAATGCATTAAATTAGATGGTGAAATGTCTAGATGATGAACTATAACAATTTGTCCAGAAATGTGATTAAAAAGAAATCATACATATTCCCTATTACAGGTAAAGCGAAGAGTATCGGTACTTGACCGAAGTATTCTAATTGTAGAGTGACCATTCATGTCGTAAATATTTTGAAACATTATGTTTTCAACACCAAAAAGAAGATCTTTAATCTCACTTTAATACTGATACGAAACAGTAGCATATAATTTACTGAATTCGTAGGGTTGATCCTGCTCACGTCTCCCGAATCAACCTGTAAATTTCTATTACAACTAGGTGGCATTTCACTGCCATTCTTTGGCATATACTTATGGTTTCAACGCTTTTTTAGCAGTTGCATGTATTTAATTCTTAACTTAATCTTTTTATCTGTTGTGTGCATATTTTTATGCATGTAAAATTTATCTGTACTAGCTCAACATTACTTTTATACTACCATGTGCATTTATACGCATTTTTAAATTATAAGTTTATTGATAATTTGGAACTAATCTCGTCATAACGATGCTATATATTGAACGTTATATTTAATGTTATTATTTTTGAAATTAACTGATTTGTGCCATTAAGTAAAACTATGTTCCTGGAAAAGTCACTAATTATATTAATTAAATGTATAAAACTACTCGCTGTATTTCATTCTTCAACCATACTAATTTACATTATTTGTGTATGTATGAAAAAGGTATTGTGTACACTTGCGACCAAGACGGTAAAAGCTTCGTGTCCCCTAGAAGTAAGTACTTTAGAAAACTGCATGGTAGGAAAGCTGTGTCCTGTGTCGCAGAAAATCCACAGCTAAGATTAAGATTAGAGCGTATTAAGAGGAATTATCTTACAAATGTTAGCTAGAGACTGCACTTTCATAAAAAAAATCTAAACTTTAACTATATTTCGTAAGGACTACAAACAACAAATTGGGTTATTCTTCAGAAATATGTCTGCGGTCACCTCTGGCCCTTTTTCATACTAAAAGTATGGAGACAGAGGAATAAGTCGCAGACATATTTCTGAAGTATAACCAAATACATCATAAAAAAATCAGGCTTTAAGTTGATCTGATTAGCAAAAGTATCCAGATTGCATGCATATTATAAATCAGCAGACTCACGACCGATTCTAAGAACAAGTTGGATGCGAAATTGCTATGTGAGTTGGATGCATAAAGTACGGATTGAGCTCTTGTGTCCATAGGGTGTGTTTCGCTCGTGGAAAAGAAGCCTAATTTCGCAAGTGAGTGATATGGTCTATCTTGTCTATGTCTCTAAATCAACTTTTATTTATTTGGGCTTTAATTTCTCGTTTCTTTTTACAATTCGAGTTTAACTTTATTAATATTTAAATGTAAACTCTTCGAACTCCCAAAATGATAGCATTTCGGATGAGGTGTGACATATGACAAGCCGGAGTGTACGGCTTCTCGTGAATATTTTGTTTTGATATGCTAAGGACCGTGGAAGTGAAGTGCGACAGCGAGGGCCAGGACGACCTCGAGCGCTCTGGCAACATGCTAGCAGCGCCTGACAACAAGAAAAAGACCGAGTCCAACCCCAGCCCGACCGTAAAGCTTGACAAAGTCGACGGGAAATCCAAACCTAGCGAAGAAGACCCCAAACCGAGAATAGTCCTCACTTTCCGATCCGAGAAGACGGGAACGCGATCCAGCAACATGAAAATAGTCTCCGCCGAGGAAAAGCACGAGGAGATTTCCCCGCGGCGCTCAAGCCGCATCCGCGTGCCCACCATGTGGGACTCCGAAGAAGAATCCGACTTTACGTCGCCCAAGAAAGAGAAAGCCGTGAGCAGCGTCTCCGAAAACGACGAAGCGTCAGACGGAAGCACCCCGAAGCGCTCCACGCGGGGGAAAAGCAAAGAATTTGCAGACAATGTTATAGCCAATGCAATAGCTAGGAAGGAGAAGTATAATGAGCCCGCGCCGCCGCAGCGACCGTCACGACGGATCAAACCCACGCCTAAAGTACTAGGGAATAAGGAACTCAGATGGCTACAGTCTCAGCCGCAGAGCAATGTGTTGGACAGGGCCGAGGAGGGTGTGATGACACGGCGGTCTGCCAGGAGGCGGAGCTTTGAGCCTGTTGAGGTTGAGAAAAAGGCAGCAAAGGTTTATGAGGAGGAAGAGGATATTGAGGGGGAGGAGATGGAATTGGAAGGTAATTATTTGAGTAACTGTTATTTGAATTTTGAACTACTTTTGGTTTTTTAAATATTAGTACAAAGAGCTTGTGCAATCTACCAAATCTGGAAGGCAAGCATGAAATCTTGGATAGTATCTTATCCAGAGGAAAATTAATATAAGAAAGGGTTTTAGCTACAGTTTATGTAATGTAAGGCTGTCATTTTAAAATAGATGTGGGCATTAAACGAGATATATTTTGTTGATGGTATGATTTCGAAAAGGGTCATTTGACATAAATATATGAAAAATATTATAGTCAGGTCTTGTCAAATGTGTGACGAGACACTAATAACGTAAAGACCCTCCATCAGATAATTAATGAAAGTATTATACTAATATGCACACACACACATAGGTCTGCTCCTGCTGGGCCTTGTTCTTGCAGTAAATTGCACAGATCTACATCTCTGCACATACAGAGTTCCGCATTGTTTTATTGCGGATGCACATTCTCAAATTAATGCGGAAATTACTCAGATGCCAATCCAGCAACATCCTCGGTTTTAAGGTAGGAACTTATTAGGTACACTAGAATATTTAGATAGGGCTCCTTACTCCTAGCGATTTCTATTTTTGGGTCTATTAAAATAATCTCCTCAGGTACTGATTAAGTACATTTGTCTGTCAAAATTATATGTCTCAAGCAGGATTCGAACCTGTGTTTCCTATGGCTCTCCGGGCCAACACAGGCGTGCTACCAATTGTGCCACCGAAGCGATGCCCAAGCCATCCAAATTTTCAACCAGTCTCTTCATTTGTGACATCATCCTGGATGGGTTTTCTCTTCTAATAAAATATTTACAATTTGTTGGCAGTCATTAATGCTATAATAAAAATCAATATGCTTCTACTTCATAGGCATCAACCAACACAGACCAAAGCAAACAATGGATGAATCTTGTGAATGCTTAAAATTCTGTGATGTGACTGAAGTTAAGCAATAGTGTCCAAATATTTCATGAACAGTCTGATTCGGAAGTTGCTAACCTGTGGGCCGGCCTATTTTGCTGAAAACTGGTGTTTTCTTATGAATTGGTAAAGTAATTATCAAACTGCTGTCTTGAACTCTTTATTGATGAGGATGTATTATTTTTTGCAAAAGAAGGTATTTTACCCACAAAAGACATTTGCATTTGGGGTTAGAGGTTGTTTATGTGTATGTCTGTTACTATTTTCCTAGAAAAGTACTGGACCAATTTCGATGCGGATTTTTTATTTGAAATGTAATTTGACTGAGTGTTCTAGGTAAGATTTCACCAAAATTAAGTTATAAGGTTTTTTTGAGTTACATTCTTAATTTAAAGATTATTTATATTAAAAACTTGTTTAATAGGATCCTTAAGAGAACTCAGACTGTACATTACTTTAGTTACATCATTTATTTCTGCAGTGGGGCCAGCTTTGTCATGTTCAAGCTGTAAGCCAGAATTCACTTAGAGTGGTTGTCTGACAATCCCTTTTTAATCTTCTCAGTCTGTCCCTCATGGCTAGGATTGTGACCTAATGTAATTTCCATCCATGTAGGGTTCTTGATTGTTTAGAACAGTGGTGGGCAAAGTACGGCCCGCGGGCCATCTCGGGCCCGCCGGCGGTCCTTCGAATTATAGTAGTACTTATATGGCCCCTTATAAAACAAAATCTTTGCTATAGTTCTGGCCCTCCTCTGAAATTTCTTATATTTTCTGGCCTGCCATGAAAAAACTTTGCCCACCACTGGTTTAGAACCTGGTAGAAACTGCACATAGCAGTCCTTTTCATCTTTTCTTAATATTCAAATGTAAACAGATGTATTTATATATGAATAAGTGCAATCTACATAAATCGCCGTACAAGATTGACCCTATTGTATGCAATTGTCAATGTTTATGTAATTGGCAAATGAAATGAGGCTTCAATTGAAGATGCATTATCCGCACGCCTCAGTCAATTGTTGAACTGTGTTGAGAAAGGTAGTGTCGCGAATAAAGATTTTTTTCACCAAAGGTTAGTAGACTACACTCGTATTTTTAATTAGACCCAGGAATCTGAAAGTACTTCGATGGTAATCGTACATTATATCGTGTCAATAGCCAAATGTAAATAAATGAGAATGTGTATATCAGTGTATAAAATTTGTTTAAAAAAAATTTTTTTTTGTTGCTATAAGATAAGGTATACAAGTAAGCCATGATTGGAATTTCCTAGTAAATGTTGCATATACTTGTGGCAGGCGATCACGCTCTTCCTATAACATATTTGTCAGATGTAACCTAAACAAAATGTTATTTACAATCCAGGTGTAATAGGCTAGTTTCCTAACAGGTCAATTCAGCTTCTTTTTATGAAGTGTCAAAACGCTACGATAGTATGGAGCTTCATAGATAATTTGAATAAATGACGTCACAGGGTGCTAGGGTCAAATTGTCTCCTTATTTTAATATATTATCTTTTTAAAATCGTTAAAAGCAAGAAAATAAGAGAATCTGGATTTATTTGGGATCAGTTTTGGAAGCTTAATAAGATAATAAGTGTAAAATATTTTTTTTTTACTACAGGAAACTAGCCTATTATCTAAGGAATTAACTTAAAACTAAATTTAAACAATGGTAGTCGAAATGTACTATCAGTAATTATAGCAACATTATGATCTGTGTATGAGTTTATGTGTATGTATGCGCTACACACAATATTACCAAATATGAGCTCTGCTGTAACAACTCAAAACCAACATATTATCCAGTTAGCTGGTGTCCGTCAAGATAGCGTACACCGTAAAGATATTCAGAATCTGATGCAGCCAATAAATAGTACCCAAATAGTACCGACGAAATACCTAGGTGAAAAAAATAGTACCCTTAAACTTTTCGAAATATAAGGCCTGTTCACGGTGTACGCTACCGGGCGTCAAGCTGGCGTACACCGTTTGTATCTCTGGAACGGCTTTGTTTTTGGAAACGATTTATATCTCAAAAAATAGTACCCAAATAGTACCCTAGGGCCCTAAAATTTTATTTCTCTAGCTATTGGAGAAGCCGAGATATTCCATAACTTAACGGTGTACAAAATTTCACACCGTCAAGCTGGCGTACCCGGGAATTCCTTATAGAAAGAGCTCACTATATCTCGGCTTCTACGATAGCTAGAGAAATAAAATGTTAGGGCCCTAGGGTACTATTTGGGTACTATTTTTTGAGATATAAATCGTTTCCAAAAACAAAGCCGTTCCAGAGATACAAACGGTGTACGCCAGCTTGACGCCGGTAGCGTACACCGTGAACAGGCCTTATATTTCGAAAAGTTTAAGGGTACTATTTTTTTCACCTAGGTATTTCGTCGGTACTATTTGGGTACTATTTATTGGCTGCATCAGATTCTGAATATCTTTACGGTGTACGCTACCTTGACGGACACGTTAGCTGGTATTAGCAATACTTTTGTCACAATCTTGGTTTAACATATTCCAAGTTTTCTAAAGCCTCTTTAGATCCTCTCGCTTTACTTGATATTAAAAGCTTGATAATTCGCAGAAGGACAAACGGAAGTGCAATCCAACAATGTGAAGAAACTGAAGCATCTCTGTGAACTGGGCCTGCGGGCCATCAACCCCGCCGGCCTCAGTGACAGTCAAGAGGCCGAAGACAGGTATATAGTGTAGCTTACTTACACCCATTAGATCCTTATGATCCCTTTATTCTAATGTGTGTTAAGCTTTTAAAATAATGTACTGAAGAATCGAGCAAAGAATGAGGTATGTGCATCGAACTATAATAATAAAGCGTAACAGATGTTCAAAATCAGCCCCAAGAACTACGTACCAAAGGGGCGGAGCTAGTACTTAGTACTCAAGAAAAAACGGTAAACGGGTAAATTCTCACGTCACTAGCTTCGTAACCAATCACAGATTTTTGTTTTTTAAACGATATGCAACCTTTTTGAGACTGCGCCTTCTCAAACTTGATACTAATATTTGTTATAAATGCCTTAGACTCAAACCTAGTAAACATTAGGTTGGTTATCAGCCTCACTGATACATAAGACGTATTGATTTTAAAAAGTGGGCGTTATGGAGCAAATTTTAACGTCATTTTTGTTCGGCGTTATCGTTACATACATTATATTTCAATGGGTATGTGCCCTATTCTATGCATAGCTGTGGCCGCGACAGAACAGCCATTGGCTGTTACATGCAATCGTGCGCAAGATATATCGCTATCATGTACCTATGTATGTATGTATGTAAACACTTTATTGCACATAAAATCATTCAAAAACATTACAAAAATCAGTGGTAATGTACAAAGGCAAACATCCCTGTAAGCGATCTCTTCCAGCTAATCCTTGAACAAAAGAGAAAGAATAGCTAACATCAAAGCAGATAGACGAACTAGCAAATTTAATTAATTTACTTACACAAAGAAAATAAGGCAAGTTTTAAATACACAAAAACTTCACATACATATATATTAAACATAAATAAAATATAATGTATGGTATAAGATATTTTATTTCTCAAAAGATTTACATAAATCACTTACAGTTGTTGCTTACATCGATCTTAAAGGGCGGGGAACACTGAAAGTACTCGTATGCTCAGCCTACCTGCCCGGAGAGAAGACCGACCCCACCGAAGAACTGACTAAAGTGGTGGCTTACGCCCACACACAAAAGTCGGAACTGATAGTGGGATGCGATGCCAACGCCCACTACACCATCTGGGGCAGCTCTGGCATCAACAAAAGAGGTGAGTTACTCTCCAACTTTATCTTTACTAACGGTCTACATCTGTTGAACAATGGTCGTACTCCAACCTTCGTAACCAGAGCAAGACAAGAAGTATTAGATATAACATTCGCAACTCCAAAGGTGGCTAGCTGCCTTGCTGACTGGCATGTGAGTCGCGAAAACTCAATGTCGGACCACAAACATATCATTTTTGGTGTTAAAGTATAACGACCTGCATCAAGCCACAGCGGCCAGCCACAGCAGCGGGTGCAACGTCACAGCACCAGTCACAAAAGGATCACTAGACTCAATACCACTAGTGCGTAGGAATCCAAAAGACACTTCCTGGGCTGCCTATAAAGACAACCTTGAGGAATATCTAAAGGACGTCCCAAAAGTCATAAAAACACCTGATTCACTCAACATACCGGTAGAGCTCTTGACGCACGACGTCATAAAAGCCTATGAGCAGAACTGCCCGCTGAAGGAATCAACCACAAACAACCCAACGGCGTGGTGGAACAAAAAGCTCGAAAGACTACGGGTCTCCACACGTCGCATATTCAATCACTCGACCAAACCGTGCGAGTGGTAACGGTACGGGAGAGCGTTGACTGAATATAACAAACAGATCAGAAAAGCCAGAAGAGCGTCTTGGCGCAGATTCTACGAACACATTGCCCAAACCCACAAAGGGGCGAGAATACACAAAATACTCGCCAAGACACCAACTAACTATCTAGGTCTTCTGAAGAAGCCGGATAACACCTACACGACCACAGAGGTGGAAACGCTGGAGCTTCTCAGAGTTGTCCACTTCCCCGGTTCGTTCACAACCAACAACAGTCAGTTAAGGCCCGGAGGGAGTGAAAAACCCCACAGGGCAGGCAACACTGACTGGAACTTAGCCGCATATATATTCAGGCCAAACCAAATTAAATGGGCTCTGAAGAAATTCAAACCATTTAAATCAGCGGGTATGGATGGAATCTTCCCTGCCCTACTACAGCAGGGACAAGATCTACTCCTCCCGCATCTGGTAAAAAAATTTCGCGCAAGCTTTGCCTGGTGCACGATACCAGATCAATGGACTCGGGTCAAGGTACAATTCATACCAAAAGCAGGGAAAAAGGACTACTCTCAGCCTAAATCCTTCAGACCCATTAGTCTTACATCCTTCCTCCTTAAAACGATGGAAAGGATAATAGATCAGCACATTAGAGCTCGGTATCTGGTGGCTAGACCACTCAGCTCCAACCAACATGCTTACCAAAAAGGGAAATCCACAGAAACTGCCCTACTGGATCTGGTCGACAAGGTGCAGAATACCTTAGAGGATAAGCAAACTGCTCTATGTGCTTTTCTTGACGTGGAAGGCGCTTTCGATAACACACCCACAGGAACCATCCTCAAGGGGATGGAGTCGAAGGGCGTTGACGAAACCACTATTAGATGGGTACAGAGTATGCTATCCAATAGGGTAGCGACGCTAACCCTAAACTCTGTAACCCACGAATTTCACACCACAAGAGGCTGTCCACAAGGAGGTGTACTCTCCCCACTCCTATGGACCCTAGCTGTGGACCAACTTCTTGTATTGTTGGCTGACCACGACTACGATACTCAGGGATACGCCGACGACCTTGTGGTCGTAGTCAGGGGCCCGTGCCTCCACACCATTTCAAGCCTAATGCAAAGAGCTCTTAACACCATCATCAAATGGTGTAAAGAAAACGAACTGACTATAAACGCCAGTAAAACCATAATAGTGCCCTTTACCAAGAAACGTAAACTTGAAAAGCTTGGAACCCTAAAGCTTAACGGGCATATTATACCCTTCTCAAACGAAGTCAAGTATCTAGGGGTTACACTAGACCAAAAGTTAACTTGGAACACACACTTGGAAAATATAATCCAAAAAGCGAAGATGGCTCTATGGACTTGTTGTCGAATGGCAGGAGCAAGATGGGGCTTAAAACCCAACATTGCTATGTGGCTTTACACAGCGGTCGTGAGGCCTATTATCACATACGCCTCAGCCGTCTGGTGTAATAAAACCAACCAAAAGACAACTATCCAAAAATTAAGCAGCCTACAACGCACCGCTTGCATAACCGCAACGGGAGCCCTATCCTCTACACCGGGGGCAGCCTTGGATGCACTGCTGAACCTAATACCACTGCACCTACAAGTGCAGAAAGAGGCGGAGCAGTGTATCTATAGAATATGCACCCAAACGAGGACTACATGGCGTTCACAAGCACTGACCAAACTTAAGGTCTCAGTGTTTGAAAACAACATCCTATGCATGCCCACTGATGATATGAATGCTGTATGTAACTTCACAAAAATATAATCAGTGGAAGTACCCTCTAGGGACGAATGGGCAGATGAACACACGTCCTTCGAAGAGGGCAGCCTAATCTGGTTCACAGATGGCTCTAAAAAAGGTGATGACATAGGATGTGGAGTCTATGGACAAAGGCCAAAACTCAGGCTAAGCGTCAGCATGGGGAAAGAGGCCTCAATCTTTCAAGCGGAGGTTTTCGCCATTAACAAATGTGCAGAAATCATCCTCGAAAAGAACCTAAGACATCGACACATCTACATCAACTCGGACAGCCAAGCTGCTCTGTTGGCACTAGATTCACTAGAGTCAAATTCCAAACTTGTCCAGAACTGTAAGGACAACCTGAACACCCTGGCCACATCCAACAAAGTTACACTTAGATGGGTACCAGGACACTCCGATATACACGGAAACGACCAAGCAGACGAACTTGCAAGGAAAGGGGCCGACACACCCCATGTCGGCCCGGAACCGTTTTGCGGCACCACAAAACAAAAAGCATACTCTCTGCTACACAACCTGTACAAAGGTAGGGCAATCGAGCTGTGGAAGTCTGTAAAAGGACAAAGGCACTCGAAAACCCAAATTGAAGGGTTCAACAGCAAGAAATCTACAGAGCTATTATCACTCAAAAGATTTAAAACTTGCTCAGTGACCAGAATCCTTACTGGAAACTGCAAACTGAACAAACATCTGTTTCAAATGGGTATGAAACAGGATCCAGCGTGCAGGTTCTGCCAAGAGTCAGAGGAGACTGCCATGCACATCCTCTGCTCATGCGGACCACTCATGCGCAAACGAAGTATCCATCTAGGGCGACATATTCTGTTACCGGAAGAGATACAACTACTCACTGCCCAAAGAATCTGGAATTTCTTAGATTCAACGGGCCTTTGCAGTGAAATCTAACAAAAGGGCTGCCACAATAGATCAGCAATGGTCGAAGCGGCACATAAAAGGCCCAAAACACATCAATAATAATAAATAATAATCACTTACAGATAGTGATGTGCCGTTACCGTAAATTACGAGAACAGCGAGAAAGTTCGGGTAAAGTTCTCGGTAACATTCTCCGTAACGGTAATCATCGAGAAAGTAGTTAAAGTTTTATTTATTTTTTACTTTTTTATATACAAGGTTCTTTTAAATGACCATAATAAACTACACTACAGTTTTCATAATGAAAAAATAAAAGCGTCGCGTACTTTTCCAACTTTCTCGTAAACTTACCGTAAATTACTGGTGGAAATTACCAAGAAAGTTGTCAGGTAAATTTTTGTTGGAATATTTTTTTTTTTTTTTTAAGTAAACAACTTGTGATTTAGTTATTTAAGTAAACCACAATATTTAGTATATCGAAGTATTATATTTAAAAGTAATCTGATTCATTGAAATATAAGATACATCGATATGATTTAGTGATAAACAATATGTAATTAACTTGGTATATCAGTTTAATAGTTTCTATTTTAATTCACAACACAGTAAGGACATGGATAAAGATCTGGGGGCACGGTAGTGCCCCAGCCAAGTCGAGCAAAACAAAGGCATGGCTGTACCATCTGTTTCTCAAAGCCATTCAGGCCATTTTCAGCCTCCCATAATATTGTACTGGCTAAAGCTAGAACCCTGAAATTTCAGGGATATATAGGGCACAATAAGACTTATATATATTCTCAATATCATTCAATTCGAACGTGTAGTTTAAGAACTATTGCATGTCAAACTTCCTTAGTTTTGTCACTGATTCATTCACTGACTGACTGATGATCATTATAATTCTAAGGTAGGTACTTCTAGCAAATTTTAAACATAGTTAAGTTAGACATGTAAAAGAGCCCTTGAGGGCCTACTTGCAGAAATAAATTATTTTATTTTATTTAGCCTATCAAGTCCTTAAAAACCTAAATATGTTGTAATTTCAGTCACAACTGCACACATAACTTTGTAATCCTATACAAATACATGCGATTACAAAGTTAGTTGCAGTTCAAATTGAAAAGAATGGATTGGAATGTAATAATTAAAGGAAGACCACTTGCAAAAAGAAATGAGATCCCATCAAAAAAATTACATGTAAAAAGATGCAAGCCTCGCAACGCAGTTCTCCTAGGTTTAGGCTTCATCGCTTTGATTAAAACTACTCGTATTTACAACACATTATGCAGTTCACAGTTGAGCAGTCTCAGGTAAAACTGTATAGTTACTGCTCTCCCCACTTCAACCCCGTACCATACAAAAGGCGAGTAATAATTAGAAAGCCTCGGCTAATAAAACACGGCATAGGATTAGCTAATTCAATAACATGTGCTTGCTGCTTACCTGTACACCTGCAGGAAACTGTGAGACATGGATTTCAAAGCTCGCTTATCTTGGGTTTTTTTACCTGATACTCGTAAAACGTACCTCTTCAAATGACATTGATAAGAAATTACCACGTTACAAACTACATCAGCGACGAAAACTGAATACAAAAATAATCTAATGTCTTAAAAATGCAACTTTAAATCTTCATAAAAATATGTCACGCGTAATATTCTCGAGAATTACGGAAAAGTACCGGTAATTTACGGCGGTAAGAATTCCCGAGAACGTGAAATTTCCTGGCGGCACATCACTACTTACAGAGAAAACAATAATTTGCTTAAATCTAAATAGGAGAGGGTAGCATGCAAAAGAGAACGGTTGACGACTCTTTTAAGTAAAAAGGCGCTTGGTAACAACAAGCGCAATGCTACAATGTAATGCTGTGCGTAGAGGCCAGTTAAACCGCACCGCACGTGTGACCGCTGGTTAATTATGGGGTACATATATGTGTGGTTTAACTGGACTAGCAATGTAACTACATATATACATACATATCATAGTAAATACGTATATTAATTATATGTATTCATTATGATCTGTATATATAATGTATTTTATTATGATATATATATCGGAAATAAATGAGTTTTGAGTTTTTGAGAGTTGCACGGCAGGCGGGGGCACCCGCCAAGACGAGCAAAACAAAGGCTGTACCTGTACCATCCTTTTCTCGAAGCCATTCAGGCAATTTTCAACCTCCTGTAATTTTGTACTGGCTAAAGCTAGAACCCTGAATGTTCAGAGATATATAAGGTATAATATGACTGAGATATTTTCTCAATAATATTAAATTTGAACTTGTAGTTTAAGAACTGTTGCACGTCAAAGTTCCTTAGTTTTGACGCTGACTCACTGGTGATCATCATAATTCTAAGGTACTTCTAGCAGACCCACAAGCTCCAAATTTTAAACATGATTAGTTTTTAGCCTATTAAGTAAAAATATTGCAATTTCAGTCACAACGGCACAAATAAGTTTGTAATCCTATACGGTACTGTCCCGCGGTGAAATAATAGGCAAGTCGGTGGAAATCGAGTTCTGTGGACAACCGGGGGGTACTGACTTGGTTTAACATTACATCTCAAAACTTTTGTTGTTGTAGAAGAACTGCGTTGCGAGACTTGCACCTTTTTAGGGTTCCGTAGCCAAAATGGCAAAAACGGAACCCTTATAGTTTCGTCATGTCCGTCCGTCTGTCTGTCCGTATGTCACAGGCATTTTACTCAAAAACTACATGATGGATATTGATGAAATTTGGAATATAGGTGTCTTTTATCAGCCGCTACTTAGTTTGGTATATAAATAATTAAAGTAAATATTTTTAGGGGGCACTCCATGCATGTTAAATACAGTAAAAAAAAATTTTTTCAGCAAATATCAACGTCTGGTACATAGTTCGACAGCTCTTTAAAAAACAATATAAGGTTCCTAAGTAATGTGTTTGATTAAGTGAATGTATTTGGAAATAATCGCTCCGAAAGTTGTGTAAATTGTGTCCCCCCCCCCTCTATTTTCTAAACCGTGCGTCCGAAAAATATAAAAAAATCACGAAGGTAACGCTTAATTAATACTTTCAACGAAAATTATTTTCAACAAGATCGAAAGTACCGTTTTTGAGTTATTGCCGATAAACTGCGCTTCTCAACAAAAGGACGTAATTGCTATGAAGATACGCTCTTTTGTTGTTGTACTTTTTTTACATCGTATTTTTTACCTTATAGTTACGGCTATGGAACCCTACACTGAGCATGGTCCGACATGCTCTTGGCCAGTTATTTACATGTAATGAAAGTAAATTTTGTTGGGATTATAATAGACCGAAACACCCAACAGAGACGAGGACATGGCCGAAGTGGACGAAGACGAGGAGCTGGACGAGGAGCTGATGAGCAAGCTCGCCGAGGTGGAGTCCGGGACAGAGGACGACGACGACGAGGAGTTCTACTGCGCGGCCGACGCGTCGTTCGGCGAGCGCCCGCGCCGCTCCACCCGCCTGTGCTCAGGCTATGGCGAGGAGGAGGGCGATGAGGCCGAGGGGGAGTCTATGTGAGTCCTATTTTGTGCAACTGGCGCTAAAAATATCGCATTCCCGAAATACCAGATTTTTTGAAAATACCAGATCCTTGATTTATCAGATTCCTGTCTCACCACATTCGCGTTACACGTTACACTAGATTATAAAATCGTAAGTAGCTCAAGGATCTAAATGACTTTGTCGGGTGTATTATTTTGGGAATCTGGTATACGGAGAATCCGATGTTTCGAGAATCTAGTATTTTAAAAATCTGGTATTTTAGGAATTCGGTATTTTGGGAATGAGCGAATGCCACTTCGGGTGTTACAGTCAACATCATAAATATAAATAGGTTGCCAAGGTGACCAAAATATCTGTACACTCTTACGCCACTGACATAATGGTCATTTTAGATAATTTTCTCCCTTCATCCGTATAAATATGTATGATCTTGACTGTAACGGCTTTTTGGGGGTCTAATAATAAACATAAATAAACAAAATGTGTCTTCTCGGACTACATGTAACTGTACAATTCGAAGGTCAATAGTACATTGCATTAACGCCGGAAAGTAAGGAATAGATGGACGAGTGAATATAGAGGGTGTCCCAAGACTATGCGACATCAAGGGAAAGTACAAACGAAGTCACTGTTAACTGACCAACCTTAGACTAACATGTTACAATAAAGTTGACATTCGTGTGCAAATGTACAGTTAACAGTGTGTTCGAGTGTACCTCAAATATTATAGATAGGATATTTTGATGAAAGAAGACTTAATTTTATTAAAAAAATTGGACAAGCATTCAAACATTTAAAAAAATCGCATAACCGGGTTAGTCTCATCTCGTCTAAAAAAGCAGCTGGTCTAAGCAGTAACTGGTCTAAAAAGCAAATGGTCTCATTAGCAACTCGTCTAAAAAACAACTGGTCTAAGTAGCAACTGATCTAACGCACAGATAGTCTAATTAGCAAGTGGTCTAAAACGCGGTTGGTCTAAGTAGCTAGTGGTCTAAAAATCAGCTGGTCTAATTACCAAGTGGTCTAAAAAGGAACTGGTCTAAAGGTCTTACCAGAATAAAGTAGAACAATGACTCGTGCTTACTCGTGAAAATGCATATGTCATGTACGGAAAGGTAATAAATAAGTTTGTATCAAAAAAATATTTTTTAAACAATTTTTATTACTGACCGATTACCGATTGGCCTGCAAGTGGAAACAATAATTATTCAAACTCCTTTACATCGGAAACACACTGGCCACTTTAGATTATAGATACCGTGTTTGTTAATGACAACTTCATTCTATTATGTGATGTTTTCCTGCCTTCGTGCTGAATATTATTATGTGAAATGGTTACATTTTAATTATAATTTAAATATGGATCCTGGACCAAGTAGTGGGGATTTTGGTTGTTTTCAACGCCATCTAGTGAAATCTTATTGAACCAGCAACATACAGTTTGTATATTAGACTGGTAGATAGTGGCGCCAAGGGCGCCAAGGGTGCCCTTCACATGAAAATTATTTCGATCTGTCCATGGACTTTTGCAGCCGGCTGTACATAGAAGTGGGCTGCGGGTAAATACTTTAACGCAAGCGCCAATAGGTAGGCTACCTACCCATGTAGACTACGAAAATAAGTATCCACTTTTGAATTTATCTCAATGCAATAACAATAAGGTGAAAAAGTGGACACATGTCTTTGTAGTAAAGGAGATGACTGTATTGATATGTTGATGATGTTGTTGAATATTTAAAATTTAAATTATAATAAAAATATTATGATTGATACAAATCAGTGCTGACTAATTTGAGTTTAGAAGACATACATTTTTGACGGTATGAGATTTAGACAAAGAACGTTATAGACCAGTTGCATTATTGGCGGGTAGCGTTTTAGACCAGTTGCGTTTTAGTCCAGCTGCTAGGTGCGTTTTAGACAAGTTGCCACTTAGACCAGTTGCTTTTTAGACGAGTTGCTAATTAGACCATTTGCTTTTTAGACCAGTTAACTGCTTAGACCACCTGCTTTTTTAGACGAGATGAGACTAACTCGCATAACCTACCTTGTAATATGTAATAATTAAAATTTAAATGATTATTTTCATGGTCTTCCTTTTGGTTTAAGATGGTGTGTTATTTAAGAAAAAAATATTCGAATGGGTAACCCTTTCGATTGGTATAGTAAAATTAAAAATTCTTTTTTTTTTTCATATTTGGTGGGTTCGATTCCTGGTAAGGCAGGTGATTTTTCAAAAATCTTTGCACGCAGTACCAATTATTTATAAAATCATAATAAAGTCTCCTTTCAGCAAAATATCCTATCTACAATATTTAAGGTACTTTCCCTTGTTGTCGCATAGTTTTGGGACACCCTGTATACATACAGTGTACTCATTGGTCAATTGCTATTGCAAACGATCCAAAAATATTAATTTTGGCCGGTTTGATCGTCCTAATCAAATACCTGCGATCTGAGACATTCTTTGTTTTAAAACCCTAGGTAAGTAATGTACTATTACTTTTATAACATAGTATGTATGTATGTACAGTGATGCTGGCGAGTCTTTAGGTAGTCTCTAAAACCTCATTTTATTAAACTGGTGAGCTCAAAGACACATTACCCCGTAGATTTCGGGTTAGTACCGAATCGTCTACATAGCAAAATGTCCAGTGACGCAAATTTACCACAAAGCGAAAAGTCAATGATGTATTTAAATTGACCATTTTGTGCAGATGCCTAAATAGTAAAATACACAATTAGCATATAGTCCATAAAGCGACACGGCTAGATAACAACACGTCTAAGTATGTAAATGTCAAATATTTAAAACGTCCAAAACGTATAATGTTACGTATGCCACGCTGAAAATAGATTATATCTAATAAAACTTTTTGCTTTTTGGTCATAATGCTACTTGGGCTAATTGCTTTTGATAAGATTTGACAATGTGCTATTTGTAGTATTAGCTTTTTTGACATTATGCTACACAGACGAATTGCTTTTTTGATGTCCTGTGTTACGGACGTTATGTTAATTGGGTAAAATGCTTATTGGACCACTGACACTTCGCTTTTTAGTCAATTTGCGTCATTGGACATTTTGCTACATAGACGATTCGGTACTAAGCCCAGATTTATATAGTTAGCAAGATATAAAAGGTTAGAAATCACAGTATTCAAAAATTTCCGATGTTAGCATGTTTGGTGGTATGTTTTGGCAGATCCCAACCGCGTCGCTCGTCACGGATACCTAGGAACAGTGAGCCCTATTTGTCAGAGGGCGAAAGGTAAAACACCAATGGCTAACGGTACTCAATGGTTTTCGCTTGGTAGAGCATTGGCACTAACACATCTGTTTCTTCCTGAGTTGGTAGATAATTTAGACATTACATTAGCCTAGCACAGAATTATGTAGATATTAAACACCAACTACCATATCTATCCACTAAAAATAATGGTAATCAACAGGTAGCGTGCTTTTCTAATTATTAGATCTTTGTAACGTGCAGTGTCAGGTAAGAGTTCAAGTCGTACAAATACGCACAACTGACGACTTGCTTTGTCGCTCGCGCCCACAGAAATAGATCGAGGAATAAGGAAAAAGTTTATGTACCTCGCGTGCTAAAAAGAAATGGCGGCGACCTAGTTTGCACGTTAACTTCAGTTACCGTCAATATTATTATCAAAATCTAATAATAATGGTATAATTAATTGTTCAAATACCATCAAATGAAATGGAAATGCTTTCCGTAACTAAATTACACTTTTGGCGTCAAATGCCAAGCGAAAAACGTACAAATCGAGGAACTCTCTTCTTCTATCTCGATATATTTCATTTTTGTTCTCGCACCCGTAGCCCCCGCATTTGCTCTCTTAGTCGCGTCAAGTATTTTGTCGAGTGAACGTTTGTTCGTTAATTTGACTCATGGCGTTAATGTCGACTACTATTGATGTTTACAACGCAAGTAAAAGATATTCCTATAACACCTATGAAAAACCTTTGCACGACAGACGCATACGCAATGGTAGGTGTTAAATTTAAAAATTAACAGTTACGGTTCTTTACGTCCACCATTCCATTCAGCTAAATAAAGCTTTCTTTGGTATCAACAATATGGTTTTCCTATTATCATTTTAACAAATCGGTCTTCAGTTCAAAAATAAGGGCCACGACGCAGCTGTTGCAAAGAAAATTATTAGGTGGAATTGGCAGTCGGCGCTCATATCTACCTCTTACCTAATCGTCAATTAGTTCCAAGGAAAAGACTACTGCAATAAAGATGCAATTGAAAATTCTCAGCGGCCAAGTGGGTATCTGGAAATTCTCCTTATTGACAAGCGGCATAGTGGGTATCTTTTACCTGAAAACATACCAGTTATGTTTCAGCAATGTTATTTGAATATGTATGTTTGTGTATTATTTGGCTTATCCTAAATTTTTTATTTCGATCTTGGTCACGGCACCAAATTGTATGTTTTCGCTTTCTTGTAGTAACTAGTAGTGAGCGCCGCACTGGTAGCACCGCTACCGTTCTATTATGCGCCTGATTACCTTCTTCAATTTGTAATGAGATATATGGAGTTCAATTTAAACTAGAGAAAATACATTCGATTTTGCATCTCTATTGTGTATTCTGTGGTTGTTCCTTGTAGCTGTAAATCGTAAATAATATACCTTAATATCATTATTTCTTACTGATTTCTTTGATCTAAAACTATGCATATGCTACTGGGCACTTGCGTGGCGTTTCAGTATAAATACAATGCATTATTGTCCATGAAAATCATTATCTGTTTTGATATCTATAAATCGTCACTACTTTGAAAAATACTCGTATTTAAACGACGTAAGTGCATATAAAATCGTACATGCAAATACGTAGGTATGTACTATGTTTCTTTCCTGAGGTCAATATGAGATCAGTGCTTTCTTCAAGGTATTGACGAAATGTAAATTGAAAAATATTCATAACCATCATTACCATAACCAGACTAACACAACGATTATGTTACAAAATGTAACTTTCTTTCCTCTAATTTACAATTTTTCCCAACGATAAGGTATACGTCCGAGTGCTTAACACTGTCCCAGTAGTCGCCATCTTTAATGTTAGGACAGAGGTGACAGCAGGGTGTCAAGGATTGAGCATTAGCGTGTCAAACACAAAGACGTTTACCCTATATGTAGACTGAAGGTTACGAACGAGTGAGGATATAGCAATCTGTAAACGACGTTCCAACAGTAGAAACCCAGCGGCGGCGGACGACGGGTCGGAGGCCACGTGCCCCGAGGAGGAGACTGGAGTGATCGCCACGTGCTACTGTGAGGCCAAGAGCCACGTCTACGCATCGCCTAAGGACTTGGTTGGTGAGTGGATAATACATATCTTGTTGATGTTCCAACAGTAGAAACCCGGCGCCCGCAGACGACGGGCCGGAAGCCTTGTGCCCCGAGGTGGCTGGAGTGATGGCCACATGGCGAGGCCAAGAGCAACGTCTACGCGTCGCCTAAGGATTTGGCTGGTGAGTGGATAATATACTATCTTGTTAACGTTCCAAAAGTGGAAACCCAGCGGCCGCAGACGACGGGCCGTAGGCCACGTGCCCCGAAGAGGAGGCCGGAGTGATCGCCACATGACAAGCTACGAGGCCAAGAGCAACGTCTACGCGTCGCTTAAGGACTTGGTTGGTGAGTGGACAAAACGTTACATATAATACACTAAATTCTGTTCGTAGAGTTTTATATCCGGTACTTGAGATGTGATTAAATGATCCCCATGCAAACTTCCACCCCCCCCTTTCACCCCTTAAGGTATGATGTTTGGGATAAAAACTAGGACCTTTCTGGGTTCACAAACTATCTCCACACCAAATTTCATCGAAGTCCTAACCAAGGCCCTTAAAATATATAGCCGGACCGAGCCTCGCTAACAAAGAACTGAAGCATGTCTAATAAGCTGACCTATGTGTGCTTGCTGCTTTCAATAGAAAAAAAATAAGTTGATAAGTGCGGCTCGTATGTACAAGCAGCCTTATTAAAAATGGTTTTAGTTCTTTGTTGGCGAGGCTCCGCCCGTCTATTTATTTTAAGATTCTTGGTCCTAACTAACTACAGTACAACCCGTTTAATACGATCACGTTTAATGCGATTTCTCGCATAATACGCCATACGTTCCTGCAACATAAGGCATGTTTACATACATTTTTATCACGTTTAATATGCTTATAACGCGTTTTTGACTGGGTCCCTTCAAAATCGTCTTAAGCGAGATTCACTGTAAATTAGGGATGTAACGAATATCGGTTTTTGAACATTCGCGAATGCGAATACGAATAATCAACGTTGATATTGGCGAATGCGAATACGAATATTGGTTAAACAATTTTATAATACTAGAAATAAACAAAATTATTAACTATGATAATTCAATACTTAGTTTTCAATTACGATTAAGTTAAATTTAATTCAGTTTTGCAATAAAATAAGTATCTATTGAAGTTTTTAGAAAAATTCTTTAGCTAAAGATAATGATTTTGATTATGCATGTGGCAGAAAAATTTAACCGGTGGTTAAAAATAAATATCTTATTTTAATTTTATTTTGTCTAACAGAGTTTTTAATTACAATTTTTTTTCTTTTCCATTAATTTTAGGATCTAAAATGCACCTAAAATATATGCAACGATTTTTGCGAATACGAATATTGAAAAATTTGCGAATATTCGCGAATACGAATATTCGTTACATCACTACTGTAAATGTCAACAGAGCCAGTATTCTGCCAAGCCGTGGACCTAGTGGACGGCATCCGCGTCGGGTGCTCGCACGGCGCGATGCGCGCGAACGGCGCGCTCGCGCCGCTCGTGCGCTCCGGGCCGCGCGCGCCGTACATGCTCGCGTGCGAGCAGCACAACAAGCAGCTGCGCCGCCACATGTGCTGCGCGGCGTGCGGCTGCTTCTGCACACAGGTCAATTTCCTTACACCGTGGGCCCTGTCCTGTAACACGATCCAAAAATGAAAACGTAGATTCTACTCCTCAAACTAAACAACATTTGTTCAGCAACATTTGAAAATAACTTGTGTCTTAATTTTTAGTACACTTTGAAATTAATTTGAAGGTGCAATGTATTGCGTTTTTTTTGTGTTTGTAGCGTGACAAGCGACGTCAATTAGACTGATGTTAACATATATCGTGTCTGTACCAAATTTTTTCGCAAATGTATTATAAAAACGTCGTTTGATACACGTGCGGAAGGGTCATTTCCACTCGTCCCGAGTTTGACCCTCGCCTAGTGGCTCGGGCCAAGACACTTCGGGACTCGCGACAAATGACATACTTTCGACACTTAAAAAAGTACTATTGTAGACTGGCAAAGATACTGGTACCAGGTTTCAAAAAAAGCCTGTATTCAGATCCCCAAATGTGCTGCGTATAGCTACGCTACGATAGTTCGTACTGCAGGGTCACCGTTCTATGCCTCTGTACAGTTTCTATAACCTTGTTTCACCCCCAGGGCGTGTTCTACCGCTGCAACCAGAACCACTTCTTCCACGTGGACTGCGGCATCTCCAGCGACCCGAAGCAGCGGCCCGGCTGCCCGCACTGCGGCGTTTACTCTTACCGCTGGCAGCCCGCCAACCGCGAGTGCCACAGGGTGCGGGTCACCGCCAAGTGCTCTAACAAGAGGGTGTTCCTCCCTGACCAGAGGATACAGTGGTAAGCTATCTATAGGCCTTGTATCCAACTATTTATTTATAACGATAGTGAAATATATGCTATAAAACTTGTAAAATAAATAAATTTATTGGTCAACAAATGTGACACTGAAATAGTACTTTTTAGGGTTGCGTACCAAAATGGTAAACAAGGAACCCTTATGGTGCGACTCTATCTGTCTGTCCGTCTGTCACAGCAACATATCTCAGGATCTACTGATGCTATCGACTTGAAAATTGGAATAGTGTTAAAAATCGCTTACTCGAGCCTATTGGATAGAAAAAAAATCTTATACCCATTTTGCTTTATTCTAAAGGGGTCCGAAAGGGATGTGGAAAAACAAAAGTAGAGCTATTGTATCGAGTTGGATATCAAGTGAAAAGGCTTAATTTGTAGATTCTAAAGCTATTTTTTTTTCTTAATTTTGTACTTTTTGATTTATGACCAAAAACGTTCAAAAAGATACCATTCCCCCCCTATTATCTTCGAAGTTACTAAACAGAAAGATCTGTAATCACCAATTATTAATATCATCCTAAATATTACAGGAAAAATAAAACGGTTTTCCTGAATAGCATAGTTTTTTAGAAATTTTCAAAAATCGTACACATACTTATTTGTTCCTACTAAGCTAACCGCCATACAATTTTTCTTGAAATATTCACGTATCTACTTACGAGTTTGTACGGAACCCCCGGTGCGCGAGTCCGGCTCGCACTTGACCGGTTTTTGATATAACTGTAGAATTCACACGAGAAGGTGTTTAGGCCCGAACCGCCAGGCGAAGGTCAAGACTTGGGACAAGTGGAAATGCCACTTCCGCACGTGTAACAATCAGCTTCTTTTTATGAAGTGACAAAACGCTCAGAAAAAATGTAAATCAGAAATTTAAAAAAATGATTTTTGTAAATCAGATTCCCTTTGGGAGCGTAAATTCGTATCCTACCGACTGCGCCACGTAAAGTATTTTGTTATGAGAGGGAATACACATTAACACTACCAGTGCAATACCTAAACTACCTAACCTACAGTTTAGTATGAAATACTGACTTGTGACGTCATGCTCAACATTGTGCCTTCTTTTTAATTTTTGCCATTTTAAAATCGTTGGGGCGACACGAAAATGAATGTAATTGTTTTCACTTAGGTTAGCTTTAATTAATTTATTTTGATTGTTGTCAAATACCCTATTTAATTTTTGTATATGAATATCTCTCACAGCACACCAGCCTACCTCGGTTTCTCGACCCTGGACCCGGCCACACTGGACCAGGAGCCCATAATCCCCCCAGAGCTGCTGCCAGCTTTAACTGTAAACCTCGAGGGGCTACGGGCGCGGGACGGGGAGCAACGAGACGCCGCCGCTCTTTACCGGGCCATATTAGATGGGGTTAATGCCAATGACCTGCTGCCTATGATAGGTAAGAGAAAATACAAATAAATAGGTTTAAGTGTTGATTTTGAAACGTAGGACATTAGACAACCACCGAACTGCCTGGTCGGCATTTGGAAACTGAAGGTTGGTCGAGGCATAGTTATTCTTGGGTGGTGTTAAATCGGTGGCACAGACACGATGTACCAGGAGCCCATAATCCCCACAGAACTACTGCCCTACTTTGGGACGGTTAGAATTGAATACTAAGGTCTCGTGGCCTTCGGTTCCCATCACTATGGACTAGGAACCCATAATCCCTCCAGAGCTAGCCTTGATTGTGAACCTCGAGAAAATAAAATGAGAAAACTAACTGAAGACTGAGGTGGATTGTTTCCTTCGGTTCGCGCCACTATGTACCAGGAGCACATAATCCTCCCAGAGCTGCTGCCAGCGCTGACTGTGACTGACCTCGAGTCGGCTGAACATGCTGCCTGAAGACTGAAGGCACGATCAGTAGCATACCCTAATTATTGTACACCGCTGCCGTGTACCAGGATTTCAGAATCCTATATGGGTCTGCCTAGTTATACCAATGGTGTGAATGGTGAGTAAGACGGCGTAACAAAAACCGTCACGAGTTGACTTAGGACATTCGTATTTGTACGACGTTTCTGATCAGCCGTTAAGGCCTTAACAAACAGCCGGTGGGGCGCAGGCTGGCCGTGAGCGGAGAGCAAAGTTTTGACCTTGTGTCGTTGGGAAATTAGAGAGCGGTCAAACACGCCGTGTGTCGGATTAAAAGAGATACTGCTTCGTCAGTGGCAGTTTTAACCAGTCGGGTACCCGCTTTTCGCCCCAGATGGGGGTGCATTCGGCAGCCGTCCCCAGCGGTGCTTGGCACCCGGGGCAGTTCGCCTTTCCGCCGCCCCTCAGCCTCTGTTCCGTTTAGAAATAGTATGTATATGATTTTGTTCCTTGGCAGTGTCATGCGCAGACATCAACCAGCCAGTAACCGCGACGGGCGGCACAGTGGCGCACGCGGCGGCGCGGCGCGGGCACCTCGCGGCGCTGTACCTGGCGCAGTACGCGGGCGCCGGCATCGACGCGGGCGACGCGCGCTCGCTCACGCCGCTCATGTGCGCGGTCAGAGGTGGGTCCGCGGGTACAGTGGAGCGGGCCACTGGTGCACAGTGGCTCATATGGCAGTAGGGTCATATGGCGTAAGGGACAGGCAAACCAATGCCCCCTACGTCAATTGACCGGGATCCGCTTGTTTCCCATAAAGTTCTAAGTCATACTGTATTGTTTAGTCATAAATTATCGAAAGTTATATTTGTTTTTTTTTTTACTATCCTAAAGAAATGTATTTTTAGGATATTTTAAAACTTATTGTTTTCTATATGCTGGCATATAGAAAACAATAGATTAGGTTTGTTTCATGACAATTCTGAAAACTTAACGGTTTCGTAGAAAATAGGTTGTTCCACTTTCGATAATTATGACTAACAATACAGTATGACTTTTAAAAATTATATGACACAATATAGACCCTAACTGACCCTATAGCCGACGAAATGCAGAATGTCCAATATAACCAGACCGTGGGTCCGTCTTGTTGAGGACTGAACAATGCTGAACTAGAATAGTGATTTCTCAGAAAGTATCTTTTCAGGCGGTGAGTCCATCTTGACCTACCCTAAAATAATGTGAAGGACCCATCGCTGAAATAAAAGTAGTGATTCGTCAGCAAGTATTTTAACCCCTGTTACCGTGGGTTCGCGTATCTTAATGAGCTTATTCTTACAGCACTCTCAAAGAAGACACAACCGAAGAGCAAGCATACAGACTCCGATGTCGAGATGGAAGTGGACCCCGAGAGCGATAAAGAGGACGAAGATGTCCGTGAAGAGGATCTACTGAAAGTGATACGGTACCTGGTGGCTGCCGGGTGCGACGTCAACTTGCCTGTGAGTTATTTGTTTTATTATTGGATTTTTTGCGTTTTATACTGCTGGCCAATGGGTTCTCTTTTTTTCCGCCATGCATCCCAGTTTAACGCATAATACTTCCTCTTGTTGTGTAGTGTAGCGTAACACGCACGCTCATCTCTCCTCGATTATAAAATATATGTAAGCTAGGCTAAGTCGGTTATAAATCATATTTATATTTAAACGAAACACATCTCTTTACTCCAACATGACAGTACCATGCTTCGTATTATAAACGCCCTCGCCTTATCACTCGGCCGTTTCTTGTTAGACAATTCCCATTTCATGAAAGAAAGAAATTATAATTATATTTTAAAATAATGTTATTTGATTAATTAGTTGTGTTTTCTTTCTGTTTTTGTACTTGCCAATTCTCTTGACACTTGGAGACCATTTACATCTCTAAGAAAAAATGTTTTTTTTTTTTTTTTTAAGTTATGTCATGTGAATCGCAGAATTTTTACATGTCTGTTAGATATTTAGTAAACATTTCCATTTCTATATTTTGACGTTTGGAGATCCTTTACACTTCCAAAACATAATATTTTGACAACGGAGACTCTTTACATCTCCATTAATTTTACTATAAATTTTTTTTCTATTATTTTATTTGTCTTGTTTCGTCGCCTAGAGACAATTTACATCTCTAAAAATGTAAGTGTAGACATAAAATGATGTACACAACACCGGAGGTAATAAAGTAAGCCCTCGATCGCATATTTTCGTCCCTCGCCTGCAGCTCGGGCCGCAAAAATCAGCGATCTCGGACTTTCTTTGTTTTACCACCCTAGTTGTGTAATGTACTATTATTTTTTATTGAACTTCCTCAGGGCCCCGAAGGCATGACGGCGCTGCACACAGCCGCGCGCTACGGGCACGCGGGCGCGTGCGCGGCGATATTGAGCGCCGCGCGGGCGCTCGTCGACCCCCGCGACCACGGCGGCTGGACGCCGCTGGTGTGGGCCGCGGAGCACGAGCAGGCGCGCGTAGTCAGGTCAGTCGAACTTACCGTGAACTTACCAACCTGTTCCTCGGCATGCCCAGCGTGCAGAAGGACAAAAAGACACTGCTTACCCTCTCATTCCTTTCCTACTAAGGGTAGGAATAAGTAGGATAGGTAGTGTGTTAAAATACCACCTACCAGTGGCGTGGCGTCCAAAGAACTCGATTCGTACCAGCTTGCCTACTATTCTACAGCTCTTAAGGAAAATGTACGCCAAATCTGCACCGGCTTGCCCAAGGATGCCGGCTTACGCCACGCCACTGCCACCTACCCTACTAATTTCTACCGTCCTATCCTTAGGGAAGAAATGAGAGAGAGTAAGCAGTGTTTTTTGTCTTTATGAAGTGCCCGCCACTGGGTATGCCCCTTATAATTTGTAACGATAATGGCACTAATCTGGTCGGATTCTTTTTTATTTTATATTTTATTTATTCATAGGTTTGCCAACAGATACATTTTTTCGTTTTCTTCATAATTGATCTCTTAGCGTTTACTTGTATATGATATCAAACTACTTGTCTGGTAAAAGTGCCCATTTGGCTATTATTTTCAGTATAAATGAATTTGAATACAGAACTGCAAGGATGTCGGTATATTACAGGCTGTTGTTGGAGCACGGAGCGGACCCCACAGCGACGGACATAGAGGGCAACGCGGCGGCGCACTGGTGCGCGCTCGCGGGCGACGCGCTGTCGCTGCGGCTGCTGGTGGAGGCGTCCCCGCGGGCCGTGGCCGCCGTCAACGCGCACAGGGACACGCCGCTGTGAGTACACACACCCACGCACACAGACACACCGGTGCGCGCTCGCGGGCGACGCGCTGTCGCTGCGGCTGCTGGTGGAGGCGTCCCCGCGGGCCGTGGCCGCCGTCAACGCGCACAGGGACACGCCGCTGTGAGTACACACACCCACGCACACAGACACACCGGTGCGCGCTCGCGGGCGACGCGCTGTCGCTGCGGCTGCTGGTGGAGGCGTCCCCGCGGGCCGTGGCCGCCGTCAACGCGCACAGGGACACGCCGCTGTGAGTACACACACCCACGCACACAGACACACCGGTGCGCGCTCGCGGGCGACGCGCTGTCGCTGCGGCTGCTGGTGGAGGCGTCCCCGCGGGCCGTGGCCGCCGTCAACGCGCACAGGGACACGCCGCTGTGAGTACACACACCCACGCACACAGACACACCGGTGCGCGCTCGCGGGCGACGCGCTGTCGCTGCGGCTGCTGGTGGAGGCGTCCCCGCGGGCCGTGGCCGCCGTCAACGCGCACAGGGACACGCCGCTGTGAGTACACACACCCACGCACACAGACACACCGGTGCGCGCTCGCGGGCGACGCGCTGTCGCTGCGGCTGCTGGTGGAGGCGTCCCCGCGGGCCGTGGCCGCCGTCAACGCGCACAGGGACACGCCGCTGTGAGTACACACACCCACGCACACAGACACACCGGTGCGCGCTCGCGGGCGACGCGCTGTCGCTGCGGCTGCTGGTGGAGGCGTCCCCGCGGGCCGTGGCCGCCGTCAACGCGCACAGGGACACGCCGCTGTGAGTACACACACCCACGCACACAGACACACCGGTGCGCGCTCGCGGGCGACGCGCTGTCGCTGCGGCTGCTGGTGGAGGCGTCCCCGCGGGCCGTGGCCGCCGTCAACGCGCACAGGGACACGCCGCTGTGAGTACACACACCCACGCACACAGACACACCGGTGCGCGCTCGCGGGCGACGCGCTGTCGCTGCGGCTGCTGGTGGAGGCGTCCCCGCGGGCCGTGGCCGCCGTCAACGCGCACAGGGACACGCCGCTGTGAGTACACACACCCACGCACACAGACACACCGGTGCGCGCTCGCGGGCGACGCGCTGTCGCTGCGGCTGCTGGTGGAGGCGTCCCCGCGGGCCGTGGCCGCCGTCAACGCGCACAGGGACACGCCGCTGTGAGTACACACACCCACGCACACAGACACACCGGTGCGCGCTCGCGGGCGACGCGCTGTCGCTGCGGCTGCTGGTGGAGGCGTCCCCGCGGGCCGTGGCCGCCGTCAACGCGCACAGGGACACGCCGCTGTGAGTACACACACCCACGCACACAGACACACCGGTGCGCGCTCGCGGGCGACGCGCTGTCGCTGCGGCTGCTGGTGGAGGCGTCCCCGCGGGCCGTGGCCGCCGTCAACGCGCACAGGGACACGCCGCTGTGAGTACACACACCCACGCACACACACGATGTGTAGAATGACGGCGGTATACCTCACACACAACATCCTCTCGTGTTGTCAAACACGTGCAGATACAAACTACTGGGAATGGCACAAAGAACACATAGAAAGCTGTTTGCGATATTTATGTTTACTCCTTTTCAGACATGTGGCAGCCAGGCAAGGCCACTACGCGTGCGTCGTCATACTGCTCGCCCACGGAGCTAGGGTGAGTATCCACTTAAAAATTTCACGTAGCGTAGCGTAGATACGGCCATGTAACAAGTTACATGCCTAATTTTGAAAGCATATCATTGGCGCTTAGGCACAGGTCCCACCGTCGGCGAGTAAGCGAGTAAAGTTGGGCGAGTAGCATTACATTGCGGATCTGGAAAGGTCGATTGATCACACTATGCCTGGTCAGCCCGTAATGGACTGTTACTCGCCCAACTTACGCTTACTCGCCGGCAGTGGATAGTGCCTTAGTTCAAATAGCCTTTCAGGCATCGAAATGTAATGTATGGAACGATAACGTCTAGCAAAATTGACGTTGAAACTGGCCCCACTGACTATGTTTGAGTCTAAAATCATTTGTGACAAATACTAGTATTATGTTTGAGAAGTCTTCATTTTTGGATAGGTTGCATATCGTTTTAAAGACAAAAATCTGTGATTGGTTACAAAGCTAGTGATGTGAGAATTTCATTTGCCGCTACCGTTTTTTCTTCATTAATAAGTACTAGCTCCGCCCCGTTAGTACGTATTCCGTGGGACCGATTTTGAGCTTCAGTTACGCTTCCATACTTATTGTATTTCGATGCTTTCAGGCGTCGATATAGTTCTGATAAGAGTGCTGAAAAGTAACTCTGGAGACAAATGCACTATTTATTTGTACAGACTGACGTTGAGAACACAGCTGGAGAGCTCCCAGTAGAAGTGTGTTCGGGGGAGTGCCAGAGCGCGATATCGCTCAACATGCAGATGGCGATAGCCTCCCGGGAGGTCGGCGCGCGGTACAAAATGCTATCCAGGTTAGTATTAGTACCGTATATATGAATTTGTAAAACATGCTAATAATGCTACTAATGTCAGTGAAACTCAATAGTAAATTAACTTTATGCCACACCTGGCCATAAAGTGGCTTTTTAATAAGCCGCTTTCTGGCCACGTGTAGACATAAAATGATGTACACAACACGGGAGGTAATAAAGAAAGCCCTCGATCGCATATTTATGTCCCTCGCTTGCAGCTCGGGTCGCAAACTTCTTTGTATTACCACCTTAGTTGTGTAATGTACTATAAAACCCACAGGCGGTACAAGAAATACAATCTCGTGTCATTAAAGCCCTCAGCTTCGCCTCGGGCTTCTAATAGACACTCTTCTGTGATTCCTTCCATTTTCATACCGCGCTTAATACACAATATACTATTATGCCACACCTGGTACGGAAAAAGCCGCTTGCTAGCCAAGTGTCGCCATAAAATGATGTACACAACACGGGAGGTAATAAAGAAAGCCCTCGATCGCATATTTACGTCCCTCGCTTGCAGCTCGGGCCGTAAACTTCTGCGATCTCGGCCTTTCTTTGTATTACCACCCTAGTTGTGTAATGTACTATTACCATCCTCAGCGACATATCGAACGGGCGCGAACAGTATCCGGTGCCGTGCGTTAACGAAGTGGACGATGCGCCCGCGCCGACCGACTTCACGTACGTCACGCGCCACGTGACGCCGCGACACGTGGCCATCGACACCACCATCGACACGCTACAGGTGACACGCGCACGATCACTTTACTGTGTAGTGCATATTTAATGGAATGCGGACTTCGTAGGCCCTTAGCCAAACCTACCCGTCTAAGGTATTTGGGCCATTCTCAAAAAATGATGTCTGTAGTTAGGGCTTTATAAAACGACCTCTTAATCTTGTTCCTTTGTGTAACGAAAGTTAACCATATAAATTGTATGGTATGGTAAGTTTCGTTACACAAAGAAACAAGATTAAGAGGTTGTTTTATAAAGCCCTAGCTACGGACATAATTTTTTGAGAATGACCCATTTATCTTTGCTGTCGTAAAATGGTCAGTGTGATGTTTAGTCCGTTTGTTAGTAGGTATCGTAGCGACAGATTTTTTTGTATCTCGGGAAATTGTGCTATACGACTCCCTTTCGTCACAGTATAATAGCAGTAATTTTTATTCCTACAAATGGTACATTGTTTCTTGAATGTGTGCGTGCCGTGTACGAACGCACTACCAGCAAAGAAATAAGAATGCGTAAGAATGCTCAAGTATGGATCGGACTCACACAGACGCGCGTCGTGCGTCTGTATAAATACGTGTCGCGCGCTCCTAAACGGCCGAAGTTGGACTACTTGTTCGTCTTTATACTTTGCTTTCATGTTCCTCTAAGAGTACGTATGCATACAAGTATTGTAACTATGATTATTATGTATCAAAAACGTTATTCCTTTTTTTTACAAGTGTTCTTCATTCCCTAACGCTATCTCCTGTCACGCGCTACAACAGGATCCTTTACTTGACCAATCACATTGATTTATGAGTAGTTTAACCCTTAATTTGGCAAAAATACAAAAGGTCCACAATTCAAGCCTCGTCGGGATTCCACAGTAACGTGCGATAGGTGTTGGAAAAAAATATAAAAAGATGGCCAAAGAGTTTGTGAACTCCATAGTTCACAAACTCTTTGGCCATCTTTTTATATTTTTTTCACATTGTCAAATTAAGGGTCGTGTACATGTTGCAGGGCTGCACGTGCACGGACGGCACGTGCTCGGCGGACACGTGCGCGTGCCAGGTGCTCGGCGTGCGCCGCTGGTTCCACAAGGGCCGGCTCGTGCCCGACTTCCCGTACCACGAGCCGCCGATGCTGTTCCAGTGCAACCACACGTGCGCGTGCCACGCGGTGAGTCACTTTTTTTCTGAAACCCGACAATCTTGCAACCCTTATTGGACGTGGCTAAAGTCGTACCAGGCCGTGGCGTTCCCTGGGGTCGAACCAGGTCGCTGGCGCTGACCGGGGGGGTGGGGGGGGTTTCAAGTTTGCAATCTGGAAGTATATTTTCATATCGGTTCATAAATTTCGGAGGCTTAGCTGAAGTAACGAACACAAAAAACAACAAATCACTAGAGAACCTCCTTTTTGTGAATTCTGTTAAAAATTTGGCTCTTCAATTCGACACGTATAATCGCAGCTAATTTCCGGAAATCTCAACAGAAACTGTGCACGAACGCGGTAGTAACGCGCGCCACCCAGAACGGGTCCATGATGGTGCGCGCGTGCGTGTTCCGCGCCGGCGGCTCCAAGGGCTGGGGGCTGCGGGCGGCGGCGCGGGTGCCGCGCGGCGCGCCCGTCGCCACCTACTGCGGGGAGCTGCTCAGCATGGCCGACGCGGACACGCGCTCCGCCGACCACTACATGTTCGCGCTCGACGTCAAACCCGACCTGCTGGAGGTGAGCGAGCTTACCTTTTGACCGCCAGAACCAAGGTCCTTAAAATAAATAGCCGGACGGAGACTCGCCAACAAAGAACTGAAGCCATTTCTAATACGCCGGCTGCTACGAGGCGCACGCACACATGAACTGTTTTTTCCTATTGCGAGCAGCATGCACACATAGGTAGCCGGCGGGTTAGACATGCTTCAGTTCTTTGTTAGCGATACTCCGTCCGGCTATTTATTTTAAGGTCCTTGGCCAGAACAAAAAAAAAACAAATTTAATAAGAAAGAAATTTTATTCAAATATGTATATATTTTTGGTATTAAATTTTTTTTAACCAAAAAATGTGTGACGTCTTTGGCGATCAAAGGGTTAACGTTTTGACCGCCATACCATGGGGCAAATCGCTGCGATCCTGACGCTAGGACCAAAAAACCTAATTTAAAAAGGAATGAAATTTCATTTAAATCTTTTTATATTTAATATCATTTATGCCACACCTGGCCATAAAGTGGCTTTTTCCGCACGCTGCGCGTACGGAAAAAGCCGCTTTCTGACCAAGTGTAGACATAAAATTATGTACACAACACGGGAGGTAATAAAGAAAACCCTCGATCGCATAGTTACGTCCCTCGCTTGCAGCTCGGGCCGCAAACTTCTGCGATCTCGGCATTTCTTTGTATTACCACCCTAGTTGTGTAATGGACTATTACCCACGTCGCCCGCGTTGTTCCGGTTACTATCCCAAGGGAAATCTTTATCGGGATGGAAAGTATCCTATGTTTCAATCCAGGATTTGGTCTACTTGCATGCTGAATTGCAGCTCAATCCATCCACTTGTTACCCCGTTAGTAGCAAACATCCAAACATCTTCACAAACTGTCACATTTATATAATACTAGCATTTTCCCGCGGCTTCGCCCGCGTTGTTCCCGATATTGTCCCAAAAGAACTCTTTACCGGGATATAAAGTATCCTATGTTTCAATCCAGGACTTGGTCTACTTGCATGCCAAATTTCAGCTTGATCCATCCAGTTGTTACCCCGTTATAAGGTAACAAACATCCAAATATCCAAACATCTTCACAAACTTTCGCATTTATAATATTAGTGGGATTAGTTTGATGTACTTTTAAACCGAGTTGTCGGCATTTGCCGACGTGTCGTCGTTGGCACGAAATTCCGATGTCGTGTATTGCTCACTATATCGGTCTAAAGGTTAACAGACACCAAAATCGGTGCTTTTATAGAAGCGAAGTCGGGTAATATAAAATAGCCTGAGTAGCGTGATATAAAATACTACAACCTACAAATAAGGTTATTTGAAATTATTTTCATCAATATTTACTCAATGTACACACATTACACTTTAAAATTCAATAATATACAGAAATATTAAATATTAATATTTTCAGAAAATCACCAACCTTCACTTATGTACGCTATTTTAACGATTTTTAAATATTCGCAAATTAAAAACAAGGAAAAAAATACTGAGAAAAGTGACTGATCATTTTATTATTTACAGCAATGCGAATACAAAGTGCAACTGTGCGTGGACGCGGCGCGGTACGGAAGCGCGTCGCGGTTCATCAACCACAGCTGCCAGCCCAACCTGGCGCCCGTTCGCGTGTTCACGTGCTGCCGCGACCTGCGGCTGCCTACCGTCTGCCTGTTCGCCACCCGCGACATAGCGCAAGGAGAGGAACTCGCGTAAGTCCAATTTCTCGATGCTTGTCCAAGCCAGCACCCGTTCGCGTATTTACGTGCTGCGGCTGCCTACCGTCTGCCTGTTCGCCACCCGCGACATAGCGCAAGGAGAGGAACTCGCGTAAGTCCAATTTCTCGATGCTTGTCCAAGCCAGCACCCGTTCGCGTATTTACGTGCTGCGGCTGCCTACCGTCTGCCTGTTCGCCACCCGCGACATAGCGCAAGGAGAGGAACTCGCGTAAGTCCAATTTCTCGATGCTTGTCCAAGCCAGCACCCGTTCGCGTATTTACGTGCTGCGGCTGCCTACCGTCTGCCTGTTCGCCACCCGCGACATAGCGCAAGGAGAGGAACTCGCGTAAGTCCAATTTCTCGATGCTTGTCCAAGCCAGCACCCGTTCGCGTATTTACGTGCTGCGGCTGCATACCGTCTGCCTGTTCGCCACCCGCGACATAGCGCAAGGAGAGGAACTCGCGTAAGTCCAATTTCTCGATGCTTGTCCAAGCCACCACCCGTTGGCGTATTTACGTGCTGCGGCTGCCTACCGTCTGCCTGTTCGCCACCCGCGACATAGCGCAAGGAGAGGAACTCGCGTAAGTCCAATTTCTCGATGCTTGTCCAAGCCACCACCCGTAGGCGTATTTACGTGCTGCGGCTGCCTACCGTCTGCCTGTTCGCCACCCGCGACATAGCGCAAGGAGAGGTACTCGCGTAAGTCCAATTTCTCGATGCTTGTCCAAGCCAGCACTCGTTCGCGTGTTTACATGCTGCCGCGACCTGCGGCTACCTACCGTCTGCCCGTTCGCCACCCGCGACATAGCGCAAGGAGAGGTACTCGCGTAAGTCCAATTTCTCGATGCTTGTCCAAGCCAGCACCCGTTCGCGTATTTACATGCTGCCGCGACCTGCGGGTGCCTACCGTCTGCCTGTTCGCCACCCGCGACATAGCGCAAGGAGAGGAACTCGCGTAAGTCCAATTTCTCGATGCTTGTCCAAGCCAGCACCCGTTCGCGTATTTACATGCTGCCGCGATCTGCGGCTGCCTACCGTCTGCCTGTTCGCCACCCGCGACATAGCGCAAGGAGAGGAACTCGCGTAAGTCCAATTTCTCGATGCTTGTCCAAGCCAGCACCCGTTCGCGTATTTACATGCTGCCGCGATCTGCGGCTGCCTACCGTCTGCCTGTTCGCCACCCGCGACATAGCGCAAGGAGAGGAACTCGCGTAAGTCCAATTTCTCGATGCTTGTCCAAGCCAGCACCCGTTCGCGTATTTACGTGCTGCGGCTGCCTACCGTCTGCCTGTTCGCCACCCGCGACATAGCGCAAGGAGAGGAACTCGCGTAAGTCCAATTTCTCGATGCTTGTCCAAGCCAGCACCCGTTCGCGTATTTACGTGCTGCGGCTGCCTACCGTCTGCCTGTTCGCCACCCGCGACATAGCGCAAGGAGAGGAACTCGCGTAAGTCCAATTTCTCGATGCTTGTCCAAGCCAGCACCCGTTCGCGTATTTACGTGCTGCGGCTGCCTACCGTCTGCCTGTTCGCCACCCGCGACATAGCGCAAGGAGAGGAACTCGCGTAAGTCCAATTTCTCGATGCTTGTCCAAGCCAGCACCCGTTCGCGTATTTACGTGCTGCGGCTGCCTACCGTCTGCCTGTTCGCCACCCGCGACATAGCGCAAGGAGAGGAACTCGCGTAAGTCCAATTTCTCGATGCTTGTCCAAGCCACCACCCGTTGGCGTATTTACGTGCTGCGGCTGCCTACCGTCTGCCTGTTCGCCACCCGCGACATAGCGCAAGGAGAGGAACTCGCGTAAGTCCAATTTCTCGATGCTTGTCCAAGCCACCACCCGTAGGCGTATTTACGTGCTGCGGCTGCCTACCGTCTGCCTGTTCGCCACCCGCGACATAGCGCAAGGAGAGGTACTCGCGTAAGTCCAATTTCTCGATGCTTGTCCAAGCCAGCACTCGTTCGCGTGTTTACATGCTGCCGCGACCTGCGGCTACCTACCGTCTGCCCGTTCGCCACCCGCGACATAGCGCAAGGAGAGGTACTCGCGTAAGTCCAATTTCTCGATGCTTGTCCAAGCCAGCACCCGTTCGCGTATTTACATGCTGCCGCGACCTGCGGGTGCCTACCGTCTGCCTGTTCGCCACCCGCGACATAGCGCAAGGAGAGGAACTCGCGTAAGTCCAATTTCTCGATGCTTGTCCAAGCCAGCACCCGTTCGCGTATTTACATGCTGCCGCGATCTGCGGCTGCCTACCGTCTGCCTGTTCGCCACCCGCGACATAGCGCAAGGAGAGGAACTCGCGTAAGTCCAATTTCTCGATGCTTGTCCAAGCCAGCACCCGTTCGCGTATTTACATGCTGCCGCGACCTGCGGCTGCCTACCGTCTGCCTGTTCGCCACCCGCGACATAGCGCAAGGAGAGGAACTCGCGTAAGTCCAATTTCTCAATGCTTGTCCAAGCCAGCACCCGTTCGCGTATTTACATGCTGCCGCGATCTGCGGCTGCCTACCGTCTGCCTGTTCGCCACCCGCGACATAGCGCAAGGAGAGGAACTCGCGTAAGTCCAATTTCTCGATGCTTGTCCAAGCCAGCACCCGTTCGCGTATTTACGTGCTGCGGCTGCCTACCGTCTGCCTGTTCGCCACCCGCGACATAGCGCAAGGAGAGGAACTCGCGTAAGTCCAATTTCTCGATGCTTGTCCAAGCCAGCACCCGTTCGCGTATTTACATGCTGCCGCGACCTGCGGCTGCCTACCGTCTGCCTGTCCGCCACCCGCGACATAGCGCAAGGAGAAAAACTCATATGAGTCCATACAAATAAATTCACAGCTACCCAGGCTGACTACTCGTTCGCGTATTTACAATGTCTGACGTGCGACAATCACAGCTGTATCCCAACATAGGTCCAGTTCTCGTAATTAGAGAGAGACAGCTAATGCCTGTCGCCGCCTCTTTATCTAATTCCATTATGCGCTACTAATTAAGTAAAAACTGTAACCTAATATGTAAACATTTATTAGAGATGCAACGGATAGTGGTTTGGTCGAATACCGGATATTCGGCCGTCGCGATCGCCGGATATCCGGTATCCGGCCGCCGAATATCTGGCCAAAACTTTTTTACCTAAAATACCTAAATATAGTACATTGGACGGCGCGCAAGCGCGATGGGCAGTGCAGGTAGGTTGCAACGTGTTTCTAGTTGTAGGCAATTTTTGATAGAAATTTGAATTTAATTCACACTCAGTACCGGATAGTGACCGGATATCCCTTGCATCTCTAACATTTATACGCTGCTATCAGGGACAAAAATCTCTGCGACCTGTATATTAGACAACATGGTTAAAACAACCATTATAAAAACAACTATTGGTGGCTATAACAACCATTATTACAAATTATATTTTGTTTACAGTTTCGATTACGGCGACAAGTTCTGGTCGGTAAAGTCGAAGTGGATGAAATGCGAGTGCGGCACGGCCGAGTGTCGCTACCCGCTGCAGAGCGACGACACCGAGTGAGTGCCGCGTGGGAACTGCCGTACCTCTACTACAGGGTTTCTTAACATACAAGGGAGAGCCGCTATGCTCATGGCAAGCAATCGCTACATAGTCATTTGGGGTCATCCACAAAGTACGTCACACTTTTTCCTAACATATTTGACCTTGTTAGTATAGGCTGTCTCATTTGGCTAGCCCCCGCCCTCTACCGAGGAGTAGATAAACTAATGCCGTTTATTTTGTAAAGAGGTGGATCTTTATGCATTACATATATTTCTTTATGCATTACATGTATTTGTGGGATATTATGTTTTATTGGCTTGCAATATTTTATTCGCTAGTTGCAAAGTACTAGGTGGGGGTAACATAATCTATCGCAGCGCTCATAGTGACTTTCAGTAGATTAATGTAAGCTCTGTCATCTGTCATATCTGTCAATATCAAAGCAATCTGTTTAGACTTAATTGCCTAATTTCAGTAATTTATTTATTTAAACTTGATTGCACAAAATAAAACTTATCGTACAGAAGGCGAACTTAACGCCATAAGGCATTCCCTAAGAGTTAACCTTAGGGCAAAGCAGATGGTTACGCCGTAATATAAAACCTCGGGTTTCGGACTCCTTGAACGGCTAGCATAAGGTCCCGGCTGACAGCGTTTAAGTACAAAATGAAAATTAGAATGATGTGTCACTCCAATAAAAACGTCAACTAACGAAAAATACCAATTGCGGTTTTTCAATTAGAAAAATTATATAACAATCCCTAATCAACAAAATAACCAGGCCTGGAATAAATAAATAATATTCTATTATCTAATAATACAAATAAGTAACAGGGCAAGTGATGTGAAGCGTTCGAGGAGCCACCGTTGCCGGTGAGTATTCCGTTCCCTTTTTACAGTCCAAGGAATTGCGTAACCAGCAGATAACTTCAGTAATCGCATTATTCCGCCAACAAAAATGGGTCACAGCAATTGTTGTGTTGTTGTAACTGCAAGAATACTGGCAGAAATAGTGAATGCAAGTTTTACCGATTTCCAAAAGCTCCTTAGAAACTGGAACAATGCAAGAAATGGATAGCTGCCTTTCGACATGGTTTGGGCTGAAATTTTATATATGAGTGACACTCACAAATCCGGTCTTCAGAATGATACTTATTTAGATCCGAAAACGATATTTAATTTATTGCGATACAAGGACAATTCTATATGTTTACTATTATTTAAGGAAACCGTTAAAGTAGCTTTATCTTCTTGTTTTACAGTAAAAGTACAACTAAACATGAAGTAAACAAACCCTGACACAACCAAAATAAAACGCACTTTTGGAATAAAATTTACTTACCTCATTTAATTTCAATGACTAAAAATTATTTCTCAACGTTTTGTTCACCCAAAACACGGTATCACAGGAATTTTGAACATAAAATACTATAGTTTTTATTAATTTTCGTCACAATGTCGCGATGAAATTTCAAAACGTCAGAGCCTTAGAGCCACCAAGGTTGCGGACGCTAGGCGGTGCTGGAGTCGTGCACCGAGCCAATACTAGGTCCGATTAGTGTTGTAGTTTAAGAATATCTCTTAGTTCATGTGATTTTAATTTTGGGACCTATTTAAAGGTTTGCGCTTAGTGGGCACCAGGGCGCTTTTGTGGGGCCCCAGAATCAAAAGTTCTTAGGCACGCTCCTGCTAGTAATTATGCCGTTTTTCCTTTCGGCCGTGTACGGAACCGGTGGTTCGTAAGAAGTTACGATCGAGGACTTTTTTGTCTAAGAATAAAAAATCTTCGATTGTAACTGGTTCCGTACAAGGACTAAAAAGTCTTCGATCGTAACCGGTTTCGTACAAGGACTAAAAGGTCTTCGATCGTAACTGGTTTCGTACAAGGACTAAAAAGTCTTCGATCGTAACTAGTTTCGTACAAGGACTAAAAAGTCTTCGATCGTAACTGGTTTCGTACAAGGACTAAAAAGTCTTCGATCGTAACTGGTTACGAGTCACTGGTTTCGTACACGGCTGAAGGGTGATTTTTATACTCATGATGATTTATAACTAGATCATAAACAACAATGAGATTATTTGAGTGATGATTTATTAAGGGTATAACTTTGAATGGCGAAGTATTGTGGGCCAGATTACGATACCGCCGAGGATACGAAGAAGAGAACTGAAGTGACGTAAATTGGCTGGAGTAAACTGATGGTTCTCTATTTAAGTATCCAGCTATTTGAATATTTATGAAAGTATTCATACAGACAACAGTAACTGGTAAAAATATCGTAACTTTTGAAGCACTATACTTAAATCATAACGCGGCGACGATGTAGTCATCGAATACTCCAGCTTATTGTAGAACTGACTTGAGTTTTTACTAGAACTAAATATACAATACAATGAATTGATTTTTCAAGAGTTTAAAAACTCTTAATACAGAATTGTACACTATTATAGGTAAGTAAATAGTATTTATGAAGCATCACAAAGAGTAAATATCTGTAAGATTTTATGTGATAATGGAAGGACGGTTATTTTTAAAAGCTTAATAATAGAACAATAGTCCTTAAACTGACGTCTCTTTCTGTCTGACTTTTTGATTACCGTAGACTTAAGGCTGATTGTTATACGAATGTGACTATCAAGAATGCTTCCGGAGCCATGTCTCACAAAGGGATTGAGATAGTCGTTATGAGTGTTAATTTTATCTTCTATTCCTGGTGTTAGGGGAAGTACACATCGTTGATAATATTGACAGTTATGGCTCCGGAATATTGACAATTAGGCATTTTAGAAAATATGGTATTTCGGGAATACAAGAATATTTCTGTCATTTTTTTACATAGCTCTACGAGTCTACCTACATACTCATTAACCTTTTGATCGCCATACCGTGAAATATTTCGCCGCCATCCTGACGGCCGGGATGAAAAATAGATAGACATTTCATTTAAAAAAGTATATATTTAAAGTACTTTTGAACCGGGTAACGTGTGTCTGCATTTACCGACGTGGCGTTGGGGGCCCGAAATTCCGCTGTCTTGTATTGCGGACTGTGGTGGTCAAAAGGTTAATATGAGATTTTTATATATTCATTATCAATTTTATATATGAAATGGTCAATTACTATTTTGCAATATGGGACATAATATTTTATGGGTGATTTTATTATAATGATTTTGCAATATTTGATATTTTTGTCCATTTGTTTTGATTACCATTTTTGACATACCTATACCCACTATTGATGTACCTATTAGAATAAAAGAATATGATACTGGTGTAAGAAAATGTGGTTTTATTTTTTACTCAAGTACTCCTTATTGCATATCTAGGCAGTAATGACTACAGGCAATCTGGGACTAATCTTGCAAGCCTATTTACACAAACTTAATAGTTAGTACCAATTAGGACATGAAATTGTGTGCGTGTGGATTGAGTGAGCACCCTTCTGAAATAAAAAAAAACATCCTGTTCATTTAGTAAAAGTTCTAAAACAATTGTAAAACTAATCTCTGTATTTGTAAAAAGATAAATCAAAAGATACAGCCTTTAACGTGCGCTCACTCAGTTCTCACAAACTACCAACGAAATCAGGGAATGTATTCATTTAACATATAATATTTATATACGAATCTTTAGTAAAACCTATGCTAACTTACCTTTATAATTTGTAGATCACCTAGTAACGTATTTAAGATTTTACAAATAATTTCTTATGCTATGACCATAATATAATGAAGTGTGGTCAACCTAATCGATCTACTTACATTAGAAAAATTGCAATTGAATATCTTTAAAAACACACAACGAATATAAAAAATTAGATGGTGGATATTTAGTAAAAATTTTTACTAAAAGTTGAAGTAATTTATAGTTTATGTAATACTACAAATATTGAGATGTTTCATTTTTAACTTACTTGTAACGTGTGGACTGAGTGAGCATTCACAAAAATTTATTATCCAAAAACCTGCCATGTTAGGGGTTCGTTTTGTATTTTACAAATTCACACATTAATTTTACTAAAATATACACATATATAGCAGTTTAAATCTTCAGTTTTTTCATCAGAAATCGGGTTTTCGAAAGTGTGCGGATTGAGTGAGTATAAGAAATTATTTGTAAAATCTTAAATACGTTACTAGGTGATACAAATTATAAAGGTAAGTTAGCATAGGTTTTAGTAAAGATTCGTATATAAATATTATATGTTAAATGAATACATTCCCTGATTTCGTTGGTAGTTTGTGAGGACTGAGTGAGCGCACATTAACGGCTGTATCTTTTGATTTATCTGTTTACAAATACAGGGATTAGTTTTACAATTGTTTTAGAACTTTTACTAAATGAACAGGATGTTTTTTTTTATTTCAGAAGGGTGCTCACTCAATCCACACGCACACCATGAAATTTGGTAAGTAAATGCAGGATGAATGAATGCAATGGAACCTATAACGTAATGCCAACAAATAGAAAGCTAAGTACTTAAAATGGGCTATTTTGAGACCTGTTTTTTATTATCACCTTGTTTGGAATGCAGGATCCTATGGCCCAATACTGACATGGTATACTATCAGTGCCATTAACGGGATCCCATTGTTTTCTATAAAGTTCAAGTCATACTATATTGTTAGTCATAATTATCAAAAGTCATGATGTATTTGTTTTTATAAAATGGTAATATTTTTAGGATATTTTAAAATGTTAGCATATAGAAAACAAATACAAATGTGCGAGCCTTCCTGGTGCCCAAGAGGTTAATTGGTCGATTTATCCCCTTCTTTCCCACCGTCCACCTCCTGAGACCACTTCGGTGCTAAGTCGCCTGAATAAATAACAAGTTTTAATTAAACAACAATTTATTACAATAAAACTTTATTCTTAAAATTACAATGGTACACAAATTTCACTCAGTCCATCTATGCTTACAACTGGTACACACGTAGTACAGCCTCATCTCCTCCTCAGCGCGTCTGGTTTGGCCCTGGAAGAACACCGCTTCCCTGTGGTTGCACTTCGGGCACATGTGATCCTTGGTGCGCGGCAGCGTCGGATCACTCACCACGTCCGGGTTGATATGAGTCAGTTCGTCTACTTCGTGCATAATTTTGTTCACATACACGCAGTTGGAGTCGGCGAGCTGCTTGTAGTCGCAGTTTCTGCACGCATATAGCAGAACTTTGTTGTTTTTGTCTTCGCGCGGATAGAGCATGTTGTTACATTCTTGGCAAAACTGAATGCCGACGTAGCCCGGCCCACCGTCCTTTCTACCCAAGTTCAATGTCATTTTAGCTAATTTTAAATACAATTACTAATGATTGGGACTTTTTTTAACAAATATTCTGCAAAGTGCAAAATAAGAGAGTATACGCTAAAGGTCTTCTGCCGTTGACACTGACAATTTGCTGACAATAATGTAATGATTAGTGATGGATGACAATTTGACAAATTTGTCTTGTCTATGATAAAAGCTAAAGCTAGCTACATATGTGCGTGGTGTGAAATGAACGTATAAAACCCGCTATTCATGATCGAACAGGAAAGAGTTCTGAAGGTGGGTTTAGACCAAACGAATTCTAACACATTCTAAAGGTGGGTTTAGACCAAACGAATTCTAACACATTCTAACCCCACTCTACCTAATTCTTTGTGTACACACAAATTATAAAGGTACACACAAAGAATTTGATAGAGTGGCGTTAAGGTGGGTTTAGACCAAACGAATTCTAACACATTCTAACCCCACTCTACCAAATTCTTTGTGTGTACACAAAGAATTTGGTAGAGTGGGGTTAGAATGTGTTAGAATTAGTTTGGTCTAAACCCACCTTGAGAATAATGTATTGGTGTTGCCAGTACTGTTATTTCTCCCTCATGTGAAGGTAAAAATATTACCGGATTTTATGAATAAAGCTGGTTTCACATTCTCGCCAATGGAACACAGGACTCGACGAATAACTTATGTTCAAATCGTGTATTTTTCTAAACTCATATTTTTTAAGTACAGTATAGTAACCTAAAAGCCCTGAAAATAACATAACTTTCATTAGTGAACCATGTTATATTTTAAAGTTCGTTGTTGTCTGAAAGCTGTTACATATCTGTATTTAATTACATATACGAGTATAGATCAGTTCGTTTCTAGTTTGATTTAAAATTCTGATGTATAAATTAAGATTAATAGTAATGAATTATACGGTAGCCCATCATTTCACAAAAAACGTTTCACAAATATGCATTTTAAAAACAACGTCTGGCAAATGAACTAATAATAAATTAGTCGATTCGAAAAATACCGTTTTACAAATTGTTCGTTACACAAATTATTTACTTGATAAAAATTCATATTACAAATAATTATATGACAAATTATTCATTTATTAATTACAACTATTGGCAAAATAATGTTTGGTACATTAACGTTTAATAAAATGCATAGTTTGGTTTAGTCAAGTTATGACACGACGGTACCTAATTATCTAAAATTGTAAATTTATTTTGTGTTGTTTGCGTATGCACAGTACAGGTCAATTCACAAGAGCTGGCGCGGATTTTGTATGCAGCCAGTGCTTATTTCATATTAACGCCGCGCCAGCTCTTATGAATCGACCTGTACAAATATGTAATTATATTAACAGCAAACTGCAACCCTTCCGATTTACTGCCAATAAAGAAAAATATTTCCAGAGTCACTAAAATAAAATAGTTTATTTCTGTAAGTAGGCCCTCAAGGGCTCTTTTACAAGTCTTGATTCTAAATATGTATTATTTCTTTTGGCAATTTGGGTACTGACCTTCTGGCGAGAAGAAGCGCCGGAAGAAACTCACCAGTTTCTCTTTTATTTTTTTTAAATATAACAACTATTAGGTACGACGACGAGCGAAGCGAGGAGGAGTGTTAGGTATCTTGCGACCATAATACAAGCATATTTCGAGCATTCAAATAAAACGACATCAGAAACACTATTGTGTAACTAGTTTTCTGCACCGAAATCACCGCAGTCCTCCCAAACCGGGGTTTAAAATAATTTACGAGTACATTGTACATTTACACTGTGTATTTGCATGAAATAATTACTTGTCTGTTTTTTATACCATAAAAATTGCAGACATACAATATTAATCGAACAATAATTTATTATTCCGTCGGAGATTAACAAAATAACTACTTTGAAAAAAGATCTATTTGTGAATTGAGCATTTGTTAAATGATTATTTAACATTCAATATATTTGCAGTGTTACATTTGCTAAATGTACATTTGTCACATAATCATTTATAAAATATAAAATGATGATGTTGAGAAATGGTATTTTGTGAAATGAATACTTAGTTTACGAAACGTTAGTTGTTAAATGATCATTTGTGTAAATACAATCGCTACTTGAGAAGAAGGAGCACTACATCCTTCTTCTCAAGTAGCGATCGATTGTATTCACAATTTATATGCTATAGGTAAGTACGAAAACATGTAAACGTCATCACTTTAACCCTTAAATGCATGATTTTTGTGTAACTTTTTAATAAATTGAAATAGATGTGTCATGTTGTATAGATTGAGCGAGAAATAAAGAAAAAAATCATAGTCATTAAAAAACATATTATTTCCCAAAAAAGGCTTGATGCAGATATCACTATGCATTAGCGTCTTAACGCTAAAGATTACATATTTAACAATAAAAATTACAATCTGCAATTTATTATTACATTTGTTTACCCTATTTATTTATTTATTTAATATTTATTGTACAAAACAAATAACGTACAACAGGCGGACTTAATGCCAAAGAGCATTCTCTATCAGTCAACCTTTAGCAAACAGATTTTTTTTTAATTATATTATTATTTAATTTATTATATTATAATTTAATTGATTATATTATTGTTGATGGAAATATACTATGTATATGTACTTTAAAAGGACTTTTTACTTTTAGGCCATGGATGCCAATTTATAAGAAAATAATATCTAAAACTTCTCAATGACAATACAAATAACGAAATAATAAAGTAAATTCTAATACTTACAACTGATTTTGCATTATTTATGCATCACAAACAAAATACAAATTTTCGGAAAACAATTACTATTATAATCAAACCTGTAAAAAAAGTAATAAATGTAATTTTGGATAGCTGCATATTGCTGCACTGGCCATCAAATATACGATACAGATATACACCATTATGCATTTAAGCGTTAAAAGAAGAGACTGTTCTCAGTTCGTCGGATTTTTTTAATGGTCCTAATGACACTAAGCCAAATTTAACTATAAGTAAAGGAAACCAACTTTAAATTTATTTTATACAATCGCCCTTCAAGCCTTGTAACATTATATAAATAAGTTAACTGTGTAAATAAGTAATAATAAGTTAAATTACGTATCTCCTGGTCTCGACGAGAATGTACAGCCAGAGTTAGAACCGTTAATGAGGTAAAATGAATCATGCGCTGGCAATCCTGATTTTTTTGTTTGTTCTGTTGGCAGCTTTGTCATGTTGAAGCCGCAGTCTAGCTGACAATTTCTTTTCCCATCTGTAGCCGACTGGTGTCGTGCTATCCAAATGGGTGAGGAGCAGTTTTGTTATTTTATTTTAGTTTATTTATTATTTTATTGTTCTAACGTGTTATTAAGTGTTTTATTAGCGCACGTATATTGTGGCAGCGAATTGTTATTTCATAAAACCGTTATATTCAGTAACTCTACTTATGTGCACGCCTAGTTCTATGTCGGCCATGGCGGCGACATGTTTTTCTCGTGGTGTAAAAGTAATCTCTTTCCATCTCGAAGTCGTAGCTTCGTTTAGGAGGTGTTTCACTATAATTTCTACCGGAGTATTGTAATTAATCGTATCATGTGTTGATTTCCTGGTTTGGAGTAGTTAGTTACCGGCGTCTCGAACTTGCAGGTAAACCGAGGGGAATCCGCACGGCGCGGAAGCACGTGAATCATCGCCGAGAGCAGCGATGGGCGGACAAGGACTACAAAAAGGCCCACATGGGGACGAGGTGGAAGGCCAATCCCTTCGGTGGTGCATCTCACGCTAAGGGCATCGTCTTGGAAAAAGTGTGAGTAACCTACTTATGTTCGATCGATTTGAATTTGTTATTTCGTGTTAGCAAACGCCAATAAAGCGAATATTGCGGCGCGCCTGCGCGGCGCCGCGGCGAGAGGCGTCGGGTGCTCCGCGGGGCTCCCGCGCGTGGTATTATACCTGTGAATGTGTTTCATCTACAATCACAGGATAATACTGCGAGCGGGGGACCCCGGCCTCTTCGGTTCCGGATTCCACGCTTCAGGTCAATGAACTATGGTTTGTAACCAATTTCTCGTGCGTTTTTGTTTGAAAGCTTTGTAAATAAACACGCTCTTTCACATGTTTGCGTGGTATTTATCGATTTTTTGTTAATGCATTCAGCCTCTCCATTAGCAGTCCTTTCATTATCATGACAGTTGTAATTAGTTTACGATTCATACAATTGCAATGCCATTAACTTCTCGAAAGTTCTTGCTAAAGAGCTTTCGTTTTGCTAAAATCACCATGCCCAGTATCTGTTGCTATTGGTGAAGGTTTCTTTAATAGTCGCCATTTTGTTTGAAGTGTAAAATAGGTTTTAGTATTTTTCAAATTTAACGGTTATATGTGGTCTTCCATAAGTTCCACAGACATACATTTATCCTTAAAATGTGACTGCCCTTGGTTTTATTGAAATGTTAGCACTAGGGCTAGTTCTGAGGGTTAGATTAGGAATGTGGTGTACTTTTTTATGCTCTAGCCTAGCTAACATGTTTTGTCCCATCATCAGCAATGTTTTATATAGTAATTCCTTAAATCATCATATCCTTAGTGCATTGATAAATTAGTTGCTTCCAGTATATCGAGTATGTACATATTATATTTGTAATTGTTTTTATTCTTTCTAGTTACTTGCTTTAAGAAGGTTGGCAGCAATTTTTAAGACAGTAAAAATCCCACGTGAATTGATACCGCCATAAAAAAAATGCTATGAATATTATCTTGGGTATTATGGTAATTTCTACAAAAGGTCCTTGGAGTGTACTGTTAATTTAGTCTTAAAATTCATGATAAGGAGCTCAACATTCTTGCTTTTTCCTAGTCTTTTGCTTTTATGAAGGCAAATGAGCATTTTTGTTAAGTACTCTGCATAAATCCCACGTTTTCGGCCATTTATTGTGTTGGAATTGAACATAACCTTACCTGGGCTTGCCCACGTGGCGCCGTCGGCGGTGCACGGCCCTTTGTGTTTCAAACAAAGGGTTGAGGGAACAGTTGGTAATTTTCTAAATCACATGCTCCAGTCAACTGTTACAACAATATTACCACGTGCAACTTATGTAGACGTGCACAAATTACCAGATATCATGTAGTTTTTCACAGTTTAATAACTGCCCTGAGTAGAAATCATTACACCCCATAACTATCCACTCTCCCACAATTTAATAACTGCCCAGAGTTAGAAATCATGACACCCCATCCACTCCCGAACAAAAGTTTTATCTAATAGGCTTCCCCAATTAACAATTGTAACCATCGCTTGGCAAATCAAGCTGTCTTGTCTGGACCAACCCATTTATTCATGTTTGACTTCACACTAACTACTGGCTTAGGGCTTACATTAGTTACTTGGAAGAGGGAAACGTTTACGTTTATATTTATTGAAGCTTTCTAACAAATACATAGTTAACTCTAACTGGCAATAAGTAAACATGTAATTTAACCTTACTTTTATGTGAACCTAACGTAGCAGTGAATATGTTAATTTATATCATAATTTTCATAAGAATAGAACAAGAATAATTTCTTGCACATCTATATTTATCAATATTTATCAATCTTTTATTATAAAATAGAGTGAAACGCCGCACCACTGATGTTTATGTTAAGTACTGCGAAATTCTGTCAAGTTGCAAGGCTTCTGTTATTTTCTGTTTACTGTTAATTTCCAGATCACTTATATCAGTTATTTTTATAGATTGTGTTTTTTTATGTTAGGCACTAGTCCCACCAGCGGCGACCAACGAGCAGCGAGTAGCGATTGGCGAGTTTTTTCTTCGCGGGCGAGTGAATTCTCTTAGAAAATTTACTCGCCGGCAGTGTGAACAGCCAGCGATGAACTATTAATATATGTGTCTCTTTTACTAACACAGGATCCTTATCTTTTGTTCGTTTCTTGGGCGAGAAAATCGCCGATAGCTAATCGCTTCCTCGCTCTTGGTGGGACAAGTGCCTTACAAGCTTAGTTTTTCTGCTCCTACTATAAACTTCACACTCTTTAAAGCGAACAAATCTATCTGAACAATGTTAGATAAAACTAAGTTTGTAACCAATCTGCATTTCCTGTTGTATTGTATGACACATTTTCTTATCAGTTATTTATTTGAATACATATTTTTACTTGGGGTTTCCAAACTTTTTTTTAATGCCTTCCTTTCAGACTGACATTGTTTGCCCCTTGTACCGTACGTGTGTGTAGTTGACTGCAGCCTGAATTTACTAGCCCCTAGATCAGTGTTTTGCTTTGTCCTGGGGTGTCAGTCTCAACTCAAGTTTGGAAACTCTGTTTACATGTTACCCATGTACAGTCAAGTTCTTATACTTCTTATCAAAAATATGTGAACATGCTTCTACACTGTTAACAATACATAGTCATGTTCACATATTTTTGATCAAATTATTGCTCAAAAGTTTTAACAACTAGTTAAATTTTTTTTTTATATTGGATTAACTGACCACCGATTTACCTCTGTAAAACTTATTCCAAATACTAACTTTCGAATCTCCGCAGTGGTGTTGAAGCTAAGCAGCCCAACTCCGCCATCCGCAAGTGCGTGAGGGTGCAGCTCATCAAGAACGGCAAGAAGGTGACGGCGTTCGTGCCCCGCGACGGCTGCCTCAACCACATCGAGGAGAACGACGAGGTGCTAGTGGCAGGCTTCGGTAGGAAGGGACACGCCGTTGGTGACATTCCCGGAGTCCGATTCAAGGTAAATAATAGGCTGTAGTAACATGTAGCTCCAAAGGGTAGTCCTTATGATCCATGACTATTATGTGCAAGGACATTAGTTGGTCACGATCACGATATCTACAGTGATGAGGGAATGAGAGAAGAGTAGCATGGCGTCAAACATACCCTTGGGTAAACCGGAGCGGAGTTTCTTTCAAGAACAGTACTTACTCTTGCCTCGAGGCAAATGTATGGCAACTGGTTTCTATGAATACCATGCTACTAACGGAAAGGTATTTCTGTCTTATACCATGCAACCATAATAGTAGTAATTAGTTACTTCTTATAATCACATAAAGGTTTCTTCTTTCCGATACTGGACGCCATTGACACCAGGAGCCACTTATACTGCAGACAAGGCTATGTGGTACTTCATAGGCGTTGATTTTAAGTGCTTTGAATAATATAACATTCTGTAAAGCCTCATGATTCCATATGTGTCCTGTGTATTTAGTTAACATATTTTTTGTTTTTGCACAGGTCGTGAAGGTGGCGAACGTATCTCTCCTAGCGCTGTACAAAGAAAAGAAGGAGAGACCAAGATCATAAGGAGATGGTGATCATAAGGTGAGTTTTCCACTGCTCCATTGGTTCCTTCAGCCGTTTTAAGACCTTGTACTTAAAGCAGGTTGCATTAGGCGTTTATTTCCATGAAAGTACCTGTCTTTCTGACAAGTTTATAGCAAGCATCAAAGCTATTCCCACCTTTTATGAACTCTCGAAATTGTTCTGAATGATGTCATAACTTATGTATTTGCTACTACTGATTGCCATGAGGTAACCTATTTTAACTGACCGGATGTCCTGCTAGGCACACAAGTACTGTTATAAGAAAAATATTAATATGCTTTTTCCTTGTTTCAGTTATAACCTGCGGCTGGGTCCGTGAGGGATAGGTTGTAGGTTAAGTGAAAATCTGTATGTAATAAACTGTTTTACGTACTACCAACATTTTTATTTGCCTACTTCACTACATAGTATAAATCAAAGTCGCATCCTCTGTCCCTATTCCCTATATCCCTATGTATGCTTAAATCTTTAAAACTACGCAACGGATTTTGATGCGGTTTTTTTTAATAGATAGTGATTCAAGAGGAAGGTTTATATGTATAATATACATGCATCAGTATCAGCATTGCACCCGTGCGAAGCCGGGGCGGGTCGCTAGTATTACTTAAAACCCATTATCCTGTAGTTCAGAGGGTTACCAGACTTAATTTGCCACCTAGGCGGCGCCACTAAAAAGGGACTTAATTCTTGGTAAAAAGCATTTTGACAGATCATTTTGTGAAGTTGAAGTTTGTTCAATAATGGTGATATACGGTTTTGGCCCTTCTTTCCCACCGTCCACCTCCCGAGACCACTTAGGTGAACCGTTGAAATTTTTTTTTACTACCGTTCACCTCCGAATATATCGTATTATTTATATTGGTGACCGTCCACCTCTGAAATTTATTTAATTAATTTTTGGGTGGATTTTCGTCCGCGACATTTGTATGCCTAACTAAATGTATGGCATACAAATTTGTATGGCAATAATTTAAAAATATTTTTACAAAAAAAAACCCGACTGCGGTGCACTTTAAAAGTGCATAAAACCGCCATTATGTTTATTTTAACGAACTTCCCAGTGACACTCGCGCCATCAAGTCTAATCTAATGATGTATCATTTATCAAAATCGGTTGTGCCGTTGAGTAGTTACGAGCGGACATAGGAACGGACATACATACATACATGCATAAATACATACAGGTCAAACACATAACCCTCCTTTGGGCTTCACCGCAGTCGGGTAAAAATCAACCCTTTTCCATGTTTATGTATATACATTTAAATAAGAACCACAAGAAACCGGAATAGTAGTTGTCAATGCCATATTGAAATTATGTGTATAGACACACTTGAAATCTGAAGAGTTCTGATAATAGGCAGGTACTCCGTATTGATAATAAGGTGTACGGTAGAAATTAAATTTTTCCCATCGTACACCCAAGGTGGTCAAAGGTGAACGGTAGGTAAAAAATATTTTCAACGGTTCACCCAGGTGGTCTCTGGAGGTGGACGGTGGGAAAGAAGGGGGTTTTGGAACTCCATTAGGAATGACAGGTGTAGATAAAACGCGAAGATACGGATATGAAAAAAACAGCGCTCAACGATATGCGGAATTTCTGAAAATTCCTAGAATTGCGCGTCCGAAAATTATATGGTTAATTAATAAGTAGCACCAGGGGTACTGAAAAATCTCCCGTGGTACTACTAGACGACAGGGTAGTAGTACCTACTACGGGCAAAAAATAATCCCGTAATACTACCAGTAGTATCACCGGTAGTACCACGGGTAAGGAGTGGGCCTGGCCACCATACACCCAAAATGTTCATAGGAGGGGCCCATTCATAATTTTCACCGAAGCCTTGTCGCTACACAACTGCTCTGAAAATGATCCTACGACAAAGTTCCTTGTCCTCTCCCCGCACCTCACAAATAGCTGAAGTATTTACCAAATAGGGTACGATTTTGCGAAGTCAGCCTCAAAAGTTGCTGGACACTTGTACTTACTAAATTAGATTGATCAGTCAGGAGAGCTACATCTTCGGCCTCGTTCCCATACTACCAGGTGGGATAGGTTAGTTAGATAAAAACTAGTGATGTAACGATACACAGTTTTGTCGATACGATACCGATATATAGTAGTTAATATCGGCGTAACCGATACCGATATCTTAGCTAAATAATGAAGTATGAACTTCAAATATTTGTATGTCCTTATTATAACTAATGGCAATGACTACTCTACTGGCTATATTTACCAGAGAGTCAACCTTCAAAGTGTAAAGTAAAAATAAATAAATTGTCAACTCAAAATTCAATTTTTTTTATTAAGAAACATTTAATTAACATAGTAATTATCATTGCACAAGGTAATAGACCAATACATAAATTAAGTCAGGAATTGAAATTACTTTTTGCAGTTTTTTTTTCACACAGCAAATTCTTTTCGCGCTCTTCAAATATCGGTTGTATAATATCGGCGATACCGATATATCGGTATCGTTACATCCCTAATAAAAACTAAAAAAAAATGCCCAGTTTTGACTGTACTACAATAGTACAGTACCTACATTATAATACATAATACTTACGAACTTATACCGAACGTTTAAAATGACACAACTAACATCGGTTTCATGTGGTTTTCATCGGATTGAACCATACGGAAATATTTAAATGGTGGGTCCCTTACCCCAGGGCCAAGTGGGCCATGGCCATGGCCTAGCACAGAGGGCTGCGCTGCCGTCCTAGTGTATAAGGCGACCTTTTACTATGGAAGTTCATAGTATAAAGTCGCCTTTTAGACTAGGACGGCAGTGCGGGGACGGTCGCCCCTATGTCCATGCTCAATTTAAGGCAAACTTACTAGCCCGGGGCGCTAAATTGACAACTGTGACACGCTTTCCATTCGTTATAGTGTGACAGTGACAGGTCATGCAAACGAAGTCGCTGCCAGTTGTGCCAGCTCTATAGAGGGTAATATGGTTCACTTATTTCTAGTGGCGGAGCAAGACCCAAATGTGGTGTGGGCGGGAGACGTTTCGTGAGGCCCTCTGAAAGCGCATGAAGACGCCGACAAGATTTTTATCTTTTTTTTCGTTGAGCCTTCGAGGCGCGTGGCCAGCATACTACTACACCTAGCGCCGCCTCTGCTTATTTCAGTGAACATCTTCACTAGATACGAGTGGTATAAAACAAAGTCGCTTCCCGCTGTCTGTCTGTCCCTATGTATGGTTAGATCTTTAAAACTACGCAACGGATTTTGATATGGTTTTTAATATAGACAGATGATTGAAGAGAAAGGTTTATATATACAATACATGCATTTAGTATCAGCATTGCACCCGTGCGAAGCCGGGGCGGCTCTCTAGTACATTTTAAAGATGGCACGACTCATTTTCCGGTTTCAAGATGGTTTCCCTTCAAATCGCTTGACGGATAATACGATTAAATTAATCTAAAATTAAACGAGGTACCAACCGTTGCCAATATCGTCCCCGCAGTGGAGCACTGCTATATTATTGACCGAGCGAACGAAGCACCTCTGTCTAGGCTTCAGCAAAAATGCTTTCGTATGTCCGGCAGACGTCTGTTCTCAAGCTCAACTACAAGTCGCATTTCTCAACTGATTCTCGTGAAATTTTGCTACCGGTTAAATAATTATATACCTACTTTTTTTGGTTAGGGCGCATAAGGTCCCACTCGCAAAATGTCCCTCGACCAAAATTACGTCCCATGCGCAAAACGTCTTCTTTGCAAATGGCCCCTTGTGCAAAATACCCCATTCGCAAAACGTCCCACCCCTTTCGCAAAATGTCCCTTCTGTAAAAGCTCCTTTCGCTGAATGTCCCGACTGCATAATGGCCCTTTCGCAAAACGTCCCGTCTGCCAAATGTCACATTCGCAAAATGTCCCGCCTGTAAAATGATTGTATACCTAAATAGAGAGTCTTCTTGCGTATTCAAGTGAGAGAGATGGAGATGGGCAATATGTTTGTTACTAAATACAAATACGACAGGCTAACAACCGGATGGATTGAGCTAAATTTTGCATGCAAGTAGACCAAGTCCTGGATCGAAACATAGGGTACTTTGCATCCCGGTAAATATTTCTCTTGGGAAAGTAACGGGAACAACGCGGGCAAAGCCGCGGGTAACTGCTAGTAATAGTAATTTATACATGTGAGTTCCTGTAATTGGCTCTGTATTTCTACTGAAGTTTCTACTTGTATTGTAATAGCTGTTGGTTCTCCTGAATAAAATAAATAAAAAATAAATAAATACCTACTTACATACGGGTCAAACTGATAACCTACTTTTTTGAAGTCGGTTAAAAACTAAGCGATTAACAGCCAATTTTGCAAAAGGTACGTTTTGCAAACGGGACATTTTGCGAAAGGAACGTTTTGTGAACGGGACATTTTGCGAAAGGAACGTTTTGTGAACGGGACATTTTGCGAAAGGAACGTATTGAGAACGGGACATTTTGCGAAAGGGACGTTCTGCGAAAGAGACGTATTTTATGTCAAGGGACATTTTGAGAAGGGGATATTATGCTGAAGGGCCGTTTTAAGAACGGGACATTTATAAAAGGGACGTTCTGCGAAAGGGACCAAGGGACATTTTGCGAGTGGGACCTTATGCGCCATAACCCTTTTTTTGTCGATTCAGTTTTCAGAAAATTTTCAAAATGGCGGAGCTCACAGCCCCTAGTATTATTTATGTTGATTGAGTGCGTAAACAGGTGGTATCGCAAAGAATACCAAAATAAAACAAACGGCTAAACTACACAAAAATGTATTTGAATCAAATCTGATGGTCACAATAACATTGAACTTATCATCGTATACATGGTGTAGCGCCGCCGCACAGGGTGTAGTCTAATTCACATACAGCAGTGCCGGTTCCTGTTTATTCTTATTTCATACAAATAATAAGTAGTTTGCGTTTGCATAAAGTAATATTAGGTACCTACTGATACATACAGAATCATTGCTAATTTCAAAATATTTGCTAGAGTTTTAATCAGAATACACGTCAGAAAGCATTTTGTAACAACGAGCACACGTACAATTGAAATCATTTTAAATTTAGCTATTCATTTTAACATACATTGAAATTTAATTCCAATAGTTCCTAATGTTGACAATAGATGGTGGTGTAATCTTACACAACCCCACATAACAAAGTCACTTTACTTTTTCTTTTATCTGTGGTTAGCCAGCAGTATGGTGCTGGCCGGTTGGACCGGCACTGTGCGAGTATCACAGCGACTCGTGACGTCACACGACCCCTGCCCTGGCGACGCAGTTTCTATGCTCCTCAGAAATTTTAAACATTTTTTTAATTTGTCGTAATTCGTATACTGTTTCAGATATAATGTTTTAGAACACATCAACTTAATTCTAGGATTCAAGTCCAATCTAAGTCTAATTGAAGTGAGACTAACATAATAATAATTGGGGGGTGTATAGCACTATCACCCAAAGCTGCCTGGAAGAAATCTTTTTAGTGATAAGACTGCCTGTTGTCTGCCGTTTTAATTAGATATGTCACGTACCTCTTGTATTTATTTTCTGATGTGTAAACTACCTAGAGTCTTTGCGGAGATAATAGGAGTGGCGAAAAACGGAACTAACCTAACCAGTATAGCATTTTTTTGCAAATACGGTAGAAAAGCATTACAGCGCCCCCCCCATCTAAATCCTATTCTCTTTCCGCACAGACTCTACACTATGGAAAATAAATGGACTTTATAAATATTCGAACTGACCTTGTGAGCACACCTTGGTTGACACTCGCTAATCAAGATCTGACATTATGAAACATACCTTTGAAAGCACCAGAAACAGCAAAATAATAAAACTACGATGTGTCTGCAAAGTTGACTAATCAGTTCCACCAATGTAAAAGTGGTTAAATACACATTTTTTCGTGATCAACATTAATCGCAAGTCATTATTCCGAATAAAATTATTCCTGTTTTCATAAAGTGGAATCTGGTTTAATTATCTAAATGTGGAATACGCCCCGCACGTTACAGAGAAGTGACAGTGCTATGACCCCCTCAATACGCTATAGATATCCTATTCCGTGCGAACGGATAGTGAACGGAGTCAGAATACAAACTAATTTCTAAATAAAAATTGTGCTAGAATACCTTAGCACCGGTTAGAAGCGGCTTGACGAGCGGTGCGCGGTTATTATTATACAAATAAATCTGCAATGTATATATTTAAATGAATTAATGAACTTATTTCGTATACGTACATCAGGATAGACAACTCCTTTAACCATTAGAGAAAAACCAATCTTAAACTGAACGCTCTTCCTAGTGGAGTGATATTTCAATATATGAGTGCAAATATTTATGCAACACTAGTTCATTCGCATAACTAGTTTGTGTGTTGTAGTACGTCTATACACTTTCTTTAGATATGAGCATAAATAATCACGATGGAGGTTAAAATTGTTTTCTCCAATCAAAATTGGTCTGACTATATAGTTACCGCCCGGACGAACCTTTATTTTTTTTGTCGAACAGGGAATATGCATTTTACTTTAATAAAAGCTCATTCATATAAGAAACAGTGGGGAAAAAATATTTTTCGAATAACTATAAAAATAACCAAGATTTTTTATTGTGATTACTTATATTATATTTTTATTTTGACGATCATAGTATAAAATCATGTAAATTGACATTGTGTAATTTATACTGTATTTTTTATATTATGAAATAAATAAATCAAATCAAATATAGGACATCAAAAATGTATCTCTATCTCTTTCTAGCAAAACAGAATAAAGTATGGAGATTGTATGGCGGCCGTGTACTATTACGTCATAGTCCATATCGGATCTCTCTGTCTAATCGCTGTCAGATTAGTGCTTTAAAATGTTTATATCTTCCGTATTTCTCGGTCGATTCTAATTTCATATTGACTTTATGCCATAGATTTTACGGCATTTTCAAATTTTGTTAAGAAATGTGTTAAAAAAAATCATGCATATTCCCTATTAAGAAAGGACAATTTAACACCTTTACTGCGGTACGGGACGTGACCACGTCCATGTATGGTCAATTGATAAGTGAAACTAATTGTCGCAGCGGATGTGTGTAATCGTCAGCTTAAATGTGATGTATGCAGTACTAGCCTTATAGATAAAAAAATAGATTTGTTGCAAAAGCTGCCCCTATAAATATCCACTCGGATACAACGGATATCAAAATTATAGTTTAAAATATCCAACACTGGATATACATGGACTCCCATCATAATTGACTTCTACTTAAGTAGTTGGAGCCTTTTACGTATTTTTTTGCGTATTGAGTAAAATGTGACGGTCTGTAAAAATATTTTTATGTATGTAATTCACATGTATTAGTGATTTTTGTCAATCTTTTAATAATTATTTAATTTTGATTGCACAGGCAACAATACAAATACCTTTAGTGCATATCAATATCGCAACCATTTATTTTAGTTAGAATAATTAACAGCGCACCGCCCGTCTCTGTCACAGCTACAAAATATTTATGATCTGATATTCACAACTCCTGAACTTCGGGGGTGGCGACCCTACAGGGTACCAACCAAACTTCAACCAGGTCGTGGCTGTATGACACTCCCAAAATTTGTATTCAGGATCAAATCCCAAATAAGGGGAATAAAACTCTAAATTCCAGACGAAGTCGTGGTAAAAGCTAGTAATTATATATTTAAAGTAATTTATAAAGTACTAATAATACTTTAATGTACGAGTGTACGCATTGTCACGTGAAGTGGACATCGGTTATCCATATTATAGTTCCCAACGCGTTATTTGTGCTGTTCCACGCATCGGGTTTAACGTGCGTTAAGGGGAATGCAACATACAACACACGAGCCTGGGGAAGTAAGATTGTATCGCGTGCTTCGGGGCTAACAGACACAACCTTCAGAATAAAATATTAAAACTCAGCGAGTTGTCCACTAGAGGAGATTCCTATAAAACTGAACAATAAAATAAAATCCATCAGAGTAAATAAATAATACTTCATTTGGTCATATAAACGGAATTATGTTTTTATCTCGTATTTCAAGATGCTTATTGGATAATTCAAGTCTATAAATCATACATGCACGTAGCATTATCGCACGGCAGTTTTTTCAATAATTGAGCAAGACGCTGTGTTATTGAGCAGTTTCCTTGGAGATCGTAAAATATAACGACACCCTCACATTTTCTGTAGCAGAAATGTGTCGCGATAAAAATATATGACGACATAACATTAAAGGTATCATTATTTTCCGGTTATATAGTTTAATGTGGTTAAAAGAGCGCGCTGCTCGTCACTAGTTGGTTAAAGTAAAATGAGAATATGGAAGGGCTACTCTAGTTGACATACTCGCTTTTAAAATTGCACATAAACAGTACGGAGTACTAGGGAGGCGACGGAGCGACCGGGAACTAATTTAAAACTATGGTATACACTCGTAGTTGTTTTTCAAAAACGGTTGTCCTTTGGAAGTGTTAAATGCTGTCACATGTCACGGCATTGCGATGAAAAATGCTAATGCAAAATGCTTTTTCATACCTGTTCGAGTTTGACCATGGATCCAAAGGCGCCGCTTTAAAAATTAAATAAAACGAAGCAAGTTTGTAGCGTATAAAAAGGAACCTTAAACTTTTTACTCGCATCGGTACAGTCCGCCCCACCGCTCCGCCGCTCCGTATAATCAGCACAACATATCCGAACACGTACTTACACTAAGATAGCTTACATCTATATATCGTATCATATCCACCATACAGAAAGACAAAATGAACGACCCAATCCGTGTAGCTTTTACGATTACTAATACTGCCAAATAATAACTTTCAATAAAAAATTCAGAAATCACTGGTCGGAATAAAAATAATACCATAATACCATAACTAGGTCTAAAGTTTGTTAGTGTACTTGTGACGCCTCCTCTCCTGGCCGGGGCTTTCTTAGTCTTGCTGACTCTGTTTATATTGTCGACGTTCGTATTGTCGTTTCTACTTCACGTTATGAAATATAGGAGAAACGTTTTGAAGAGTTTTATGGGTCATATAGATTTCTAAAAAACGTCTTTCCTGTGTACAAAGCAATGATAGACGACCCGAATACACCTCTCCAAGCTGCGTCAGCCTCCACTTGCACTCAAAAAAAGACGCAAGTCAAAAAAGTTTGGGAACCTATAGTCTACAGGAAAGACGCGAACACTTAACTCATACTACAAAATCTGTATGACCCTTATATCCGGACGAGTCGTTAGACAGCGCAACTTCTGTGTGTTGTTCTGTATCTAATGTATTCGAAACTCGAGCACCTCGAATAGTCCGTCAATTGTTCAAGGTCTTAATTTTTTGAGATCTATTTAAACTGTGAACTCTACGGTGATTTCTAACAATTTATAGTTGGACTGCCCGTGATTTTGCTAGCCGTGCAACATTCCATCGCCCGTTCCTCTCGCACCGTACTGAATAAATAGAAACGGAGAATAATTGTATGTTATTTGTCGACCAAGTCCTTCAGTTAGGAAGGGAAGCGTCACAGCCACCCGGCAGTACCAACCTCCAATTCCAAAAGTACAACAATGAGGTACAAACACGAACATTTTAAGTACTCTATTCGTCCGAAACTAAATATAAAAAAATAAATAAAAAATAAATACTGGGTTCCGCAGTGGAATCGATTAATACGTGAGATAATTTGAAATTACATGTCTTTCCAAAAATACCGCCGCTACATGTGAGTTTGTAAGTATATTAAGTTATAGTATACAATGTCCTATTCTAAGGCCCAGGAGCCGTTAGTCGCGTACCTAGTAGAGTTACGTAAATGGCAATTCTGTGGAAGCTGCACAAGTGAATAACATCCGTAGTCTGAAACGAGACAAACCTATGTTAATAAAATTATCAGAATTAAAAAATGCGTTGAGTTTTTATTTGGGTTAAGCCTATTATTGCCAACTGTACCTTTTTTGTTTAATCGCAAACTGCATGTTAAAACCCAAGTAAAATCAAATAATTTATTTCTGCAAGTAGGGCTCAAGATCTCTTTCACATTTCAGATTCTACTGGCGCTTCGGAAAATGACCTTCTGGAGAGAAGAAGCGCCGGAAGAAACTCACCAGTTTCTCTTTTCAAGTCAATCAGTTATGTAATATACAAATACCAGACCGGACCGAACAAAAATACAAACATTGCAAGATAAATAAAAGCTTATATAAATACTTGTATAATCAAAACATGCGCTGATTGATGGTCGATGATGGAATTGAATCAAATAATTGATGAATTAAGGCGAAAGATTTTCTATAACAAATTAATAAACCTTTTAAGACTTTCGCAACCAAACATTTCGTAGCGCTGCGCTGGTAGCCGATAACGTGAGGAAATGGGCATGTAGCGAAAAATCGCTACCAGCATAGCGTCCACGGAGCGGATTTACCGTTCTTACATCTCCGTAATTGCGGTAGGTTCGAAGTATATCAGATTGCAGATTGTCAGATTATACGCATTACAGATCAGATCCTAATCCGTCGCGTCGAAGCTTCAAGAGGTTGTAACAAAGGGTGGATAAAGGTGGTACAAAAGTTCGACTGACCTGTTATCCCCCTACGGCGATAGATCCTGATGCATGGGGTCGTAGCCCATCGAGCCGTCGTAGGACGGCTGCGGCTGGTCGTAGCCGGGCGCGGGCAGCGAGTAGCCCATCGAGTCCTGGGTGGGCGCCGGCGACATCATGGGCGTGGCCGTGCCGGACGCCGCCCCCATCGAGTACGGGGACGCGCCTGCGGCTAGGGAGAACGTCCTCATGTAGCCTCACTCCACTAGTTCTTTTATTTATTCTCCGGTCCATATTCCTTGCAATTTTACCGCCTTGTACGAACCGTCCGATTACAAGGAGTGTAGGAAAGTTCTTGCCCATAAGACCTCTGCACACTTTGCAATTCTACCACCAAATTGTAAGATCGGTCGAGAGCCGACTAATTGTAAGGTGTGTACGCCACTTGCGATTGACTTCTCTATAGTATCGAAACATCTGGCAATTTTATTTCCAGCACATCGTGCAAGGGTCATTCTCATATAGTTTGACAGATGTGTCACAACCATGTGCAAAAGTTAAGGGTTTCCAGGAAGTTAAATATTCAAATACTTATAGTTAAATTAGCCCCGTTGTCAAGCTTTCGGTTCGTATAATAGAAAAAAGGGGAAAATTATGTATTAGCAACGTTATCTTTCTGCACATGGCTGTAACAAGTCACAAATCTAAATGAGAATGACCACGAACGCTCGCGAGCCGGCTAAATGCAAGGTGTGTTGCGATTGGTTTTCCTATATGGCCTCTACACAATATGCAATTTTAACACCAATTGTCGTACAATGGAGGCAGAGATCGTGCGATCGTTCGTTACGGTAGTCTTTGGATGAAACCTATGTTCAGCAGTGGACGCCTCCGGGTTGAAATGATATGTGATGTTGTGACGATTGGTGAGTGTTTTGAATGACGATCATATCGAGGCTTATAGACTCGAACCCTGAAGACTCCTGAGGCTTAAAGACTTGATTTGATTATATTTGAGAATCCTGTTGGCTTATTTTACGCATATGAATGCAAGCAATTGTCTTTTCGTCATTTGAGTTTTGAAGCCTCGGGTGTCTTTAGGGTTCGAGTCTTTTAAGCTTCGAAACGAGCGTTATTCACAATACTAATAGGTGAAATATCATCGTTTTACAATGTATGCAACCATAATGCCTAACAAAACTGACGTTAAAATTTGCCCCATAACGTCCAATTTTTTAAATCAATACGTCCTATGTATCATGTGGTGTTCATAACCAACTGAATGTATACTATGTTTGAGTCTAAAGTCTTTTTTAACTACTATTAAGTTTGATATTATTCTACATATTAAGTTTGAGTAGATGGCATTTTCGGATAGGTTGAATATTGTTTAAAAGACAAAAACTGTGTTTGGTTACAAACTTACTGACGGGAGATTAATTTGCCGCTATAGTTTTTTCTTCAGCACTAAGTACTGGCTCCGCCCCCGTTAGCACGTAGTCCGTGGGGCCGATTTTGAGCGTCAGTTACGCTTCCATACTTGGGTCATTCTCATTTTCGAGCACACAGTCATTACCGTGGCTTTAATTGCTCTTTCTAAACGTTATTATCATGAATTATTTTTATTACATGAATGAGTGAATTCATGATACTATTAATTTTTTTTTATTAATCAGAAAGAGTAATAACGCCCACGGTAGTGTCTGTATGCACAAAAATGAGGATGACCCTCTTATTATATATCGATGTTGGTGAGTTAATTGCAAGGTATGAAGAAAAGTTGCGATCGTCTTCCCTATACATCCAATCGCCACTCAGAGCGATCGCAATATGCCGGTGGTAAAGTTGCAAAGAGTAGCCTACATTCGCACCATCTAGATACGTGGGCGTGGATTTTGAAATGAGGGCTATCAATTTAAAGCTCACCAGCCAAGCTAGCACAACTTGCGACTTTGCTTGTCACGCGACAGAGAATCACCACCCTTTGAATGGAAAGGGATAACTAGTATTGTATGACAAAGGCACGAACCATAAATCACGTTTCGTTGGCGGCGCGGAAGCCGCGCGGCGGGCGCCACGGATTCCGCGAGATTGAAATGTCTCCAGGTGACGTAAATAACCACAATTAGTACGAGATTTTCATGTGTCTGCATGAAAATTGAACAAAGTTCTTATTACAACCACATTGTTGTAATAAAAACCAATAAACACAAAGAACGCTTTCAAGACGCCGCGTATCCGCCGAGCGCCTTTCCGTCGTGGATCCGCGGGGCCTCCGCCGCGCCTTGTGAACGTTCTTAGTGTTTATTAGTATTTATCGCTTTTTTTTTCGCTACAATGTAAATGTAATAAGTACTTTCGCACTCAGACACTTGAAAATCTTGTACTAAGAAACGCGAGTTTTCGTTCGTGAAAAAGTGTCGCGTGTCATAGTTATGTTGGAGGTACAGATGTGGCTTTAGTCGCAGGGACTCAACATCTATATTGTCTATGAAATTTACGTCGCAAAATTATCTATCACAATACTGTTTTTTACTTATAAAAAATCTATAGTTACAGTATCGCCGTGAACTAGGACTAGCGCCTAGGACTTCCAATCTAGGAATTCTTTGTATGGCCAATACCGGGATCTCGGTATTTAATTAGCTATACGAATAATCCCGGGATACAGTATAATAGAAGTAATATTTCTTACGACAAAAGGTACATCGCACCGCTTGCATGTGTGCGTGCCGTGTACGAACGCACTACAAGCAAACTTTTAGGGATGAGTAGCTATGCGCCAGTCGGGGTCGGACCGTCACTGCGGTCGCCTGCTTCCGCGAAATGTATCGAACATTTATACGGCAGTGTTTTCAGCAGCGGACGGCAGCCCTGCGCCTCGACCTTGACTAGCTATCGCGCACTCCGAAAGGCCGGAGTGTGGCTACTTTTCCTTTCTTATACTTTGCCCGGGATCGGAAGCCTACTAACGCCGCTTTGGTGGCAAGAAACAAATTGATAGCTCTCATTAAGTTTGGTACCCTAATAGTGGAATCTCGATTTCAGCACTTAAGCCAGGCTTTTAGTATGATGGAATGTATGGTAAGCTTCAGAGAAAAGGTGTTTGTCCCTCTTAGAGCAACGCGTACTTCATAGGGAGCCTAGCCTTATGCCTTGATCATATGTACCGGGCAAATGAGCGAGGCAGAGCTTTCTTTTTTTTAGTGGTCTGTGTGCCGTTTGGTCAAAAATTGGCCACCTTGGGAAAACGAAAGTTGTGCCTCTCTCCGAAGGAGAGGGGCACAATGGGCCGAGTAGGTACTTGGTACGTATAAACATAATACCTTGATCACACGTACCGAGCAAACGGGCGAGACAGTGCCCTCGGCCGAGTACTCGGTTCGTGTGAACGGTGTGCTCGGCCCAGTACGGGAAGAAACGTACTGGGCCGAGCACTGTCTCGCTCGTTTGCTCGGTACGTGTGATCAAGACATAAGGCCTTTGTACACGTACCGAGTAGAGTGGCGAGACAGTGGTCGGCCCAATACGTTTCATCCCGCACTGGGCCGAGCACAGCGTTCCCACGAACCGAGCAATTCGGTCGAGGGTATATCACCACTGTACTCGGTACGTGTGATCATGGTATTAGTGTTTATACGTACCGAGTACACGGCCGAGAACACTGTCTCGCCCGTTTGCTCGGTACGTGTGACCAAGGCATTAGGCACTCATCCCACCGCCGGCGAGTAAGCGAGTAAAACTGGGCAAGTAGCATTACATTGCCGATCTGGAAAGGTTCATCGATCACACTGTACCCCGTCAGCCCGTAATGAACTGCCACTCGCCCAATTTTACTCGCTTACTCGCCGGCGTCCGGACGAGTGCCTTAGCCAGACTAGTTGGGTCCTTAATTTTATTTTGTATGCTTATGTAAGCGTGCGTTACGCAGATGCCCCACAAAAATAGCAGACTGTTTTATATCAGAATAATTAGAACAAAAATAACCGACTTCAAACTAGTCTATTCAATTCACAAATGCAAGAGTTACTATAAAATACCCAGATCGCAGATTTCCCCTTGAGTTCTTCAAGATCTCACTATCAGATTATATTATAACCTGCGGACCACCTGGGAGGTACCCTTTTATAAATCAACATCGTTCCAGCCCTCTCCGAGTAACCAGGGAAAATACTAAAAAAAATCCAATAAACAGAGACTATACACTTTTTGAAGTCGGTTAAATGTGGCATGGCGACTCTGGGCGTTGCTCTAAGCGGTCCCTCGAGGTGGCTGTAAGGAGTGGTTTACTGTAATACGACGTAGCCCGGCCGGGGGGCGAGCGCTCGCGCGCCGCTCCGATCCAGGGCAGGTCTGTGTGCAAACCAACCGGCGCGTCAGCGACACGAGGCCCACCAAGCAACTAGGCACTTTGCGACTGCACAGTTTCTCGAACCAAGAAAATAATCGACCATTTTTTTTAAAGACTGACTAACTCGCGATCCTTATTCGGCATAGCGATCGTACGACCGGGTGGTCGGCCGTGGCGTTCCCTGGGGTCGAACCAGGTCGCTAGCCGGCCCACCTTGAGTGGATCGGACTGGGTGGGGGCCGGGGGCGCCTGGGGTCGAACCTGGTCGCTTGTCCCGGTCCACCTCGATTTGGTGGGACTAGGTGGGGGCCTGAACGCCTGGGGTCGAACCAGGACTGTTGAGTAACGTTCTTATACGGGAGAATCCAAATATTTTGTAAACAAGTACATAGATAGCACTTCTTCATTATTCAAGAAAAAAATAAGACATATAATCTGCACATTACTAACACTAAGCAGGTAAAAGATATAACAGAAAGGTAAATTTGACGATTCGCTACAAATATTTTAATTTATACCCTGTTTTCACACTGACGCCGCAATCTACAAAATCATGGCGAAAATATTCATACGAAATTTAGATGTATCTATACAATTTCCGCGCTTCACGGCGTCAGTGTGCAAACGAGGTTGCGATTGCGTACGAAGGGATTTTTTTGTCGTGCATAAAATACACAATGCAGATTGGGTTATGAAGTTATGAGACGAGATAGTCTAAAACCAAGATTATCGCTTATTGAATCATTTTGTGATGCACAATGATTGTCCATTATCATTCACTCATTCAATCCATTCGTGCCTGCTCTTGAGAATCGACCTGTACTTGCTGTGTCGGGTGTCCCGAGACATGTCAAGGTCTTTTTGTGCTAGCTGTGCAGTACACATCTGGCGAGACACTCATGTCATATCCACTCTTCTCATGGAAGTAAAAAAAGGATGTCATGTCATACGTGTCGTGTCCGGATTCACCCCGTATTTATATTGTCTATGAAATATACCTTCAAAATTATAGAACACTGTTTTTTTTATCTATGATGAATGTCAGTTAAATCTACTGGCACCGCTCTGATGGCACCAAGAAATAAACCTCTGGTAAGATTTATTAGAAAGCGTACTTTCCTCTGTAAAATATTCAGTTGTGGTAGTATTTTTGTACGTCAGAGGCCGCGTCGCTCTATGGTCTTATTGGTCGATTTTTTTCTCGCTCGCTACACTGATGAAGTGCACAAGTAGCCTTATAATCTGTTACCGTTAAATGCGGATGGTTATTGAGACACTAGGTTTTGTTTTTAGTACGTTATTGTTTAGACACAAAAACGCACAAATACTCATTAGTATTTCAATCGCCAGTATACGCATTTTAAGGAACATTTAAAAATAAATACAAGTTTAAAGTTTAATAAACAAATACTCCCAGTCAACGGATAGGATATTTCAAGAATGTTTCCTTCATGAAAGCGGTGATGTGTATTTGAGTATTGACTCGACAGGAATAGTTATTCGTTGACTGGGGTATGCAAGGGGGCACGTAAACAAGCAACATTTTCTCAGTAATGTGTAGCCGGCAATGTGAAGCGTGTAGAGTGTCTGAGCCGCCTGGCTGTTTTGTATATTTCGCCGTTATGAAAACAAGACGTAGTGCAATTAAGTCTATAGTATACAGTCGTTTTAATAATAGGACGTTTTACATGCTTTGGCATTTAACACACACAAGGCCTTTAACTGCATGGTCATTCTGAAACCTGGTCCTTATGAGCCTAACCCAGTCATAGTCGTACTAAAAGTATTCCAACAGTCACATGATTTATGCGTTAAAAAATATGTTGTTTAAATGTGTCACAAGTAGTCACCTCAAGCGAATGTTGAGCCACTTGTTCTGTTTTTAATTTAGCCGTGTAATGGAAATCGGGCGTACTACAGACACACGACTGATAACGAATTATGATTCGTGTAAATTTCATTGGGTATTTCTATCAAATTGGCTGGCAAAAATAATCTGGCGGATGTATAGCCGCTGTTATAAGGTAACAACGTAAGCTTCCGAAGAAAACCTAATCGGTCGTTGGTTAACAACGTAACCTTAGCAACGTCATTGTTCAACAGAGTTCGTTAAAAGTCGTAATTGCAGGGTTTCCCAGCGTCTTCCTCGTACGAGTCCGGACTCCCATTTGCATAACATGACTAAATGAGGAACAGTGACAAGTGGCTCAACATTCCCGTGCAGTGTCGTGCACTAAAGACAAAAAGACACTGCCTATCCTCTTATTTCTTCCCCACTAAAGGTAGGAGGGTAGAAATTAGTAGGGTAGGCGTTACTTTAACTCACTACCTACCCTACTAGTTGCTGCCTTTAATAGGGTAGAAATGACAGGGTAGGCAGTGTCTTTTTGTCTTTACGCACGCCACTGCCCGTGTGGTGACTGTGCTATAAACTGTGGCCGTCACATTGCCGTGAAAGTGTCGCTCGCGCACGCGCCCTCGCCCGCGCTCGGCCTTACCGGCGGCTTTCTTGGCGGCGTACAGGTTGGCCTCCTCCTGCGCCTTGCCGATGTTCTTCTTGTAGCGGATGCGCTTGTTGCCGAACCAATTGGACACCTGCACACAAACACATCTCGTTAACATAATCGCTTCGTTTTGACACAGTAAAATATAGCAGTAGACACTTATTCTTCATACAAAAGGTACATCGTGTGGCTTGTATGTGTGCGCATCGTGTACGAAATATTACGAATTCGTAGGGATGCTCCAGGTCCGGAACGCACCATCTGCGCTTCGACCTTAAATAGGTATCACGCGCTCCTAAAGGGCTGAAGTGTGACTACTTTTCTGTCTATATACTTTCGTTTTAATATGGGTTTAACACTGATGGTAAACAATGATATATCAACATGGGTAGAATTTTGTTAATTTGCATTAATAGGCTATTTGATGACAGATCAAATCAGCTTCTTTTTATGAAGCGTTATAACATAACGGTCAGATAGTATTAAATACTGGCTTGTGACGTCACTGCTCATTGTTTTATGGAACAAAATAAGCCAGTAAAAACAGCACTTCCTTGTAAACACGTCTTTCTCACGCCGGCAGACGAAACGTCACAGTGGCACAATATTATTATCCTGACAGTGCGCAAACGCCGTTGATTCCATTGAGTTGGTCGAAGGGGATTAAGTAAAACATTTTTTTAAATAAAAATGTAAAACTGCACAACTGGTTGTGCCGTGGGGAAGGATGTCAGATTGGCATTCCCGAACGCATGCTAGTTGCTCGGTGGGCAAGAACTGGGCCGATCGGCCAATATCAAAGGACGTACGAGTAGTAGAGAAACGTACTGTACTGCGTGAAGTTTACCGTGCTGGGGCTGCGGGCGGGGGCTCGGCGCGCCCATCGAACGACTTTATTGTTTAGTCACGATATACGGAAGTTTTTATTCCAACAAAAGGTACATCGGGAGCGCGCATGTGTGCGCACCGTGTACGGACGCACCACAAGCAAGCATTTGCCCCTGTGCGCCCCCGCCACAGTATGGAGTGCACTCACACAGACGTGCGATCGTGCGTCTGTGTAAATACGTGTCGCGCTCTCTTAATTTTTTTGCATATAAACGCGCGAGAGTGAAATATCTGTTATATTCTCTAATCTGTGGTAGCGTACCACACGAGTGGCAGACACACCTGCGAGACGGTGATGCCGCACTTGCGCGCGAGCTCCTCCTTGGCCTCCTCGCTCGGGTAGGGGTTGGAGAGGTGCGAGTAGAAGTACTCGTTCAGTATCTCGGACGCCTGCTTGCTGAAGTTGCGACGCTTGCGGCGCGCGTCCAAGAAACTGGGAACATTCCAATCATTTAATTAACCTTTTGACCGCAAGGACAAAAAAAAACAAATTTAATAAGAAAGAAATTCTATTCAAATATGTACAGTCGCCATCAGATGTATCTGAGCTGTCAGTGTACTCATAAATATCTGAACACGGCTCTAATGCTATGAAAATAGAGCCGTGTTCAGATATTTATGAGTACACTGACAGCTCAGGTATATCTGATGGCGACTGTATATATTTTTGGTACTTAATTTTTTTTTGAACCAAAAAACGTGTGACCTCATTTGACGTCTTTGGTGATCAAAGGGTTAACACATACTTATTAAGTTAATTCAAATAATTATTGAAATTAAAAAAAAATAACACTGTGTACATTTGACGTCTTTGGTGATCAAAGGGTTAACACATACTTATTAAGTTAATTCATATAATTATTGAAATTGAAAAAATAACACTGTGTATATATGGACGCCAAGCGACTCCTGTGTGGAAATTTTGTTTATAACGACCTAGACGGTATTCTAAAAACCGGTGGAAGTATTGACACAGCGACTGGTAATCCTTTTTTCCTTCCTTATAATAAATTAATATTAGGGGACAATCTTACACAAATCAACCTAATCCCAAACTAAGCAGTGCTTGTACTATGGGTACTAGACGACGATATACGTACTTATATAGATAAATACACAGAAAACGCCCATGACTCAGGAACAAATTTAATATTCGTGTTCGTCACACATTTGCCCATACCAGGATTTGAACCCGGGACCTCCAGCTTCACAGGCAGTCACTCCCACTAAGCCAAACATGTCGTCAAAGTAATAATATGGAGGATAGTACTGACCGGGAGCGCAGGATCATGACGGCCTCGCAGGTGGACTGCTTCAGCTGCATCTGGATGGAACTGAACTTCTTGTGGATGATTTGCACCATGCGCTCGATCTCCTGCGGAACACTCCACGCTACACCCGGTACTGTATAACTGCATAGTTACAATTAATGGCGATAGATGTCAAGCCATTGTATTGTTGGGTGTTTAATTTATATTTAGATCATTGAGAGTGTGACTTGTTCTTGATGTGTATTTATCACAAGACATTTATAATTTTCGGGTACATTTATTTAATACTACACTATTTGTTGGAGCATAACGGCTAAAACGCGCTGTTAAGTTTTCCTATTTTTATAAGACGGCTAGGAAATAATGTATTTGAGAAATCTAAGGGTCAACAAACCACTGAGCATTTGTTTCATTCATTCACGGCGCCAAGCTAGACTATACTCCGACACCCTTCGTTTGAAGTACCGCCGCTAGATGCTTTCCTTGCGTATCTTTCTTGACGTGGAGGGTTAGTACTGACTCGTCTATGGAGCAAAATGTCCAGTGACGCCAATTGACCATTTTCTGAACATGACTAAATTGTAAAATACACAATTAGCATATGTATAGTCCATAATGCGACATGGATTGTTATCTACTTAGATAACAACACGTCTAAGTATGTAAAATTACAAATATTAAAAAACTCCAAAACGCAGATTACTTAATGACGACCACAAAGCTGAACATCTGAATAACTGGTCACTAAAAGTTCAAATATCTTCTTAATTTTCAATAATGACAACAATTGGTCTGTCCATGAGATGTTCACATTTTTTTTACCCTTTCATATTTGGACGTTCTGATTTATGGTCATCATGCTACTTGGGCTAACTGCTTTCGATAGATTTGACAATGTCCTATTTGTGGTATACGCTTTTTTGACATTATGCAGTTTGAACACGCTACAGACTACTTGCTATTTTGATGTTCTGCGTAAGTTATATTAATTGATCAAAATACTAATAGGACAACTGAAATTTCACTTCTTGGTCAATTTGCATCACTGGACATTTTGCTACATAGCCGATTCGGTACTAACCCGGCGTGGTACCAACCTTGGGCGTGATGGGGCGGGTGCGGCTCTGCTCTCGCAGCAGGTTCATCACGTGGGTGGTGAACTCGTTGCACGCGTTCTCGTACTTGTCGAGCTCCTGGTGGTAGATCTGTCGGATCTGCGCCAGCTTCGCGCGGTAGTCAGAATGCTCGATCGCGTTGTCTGCGGCGATACAGGTACCATTACATATGGGACGGAATGTACAACTGGGTCGCGCGTTAAACACTATATGTCCCTTTCCATCAAGCATGGTGCTCTAAATTCCCTATAGGAGCATCTGAAGTATCGACAGCGGAAATTCTAAATATCGATACCCTAGTACACACTCATACTAATTACATATTCTTTGCCAACGACATTGCAAGTTTAAGATTTATGTACTAACGAACTAATTACGAAACTTTCTTTCTCGTAATTAGTACGAGTGTGATTATAAATATCTATTATAATACACAACGTATATATAGTACAGAAGAACAAATATGACGTATTAAACTTATGACAAACATTACATTATGATTATGACCGTATAAAGTAATAAGTTTCAATGCTCCTAAGTATAATATGAAATCATTGCCAATATGTCAAAAGCAGACATTAATATTACACGGAATAGTTTATTTATTGCCTTTTGCATGACAATAATATTTCGCAAAGCGACAACAACTAGGAATGGTTTATGCAAAACTATATAAATATGCTTGATGACATGCATAGCACGATACCCTAGAGCACAGTCATACTAACTTTTTAAAGAAAATGCTGTAACTACCAAGTTAGTGCACAAATCCCTAAAGTAGAAATTTCATTGGCAAAATAATTGTAATTAGTGTGAGTGTGAATTAGGGTACCAAGCAGTGGTGTGGCGTCCACAGAGCTAGATTCCCTATTTTCAAACCTTATTAATCTGAACTTGAAGAAAAAGTTTGACAGCCCGCTCACCTGCAGTCAAGTGCAATAACATGTACCGAATAAATAGACAGTTGTCCTGATTTTGATAACATAGTCCGTCAGTTGATTATCAAAAAATATTCCATTGTCCAATAAAATAGAGTAGAAAATCTATATTAACGTTCCAAGGCGTTTATTATCTTCTTTTACTACAAGCTCATTATCAAAATTTGTGGTTAACAACTCAATGGTATTATAGTCTTAAGTAGAATAGCTCAGTTTAAAATGGGTAAGGTATACCTGAGAAGCATAACGTTGTTGGTTAGGTGTTTCATTTTTCCAAACTTTTGGTTTTCATTTCACTTCGCTCGATTTCCGAGTCTCGCTTATGTAAAAGCCTCATATTTCAAAATTTATCAAAATCGGTGTACTTATATTTAGAGGATTCGCACGTTTGAACTTTCAACTCAAACAACGATTTTTCGATGCCCCGAAGATAATCAATCGTATTGTGAAAAGTGGCATTGCTTGATAAAGATAATGTAACAATTTCCTAACAGTAAAATAACAGAAACAAATCTTACTAAGAGTACGAACCACAAGGATGAAGTTCTAGGTTTTATAGCATTTAGTTGTTTCTCTCGATAACTCGACTAGAACACACAAATAACTAATGTTGTTATATTGCGAATGTAATTATGTTTACTTAAATTACTGTACATCCAAATTCAACTATTATGACATATATAAAATATGCGTTTCAGTACATTTACTCTCTTAATGATCATTTTACGCAACCTTTAAATCTGTTTCTATCACCTTGAAATTTTAGATATATAGTCTTTGAATAAGAAAAACCCAGGGGGTATGCGAAGTCTGACAAAAAAGACACATTTTTTAGCAATACAAATATGAAACACCCTACTGTAAGTCCTATCTATTGTTTTCCATTCTTATTTGCAGTGTTATGCTTGTCAGGTACGGAAATATGGTTCGAAGTTGTTATTGCCACCGCAAAAGGTGCATTCGGACATGTTATTGAGCATTTTTACACTTGACTGTAGAGTCGACGTCAGAAATATGTTTACACTTCTTGACCTCATTCTAAGGAAATAAGGTCGAAATGTGTAAACATATTTCTGACCTCGACTCTACAATAATATTGACAATATTATCTATTTGTTTTATTTTGAATGGAACACACGCAACAGAGTGTAATGGGTAGACGATATTTTGCAATTATATTGTAGATGAGGGGGCCACCTTAGCACAAATCGACATAGGCTTATCTAAGGTTATATTTGACGCCACACCACTGGTGCATAATAATAAATTGATAAGCAAATTCATAAGATACGAAATGAGTTTTTGGCAAAAAAAAAAACGAGACAAGCTTTTATTGCCGACTGTTCTTTTTTATATAGTTGCAAACTGCACGTCAAAACTAATCAAATGAGCCCAAACACAGTGGATTTATCTTATGTAATATAGGTGATCCTATGCCTACCATCCGGCTCCATCACCAGTCAGCTCCATGTCATAATAATATTGCATTGTCATCTGATTTACATATTCTTGCAGAAATTCAGCTCAATAGAAAATCGGAAAGTGGGTCAAATTTTACTTGCAAGATTTGATTAAGTACAGACACCGGGACAGGTGAAAGTAAATAAAAGCTTGTAATAAGAACAATTCGCCATGGCAGAACCAAACATAACTCGTCAGTAGAATGGGGAATATTTTCCAGTTGGGAATATTCCCCATACTCGGGATTATTCCCAGACACGGCACAACACAATACTATTTGCAACTAAATAATAGATATGCAGAGTTTAGTATCTACCCAGGGTCATGCTAAATAAATTCATTTAAAAAGATCATTCATAAAAGAGGACTTTTACTCTAGAGTGTAATGCCACACTACCAGAAAATGCATTTTTTTCTCATCGCAGTTCCGAATTGTGTTGGTATAACCATTTGTTTCTTACTTTATTAACATAGCAATAATGTAATTAACAAATAATCACTACTGCCAAAAATCTCGTGTCAGTTAGAAGCTGATCATTTTTTATATGGATTAAAAAAACATACTAGCTTATTTTGCTACTCCAAGTCCATTTTCGACGCTTTCTATTTTACGGTATAAAATAAGATTTCAAATACAAATAAAACCCCGTAAAATGAACTTACTTATTACGCTTCTCAGGTACGAAAATCTAAAATTAGTACTGACCTCCTTTTTGGGCCAATAGGTAAGCATTGAGACCAAAAAGAAAAGTATATAAGTATATAATAAAGTAAGAATCAAACATTGCTAAAGCATTGTATTTATACATTTAAGATTTCGTGCAAAAGATACAGTATCTATTTTCAGTCTCCTTGACGTATAATTAGAATTTTCCGCCCTTAGGCAGAAAATGCCACTTCCAGCCGAAGGAAGACGTCAAATTGTGAAGTCTATACAGGTGATAAAGAAAGCTCCAGATCACATGCATGTCACTCTCTTCAAAAATAGCTGCGTTCCGAATTCTTTACCGCCCTAGGTTTGTACTGACCTATTTACCTTTGGCACGAACCATAAACCGCGTCCCGGGCGCCGCGTACGAATCGCGATTTATGATTCGTGCCTCATATGGTAACTAAACACACAGTTCAGCTAATATTACAAAGGAAACAATTTATGCCCTATGCATCTAGAAATTGGCTAAGTCAATCCACTTCTTTCTAATACAATTTTCTCATGGTAGTGCATAATTTGTTGTATAGGCGAGGTAATAGAAATACATGTACAATCAACTGTATTACATAGACATACCGATGTTTTATATTATACATATTTCTAAAAGTAAAAATTAACTCTTGTACACAACAAAATGTTGAAATTTACAAAAATTAAACAGTTTTTTTTAATGTGAGAAATAAATCTTGTTTTAACTACACATAATTTTACTCGTTGACCGTCGTTCATCTTCACATGAGACAATTGCGATTACCCAATCGCATAAAAACAATGGATTTTTGTAACAAGTTAAGTGTACACATACTATGACCTTGCCTATCATATTTGTAAGCATAAGTATATTTGTATTTACTTGCCTTTTTCGCTGGCTAGAATTTGAATACTTCTGAGCCAGTTTTACAAACTTTTAAATTGAAAAGGGAAAATGAAGCCCACCAGGCACCTGGCTCAACCAAGTGAGGATTGTAAAAGGTCAATGACCTGGGTTGTTGTCTTTTTGGCTGTTTTGGGACACAGGTATACATGCAAGATCAATGATGTTTGTATTTTGTTAAGTCAGATATGTATTATGTCAAGCTCATGGGGGTGAAAGATATATATTACAACTACTTGTAAAATTTGTGGTGAACAGTGTTGGTAACATCTATTCTCAAACAGTATTGTAACCCTTTTTATATTCCACTTGTTGCAACTGTTTATTTACTGCAATACATTTAAAAAGGTCCCTTATTAATAAATGGACTAAATAAAATAAAAACAGCAGGTATGACTAGTAGTGTAAAGATACAGAAATGATAATTACCCCATTCTCCAGCGGCTGCAGAGGCCGAGGCAGCGGCGCCGGCGCCCCCTCCCTTCTCCGGTCCCGCGACGCCCTCTGCGATCAGCATGTTGTCCAGGCGCATCAGCTGAGGATCTGGAGGCTCCTCCTCTTGCGTGTTGCGGAGTGACAACACTGCACAAAAATTTTAGGATAGTAACAAACAATTAGCAAATTTGGTCTACGAAATTGGAAGTAACTAAACTTCAAGTATTGTTGCAATGCATAAGAATATCTATCTTTTCAATTAATTCTTGAAAGAGTCTAACTAATACAATGTTCATTTCCATTAAGATTGTGAAGGTGGGTGCTCTCCATACAAGTTGTTACAATCGAACACATTGTTAACTGTACATTTGTAAACGAATGACAACTTTATTGCAACATGTAAAAGTCTATGGGTGGTCAGTTAACAGTGGCTGCTTTTGTACAGTCAAATTTAAAATATAGGTGCATATAGATGCTCCAAAATATGCCCGAATACACCTTCTATAGTGGTAATATTATTATTTATAATAATAGTGGTAATAAGAATTTCGTACCACATATATGAGCTATTTATTCAATACATATTTTTGCATTTGGCTGTACAAATTCACAGGAAAAAATTAACTGGACTCAATATTTTGGGTTGAGGAAGTTCACATTGTATATATTCAAGCTATATAATGTATGGTAACATTTCCTGAAATATAGTGTTAAATGTTAAGATCCCACTAATACATAAATGTGAATGTTTGTGAAGATGTACATCTTTGTTACTAAACTTGTCATGCAAGTAGACAATGTTCTGGATTGAAATGTAGGATACTTTTTATCCAAGTAAGGAGTTCCCTTGACATTTGAGAAGATGCTAGTGTGGCATATTTGATGAATTCCTCAAAGACCAAATATCAATTAACAAATATCTTTAACATAACTTGTCTATGGTCTGCGAATGTGCATTAAGTTTTGTATGAAAATACAACCAAACTAATTCTATATTAGTTGGCCTGGATAATGGACTAAAACAAATTAACAGAATTTTTTATACTTACATACACTACAAATGTGATTTTTCAACTAGAATATAAGCAGGGAAAAATGAATAGCTAAATGCATTCTAGGACCAAAACATACAGTTACAGTAAATGTATTGCAATCAACAGCAGTCAGACTAAGCACAAGTATGTACTTCAGCACACAATGTTACTATAATTAGAAGTAATGTTTTGCAAGCTTTTCCTAAATAACTTAATTTGTGAGACAAAAATATAAAGTATAGTTTATATGCTACGTATATTACACTACAGTTTACACCCCCTGATATACTAACATGATTACAATAAGCAAATTAGGGGTGAGCTTAATCGATAGTAGAGTAATGAATGCGTAATTGCTGCACCTGTTTTTTCCTTGATCTCACAGAGCACCGAGAAGAGCGCTGGCTTCATTCTGTGGCAATTGAGCGTGTGCTTGCGGGCCTGCGCCTCGTCCAGGCTTTGGTCCGTGATGTTCATGATCTGCTGCAGGATCTCCCCGATGTCCTGCTTACGCGCCTCACCGTCGCCCGCCGCCGGTGCGCCATCGCCACCCGCCAGCCCGTACCCTTGCGGACCCATCAGTCCGCCGCTATGCGCCATCATTCTATTCGGATCGTCCATCTCTCAAACCCTCGATACGTAAATAAACTCTATCCTTACACACTAAATACGTATACCGATTTGTACGCAGTTAAAACGATTGCCTAATAAAAATAATTAGATAAAAAATACAACAATCTCCCAACGGGAGAAAAGCCACAGCTTCTCAAGCAATAAAATGGCCGACTTCTTTGTGCTGTCAAATCTGAGATATGTATCCGAAAAGAAAACAAATAATTAAAACTATTCCTATCACGCTTCATCTCACAATTGTTTAAGCTGTGATTTAGAGTGTGAAAGAGATGGTTAAATAAATGTTGCCACATAGTAGACAAATAAAATTGATTTTATGGCTTCTCGCCGCGTCGTAAGGTTTGTTTGGATACAAGGAATTATAGCTAAAAAACTTACTTTTAGTCTCTTAGAGTATGGACTATTTTGACTATTATTTAACGCTAAAAAGTTATTTAAATAAAGTCAATCTAGAAAATCATATATATTGTTTTCCATCACAATATTAATATTGAACGCATCACAAATTTGACAACAGTAGCAAAAATTGTACAGTGAACGTGGCTTATGTCTATTTCGTCACTTTCGTTCTTTCACCGTCAGCTACCACGCGACGAAAAAGCTAATTACCGGCGAACATATGTGAATAATATGTAAACCCACATACGTCATATAAATGAGAAACCTTCTCTCCCTATTTCATAAGTGTAGTGTACTTAGTAAACATTTGCCAGTTGTTAATACACCGCGCCGCCTGTCGCACCAGTTGCAGCAGTGGGGCAGCAATAAGACCCACAGGAAGATCAAGATACCGTCTCCACTTCGCGAAATTATCATGGCTGACCCCAAGGTGGAAGAGATCCTGGCGCCGCTGCGAGCGAGCGTGAAGGAGCAAGGAGACTTGGTGCGCAAACTAAAAGTAGAGAAGGCTCCGGAAATCGACGTGAAAAAAGCCGTCGCCGAGCTGAAGGCGAGGAAGAAGATTCTGGAAGACAAAGAGCTGGCCCTCGCGCCTTCTGAGGAGTCTTTCGACCGCTCCAAGATGGAAGATCTCATCAAGAGAAGGTTCTTTTACGACCAATCTTTTGCCATCTACGGAGGCATCACTGGTCAGTTCGATTTCGGGCCGATGGGTTGCGCTCTGAAAAGCAACATGATCCAGCTGTGGAGAAAATACTTCATCCTTCATGAGCAGATGTTGGAGGTGGACTGCTCTATTCTCACCCCAGAGCCAGTGCTAAAGGCATCTGGGCATGTAGAGAGATTTGCTGACCTGATGACTAAGGATGTGAAATCTGGTGAATGCTTCCGCTTGGACCACTTGATCAAGGCGCATCTGGAGAAAATCAAGAGTGAGAAAAATACAAAGGCTGAACTGAAAGCTGAGATTGAAGACATCCTTGTGAAGCTAGATGGCATGACTGCTGATGAGATGTCTGCTCTCATGAAGAGGTTCGACATGAAGTCTCCAATCAGCGGAAATGAGCTGACACCACCTATTGAGTTTAACCTCATGTTCAACACTCAAATTGGTCCTTCTGGTTTGATCAAGGGCTTCCTAAGGCCAGAGACAGCTCAAGGCATCTTTGTCAACTTCAAGCGCCTCCTAGAATTCAACCAGGGCCGCCTACCTTTTGCTGCTGCACAGATTGGTAACTCATTCAGAAATGAGATCTCTCCTCGCTCTGGCCTGCTCAGAGTGAGGGAGTTCACAATGTGTGAGATTGAGCACTTCTGTGACTCCAAGGATCACCCGAAATTTGAGGCAGTCAAAGACACTAAGATGCTGTTGTATTCGGCTGACAACCAGGAGCAAGGACGGCCAGCAGAGGTTGTCACTATCGGAGAAGCTGTAGCAAAAGGCACTGTAAATAATGAGACCCTAGGTTACTTCATGGCTAGAATCCACTTGTATCTACTAGCTGTAGGAATTGATGGCAATAAGCTTAGATTCAGGCAGCACATGGGCAATGAGATGGCTCATTATGCCTGTGACTGCTGGGATGCAGAATGCCTTTCTAGTTATGGCTGGATTGAATGTGTTGGCTGTGCCGATAGATCTGCCTATGACTTAACCCAGCACACCAAGGCCACTGGCGTCAGACTGGCTGCCGAGAAGAAGCTGCCCGCTCCTAAACAAATAGAAGTAGTAGAAGCTGTTGCCAACAAAGCTGCTATTGGCAAGTCTTTCAAGAAAGATGCCAAGATCATCAATGATACTTTAGCGGCCATGGACAGTGCTGCCCTTGACCAACTTCAGAAACAACTTGACGCAGAAGGAGTCTACAATCTCGTTACGCCAAACGGCGAGTTCAAGCTTACGACTGATCTTGTGGGCGTAAAGAAAACAGAAAAGACGGTTCACGTCGAGGAGATCATACCTAGTGTGATTGAGCCTTCATTTGGAGTGGGCAGAATCTTATATTGCTTGCTGGAACACAACTTCAAGATGCGAGAGGGCGACGAGCAAAGGACCTACTTCTGTCTACCGCCGACCGTGGCTCCGATGAAGTGCGTCGTGTTGCCTCTGAGCGGTAACGCGGAGTTCCAGCCGTTTGTGAAAGAGCTGTCCCAGGAGCTGATCTCCGCTGACGTGTCCCACAAGGTGGACGACTCGTCCGGCTCGATCGGCCGCCGCTATGCGCGCACAGACGAGCTCGGCGTGCCTTACGCAGTCACAGTCGACTTCGACTCCATTCCGGAGCCTCACACGGTGACGTTGAGAGAACGAGACAGCATGGGGCAAGTGCGGCTACCTCTGAAGGACGTGCCGAACGTCGTCCGGGACCTTTCCAACAGCAAGGTCTCGTGGGCCGAGGTGGCGGCTAAGTACCCGAAGTTCGAGCAGCAAGAGAACACCAAGGGCGCGGCCGCGTAGTATCCGGTGTTTTGCCGCAAACAGGTGTTTGTTCAAGTGTCGTATACCCACCAGGCGGCGTGTACTATACTATGAATGTTAGTTTAAGCTTAATCACGCATTTGTCCGATGGACATATATCCAGTTATCACTCGATTGAAGCACTTTGTATTTATTTTGCGATCGACGTAATAAACTTTAAATTACATTATTGTTCTTGTTTCATTGTAAATATTTTCTACATGTTTATTTGAAAATCCTTAACACATTCATCAGCGGAAACCCGCTCCGCGGGCGCTAGGCTCGTAGCGACTGCGGGCTACATACCGTATGTAGTCCGTAGTCGCTCGTTTGCCGTGTTATCGGCTTCGAGCTACATGGTTGCGAAAGTATAGGCCTTCCTTACATAACGAACGACTTAGCTTTACATACTACTTAAGGTAGTTTCAGTAGTTTGGTTTAAGGATGAAATAGGCAAGAACTAGACCGCGATCTCGTAGTACTTTGAGTGACGAAAGGCCAGCCTGCGTTTCCTCTGAAGCGAAAGTAATAAATAAATACTTAACATATGCATATGCGAAAATTGTTGTACCTCTATTGAAAAGGCGAATTTATAGGAATTAGAAATCGAGGGAAGTCTTCAATTCAAATATCATAATGCCTATAATATTCCATTTCTCTAAAATCTCGTTAAGTAGTCCAAACACTCGTCTATGAGAGTAGGCCTTTTCCAGCAGCTGGACGTATATAGGCTGACGATCGTGACGATTCCATCATCAGACCTTCCTGAAGATCAACCTAAGTCAACAAAGTAAAAGAATTTTCCAAATCAGTCCATGTGCTAAGGCCGCAGCTGTCTTCGCGAATTTAATAGGGGACGCAAATTGGAAAAAAAAGACACCGACGCACTGCGAACCCCCTCCTTTTTTAAAGTCGGTTAAAAGACAATGTAGCAAAGATGTTTTCAATTTTTAATAGTACATTACACAACTAGGGCGGTAAAATAAAGAAAGGCCGAGATCGCTGATGTTTGCGGCCCGAGCTGCAAGCGAGGGACTTAAATATGCGATCGAAGGCTTTCTTTATTACCTCCCGTGTTGTGTACATCATTTTATGTCGACACTTGACCAGAAAGAGGCTTTTTCCGTACGCGTAGCGTGCGGTAAAAGCCACTTTATGGCGGTGTGGCATAAATGAATATTACTATACACCCTCTACTTCTTTTAACAACTTAAAAATACATCCGGGTCATAGAGATAGAGGTGTCACAGGTACACAGACAGTTGTATATAATTACTTATTTACAATTTTTACTTGTTTTCTTTTGATTACATTATATTGAATATATTTTATCTAGTAAGTATTGTGATGATGTATCCGCTTCAGCAATACTTCGATGTTGTCGAAGACTTCAACGTCAAAGTCGTGTACGATATCAAAATTGCGTTCTACTCGCGAGTTGCAGTGGCGGATTCAAGGTGTTGGTCTGGGAGGGGCTTGACTCTACTGAGGTCACTGTTCGTCGCAGACGGACTAGATCAGTGGTTCCGAACCTGGGGGTAATTACCCCTTTAGGGGTAAAATTAAGTTTTCTCAGGGGTAATACTCATATTAAGTCGTTTTTCTTTGAGTACTTTCATATACTTGTCTGTATTACCTATTTGGGGGGGGGGGGGGGGGGTAATGGTACAAATCTAGAGGGGGCCTGTGGGTGACGTGGCGATAAAGGTTAGGAACCACTGGACTAGATGCTTTGGGGGAAGGGGAGTCTAGTCCCCTCCCTGGATCCGCCACGGCGAGTTATGTGCAGTTGGAGATCCTCCCATGCACGCAATATAGTGGCAGAGTCCGAAGAGAACATAAGAGCTTTTAAAACTATAATAGAAGGAGAGTAGCCTTTACCCAGCAGTGGGACGTATAAAGGCCGACGATGAAAGTTATTTACAGATGATGTATTATAGCTTGGCAACTTCGTTGGTGACACTCCTATGTGTGCTTTTTGTTATGTCCAGTCGTAACTACTTACACAAGTTACCGCCAATACGAACGGCGACCGACGGAGGCTGCCTCCGGTCCGGCTGGGTCGGTAGTAGGGTAACTTGTGTAAGTAGTTACGGCTGCACATAAGAAAAAGCACACATGGGAGTGTCACCAACGAAGTTGCCAAGCTATAATAATAATTTCCTTCGGTTACAGCTACAACGCATGGCTGCCGTAGTGTTACTTTAGCCAGTGGACGACACTCGTTCACGATCGCGGTGATAAATAAAATTACTTAGGTATGGCCCGTTCAAATGGGTAAAACAAGGGCAAGTATGACGTTACCTTGACAACTCGTTAAACTTGCTATATTTTTGCAGAACAACTAGCTGCACTTGAACACAACCATGGGGATCATACAGTCGCTCATTTGCTCCGTCATGTTCTGTCTTGAGAGGTAACAAACCGTACCTAGATGGTACATTTTATTGTACCATACGTCAACGACGGATATCGGATTAAATGTTAGCTGTAGCTTTTCAATTAAATACCTACCTTACTCATTGTTATTTCGAGTGGAGGATAACAGTTTTCTTTTTAGGGTTCTAAAATTACTTAATGAATATAGGAGTTAAGCTCAAAATTAAATAATTCAAAAGTCAACATGGGTTACATTATTGGTTATCTAACGATTATTTTCTTACTTTACTATATTAGTCATCCAGGAAAGTCCAAGAGGTTACTTAAATTGAGAGCTCTCTTTTTAAAACTGGAACAACTATGTATTTTCTTAATATAAGTATAAGTAAGCTTTATTATCTACCTACATTAAACATATTTTTACTGTCGATGAAATGCACTCGCCTAAGGCACTGGACCTACAGCCGGCGAGTACCTAAAGTTGGGCGAGTAACAGTTCATTGCGGGCACAGTAGGTACACTTCGCCCCACTTTACTCGCTTACTCGCCGGCCGTGGGACCATGCCTAAAGTATTCCTAAAATGGCACCTAATATAGTTTATTTTGGGTGCTAATTAAACAGACTTCTTTTTAATAGCATTATTCGCCTCTAAAAATCTACATTGCCATCTAAATTACTAAGTCAGCCACAATTACCGAGCGTCTGAATTATACTATCTTAGCCACTACTTATCTTCTATGTAGGCCACTTTAAATACAACTCAGCATGGTGGTTATTTTTTAGCATCTAAACTTGTAACATGCATTCAAGCAGTAGACATCTAAAATCTTAATATATGCCATCAAAAAAGATATGCTATTAGCTTCTAATTTTTTAACTCAGTACGCTTAAAATATAACCCAACCCACATTAATTAATCGTCAAAATTTAGCTAAAATTGTCATCTAATAGTAAATTTTGGCCACTAATATTACCATAAAACTTTTATTTTAACCTTTTTTGAAGTCGGTTTAATTTTTTAAATTACTTTATGCCACACCTGGCAATAAAGTGACTTTTTCCGCACGCTGCGCGTACGGAAAAAGCCGCTTTCTGGCCGCCTTTTTCGTTCAGCCTATTTAAGTTTTTTGTTAAAGTCATTTCCCCCAACGGCCCCTTTGTTATAAACCAACCAAATTTCTAGCACTTGTAAAATTTTCGACGAATGACTTTAAATCGGAGCGCATAACACATCCGCACACCACAGTTTTCTGGTAGCAGCTCGTTTTTAATGTCAATAGTGACTTTCCGTATCTCCGGCGCTGCGGGAACAGCAGCCCTTCCGCCCTTGCATGACGGCGCACGGTCACTTCGCTCGGCTCCGCAGCTTCGGCTTGTTGGTCGCCTTCGGCGACCAGCCTCAGCCGCTCGCCTCACTCGTTCCCGCGCTTCGTCATGGCGGGCGAGGGCTGCTCTCCCTCCACGCCTCCGGCTTTATAAAAACACTCTAGGGCGCGCTGTGTCGGCACGCGTCCTAACCAGCGAGAGCCCTAGATTCGGATTTTCGCAGGCTAATATCGTATACATAATATTCCATCATTGAAAATTTTACATTTTACAATCCGTCATTTATCTTGGTAATTATCAAATTTAGAGAAAAATTACCCATACAAAACACGCTTATTTTAGACAAAAAAAAATTAGTTAAAATGATATTCGGCTATATAATGATTAGTTAAAATAAGAATCGACAAAGTGAGTTTTAGATAAAATAATATTCGACAAAACAAGAGTTATGCAAATGATAATTTAGGTAAAACGAGTTTCGACAAAACAATAATTATGAAAAATGAATTTATACATATTGACTTTAGACAAAAAATTCTTTATAGTAAAAGTTGTTAGACAAACTGAAATTAGACAAAAAAAATTTAGACAAGTCAAGGGAATACCTAGAAAAGCATTACAGCGCCCCCCAATCTAAATCCTATTCTCTTTCCGCACAGAGTCTAACGAAATTTTGTATGTGGAAATGGTAAAAAAGCTTCCTAACCCAAAACCTCGTACAATTTCGTACGAGCCTAATAGTGTCCTCGTACCTCGTACAGCAGACCACAAATCTCGTATTTGTACAAGGACTAACTCGTCGGTACATGAATGGCGCTCTCTGATTGGTGCAAATGGCCGGTCACTGTCGTCTCGCGCACTCGCGCCAAATTTTGAAGTGGCTATTTTCTCGATAACAGAATATGATGTATTATTTTACATGCTAAGTTATAATAAATGATGTTGTCAATGGAAGCTTGAATTATATTTTTTTGAGGACTTTGTGTTGAAGCCGTAAAACGTAAAATGGTGATGAAATGTAAAATCCATGGCTGAGTTAGTAAACTAGGTGGCAATATATAAACAAGAAGGCAAGTTAAGATAATTGTTGATCTTTGTTTGACGCTTTCTAAAGAATATTTAGTTGGCGTTGTAAAAGAGACGAATTAATTTATTAGAGGCTATCTCATTTTCCCGTTGCTTAGTTATAAAATGAGAAGTTTGAGCACGTGGCCAAGAAATAAATCTGCGGCTTGACTTATAATTTCCCGTTTATTTTTGTTATTTTAGGGTACTGACATGGGTGTGTTTCGCGTTCCTACTAATTTTGCTAATGGGTGGGATGTTGATATTGATGGTGTACGGGATTTCAGTAGGCTACCACTATGGACAGAAAGAGCTCGCCGCGTTTGCTAGTAAGTACAACTCAAACATAATTATATAAGTTTCAAGTAAGTAAAAAGGGATTATTATTCAATTTATTCATAAGTTGGTCCGATTGGTGACGAGGATACCTGGGTTATTCTTCAGAAATATGTCTGCGGTCACCTTATTCCTCTGGCCCTTTTCATACTAAATGTATGGAGACAGAGGAATAAGTCGTAGACATACCTATTTCTGAAGAATAACCCACCTACATAGGTAATCGTCAAAATAGTCAGCCAAGATGGTCTGACGAATTAAGTAGTTAAGGTCGCCCGCCGGACGACGATGGAGGCAAAAAGCGTACGACTTTCCGTTATGGAAGTCTTTGGGGGACACCATGTACCTACATGTACGTTCAATAGTAGACGTCTCCGTGTTGAAATTATGATGATGCGTCAGCCAAGCTTCACGTTGGTTACTGAAAATTACGGTATCATACTGACGCGGTGAAGTACCTCAATGAGAGACAAGACAGCTGATAGAGCCACTCATTATTTTAACAAAACGGGACTTAATCGCGTAAAAACATGATATTATTCCTTCAGTTTTCATTATACATGTATGATCTAAGTACCTACTTAAAGAAAACAATACTGTTGTGTGGTTTTGAACCTCATTATCGGCCGTCATAAAAGAGAAGCGTGCTTCATACATAGATAAAGACTTACCTGACTATCTGAGAAAAGAACGAACATATGCGAAGGCAGCTGGAACGTCATTTTTCTATTATTGCAGTCGTAATCTATTGGGATTAGGGACTGGACCGCTGCTGCAGACGCTACCACTCTTGGCAGAGTGGCGAAAAATAGAGAAGACTTTCGCTTGATGATCGCCGACATCCGTTAGGATATGGCACACTGAAGAAGAAGATTCTATGGTTTATGGAGATAGAGTTGATAATCAATTGAACTTTACAATATAGTTATTTTGTGGTTTACAAACAATCGCATCGTACACAACGAAAACCGAACAACTATACCGTCCCGTTTTGTTAAAATAATTAGTGAAAATTGTGTAATTTACTGTAGACCTAATAAAAAAATGTCTCTTCCCAACAGTGACGTCACGAACGACAACTCCAGAACCTGGTAGGATGGGGAGGCGATCAGGAGAGGAGGCGCGGCCAGTCGTGCGACTAGTCGCCGTGAACAAGTCGTCGGTCGACAATGCGCCACGGCCAATGCTAGGTATGTATTAGCGGCGGATTCAGGTTTTTGGTTTCGGAGAGGCTTGACCTCACTGAGTAGACAAGCGCAAAATGTGTCACTAAAGTGAAAAGAGTGATATAATTCTTTAGCTCTCAAATAGGTATATGTATTACTCTTTATTTATATGTCTCATCATCGATATATCAGGGGAGGGTGCAGTTTTCATCATGATCAATGTAGGTCCTGCAAGGCCCCGCGAGGCAATAGCGGCTATATTAATTCGATTTCAACTTTTTCAGAGGTGTATCAGAACAGACCACCTCCTGAAAAAATCGTGCTGGAGAAACCTGCAACGCCTATTGTGCTGTTGGAAACTGAAAGGTTGGTATTGATGGGTGAAAAGCGAGAGGAAAATTAAGGCAATCTTTGATAACCGACTTCAAAAAAGTAGGATGTTTTCGATTCGTCGGAATCTTATTTACAAGGAAAGATACCCAACTGTCCGGCTCCGATTTGTGCAGTCTAAAATAACAGACACGTATTTTTTTTAGCTGTCCATTCGCAACCTACTTATTGGGACACACTTATCTTATCTCCGAAGTACTGAAAAGTGACTAAACAACTTCTACAGAAAAAAAGTCAAGCAAGTTGCTAGTTAATTACTGGTTTGATATTATGTTTGAGAACATGAAAAAATAATGGGCACGGATTTCGTTATATTAAGTTTTTTTTACGAATTTTATACCCATGCAGTAATGACTGATGTATCATTTATCAAAATCGGGTGTGTCATTGAGTGAGTAGTTACAACTGTTACGAGCAGACATAGAAACGGACATACATACAGGTCAAACACATAACCCTCCTTTCGAGCTTCGCCGCAGTCGGGTAATTACTCTTGTATTTTACTGCGCAGCCCACCACCGGAGCCCGAACTGTTACCGCACGAGAGGGACATCGCGAAAAAACTCATCGGGCGCTTCCGACGCTCCAAGAACAACACGATGACTACTACAAGTGTACCGTTCCTGAGACCAATCAAAGCAACCCGTTTGGAGCCCATTACCATCAGTCCAGACCGTCCTGATCGGAATGACGGTAGCCGGACATTGTAAACTGAATACTGGTAATAAACAACTGAAACAGCATTTGTAATTTTATATTGAGGGCTCTCCATGTGATGTATAACACCCAAAATGCAAATGAACATAACGGAAAATGTATAAGCAATCAAAATGCACGTAGGTACATAACCAAATTATTATACTACTAGTAGCATTATATTCTATATTCTACGTATCGTATTGTACCTACATATTGCATGATGTACAATTCAGTCGGAACCATATTGAGGTGATATACGATCGGACAAGAACATCACTCATTCCTATAGAAGTAGGCATAAATAATTATTAGTAAGATTTACCCTACGCTTATCTGTTTCTGAAATTACAACATCGTGACGCGTGAAGAAATAAGTATTTATTAGGTACTTGGCCACGTGAGTCGAATCCAAAAGTCGATTATTTTAGGAACGAAATACTTACGCATTATGCAATATCTTTACCTACTTATTACTAAATCATTTCTATTCAGCGGCGGATTAAGCCAGCGCGGGGCCTATAGCATTTCTTCAGAAGGATTTTCCGATACTGGGGTCCACGTCCACGTACAAATATATCGAGGTAGAAGAAAAAAGTGTATGTATCTCGCGTTCTAAAAAGAAGTGGCGGCGACTTACTTTGTACGCTGTTCCCGATCCGTTAATTTCAGTTGCCGTCAATAGGTATTATTATCAGATTTGAATAGGTGATAATAATGGTATAATTAATTGTTGAAATACCACCAAATGAAATGGAAAATTTCTGTTTTCCATTACTAAATTACACCTTCGGCGTCAAACTCCAAGCGAAAAACGTTTTACACGCTTGGTTCCCATACAAATTGACGAACTATTTCCTTCTGTCTCGATATACTGTGTTTACGTCCCTAGATAAAGTTCGGTCGCCCAGGCCCCAAGCACATATACAATTATATGTATAATAGCTTGACCTGACCGGCCCCCGCTAGCACGATACCTACCATTTATTGCCGATGCAATCCTTCCCGTCAGTGGGGTTATTCCCACCTGTTACCACCAATTTGTTACCAGTGGTAACAGATGGGAATTTTTTTCCCATCTTTCACCACTGGTAACAGATGGGAATTTAAATTCCCATCTGTTACCACTAAAATAAATGGTGGTAACAAATGGGAATTTTATTCCCAGTAGTTACCACCAATTTTTTTAGCTTATTTAATGCTATTGATGAAGTCTGGAGATATATGTACATACATACTTACACCTGTATCCCATTTGGGCAGGCAGAGACGACAGACTACGATTCCTACACAACTCGTCGTTTTTGCCTTTAAAAAATGTTTAATTCATAACTATGGGTTTATTCACATTTTTTACTTTATAACTTTAAAAGAATATTTCATTCGAAAACATTTCACACAGCTCACTAATAGCTCTGTAAAATTAATCGTTTTTGAGATAGGTATGAGGCTTCAAAGCCAGATATTTGAGCTAACAAAACTCATCTAAATGAAACGTGATTCTGTCACAAATATTGGCATTGGCAGCGGCCGTAGCCTACATACAAATCTTAACGAATGTTGGAAATAACATCCCTTAGCTGTCGCTGGTGCCACGAAAAAAAAGTGATAGTACCTATAATATAAGTTAACCTGCGCAGCAGGTGGCTTGTATGGAAGTTTCTTTGGAGTGGGCTTCTGCGCAGCTTTAGAATGGTGAAATCAGCAGCCGAGAAAAAAATATCATCCACTCTAGGTACTTCTTATGATACTGAGGAAATATCCGTCATTTCCACCTGATCATTTCTTGCGAAATATCAATTCAGTCATTCCTAATTCTTTAACACTTTCACTGTCAAGAACGCCCCTAGCGAGTTCTCAGTAACTTTGCTCACATGTCACCCGACTCCCGAGGGGAGTTCGTACTATACAATTATAGATGGCCAAAGGCAATGTCATCCGACTCCTCTAGCGAGTTCTTACGAAACGGCCGATTTTTCAGGGTTGTCACTATATCTCGTTTTTTGAGGATTAGTTATTAATCTTCTATTCTGTTTATATCAGTAACATATAAAAATGCATTAATAAGGTTTTTAGGAACGTCGTTACTTTAAAACTTTGATAAACCACAGGCCGGCTAGCGCGAAGATCGCGCATTTCGATTTTTTTATATTAGATAAAAGAGCTTGTTCGGACTGATCATCAAATCCAAGCCGAAACAGCTGCCTGTAGAAAGTTTTTCGTTTTTTTTACAGTATTTTACTCATATGACGAAGGCGCGCACCAAAAAAGGATTACAATGAAAAGTAATTTTACTGATTTCAACATTCATCCCCAAAAGGGGTAAAATTGGGGTACCTAGCAAGTTAGTATTGGGAGCATATTTTTAGGGTTCCGTAGTCATTAGGAACCCTTATAGTTTCGTCTGTCCGTCCGTCCGCGGTTTATCTCAGTGATTGTTAAGAGTAGAAAGCTGCAATTTGGTACAAGTATGTGTATTTGTCATGCCGAGAGAACCCATACACATGAAGTGGGGGTGAATTTTTTTTTCGCTTCAATCCTGTTGTGTGGGGTGTCGGATAGGTCTTTAAAAAACAATAGGGGTCTTCAAACATCATTTTGTGATAGAAGTAACATTTTCGTAAATAATTACTCCGAAAGTTAAAAAATGAGCGTCCCCCCCCCCCCCCTTTAACTTTTGAACCGCTGATCAAAAAATTATGAAAAAAATCACAATAGTGAGGCTTAAAAAACACTTTCAATGAAAACTATATTGAACAAATTTGGTTCAGCCGTTTTTGAGATATAGCTGAAAAACTTCTCGTCAAGAACGACGTAAGTGCCCGTGAAAAAGACGTAAGTGCTCACGCTCTTTGCTATTTAATTAAACGTAGAGCACTTTTTTGAATGAATAGCTACGGAACCCTACACTGAGCATGGCCCGACATGCTCTTGGCCGGTTTTAAAAAGCTAAGGACTTTGCAAATACATTACACCTATTAAAAAATGAAAAAGGTGATTTCAGCATTTTTCATAATTAATCCTCTTAGAGGGTGTAATTGGAGTTAAGATATAGCATACTTTTTAAATTTGCATAATATATATTATTATAGACTACTCACTACAAACCAGAAATGGTCTCCTTCTGAAATCTACATATACTTTTTATCCTTCTGCGCGGACGAAGTCGTGAGCATAAGCCAGTAAAATATATGTGTGCGTGTGGATTGAGTGAGCACCCTTCTGAAATAAAAAAAAACATCCTGTTCATTTAGTAAAAGTTCTAAAACAATTGTAAAACTAAATCTCTGTATTTGTAAAAAGATAAATCAAAAGATATAAGCTTTAACGTGTGCTCACTCAGTTCTCACAAACTACCAACGAAATCAGGGAATGTATTCATTTAACAAATAATATTTATATACGAATTTTTAGTAAAACCTGTGCTAACTTACCTTTTTAATTTGTAGATCACCTAGTAACGTATTTAAGATTTTACAAATAATTTCTTATGCTCACTCAATCCGCACACTTTCGAAAACCCGATTTCTGATGAAAAAACTGAAGATTTAATCTGCTATATATGTGTATAGTTTAGTAAAACTAATCTGGGAATTTGTAAAATACAAAACGAACCACTAACGTGGCAGGTTTTTGGATAATAAATGTTTGTTAATGCTCACTCAGTCCACACGTTACAAGTAAGTTAAAAATGTAAATATCTCAATATTTGTAGTATTACATAAACTATAAATTACTTCAGCTTTTAGTAAAAATTTTTACTAAATATCCACCATCTAATATTTTATATTCGTTGTCTGTTTTTAAAGATATTCAATTGCAATTTTTCTAATGTAAGTAGATCGATTAGGTTGACCACACTTTATTATATTATGGTCATATCCAAAATACAGTTCATTTAAAAAATATATGAGATCAAAAAGGTTACTACCCCTGGTACGTCACTTTGACATTGAAAGATGTTTTATTTTAATTTTTTGATCTCGGATTAAAGCTTTTACAGTAAATGAAAGGTAATAATTACGGATCAGGTAACTCTTAATTGTAATAAGTATGTACTAACCTAATCAAAACAACTGTTTACTTTAAAATTTAATTCATGGATATACCATAATATAATAAAGTGTGGTCAACCTAATCGATCTACTTACATTAGAAAAATTGCAATTGAATATCTTTAAAAACAGACAACGAATATAAAATATTAGATGGTGGATATTTAGTAAAAATTTTTACTAAAAGCTGAAGTAATTTATAGTTTATGTAATACTACAAATATTGAGATATTTACATTTTTAACTTACTTGTAACGTGTGGACTGAGTGAGCATTAACAAACATTTATTATCCAAAAACCTGCCACGTTAGTGGTTCGTTTTGTATTTTACAAATTCCCAGATTAGTTTTACTAAACTATACACATATATAGCAGATTAAATCTTCAGTTTTTTCATCAGAAATCGGGTTTTCGAAAGTGTGCGGATTGAGTGAGCATAAGAAATTATTTGTAAAATTTTAAATACGTTACTAGGTGATCTACAAATTATAAAGGTAAGTTAGCACAGGTTTTACTAAAATTCGTATATAAATATTATTTGTTAAATGAATACATTCCCTGATTTCGTTGGTAGTTTGTGAGAACTGAGTGAGCACACGTTAAAGCTTATATCTTTTGATTTATCTTTTTACAAATACAGAGATTTAGTTTTACAATTGTTTTAGAACTTTTACTAAATGAACAGGATGTTTTTTTTTATTTCAGAAGGGTGCTCACTCAATCCACACGCACACAAAATATATTATTGTTACCACTAAAGATTTTTTTCCCACTAGTTACCACCAATTGTTTTAGTGGTAACAGATGGGAAAAAAAATCCCACTTGTTACCACTAAACCGCTTAGTGGTAACTAGTGGGAATTTTTTTCCCATCTGTTACCACTGGTAACAACTTGGTGGTAAAAGGTGGGAATAACCCCGTCAGTGCGGTTAGGTATTTGATATTCGACCAAGTCGCACGAAGCGATTCGCGTCTACCTTCTCATGAGGACACCGAGAGTGGAACGGCCTTCCGTTGAGCTTTATTCCCTAAAATACAATCTGGATCTCAGTCGAGAATGAATAGGCACTATTATCTAGGAACACATGTTCCATCTTCGTCTTGACCGAGTCAGAGACCGAGGGAAATGTTTGCCCATTATGCATTTAAAACTCCGTTCCAGACTGTTGGTTCCACTAGTGGGTCCAGCAGGATTTTCAAGTACTCACGGACCCATTTACGTAGTGGAACCAACAATATTAGTTTTAGGAAGTCTGGCCATATTAGACTTCAATCTCGATGGTTTAAACTCTTTCCTAGCTGTACCATTAATGGTACTATAGCTTGGCAACTTCGTTGGTGACACTCACATGTGTGCTTTTTGTTATGTGCAGCCCTAACTACTTACACAAGTTACCGCCAACACGAACGGCGACCGACGGAGGCAGCCTCCGCACAACAGAAGTGGAGATATAAATATTTGCCAATCCTAATAGCCTCATCCTTATAATGTTTCGGTCCTCGAGTACTTGGAAATCCTGCGGGACCCACTAGTGGAACCTAGCAGTCCGGAGGGAAAAAATTGTCTTTGTCGTACTATGCTAATGGAAATAAAAACGAAATTAACGGTAAAATAAACTTTAATTCCTCAATTTAATATAATACGCAACAATAAATTAATGATAAACAATATTATTCTGGAAACTCATATATATTACACATAATATAGAAGGCACACTTAGCTGACCATTTGTAAACGTCTACAAATGTGTTCTAATACTATATACTGGAAATATTTTGATTCTTTACATAAAGCTTAATGTGGACACCGCATTTTTTATTTATAATTATTGATACGGTGAGCAATTACATTGAAAAATCAAATGCGACCCACTGCAGTTGAAGTGAGTTTGCCGCGCGACCCGTCAATGAATAGCCAATGGGAGCGTGCATCTGTAACGCGGCGCAGTGTACGCGTGTCCTCATTGGCTGTAAACATCGCGCGCGAAACATGCGGCGGTCATCATAGCCGTGCTGCGTCTGTTTTACCGGTTTGTCTCGGTAAGGCTGCGGCTCCACTGAGGCGGAGACGAGCGGAGCGGAGAGGAGACGTGTAGGGTCGACCAATCACATTAGTTGAAATCCACATCTCGTCAATGTCAATGAAAACAGCGAACACTAATGTGATTGGTTGATCCCTACAAATGTCTTCGTTCCGCTCGTTTTAGACATAAGAACAGAGACGCTGGTACAGTCAAGTATAAAAATAGGGTGCATACAAATGCTCGAAAACACGTCCGAATACACTTTCTGCAGTGGCAATAAGACCTTCGCACCCTATTTATGAAACAATGCATTCGATGCATGTTTTTGCACTTGACTGTACGACGGCTTCAGCTGCAGTGGATTGGATGGCATTAGATTTTTCAATGCGCTTGCTCACCATATCAATAATAAGTTACTCGGCTACAAATGTGTCATACTGAGCAAAAGGTACAAACGAACACACTGTTAACAGTGTTAACTGACCACCCCTAGTCTTTAACACGTTGCAATAAATAATAATAATATTTCAGGTCATGTGAAATTAAATGTCAAAAATGCATATGTATGTTATAAAGTTTACATTCGTTTACAAATGTAGGTATAATTAACAGTGTTGTCGATCGTACCACTTATCTAGTTGCCAATAGGTAGTAAGTGACTACTTTACCAGAGCCGAAATTTTAACACGTTCACTGTCCCCATATAAAATTATCGGACGATCTCACAACTCCTGTGCAATCAGTATGGAGAAGTGACTCCATAGTGGAAGCATGGGCTCCTGAAAAATACCTACAACACCCCACATAGGGGAAACCGGGAGAGGGAACGTGTTGAAATCCTTTCCTAAACAACAAAGGCTTTGTATACCCTGCGACCAAAGTATACATATACGTTTGCCACCTTATTCCGTCGCAGTTAAGTTTCTGTAAAATGGCGCAGTTCATTCTATATAACTTTAGACTCAGTGCCATAAAGTACCGGCGAAAAATTAAAGGTGACCTAAGGTGAGGTGTCAAAGCCTTAACTTAGGTCACCTTTAATTGAAGGGATGTTTACAAAAACTACATAACTAGATTGGTTGATACTTCAGATAAACAGTTTTATTGACAGTTGGTTGTAAACATCCCTTCAATTGTTCGATGTACTTGGTCTTTGTATCAATAACCGACTTCAAATGAATCCCTCGTGCCCAACATATTTTTCATTTCCAGTATACCACATTTTCAAAATACCACATTCCCGATTCATCAGATTCCTATCTTTTCCCATTCGCGTTAGACTAGATCAGGGGTCTCCAAACTACGGCCCGCGAGCCATTCCAATCCGGCCCGCTGAAAGAAAGCGGGAGAACCCATGGTCGCTCTCCAATGAAAGGACGCCAGCGGCCGAGAAAAGACTATACCTATGTGACTTATCCACGGTCGACCATGTCGTGTGGCCCGCGCAACATTTTAAAAGGTGCAGTGTGGCGCCCTAGATTATAAATAATCGGGGAACAAACCTACATAAAAATTGCTCTTTGTTTTGAAGTCGGTTAAGACTGGAAACTTATTTCTAATAAGAAATGAACGAGAAACTAAGAAACATGCCAAAATCGCTATATGTGTGCCTATGATATTTGAAGAGTTCCCTTGATTTCTCTTTGATCCCATCATCAGATCCTGATTTGGTTCCAATGGGACCACCTCGGAAGTCTACCCTTTCAAACAAAAAAATAATTTTCCAAATCGGTCCAGCCGTCTTCAAGTAATCGGGTAACAAAGACACAAAAAAAAACATACAGACGAATTGAGAACCGTCCTTCTTTTGGAAGTCGGTTAAAAAATAAAAAAGAGGCCAAAAAGAGGTTTTATTTTAAATAAATAAAAATACATATGGCAACATCACAGCAAAAGGATTAATCAGTCTTGATACTTGGCAGTGACCTTCCCGTTTGATAAGTATATATCAGTCGGGTTGCGATTTGTGCAAGACTGACCCGGCCGGATATTATATACACAGACCGACAGGTGGGAAAAAATCTATGGGCCCTGGAGCGGAACTACCTTCAATCATTTAATTAACTCATTCTACTTAAAGTTACATTATTTTATTTTTTAAAAAAACAAAACTGAATTCAAAGATTTTTTTTTTAAATTCTCTTAGTCTTTGTTGGAATTGATGGTAAAATAAAATTAATGATAGATTTCACGATCTTTTTTACTTGTAAGACCAAATGTTTTTTAGAGAGATTTTATCTTGACCTGTCCTATCGATTAGTAGAATAAAATAGTGAGTTCTTATTTTTTGAATTTTTAACTGGTTCGATTCCCGGGTGAGACAAGTGAATTTTAAAAATAAAGGAATGTTTCCTTTCTGTAAAATGAGCTAACTAAAGGATTTAAGGTAGTTCTCCTCCAGGGCCCATTGATTTTTTCCACCCTGTATACATTTTTAAATAAAACCTTTTTTCGAACTCTGCATATTTAGCTTAGACGGACTATTTAAATTGGAGAATGTGATATATTGAGAATCTAACATTTGAAAATCTGGTATTTTGAGATTGCGGTATATTGGGCACGAGGAAAACTATTTCTATTCAATTAAACATGCAATAGGTACCTACTATAAAAATACCTAAATCACTATACCTATGCCAATCATATTTGAAGGGTTCTTTCCATTTCTCAAAGATTCCATCATCAGATCCTGGTCAAAAGCGCCACTTGACTAGCCGCTTTCGAGTGCTCAGGGAACAAACATTAAAAAATTGACGAACTAGAACCTCCTGTAGGCGTATGATATGATGCTACGCTTTGTCGCGCGATAAATAAATGATAAAGCATCCGTCACGTTCTGACAATGTGTATGAGAGTGACGGATGCTTTATTATTTATTTATCGCGCGACAGAGCGTAGCATCATAAACCTACTGTTTTTGAAGTCGGTTAATTGCATGACGGACCCAAGTGGCAGTGGTACCTTTTGCTCGGACCGTCCCATTAGCTGTTACTCTAGCTTGCTATATCTTGACAAGTTCCGGGTAACGAGTGGGTCTGGAGTGCGGCTAGTGTCCGGCGTCCGGCGGTCCGCTCCAGCGGCTTGAAACAATCATTTTGGAATGACCTTCGACTCTGCTGAAAATAAAACCGCCCGTTGACTATTACAATCAGAGTTCAAATTCTTGGCGTCATTACTCTCAAGAATGTGGTCATGACTCCAAATATTTAATAAATTGATTTCTTACCTGAAATTAGATTTCAAAAGACGGCAAAATATTAGAAAATGGTAGGTAGTCCGAGCCTACAGGGAAATACATAGTTAAAAATGCGACCAGGCAAGCAAGAGTGATTAGAAACGCAGGTAGAATATCCCATTTATTTATCACCGCCTTGCTAATAACTAAATATCAGATGAGAATTTAATTAATTATAATCTTTGGAGTCATGTCCACATTATTACGAATAATGACGCCAAGAATATGATCAGATTATAATATACGTTTGTAAATGGTAAGAACTTAAATCGTTAATTATTTTATTAGCAAAGAAGTGGCAATTACGTTATAGGCCTTCCTCTACTATTAAATAAGTATATTTATTGTAATCATACCTCGAGAACAAATAAAACAGGTACGCTTTGTATAGAAATTCCGGACAAGCAGTTGTCATTATCACCATCACTTCAACCTGCTGTACATCAATTCACTGCTGATCGGTCACCCCAAAGACTTCCACACACCGAACGGTCGTACGTTTTTTGCCTCCATCGACGTCCAGCGACCTTAATCAGGTCTTCAGATTATCTTGTGCGGGGCCGACCCGCGCGACAAACTAAGGTGACCAACAGCTAGAGTTACCAAATTCAAGTGGCAATGGGTTGGGCATATAGCTAGAAGAACGGATGGCCGATGGGGGGTACAGGTTCTCGAATGAAGACAACCGGAAGACGCAAGCAAAGAGTACTCCGCTTTATTTGATCTCGATTTAATGTTACAATTTAGAGCTGGTTATACCTACTATATTTACAATGATTTTTATTATACGAGCGAGCACAATGATGATCAAGTGCTAGCTATAAGTATGCGAGCCTACATTATAATCTCAGTTCCACGAAAAAATATGAGGTGTAGGTACTTGTTTTAGACTGGTTAGGTAAAAATTTTCAAAGATTTGTAGTTTAATTTTTTTTTCGATAGGCCTTGTTTGTGAAGGTCCAGAAAATATCGCTATTGCATTTGTATTCCCTGTAATTTTTCCAAAATATTGTTCTAAAACCCGATTTGACACTTGAAAACAAGGGAAGCCAAAATGTCGCGTGTGTAGGTATATGCATGAGGTCTGTGGTGTGTCGACTGACAAGTGTAATTTGCACATATCCAAAACATTTAATGATTCGGTTTAGGTATTTGTGTGGTCGGTATTATTTGATCTTTATGCTGGCCTTTAATAAAATGGGACGGAAGCAACTGAAGCAACTACATCAAAATGAGTTCGTGCGCGGAGACTAGAATTTGCGAGATGGCTATGATCCTTGAATATTTTCAGGCAAGCGATAAGCACAACATTGCTGAAATGAGAGGTGTTAAAGCATTGATGTTCGTACTCGTCATAAGCATAAAGTTTGCGATTACTGTATAAGTAGCTATAGCTTGGCAACTTCGTTGGTGACACTCACATGTGTGCTTTTAGTTATGTACAGCTGTAACTACTTAAACAAGTTACCGCCAACACGAATGGCGACCGACGGAGGCAGCCGTTCGTGTTTGCGGTAACTTGTGTAAGTAGTTACGGCTGCACATAACAAAAAGCACACGTGAGTGTCACCAACAAAGTTGCCAAGCTATAGGTAAATACCTATCAAACTTCTCGTATAATAATTTACATAATATGTATTTAGGGACTTTTTTTCGGTATTTTCTAGATCGTCGGGAACTATCGAAAAAATATATATATTACACATCTTTGAAAAACTTTACTTACCCAATTGTATAGAACCGACGGGTTAGGCTCGTAAAACACATTTTCCCGAAATGTGCACTTTCTGTAAAGGTGCATTTTCTTAGAATGATCACTTTCCCGGAAAGTACACTTTCTTTAAAAGTTAACTTCCCAATATGTACACTTTTACAGAATGTGCACTTTCTGTAAAGGTGCATTTTCATAAAATGATTACTTTCCCGAAAAGTACATTTTCTCTAGAAGTTCACTTCCCGATACTAAAGAAAATCCTAGAAATTTCCTAGAAAGTAAATTTTAGGGGTGATGGTATTATAGTCCCATTTAGACCATGCCACAACTTGCATGCAATTTTAAATACAATGCGTCGTTTGATACATGATTTTGGGATAGTGCACTATTTGAAAAAGTGCACATTTCGGGAAAGTTTCCAATTTGGGAAAGTATACATTTTGGAAAAGTGCACTATTAGAAAAAGTGCACATTTCGGGAAAGTTTCCAATTTGGGAAAGTATACATTTTGGGAGTGCACATTATGCGGAAAGTGCACCTTTACAGAAAGTGTACATTTCGGGAAAGTGTGTTTTACGAGCCGAACCCGAACCGACAAATTCTGATAATTTAAGAAACGAAATAGCACTAAATAAATTCACACTTTTAAATGTGCCCTTGCGACCTACTTACAGAATTAAAGTATTTTAAGGGTATGCGCGCCTACAATAAAAAATATCGAAAAGTACAGATATTTTACAACCGATATCTTACAACCACGCAACTAATTAAAACCGAGTTATTGTAAGATGTCGTTCGTAGTATAATATTTGCACTTTTCGATATTTTTATGGTAGACTGACCTTATTTCATAATTCGGACTATTTTCTTTCCGGCCATCTGACACCCACACCTCTTAGGCATTGGTGTAATCAGGAATCGAACCCGATGAACTCCATAGACGCTTACTGCGTTGTTTCCTGGGCCTACACTCCGAAAGTCTTCGTTGGAAGTTTTTATCGTGATGTTTCTTTCGCTCTCTTGTTATAAAATATTTGAGTGAGCGGGACGAGATATGAACTTCGAACGAAGCCATCCCCAGTATAGAGCCTGGAGTTAGTATCAGATACGTGTTTTTTCTCAACAATGCTTTAGTGATCAATTGCCTTGAAAGAGTTGCGAGAGATGGCACGATTCGAATGCAGTGTGTAACGTCTAGTAGATTTGTGTCGATACATATCAAAAACGCCTAAGGCCAAGGATTTATGTTCAGCACCGGCCTTAACCGCACTGAATTCAATTCACGCCTTTTTAGTATCATATTTTTATTGGATTTGTTCCTATGGCGCCTGCTAGGTCGGCTGCTAGGATCGCCCCTCGCTAAGCTGGCCTGTTTGTGTCTTTTCAAAATAAACTTTAAAACTGGAGGACTAAGGCGATTATGATTCGTGTCGACACATTATATATTTGCCAAGGACACCACCGATGCAGGATGCAGCGATGGGTCTCTAAACCTTGCAATTTTGCCACCAACATGTCGTACGAGGGTGATTCTTGAAGGACCTCATTTGCTTTGCCACAAATATTCAGAAGATTCAATCTCATTAGAATGACAGATTTGGTTAATTTGTATAGCTTGGCCGGCCGGAGCTACATAATAACCAAAAATGCCATTCTAAAGAAGTGGGATCTTCTGAATATTCGCCAATATGCGTGCACAGGGGTATGATAATTGTCAAGAATGACCCACGATCTGTCACAAAAACAGACTGATTGCAAAGTGAAGGCATACATTCTCCATACATTCAACTGCGTTTCCGACCGACCGCAACATGTCGGCTGATAAATGGCTTGGTGTGTAGCTTACAGAATGTTTGTTTAGCAGCGGGGGCAATCAAAAACCTGCTACTGTTAAAATGTTTATTGATTATTTGAACCGATACAAACGGGACACCCAGTAACATAACGCGAGCTAAAATACATAAACAATATTCCCTAGTCTTAACGTATATAAAAATAAAAACTTACGAGGGCTAATTCTTAATTAAAATTCATACTAATGCGGCTACTGGAATCGACGCGGTATAAAACAGTTTTAACATTTCAAAATGGCCGCGGGAAGTTACGGTTCGTCCGCGAAGTTCTCAGTTACACAGGGTTTTTGTAAATGGTTATTTTTACGAGTGTTTCAACCGCTGTGGCCATTCTCAGGGGTGCTTTTGAACCCGATATATGCATGGAATTTTCGGTAATTTGGTAGAACTTTTCGGCATCTACAAAATAACCGAAAGTTTCAATAACAATGCAACCATTCAGTGGGGCAGTTAGGAAGGTCCCGGTGCAAATATGGGCCAAACTGATTACGTTGTATGGTACCAGAAAAAATCTAAATTTCAGTTTAAAGTATGGTGTAGTCCTAAGTTCGGACAGGTTTGAATTGACCCGGTGTACTGGAGACCGACAGCTACGCCAGTGGGCAGTGCTAACAGCATTTAAACCGCTCTCATTTTCCTAATCGTATCACGAACCATTCCTCTGTAAGTTCTCTTTATAACCTCTATAGAATAATTGAAAATGTTAATCCCAACCTCCAGGGAAATGGCTGATAATCCCACCAGGAAAATAAGAGCCGATGAAATGTTGTCAGAACTGCGACCATTGAAACCAGGGCGGTTGAAACGCTCGTACGTCAAAACATGGGACATAAGAGAAACGATCGCGTTCGGACATTTAAAACTGTAACATACCGGCAAATCCCCATTCTACAATACATTGGTTATGCTGCTGTTCGTATCTGCGTGCTGCTTTAACTATACTAGCACTGAAGTATTAGCAAGTCAATAGAACTGTGTAAGTAGCATTACTAGCGTAGCGTATAAAGATTACAGTTAAATATGATCTTTTAATACATTACTCCAAATTCGATTACGTACTTTCGGGCACTTGTCCAATCTTAACGTCTTATTTAGTAAACACATTTATCACCTAAAAACGCACTCATTTTGGATAAAACAGCAAGAGACACGATTTTTGATATAATATTACAATACTTTGTCTGTGCTTGCTTTAAGTCAAAATGGTTATTAAACGCAAAATAAGTTCATTTTAATGTATTTCTAAATAGGAAATGAAGATTGGTCAAGGATTACATACACAATTCTAAGAAGTTATGATTAACTATACATAATTTAAATACATTCAACCGGGAATGTCGCTCTCTGCCCTTAGTAAGGTGTAGACTGAATGTGATGCTTAAAGTAATAAGTCTGTAATACCAAGGGCACTTCGTAGTCGCAACAGTCCAATCGACCGATTAATTTCTAGCCAAAATGAGCAGTGTTACTTACTATGATGATAGGACGTAATACTCGTGATTACGCATTCGCTTTAATGGACATTTGTACAACCATTCGCTAATATAATATTAAGAAGATTAGTGATACTTTTTGATTCGCAAAGGCAAAAGGCACGCACCTCAAGTGGCAATAACTTCTGTTTCGGGCTAACCACATTACGTCAACCTCTTTGTCACATTTCCATCTCTTTTACATTGGCCGCCACATTTGGCTGGGTCTCCCCCTATGCGTGGCGTAATAAATGGCGGACTCCCTATCGCTTAATCCCGCACGCTTTCTATTACGAATCAAAAGCGACACCAAGCTTCTAAAACAGTTTAGGTCAATATAGAGCAAACGCGTAACACTCGTATTCTCTAGCGCGCTCGCTTTATCGCCGTCCTTTTCTAGCAAATGTTATATGACCGCAATGGAAGATAACGAGCTTGAAGCCGAATTACGCACGGACGAAGCGGGCGAAACTTGCGTCTTTAATGTACTTTATCTTGCTACGTTTGTAAAAATAGCACCTAGGTTATATGGTTTTTTAAGATCATACAAACGGGGCCTATGCTGTGAAGCTTCTTGTTCGAAGTTCGTATCCTGCTGTCCCCGCTCACTCAAATATTTTACAGAAAGAGAGCGAGAGGGATAGCACAATACGGACTACGAACGAAAGCATTCAGAGTATACGCCCAGGCTCGCCCCGGTTTATCGCACGTACTTACGCAGTTATTGCACTATTACCAACATTATCTAGAACACGCCGACTTCCCATACCGGTAATGTTAGTACAGGCAATACCGGGATCCCGGTATTTCCCATACTAATATACCGGTATTAAAAACTAAAGCTAAACTAGCGCAACGAGGACCAAAATTATACAAAACAGAAGTGCATACATAGGATTAACAACAACATTACGTGTATTATTAAAAATATTTTGTATAGTATTAGTATCTATAAAGGCATTTGGGGGTCTATTCTGGGTGCTATAAAACTCGAGTCTAGCCGATATATAAATTCGAGAATAGTCCCAGGTTTGTATAGTGAGATTCAATAGAAAAGGACAAACAAGTAAACAAACGGATTTACCTTCATTACTTCGTAATCACGCACTTTTTAAGAACGAACATAGTCTTATCAACAATTTATATACATAAACCTTGTATTTTCATTCATTTTTAATTAAAATATCCATTAATTATTCATATTTCAGTAAAAACAAACTTAGTCAATACCATTTTTCTATATGTCAAATGTTACTCAAATTTTTTTACTCATCTAAAATGTAAAAATCTATAATGTCTTTGGATTCGTAGTGATGGGAATGTCCGTTCTTTAAAAATGTATTACTTTTTATTAACAATGACATTTTGATATCGATTAGTATTTCGGAAAGATTATTTTTTAATTATAGATTTTGGCAATGAATGCCATATCCAATAAATATATATAGGAAAACCCAACTACGAAAAAGGCTAAAACAAGATCCTTGCGTTTTTACTCGTCTGATTACAACCGCCAAAAGAAGTGACAAATTATGTGAGCCTGGTACAGGGCTGCGCCGCCCCTGTGTGCGAAGTGTGCAGCGCACACAGGCGCCAAGGTGATAGGGGCGCCGGAAGTCGAAACACGACGACAATAAAGAGGAACTGCTGCATAGGTTTCGCACAAAGGCGGGCAGCCAAGGGCAGCAATGGCCTGGTGAAATCATACTCATCCATCACATCAACTCTTGACCATCATCTTGACATTTCGGACAAGCCGTGACGTTAATGGTTGTGAAAAGACTGGCGAGGCGGGTGTCAACATCTTCTAGCCGCGCGTGTTTTCCGAACTACCCGCACTTGGCCTTGATTTTACATACGGCGCTATAATCCTCCTTTCTGCTTTGTCGTCGTCTGGTATAAGGCCATAGCTATCTATGGCCTTAATTAAAAAATAACCATAACTGACAAGAAGTGACAAAGATTAAAGAAACGTTTATTCGCATTATTCTGGTCTTCCGATTTTGTTAGAAATACGACTTTGCTTTCCCATTTCTTGACTTCGAAAAACATTGTTTTTTGGCTGGACTTTTACTACTGGATAGCAACAATTTGGCTCTGTAATTTACGGACTGTGCTTTCCCTTAAAAATATTGTTGAAAAGGTACCGGTAAAGGTAAAGGTAAAATAGCACGTAACTTTAAAAACTGCGTTATTAGGGTTCCGTACCCAAAGGGTGCCAACGGAAGCCTATCATCAAGCCTCCGCTGTCCGTCCGTCATAGGGCTCTAGCTTTTGAACCGTAAAAGAAAAAGACTTAAAATTTTCACAGAATGTGTATTTCTGTTGTCAACAAAAGATAATAAAATAAAAACAAGAATTCGTTAGGGTAGTTAATAATAATTTCATGAATGTCAAATGGATTGATTAATTAATGTTATACCTTTCTCATCACTATTTCACAGTAAATTCATAGACAATAGATCCAAATTGTCAGTCAACATATTTGTTATTGTTTTTGTTCAGTTCTATCGAATCTCACTATATTCGTAAACAGAAAGCGCATCGTCTTTTTCGTACTTCCTTTAAACAACTGTAGAGTGAAAGAGATGACACAATCGTTAGTTTCGTCACTATAGTATAAGTAAGGGTTTGGTGAGACGCTATAACCTTCAGATAAAAAGATATCTATAAGCTTTTCGGCCCCCAGAATGACGGAAATAATGGAGATTGTTCTCTTTTTCATAGTAAATGTATATGTACAATTAAGCCCAGGAAAGATATGTACATATAACGTATACAGAACTTTGAGCCCAACCACACCATTTGCTCCATTATTATCCTAACGTCTATTTGTCCACCCTGGTATAACAGAACCTAGTCTCGTGCGTACTTCAAATCATATATCCGATCGTAATATTAAAATGAACAACTGGCTTGGTGTAAGTTATCCTTATCGGTTATGGAGCTTTTACGGGCCAGCTGGCTAGCACTACTGGCCGAGACTTGGCGTTGTCACGCGACAAAGCATTAAGTATCAAATTCAAAGAAAACCCCGAGGGTATTCAGCGCTGGATCTACAACTTTTCCAAGCCGGGGCAGAAATTTGATGGGCAAGGACTAGGATATGAGCGCCGACGGCCAATTTCACGGCGGCGGCGGCGTGGCCTTGTGCCTTAATATTTTTATTGAAGCTTGATATGTAAGAAAAAATTAGGAAAACAATATTTTGATACCAAAGTAAGCAGCATTTTATTCTAATAAACAAACGTAGAACATAAACAACCGTAATTGTTAATTTTCGAATTCACACTTAAAATTGTGTGTGGAAGATTTTTCATATTTTGTATGTGAATATCTTTTACTTTACTTGCGTTGTAAACATCAACAGTCGATTAAATACTCGAGGCGAATGAGCGAGCAAACACGGGTGGGCTACGGGTACGAGCGAGAAAGCAAGCCGCAATTCGTTGCGCCGGCGCGGCGCTCATATCTAGCAAGCACTACTTTCTCAGCTCCATAACTTTTATGCTCTACGCGGCGGCAGATGTAGACCTCATCATAATATAAAAGGTTTACATACACCGTGGGCCAGTACAACCCGACCAACTTTAACCACGTATTCCTGATGGTATTACAAGTAAATAATGTTATATCAACATAGGTCGAATTTTGTCATTTTACATTAATAGTCTTATGGAACAAAACAAATCAATAAATTCAGTCCCTCGTTATAAACATGTCCTTACTGGAGGAAAAGTTATTAAAAAGGAAAAAAAAAGCTAAAATGGAAACGAAAGGTCAACATTTTGGCTTTGTAATCGCTTACCATCTAATACTGCGAAAGTCAATCAGTAAAAGTATCTTAGTCACATTTATTAGGGCTTGTTACACACTTGGGAGTTTTTATTTTAAAATTATGAATATCTCGGAAAGTAAGCGTTAATCGACTATACGTCACATAAAAATACGGGCCCACGGTGTAGTCATTCATGCAGTTCATTTCATTCAATATCGTGTTGAATACATGTCACGTTCCACGGGTAAAGGTACCATTGTGCTAAGTGTGGAGTAATGTATATTCTAATAATTTGCACATAAGCAAAGCAAATTTGCTTCTTTAAGGCCATATTATTGAGTCATTTAAAAAAAAAATTGTACATAGTTAAGGGCCTAATAAAAACAAAATCGCGATCGCTTTCTCTGTGTTACGAAAGTTAGGCATACAAACTATATGGGTAACTTTCGTAACACAGAGGTAGCCTATTAATAGGCTTAAAATTAAAAAAAATAGGTAAACGAATGTTACCTACGTCTCATTGTTTACGAAATATAGAATTAGAAAACCTCTAAAGTTTTACACATTTTCAATTGTCCGAAATTAAAAGCGGCCATAAGGTACCTTTTCCCGTACCCCCCCAAGTACGCACAGATAAAGCACATTTATTCGTCTATAAAGTAACTATTGACCGTTTTTTCTCGCTTTCCCACTCATGCATAACTAACAGAGCTTGAAATCCAAGCAATTAAAACATCAAAACGCGAAACGAACACTCGCATATCAGGCCCAAGCGCGATATCGTTTATCGTACGTAAAAACATTCGTCGCTCTGGGATGTATGTATACTTCGTGGAATATAAGGAGAGCTGAAGGCATAAAGGTGATTCGTATCGTCCGGTTCTCTATGAGAGGATTAACAATAGAAATTACACCAAAATAGGTTTTAGTAAGTTTCGTTTTACTTTGACTTGTAAAATAACATGAGAAGCCAAAAAATTCATCTATTGAATTAGAATCTCACGAAAGTAACATTTTAATTACTCAAATTATAGATTTTTTGGCTTTTTGACACATGTTATTTTACGTAGACAACATGTATCAAGGTATAAAATACATTAATTACCATAAAAATTGATATCGTTAAAGTGGATTATTTCCCCTTTTTAGTCATGCATCATGGATTCGTATGTCGCACTTATATATATAATTACTTTTATTTATTGCAGAATTAGAACATTAGTCCACGGCAATTAATTCAGGTGCATTTAGAAATTTCATAAAAGTGTACCCGTTTTCACTGCTCCCCGGTGACTATAAGGCTAATAATGAGTAATACATATTAGTGATGTAACGAATATTCGTGTTCACGAATATTCGCAAGATTTTCAATATTCGCATTTGTATTCGCAGAAATCGTTGCTTATTCGCAACGATTTTTAAATATTTTTGGTACATTTTAGATCCTAAAATTAATGGAAAAGAAAAAAATACGGCTAAGTTCGAGTCGCATTTCAAACCTATTAATGAGTAATTAAAAACTTTAGCTAAAGAAATTTTTCTAAAAACTTCATTACTTATTTTATTGCAAAACTGAATTTGAGTTAATCGTAACTGAAAACTAATTATAAAATTTTATAACCAATATTCGTATTCGCATTCGCGAATATCAACGTCGATTATTCGTATTCGCATTCGCGAATGATCAAAAACCGATATTCGTTACATCCCTAATACATATGCATTAAAATATTATCGAGTATTTCGTTAGCAGTTACAGCAGCAGCAGTTGAGCTACCGATGTACTCTAGTCAAGGGTAGTTCAAATTGTGAACCATTTCACTGTAGATTCAGTTTAGTATTTTCGATTGTTTTGTAGATGCCTAGACATCTAAAAAAAACTGAAAATGTTCATACGAACTTACAGGGAAATTAACTCTTAGAACTGCCCTTGCGGCTTACCAGTTTCTAGAACATAAAAACGATCTCGAAATAACCTCGTATTTAATAATACAAGAAATTAAGGAGGAATTATATCTTAGGAGTGATGTGTAGTTTATTCAGATATAATTTCTATTTCATATTTTTTTTATTTTAGATAGCATTTTTATTATTTTCGAAAATACAGCTGGACAAGTCGTATGTTATGTTATGATGATGACGATCCTTATTGGGAGATATATAATTTGATTTATTTGATGTTAATTTAATAGTTTAATTGTTTTGCGACTGTGTTTCTGACATGGTATATTTTTATTGTGATTACTTATATTATATTTTTATTTTTATTTTGACGATCATAGTATAAAATCATGTAAATTGACATTGTGTAATTTATACTGTATTTTTATATTATGAAATAAATAAATCAAATCAAATCAAGTTGGCAACATAACAACTTCGTTTGCTTACAAATGGCAACATTTAGGTACACCGGTCCGTGACATCTGAAGTGACCAATTGGTATGGTATGTAGTGCGAATGTGACAGGTAACGAATGCTCTGTCACACGACAAGCGAGATCGTCAGTTGTTCTATCCCGGCTAATTGAAAGAGACAGATTCGCTTTACCAATGCATTTGGTCTGGGTTTTGTAAGTTCTTTGAGTGCATTTACGTGTAATGAGCATTTGGCGTCGAATATTCGAGTGGTGTGGATGTTGAGCAGAGCGTTATAAAGCCTGCACGTTTACAAATGCTCGCGAGTGAATGCTCTCAGTGGGGATGCTCCTTTATAGTATCGAGCCCAAATGTCGGCACACAACAATAAATATTGCATGTTAAATGTATACACATATCGCCTTGATAGATCACGTATTATACTGGTGTTCCCTTCCTAGTGACACTAGCCTACGCCATACGTTACTTCAAATGTAGTTAAAGATATTTATTGCTATTTAGGACGTTTGACATTACAACGATGATCGATGCCACAGAAATGACGCGATTATATAACTAGATTACATTTTTTTCATATGAAACATAAATAAAACTTGGAGCATACTGCGTTAATACTTATACAGTTAAAAGAATAATATAAAAATAAATTATTACATAAATAAAAATATATCAAATCGGCTTCACGAACACAATTGGTTAAAATGACGCACATTCTTAAAACAATTATCACAGTAAAACTTCCCCAATATCGAATGTAATATGTCGCGACTGAGCACAGCACCGCACTACAACTGTATACTGCATGATAGGTCAACTACGCCGCCATAACGGTTTCTGATTGCCTGGCGGTGTCGCCAACGGACGCTTCGGCGCTTCTTATTGGCTGATAACAGTGACGTATGCAAGTGCCACGTAGAAGGGAATATCTGAGTTTGCTTTGTGTATTTAATTATTTTTAACTGACGCTATCTTTGTAAATTATAGTGACACAGCCCACGCGTTTACTTATTCATGTACCCGTGTCACGCCAGGCGTTCTCTGCATTAGACCTGTATTGTTCACCTTAAGATATTGTGTTGACAACGCGGTTTCCTTTAATAGGAAAGTCTAGGGCTGTCAAATACGGCGTAGACTGCCCGACTTGATGGCTCGACAAGACGTTACACACGACAATATGATCGTTAGACATAGCAGTCTAAAAAGTACTATTTCATTAGTGTAACATTGATTGAACACGAGGGACGTTCTTTGTCTTTGACTCTTTGTCGGAGGCCATCTCTCTAATTAATTAATTAATGTAAATACAGCTCCGAGATTTGTAGAGATCAGATACTACCCGACCAAGTCTAACCACCGGATACTTCGGTAATTTTGTACAGCTTAAACTATGTAAGGGACAACAAATGTATCTACGGCCTTGCTACGTTACTGATTGGACTATATATAGGAATCTAGCTATGTGTGAAGCCAGTGGGCGAGCCTAAGACGTTAGGGCTCTGTCTAAGGGTACGCTTTCACTGACGCTGAGTTAGACGGAACGGATCATAAGTTGACCAATAACACTAATATTTCTCGAGTGGAGATGTCGAGCAATGGTTTGGTCAACTCTCGGTCCGTTCGGCTTCGCTCCGCGCCAGTGAAAACGCACCCTAATAAACTGAATGCGGTGAAAAGGACGACACTACAATATGCACTATATGTAGTAGTGATGTCCTTAGGAATATGAGTTCGTTATTAATAACCAAAAGGAACATTGAAGGCCCTTTACTAACATGTCTAACAACATACTAAACTAAAATACAATCCACTCTACCCCAAAGTGCTCGGTAATTTAATAACGAAGCCAGCCCGATTTACTCATAACATAGCCATTTATAATTATGACAGAAAGTTATTTCCCGTGTCTGATGATCACGATTTGTAGATAAAAACCTCAAGGGTCTTGCGTGACAGAAAGCCTTTGATCACGATTATCATCAATAGGCGACAGATTCAAGTCATTAATTATCTTTAGCTCTATCGACGGCACTGATATTAACCCTGGCTTCACGCGTACAATATTAAAAAGTAATCTTCGTACCTTTTAGAGCAATCGTTGTGCCGAGCACAGCCGTCCTGAGCAAAATGCGTTCATCGTTGTTATGCCCGCCCAAGGCTGACTATCCATCATACCTGTGCGAGTTACCGAAGGCATTGGTATATTTCTCCTCGCACAGCTCTGGTAGATACTCAGACTTATGGTCATTTCTGTGGCCATTACGCGACCAAACTACAACGCTCTTTTCCTCGGGACAACTAGGGACGAAACACAGCAGGCGCCGAGGCAAGTTACCTTGCATACAAAAAGCGGTTATCTCCATGCCTGCTTCATCTTGGAGTGAGTCCGGCGCCCGCGATGTCTCGTCCTTTAGGGTTGTCAGAGAGAGCCCTGGTTTGTTGGACAGTAGTATGGGCGTCAACGAGCGCGCAGGCGCCGCGCGGCGCGCCCCTAGCGTTTACCGTTGTTGTAGGAGAGGCAGCGCAGGGGAGCTTTGAAGTTGGCCGCCGCTTGCTGTTGGATCTGGTACGCGAGCGGGTGGATCTTGAAGCCGTATAAACTGGGAACAAAAAGTGGCATTCAGTCATTTTACCACAGATTAACACATTCATTGCCAAGAACCCGTCTATATTGGCAAGAACATATCAACAAAATTACGGGAAGAGTAAGAAAAATGATATATATATTTAAAACTCTTCGACATGTCTGCGACAAAGCACTTTTAATATCAGTATACTATGCTTTATGTCAGTCAATAATAAGTTATTGCATTACTATCTGGGGCGGTGCAACGAAAACAGCTATGCTTAAACTAGAAAGAGCACAAAGGGTGGTGCTTAAAGTTATGACATTCAGGAACTATCATCATTCGACGACATTACTATATCGTGACACCGCAGTTCTAAACGTGCGCCAACTATTCATAAAACAATTACTTCTTGTACAACATAAAAATCCGCCAGACTACGCAGCCACGCGAAGAAGACAGGATATTATCTACTCTATCCCAGTACATAATACTAAATTTGCTAAACGGTTTATAAATGTCCTTGGACCTGGAATATATAACAAAATAAGCAAAATAATCAGTTTAAGGCTACTTACCTCACATTCATGCAAAATAACGTTAGAAAAACACTTAAAACTATTAGACTATCAAGATACAGAAATTCTTTTAAAATGAGTTAATGGCTAATACACACACACACACACATTCAACACACACTATAGAAAATAGATAATAACGTACGGTTAATTTAAGTTAAAAAGAAATAATATAAGTGTAATTTGAAGTTTATTCGAAGACTGATGTGTAAATTTTGCGTATACTACTTGTTTACAAGTTAAAAGCAACTAGCTCGTAAAGGGGTTTAGTCAAGTTTGCACCTCGTTTGCAGGCGACGTTATAGAAATGAGGTGCATACTTAACTCAACCAGCTATTAGCCTCGACGAAACCTTTCGATATCCACCCGCAGTGAACATCTCCGTTCACTGATCCACCCGCAATACATGTCGGATATTATTTTGCTAATTATTCTAAGTAATTCTATTCATGACATAAGTTCCTGGATGTTGTTAAAGTTTGTTACATAATAACGAGGATAGTGAATCCAGTTCCACCGTGATACGGTTTTATACTAGTACGGGGAACTCAAGACACTTACACTCAAATTAAGTACTTTATGCCACACTTGGTCATAAGGTGCCTTTTTTCCGAAGGGGCCGCTTTCTGGCCAAGTGTGGACATGAAATGCTGTACACAACACGGGAGGTAATGTGGAGAGCCCTCGATCGCGTGCTTGCGTCCCTCGCCTACGGCTCGGGCCGCAAACATCTGCGATCTCAGCCTTTCTTTGTATTGCCACCCTAGTTGTGTAATATAATATACTATCAATACCTGTAACACCTAACAAATGTAAGTAGCTAGTCTCTAAGTTCGTTCAAAATAAATTTTATATTATATTTATATTTATATAGGGTTCATTTTGTATTAGATATGAGCGCCGCGCCGACACAACTAATAGTGGGTTGCTTTCTGGCTCGCATTCGTAGCCCGCCCGCGTTTGCTCGCTCAGTCGCGTCGAGTATTTAGTCGAGAGAACGTATTTTCGTTTATATCGACTATTATTGAAGTTTATAACGCAAGTAAAAGATATTCACATAACAACTATGAAACATCTTCCACGACACACACACGCACAATTTGAGGTGTGAAAATTAAAAATGATCATTAACGGTTATTTATATTCTCGGTTCGTAAATGGAATAAAATACAGCTTACTTTGGTATCAAAATACGGTTTACCTAATTTTTTCTTACAAATCAAGTTTCTATAAAAATATTTAGAGAAAATTTTCGGTCCACGCACGCCGCCGCCGCCGTGAAATTGGCCGTCGGCGCTCATATCTATTTTGTATCGAAATTTGGGAACTTGGCACTGAATGAATGTGACCATATGGAAGGGCAGTCACAAACTTCAAGGTTATTTATTATGCTTCTATCAAAAAAGAACGTCGTGTGTAATTAAGCTAGTGCAAATCCAAAATGACTTTGGTGTCTATGTCGCAGCTTAGTTAGCCATTTGTTTAACTACTTAGCGTTTTCACTAAATTATGACCCGCCAGCAGGTCGACGAAGCCCCGCTGCGCGGGGCTTCTATTTCTGCTCTGAAGGACACAGGCTGACTAACAAACCTAACCTAAAATAAGGAGTGTGTTTAATGAAAAGGCTAGGCAGTTAACCAAATCGCTAACTAAACCAGTTGGCTGCGAGATCTACGCAATAAGTAACTCACCGCGGCACGAACTGGACCGTGGCCCTCTTGGGCCGGTACTCCGGATGCACCATGAACACCATGTGCGGGAAGCCGGTGCCGAAGTACGCGCCGTCCGTGTGGTGGTGGCGCGACGACTTCGGCGTGTATACGTCCATGCACTTCGGGCAGTACACCTTCACCATGGCTTCTCCGGGCACATCCGACAAGCCTGCGCACAAACTCAATGGTCAAACTAACTCCCAGTTCACTTTTAACTTCAGGAATTCAACAATAAAGTCAAATCTACAGAGCTCGCGATGTTTTGGCCAAATAACTGTAGAACTCGCATATTCTATATTACGTCCCACTGCTGGGCACAGGCCTGCTCTCACAGATAGAGAGTGATTCATTTCATGTTTGTTTAACCCTCTATAACTCCATCGGAAAAAAAAAACTACTAAGAGCGTAAGTCTTTGCCTAGCCATATGTATCAAAATTAGTGTGTCCGTCATAGTTAATCTACACTATATAGTTTTTGTGCTTCTTTCTGAATCGTTCTCGGAACTAGAGTATATGATACGCACACTGACTACAGGCAGCAAATAGGGAGACAGGACTCGCAATAAAATTCAATAAAACAAAATTAATGACTGACTGACACTGACCATCGAAGATACTGAAATGGAATATGTTCAACATTACATTTATCTTGGTAAACAAGTTTCTTTCGACAGAGATAACAACGAACAGGAAGTTGACAGAAGAATCAAGATCACTTGGAATACAATTTTGGAGCCACAAAGAAATACTAAAAAGCAAAATGATAAATAATAAACTAAAAATGAAAATCCTGGACACATGTCTACTTCCATGCCTCACATACGCGGCCCAAACCTGGAAATTTACAGTCAGAACAAATAATAAAATTAGAACATGCCAGAGAGGCATGGAACGAAGCATGACAAATCACAAAGAATCAGACATGACATAATCAGACATCAAACAAAAATAATAGACGCACCCACGTAGGCAAAGCTGCAAAAATGGAGATAGGCAGGACATGTAGCCAGGATGCAAGACAACAGATGGACTAACATAGTTACATCATGGACAGGACCGCCAGGGAAACCAAAGAGAGGTAGACCCTACATGCGATGGTCAGACGAAATTGAGTTGCTGGCACAAATTGGACACAAGAGGCACAGGATAGAGACAACTGGATCACTCTGGAGGAGGCCTTCACCTGAGGTTAGATATATTATAACAATACACGAGAACACACAATACATAATATTATTATTTTAGTATTGAAAAAGGCTTGGTTGTCAGTACATGAATCAGATGACAACTGCAACTGCCCTAGCAGTATTTTTTTTTTCCTCAAAAGGTACATCGCGCGCTTGTATGTGTGCGCACCGTGAACAAATGCACTACAAGCAAAGATTTAAGAATGCGTAAGAATGCTCCAGTATGGATCGTAATACGTGTTGCGCGCTCCTAAACGGCCGAAGTTGGATTACTAGTCCGTCTTTATATTTTGACTCAGTGATAAAGAAATTAAAAGAGAAGAAGAAGAATTGATATTGATTACAATAAACAAATATTTGTTAAGTACAAGGCAGCACTTACCGAGTGGCAGCATGGGATGGGTCTCGCAGTAAACTCTGGGACAGTGACCAAAGTCACCAGCTTGGAATTTTTCCAACATTTGGCCGATACCTCTGTTGAGAAAACCATTATTTAGGTATAGATTATATATATATATATATATATACATGCAATGCCAAAATCATAACCTCTTTTTTACTTTGCCAGTCAGGTAAAAAAAACAAGTCACAAACAGCATAAAAATAACCAAAAACAGAACATTTTTTCTGTAAGAAAAAAATGTTTACTGTTCATTTTAGCAGGCTCCTATTTCTACTAAAAGTATTGTTGACATTGTTATTCAAATTGTGTAATTTGCATCAAAGTTATTAAAACAGTTAGTATATAGGTATGTATTTGGTTTAGTTTTACTTATTCAATCAAGATTACAAGGAAATATGAGTGACATCTGCAGCATACAATATGTAAATAATATTATAACAATATTATCTTATGAGGTGAGTAGATAACATAAAGATATTATCTTATGAGGTCATAAAAAAACCCAATTATTTAGCAATGAGTGGCTAGTCAGTTATTAAGAGTTTCTTAAATTACACCATCAAACCAAAGGCCTCTTGAAAGAACTTGCAACCGGTCCCATGCCGGTTTGATCAGGCACTGTAACACTTTAATATAACTCACTCACCGGTTGGTCAAGATGTAGCGTGCATGAATCAACCCATACAGTATCTCCGATGCCTGCTCCACGAGGTCTGACTGGTTAGGGTTATCATCCAAATCATCATCTGTACAACACATTAAAGTATTACCATACGGTTTGATTGGCACATTGGGTTTTTATAGCTTTCTTAGTTGTATATCGGCATATTTGATGTCACATTTATTTTCGAACAGAAGAATAGAGGTTTAGAAACTTTGATTACTAAAATAAATAACAACAAAAGATACCACTTTGCCATACGTCAATAAGGACGTTTTTAAATTACATCAGCAGTAGGTTATTTGACAACTATGTATAAAATTTCTCACCAGGCTCAAGGTCCAGGATCATATCCAGGGCTTGTCTGTAGTGGGGCACCTGCTCATTCAGCCCCGTTAGGTTGAATTTATCATTGATATAGTCCTCGTCCACCTAAAATAGTGTAAAAACGATCAATAAGGGCATTATCTTAATGTACTAATTATGTTATTCAATTCACTCACCTCGCAAAAGAATTCGTTCCCCCGGAGCCCACAGAACCATGAAATCCATGATACCTCCTCCGAACTACTCATTTTCCTGAAACACACGAATATTCAGTGTCTTCGATGATACTTGCACACAAAACCAACGCCTTACTGGCCACACTTCATCAAATACGCATTCCTATGATTGCAACGATGACTTCAACTATTTGACGCTAATTTTTACTTTAATTGACTACAAAAAGATTCTAGCGCGACTTACTTGGTCGTATTTGGCGGTTTTTAACGCGTTTAACGGGGAATTAAAGCCGAGAAACCTCACCTTTTGGTACCTTGATTAGCCACGCTTGACGATTTCCTCAGAAGGAGCGGGAGGGAGGGACGCATTCCGTTCATTCAGTAAATTTGTGCAGCGATCCGGATATCCTAAATTGTCTATGCCTGAATACAACACAGATACAGTAGGATTGGTATAGATAGCATTCTTCAATAAAATGGAACTGTACAACATAATACTAGTTGGTAATACAAATCATAAAAATAATACGTAAGATTAGGATTTCGAAATCAATATCATTGAGTAAAAAAAAATTTTTTTATTGGTGAAATTACTACCAAACGGGTGATTGACCTTATGGCTTCCTCACGTGTAGCCATTTTACTACCACCTTGTCAAAGTATAAAGACAATGGGAGACGATAATAGACAGCCAAAATAAAGTCCGGCCCAAAAATGTACAGCCCCGATAATCCGCGGATTATCGGGTCGGGCTTTATCGGGTCGAGCTTTATTTATAGCCCTGTACAGATAATGCTTGGCCCGATATTTCGAAGCCACGCTTGGCACAGGGTGATAATGTGCAGCCCAATAATTGGTGACCAGTAATTCGAACCCAATGGCTTCAAGATATCGGACCGAGCCGAGCATTATCTGTACAGGCTGATAAAGCTCGACCCGGCAGGGCTCGGAACCGGTATTTGTAGGGCTCAATCATGTATTTAAGTAATGATTTCGTATTATAGGATTGTCCGGTTAAAAAATGGAATAATAAACCAAAGAACGATAAGAACGGAAAAAATACCGGTATTTTTGTATGGACAAAATACCGGTATCCGACCACTGTGACCTGATAATGCCCGGCCCGATAATTAGAAGCTAAAAACCCAGGGCTCGGAACCCTATTTTTGCTCCATACAAAAATACCGGTATTCTTTCCGTTCTTATCGTTCTTTGAATATTGGGCTTTTTCGGAGTTTTTGCAAAATACCGGTTTCGAGCCCTGCAAAAATCAGAGATAGTTATTTTTTTTTAGGTTAAGTTTGTTAGGCAGCTTGAGTCCTGTAGAGCAGAAATAGAGGCCCGCAGCAGGGCTTCGTCGACTTGCTGGCGGGTCATAGTTGTTTAGAAAGAACACCAATTATCGAGTTGTACATTATCGGGCCGGGGAATATCGGGCTGGGCATTATCGGTACAGGCTGATAATTGGAGTCCCTGAATCAGAAGCAATGTACACCATTTATTGGATTGCGTATTATCGGGCTGGGCATTATTTGGCCGCGCTTTATCGGGCTAAACAAGCGTGGTTCAGGGCGATAATTGGAAGCCACGTTTTGCACAGGGTGATAAAGCCTGGCCCGATAATCCACGACCATTTTTAGGGTCGCAGGGTGGGGGCTGTACAATACGGGGCCGGGCATTAATCAGACTCAAGACAAACAAGCAGTCCAACTTCACACAGACGCACGGTCGTGCCTTTGTGTGAGTGCGATCCATAGTGGAGCATTGTTACGCATTCCTAAATCTTTGCTTGTAGTGCGTTCGTACACGGCGCGCAAAAATTACGCTATTATACTGTGACCTTATATTTGCATAATTATGTGGAATGCGATTGTAATTTTTGCTATTTTCGAACGCTTCCAAATATTTTCTCGTAGAAAGTTTAATCTATTTTGTCTATGGACGAGGTGAATGAATGTACAATAGAAAGGAATGAAAATAATAAACGGTCAATCTGTCTCATGTCAAAAAGGCGAATATCAAGATTATCAAGCGAACTTAGCGAACATCGTCACTACTTTGAAATTTTTTTTATCAGTTTTCCATGTATTCGTTTATTTACGTATTGAACTAACTAATAAAAATACATCTTGTATGAGTTGTATGCTTCACAAACGTGCACAAAATAAATCGACGGTGTAGTAAGTAATTGAAGGCATGTTTACTTTACAAAAACACCAACTGTACGGGATGTGATTTTACAGGAGATCAATAAAACTAAATAACTCTTTAAGTATTACTTATTAGAGCTTCACATTATATAGATAATGTAGAAAAATGACCACAAGTTAAAGACTACTCCATTAATTATTTTAGCAATCTTAGTTTTTTAAATCATTAAAATAGCTTTGTCACTTATGCCGTTATTGAAAAAAAAAATGAATTATGTTGTATTTGTAAAGAAAATCAATAGTTTTTATAGAAATTAAGGTCCAATCAATCCATTTTTATTGATTTTGGATAATTGGAATCATCATAGGACAATATGTTTTTCTGCAATTCTAGCACCTTCGAGGCCTAAGAGAATGAAACTAATAAAAGTTGCATTTGCAAAAAATGACAGTTATGTTGTTTTTGTAAATATACCTTCAATTGATAGCGATCAATTACTACACCACGAATAATAAAAGAAATAATTTTAATAGCAATTCCAAAATTGTTAATTGTCTATCTAGATTAATTTCTCAAATCTATCCTCAGTATCTATCTCTCTCGTATATCTAGATTAATTTCAGGTTTTTTTAGTAATGATTTTAACAGGCAAAAAAATACCGTTAATAATTAATAACTGGCCAAGAGCATGTCAGACCATGCTCAGTGTAGTGTTCCATAGCCGTAACTGTAAGGTAAAAAATACGATGTAAAAAAGTACAACAACAAAAGAGCGTATCTTCATAGCAATTACGTCCTTTTGTTGAGAAGCGCAGTTTATTGGCAATAACTTAAAAACGGTTAATCCGATCTTGTTGAAAATAATTTTCCTTGAAAGCATTAATTAAGCGTTACCTTCGTGATTTTTTTCATATTTTTCGGACACACGGTTTAGAAGATAGAGGGAGGGGGGGGGGACACAATTTTCACAACTTTCGGAGCTATTATTTCCAAAGGTATTAACTTAATCAAAAACATTACTTAAGAACCTTAAAATGTTTTTGAAAGAGCTGTCGAACTATGTAGGTACCACACGTTGATATTTTCTGAAAAAAAAATCTAGCTTCTGTAACGTGTATGGAGTGCCCCCCCTAAAAATATTTATTTTAATTATTTAACTACCAAACTAAGTAGCGGCTCATACAAGACACCTATATTCCAAATTTCATCAATATCCATCATGTAGTTTTTGAGTAAAATGCCTGTGACATACGGACAGACGGACATGACGAAACTATAAGGGTTCCGTTTTTGCCATTTTGGCTACGGAACCCTAAAAACGAAGTAACATATTTACCATTGACGTGCAAGCGGTTCAACTGGTGCTTTTTTTTAGCAGCAGGAGGTTTATATTTCAAATTAAGGCACTAGTCCCACCAGCGGCGACCAACGAGCAGCGAGTAGCGATTGGCGAGTTTTTTCTTCGCGGGCGAGTGAATTCTCTTAGAAAATTTACTCGCCGGCAGTGTGAACAGCCAGCGATGAACTATTAATGTATGTGTCTCTTTTACTAATACAGGATCCTTATCTTTTGTTCGTTTCTTGGGCGAGAAAATCGCCGATAGCTAATCGCTTTCTCGCTCTCGGTGGGACCAGTGCCTATAGATGGCTTGCCATCAGTTTACCATTTATAACTTACAATTACAAACAACAAACGAAGCCTATTTATGTTTGGCATCATAGCGATGGTGAAATGAATGCAAATATGTATATGCCATACCTGGCCATAAAGTGGCCCTTTACGGCCTAGGTTCCTAAACTTTTTTGATTTGATGATTAAAATCTTTCAGCGCCCCCCGACAATTTTTTTTTACGACGGGGGGGGGGGTCCCTTATTATCCCGTAGTAATTTCAAGTGAAGCTAAAGGCCCGAAGCGTCCCAGGTCGTCTTACGCAAACCATATATCCGTCACATTTTCGCGACCCCGAAGGGCGATCTTCAGGCTGCGAAGTCGAAGGCTGAGCTCCTATACAAGCGTTCTATATACCACAGTTATTACAGCGCATTTTCTAATAGTAACGGCTGCGGAACCCTACGCTGAGCATGGTCCGACATGCTGTTGGCCAGTTATTTTTAGAGTATCATTTTATAATCTTTGATGGCAGAAAATTGAGTTTTTCGTACAGTATTGGAAACACATTTGATGATCAATTTTGATTAATTGATATAATGGGAAATACCCTACAAAAACTTCATAATATTGTATCCTACATCCTACCTTTTTGCATAGAAGATGTCACGAGGAGACGTACTATGGGCACACAAATTATTTTATTCCGCTTTCTACCACTGGACGGCCTGAGAGCTCGCGATACAAAACGGTACTGCGACGTCAGACCTGACTTTTTATTATAAATATAAACCTACTTTGTTTCTTTGACGAAGGCCGAAAAGGGCTTCCTTTTCTTGCAAACTACCGTCGGTCCTCGAGAAGTTCTTGGCATTGGTATGCAATCGAAAATAATTTAAAGAACTTTTTGTTGATGTTTCTATGGCTTCTTCAAGCACAGTACAACCAGTAGTCTAACTCCGTCCGGAAAATTACGCAGCACCACGAACTATGCCTGCTGTCATAGTCATAGCGTATCGACGTGTGCGCCGCGAAGCGCTCTTTTTACTACGCACACATTCAATTAGGTTGCCAACCGTACTATAGAATATACTGTTGTACTATATTTTGACTTTGTGTATTCGATAATCCTACAACAAGTAGTAGGTATACTGTGTGTGAAGCTCTGCATTGGCGCGGCTGGGTATCGATCTCGCTATAGAAGCCCGTTCTACGTGGGGTAAGCACGCGCGGCTACGAGGCGTATACGCCACCACTAGGGAATGCAACCCGGGTACCCGAAAATCCTGTTAACCGACTTGGTTTAGAATCGGGTAAAACCCGGGTATTTTGACTCAGAACCCGGTTTACATAATATAAATAAAATCTAATAATTAATAAAAAATATGCACGTATCGTTTTATTTAAAATTATTTCAAAGATAATAAATAAAATCTAACGTCGGCTGAACACCACATGCTTGCTCATCTTACTTAACATGGCCGGTAATGCTGGCACGTTAATTGTAGGTAAGGTAATGCAACCCGGGTACCCGGATAACCGAATTTATTTAGAGTAATACCCGGGTTTCTAATTTGACCGGGTATTGCATTCCCTAGCCACCACTAGCACGCAGCGCTGCAGTCGAGTTTCCATCGCACAGCCGCGCGGCTGTTGCACTGGAGTCGCGCTACTCGTACTTTTTTTTTATACAATGGAAGGCTACGCGCTCAGGAAAAATCCTCATGGACGACTGGGAATTGTCGGACTCTTACCGACTAAAACCTAAGAACCCGTCCTTACAACTGGGAGGCTGCGCGTCATTGGTATCCGACCAAGGTCTTTGATTTATCCACATCATCGCATGCAGCGTCCCAATTTTACAAACAATTCCGCGGACAGAAGGTCCTCGCCTTTTTTTATTTACAATGGCGTTGATGGAAATGGGGAGTTATGAGCTTATGTGGTTTCCTACTCTCTGCAGGCTCCCATTCCCATCAACTTGCTACTCGAACTTAATAAGTATCGATACCCAGCCGCGCTGCAGCAGGACTCAGAAGCGCCACTGAAGCACCTCTATGTAAAAGCGCTCTTAAGGGCCAGGAAGGTTCATTTGAGCCCTACCCAAAATAAAGATTGGTTGTTGTTGAGATTGCAGTTCCAACCTAATTTAACCTACTTTTTTTTACATCGGTTTACCATCATAATCCATTTTTCAAAAAACATTATGGTAATCTTATTCGACTAAAAGTATTTCTGCGCGAAACATTTTATGCGAAGTGTATTTTGTAAGGGTATCATTTAATCGATCAGCAAAATATTCATATTTTGGTCAGCAGAAATATGTATTTGGTCAGCCAAAATAGCTAGTTGGCAAGCAACTTATGGTAAGCAAACATTTATAAATCAGGCTGCAATTAATGATATACTGATCTGCTCTAAATTATTTTGGTCAGCAAATTAAATATTTGAGCTGCATTAAGCGATCTACGGTAAATCAAATTTTGGTAAGCAATCAGTAGGTAAGCAAAATATTTCATTTTGTTCATCAAAAAAAAGGGGGCAATAAAACCTAACTGGGCGCAACTATTCTGCCGCCAATCGTGTGCGCATTTTGTCATTCGGTAATTGTCAGCTGTCAAGTAGCAGGTGTCACTGTGATATATACAGGGTGTCACTGTGATATATACAGGGTGTCACTGTGATATATACAGGGTGTCACTGTGTTATATACAGGGTGTAACTGTGATAGATACAGGATGTAACTGTGATATATACAGGGTGTCACTGTGATAGATACAGAGTGATACTGTGATATATACAGGGTGTCACTGTGATAGATACAGGACAGGATGTCACTGTGATATATACAGGGTGTCACTGTGATTTATACATAGTGTCACTGTGTTATATACAGGGTGTCACTGTAATGTATACAGGGTGTCACTGTGATGGGCTCATATAAAATTGGTATTTCGATTTTTTATACATCTCATAATGTTTAGAAGTTATATTATTTATTCACAACGTGTATCGTTTCGTTTTTAGGGTCAGCAAAAAAAATAACCCTAACCTACCTATTTTTGGGAGCCGTTTCGTTTTAGGGTCATCAAAAAAAAATAACCCTAACCTACCTATTTTTGGGAGCTGTTTCGTTTTTAGAGTGACACCCTGTATACATTACAGTGACACCCTGTATATAACACAGTGACACCCTGTATATATCACAGTGACATCCTGTATCTATCACAGTGACACCCTGTATATAACATAGTCACACCCTGTCTATATCACAGTGACACCCTGTATATTTCAATTAAACTGCTTACAGACATGTTTTCTCTGCTGACAGTGACATCCTGTATCTATCACAGTGACACCCTGTATATAACACAATGGCACCCTGTATATATCACAATGACATTCTGTATATATCACAGTAACATCCTGTATACATTACAGTGACACCCTGTATACATATAACACAGTGACACCCTGTATATATCACAGTGACATTCTGTATCTATCACAGTGACACCCTGTATACATTACAGTGACACCCTGTATATAGCACAGTGACACCCTGTATATATCACAGTGACATCCTGTATCTATCACAGTGACACCCTGTATATAACACAGTGACACCCTGTATATATCACAGTGATACCCAGTATATATCACAGTGACACCCTGTATATCTCAATTAAACTCTCTGCTGACCAATTGTAAAATCTTGCTACCCAAGTAATTATTTTGCAGCTCGACTGTTTATTAGGCAGCCAAATGATAAAAAAAGCAGATTAATATTGGTTAAAATGTTAACCGTTTTTAAACTGTTTGCTGAACAAGAGTTGCCGCCCGATTTTATTTATTGCGAGCCAAATCTTTGTATGCTGCCCAAATGATTTAACTGCTTATTTTTTTTTGCGGATCAATTTTAATAACGGCTGACCAAAAATTTACTTTCCATTTTGTAATATCAATTTTATACCAGACAGGGTGGCCACTTTCTGGAAAACCGGGAAAACCGGGAAATGTCAGGGAATTTCACTAGTCATGGAAAAGTCAGGGAATTGTCAGGGAAATTTATTGAAGGTCAGGGAATAAAAAATGAGACTATGATTTGCGAATATATCGTATAAATACATATGAAATACATACGTACGCTAGCTTGACGGGCCGGTACGCGTACACCGTGAACAGGCCTTATATTTTGAAAAGTTTAAGGGTACTATTTTTGTCAATTAGGTAGGTATTTCGTGGGTACTATTTATTGTCAGCATCAGATTTTGGATATCTTTACGGTGTACGCCATCTTGACGGTCACCCGCTGCCCTCTCTTCGCGCCTGTCGTATATCACCAGTGATCGGAATAGGTAGAGTATATTTACCTAAACTTCGAAGAACATAGTCGAAAAGTGGAGACTCCCTTACGACTAATTTTTAATTTTTTTCCCGGGACTTAAGTCCCGGAATCTTACTAAAAATTTATATTATTGGTATTCTTTCGCATATTTCTCGAACATTCTCAGTATAGCTGTCTCTTTCTAATAGCGCTGTCTCTTTCACTCCTTCGATAAATTTCGCCATATATATTTTTTTTATTGCTATAGACTGGCAAACAGGCAGACGGCCCACCTGATGGAAAGCGGTCACCGCCGCCTATAGACATTCGCACCACTAGATGCATTGCCAATGCGTTGCCGGTCTCGAAGAAATTTGATGACACCCTGACTATGACACCCATATTGTAGCGCAGTGGGAAAATCATAGCAGGAAGTTCATTCCAGATCCTTATTGTACGCGCTAGAAAGGTTCTAGAGAACCGGCGCGTTGTTGAGTGTAATGATTCAAGGAAATGGGGATGAACCGCCTGCCGATGACGAGTGGTGCGATGGTAGAATGATGCGGTAGGCACCAACCCAAACAGTTCCTTGGAACATTCCCCATTATACAGACGGTAGAAGACGCAGGGAGATGCAAAGTCTCTCCGGAGGCTAAGCGTTTCTAAACCGTCAGTAAGTATGGGATCGTTGACAATGCGGATAGCGCGTCTCTGGATGATGGGACGAGCATGTCTTAGGAGGGGGTAGTGTTGCGCTGGTGTTATAGGCATAAACTTCAAACTTAATTTCCGTAGAAGCGTTTTCAGTAGGCTGAAAAGTGATTTCAGGCCGTTTCAGAGGTGGCTCTTTCACATACTAGAAAATCGAAAAATTCAATGATCCACGCGGCTCAAAATAGCTCACTCCTTGTACAAGGATGAGCAAAATAAAAAGAAGGAAAACTTAAGTTCAGAAGAGAAAAAAGAAAAACTGCAGAATTGGTTAGAGAACTTGAAGCAAAAAGGCAAGGAATTCTCGAAGGAGCTGCCAAAGAAGCTGCGTTATTGGAAAGACAGATTACCAAGTTGCAATCGAATTTGTTATTATAACTCAACGAGTTAATTTTTATTTCACTTATATTTTAAACCAACTTCAAAAAATTAGGTTTCTCAATTCGTTGCTTTTGTACCATAATACTCGAAACGTTGAAGTCTTCGTAGTTTAAATATTGAAAAAGTATTCTAATTATATATTTTATCCTTATTACATTTAAGATTATGGTCAGGGAAAAACTTGAAAAAACGCCCGGAAAACCGGGAAAAGTCAGGGAATTTTGATTGTTGTAAATAGTGGTCACCCTGCCAGATAAGGGTAAACCACGGGGATTTTGTGGTCTCTAATATATTGTTGTATACATTTCAAAACATCCTTGTTCAACTTCACAAATGCACTCACGGATAATGAATTCGGGTTACTTTCTATGAGCAATTATATATAAAATGACCCGAATTCATTGTCCGTGAGTGTAAGGTTCGACTCGTAGCTTTAAGACTGTTCCTTTCCTAGGGGGCTCGGTAGTAACGCGTTGAACAATAATTTAATTTATGCCACACCTGGCCATAAAGTGACTTTTTCCGCACGCTGCGCAGGTGTAGACATAAAATGATGTACACAATACGGGAGGTAATAAAGAAAGCCCTCGATCGCATATTTACGTCCCTCGCTTGCAGCTCGGGCCGCAAATTTCTGCGATCTCGGCCTTTCTTTGTATTACCACCCTAGTTGTGTAATGTACTATATCCTATAAGACCACATCGTCCGAGGTCATGAAGGTGCAAGTGCAGTAATGTTAATAAAAATTGTAATAATTCGTTTATTTTCAGGCATAGGGTCCACAAATTTTCATTATAATACAAAAAAATTACAAATAAAAATATAAAATTATGATATTACATTAAAATGAAATAAATAAATTTTAAATTACAATAAATCGTTCCGGATTAAAACGTTGATTCAGCTTCATAGTGCTTAAATTAAGGAGGAAACCCTACTAGAAGCCTTTTCAAGTGATAAAATAAACGTTTCCTGTAATTTAAGTTACAGGACGTGGACGAGCTGAATGCAGCCGGGGTCTGAAGCCGGCCACTGGTAAAGTCAGCATTAAAAGTAGATGGTAATTTTTGTACAGTGGTGGAATGAAAGTTCGTCAGATTTTGACTCTATTTCACTGAGACATTGATATATAGTCGAAAAGTGACGAACCTTTTCAATCCGCGACTATACTTTGTCTCTATCACATATTTTGGCAATTGGATTCTGATGTTAAAGCGACGTGATGGTCATTTACTTTTTGATGCTGACTGTACGACATGCACTGGTGTAGGGTTTTCTATGGCTCATGAGGTGCCATTCTTGGGTGGGCACTAGACCATACTGAGATGGGCACCCCCCCCCCTTCTTTTGGAAGTCGGTTAAAAACAGCACTGGTTAACTAAAGAGCTATGGCAAAATTTGTATATATTGAAATATCAATCCAGTTCGCCTAATCTGATGTTCATTGTTATCACGTGACAGCACTAGCGCATTCTGGCTGCACTCAACTCGCGCGCTAGGTTATTACCATTATCTGCTAATACAGCGGTAGATATTATAGTATTACAAAGGAAGCGGGTACAATTTGTACATAAACTTCTATAATAACTACATTTTTACTTAAAAAAAACACGACCGCGATGCACATACATACATACAGGTCACATAACCCTCCTTTAAACAGTGTACCTACCTACCCGCTTCGATTGCTTATCTTAAATAGAAATGAGCAATGATGATAAGATAACAATGCAATTTGACATAGAATTATACTCAAAACACTATATCTACAGCCCGCATATAAAACGTCCATACAAAATTCACTATTCCCCGCTTCCTATCTTGCCGACTTATACTAAGTGACGTCACAGTAAAATGGGACCTTAGACGTTACAGTAGCGTAATTTATTGCTTTGGGCATGAAATCACTAAATTTCATTTTACCTCATTATCAATATTCCCAGATCTCAAAACTTCATGGCCTCAAAATACCTAAATTGCAGAATGCCTAAATTTTTTTCACAATCAACCGAAACCTTAATATCGCCGATGTTCAAAATACCTTAGGCTCATAATACCTAAACTTCAAAACAGCATTATGGCAAAACAACATATGCTTAAAACAACCAAACCTCAAAATACCTAAAGGCCGTAGCAGGATAAGGGAGGAAAAAATGCCCTTGAATGATTAAGAGCTGTTTATTTTTTCTATAGTTGCTTGGATTTAGTTGTATAATTGTGCAAAGTTTGGTTGAAAAATTCCCAGTGGTTCAGCCGGAAAAAAATAAAAACGAAATTTATGAAATTTGACGTATCTCTAAAACTATAAATCTTTATCATAATATCTTTAATTCATTTTGGTTAATTAAATAGTATGTATGCCTTAAAAGAAAATTGAGTCTGTATCTTTACAATTTCTGTAAAAAACACGTAAGTCAAATTTAAAAAAAAAAGTTTTTTTGATTCCTGAAGGAGTGACCACTTTAAGTGACATTTCTAAAGAAGCTTTATTTAACAATCTGTCAGTAATATAAGTTTGACGGTTAAAATCGAAAAGCAACAGTGTCAAAATTAAAAAACTATGTTGGTCGGATTTTGTTATATTTTTAACCGATTTGGAAAATTCCTTTTTTGTTTGAAAGGGCAGACTTCCGAGGTGGTCCCATTGCAACCAAGTCAGGATCTGATGATGGGATCTTGGAGAAATCGAGGAAACTCTTCAAATATCATAGGCACACATATAGCGATTTTGGTATTTTTCTTACTTTTTCGTGCATTTCTTATTAGAAATAAGTTTCCAGTCTTAACCGACTTTAAAACAAAGAGCAATTTTTATGTAGGTGTGTTCCTCGGTTACTTGAAAACGTCTAAACCGATTTGGATTTTTTTTCTTTTTAAGTCTATTTAGTTAAAATTTAAAAATAAAGTAAACTAATAATTTAAAAATAAAGTAAATTTTTAAAACAAAAAATAAAAACCGACGATTAAAGTCGGTGCCAGCTAAGGAGCTCAACTCAGCTTTGCGTGGCAGGCACCAACTTCAAAAATAACAGGTTAAAAACTATAAATATCTGTATATGTATATATGAATCGTTGATTATCCATTTCTTTGGGGTAATTAACATATTATTTTTTGGTTTTTAGTTAAAGTTTTTGGAAGTCGGTTTTTATTTTATTCTTATACTATTCTAATACAGCCAAAGAACTTAAAAATAAATCTTCTTTGTAAAGAATTAAAAATAAATAAATTTTTGACATTTCCATTAATTTTGGCTTAAAAATATATTTGTATTAATTGTCGCCTTTTAACTTATAAAACTTTTTTTTTCAAATAGGTAATCATCATCATTTCTAATTAAGTCTTACTTATCGTTTTACCAAATATTTTACCGTTAATGAAGATAGCGATAGTGATTAAAATAAGAAGTAAAAGACATTTTTAAGTTGATACATTTTCGAGTAAATGCCATAAATTTATTTTATTTTTAGTTCTTTACAAAGAATATTTATGTTTAAATTCTTTGGCAGTATTAGAATAGTCTAGGAATAAAATGTAACAGAATCCGACCAACATAGTTTTTTAATTTTGACACTGTTGCTTTTCGATTTTAACCGTCAAACTTATATGACTGACAGATCGTTAAATAAGGCTTCTTTAGAAATGTCACTTAGAGTGGTCACTCCTTCAGGAATCAAAAAAACGTTTTTTTTAAATTTTGACTTACATGTTTTTTACAGAAATTGTAAAGATACAGACTCAATTTTCTTTTAAGGCATACATACTATTTAATTAACCAAAACGAATTAAAGTTATTATGATAAAGATTTATAGTTTTAGAGATACGTCAAATTTCATAAATTTTGTTTTTATTTTTTTCCGGCTGAACCACTGGGAATTTTTCAACCAAACTTTGCACAGTTATACAACTAAATGCAAACAACTATAGAAAAAATAAACAGCTCTTAATCATTCAAGGGCATTTTTTCCTCCCTTATCCTGCTACGGCCTTTATACTATCAAATAAACACACGTAAAAAAAATTAGGTATTTTAGGAAAGGTAGGTAGGAAAAATGCCTAAATTTAGGTATTTTGAGGTTGAGTTGTTTTGATATTTTGTCATTTCTGTCATTCGGTAATTGAAGGATTGTGCATTTCAATCTTCAGGCATTTAGAGAATATGCCGTTTTAAGTCAAAGTCATAATGAATTTCGTTCATTTTAAGAATGTTACAATTTGACATTTAGGTTTTATGAGCTCATGGTAATTTGAAAATAGGGTGTATTGGCAAATAAGGTATTATGAGATTTAGTGATTTTAAGCCCAAAGCAATTTATTGAAGGTCACGCGGCAGTGGTCCATAGTCCAAGCGATGAGCGGATCGACATATTTTCCCGCCGATTACAATGTGTTATTACTATGTAGTTCACGAGTGAAATTATGACGGTACGATATTCCCTCCGGTCGACTCTGACCACTTCCTAATTTGTCCATTTCCAAAATTGACCACTTCCTATTGACGGCCGAGTTGTTTTTTTATTAGACAGTAGGACCGGCACATAACCTACCCTACTATGTTTCTTCATATAATAAAACGAGTAGTAATTCTGCACATTGAGACCATTTTCGAAAGTATACATCACGGAATTTCAAAATTGTATACGAGTGTCATACAGATTTCAAACTTTTCTCCTGTGGACAATACAATGAGTAACGGTCCGAGTACACTCAGTGTCAAATAGTCTGTAGATAGTCTTTGGGACACCCCGGTATATATCGTATCACGTCTTCATTAGACTTTGGAACATCCGGTGGATATCGTAACGTCTTTATTAGACTTTGGGACACCCGGTATATATCGTAACACGTCTTTATTCTCAGAGGCACAAAGACGTGACTGACGCCTGACTATTAGAAGCAGACTGTACAAAGGGTCCAACAAGAAAGTTAGGCTCTCAAATCCCTTAACTTTGTAATGGAACGATTCGACCACTTAACTCATACTACCAAAATCTGTGTGACCAGCACGTCCAACGTGATGCATGCCCAACGCCCCTTTTTACTGTGGACGGTCAATAATATTTACTATATTATATTTATACATCAATAAACTGTAACTACATAATTATGTAGCTGAGAACATTTACTTTGGTCCAAAAATCTGGTTAATAATATCTGATCCTCGCTATGTTTATGTATACCGTCGGATCGGAGGTCACGCTGCTGTGGTCTGTCGACCGTCCGTCGACATGTGACCCACGTTTACGAACTGTTAATAATACTTCACGGATCAAATTATATTGGGTGGGGGGGAGGCAAAATTATGTATGCCGTCGATTGTACTACAGCGCCCCAGACAAATCCATACAAACGCAAAACTTTCGTCCCCCCGTAAGCGAACTTTGTATTTTAATTGTTATAAAAACCGGCCAAGTGCGAGTCGGACTCGCATACGAAGGGTTCCGTACCACCGTACAAAAAAACGTCTTAATAAATAACTGGCAAAAGGTCTTAAATGCCGTGTAAATCAATGGCACTTAAAACCTTTTGGTTGAGAAGTTTTTCGGCAATAACTTCAAAATGGTTTATTCGTAACTATTCAATGTATTTGAATGTATTTATTAAGCGTTACCTTCCTGATTTTTTTCATATTTTTTGGATTTAAAGTATTCACTTAATCGAAAAAAAGTCCATAAAAGCTTTATAATGTTTTTAAAAGAACTATAACTATGTAAAAGTGTCCCCGTAGCCCATTTGCGTTCATCTTTAAATAGGACCTAGACTTCAATCAAAAAAGGTCAAAATCCGGAAACTGACAAAAAAAATTGCCAACGTAATTGTCAACGTATTACTATAGTCACAGAATATAAATAGAGCAGTATGGAAGCTACGCTTACTTTTTGAAATAAATACCTACGCTCCATTAGAGCGTTAGGGTTGTTTAAAATGAAAAGATCGCGGGCTGTCTGGGCGCGCGCACGTAACAAACGCAAAGCGCGGCCACTCGCTTCCATGCGCGCGCAATCGCGAGTCGCGACTGACGGCACCGCGAGATTCCCTTAAGGGCCTTGTAAAAGCGCGCGTCTATGTGTGCGTGCGTTCCGATCGTTTTGTTTGTAGCTTGCTTACTGCTTTAGCTTAAATATATTCTGTGCTATAGTTCTGATTAATTGGATAATAGAGCGTTCCTTCTCTTGGGATGTCTTATTTTCAAAGCAGTAGGTACGATCAGACTTGTAAAATTATAAGGTATTTGCCGATACAGCTTTTGGGCCGATACAGTTTTTGTATAGCGAATCTTGTTCAGATATTTTTGATCAGATTTCCGTTCCAAGATAAATGAACTCGAGTCGTCCTAAATACGTAACATTATGAATAAATTAGGGTAGAGGAAAAGGTCTTCGGTCTATAAGTGTAGTCCATATCGCCGTTGGTTAGGATTAAATACTATTTATGCCACACCTGTGGCCATATCGATCGAGGGCTTGCTTTATTACCTCCCGTGTTGTGTACATAATTTTATGTCTACACTTGGCCAGAAAGCGGTTTAATCCGTACGCGTAGCGTGCGATAAAAGCCACTTTATGGCCTGGTGTGGCATAAAAGACTTTTTTGCAGGTTGGTCGATTGATTTTCCTTATATACACGTCATGTAGCTGAGTAAGGCGCGAGGAGTATGGTCAAACTTCATGCACCAATTACTCGCGTGTGCTTGTATCTACAGTCGTGGAATGCAAAGGTTCGTTACTTTCGAACCTATGTCAATTAACTAAGGTTTAAAGGTGACAAACCTTTTCACTCTGCGCCTATACACAGTGCAACTAAACGAGCGCGCCCGACTTGCTGGGCTTGTGGACTTCTTTCTATTGTTTAGGGCGTTATCATTATCACACTGGAGAGCGAGGGCGGGCGAGTTAGAAGCGAATTTCTATAGGGAACGTGCACGAACTATAGATGGCAGCATTAAGCGACAAAAGAGACGCGGGCGGACAATAAATGAAACTATGATGCCTGTCAAATCAAGCTGTCAATTCAAATTATCTCTTCAAGTGTCAATGTCAAATATAGTAAGTCGTAACTACGTTAATCGTCCTTCATTGCGATAAATTAACGGCGTTTCCGTCAATGTGGCCCCAGCATGAGAGGGTACAAGACTTAGATTGGTGGCACCAGTTGGCAGCACCTTCGTCGTGCACGTTCCCTATACAAATCGCGAGTTCGCTGCGACTGATTTTGTATGGAAACACGCTCGCCCGCACACCGCCAGTGTGATGACGGCCTTACACGCTGCATAGGTATTATCAAACCGCGTTTAGAAAGGGATTGAGCTCATATGTCATTTTTGAACTAATGCATGATATGACATTGTCAGTGGTAGAGTATGCAGATAAATTAAATTGTTATTTTGGTACAATGAAGTTCTAAAGCATGGAAAAAATATCAAATTATACAGCGTGTTTTTATTGATTTCCGATAGCATTAAGAGATAGTTCTTCAGATCAACGTTACTGTGTTTTTTCCAACGCCCGTCGCGGCCACCACACGATTCAAAACTTTGGTATTATTGTTCAGTAATCCAATTATTTCCTGCAATGTATCTCTTGGAATACTTACCTCAGAGACGATTGCATTTACGCTTAAGATGGCCATCAAAGTTTTCAAAAGAACCTTCGTCTTATCGTTTTCTTTATTAAAATATGTTAGTACATTGTAGACAATTTCTCGGCATCGACCGTTTAATACTTTACCGCGATTCATATTGTATACAAACGTATTTTTGAAAAGCTACGGCAATTTGATAAAGCGAAATAATATGACTGGTGACAGATTTGTCAAATATGATAATACTATTTTTTATTAAACAAATGACAATATTTACCGAGAATAGAGTTTAAATATGCAAATCATATTTAGCTATTAATTCTATTATCTATAAGGGTCTGCACTTATGAAGATATCAAAGATTGGTTTATGATTATATTTAATCATTTATTAAGTACACTTGTGCTAACGGTACACTCGAATCCCTTTCTCAACGCGGTTTGATAATATAATCTGCGTGTCTCAACGTCAAGCTACTTGCACTGTGTACAAGCACTATTAGGCACCTCCCAATACAACAGACGAATGACTGACACCTTTACCCTAACCTAAATATAGTTATGGCGATATACAACTTCCCATATATTTTGCACATTTAACAGCATATAATTTAAATAATTTAAGGCCATAGAGAAAGTACGTTTGTACAAACACCTAGCGTCGTGCTAGGCGTAAACAAATAAAGCAAATAAAACTATGAAAAAACGTTCCTTTTATCAATTTAAAAACGTTTCGTATAGTTTTATTTTACATCACAAACACATCATATAAACCAATATAATAATCTTAATCGAATAAATACAGGTGCGTGTAGCTTATACGACGATATGAGGTGCTAGCATGCGCTGCCCGGTTTTTGAAGTCACTATAATTAACTAATAAGTCCTTTGTTTTTGCCATAACAACTAAAGTTCCTATTGAAACTTTATTTTATCTACACCCATATCCATATATATCTATTACGCATTCGGAAACCCTACAAAATTACCACCATTATTGCAACCAGTATTGTAACATCAGTGTGTTATCTGTGCCAGTTTATTATAATGTATGAAAATTCATCATAAGATCGCATTCGATGCTATTATGAAAGTCTAGTACGCAACCGGTGCAATGTCGATCATTCTTCCCGGTTTCTCGGTTAGCTTTGGTCCATTGATATTTAGGGGTCTCCAAAGTTTCTAGCAAATGCCCACACTGCACCTTTGAAAATTTCGCGCAGGCCACGCGACATGGTGGGCCAGGGAGTAATCTTTTTTTTCAGCCGCTGGCATCCTCGGGGTGGTCTTTCGTTGGAGAACGAGGAGAATAAGAGGACCATGAGCTCTTTCGCGGTCCGGAATTGGCCCGCGGGCCGTAGTTTGGAGACCCCTGATTTGGGGAATCCAAGCCGGGTACCCGGGTAACCGACTTTATTTAGAGTAGGACAATAGCCGGGTTGCATTTTTGACTGGGTATTGCATGCCCTGATATAATTTAACTCCTGTCATATAGTGACCGGAACGCACACACTGGCACCTAATTTCGTGTTTATTTCATTTCGCAACTCTCAAATCGATAAAATCGGCAATTTGTGAGATACAAAACCATTTGCATAATAATATGAACCTCTAGCTAGAACGTATGTTATTAAATAGCAAAAATATAGAACTGACGTTAATATACAAGCAATAACAGATATGTCTACATGGAGATGGATGTCTCAAAAATATCTATAGATCTATCCACTCCATTGTAGTAACATTAAAAGTCTCTACAGATGTTATTGAGCACTTTGTCCGTGCTAACTGTACTTGGTGATCACGAATCTAGAGACTCACTATGGCTAGCGAACAAGCTTTCTTATATTTAAAATTCATAATTATATCACTTTACATTTAAAAAAAAAATGATAATTTTAAAATAAACTCAAAGTTGAACAATTTTCACATGTTACAAAAAATGTAAAATACTTTATGCCGCATTATTTAAAATGTAATGAAAAAAATTACGAATAGTTTATAGGGAACGTGTGCAGGAACAACAATAGGTGACAAATCCACAAATGAGCCCGCGCTTCCGTTGTCTCGTCTTAGCGCCAAATATAGCAGCAAATATATGGCAGTTACAGCAGTCTAAAGTTAAAGTAGGATTCAACTTCACATTGTTGAGCTAAGTACAACTACTGTGTACATAAATGACTAAAGTAAAAATATATAACCGACCTCAAACGATTGTGACCAAAATGGGTCATATTTTATATACTAAAAATATCCAATTCATGGAATCTTGAAATCGGTTCAACAATAATGTCGTTTTAGAAATATAACATAGCTTTTGGGTTGGACACGGCAGGTTTAGCGCGTACCGCCCGCTCGAACGCGCGGCAAACGCGCGGTTTTGTCAACACACCGACCTGCCGCCGCCGATACACGCGTGACTACTTCGCGTTGTTGCGATGCGTTTTTTCTCCGGTTCACGAAAAATTGTTCAAGATTTTGAGGCTTCGAAATTTACTAAACGTGGGCGTTCAAGAGGACGATGCGTTTCGCATCTGTCGATCCATTATGCTACTTACATTGTATCTACATACAATAAATACACTCGAATTAAAACCTCGTTCCCGAAGTTATTTATAATCGGTGGTGTAATAACTAAATTAATGACTATGTCTATGATTAGCGAGGCCAATGTGTGCCTTTTTCATTACCCCACTCAAACTTACATAGAAGGTACAGGCATGTGTAATACAGGCTGTGGACTGTCAGTGACCAAATTTGTGTCTATGAACTACTTTTATTACATTTCCGTGAGTACCAGCATACTAGTGCATCGCGACTCGAACGCATAATATTTAGTACATTATAAAAAGAAGAGAAATAATGTCCCAGATCGTAGGCGTTTGTCGCACGAGGTGAGGGCGCTTAATGCAGGTGATTCTAGTCGGTTGGTAGCTAAACATAAAGAGGTCATTGTTTGCTTCTACAGTATCAACTATGTTTGAATTGTGTTTTATTTTATAGTTTAAATACATTTTGTCAGAACGAAATGACACAAGAAGTCTCAAAAGGCTTTTAAGCACCGTCTATTAGTGTCAGAAACTAAACGGTTTTTGCCAAAAATAAATTTTTTGGCCTTTTGACAGTTCGCATGTCATTTCAAATAAAACACATTTCAAACATAAATGATGGCGTGGAAGCAAATGATGACCCTCCTTTTATTTGTATGGAAAACAGACCGGCTCGTATTACCTTAACATGCGAACAAAGTTTATTTATGGTCACCCGTCTCGTCTTTACAGGTTCGATCTTTCTCTGGCCTGGGATATAAGCACGACAAAGAGCTTTTTGACCTTCTAATTTCCTATAGGTAAGTTAAAGTTCTATAGGCCTAATTTTCTATAAAATGCGGTGCCGTCGTCGACAAGAGAGACAGTGACAACGTAATGTCGTAGAGTTAATTTCTTAAGCTAAATGACGGTATAAAAATATTGTCCATAACTAAAGTTTTTATAGGTAATTTCACGAAAGTTGAGGCCACGCACACAACAACACTGTCATGTAGTGACAGCGGGATTTTGAAATTACTGTTCTTTTTTCGTACCGATAGCAGGTTCAACAGTGAATTGCAACATAGACCAAAAAGTTTGTTTAAACTATAGCCTTGTGTTTATTACTCATTCATTTCATTCATTCACTTTTTTTGCAATGAGTACTTCATGTAGCTGTGTGTGTAATCATTCACCTCAACTCTCGTGAAATTACCTATGCACACTGTTGTGTAAGCTCAAACACATCGTTCGTCTCGCCTACTTGCTGCGTTTGACGCGCGTTTTCGGCGCGTTCAACGCAGTGTATAAACGATCTCATACTATCCCAGAAACCAATATTCTTTTTGACAATGCGTTCATGAAAAAATGGCAATCATATAAGTGGATCATCTGTTTGCAAATGTAGCCATGGATTTTAAACTACTGTGACTATTGACTGCAATGTCAATACTCGTCCCTGTTGCTGAACACGGAGGCCACCATGCTCTAAAATAACATAACATGACATGTAGCTCGCAAGTGAGTGATTCAAAAGAGCTATATCAATTGGTCTAACTAACTCATCGGCTCACTAGCTCAGTTCCGATTCAAACAACTCAGTATATCTTTCAACTCACTCGCTTTCAAGTAGCTCTATTGAGCCATGAGCTGCAAGAAAAGACGCAATAAACACGAACTTTTCGTCCCTGTCTTGTCACCGTATACCTAAATGCTCTCTCTTTCGTTCGGAAATATTCGAATTTGGAGCTACTGAGCTTATAAGAGCTAATGACCCGTTCACGCACCGCGGAGCTACTGAGCTAAAAGAGTGATACATATATTATCTTTAAGAGCTTTAGTTTCCTACAAGCTCATGATGCCCTGGTAGTTGGCTATACACATCGCGATAACGCGACGGTTTGTGTTGGCGTCTCTTTCTCTGATATACAAAAAGAACGAGACAAATCTTCGAGTTATCGCGAAGTGTGTAGGTAGCCGTAACATTACTGAACATGGAAGCCACTGTGCTCCGAATCTAGCACAGCCTCCTATAAACTCATGATGCCTTGGTAGCTGGATTTTAACTAATGTGTAATGCTAACCTCGTTGCTGAACATGGAGGCTACCATGCTTGCAAACTAGCACAGACTCCTACAACTTCATCATGCCCTTACAACTGAGACTATGATCTACTAATTCTGTAATGTTAATCCTTGCTATCCTCGTTGCTTCCATGTTCCCAAACTGAAGCACAGCCTCCTATAACGTCATGATGCCCTGGTAGCAAGTTGTCGACTTCTGTGACTATGTCTACTAACTCTGTTAATTCTCTCTATCCTTATTGTTTATCATGGTCACCATGTTCCCAAAGTCTCCTATAACCTCATGATGCCCTGGTAGCTAGTTCTTGACTACTGTTACTATGTCCACAAAACGAGCGCGCGCCACTCCCGCAACTTGTGGCTCGAACGCAGCCACTCGAACGCCCGGCGTGCGCTGGCTGCCATACAAAATGTATGAAATAGCACGCCCGCAGCTTGTGGCAGCCACCAGTGGCCGAGCTGTGGCCGCCACCAGTGGCCCAATGTGCAGAGGCTCTAATAGAGGTCATCCACAAAGTACGTTACACGATTTTTCAGACTTTTAGAACCCGCCCCCCCGTGTCACACTTTATGCTAACATATTTGACCTTGTTAGTATAGGCTGTCATATTTGGCTAGACCCCCCCCCCCCCATGGGTGTGACGTACTATATGGATGACCCCATAGGGACTAAACAGTTTTTTTTTGTCGTCTAGTCTATTATCTCTATTCTTATTGTTCATAATCGCCACCATGTTCCCAAAGTCTCCCATAACCTCATTATGCCCTGGTAGCTAGTTCTTGACTACTGTGACTATGTCAACACTCAAGAGCACCCGAATGCCCGGTGTGCGCTGACTGCCATACAAAATGTATGAAATAGCACGCGCGCAGCTTGTGGCAGCCACCTGTGGCCGCCACCAGCGCAATGTGGAGACTCTAATTATCGCTATCCTCGTTGAACATGGAGGCTACCATGCTGTCGAACTCCGGCACGGCCTCCTCGAACATGCGCAGCTGCTGCGAGAGGTCGCCGGGGTCGGCCTCGGCGAACGCGTCGCCGATGTTGTCGCTGCACGAGCGCAGGTGCACGCACTCCTGGTAGAAGTTGGCGAGCTCGGTTATGGGGCTGCCGTCGGCGAACGGGAAGTCCTGGGAGCACAGTTTGCCATTTTTATGTAGACGTCGCAGCCAACTGGTTTAGATAGCCATTTGGTTAACTGCCTAGCATTTTCACTAAACTATGACCCGCCAGCAGGTCGACGAAGCCCCGCTGCGGGGCTTCTATTTCTGCTCTAAAGCCAGGTTTATACTTGTCTGATGTGACTTGTTGTGACGCATCAGATCGGAATCGGTTTCATACATTTAGTGTGATAACGTTCACACAAGTGTGTTGTGATGTGACAATGACAACACACTAGTACAAACGATGCGTCACAACACGTCACGTCCACAAACCATGTATTAAAGTAGACCCAACAAATGCTTATACTTCGCGTGCTATGACTTTTGCGCTTTGCGCAAATTACCTCTCAGTTGCACTCGGGCCGTTCTAACTGTCAAACGCAAAAATCTGACACGCAACGTTCTCATACAAATCGCGGAACCTTTTCCTTCTAAAGTCGAATATCAAATTCGAGATCAAAAATGTAAACAAACAACTGTCAATGTCAAAGTGACCTTCCAGGAGTATAAAATCTTTTCTATCTAATGCATGTTTTATATATGAATTTTATTTACCACGTATGCTTTTCAGTAACAGATATTGGGTGGAAGACTAGGACATTTATAGTCTAGATAGATCAAAACTCACATGCATGGGCTACAAATTTTCAACCACCCTCGTTTCTTTTTTTTTTCACGTGCTTTTTATTCGGCCGTTTTACAACTAGCCAGTATATTGTGAAGTAAAAAAAGTTTAGTATAAGAATTATAAATAATTATAATATGAATATTTTATTTTTTATAATTATTTCAATGATTTTAGACTTACCACCTACTAGCGTTTATTTTTTTAATGGTGGCAACCCACTTGTTTACATTTTTGATCTCGAATTCGATATTCTACTTTATCTCGATGTATTTCTGTGGTCACGTCAGACAAATATAAATCCAGCTTAAGGGACACAAGCTGACTAACAAACCAAACCTAAAATAAGAAGTGTGGTTAATGAAAAGGCTAGGCAGCTAACCAAATGGCTAACTAAACCAGTTGGCGGCGATATAGACACTGAATTTATCCGTGTGAATTTCTGACTTTTTCGAACAAACCTTCATATCTACTGTGACTAAGGTACTGATTTTAGTAACAGTATTTTTATGTGCCACAACAAAACACCTGTTTAGGGAAAAAGTCGTATCTTGAAGTTAAAAGCCCCCCCCACAGGTCAGGAGAGCCCTGGACACCCAACTACAGACAGAACATAGAAAATTACAAATAAATATTATGAACGAGGCTCACCATAAGACTGTTGTACCGCTCGCCGTCCCTTGGGCGCGGGACTTCTATGGCCTTGCTCGTGCTGCAGTGCGCTTCTTCGGGCTTTTTCTTGAACTTCTGCGCGTCCGCTAGCAGTTTCACCTTCTGTCAAACCATTCAGGTGGTCAGTATGTGCATACACGTGGTCAAATAGGCAGCCGGTACGAAAATATTGATACACTACATCAGACTTGGAAACATTCACCACAGAAATATATCAAGATGGAAGCAAAATAGTTCGTCGACTTAGAAACGAAGCGTGTAACATTTTCCGCTTAGCGTTTGACACCAAAAGTGTAATTTAGCGTTGGGAAACATAAATTTACCATTTCAATTGGTGGTATTTGAATTATTAATGATACCATTATTATCAGATTTTCAAATCTGATAATAATGTTGACGGTAACTGAAGTTAACGGCGTGCAAAGTAGGTCGCCGCCACTTCTTTTTTACGCGAGGTACATATACTTGTTCCTTCTACCTCGATATATTTTTTTGCACTAGACGGGGGACGGACTTTCGTATTGGATACTCAAGATCACAGACCATTTTTTTTTTGTGCTTGAACAAATGCTAGCCCTTTGAGCTGTTGCAACTATCGGTCTTCGTGGCGGTAGGCATCGGCCTCGGCAAAACCTCGGCACCACGGGAGTTATTCATCGGCGTGCAAGGACACTCGAACCGAAGTGGGGACTGTACCTAGCGAATATGTGATACAGTAGTTCGTCTTGTAGGTAGTGGTTCTAAGCTAAGTTTTTATGTGATGTCGAGAGGATTTAGTGTGGATCACGGACCATTAAAACAAGAGGACTGTCATTCCAGGCAAAAACTAGATGGCGCTAAAAAACTGAACATTTAACGATGTTATAATTGAACAAAGAAACATAGTACCTACAATGACAATCGTTCGTAAATAACAAAATAAATTCTAACATTTAAATACTGTGTCACGCTTGCAAAGTTGAATAATTGTAAATAATATAATTCTTATACCAAGCTTATACATAGGTGGCGTTGTAAGTATCGGGGAACAGCTTTTTTTATGGAGAATGACAGCCCTCATGTTTTAATGGTCCTTGCTCAAGATAAATTAAAACCAAGCTTGGGGACAGTTTGATTTTAATCAGATCAAGCAGCGGATCTTGGCCTGGTCCACGGCGGCCACGGCCGGGGCAGTTGCCGCCGCTATAGTCTGTACTTTTAGGTATTAAAAAAAACTAATCGAAAAAACCACGTGACTCGGGTCGTTCAGCCAATCAAAGCAACGTTTTGTATCTGTGGCACAATACCATTGGCTGAACGACCCGAGTCACGTGGTTTTTTGTTTACCTTTTTTTAAATACCTAAAAGTACAGTGTATAGTAAGGTAAGTGCTGTACTGACGGTGTCGACGCGCTGCTGATCCAGCATCCAGCCCAGAGGCGGCTCGGGCGGCAGCTGCTGGTGCAGCATGGCATGCAGCTCCCGCATCTTGTCGTGGTCCACGAAGGCGCCGGCGGTCAGGGGTTTGTTCAGATCAATGCCTTTCTTCTCGTTGTCGCGCCTGAAAACATATCGACCACGTATCTATAGAAATTCCACGAAGAAGTTAATGTAGCTTACGTAAATTCACCGGCATTGATATATGATACGGGGCATGCGAAAATATGTGACACCACTGTATTTCTAAAGTAGACGTGCGCGCCGCCGCGGCGCGCCGCCGCCATAAGGAGCCGGCGCGCCGCCGCCGCCGCCGGTAGTTTAAAATTCGCGCCGAGTTAGAGACGAGTCAGTCAGTTGGCATGGCAAAACTGTGACGCCGATTGGAGTAATCAATGTAAATCAAAGAATCGATCGTCATTATAGAATTCTCGGAAGCAACATGCGTTGATTTGGATGTTATTTCCAAACCTTCGTTAGTTTCAAAATGATTTCCTTGAAAATTAATGAATGCCTCCTTTTTTTTCGAGATTATCGAATCTCTAAACTTTAATTTGTAGGTACGTAAAAAAAATTTAAATCCAATTTGAAAGGCGTCGCTTTCTGCAGTATCCATTTATGTAATTAAGGTTTTGTTTAGCTACCATAGCATTATATATACACTCGGCGTCAAAAAAATCGCACATCCACAGAGTTGAGCAAGGGAGCATTCTAGTTGGCCTCTCAATTAACCGGGCAAAAACAAAGGTTATGGTCGTGTACCGAGCTGAACAACTCACACGGACAGGAGAACTCTCTAACTTACAATTTGTCAGTGAATTTGTATATCTGGGGCTACCTAACCTCACCTAACCAAGGGGGAAGCGAGAGGGAAATTCGAAGGAGAACTCAAATGGCCAAATCTGCCATAAAAAAGAAAGTCTCCAACAACACCAAAATGAGTATTGTGAGAACTCTGGTCTCTTCGATTTTTCTCTACGGCTCGGAATCTTGGACAATCCGGTCAGCAGAACGCAAGAAAATAGAGGCATTTGAAATGTGGTGCTGGAGACGAATGTTACGCATCCCATGGACAGCCAAGAAAACGAACGTCTCCATCCTTCAGCAGTTTGGGATCCGGACAAGGCTATCTACCACTTGCTAGCAAAGGATTCTTGGTTATTTTGGACACTTTGCCCGCCGTGACCCTGACAACTTGGAGAAACTTGTGGTTGTTGGGAAGATAGACGGCAAGCGGTGACGTGGCAGGTCTCCTACACGATGGTCAGATCAGGTTTCCGCTCTCACAGGCCTTACAGTGACGAGCGCCATGAAGAAGGCCGAGGACAGGATGGGATGGAAGCGATTGGTGACACAGGTCATCGTAAAAATTTCAAGACGGACACGACCTTAAGCAATGAAGTCAACGACTAGAGAGAGAATATCGATATCACTGAAAGCTTGTTTAATGCTCTTTTAATTAACAACTGTTTCATTTTATGAAAACTCGTGGATTATGTAGAGGGATTCTAAAAAAAGTGGGAGGAGTACGGGCTCACGATTTCTGCCTCTTTCCACACGTTTAAACAAGTGTTTATTGGTCAATCGTGCCTCGATCGCTATTCAGGTTTGTTAACAATTACACCTGAAGAGAAAAATCAAGGAATTATTCTTTGCAGATGATGCTTCTGCTGATGACGCCGATCTTGTCGTAGCACTACTTCAAGCAGGAGTACAGCAGGGTAATGTTGCCTGACAACACAATCTAAGCCATTTCACTGTTCCACGAGTATTCCAATGGTTCGAAGACACTAAGAGGCTTTACCAGAAGACAAAGATTCTGACGATGACGGTGCATTTCTGAGAGAGACGACCGCTTCATCGTTTTAACGTCCCTGCTGAATCGGTTTTACAACTGTCCGGCTCTTACAGCAGCTTCTAAAAGCTCGCAGGACATCGATTAGCAGCTCTAGGGTTGGAAGAAGCCAACAAGAGAAGAACATCTTATCTCATAGAGCTGCCGCAAGTCCCAACACACAGCATCGCAGGACACAAGCATGCATCGAAAACATCGTGAACTGCGGCGGTGACTCGTGCATGTCCTGGGGCGGCATGTCAAGCGCAGGAAAAACTGAGCTTGTGTGAGTTTCTTAGTCAGGTGAAGATCACCGCCAGGGAGCCCTGACTGCTCGATGATTCATTATGGTGATCCTAAAAAATCAAGTGGTATCTTATACAGCTTTTATCATTCGTGGGTTCACTTTCACGAGTTTCACGCACGCTAACGCCCGCACACACAGTGTATTAATTGTCAGCGGCTTACTGGAGGAGTTCAGGATTCCTTTTTTGCATTGGCCAGCAAGAAATCCAGTCTTGAACCTCTAGGATGAACTGAAACGATGAGTAAGGTTACGAGATCCCGTTAGCAGTCAACGTTTAAGTTGCCGTAATGTACGAGTGAGGGGACATTCCCCAGGAATGTATCACCAAAGAATAAAGTGAAGTTTGGATTGCGATTGAGACACGATTGGCCAATTAAAATTTGTTTGAACGTGTGGCAAGGGGCAGTTCGCCGCGAGCGACATTTGTACGGAACTTTGCTTCTAACTCGCCCGCAGCTCGCCTGCAAGTGTGATAAAGCCCTTAATATTGAAAGCGATACCTATTTGCAAAGTTGAAAAATCTCACGCCGCCGCCGTGGATTTTTTCGCGGCGCGCCGCCGCCGGTTTTTTTTCGATCGGCGCGCATGTCTATTCTAAAGTAATAAGGGCTTGTCAAATATTTATGCGTGCTCCGCTTCATTATATATTTTTGCCGATGACTGTACCATTTAGATACGGCTTTCTTGTAGATAATAAATTACTACGTAATATCTCTGCAACCATACTGGTCAATTTCTACTTCGCTCGTCGGTTGACTGGTACAGAATGTCTCAAGGCAGCAAGTAATTTTACGTCACCCTAGGCCGAAAGTGGCCTAGCCGAACTTACGAAGAAAATACCACTTTCTGGACAAAGCAAGACGTAAAATGACGATGAATGCACACACCACGGGCGCACAGTGGCAGCGGCCTATACAAACGGCGTGACATGCGTTTTGGCGCTTAGTATTTTTGCTATAATTTCAAAACTACAAGTCGTATAGCTTTGATATTTTTAACAAATATTTAAAAAACCATTGTCCTTGTGATTTATTGCTTAAAATATAAATGGTAACACATTTTCTGCATACAAAAAAATAATAAAAATAATAAATTCGGTAAATCAATGATATCGAAATTACGCAATGTTTATGAGGAGTTGGACAAAATAAACTAATTATTGTTAAAAAATATATGGATACATCGTGATTTTTATCTACACCAAATGTAATGCCTGAAGCAATGTTACTTTTAAGTTGTACATTTTATTTGCTATTTTATTTGTGCTGGCGCACTCACACATCACGGCGGCCATTGAACAAACAAATAAAATAAATAAACAATGCGTTGTCAATTTTCATATGCTGTAAAATTAATAAAAAATATTGCACTTGTCTTTTAATATTTAATCGGTATAAAAACTTCAACATTTTCCATCTCATCAATCAATATTTTCGCATCAATGTTTAAAGATTTTTTTGTTTTTCTTACAATATTGGTTGATATTACGGGATCTGATAACAAAATCATCGTCTTTGATTTACGGCATTGCATTTACGGGTATGGTGTAGTCTAACGTAACGAAACATTTTGTGGCTCGCTTCCTGTGCATCTTCTGACAGGTGACCAATTCGTAATATAAAATTATGACTAATTATGCCCATTAAAATTGTATGCACTGTAACGTGCATGTAGTACCACCTATATAATGTTACATACAAGTAACCTGTTTCTTGGGTTTATTTTCTACGCATGTACGTACGATTTTAGTACCTATTAATAACCGTAAAAGAAACATTTTTTAAATGGATGATACATACGAGTAGCGTCCTTTCCTATTCCTATTACATTATTTAAATAGGACACAAGGCATTTGCTGAAATCTTCTATGGCTTTCCGAGGTGGATTGATGTCAGTATTCGACAAAGTCATTGCTCGATGCATTTTCACCAAAACAGTCATTACAATCCATTGACATTGTTTCTTATAACATGTCCAAAAAATATAGTTTAAGTTATATATGTGTTACCATATTTACTTACAGTTTTTTCTCAGAATTGTATCTACAAATTACTCGTGGTGCGATTTATTGCTTTGAAATTATTTCCAGGCGTATCAGTTTTATGTCAAAAAAATCATTTTATTCGAAATAGCTCGGTTAGGCTAAGCCAATATTTTGCAAAACATTTTGTTTTATCCGCGAACTTAATAATTATTCCGGTGCCGACTTAAAGCCAGCTCTAGAACTTAATCAAAACTCAAAGTATAGTCATTTCAATACATGTGTTTAAAAAGAGTTGAGTATAAGACTTAGGAATTGATTAATTACATTCAAAACTATGAAAACTAATTCTGTAGTATACCTTCTTTAAGAAAAAATTAATATACTGGCTTGATACTGAGCCATTCATCTGAGATAATGACTATAACAGACACACGATTTTTACCCAGTTGTGAATCGAGCAAGTTTAAAGGTCTCTTACATCGCAGTGAGTCCATAATTTTAAAAAATATCGCTTGATTCCAGTGAACCAATTATTGAACTTTCATATTATGTAACTTTTAACCCCTAAATCATACTTTGATTATGACTCAAATGTCCGGACTCTTGTATAGGCCGCTGCCACAGTGGGGCGGTGTATTTGGGACGGCTGTGTATTTGTTTTGCTCGACTTGGCGGGCGGGGGCAGATATGCGATCAGGTGAAATGAAACGCTACAAGAAATTTTTGTTTTGAGGTAAAATACTAACAAACGCTCAATTCAACCTTTTATTTTTTTTTATGTACCTATGTTCCCTTATTACTTAAAGACGACTGAATCGATGTAGAAAATTCATTTTCGTTTGGTGCACCCTACACCATCGAGTTGGTCCCGTTACCAAGTCAGGATCTGTTTATGGGATCTTTGAGAAATCGAGGGAACTCTTCAAATATTTTAGGCACACCAGCTATTTAGGTGTTTTTTTAGGGTTCCGTACCAAAATGGTAAAAAACCCTTATGGTGCGACTCTGTCTGTCTGTCTGTTCGTCTGTCACAGCAAGATACCTCAGGATCTACTGATGCTATCGACTTGAAATTTGGAATAGTGTTAAAAATCGCTAACCCAAGCCTATTGGCTATTTGACAACTTTTTTCTATGATATGTTATAGAAACACCTCTCAATAATAGAAATATTAGTGAAAAAACCACTTTAATATCATAAAAACTCACCGAGATACTACAATGTTAAAATCACATTTTTAGACTTTCCCAAATACGTGCCGAAACGCTTCCTACTGAAGCCCATTATACCGTGACGTCACGACTCATACGTTGTTTGGGGAAATTAACAACTTTGTTCTGCAACTATGTTAAAATCGTAACGGTTTCATAACAAAAGTAACCATACATTTTATGGGTTTAATAATGGTATGAATAGTTTTTAATATTTTTATACTTTTAAAATGGACTTTCCCACTCAACTTTGGAGGCTCATAAAAAAAGTTACACGTTAGGTACCTATCAAACTCAAAAATTTAACATTTTTCCTCTTTTTTTAACAGGATTTTATATAATTTTTACAAATTTCAGTTACAGTCAAGTACCCACACAGACACAACAGAAGACACACACGGACAGAAGAAATATCTTATACCTTTTTTACTTTTGTTTAAAGGGGACCGAAATGGGATGTCGAAAATCAAAAGTAGAGCTATTATATTGAGTGGGATATCAAATGAAAGCGCTTAATGAGCATTTCCAAAACCGTTTTCTTTATTTCTTAAACATGTAGTTTTTGATTTAAGACCGAAAACGTCAAAAAAATACCGTTCCCCCCCCCCACCTATTATCTCCGAAGTTACTGAACAGAAAAATCAAACTGCAAATAATTTTGCTCCCCAGTGACACAATCTATAATTTTTATATATTTTGCACAAGCGCTCGCTGCCAATAAAGTATGCATCAAGTAATTTCGCATTGACATAAAGAAGCATATTTGATGTCATAACTTTCGCTTAGAACATTTCATTTATTACTAGAGTACCCGCCTGTAACTGAGCGTTTTCCAAAAAAAATACCGGGTAGCTACTTTCTCAAAATACGGACTTTTGAGGTTTTTCTGGCTCAGAATCGTTAGTACTTTCGAACCTTATACGTAAAAAAGTGTAGCTAAGATACCCCGGTATTTTTTTTGGAAAACGCTCAACTTCGTTCGACAAAAAACAAGTTGTCTCTTTATGGCTTCGCTATAGTCGAGTATAAAGAATATAGATCAAAGTTAATGTGTTCGCACAAGGACAAAAACATCAAAAACGATTTATTTGCGTTTTATTACTTATTTTTTACAGTCGCCAGTTATTTTTTGGATAAATATTTAATCTAGATATATTTTTACGATATTCGCAATGCACATTTGTAGATTCGCTTTATGCAGCAAGCTCAGGAAGTTCAGTATGTACTTTCTAAAATCTCGCTTGGCGGCTATGGTTGTCTGGGATCTATCCCTCAGAATAATAAATACATTCAGCTGCCTTAAATGTATCTGTGGTTGCTTGTAAGTAAATAGTGCAATGACATTTATATGAGGTTGACTCTTGACGACAATGCAATGCTGTTGAGAGTACCAATATATAAGAAATAGTGTAATGCAGTTCGCTTGGGCTTGGGTGCTTGGTCGCTTTGAGAGAACTGGAAATCTTTGAGCACGCCGTTGAGGGCTGACAACAACCAGTCTACTATACCCTAAGGATGTCTGTGAGGAATTAGTGTTGCATTCACTTAAGCGAGTTCTCTATATGCAACTGGACGCATGACTATGTTGCAGTGGCGTGGCGCAAAAGATATCTTTGGGCAAGCCGGTGCAGATTTGGCGTACATTTTCCTGAGCTGTATAATAAGGTGCTCAAATGCCTGATATTAGGCAAGCAGGTAGGAATCGAGTTCTTTGGACGCCACGCTACTGCTATGTTGTAATGCTGATGTATATGGTTGCCTGAGAGGAAATAGTGCAATAAGATTCACTTAAGATTTTTCTACAGGGAACTGAGCGCTTAGCCATGTTGCAGTGGTTGCCTGAGAGTAAACAGTGATACTCACTTGGGGATTTCAGTAGGGAAGTGGTCACTCTTCACCATGATGCCGCCGTTGCTGTTAAGGATGTCGGCCGGCTTCAGCCGGTCCTCCGGCAGCATCGTCATCTTCGTGCGATAGAGCACTTCGATCCCGATCGTCCCGATCGGCGTGTGGAGCTCGCTGATCTTGATCTCCTTGTGGTTGCCGCCTGTAAAAGGCAGAAATGTTTTTACGTCACACCTGGCCATAAAAAGGCAACTACCGCCCGCTACGCGTGCGGAAAATCCCACTTCCTGGGCTGGGGATAGGGTTGCCAGATTGAATCGGTCGGGAGACGCCCCCGCGCGCTCGACGCGCGAGCTTTTTTTTTAGCCTGAAACAGCAGAAATTTTCGCCGGCCGGACCACCTGAGTGGATCGGTTTAAGTTTTAAAATGAACTCGTTTGCCGGGAGATTTTCTTCGTTGTCGGGAGTCGGGTGGACATACAAAAAATCGGGAGAATCCCGCCAATTCCCGACCACCTGGCAACCCTAGCTGGGGGAGACGTAAAAGTTTGTACTTACCACGGACGGTAATAAAGAAAGCCTCAGATCGCATATTTATTGCCTTTGCCTTTGGCTCGGGCGTCAAATACCTGCGATCTGAAACATACTTTGTTTTACCGCCCTAGGTAAGTAATGTACTATTGCATACCACTATACTGCCGCTATACCGGTCGAGCGAATAACTCACCGTGACGTCGCCCCTGTCTGCTTCCACAGGAAGACCAGCGCCGGCTCTTGAGTTGGCATTATGCTGAATGACCTTTTTGTGGTAGCGAGATTTCTTTGTGTTTTCTTTTTTTTTCACTTACTTACTGTCTACCTTTTTGTGCTGTCTTAAATAAATGTATTTTCTTTCTTTAGTGGCTAATTGTGCCGTCCCATTATTTACATTCCTCCATACCGTGAGGTATGCAATAACTTTGACTTTGGTAGTGAACTAGTGATGTAAATAGAATGCCAACTAAGAATTGAAATACTTCTGCTACTTGCAATCATTGAACTATGTCAGCGTATTAATGCCGCCGAAATAGTTTTAACTTGTATACGAATTAATACTGTAACTTGTGTATCTTTGTTCAATTACTTTTAAAACGCCATTTAGTTTAAACTGCCAGTTGCCTCATAAATAGGTATCAAGCTCAAAAAAAAGGTGTAGTCTACTCATGGTGCTGAGGTTTTTGCTGAGGTATACCTACCACCTCGACCCATTTAAGCTCAAAAAAAAAGTGTAGACTATATCAAGGTGACAAGGTAACAGTGGCGTGGCGTTAAAAGAAATCCTTGGGCAAGCCGGAGCAGCTTTGGCTTAAATTTTCTTTAAGAGCACTAGAATAAAGTGCTGAACTGCCTAATATTAGACAAGCCGATGGGAATCGAGTTCTATGGACGCCACGCCACTGCAAGGTAATATTGGTTTTCTTTTCAACTTCACTATAACACTGTTACAAACCTAACAAATCCACATTAGGCTGTCCACCATAGATCTTGTGGTATATCTTATATGTCTCCTTGTTCTGGGCCCTCGACATTTTATACGCGGGGGTTATCCTCGAGATGCTCAGGGTTGACTTGAGCATCACGCTCATCCTGTAGTAGATGGTAGAGACCGAAGTCAATGGCGCTTCGACGCATGGACCCAATTTCACTGAAAAAGAAAGAAAAGTGAGAAAAAAAATTACCTTGAAATGTCCACTTCAGTTTATTGTTCATGATGTAGACCACTAAACAATGGAACTTGCTCCCGAAGTCTGTATGTAGATCGCCTGTTGTTTATCTCTACTATTAGGAGCATTCTACGGAAACGTAAGCGACACTATTTTTTTTAAATATATTTTGTACATGTAAAATTAGGAAGCAGAATATCAGTATGGTAATACTTGACTTGGCTTCTTAGCAGCTAATCCGTTTTATTAGGGTGGCTACCATAGCGGTACGTATGCGACAAAAAGTAAATGTTTTCATGGAATGCTCCATTAATGTTACTTAGATCTTTTCTTTATTATTCGTTGGAGGTATGCCATAAAATACATGTTTTAACAAATATGGCCCAAAGAAACACTAGTTAGGCCGTTATTGAATCAGCAAGCTGAAAGCTTTGGCGTTGTAGTCTCTTACTGTCAGGTGTTAACAAGATAAATCATTGACCAGTTATTGATTAAAAAAACTTTTATCATTCAGGTTGTATCATAATTTGACGATACGCTTAGTGACACCGCCTACAAACTTAGAGGTCTCAGGATCAAATCCTGGCCAGGGCAAATATTTGTGTAGTGAATGTGAGTATTTGGTGCTGAGTCATAGATGTGTTCTATCTAATTAGTATTATCTATTAAAATATAAACTTTTCTTAGTTTGGCAGGATATCAATTTATATAAGATTGTCAACCAATATCACTACATAGTATAAAACAAAGTCGCTTCCCGCTGTCTGTCTGTCCCTATGTATGCTTAGATCTTTAAAACTACAGAACGGATTTGATGCGGTTTTTTTTAATAGATAGAGTGATTCAAGAGGAAGGTTTATATGTATAATACATGCATTTGATATCAGCATTGCACCCGTGCAAAGCTTGGGCGGGTCGCTAGTTTACAATAAAAACCCACCTGTCCATAGCTCAAGCACCATCTCATCACCATCAATAGTCTTAAGTGATATCTCGATGCAGAGTATATTGGTGAGCGCAGTGACCACTTCACCATTCAGGATGCGTTTCGTATCATAGTTCACATCTGGTTCGTCCGGAATTGATAGGTTAAACTGGAAATAAGTACTGTAAGTGTAGTTGCAACAGATAGTGTTTATAGATATCTACTAAGGCTGTTGCAAGTCTCTACTCCAACTCCAGTAATATTCAGAGTATAATTTTGATTGATTCAAAGGGAGTCTTTGATATATAAGACAGTGTATTGTGTAAAACCACTGCAAATTGCAGGTTAAAATTCGTGTTATTCATGTTATTTGGAATAACATGAATAGAGACATGAAGATATAAGAACAATAATAAGTGTTTCCCGTTCATGTGGCCCCAGCATAATAGAGTACAAGATTTGGATTGGCAGCAGCAGCAATAGAACTGAGGATGAGAAACATAAAAGCAGTAAAATATCACAGTGAATTGTGTCAGGTATCCGAGAGGGTGATGAAGTAATTTATTTCTTCAAAACATACACTTAACTTAGAGATATAAACCTTTTTGTTCTATAACTAGGCTAACAAGCCTCGTATAACTCCTTATCTTTGTATTTTTATCTTTGTGTAGGTCAACAAGTATAAGTCTTAGGCTCATTTTGAGTCTTATTATTAACAATAATGCGTCTAAGTCCTTGTTTACATAGTTTAATATGTATTACCCATTGTAAGTTGCCGGGAGACGTAGACAGCGCGCTATTGTCCAGAGGTTTGGAGGCAGGGCACTCGCGGATAATCTTTTTTCCCTCTCGACTTTGCACTACAATTTGGGCCACTTTCAACGTCAAAATTTTGGCAAATTTGTACAAGCGGGCCCGCTCGTTCTCAGCACTGGCTGCTGCCATGTTATCACCAGCGAAATGATTAGAATAATAACATTATTAATTATTCTATTTACGCAGTTAGGAGTTCTAATATGATAAAACATTTAACACATTTTTACTACATGGCTTCAACTTATGTCCTTATAAACGAATACTTTTTTTAAATTTCTTACAAACATTCTTAATTTGTATTCAGATTTATGAAAACCCTATAATAGTAGGTAAAAAATTACGAGAATCCAGTGTGACTTTACGAGAGGTTACAAATACGTCAAAAAAAGTTTACAGTTTGGAGTGATTTGTGATTGGTTTTAATATATTAGATAAACTACTTTTTGCCATGTGATTGGCTGATATTATAAAGCTAGAACAACGTGCGATAATAATAGTGTAACCTAAGATGTATTTATATTTATGCAGTTATAACTCCTATTTTCAATTCGATAGTGACGATAATCGTGTACACGTGTTACAAAAGTCCATTCAAGATTTTTGTTTGACAGCGTCCTTGTTGGCAACTGTACCGCTGTACGCTATTTTTCTTTGTTGAAGGATGTGGGTGTCCCCTTTTCGACTCGCTTAATTCCGGTACACTATCGAACCGGTACATCTCCAATCGTATGTCGACATTACTATGTTACTAAATAAGAAACTACAATCGGAATTGTCAATATAAGACGGGGCCAGTTATTTTTTTAAGTAAAATAATAATTCACTCGTGCATTCCATGCTTCTTTATGTACATTTGATTTGATATTGATTAGATATTCAATAAGCTATCTGTGGACCATCATAGACAAATATTAAATGTCAAACCGTTGTCAAAACTTTTCGCAAGGGTGAATGAAAAAGTAGTCTTTTATCTCCCTCCACAGGAGAAAGATTCACCTAAGCGTGGCTAATCAAGGTACTAAAAGGTGAGACTGAGACCTCTCATTGATAAATAAAAAAATCGCCTGGAATCGCTCAACGTGCCGGATATTTTCAAAACAACCCCGTTTATTTATTAAATAATTAGTAACCATCGACAGGACTGGAATCGTAACATTTTAAATTAAATTGTGACTGATCTATCTAGATATTGGGTTTGTGCACCGGTGTATATCGAAGAGGCTGAAAATAAAAATTCTGGGTTCTAGGAAGATGAGTAGTTCGGAGGAGCAATCATGGATTGCGTGGTTCTGCGGGCTGAGAGGGAACGAGTTTTTTTGTGAGGTGAGTGAAATATAAGTTATGTACCACTTGTTGCCTGAACCAAGAAACTTTTTTGGCGGAATGTTTGGAGCCCCAGCTAGGAGTTTTAAAATTAGTCCGACGATTTGAGCGGTATTTAATTAAAACCTAAACATATACAGTCAAAATAAAAACTCATCATAAATTTAATGTTGTCATCATGACTACTATGTAAAATGATTTTATAAATCAGAATAAATAAAACAAAAACATTTTACTTACGTATGAAACTTTCCTAAAATGTCCAACATATGGGACCTAGAAGAGATGACAAATAACAAATGGGCAGGGGGCCCCTGGTATCAAATAAACACTTGCAAGATGAGTCCTATTCTCATGGTGGTAAATTTCTTAGTTGACTTTTGTCCCTCAGAGCAAAATAGAATCCATGTTTACAAACAAAAAATATTTTTAGGTGATGAGATAGATTAAGATTAGTTATTTATAACTCAATGTAGAATTATATTATAAGTTGCACTTGATATCTAGTTTTCTGTCAAACTTTAGGAAAATCTGATTACCGGTAGGTACCTACCTAGGTCATCATTGAACCATATGTGATGGTGAATCTAAATAGGGCCCACTTTGTCGCTTCTAGTTTCCGAGTTACAGGCAGTTTAGTAAATCTGGGCAGAAATTACCTAAACTCAGTTTTAGTCAGAATTAGACAGTGTTAATATATGATTTCAAGTTCAGAGCCTGAATTATCTTTTTGAGCACCTTTTTGAACGCTCAAAGTTTAAGAAAGAAAGAAAATGCATTTATTTATGTTTAGTGCCTAGGGTCCCACTTTGTCACTCCCTAAATACTACGACCAAGATCTTACTTTTGCGACTTCAAGGACGTTGTTGCCGTCACGTCCAGAGCGCACCACCCCCACCCCACCTCCCACACCTAAATACAAAGCTGCAGGGCGATTCTCCGAGCGTTTTAACCGCGCGGTTTGACAATCATTATTGTCCATCGATTATTTACTATAACGAAAGGACAAATCGTGACAATTTTCATAAAACTAGACTTAGCCTCGGGACTGTTTTTCGGTTTCATAAAAAGTTAACTCTAGGCATCGTTTATTTGAACAATATTTACTGAGACAATAATGACGAAAATAAAACGCCGTAAAAACGCTGAATATTGGCCCTGCAACTCATTTCTATAGATAGAATTGTTCTCCAGGCACACCACAGTAGATATTTGTATGCAGGTATAGGAGGTGGCAATTTTGGCGGAAGGAGGCTAAGTGGGTAGGAGGGTAAGTGGGTAGGAGGGTAAGTGGGTAGGAGGCTAAGTGGGTAGGAGTGTAATAGAGAGGTTGATTTTAGTTTGACCTACTTATCAAAAAATTGTATTGAGTTTATTTCAGTAATAATATTTTGTCCAGATTTTTTTTATATTTTAAAATCAATGACTTTAACCACACCAGATATACTCGCAATTTTAGGCCTGATCAACCTAGAGTTCGGAATAGCAACAAAGCACTTAAAATTGTCTAGATAACAATATAACTCCAATAATTAATATATGTACAAAAGGTTTGATGTCCAGGTACGGTACATATTATTTCGATTTTTGTGTTAGGGAAGTTGGAGCACTAGTCCTTCGTGTTTGCTCATGGTGTTTTGGACTACCGTGCCCTCCGTGAAAACCGTTGGAGACTTATAACGTCTTAATGTATTTGTGACTCTAAGTACAGGCAACCGAGAGTTAGGCCTGATATGCCGGTAATTAAGGGTGACCATGCCCTTGGGTAACCATTCCCATTTGTGTTTTTGAGAGGATTGAAGGGTGACCATGCCCTTGGGAAACTATTCCCATTTGTTTTTTTTTATAAGGAGCTAAGGACTCCGATGGCATTAGATATTTTATTATTGTGTAAATGTACCGATACCTAGGAAATGTTTACTAATGTGTACAATTATAAATAATGGCAAAATAAAAGTAATTTTGAATTAAAATTTTAACACCTTGACCGATGTGGACAGTAATTTAGATAAACTTATGTATTAATTTCAGATATTATAAATACCTACCATGTGTTTAATTTTTTTTTTAGTTCATTTTATCACATAAAGTGTTAGTTTAAATGCTAATAATAAGAAACAAAAATGTAAAACTCAACTGCGTTCGTCACATTTTTTTTGTTGCATGAGGGGGTGAAGGGTGAACTTTCGGGGGAGATGTAATATGATGAATTAACAGTAACTCTTCGTTACTGTTTACGACATGTGACGCACGGATTTGGGTTATAGCGAGTAAGCATTAATATATTATAAATAGATGTAACTAGCTTTAAGACACGTCTTTGTTATCTGGTCTTTGTCTTTGGTCTTCGTCTTAGTCTTGTCTTGTACTCAATATAACAAGTATCACCATGAAGGACCTTTACTTCAAACCCCCATAGTCCCCAGTTCCAACCTCTCTATTACAGGAGGGTAAGTGGGTAGGAGGGTAAGTGGGTAGGAGAGTAAGTAGGTAGGAGGGTAAGTGGGTAGAGGGGTACATAGAAGGGTAGGTGGATATGAGGGTAGGTGGGTAGGAGGGTAAGTGGCTAGGAGGGTAAGTGGGTAGGAGGGTAAGTGGGTAGGAGGGTAAGTAGGTAGGAGAGTAAGTGGGTCGGAGAGTAAGTAGGTAGGAGGGTAAGTGGGTAGAGGGGTACATAGAAGGGTAGGTGGATATGAGGGTAGGTGGGTAGGAGGGTAAGTGGCTAGGAGGGTAAGTGGCTAGGTAGGAGGGTATGTATATGTATTAAATTTCTTTTCTCAAACATGCAAAGAAATATTGATGTTATGTTCCTTATGATGGGCTGCGAATGTATGTGTAAGTACCCATCTACCTACTTACACTCCTACCCACTTACCCTCCTGCCTACTACCCTCCTACTCACCTACCTTAATATCCCCCTACCCTCCTATGTACCCTCCTACCCACTTACCCCCCTACCCACTTACCCTTCTAGCCACTTACCCTCCTACCCACCTACATTCATATCTACCAGTGGCGTGGCGTACAAGATATCTGTTGTGGACAGCCACGCCGAAGAACGTTAGGCATAAGAAACACGTAGATATAGGAAATAAAGATTTTTATAGTAACGAATTAAGTTAGGTAGGACCGGGCTGACGGGTATAAATATCGAACCCCGCCGGCGATCGCGTTCTCGCGTCCCATAAGATCGCCTGCGCAACAAAACCGCCTGCGCAAAAACAAGAATAGACACCACCAAAGAAGCCTCCTCCCCGCCCCCGCCTTGCCCGGGCAAGGTTGGGGGCGGATGCGAAAACCCAAGGAGACCCGAACGCACACCAACATCATGACCCAAGGACGCCCTGAAACAAATAAAGCGGACTGCAGTGCTAAGGATCCTCGCCTGCAGATCGCACCTCCGCACGTACCACGGATCTCCGCGAACGTGGCAGGAGCCGCCGCAGCCGAAAGGCGCGCGGCCGTTCCCCCCTGTACCCTGACAAGAGAAACACCGCATCCTATCGCCGAAGCATCCATAGAAGAACCTGAAGCTCCCGCCAAGGTCGCCTGCGCCGCGCCCGCGCCTTACGAACTTAGAGACTTGAGTCTTTCGTCAATATACAGCGTGGAAATCCATTACGGGCGAATATTGAGAGGGCGGTCAGCATAGAACCTCAGAAGTATACTTAGATAACTTTTGTTTGAAACTAAAATGAAAATATTTACCATACAAAATAATTCGGCTCGCAATGTAACGCAACACATCCAAGTTGGTAAACACGCTAGTTGACAGTTACTTTAAAAAAGCTCGTATCTCGCAATGTCATAACAAGCATGTATGCGGTACTTTGCTGCTCGGTAAATTTTCAAAAAATAATTACGAGGTCACTATTAAAAGTGTAATTTAAAAATCATATTAATTAATGATAACACTTCTAAACGCTATATCTGGTTTAATTGTTTGCTCGTATTGGACTTCCACGCTGTATAGCTTATATTATGTAGTTTTAGAAACTGCTAATAACTCCATACCCCCAAAGTGGGCCTTTTTCCCCTGCACCATCACATATTATCTTAAATTTGTCATAAATAAATATATAGTTAAGGTCTCCCGTTTTGGCACTTTGACCATAATAAAAGTGATTTCATCATGCTAATCTATAGAGTTCAGGCAAAGGTGGGCCATCTGCCTGTTTGCCAGTTTAAAGCAATAGAAAAAGGTGCACAGTTCTTATTGGGTATGGTTTTAGGTTGACGAGGACTATATTAATGACAAGTTTAACCTGACGGGGCTGAACGAGCAGGTCCCCCACTACAGACAAGCCCTGGACTTGATTCTGGACTTGGAGGCTGGTGAGTGTTTTATCATTAGTGTTTTTTTATTACCTACTAACTAGCTGTACTAGCGAACTTCGTCTCGCCTCAGATTTTTTTATTCTTTAATACCTAGTTATTCTGTTATTGAGTGCAGAGACAAATCCGAAAAATCAAAGATCATTAAAATACTACCCATCCTCGAGTTCTAAATGGTGTTACTAACCCGACTTTGTTTTAAGTATATAATAGATTTCAGACATGCAGATAGCTCTGCTATATCTATCTATTTATATTGCAACTACCATACTTGCGGCAAACGGTTGGAAATTATGCCCTATGTTTGATATAGGGCGTTGACTATGAGAGATGAGCCAAATATACGTTTGCATTCTGTGTTCGGCATATCCTGTGGTTTTTGCCGAAGTGGGGTTAAAATACCAAATGTAGTGTCGAGTTTTTTCCATATTAAACAGTGCTAATACCATTATTCATGTCTCCGCGACATCCGCGTGGAATGATTTCTGTTGTTAAAAATCGTTGTACGGTGTACTTTTTACGTCCCAGTGCTTGGCACCCGGAGGGCCCCCTCCCCCACACCCCTTACGCCTACATGGGTTTTACCTAGGGTTGCCAGATTGAATTACCCTATTATCGGGAGCAGGAAACAATATGTCGGGATATTGAGACTTTGGTCGGGAGATGCCTGGCGCGCTCTACGCGCGAGCTTTTTTGTTTAGCCTGAAATAGCAGACATTTTCGCTGGCAGGACCACCTTTGAGTGGATCGGACTAAGTTTTAAATGAAGTCCTTTGTCGGGAGATTTTCTTCTTTGTCGGGAGTCGGAAGAACAAACAAAAAATCGGGAGAATCCCGCCAATTCCCGACCATTTGGCAACCCTAGCTTTACCGAATATACAAAATCACTATTGACCTACTAGCTAAGTGAGGTTTTGTATGTACCGACTAATTAAAGTAGGGTATACGCTTTTTTTTCATTAGTAAATAAATGTTCGAATGCGGTACACTCTACGCGGAACAATAATGGAACAGTATTCATTCCTTTGTGCATTATTCAGGCGAACTGCCGTATGACCCAAATACACTGTAATCAGGCTATTTCTATCTATCCGCTTGTTTTGTCCATTTCTACTCACTTTGGCCACTACCTAGTCTGACCCTCTTTCTAAAGGGGACCGGAACTGGCGACCTGGTCGTGTATTTTGATCGAGTTTAAGGTTGCGGCTCCACTGAGGCGGAGACGAGCGGAGCGATGAGGAGATGTGAACAAGGGCCGATCCAGGATTTTTGTCTGGGGGAGGGCCAAAGGGGCGAATGGGCAAAAATAATCAACAATAACTGTTAAAAATAACTGACGACGAAAACGGAGAAACGAGTACAGCTAGAAAATAGGAACGAGTTGGCGAGCGGCGTGAAGCGAGTGATAGTTCTGTCGCTGGGCTATAAGCGAGTGACGGCGTGAGCGAATGCGACGGGCGATTAGCCCTGTATCTCGGCTTCTACGAAAGCTAGAGAAATGAAATTTTAGTTCCTTAGGGTACTATTTGGGTACTATTTTTCGATATAGGTATAAAGCGTTTCCGAAAACTAAGCCGTTTCAGAGATACAGTCGCCATCAGATATATCTGATGGCGACTGTACAAGCGGTGTACGTCAGCTTGACGGCCCGGTAGCGTACACCGTGAATATATTTAGAAAAATGGACAGACAAGTAGTTAAACTTTGGCCGTTTAGGCGCGCTCGCGATACGTATTCAAGGTCAAGGCGTAGACACCGGATCCGTACTGGAGCATTCTTACGCATGCTTAAAAGTTAAAACGTTGCTAGTGCGTTCGTGTACGGCGCGCACACATACAAGCGCGCGATGTACCTTTTGTAGGAAGTAAAAAAAAAATTACTGCTATTATACTGTGGCGATAACGACCAAAACGTTGAAGCGTTTATCGTTGACAGATTCCTATTTTGACAACGCATACCGTTGTTACCCATAATCGTATATTCGCAGAATATTAACATGTATATTTTAAAACGCATATTTTAATTCGCATACCATTAATACGCATAACCATTTCTAAGTATTACATTAGTTTTTATATATATCAAAGTATTTATAAATATCAAAAAGTATAATTTTAATAGGCCTAATCGGAGGTTCGAATTTTCTTTTCTGTTGGGGTTGCAGTTCAAACCTAAACTAACCTATATTTCTAGTAGCAGTTCGTTTATGTTGGGGTCCCAGTTCAAACCTAACCTACATTTCCGGTAGCAGTTCGTTTCTGAAAAGGTTGCAGTGCAAACCTAACTTACCCTACATTTCTGGTAGCAGGTCGGTTTACCCAGCATTTACTACTTAGTAGTAAGAAAACCCCAAAATGTTGGGATTAGTGGCGTAGCGAGGGTGGTGCAGGCAGGGCACGTGCCTTGGGCGCCAACAAGGAGGGGGGGGGGGGGGGGGGGGGCGCAAAAACGAAATTTACTAACTAGTAATCTTGGCCAAGTCACACAACATTAACTATAATATAATAACCTTAGACTTGGCACGACTTTGTCTAGATTTCATTACTTTTTAGAGATAAATTAGCAGCTCCATCGAGACTTAGCTAGTTTTTTACAGAATGTTTTTGGTGGGATTACCTATACAAAATACCACCAATCCAAATTCCCAAACATGGCGAAGTAAGTATTGAATGCAAACAACCGCTCCCCCCTCCCGGTCGTAATTTCACATGGATTATTATCCGCCCCGGTGTCACTAAGAAACAAAGGGGCGCAGTTTGGATGCGTGCCCTGGGCGCCGTTTTACGTCGCTACGCCACTGGTTGGGATTCTGAGAACAACGGGTATATACTTGGAGTTGGTTTGGTATTCAAAAACGCTCATTTTATACCGAACGCATAACTTTATGCGTTCAGTATACCTAACATTATTATGCGAATTTCTGGTATGCCAAATCAACGGTATGCTAAAATTAACTTGTATGCGTTTTTATTATTATACGATTTAAGCGGTATGCTCAATGATCGTATGCCTAGACAGTTATGCGTTTTCATAATAGGAGTTCTAAATTATGCCTAATAAGGGACACCCGACAGATAGACATGTGTCGTTGTAGATGAGGAACTGGAGGACAACGCGAACCAGTCGGACCTCGTGGAACAGGCCTCCGAGGTGCTCTACGGCCTCATACACGCGCGGTACATACTGACGAACAGGTGAGAGAACCAGGAAATACTTTTCGGATTCGGAGTATTTAAAGACTAAGATGGCGTTGTTGAAATTCTTCCTGGCGCTTTTAAAATCCTGCTTAAATCTTCTTGTAAAGGGCCATTCCACGTAAAAGTAACGCGAGTCACGATTTCATAGCGTGTTTTATTCATTAAACATACTAATTTAAGTGTTCATATACACTAACACTTCTTTAGAGATAAATTAACACTTAAATTTGCATTATGATGATTCGACACGCAACATAATCCTGACTAGCATTAGCTCTTACCGTGGCTAGCGTTGAAAAAACCAGGAGAAAATCCATATTTTTCCTAAACAGCTCAGCAGCTCTTTTTTTTTTCGGAAAAATACAACGATAATTTCTGTTGCTGTTTTAACGAAAAATATGGTTTTTGACTTTCATTTTCGCATCCCATGACCTACCATCTTCATAAACTACCTGGAAGTGCCCTAACATTCATATAACCGTGTTAGTGATTAACTTCGAACAACAGGGGTCGAAAGAGTAATAAATATTACCCCCGGCTGACACATTGTCGTATGCCTATATGAAAAAACATTAGGTTTTTCCGCAATTTCCAACGCTAGGAATTACCCTAAAGATAATTTTACAAATTTAAGGTAGTGCCGTAAAGGTGGTTGTGGATAGTAATTTAGGTACAGTCCCTACACGGGAATGTTACGCCACTTGCCACAGTTCTTAATTTAGCCGTGTAATGCAAATCGGGCACACTTCGGGCACACGACGGACACGAATTATGATTGAACGAACGAATTGTGACTGTACAGTCGATTTCATTTACATCTACACATAGAAGAGAACAAAAATATCTAAACACGCTTTTATGCTTCTGACAATAGGGTCGTGTTCAGATATTTTTGTTTCCTTAACTGTGTAGATGTAGATGAACACGACTGTACATGATAACATGTTGTCCTAATACTTGCTTTTGAAACTAACGGTCTTCACTCATTTGTTGACAGGGGCATAGGACAAATGTTAGAAAAATTCGAGGCCGGGGAATTCGGCTCGTGCCCTCGCGTTTACTGTGAGGGCAACCCTATGCTCCCACTCGGTAAGTGTTTGGTAATAAGTTGTAGCCCCCTTAAGACCCTTTACCGTTCGGAGTCGAACGAGGCGCCCGAAGCAGACGCGAGTCAGAGATAGGAATTGGGTACTTGACTGTAACCGAAATTTGTAAAAACTGTATAAGCTGTTAAAATAAGCAAAATAAGGAAATATGTTAACTTTTTGAGTTTGATGCTTAATGTGTAAATTTTTTTACGAGCCTGCTAAGTTGGGTGGGAAAGCCCATTTTAAAAATATAAAAATATCAAAAACTATTAATACCGTTAAATAACCCATAAAATGTATGGTAACTATTGTTATGAAACCGTTACGATAAACGCAAGTTTTAGTATAGTTGCAAAACAAAGTTCTTGATTTCTCCAAGCAACGTATGTCTCGTGACGTCACGTTACAATGGGCTTCCGTATGGTACGTTTCGGCACATTTTTGGGAAAGTCTAAAAAGTCTGTACAAGTGATTACGTATTATTTGATTAGTATGCGTGTCCCTTATTAGGCATAATTTAAAACTCCTATTTTGAAACCGCATAACAGTCTAGGCATACGATGATTGAGCATACCGCTTAAATGACATAATAGTAAAAACGCATACAAGATAATTGGCATACCGATTGATTTGGCAAACCTGAAATTAGCATAATATGGTTAGGTATAGTATACCGTACCGAACGCATAAAATTATTTTGGCATGTCAATATTTTAGAACTTGGTTTCTTAATTGATAATGTAATTTAGGACTTTCTATATATATAGGTAGCTGTAAATCAAGCGACCAACCTGCAAAAAAGTCTTATGCCACACCAGGCCATAAAGTGGCTTTATCCGCACGCTACGCGTACGGAAAAAGCCGCTTTCTCGCGAAGTGTAGACATAAAATGATGTACACAACACGGCAGGTAATAAAGAAAGCCCTCGATCGCATATTTACGTCCCTCGCTTGCAGCTCGGGCCGCAAACATCTACGATCTCGGCCTTTCATTGTTTTACCACCCTAGTTGTGTAATGTACTCTTACGTATTTTTTTTATTTTAAGCATTGATAAAGTCCGTTGCCGAAAGGACAACATTTATTTCCACGCTAACAGTTTCGTAATTGGGTACAACGATAAATAGAAATGCCCACGTAAAAATATATGAAGTCGAGAGGGTTTTGTGTGGGATTACCGCAGTGGCCGACCCCGAGAGGTTCGTGTATTTTTACATATATAGGTGGCGTAAAAACTTCGGTGGACTCTTTCTAATTATTACAACGTCTATGACGGCAAATGGGTCTGTTCAGGTCTATCGGATGTTCGAGGCGAGGCCATGGTGAAGGTGTACTGCCCGAAGTGCATGGACGTATACACGCCGAAGTCGTCGCGCCACCACCACACGGACGGCGCGTACTTCGGCACCGGCTTCCCGCATATGGTGTTCATGGTGCATCCGGAGTTCCGCCCCAAGAGAGCCATGGTCCAGTTCGTGCCGCGGTGAGTTACTTTATTGTGTACGTCCACGTCGAATCCGTCGCGCTACTACCACACAGACAGCGCGTACTTTGGCACCAAAATACAGATGATAAAATAAGTGTTAAATTATAGCCAAATGGCTATTACCCTAAATTTCCTGTTAGTATTTGAAAGAGGAGATTTTGATTAAACATTGGTATAAACATTATCTTTTCGTGGCAAATAATGGGATGCAGGAAATTAAGTGAAAATACAATTTAAACCAGAAATTACCGAACTAGTTTAACCCCTAAAAGTGTTCCCAAGAAATCGAAAACTTAAATAGTGATAGGAAAGTATCGATTAAATTTAAATTTATTTTAGGTTTAAGGTCCATTGTTATTATAGACGAGCCGTGTTGGGGATGTTATTTTGTACCTATACTTTAGAAGTTGACGAAGCATGTTGCGGATTTTTTTTTTTATTGTAGATTGGCTTTTTTTTTGCAAATAAATGATCGATATTTTTAAATTTAATCGACATAACTTAGCTGAATATTTTGTACTACTTATTTTGAAAGTCTTGTATAGATATATTTTTTTATAAAACCAGCTTTGCCTATATTATGGAAACATTTTTCTTTGTTAAACTTATAGAGTTCAGTGTAATATTTGGTCTTTTATTTTATGTTCATAAAAAGGTTTTTAAATTCTTGTTAGGTTAAAATTTAAATAATTTACCCCCGGTTTTCTGTCAACCTTTGATGGCTGTTGAAATATTTATATACTTTACTTTCGCATTGAAAATCTTTGCATCATTTCGCAGCCTCACTTTTGGGTCTTCCAAAAGTTTTATGGAGTTGGCAATTGACGAAAATAACTCGACTTTCTTTAGGATTGTGTAAAATATTCTTATCTAAAGCTGTTGAAATTATACGTGACAAATAAAATTTTCATTTGGTATCTCACTTGGGCTAGTAGGTATTGTTATATGAATAGAGGTAGTGGACCGGGACTAGCGACCTGGTTCGATCCCAGGCGCCCCCGGTCCCCACCTAGTCCGATCCACTCAAGGTGGTCAGGCCAGCGACCTGTTTCGACCCCAGGGAACGCCACGGCCCCCACCTCATCCGAATTTTACTACATCCAGTAAGGATTGCAAGTAAGGCTTCAAAAAAAAAGAATAGAGGTACATAATGTGTATTAAAGTTACAGTTACGACGATATTTGGTATAAGAACGTTTTGGAGTATATTTTAGTATGTCTAATTTCGACCAAAATAAATTACTAAATATAAATATTCAAATCTATTTTTTGCTACCCTGATCCTCATCGAACGTCGATACCAATGTTTAATTATATAAATGGATGCAATTAGTCAGAATCTATTGACGCAATAGACCAGCGGTCGGCAACCGCTTAGCAGCCAAGGGCCATATAGTAGCTAAGGAATTGACGCGGGCCGCATTTTGTTAATAATTTGTGATTTTATACTATTCGGAATAAAGCGACGGCAATACAGACCGGAATATACGGCCACAAGTGAGCGATTCAAGGGCCGAATGCGGCCCGCGGGCCGCAGGTTGCCGACCGCTGCAATAGACGAAAAAATTGAAGACAAGCCTATATTCCTCTATAATGGTTTTAAAAAATGTGTAACGGTTGTTCTAGCTTGTACGGTTTCAAGATACACCCTCACGCCTACCAGTTGCAGCAGCAGGTTTCCACAGGCTTCAAGACGCCACTCCGACCCAGCTTCTTTAACAACGGTAAACGATAGCTCCAACCGGCTTCAAAGGTTGTGTTGGGCCGTCTCATTTGTTGCTTAACGTTCATTCTGGCAAAGAGACTTCCAGATTTTTGCAAAATGTGACGCGGAAATCTTTGTCACGTGGGAAATGCTACCTATCTCTTTGCATTAAATTAGGGCTCGCGGTCGTGTCCGGGTTTCGTGTACCCATCGCCGGGTCCCCGTGTTCCTGCTACATTCGGGTTTTCTGGCCCATTCGGCACGTGTAATTAAGATCCGTATAACCGTGTTCACGGGCCAACGGATCTTAATTACACGTGGGCTCGACCCGTCCTCGGCGTATAGTGTCGGATCGGCCAGATGTGTATTCGAATGCAGACCTGGCAACGGATCTTGGCGGGCTCGTGTAATTCGGGACCTTAGTACCGTACCGTCGCAGTTAATTACACGGGTACACGGATCAGCGTGTAACACGGATTTCTGGAGCCCTACATTAAATATAGTGACAGACCACGCTAAAAGTGAACTCGCTGTCGGTTGTGCTAGCCATTGTGGCGCTCCTCGACTTGAGTGTTACTGTTATTAAATAAAGAACACTTTGAAACTGCATAAAATCCGCTATTTTGTTTATTTTAACGAACTTCATACCCAGTGACACTCGCACCATCAAGACGAATCTAATGATGAATCATTTATCAAAATCGGATGTGCCGTTGAGTAGTTACGAGCGGAGCGGTCATAGGAACGGACATACACATACATACATACGTACATACAGGTCAAACACATAACCCTCCTTTGGGCTTCGCCGTAGTCGGGTAAAAAATAGATATATCGTTTTACAAGGCGAATTTCATTGACAATATTATTCAGTGAACTGATGCGACATCTGGTGAGATAATGATTGATAGCCTTCGGTGATCGTCAGAATTAGGCAAAGTAGATTAACAGTCAAACATACACAATCTTTGCCGCAATGCGTGCGCAGCACTGTGCAGTGCTGGTTATATCTCTATTGTAAAAAAATGTCTGTATATACATACAAGAGGTTTGGTTTTAAAAGTATGACACACAGTAGTGTCGACAAAATTTCACTATTAAAGTTTTCGCATTCTTGGCATCTTTTAAACTAGTTCGCCTAACTCTGGCGCCCACTCTTATCAATCAAATTAGCGCACTTTTGGATGACTCGTGACGTAGTGAATTACAAATTAAGTTACGAATTATCGAATTCCAATTTCAAATAAACTAGGTTATTGTTTTAGCTTTTTTGGTGTATCGTAATGGTAATGTGGTCACAGGGGTTTTTTATGGACGGTTCACAGCAACAAATGAAATGGCCCCTTGAGAGCCAAACTCTTTTAAGTCCACGTCGCATCAGTGTAATAGGATTCTTGCCTTTCATCAATATAAAATAGTCCGTGCTAATCATTTACTACTTTCGGAAATTCTCAAAACACTAGTAACTTACACTTATTTTCGCTTAAGGAGATAGTTTGGTGAGACTGAACGGTGACGTCATTACAGTATTTGAAGGGTACACGGAAAGAACATGGTTGGTCAACGACGTAACTTTTTGAGTTATAGCGGTTTGAAAGTTAGTCTTCGCGAATAATTAGGTATTATGGTAACCATTTCTTTAAAAGTCAAAATAATACATATTATTTTAAGATATCCACCCGTAATCAAGTGGTATGTTATAGTTCATTGCGAGCTCTACATTTTAAGGTTAAAATATCATTTTCAAAAAAAGGTGATCAGAGCGTTTTGACATTAAAATATTCATTAAAAGTAACTAACTTGCTTTGCAGCAAAGTATCCGATAGCGCGTCAAATTAGTTGGACTTGGACTTGGAAAAGTTTAGATCTCAAGTAAATGAAAAATGAGCTGAGTGAAAGGTATTAACCCATTCACGGCCAAGCCTCCCCGCGCGAACACTATGCGCCAGGCCCCCATACAAATTATTTTTCGCTAAAACTCATGACGCGGCTCATGCGTCTTGGGCCTGGCACTTCCTGTAAACGGCGCGCCGCTTATGAAATCGGCTAGCAGGATATGTTTATGCAAGATTTTTAGTAACCAACTTTTTTCTCTGCATTAATTTAAATTTTATTTTGAGATTCAATATTAAATATTTTTTTAGTAGGTATTAAATTTAAAATTTTCATCTCTAATTTTCTATTCATCCAATACTGATCTAAAAGATAAACTCCTCAAATAAATATCTACCAATGCTAGTACAAGTAGGATGACACAATGTAATGTATTAGGTTAAGCAAACGGTCCGGCAACTACATTAACATTTTCGAGATCTCAAAATCTAGCGCTACGGGTCTATAATTTTTTAAAACTAATATATCCCTATAGAAATATTTTTTTTATTCTGAAATATAATATAGAATTCGTAGCCAAGTCGTTCAGGTTAAGCTGGTTCAGAGTCATAGTACAGTCAGTTGGTTTAAGAAATTTTATATTCCGGTAATCCATAGCCAAGTCACAAGTTCACAACAAAATCACTAGATACGTAACACGGTAGAGGCTGTCAACGAATAATTCGTACCTAAATTAAAAAATTAATATTATTCTAAAACCAGGCTCAGGTAGAGTGGCGAAGGTCAGCTTGCTGGGTTTACCTGGACCGCATAAAATACCACGTAGATTCCTTAAAGCCGCACCGCCGCCCCGCAGATGCAGTCATTGTTAATTACACCAGTGTGCTACTCGGTCGGCCATTATCACTATCCATTGCCCATTGTCTTATAGACTTAGGTGTAACTAAATACCATGGTAGATTCAAATTGCCCTTAACGACTAAGAAACTTTACAAACATTGCAATAAATGAGTAAATGGTGTTTTTAAGTGCTACCACCGTGCACCGCACTCTTAATATTTAAAGTTTGATAAATTGTATGTGATTCCTACTCAGAATCACGAGTACGACGTACTCAAATTGAGGAAAAAAAGTGTCCCAAATTTTTTATCCAAGTTTCGTTCCTCTGTTCCGTTACCGCCATACAATACAAGTGTATATGGTATAAAAGTAACGGAACGGGACTAAAAATATTAACACATTTTTTCTCCCATCGGAGTTCATAGCCCTCGCGATTCTGAGTAGGAATCACAGAATTTACCTAATATAAATATTAAGTGTTTGGTAGCAATTTAAAAAACATGCCCAAATAATGGTATAATTCATAGGGGGGTAAAATAACACATTAACTTCTAAAAGTTTGAACATTATTATACTGCTTGGTTTGTGGACAAAAAGTCTAACACCGTCCAAACTTGTACCGCTCGTAAAATGAGACATGTCCGAACGACATTCATAGCAAAATAAGCTTTAAATCAACGCAGTAAAGTTTATTTTAGCCTGACACCAAAAGAGTCATAATTTTTACGGGAAGTGCCAGGCCACCGTGCCGCATACCCCGCGTCATGCCAATAACTCCTAAAATATACGATTTTTGAAAATAGTTTGAAAGTAAACCCACCATAATTAAATGTAACGAATATGCGTACCAAATTTCAGCACAGAGTTATTTAATTTACTTATAGTAAACCTAACTTTGTGTTTCCATACCCTGTACAAGTACAAAATACTATGATAATATTTTTTTGTTACAATACACTATTAATTGTGTTTGTTAGCTTTAGGGTCACCAGTAGTATTTTTTCGTATTACTTTTAGTTTATTTTTAAATCGGGAATTATTCATGACGCGCATACCAGTCACGGGCCGGGCGGCAGAGTTAAGCTATGACGCGCATACGCGTCATGGGCCTTGAATGGGTTAACGTAACCGATCGGATTTGTTTTATTACATTATATTTTGCACATTTGTCTCGTGCGGAATACCCTTTGGCATTCTTTGGGATCGGTCTGAGTGGCACAATCTTTCTAGTCTATTAAACGGTGTTGTTCGCCTTTCATCCGTAAGCTAGCGGCTAGTACCAGAAATACTTACTACTGTATTAATCGTTTATTATACTGCCGTCCTATCATTAAAACTAGACTAACCTCTATGGAGTTGTATAGAAGTTACCTATGCCCAGTTTTAGATATCGGACGCCAGCATAGACTACGTCACAAGGGAGCAAAATGATGTAGATATTTAACGGCGAAAACACGTTCATCAATCCATAGCGTAACGAAGGATTCCAGAACAATCCTGGAGGTTACAAAGGTATAAAGTAGAAACCTGAAAGTAGCGGGGGATTCAAGTATTAACGCCCAAGATAATAGTAATTTTGCTACCTTGGCAGTCTTGGGACACACAAGGTCAGTCGGCGCAAGTGCGACTAAGGGGCAAGCGGGCCTATGGAGCATTCCATGAAAACATCTACTTTTTGTCCCTTACGAAACGCTATGGTAGCTACCAAAGTTAATAGTATTTTATGCAACAGTTGTATAAGAAGGTTCAAAAAATGCGAATTGCGTGAGTTGCGATACGAGCCGCGAATGCGGCGAGTATCGCAAATAGAGACGCAATGAGCGTTTTTTGAATTAATTATGAAATTATGAATACTTTTTCTACGACTAGGTTAAAATATAAAATACATGGACGTCACGCGTGTCTCGTCCGGTCTCTCCGAGTGTGTACAGCCGGCATGACAGTTGTGTCTATGGTAAACTTTTTTTTGATATGGCTGGTGACACGATGTGACGATAATTAAAATACTTTTTTTTATGTTGGCATCAATTAATTTAATTCGGAAAGTTTTGTTTTTCTTATGAATCGTAGGAATTTAATTGTTTGTTAAGTTGGTAGTTGTGAATTTTTATCGTGAAGTTAGAATTGAGCGCTTAATCCTTGACCTAAGTTTAACCTAGATTTAGAAGTCTGTGGATGCTAGCAATAACGTAAAGTGACTATAACGACACTAGTGCTGTTATGGGGAATAGAGTATAGACTTCTCTGAACTCATATTATGTATGTTCTTATATTAGTGTTCGTGACCAAGTAAAAGACAGATAACAGTACAGGAGTAGAAAAAATACTTTATTCTTCAATTTAGGCATATTAAGATGCACCTATGAATGTCAACATTTACCCAAATAAACTTATTAGCTAAGAAACACTACCCAAGTTATTACTATACCGACGTTCAGCTTCCTAATTTTACATATCAAAAGTATTAAAAAGGTATAGTGTCCCTTACGAAACGTTTTTGTGGAGTGCTCCCTATCATAAAAAATCTCGAAAAGCCAGATATTATACTACAGGAGCATCCCATGAAAATATTTCGCAAGGGACACCACCGTTTTAATACTTCCGAGAAATAAATTCAGGAAGCTAATTATCAGCATTGTAATATCATAACTCGGCTTTAAGATTGGTAGGTAGTGGTTCTTAGCAGCTTATACGTTTTATTAGGGTAGCTGCCATAGCGTTTCGTAAAGGACAAAAAGTTGATGTTTTCATGGAATGCTCCTACAAACGACAACAACAACCTCTCCGTTTTAGTTAGTTGCGTGTTTGTAAGATGTCGTTTGTGGTATAATTTCTGTACTTTTCGAGATGTTTTATGATATTCGCGCTTGCCCCGTAGGCGCATTTACCCCGGACTAACCTTAGTACTTTTCACACCAACTGGAAAATATGTATCGTGCAAATAGTCTGGCACAATATCCTGCGAACTGACTGCAACCAACATAATGATCGGCAAAACCTACTACAAACATTAAACAAAAAAATTACACTTTCACGCCACTCATGAGGGCAGAAAAAGGTTTTTTGTGAATACAAATGGAATTAATCGTCCTAGCCAGCACATGTGCTAACGAGAGGGGAACAATACTAACTTGTGTTACTACAGAGCCGGTTGTATACGGTAATGTGTTTTGCTCAGCTGGTCAGCTTTTGCTACGAGTCACTTATTTATGAACTTACCTACAGAAATATATCGAGATAGAAGGAAATAGCTCGTCGATTTGTATGGTAACCAAGCGTCTAACGTTTTTCGCTTGGGATTTGACGCCAAAAGTGTAATTTAGTGATGGAAAACATTAATTTTCCATTTTATTAGGGTTCCGTAGCCAAAATGGCAAAAACGGAACCCTTATAGTTTCGTCATGTCCGTCCGTCCGTCTGTCTGTCTGTCTGTCTGTCTGTCTGTCTGTCTGTCTGTCTGTCTGTCTGTCTGTCTGTCTGTCTGTCTGTCTGTCCGTATGTCACAGGCATTTTACTCAGAAACTACATGATGGATATTGATGAAATTTGGAATATAGGTGTGTTTTATGAGCCGCTACTTAGTTTGGTATATAAATAATTAAAATAGATATTTTGAGGGGGGGGCACTCCATACATCTATTTTTCTCAATTCATCTATTTTAAAGACAGTAAAAAAAAAATTCTCAGCAAATATCAACGTGTGGTACATAGTTCGACAGCTCTTTAAAAAACACTATAAGGTTCCTAAGTAATGTTTTTGATTAAGTGAATGTATTTGGAAATAATCGCTCCGAAAGTTGTGTAAATTGTGTCCCCCCCCCCCTCTATTTTCTAAACCGTGCGTCCGAAAAATATGAAAAAAATCACGAAGGTAACGCTTAATTAATACTTTCAACGAAAATTATTTTCAACAAGATCGAATGTACCGTTTTTGAGTTATTGCCGATAAACTGCGTTTCTCAACAAAAGGACGTAATTGCTATGAAGATACGCTCTTTTGTTGTTGTACTTTTTTTACATCGTATTTTTTTTACCTTATAGTTACGGCTATGGAACCCTACACTGAGCATGGTCCGACATGCTCTTAGCCAGTTATTTTGTGGTATTTAAACAATTAATTATACCATTATTATCAGATTTTCAAATCTGATAATAATATTGACAACTGAAGTTAACGGCGTGCAAAGTAGGTCGCGGCCACCTCTTTGTAACACGCTAGGTACATACACTTTTTCCTTCTAACTCGATATATTTCTGTGAACTTACCCGTTCGCAGTCCCAGCTCCCAGGAAAGGCCCAAATCAAAGAAATTTCTACCGTCAAGCATTGAAAGTCGTCCTAATATTTATGGGAACCTGAGCATGCAAAAATACGTCACCGCACTAAGTTAAGTACTATAGCAGAAGGTGTCACATATTTATACATGTCCCGTAAAAGCCCCTTTTGCTGAATGTCCCGTTTGCATAATGGCCCTTTCGCAAAACGTCCCGTCTGCCAAATGTCGCATTCGCAAAATGTCCCGCCTGCAAAATGCTTGTTGTATACTTCTTGCGTATTCAAGTGAGAGAGAGGGAGATGAGCCATATGTTTGTTACTAAATACAAATAAGACAGGGTAACAACCGGATGGATTGAGCTATATTTTGCATGCAACATAGGATAGTAAGTCTTGGGACAGTAACGGGAACAACGCGAGCAAAGCCGCGGGTAAATGCTAGTAATACTTACAATTTACATACGGATCGAACGGATAACCTACTTTTTTGAAGTCGGTTAAAAACTAAGCAATTAACAGCCAATTTTGCAAAAGGTACGTTTTGCGAACGGGACATTTTGCGAAAGGAACGTTTTGAGAACGGGACATTTTGCGAAAGGAACGTTTTGAGAACGGGACATTTTGCGAAATTGACGTTCTGCGAAAGGGACGTATTTTATGTCAAGGGACATTTTGAGAAGGGGATATTATGCGGAAGGGCCGTTTTGAGAACGGGACATTTATAAAAGGGACGTTCTGCTAAAGGGACCAAGGGACATTTTGCGTGTGGGACCTTATGCGCCCTAACCATATATAGGTATCATTGCCATAGCCTGTACAATGTACTACAAGAGCATTCCATTAGAACATCTACTTTTTGTCGCTTACGTAACGCTATACAGCCAAGTTAGAGTATGGCTACGATAGGTTTGCAGAGGTCAAAAATAGGTTATATTAAAAAAAATGCATATGGCAACATCACAAGAAAGTGCATTAATTAGTCTTAATACTTGGCAATATCTTCCCTTTTTGTAAGTAGGTACATAATGTGTTTACATACCTATTGAAATAAATATTCAGGAGTCGTTCAAATCGATCTAGTCTCAACGAAACTAAGCAATACTTTATACATGTACGTATTTAAATTAAATACTTAAATACATAGAAATTATCCTAGACTGGAACAAATCGCCTAGTTTGGTTGGAACCAGATTGTGTGTCAGATTGTGTATGTAGACATATTTTGTAATAAAGGGAAGAATTATTGTCACGTACCAAGATCAAATATTTCTCTTGATGTAGTTTCTCCATGTTGCCATATATTATTTTTTAATAAAACCTTTTTTCAACCTCTGCAAACTTAGCGTATGTAGTCCGACTATATGAATTTACCATACCGATATTCAGCTTCTTCTTTTAAAAAGGTGTCGCTTACGTAACGTTTCCGTGGAATGCTCCTGCATATCATCGATTGTAGATTCAATTGGGGTAAGGGACAAACCAATGCCCCTTACGCCAATTGAACCAATGGCTGACAATACTTATGTTCTGGGAACGGGTAACGCCTATGTTAGTTAAAATGTTTTTTTGTCTATGTCCAAAAAACACTAATGTCAAGGTGACAGGTAACGATACCTAACTACTTTTTTTGAACATAATTTATGAATAATGGAATCAGAATGTAATTGTTATTGTATTTGACATGTATTTTATATTGTTCATGTTGCTGTTTTTTATAAAGTAGGTTATACTTCGATACCGGTCCCAATTGGATTGTTTGAAGTCGGTTGTCATGAATTCTTAATTTAGAACTTAACTTTTCGAATCACCATGTATCCCTCACCATGCATTCACTATAGCTTGGCGATTTCGTTCGTGACACTCCCATGGTCCGCGGGCGACGGGGGCGGCCGACGGGGCCGCCTGACAAGAGCTCAGTTGGCCGCCGGTGCTTTTGGCGGTAACTTGTGTACATAATTTCGGCTAAACATAACTAAAATCACACGAGATAACTACGCAAAGATGAGTCTGCGGATCGGAAAAGTTATTGGATGTGGAGCCAAGCACATTGTACATAATGTATACCTATTTTAAAAATTGCTTTCTGGCTGCAAAACTGCAGTTGGAAGGCAGTTCCTTTCCAGGTGGAATAACTGCATCAAAATTGTAAACCAACTTCGCAGTTTGAAGTCGGCCTGCAGTTATTTTAAGTGCAAAAAATCTGCCTTCAACCTGCATTTGCAACTAGAAAGCATCGAAAGACTGCTTCGGCCTTTAGGGATATCGGCAGATATATCCGTAGGTAATTCGCATCGTGTGTAGCGGTGCTCAATATGTCATCTTTGCCAATATGGGAGTGTCACCAATGAAGTTGCCAAGCTATAAATAAGAAAATAACTTTTATATTACGAATTAAGGGCGATAAAATAAAAAGTGTCTTATATCGCGATGTTTGTGGCCCGAAGTATATATAGGTGAGGGCCATACATTTGCTTGGCTTTCTTGATTTTCGCCCGTAGTGTGTACATATTCTATCGGTATTTTCTTGCCGCGCAGCGGATAGAAAATGCTACTTTTTCCTAGGGTGACGTAATAGTACTTTATGCCACACCTGGCCATAAAGTGGCATTTTCCGCACGCTGCGCGTACGGAAAAAGCCGCTTTCTGGCCAAGTGTAGACATAAAATGATGTACGCAACACGGGAGGTACTAAAGAAAGCCCTCGATCGCATATTTACGTCCCTCGCTTGCAGCTCGGGCCGCAAACTTCTGCGATCTCGGCCTTTCTTTGTATTACCACCCTAGTTGTGTAATGTACTATTTTGATATAAGTGCGGAAAGTATGTCATTTTTCACGAGTCCCGAGGTGTATTGGCCCGAGCCGCTATCGAGGGTAAATACTCGGGACGAGTGGAAATTACACTTCCGCACGTGTATCAAAAGACGTTTTTTAATACATTTGCGAAAAAATGTCGATGAAACAAAAACATGGCACGGGCTGTCACCATTCAGCCTAATCAAAAGAAATTCTTTTAAAAGAAACATACAGAATTTAATTCAATTAAAACATGAAAATGCAAGAAATATATTTATTATTACTTTATACTTTACTTATTTGCAAATAAGTGTGTTATTTAGTGTTCAAAAATTAGCTGGAAAGCAAAAAGCACTAGTGCGCAAAATACAACTTTGCGCACGATTTACAGCTACGAAAAGTATCACTTTTTGAGCAAGTGTATTAATATAGTACATTACATAACTAGGGTGGTAATATAAAGAAAGGCCGAGATCGCAGAAGTTTGCGGCCCGAGCTGCAAGCGAGGGACGTAAATGTGCGATCGAGGGCTTTCTTTATTACCTCCCGTGTTGTGTACATCATTTTATGTCTACACTTGGCTAGAAAGCGGCTTTTTCCGTACGCGCAGCGTGCGGAAAAAGTCACTTTATGGCCAGGTGTGGCATAAAATATATTATATTACGTTTTATACTTAATAAAATGTACTGGACGGATATGGTCAATTAAGTAATTTATAATAATAAGGACAACGGTGTTTCGGAATAGTACATTACACTACACAACTAGGGACGTCATGCTCCCCAGCAGAACCACCTTGGCTTTGATGAATTTAAACATATAGCAAAATTTCTATATAATTCTAGTAACAATAAAAAAAATCTATGTCAATAGTTTCGCCGTAAATTTGATTGCAAGGTGGTTCTGCTGGAGAGCACACTCCCCAACAGAACCACCATTATATGTCTTTTGCTGCTTATGGTACATACACATCAAATAATTCTATAACAACTCTATACTGCCCTAGGTTACGACATTCTTCAATTTATTTTGAATATATGAATTTACGATGCCACAAACTTTATGTAAGAAATGATGATCGCTGCGCCTGAATTCAATATCTTAGAAAACACACAAAAAGTGTGGAATGAATTACTTTCAGGCATTTGTTCACATATGCATAGCCGCCAATGCCATTATAATATCGATTATAATATCGAAGCGAATAAGGTGCTCATAAATATTTGAACGTGACTCTCTATGGTCAAAACGTGCATGTTCAGATATAAGCCCCCTGAAGAATATATTTGATGGTCACTGTGCAACACACACATATAAACAACTTTTTAGCTTTAGGTTCACGCCTCATTTTTATGCCGAACTAAACTTTTATCTAGAAACAAGCACCTGATTGTAATTTTTATTATAAGTAATACCTACCCTCCAGCTAACACATAATATTCTTAGTGTAAGGAAAGCTAAAAAGTACGTATGTGGCGTTATCTGGGAAAAGGGACCTTGTTGTCGGTTCTAGTTTCCGAGATATTCGCGTTTAAAGTAAAATGTCGAAAAAAAAACATTATTTTCTTTTTTTACTCTGTATTATTAAGCAGGATCTGAAATTCTAATTTGACGGAGACACAAGTGTTCGATTTTATATGAGTTAAAACAGCCGTTAAAGTTTAGTAAAAAAGGGACCTTATTGTCGGTGTCCCTCTCGTATGCTTTCTGTGCGCTCGGTATCGGTTTGGAAGACGTGTCAGTACTTGTCGGCGTCAACCTGGGGGCACGGCAGTGCCCCCGCCAAGTCGAGCAAAATAAAGGCACGGCCATACCGTCCTTTTCTCGAAATCATTCAGGCCATTTTCAGCCTCCCGTAATTTTGTGTTGGCTAAAGCTAGAATCCTGCATTTTCGGGGATATATAGGGCATAATAGGACTTAAATATATTCTCAATAACATTCTACTTGAACGTGTAGTTTAAGAACTATTGCACGTCAAAGATCCTTAGTTTTGCCACTGACTGACTGACTCACTGACTGATTGATGATGATCATCATAATTCAAAGGTATTTCTAGCAGACCCACAAGATCCAAATTTTAAACATAATTAGTTTTAAGCCTAACAAGTGACGCAAAACATAAAAATATTTTAATACAAACTGCACAAATAAGTTTGTAATCCTATACAAATACAAGCGATTACAAAGTTACTTTTGTAGTTAAAATGGGAAATAGAATGGATTGGAATGTAATGTAAGTCTCGCAAATAAAAATATTTCAGTAGAAACTGCACAAATAAGTTTGTAATCCTATACAAATACAGGCGATTACAAAGTTACTTTTGTAGTTGAAGTGGGAAATAGAATGGATTGGAATGTAATGCAAGTCTCGCAAAGCAATTCGTCTACAGCAAAAAAGTTTTGAGTTGTAATTAATGTTCAACCAAGTCAGTACGCAAAACTCGATTTCCGCCGCTTTAAATAAAGAATCCTCCACGGGGAAATAATAGGCAAGTCGGTGGAAATCGAGTTCTGTGGACCCCCCCCCCCCCCTCCTTTTAACTTTACATCTCAAAACTTTTTTGTTGCAAATCTTGCATCCTTTTACATGTAAATGTTTTTGATGGGATCAGAATTATCATAAAATTCGTTTCATTAGAGTAAGGTAACTTATCATCTTATCAATAACTGGCCACCATTAGGAGGTAGCCAGTTATTGACAATTTACCCTAATTTGTGTTTTTATAGGTTGATTTATAATAATAATAACAATTGATAATAACAAATACAAATTAAAAGTATTTTTAAGTCTTATTCTTAACTATGTCACTAAACATTTTACGACCGACACTAAGGTCCCTTTACGTAACGTATTTAACGTTAATCATTTAGTGTTTTCCAAGACAAAATTATAGGTTTTTGGTAAGAGTTTTATACTAAAGTATTCTTAAATTAAAACTATCAAAATTAATCGTCGAAATCGTCAAAATTTACAGTCGATTTCAAATGATATCACTAAACATATTACCACCGACGATAAGGTCCCTTTTCGAAAATATATAGTGGTTGTACCAAGATTTACTAAACTTTACCTTGAATTATGAGAATTAAAAAACTACTTTTTTAACATTTGTTGAGTTGATTTGATCTCATTTGGTTATGTTTTAGCGTAGTAAATGTATATATTTGTAGATTATGACTGTTTAATTAGATTTGTAGACCACAAAATTGTTTTTGTTAAAGTATTTTTTTATATAATAAACAACGTTGATTAAAATCGGAGTAGTTCTTATTTAGTATCCAATTACTCATAATATGTTTTCCTTTGATATAATCCAATGGAAATATACTGTAAATAAGAATTGACTTAAAAATCCATAATTTTTTTTTTACTTTATGCACTTTCGCAAGGTAAACTATAGGAAAACAGTTATACAACTACAAAATTGTACTTGAGACCTGAAAGATCATACAATCTACTCCTCAAATAGCATGTTATTTATGTAACTTCCAACAATAACATACTTTTATTGGGTGTAGAAGTTATATGGATACAGGAAATCAAAGTACACAGAAAAACTAAACGGCACTCGCCTGTGTACAGACCGAGAATCGAACCCGGTACCTCTGGATTTCCGGCCCGGTGACTCAACCACTCGTCCACCGTACACTCAGAAAACGCCCTCTATTCTGCTATCTACCTTGACTTCCGTATCTTTTCTGTTTTAATAGGAATTAACCTAAACGCCAACCAATCAAAACCAATGAAGAGACAAAAAATGTTTCCTTCATATCATAATATATAAAGTGTAGAAGTTTGAGTTCAATTTTCTCATCATCACCTTTTCTGACTTTTGTTTCAATATTTTTTTAACATATCTAATAAACCTACATGCATGTTTTTTACATGGTTCGATAGCTAAATGTATGTAGATTATGGGGATATCGATAACTCAATACCGACAACAAGGTCCCTTCCCGCTGATAACGCCACATATAATTATCAACCGTAAGTAAGTTCACTTGGGGTAAGGGACAGCACCAAATGAACGTATAGTCGACGGTATGCAGTTTGGCAGCGCATTTTTTCTACCAAAGTCAAGACGGAATAAAAATACCACAGATGCTAAATTGTCGTGTCCTCGTTCTTTCAGTTTGCCGTCGGACAAGGCCGACCAAACCGTACAACAGAAGTCAGAGCGAAATACGCAGATCTCTAGCCATATTGGCCAATACTTTGACAGTAGGGATGTAACCATACATAATTTTGTCGATACGGTACCAATACCGATTATTGTAGTAAATAATCGGCGATACCGATATCTTAGCTAAATAATGAAGTATGAACTTCAGACATTTGTATGTCCTTATCATCATCAGCGGCATTTTTACTTACGCCGCCACTGGTTGGGCGTAGTTTAACTGGCTCCTCTGGTACTATATTTTCAGTATCATCACGTAGATAACCATTATCGGATAGTAAATATAAAGTGCCAAAAAATGTTAACTAAAAAATGTATGCCACATTTACAATCAGAGATTCGCGTGATGGTTAAAGGAAGGGCATATTCCTTTCACTTCACTGCATTGTGAAAAATACGGGTATAATTTATTACAAAGGGTTAAATCTACTGAACATGTGTTAATTATTCAAATACTAATGATTAATGAACATGAGGCGGTCCTAAAGCGGAATACTGCACAATGCGCTCGCCTGTGTCTTGCCTGTTTTTAACCGACTTCCAAAAGAAGGACGGTTCTCAATTCGTCTGTATGTTTTTTTTTGTTTTTCTTTTTTTTGGGTTTGTTCACCGATTACTTGAAGACGGCTGGACCGATTTGGAAAATTCTTTTTTTGTTTGAAAGGGTACACTTCCGAGGTGGTCCCATTGCAACCAAATCAGGCTCTGATGATGGAATCTTGGAGAAATCGAGGGAACTCTTCAAGTATTATAGGCACACATTTAGCGATTTCGGTATTTTTCGTAATTTCTCGTCCATTTCTTATTAGCAATAAGTTTTTAGTGTTCACCGACTTCAAAAAAGGAACAAATGTTTATGTAGGTTTCTTCCCCGATTACTTAAACACGGCTAGACCGATTTGGAAAATAATTTTTTGTTTGAAAGTGTATACTTCCGAGGTGATTCCATTGCAACCAAATCAGGATCTGATGATGGGATCTTGGAGAAATCGAGGGAACTCGTCAAATATTAGAGGCACAGATATAGCGATTTTGGTATTTTTCTTAGTTTCTCGTGCATTTCTTATTAGAAATAAGTTTCCAGTCTTAACCGACTTCAAAACAAAGATCAATTTTTATGTAGGTTTGTTCCCCGATTACGGCTATTTGATTGAAAACGGCTAGACCGATTTGGAATTTTTTTCTTGTAACTAAATAGACTTAGTCTATTTGGTTAAAACAATATTTTTCCAGCGCCACTAAAAATTTAAAAATAAAGTAAATTTTTAAAACAAACAATAAAAACCGACTTCCAAAAACTTACACTAAAAACCAGAAAATAATATGTTAATTACCTCAAGAAATGGTTAATCAACGATTCATATATACATATACAGATATTTATAGTTTTTAGCCTGTTATTTTTGAAGTTGGCGCCTGCCATGCAAAGCTGGCTATGTTGAGCTCCTTAGAGGCTAAAAACTATAAATATCTGTATATGTATATAGTATATATGAATCGTTGATTAACCATTTCTTTGAGGTAATTAACATATTATTTTCTGGTTTTTAGTTTCCTACATTAATTTCTCGAATAATTATATCGATGGCAAAAGGCGGAAATGTAGTAACCGCCAAAGGAGACCATTGGCGGTTACTACTTTTCTGCTTTTTGCCATCGATATAGTAAGTTATTTATTGTATATTACCAGGATGTTCATTATATGGTACAGATAGGAAAGCGTTAAGATGTTTACAGTAAGATATTGTACTGATAATTTGTACTAAGTACGGTATCCAGATGATTTTGAAAAAAGACATCTAAAGTGAGATTATGAGGATATTAATTATAGATCAAGTTTAAAATATTATCTGCATAGATATGCAGTTGTATTGGAAAAGTTCAATACATACCAATAACAGAAATGTTTGTCCAAGTTTACAGGACGTTCTAAATATTGTGAATGATTTTTGCCTGTCCTAGTCGATTTCGTTCAAGTTAAAAAGAAAATTATAAACTATATTTAAAATTGATCAGGGTAAACGCATAAAGAATTAATTAAATATAAATAAAATCCGACGGATCTATAGAATAAACGTATTCATTGCCGTATTCAGCGGACAGCCTGTTTTATAGCCTTCTTTATATTAGTGATCTCTTGTGATATTAAAATTCCATTGTCCCGTATAAGGTTATGATGGGTGTGATTAATGTTAAGACTCGGAGGGACTTCGTAGCATAGTTCGCACTTTATATAGATTTAGCCAATTCGTCCTATACCTACCTATTAGTAGGTAACATATTTATACCCACAAGTTCCCTAAGGGGGCGTTACCACACATTGCAGGCGGTAATAACCCTTTTTTTTTAAGGGGGAAAATGCGTTACGCATACCACTAGGGTGCGGGGACGGACCCTAGTGGTTATGTGGGACTCCCATGGCTAATGAGACCATGAGGCGGTAATAACCCTAGCGTAAGTAGACATACATATAATGCGGATTGTGTTTTTAAAATTCGGCATATTAAAACGTATATTATTTGAATGTGGGGAGGTAACGCCCCTTTTCTCGTTTCCAATGTAATCATTAAGGAATGGTGCCCTTCGCACTAATGTAATTTTAGCTAGTAATCACAATGGCGTAGCGTAGAGCATTTTAATCATTTTACCGTTAACTTTTTGAACGTTCACGTATTATGTCGGGTCTAATTTGAAGGCTTTTTAGGGTACCGTACCAAAGTGGTAAAAAAGGTACCTTTATGGTGCGACTCTGTCTGTCTGTCTGTCCGTCTGTCACAGTCAGATATCTGAGGAACTACTGCTGCTATCGATTTGAAATTTGGAATAATTTTAAAAGTCGCACAGTGTTTTAAGATCGCTTGGGACCAGACATTTGTAACCAATATCGAATATCAATGTAGTAAGTTGTAATAACACAAATTGCAAAAGAAACCCCATGTCAATTACTGTGCGTTTTGGAGAAAAACAATGTCAAAGTTGCTACTTCGGAGGCTGTATGAAATCGGAAAAATACGTTTTTTTTTGTATATCAAAATTAAAGGCAACAAGTTGTAACCACATTTTGACAAGTACAATTATGCTTTACGACAGATGTGAATTATGAGTAGGAACACAAATCTTCGCGAAAAATTACATTTTAGTTTTTATTTTTTATTTTCGTAGTGTCTGCTTTCAATTTTTTCACAAGTGGTAGCTGTCCTTATAATCTATTTGTCATAAAAAAATCGGCCATGTAGTGTAAGGTTCTGCGAAATTATCTATGATTGAAAAATTATTCTATGCCGGTCAGTCTTGCACAAATCGATCAACTTCCCACCAAAATAAGCTATTTTGTTCCATGGTCTTGGATAATTTCTATGTATTTCAGTATTACCTATATTTATATATGAACATGTATACAAGCCTTGCTTAGTTTGGTTGGAACTAGATCGATTGTGCAAGATTGTGCTAAATATTTATTTCCGTAGATAGGTAGATAGATACATTAACTATATACTTATTTAAACGGAAAGATATTTGCCAAGTATCAAGACAAATTAATCATCTTGCTTGTGACGTTGCCATGTGTGTTTCTTGAAATAAAACCTTTTTCCGACCTCTGCAGAACCACATAGCCCTTTAGGCCCACGTCTACAGATTTGCAATTTTACAGATTCTCATTTCCACAGATTCCCAATTCTACAGATTCTCATGTCTACAGATTCCCAATTCTACAGATTCTCTTGTCTACAGATTCCCAATTCTACAGATTATCATGTCTACAGATTCCCAATTCTACAGATTCTCATTTCTACAGATTCCCAATTCTACAAATTCTCATGTCTACAGATTCCCAATTCAACAAATTCTCAGCTGTATTAATTCCTAATTGAAAAGACGATAATGAGCACTTGAGATAAAATGCGATAACCAGCCAGAAATTAAGTACCTAATCATTTTAATAAAAAGTTTTTACTTCCCCATAAGAAGGTGCAAGCTCTGACTTTTATAAATACTCTAATCACATATTCATGGTAAAACAACTAACTAATTATCTAAGGAGACTAACTAACTAACTAAGAGTACATTGCAGTGACAGGTTGCAAGCAGCCCATCAACCACAACACTCTTGAATCAAACCTATTTTATTACCCATTTCTTACAACAATAACGGAAGTGGATTATACAGTCTCGTCTAAAATTACACTTAGGATTGTATGGTTAAATAGTAAACTTGAAAATCGTATACCTATTTTCACATATGACCGTACTAATCGTGCAGTTATATATTTTTAGAGAATTATTATTTGAAGTGTAGGTACGTAACCTGTAGAACTGGTAATCTGTAGAATTGGGAATCTGTAGAATTGGGCATCTGTAGAACTGGTAATCTGTAGAATTGGGAATGTATAGAATCGGTAATTTGTAGAATTGGGAATCTGTAGAATCGGTAATCTATAGAATTGGGAATCTGTAAAATCGGTAATCTGTAGAATTGGGAATCTGTAGAACTGGTAATCTGTAGAATTGAGAATCTGTAGAATTGGTAATCTGTAGAATTGGGAATCTGTTGAGTTGGGAATCTGTAGAGATAGGAATCTGTAATGGAAATCTGTAGAATTGGGAACAAACCGACTCGCTTTAGTCCGACCTAGTAGAGTCTGTGCGGAAAGAGAATAGGCGTGGCGAAAAACGGAACTAACCTAACCAGTATGGCAAATACGGTCTACATAAGGTATTTAGGTTGGTATGAACTTTACAGGAATCTCATACAAGATTAGAGCTTCTATTTTCTGTTTCTCATATCTAAATGTACCTATTTAACTAATAAACATGTGTAACATTTCACGGCCTTTTTTTAACCCGCTTCTAACAGAATCCTTAGTGCTGGTTCTTAACTCGGAATATCCAGAAAGCACGAAACACGAGGGTTGCACGGTGGCGGCGTAAGTAACTGGCGGGTGACACAGCGGACCGCAAGATATATCTGTTGGTCCAGCCAAATGCCCCCCTCCTGCCCCCTTACGCGACCTTTCCGCCCCGGGTACTTGACTGGCTTACGCCGCGGCCAAAGGGAACGCGCACAGGGTGCTTTGCCTTCTAACAATGGGGCTTTAAATGAAATGGTCGTTTCCACTCCTTAATTTGAGCTAACTACATTCGTTTTGCACCTTTTTAAAAACGGTAAACACGGTATGACAGATGCCGGTCGATGACGGAACGTGCTAGTGGGCAGTCTTATACTTTTCAATACAATGCATATTTATTTTGCCTGAAACGTTCATAGTGCGGTCATTGTATGATATGGTGTAGTGGGCAGAGACCATTAAAGCCCAATCGTTGGAACCAGCCTGGTTACATGGTACATCGCGCGCGAGATATGTTGCGTCCGCCTTGTGCTAGCTGTGTAGGTTTCATGTGTGCTTTCATTTCGATATAGGTCCGCCTTTTCCTCTACCTATCTATCTATATGGAAAATATATTTATAGGATTCATAAGCCTCCCAAAAACGAGTTAGGGCAGCGGTCGGCAACCTGCGGCCCACGAGCCTGGCTATTTTGTATGTAAAACAACATTCAGAATCGTATAAAGTCATAACTTATTAACTTGGTCCGCGTCAATTTCGTTAGCTACTATATCTGTGGCCCTTGGCTGCTAAAAGGTTGCCGATCGCTGAATTAGGGTATTATCGTTGGGGGATGTAGAGCCGCTAGAGTCACATCGAAGTAAAGTACTTAGACGTGAAATGAAACTTACATGCTCGCTAAGTTTTACTTCCGCTATCTGTTGCACTGGCAATTTGCTATGGACCCCCGGATACAATTTTAATGGGATTTAATGATTAGGAAAGGCAGTTTCTTGTTCTTTAAGATAGGTACAGTCGGTTTCGTGTAGACGCTATGACTTTTGACTTGGTACGAGGCCCCATAGACTTTGTGACTATACCGAGGCGGTAACAAAATAAGGTACGAATGAAGACACTCGGAGTGTATCTCAGCACACAAGCATTGCAATGCAAACAATAGCTTTACTAGTCAGAGTCTGAGGGCTCATGAGCTTGGCGGCACCGGTGCACGGTTACTTGGGAATTGCCATACCATAGGTCGTATTTAACCTGCTTAAGTCGGCTAGTTTATGCAAAGGTTATTTGATATCTGCTGTGTTATGCTGTTTGTTTTTTTTGCCGCATATCAAAGGACACATTCTAGCTCAGGTGTAAATAGTATCTAAAAAAAGCAGGAACTATATATAGGTGGCAGCACTAAATCGACAGAATATACAGATAGTAAAGGAAACTTATCAGGCCTGAAAAAAATACTGGTTATAAATGTCAATCAAGTATAGTAAGTTAATCGTCTATCATCGCGATATTAACGGCGTTTCCCGTTAAAGTGGCCCCAGCATGATAGAGTAGGTACAAGATTCGGATGTTTGCACCAGTCAGCAGCATCTTTGTTGTGCGTATTCGCTGTCCTCGTATATTCTGAAACTCTGCAGCTGGTCAGTGCGCAGCGTGGGTGCTAACCGCCCGGGGCGGAAGAAAAGTTTTGTTGCCCTCATATCAAATTGATGAATCATGAAAAATGCTCAAGCCCTAAATTTTGCTGCCCCTAAAAGTGCCACCCGGCGTGCACTATGGTATAGGTAAAAAACTTAACTAAAGCCCCTGTTGCATGTAGTGGTGTACGGCATTTATACATGGATATTTTGTCCTTTATCTTAAATGGAACGTCAAATTGTCTACATATCGATACCTATAGACTCAAAGGGCGTAAACACCGTAGGTTCTAATGGCGTTTACGCCCTTTGAGTCTAAAGGTATCGATATAAGGACCTCGACCGACTTATATTACTGCTACATATAAGAAGGGCATTACTTTAACTAAAAGTTTTTGATCAATGAAGTTGGTACGGCAATTGCCGACGCTGGCGTCAGTGGCACGAATTTACGGCAACTTGATTTGACGGCTTTGGCGCTCAAAAGGTTAAGTTGTTTATCTATACACCTCTTTTCCCACCCTGGGCCGTAAGTGTCATTTGCCGCCCGAGGTGTGTATTGTAAGTTAATGTTATCCTTTTGTCACAGAAACGAAGACTGCCAGCATTCCGAAATGATCCCACCGACGCCGCGGCTCCGCCCGGCCCCGCCTTTCCTACCATTGCCTATCAGTATCACTATCAGTATCACTATATAATTAAGTTTGTAATTTAATAAAGTTTATATTTACGTTACTTAATTTTTTTCTACTAGACTAGATCCCCGCAACGTCGTCCGTGAAGGTCGTAAAGGTATTACCGTAAGTCTCACCGATCTTTAAATGCCCAAAAACTAAAAATATGGGGTCCATTATATCCTTGAGCAATATTTGATATTGTATAAGAGCGATAAAATAGCAATACGCTGCGTATCAGGTTCTATGGAAGACTTGCCACTTTTTACCCGACTACGGCGAAGCAAAAAGGAGGGTTATGATTTTAGCACCGTATGTATATATGTATGTATGTTTGTATGTTTGTATGTTTGTATGTTTGTATGTTTGTATGTTCGTTTGTTCCCTCATAACTCAAAAACTACTAAACCGATTCAGACATGTGGGGTATCGTTAGATTCGTCTTGATTCTGCGCAGGTTATAGGCTAGTTAGTTGAAACTGAAATTTAATATAAAGGCCGTGATTCTCAAAAAACTCAAGGATTAAAAAATAAAAGTCATCGAGTAGCATCGAGTTACATATCAAATTAAAGAGCTTTAAAAACCTATTGCAAAAATGTATCACACATGCTGATACAAGTATATTATGCAACAATATTTTCATTTTAATAACAACAAGAACGATATTCAACAGCTTGATCTCCGACGATTCGTTACAGAAGGGCTAGCATAATGTGCAGTTATGGCAGTCGTGGCACGAATCGTCATCACCTGTTACTTTCATAATATACTTGAAGGAAAAAGAAAAAACATATATTGATATTTTGACACCTGCTAAATATCCTAATGGCCTGCTATGCTAGACCTTTACATGTGTCATTCGTATTGAGAGATATCGGGTAACTTCGTATTTGCGAACATTGCCGAATACATGTCATTTTCATGCCGCCAACTGACGCGTGTGTTGTGTCACATCAAAAATGTTGAAATAAAATCGTTGTAATGCCGTAAATATGCTGCCTCACTGCGAGCAGATTTAAAAATATGTCTGAGGAGGCATATATTATCACCGGTACGTATTATTGTATTAATATTGAAATAATTGTACATGTCGATTTTCCCTATCCGCAATGACAGTTTGCTAAGCTACTCAACTAGAGGTGTGGCTAAGATGAAGTCGATATTTTGTATCGTGAATAACTCAGTGCACCTAAAATACAAAATTAACCCTTTCAGATTTCCGAAAGATCCGCTTCTAGAAAAAGAGTGAATGATTACTACCGGCCGGGATAGTTTGGTTTCCGCAGCCCCGTAGCAGTAGCACAGTATGCGGTGGCCAAGATATTTTTCATAATTTCATACAAGCAAAGAAACATACTTATCTAATTAAAAACTTCTTTTAATGTAGCAACATATTTATACTCAAAAATATCTACTCTTTAATTGCAATAAACTTCAAGTAAAGATGTTTCTAAATACGGTAACCATGTATTATCTTTTTACAGCTGACTGTAAGAGCCTTATCACTCTGGCGATTTGCGACCGAGCCGCGGGCGAGTTTCCATACAAATGTCACTCGCGGCGAACTCAAAAAATAGTACCCAAATAGTACCCTAGGGCCCTACAATTTCATTTCTCTAGCTATCGTAGAAGCCGAGATATAGTGAGCTCTTTCTATAAGAAATTCCCGGGTACGCCAGCTTGACGGTGTGAAATTTTGTACACCGTTAAGTCATGGAATATCTCGGCTTCTACGATAGCTACAGAAATGAAATTTTAGGGCCCTAGGGTAATATTTAGGTACTATTTTTTGAGATATAAAGCGTTTCCAAAAACAAAGCCGTTCCAGAGATACAAACGGTGTACGCCAGCTTGACGCCCAGTAGCGTACACCGTGAACAGGCCTTATATTTCGAAAAGTTTAAGGGTACTATTTTTTTCACCAAGGTATTTCGTCGGTACTATTTGGGTACTATTTATTGGCTGCATCAGATTCTGAATATCTTTACGGTGTACGCTATCTTGACGGACACGTATGAAAACTCGCCCGCAAATCGCCAGTGTGATAAGGCCCTAAATCGATATCTATAAATCACTTTAGTCACACTTAGTCGCACCCCTATAATAATTATTTCTTTCTACTCAATAACAGATGACACTGTGTTGTAAACTGCTTTAATCCATCTTTTGGCGAGGAGTGGAATCATATATGACAACATTTAGTTACGTTGAATCACGATATTCAAATAGGTGTTAGTGAAAGATATTTTTTCTTTGTACCTATTTTGCAGTATAAGTAAAACACGTTAGAATTGATTTTGATAATTCTAAAGTTGTTCCAATTAAAAGCATTTTATAAAAGTGTGGCATATACATATGTTTTGCTACGGTTGTATGTCACCGGTTTTCATACTTTTTGACTAATTAACATATCAATTCATGTTGTTTCTCCTTCGCAAGCAGTACTGCACAGAGCCAAAGGCATAAAGCGCTCCTGGTTTCTTCGCGCAAACTATATATAAATGTCTAAATTTTGCGAGCCCGAAGGGCGAGCTTCAGGTTTTGAGGCCAAAGGCCGAACTACTCAGCAAACACCGAATAACCCAGCATTCCGCAATAATTTTAAGCGGGACAAAGACCGAATACCCCCTCGTCGGACCAAAGGTACCGAGCGCCCCTGGTTACTTACGTATACCTACGAGTATTAGTCTAATTTTTGCAAGTCCGAAGGCCGAGTTTCGGGCTGCGAGGCCGAAAACCGAGCTCTTCCGCAAACACCCCGTCCCGTAGTAATTTTAAGCGGGACAAAAGCAAAGCATAAAGCGTCTTATATCGTTGTAAGCAAACCATGTATCTAAGTGTTACTGTTGTAATTCTTGTCATTAAATACTATTAAATGGAGGGTGCTCATGAAAGAGCTCGATCGTTGGCCTCACACCCTGATATGGTTCTTAGGAAGGAAAAGGCGCTTAAAACCGTAACTGAATAATAACTAAAAATACGTAAATAAAATAAAGTTAAAAACTAAAACCCGACTACGAAAAAGTCTAAAACAAGAATCTTAGGTTTTAGTTCGCCAGGTACAGATAAATTGCAATTTTTTTAATTTAGAGAACGTTTCGAGTATGCCGTCAATCGTTCGTAGTCGGAGGCCCCTTTTTTGTTTGTCTTCTTGCCGGGGCCTCCGACTACGAACGATTGACGGCATACTCGAAACGTTCTCTAAATTAAAAAAATTGCAATTTATCTGTACCTGGCGAACTAAAACCTAAGATTCTTGTTTTAGACTTTTTCGTAGTCGGGTTTTAGTTTTTAACTTTATTTTATTCTATGTTGACACTAAAACGGCATCGAAATATAATAAGTACCTACCTATGGAAGCGTAACCGACGCTTAAAATCGGCCCCTCGAAATACTGTACTTATCAAAAGGGCGGAGCTAGTACCTAAGACTTCTTGAAGAAAAAACTATGGCGTCAAATGAATTTCTCACCTCAGTAGGCTTGTAACCAATCGCAATTCTTTGTCTTTTAAATAATAAGTATACCCTTTTTGAAATTGCGTTTTCTCAAACTTAACATTCATATTTGTCATAAATGACTTTTGACTCCAACATAGTAAACATTAAGTTGGTTATCAACCCCACTGTTACATAAGACGTATTGATTTAAAAAAAGGGCATTATGGGGCAAATTTGAACATCATATTTGTTCGGCGTTATCGTCCCATTCATTATATTTCGATGTACATAAAAAGATAGCCAAATGATCCTTATTGAACATACTGTAAAAGATCCCTATGAAATGACGCATGTGTGATGACGTCATAACTTGCGAGTGTTCCTGTAGGTATTGCAAAATCTTTACCTAAAGTATAATAACAGAGTTCCTATGTGTACATACTTATTACTCATTAACTCATTATTAGGTTATGGGTTTTTCGGATGAGCATTTGCGGTTTCAAAAAACCCGTCAAAGTTCTTCAAGATTGTTGGGGTGGGTATACAAAATTACTATAGCTTGGCAAACTTCGTTGGTGACACTCACCTGCCCTGCATGCTTTTTGTTATGTGCAGCCGTAACTAATTACACAAGTTACCGCCAACACGAACGGCGACTGATGGAGGCAGCCTCCGGAGACCCCCGTTCGTGTTGGCGGTAACTTGTGTAAGTAGTTACGGCTGCACATAACAAAAAGCTCACATGTGAGTGTCACCAACGAAGTTGCCAAACTATAACACCGAGAGTAGAAGATGCTTAGGGAGAACTGGGAGAAGCATATATACTGAAGAAAATGCTAGTTCCGCCGAAAGGGGATCGTTTTAGCAGTTTAATACGGGCAACTCGAGAAGTTGGGTCACTAATGAATAGTATATGACCGGTCTGTATTTATAATGCCCGTATAAATTGGGAAAGATAAGTAAAACTGCACGACTAATCCGTTTGCCCGGTCAGTATTAACAATGACTACTCTGTCTTGGGTAATGTAATAAAACATATGTATGTTATGATCAAGAACTTTATTAAGAGCTTGTTCACCCCACCCCCCACCCCTGCGTCCAAATGTCTTACTCCCCGATCCAAGTTTTAAATTCAGGCTATCGGAAACATTAATTTTTAAAAAAATGGATCACGGGCCGTCGTGCGTTATGGGCCCGCCAAAGTAATAAATTTATCAATTTGACAGAAGCTGTTGGTCTGTATTGTATTCACAATGACCGGCCCATATTAATGATGCCCGGTTAATCAAGACGCTCATAACAGATATACCGTCAACGATATCTGCTGTTCCTTTCTTTCCATTGCTGTAGAGTGAAAGGGAAAGAAAGTAGCTGTTGTCGATCGCATATCGGTGTCCATATAAGTAAGTGTGAAAACGTTCATCTGCAGGCACCACCCCGGCACCGGCGCTTATGGTAAGGCGGTAAGTTAGTATACCTTCTTAGAGTACCGCCTAAGAATACTAACTACAAATATCGTTTTACTGTAGTTAATATAGAATATCCGTGCTTATGTAGATATTTTGAGGTCTTAATTGGTGTAGTTAGGTATATATGTACCTATGTTGTCGACTCCATGTTTTCGCTGTTGATGTCGGATAATCGCTCAATATGCCCATTAAGGCATGCTAAGCGAAGCGAGTTATAAAGCTATTATATAACAATCGATTGTATTGCAGCGATAAACGAGATAACTGATAGTGTAAATCGATAAGTATCCGACTAGCTTAGTATTATCAACCAAGTTGGAGATTAAAGTTGTTTGTTGTAGCAAATATCTAATTTGATTAACATAACAGGTAAAGTTGTTTATAAAAATGTCTTTATCACGGCAACGCCCTTGGCGTACGAACCATTACTAGTGTGCAGAACTGCAGAAAGTTAAAGTTAGTTAGTTAGTTGTCTGCCGACATTCTAGCGAAGCGCACGTGTAAATCAATTTTATTCTCATGTTAAGATCCATTTGCAATTTAAAACAATCCGTGGTCGCAGTTAACACTTGTAAGTTTTATTTTCGTAATCTGCTTTTGTTTTGGTAATCATACATGACCCTATTTACATTGCATTCCTGATACTGAACGCATTTTAGCAAAACACGGCATATCTAGTTTATCTGTGGTATTTGCATGATTAAAAAAAGTTGAATGCGATGCGAAAAACAAATACTTAATATTACGGAATACTTTTATTTTAACAAGAATACGATTATTGATATCCTTGTTAGGTTGTTACACAAGGTTAAATCATATGTTGAGTCATGAAATCATCGACCGGGCAAAACTGCAAGATGTAGGTTTGTACCTTGGGCCTTAGTTCGTCTGTACATTGCGTGAGTGGGGAAATCGAATGGAGACAAAATTAGCATTTCAGATGGTTCTACATACTAAACATGTAATCATGTATTTGCTTTCCCTAATTTGCGGATCGTTCAATATTACCATTACCTACTACTACTGTCCGTAGTTGTTGAAATAGTATCTATTACTTATAAATACGATTGGCCTTGAGCGCTGTGTATCGTATGAAGAAGCAAATAATGTTTGTTTTTATTTTTCACATATTACCTACATGCTGTTTTTGGGGTCATTAATTAAGAGTTAATTGATACTTAATTGATAGTTAAGTATCAATTAAGTATCAATTAACAAATAGGGAATAATTTAAAATTTGTATGTACACAACATTTATTTTATGTCGTTTCCTACATCTTCATGTGTTTATATTGCTACTAGTTAAACAAGTATACCAAATAGTAGACTACTAACGTAAATTCCCTTTGTTCTCGGGAATATTCTCTTTGTTTTCGAGAATATTCTCAATGTTCGCGGGAATATTCCCTCGGCCGGGGGAATATTCTCCGTGTATATAGGAAATTTACTTTGTTCTCGCTATAATCCTATGGCAAAAACTATGGTAAAAATAAAGCAAGTTTTTTAACCGACTTCCAAAAGAAGGACGGTTCTCTATTCGTCTGTATGTTTTTTTTTATGTTTGTTACGCGGTTACTCGAAGACGGCTGGACCGATTTAGAAAATTATTTTTTGTTTGAAAGGGTATACTTCCGAGGTGGTCCCATTGCAACCAAATCAGGATCTGATGATGGGATCTTGGAGAAGCCAAGGGAACTCTTCAAATATTAGAGGCACACATATAGCGATTTCGGTATTTTTCGTAGTTTCTGGTCCATTTCTCACTAGCAATAAGTTTTTAGTGCTAACCGACTTCAAAAAAGGAAAAAAAAATGTTTATGTAGGTTTCTTCCCCGATTACTTAAAAACGGCTGGACTAGGGTTGTAAAAAAACGGTTTTTTTCTGACTTGAAAAAAAACATGAAAAAAAACCGTGAAAAAAAACCGTTTTTTTTCTGGAGTACGTTTTTTTTCAAAAGTATGAAAACTCAAAATTTGCAAGGCAGTTAATACTTTTATACGGTTGTTTTACTTGTTTTAGACTTTATGTTAACCATTAAACCAATTTAATTTAACAACTTTGATTAATAACAACATAAATGAAATCTGTAGTGGTAGTTATCGCAATTTACTGTTGACGACACCAACGCCTCTCGTCGCCGCATCGGGGAATTCAGGGATTCCCCAAAAATTGTTTGTATACTGAAAGTTTATCGAATTAAAATGTACGTACGTTGTTGTTTAGTTAAATAAATCACGAAAAACCGTTATTGTGGCATATTTTTGTTCATCTGAAAAAAAACCTAATTTAGAAATAAAATAAAGTTAAAAACTAAAACCCGACTACGAAAAAGTCTAAAACAAGAATCTTAGGTTTTAGTTCGCCAGGTACAGATAAATTGCAATTTTTTTAATTTAGAGAACGTTTCGAGTATGCCGTCAATCGTTCGTAGTCGGAGGCCCCGGCAAGAAGACAAACAAAAAAGGGGCCTCCGACTACGAACGATTGACGGCATACTCGAAACGTTCTCTAAATTAAAAAAATTGCAATTTATCTGTACCTGGCGAACTAAAACCTAAGATTCTTGTTTTAGACTTTTTCGTAGTCGGGTTTTAGTTTTTAACTTTATTTTATTTACGTATTTTTAGTTATTATTCAGTTACGGTTTTAAGCGCCTTTTCCTTCCTAAGAACCATATCAGGGTGTGAGGCCAACGATCGAGCTCTTTCATGAGCACCCTCCATTTAATAGTATTTAATGACAAGAATTACAACAGTAACACTTAGATACATGGTTTGCTTACAACGATATAAGACGCTTTATGCTTTGCTTTTGTCCCGCTTAAAATTACTACGGGACGGGGTGTTTGCGGAAGAGCTCGGTTTTCGGCCTCGCAGCCCGAAACTCGGCCTTCGGACTTGCAAAAATTAGACTAATACTCGTAGGTATACGTAAGTAACCAGGGGCGCTCGGTACCTTTGGTCCGACGAGGGGGTATTCGGTCTTTGTCCCGCTTAAAATTATTGCGGAATGCTGGGTTATTCGGTGTTTGCTGAGTAGTTCGGCCTTTGGCCTCAAAACCTGAAGCTCGCCCTTCGGGCTCGCAAAATTTAGACATTTATATATAGTTTGCGCGAAGAAACCAGGAGCGCTTTATGCCTTTGGCTCTGTGCAGTACTGCTTGCGAAGGAGAAACAACATGAATTGATATGTTAATTAGTCAAAAAGTATGAAAACCGGTGACATACAACCGTAGCAAAACATATGTATATGCCACACTTTTATAAAATGCTTTTAATTGGAACAACTTTAGAATTATCAAAATCAATTCTAACGTGTTTTACTTATACTGCAAAATAGGTACAAAGAAAAAATATCTTTCACTAACACCTATTTGAATATCGTGATTCAACGTAACTAAATGTTGTCATATATGATTCCACTCCTCGCCAAAAGATGGATTAAAGCAGTTTACAACACAGTGTCATCTGTTATTGAGTAGAAAGAAATAATTATTATAGGGGTGCGACTAAGTGTGACTAAAGTGATTTATAGATATCGATTTAGGGCCTTATCACACTGGCGATTTGCGGGCGAGTTTTCATACGTGTCCGTCAAGATAGCGTACACCGTAAAGATATTCAGAATCTGATGCAGCCAATAAATAGTACCCAAATAGTACCGACGAAATACCTTGGTGAAAAAAATAGTACCCTTAAACTTTTCGAAATATAAGGCCTGTTCACGGTGTACGCTACTGGGCGTCAAGCTGGCGTACACCGTTTGTATCTCTGGAACGGCTTTGTTTTTGGAAACGCTTTATATCTCAAAAAATAGTACCTAAATATTACCCTAGGGCCCTAAAATTTCATTTCTGTAGCTATCGTAGAAGCCGAGATATTCCATGACTTAACGGTGTACAAAATTTCACACCGTCAAGCTGGCGTACCCGGGAATTTCTTATAGAAAGAGCTCACTATATCTCGGCTTCTACGATAGCTAGAGAAATGAAATTGTAGGGCCCTAGGGTACTATTTGGGTACTATTTTTTGAGTTCGCCGCGAGTGACATTTGTATGGAAACTCGCCCGCGGCTCGGTCGCAAATCGCCAGAGTGATAAGGCTCTTACAGTCAGCTGTAAAAAGATAATACATGGTTACCGTATTTAGAAACATCTTTACTTGAAGTTTATTGCAATTAAAGAGTAGATATTTTTGAGTATAAATATGTTGCTACATTAAAAGAAGTTTTTAATTAGATAAGTATGTTTCTTTGCTTGTATGAAATTATGAAAAATATCTTGGCCACCGCATACTGTGCTACTGCTACGGGGCTGCGGAAACCAAACTATCCCGGCCGGTAGTAATCATTCACTCTTTTTCTAGAAGCGGATCTTTCGGAAATCTGAAAGGGTTAATTTTGTATTTTAGGTGCACTGAGTTATTCACGATACAAAATATCGACTTCATCTTAGCCACACCTCTAGTTGAGTAGCTTAGCAAACTGTCATTGCGGATAGGGAAAATCGACATGTACAATTATTTCAATATTAATACAATAATACGTACCGGTGATAATATATGCCTCCTCAGACATATTTTTAAATCTGCTCGCAGTGAGGCAGCATATTTACGGCATTACAACGATTTTATTTCAACATTTTTGATGTGACACAACACACGCGTCAGTTGGCGGCATGAAAATGACATGTATTCGGCAATGTTCGCAAATACGAAGTTACCCGATATCTCTCAATACGAATGACACATGTAAAGGTCTAGCATAGCAGGCCATTAGGATATTTAGCAGGTGTCAAAATATCAATATATGTTTTTTCTTTTTCCTTCAAGTATATTATGAAAGTAACAGGTGATGACGATTCGTGCCACGACTGCCATAACTGCACATTATGCTAGCCCTTCTGTAACGAATCGTCGGAGATCAAGCTGTTGAATATCGTTCTTGTTGTTATTAAAATGAAAATATTGTTGCATAATATACTTGTATCAGCATGTGTGATACATTTTTGCAATAGGTTTTTAAAGCTCTTTAATTTGATATGTAACTCGATGCTACTCGATGACTTTTATTTTTTAATCCTTGAGTTTTTTGAGAATCACGGCCTTTATATTAAATTTCAGTTTCAACTAACTAGCCTATAACCTGCGCAGAATCAAGACGAATCTAACGATACCCCACATGTCTGAATCGGTTTAGTAGTTTTTGAGTTATGAGGGAACAAACGAACATACAAACATACAAACATACAAACATACATACATATATACATACGGTGCTAAAATAAAATCATAACCCTCCTTTTTGCTTCGCCGTAGTCGGGTAAAAAAACCATGGTGGCAGGTTTTTTTTCATGTTTTTTTTCATAAATTTGAAAAAAAACATTTGGTTTTTTTTCTATTTGCAACCCTAGGCTGGACCGATTTGGAAAGTTATTTTTTATGTTTGAAAGGGTATACATACTTCCGAGGTGATTCCATTGCAACCAAATCAGGATCTGATGATGGGATCTTGGAGAAATCGAGGGAACTCTTCAAATATTAGAGGCACACATATAGCGATTTTGGTATTTTTCTTAGTTTCTCGTGCATTTCTTATTAGAAATAAGTTTCCAGTCTTAACCGACTTCAAAACAAAGAGCAATTTTTATGTAGGTTTGTTCCCCGATTACTTGAAAACGGCTAGACCGATTTGGAAGATTTTTCTTCTAACTAAATAGACTTAATTAAGTCTATTCGGTTAAAACAATATATATACAGCGCCACTAAAATTTTATAAATAAAGTAAAGTAAATTTTTATAATAAAAACCGACTTCCAAAAACTTAAACTAAAAAGCTGAAAATAATATGTTAATTACCCCAAAGAAATGGATAATCAACGATTCATATATATATATATACAGATATTTACAGTTTTTAACCTGTTAGTTTTGAAGTCGGTGTCAGCTAAGGAGCTCAAGATAGCCAACTATGCGTGGCAGGCGTGATTTTGACAAAACTCATGTTCAATTAATTCGTGGACCCAGTGCCAATAATTGTGGATAATGTCAGCATCGAGGTTGTTCGGAAGTACATTTATGTCTCAAAACCTCAAGTCAAAAGTCTTCGACCAGTGCGTCCTTCTTATGGGGCTGAGACATTAACAAAAGGCCTCATCCACAAGTCCCAAAGCGCTCAAAGAGCTACGGGGAGAGCTATGCTCGGAGTTTCTCTGAAGGATAAAATCAGACACCAGGCTATACGTCGGAGATCCAAAGTCACCTACCGTTGAGGATGAGCAAGCCGAAGTGGCAGTAGACGGGGTATATTTGTCGTAGAGGCGATGACCGATGGGGCAGACGAGTTCTGGTATGAACACCGCGAAGGAGTTGCCCTGTGGCACGACCCACCGCCAGGTGGACTGGTGACATGAAGAGAGTAGCAAGAAGCGGTTGGATGCGGAGATATGAACATCCGGGTACGTTGGCACAAACTGGGGAAGGCCTATGTCTAGCAGTGGACGACTGATAATGATAATAATGATGAGATATTCATCACTGCAACCAACGTTCGTGAATTAGTTGAATTTAAATGAAAAGTAGATAGTTCAGTTCAGTTCAGTTATTTATTGATAAATAAAATTTACACGTCATAACATTTCGATTTACATTAATATTAGAATTTACATTAATATGAGATTTCATTAATTTACATAACAATAATATACATTAATATTAAAATATAAATACACACATTTTTAGAAATCATCCACAGAGTAAAGTGGCATGCCAGCTAATAGCTGCTTTAGTTTTGCGATAAAAGAGTGTGTGTTTGGCGCAGCTTTTATTTCCTCGGGAATCGCGTTATATATTTTTGGACCTATGACTGTCAAGGACTTTTTTGATTTGGTTAGTCTCCTGGCGGGAATATAGAGGTTGTAGCGGTTCCTGGTGCGGGAGTTGTGGTGGTCTGCGTTTGTAGGGTGTGTGTGCAGATTCCGCCGCACGTGTTTACTGACTTCCAGGATGTACAGGCACGGGAGCGTGAGGATTTTTTGATCCTGGAATAAAACCTGGGCGGGGTGGTCTCGTGCAACCCCCGCGATAGTGCGGAGCGCTCGCTTCTGTAGTCTTAGCGGCCTTTCTCTTTCAGCTGCAGTCCCCCAGAGATCTATTCCATACATCAATATGGATTGAAAGTAGCCATAGTAAACTTTCCTAAGGTTATTCACTGAGAGGCTGGGCGCAACCCTGGAGAGTGCATAGCATGCGCTTGACAGTTTTGCACACATGGCGTCGATGTGAGGTGTCCATGTGAGGGCAGAGTCAATAACAAAGCCGAGGTATTTTACATCGTGTACTTGGGGTACGGCTATGCCGTTGCAGGAGACGTTAAGACCTATTCCTGTTCGTTTGCGAAGCTGAAAGTGCATGATGTTCGTCTTTTCCAGGTTCAGCATCATACCATTAACTTCAAACCAGTCCGATAGTTGAGTTATGACCTTATTTAGTTTTTTCTCAAGGTCAGAGTAACTTTTTGCGTTTACTATGACACATCCATCGTCTGCGAAAAGCACATATTCAGCATCGCTCGATGCCGATGTTATGTCGTTAATTAGTATAGTAAACAGGTCGTTTCCCATTACGGAGCCTTGGGGCATCGCGCAATCACCGATCGGCTCCAGTTCGGACGTAACTTCTCGAACGTATGTTTTTTGTTTACGATCGCGCAAGAACGCTGCGATTGTTTCCAAAAAATTGCCCGTTACGCCGTACCTCCTGAGTTTAGCCAGCAGTAGTGAGTGGTCAACTAGCTCGAAGGCCCGGGATAAGTCGCAGAAAATAGCTGCTACTTGCCTCTTCTCCTCGATGTGGCCCATAACCACTGATACTACCTCGCGTGCTGCGTCTACAGTGGATCGACCGGGTTGGTAAGCGTATTGCTGTTTATTTAGTAGGTTATTCGTGATAAAAAATGACATGAGTTTTTTGCTCATTAGTCTTTCAAATACCTTAGAAACTATCGGTATTAAAGAGATAGGTCTATAGTTTTTTAATGCTTGTTTTTCTCCCTTTCCTTTATAGATAGGCTGGACTTTTATGTGTTTGAGCGTACACGGATATTGTCCTGCTGTAACGCATTCATTAAAAAGGTGGCATAGCAGAGATATAACAATGGGTGGAAGGTAATCGAATACATTCGTAGACATATCGTTGATGTCTTTTGATGGTTTGCGTTTAATACTTTTTATCGCTTTGATAACATCTGTCAGTGATATTGGCGTCCATTCGAAGTGAGTAATCGGTGCCGATAGGTAGACATCGAGATAAGTCAGCGCGCGGGCCTGGACCGGTTTGGTGTTTACGCAGTTTTTTGCATCTATGTAGAAGCGGTTTAATGCAGCGGCGGCGGTGACAGCGCGCTCCCGGCTGCAGTCGCCGTTTGACCCGTGAATGAGAAGGTCCAGTGCATGATCTTTGCAGTCTGTGCGTCCCGTTTCGGATGTGATAACACGCCACAGGCTGCGACATATATTGTTTCATAAAATGCCGGCACTAGCAAAAAAGTGTATTTCTTTTGAGATGTACGAGTACAATATTCCTTACGGCATACCAGAACGTATAATTAACTTCCGCGTAGATTTCATTTCTTTTGTGATACTATTTTCAATGTTCCCTAGTTTGGAGAATATTCCCGAGAACAAGAGAATATTCTCGGGAATATTCTCCAGGGGAATATTCTCGTTCTCGGGAATATTCCCGCGCACATCACTAGCTACAGGTCGATTCACAAGAGCTGGCACGAATGGATTGAACGAAAGTAATGACACTTGTCACTGTTGAGTGACATTCTTATACGCGGGGGATCCAAATATTTTGTAAACAAGTATAAGTTAATGAATAAAAAAATTAAAAATACATATAATCTGCACATTATTAAGAATAAGCAGGTAAAAGATGACAGAAAGGTAAATTTGACGGTTCTCTACATTTACTTAATACCCTGTTATGGCACTGACCCCGCAATCTATGCAATCATGGCGAAAATGTGCGAAGCTCATACGTAATTTAGATGTTTCGGTGGAATTTCCGCACTTCACAGCGTCAGTGTGCAAACAAGGTTGCGATTGTGCAGGTAGAGATTTTTGTTGTTGTTCATAAAATACACAATGCAGACTGGGTTACGAAGTTATGAGACGAGATGTCTAAAAACACGATTATCACTTTTTGAATCAATCTGTGTTTAATCATTTTGTGAAGCACACATAAACATTATCATTCACTCGTTCAATCCATTCATGCCAGCTCTTGTGAATCGACCTGTATTTCTTCTTAATATTCCTTTGTTTTTATAAGACGTAATAAAAATATATTGATTACTTTATGATACATTTCTTTTCATTTTTGATATAATTATCTTTAACCTGGTAACTTTTCACTACCTACTAGCGTGTCTAATTTAACTTTAGCCTGCTATACTGGCCAAGGTTTATATACTGTTTTTCTGTTCGACTGAGCCAGAAAGCGGCACCTTCGCTTAGCGCAGCGGGCGGCAAGGTGACTCTTTCCGGCCGGAGGGCAGAAAATATTTTTGGCGGTGTGCTTAGTCACGAATCTTTTCTATATGCATACCTATTGGGGAAAGGTCAAGGAGGGCGGCACAATCGGACAACAAGGTGACTTATTTGCGTCGGCTTGAGTTGATAACACGAGAATCCTGCTCGATAATATAAAAAGTAATTGTTTTTAAATGGGCTGGCTCTTGACTGCGATCACGCCTGATAGTAAATATTGATGGAGCCTGCGATTGTATTAAAAACATCAACATTAGTAGGTTTCCCTGATGGGTAGACATTGTATTAAAAATTACAACAGTAACATCTTTTCAAGGGTCCCTAAAAAAGATTTTATGCCACACCTAGCCATAAAGTGGCTTTTTCCGCACGCTGCGCGTACGGGAAAAGCCGCTTTCTTGCCAAGTGTAGACATAAAATGATGTACACGACACGGGAGGTAATAAAGAAAGCCCTCGATCGCATATTTACGTCCCTCGCTAGCAGCTCGGGCAAACTCAAACTCATTTATTTCTGTAAGTAGGCCTCAAGGGCTCTTTTACATGTCTGATTCTTTTCTTTTGGGGCCGCAAACTTCTGCGATCTCGGCCTTTCTTTGTATTACCACCCTAGTTGTGTAATGTACTATTGTGCCATCGTCATCGGGACATGGGATGCGGGAATGTAGACGAGTTAGCACTGTGGTCGATATTGGAATGAGGACAAAATAGGAACGTGGCGATATGGATGTTGTCGAATCAGAACAGTGGACCATATAACAATGAGGACAAGTTAAGAAGGTGACGAAATAGGAACGTGGACGAAGTCGCCCTGAGCCAAAATCTGGGATGCATTAAGTAAACCAAGTCATGGATTTAAACATGGGATAGTTTATATACCGGTAAAGAGTTCCCTTGAGAATGACGCAGACGAAGCCACGGGTAGATGCAGGTATATAATAAACACTGACGAACTGAGAATCTTCATTTTAAGGGGTTCCGTACCTCAAAAGGAAAAACGGAACCCTTATAACTTCCATCACTTTGTTGTCCGTCTGTCTATCTATCCGTCTGTCAAGACCCTTTATTTCGGGAACGCGTAAAGGGGTCGAGTTGAATTGAAAATAAAACCCTATACTCAGGTCTATCTATAGTCCCTTGAAGCTGTGAAAAAATCAATCTTCTAAGTTAACGTGAAAAAATATACAGCCGTTTATGCCGCAAAAAACGTAAATTTCGATACTTTCAAGGAAACCAAAATTCAAAGGGTAGGTACTTTTCGTTGACCTAGAACTATGAAATTTGGCAAGTATAATACCGTCTTATACTACAAGTATAGGGAACAATCTGAAGAGGTATCAGCGTAATTCGTCCCATTCGTTTTTCGTTCAATTCGTATTTCGTCTCATTCTATATTCGTCACACATTCTTTATGTATAAAGAATAGTCTTAATAAAGAATGTGTGACGAATATAGAATAAGACGAAATACGAATTGAACGAAAAACGAATGGGACGAATCACGCTGATACCTCTGAAAACAATATATTTTTTATTAAATCATTAAAAATAATAGACTTCACTAAGGGAATCAAAATTTATAGGGTACTTTAATAAATGAACCTACATATTGGTACGGAACCCTCGGCGGGCGAGTCCGACTCGCACTTGTCCAGTTTTTTTTAACTGAATGCTTTTATGTAGTAAGTATCCAATCGCATTGTTTCTAGACAGAGTGGTCAGTTTTCACGGTATCATATTGGTGGTTCTAGCTGCAAAGATGTCGAGCGTGCACAGCGCGTGGAAGGAGGAGGTGCACGACATCCCCATATCCGTGCTCATCCGCCCCTTCATACCCGAGCTGGACGAGACCAAGGTGTTGTCGCTCATGGAGACTATTAAGGTAAACTATACATAAAGTGGTAGCAAGTAAGTATGTGCCAGTGCACAGGGCGTGGAAGGAGGTGCACGACATCCCCATATCCGTGCTCATCCGCCCCTTCATACCCGAGCTGGACGAGACCAGGTGCTGTCGCTCATGGAGACCATTAAGGTAATCTATACATAAAGTGGTAGCAAGTCTGGGTCAGTGCACAGCGCGTGGACAGAGGTGCACGATATCCGAAAATAATCTTGACACGAGAACAATCTTTAAAACGTAATATTTAAGTTGCCAAAATCAGTGACATTAGTACCTACAATATTACCAATTTTATGGTTAAGATATAATTTGGCATACACGTAGAACAAGTCCTGTACAGTCCAACCCGGGAAGGAGTCCATGGATAAGTAATGTGAATAACTAGCCGGGCCGATTTCCTTGAAATTTGGTGTAATTACAATCGAACACACTGTTAACTGTACATTTGTAAACGAATGTCAACCTTATTGCAACGTGTTAAAGTCTATGGGTGGGCTTTGTTTGTACAGATCTAGATCTATCATGTCATGACCCCGTTTTAAATACAGTTAACTATTTACCCGACTACGGCGAAACAAGAAGAGACTTTTAACTTATTTATCCTTCTTTCCTTTTAGGATTAGACAAATAATCAAACCGTAAAATAATTATGGGTCGTGATATCCTAGGAAAAAGTAGAGATATGGGCAAAAATTATCGTTAAAATTCTAATCTTAAATTAAAAAGACTGAGGTAGGTATATTACTGAATGTATTTTATTTATCAATTTCAGAAAGAAGAAGAAACCGGCTACGTGCCACCGATAGACGTGCTCTGGATCAAGGGCTCGCAGGGCGGCGACTACTACTACAGCTTTGGGGGCTGCCACCGCTACGCCGCGTACACGCGGCTGAACCGAGCCACCATCCCCGCCAAACTCATCCGGTCCACCATCACCGACTTGAAGACGTATCTTGGGAGCAGCACCCCTGACCTGAAATAGATCTTTAAACCCGACTCCTTCACACTCGTATATCTGCTGAAGATCAAGAAAATTAACGGTTCCCAGCATAGAAAACTGGGTACACTACATAAATACGAAAAACTTAATTCCGATATTCACAATCACGAATATCAAAATACCGATTTTTAAAATTCCGAATGGATTAAAATTCCTATTATTAAAATTCCGATTTTTCATAACTCCGACTTTTAAAATTCCGAAATTACAAAACGTCTAACTGTAAGAATTACGATTTTCAAAAGTCCGAGATTCCATACACCGAACAATGAAAAGTCCGAATCTATAATAATCCGATACATCAAAAGTACGAATTCCGATTATTAAAACTCCGAATTCCAAAATATCGAAAAATAAAAATTTTGACTAAATAATGATAAACGTAGATACAGGACTTAAAAACAGTCGGTCGGACTCCGCAACTGCTCCGCCGCTGCGGGAAGAGCAGCCCCTTCGCCCTTGCGTATCGCAGGTTCGGCTTGTTGGTCGCCTTCGGCGACCAGCCTCAGCCGCTACGGCTCACATTGTGCCTGTGCTTTGCTACAGCGGGCGAGGGCTGCTCCCCCTCCGCGCCTCCGGCTTTCTATATACACTCTAGGGGTAGAGCCGACAAGACCACGTGGATAGTGGGGTGCTCCGATTCGGGTTTTGTTACATATTCTCCAATGCATATAAAATACAATATTATCTCAGCCATTATTATTATTTGAACGTAGCGTATTTTTTAAGGCAAAACTATAAAAATAATTATCAAATTTTGTCAAAAAAGTCCTGACTTTCTTCAGACTTTAAAACCTGCGCCTCATATTTCAATAATATTAAGAGTTTACAAAATTTCAAAACTCCGAATGACAAAATTCCGAATTAGTAACGAAATTTCGGACAAATGAAAATCGGAATTCCGTTTTACGGACAAAGGGTACATCGAGCTTTTAATTTTTCGGAGAAATAAATGTCGGAATATAGAAAAATCTGATTTTTGAAATTCGGTATAATAAATATCGTGTTTTTCAATAATCGGAATTTTATTTTTTAGGATTTATGAAATTCGGAGTTTTGAAATTCGGAATAAGTAAATTCGGAATAAAATAATTCGGAGTATTTGGGTGTTCCCTAGAAAACTATGAAATCTCCCTAAAATGCACAAAAATCGATGGTGTTTTTGGTTTTCAGCAGAAATAATTATCACTTTCACGGGCAAAATCCCGCCTAGTAGGCGCTCGTAACTTTTGCTCAGATACCGGCCGATTTCGCGTTGCACATTATTTATTGGCTTCACAAACCTATCTGATAGGCTCTGTTGGTTTCTGGAGTGTAGTTCAATTTCTTGTCTGTCCGTGAATATATTACATATATGAAAACTAACTTAATTATTGGCGCAGCGACCCAAAGCGAGTATTGGACAAGAGATTGTGCCTTGTCTCGATCTTGATCACAAGATGATGTATGGTCTGAATATTACTAAATTGTCAGTGCGTGCGTGAAAGCAAGGCGTACTTTGAAGTTACGCCCAGTAATCTAAGCCTCACCATATAAAATGTACATAAAGACGTGCTCTGGATTAAGGGTTCACATCCGCTACGTAGTATACAACTATACACCAGGATGAACCGAGCCGCCATCCCCGCCAAGCTCATCCGGTCCACTATCACCGACTTTAAGATGTATCTACCAGAGCAGCAGCAGCAGTCGCAGCAGCCCTGGCCTAAAATATTGGTTCGGAAAACGACTGAAACATTTAAAGTGTAACTTCTTTAAAATTGTACGCTATTTAATCCTTTCAGTGCGGAATGCCGCCACACACCAACCTTCATGACACGCCTGTCGTGCCATCCGCAACGAATCGGTTAAGGGCCTATGGAGACGGCGTGTTTTAATTTTTAAAAGCGAAAACGAAACACGCGTCTAGGTCACGTTTAAAACACACCGTGTGCATAGGCTCTAAGGTGGGTGAACCACTGGAAGTCCAACATTCCTTGTAAGGCCTATAACTAAAAAGTCCTCGTTCCGTCTACTAGCATAAACATTTATCGAACTCAAGGACACAGCACAGACGAGTTCTAGAGGTGTTAGTGTAAGTAGAAGGAATTTTGTCAGCGTATTAATTCGACTAATGTGGCAGACTAAGCGTGAGGCGGAAAGGCCTTCAAATCGCGGATCGACTATCTTACGCTAGCCGAGGCCTCTCCAGCTGCGTCAGCTTGAAAGGAAATCCCTCCCCCACCCCTCTCCCGGCTCCATTATCAACATGCTAATTTAAGGAACTAGTTATAAGATAAAGTATACTCTACTAAGACTGTAAATATAAAAATCCTATATTATACTTGGTTTTATTACTGGTATTATTTCGTAGTAAGTAGGTAGCTAGAGTGCGACTAGGATAACCTTGCAAAGCGGAACATGGCAACACCTTTCTTTTAAAAGACATATTTTCATATAAATTTGACTTTTAAACAGAGGTGTTGCCATGTTCCGCTCTGCAAAGATATCGTAGTCGCACTCTATTTCGTGTGAGCTATGGGATCTTAGTGGTTCAGACAAGAGCCTTTCAAGCGAAGGCCGTGAGTTCGAATCGAGGCTCGTACCAATAAGTTTTGCGGAAAAAAACCTTCAGTGAAGAGATTCAAAGGTGTGAAGTGCCCAACCCGCATTGGGCCAGTGTGGGGACTAGATACAGCCCATTCACTCTCATCTATGAGAAGACTTGTAGACTGAGATGATGAATTCGTAGAGTCCGTCCATGCTAGGTAAGTATGCAGAGGTCAAAAGATGTTTTTTAAAAGAATACACATGGCAACATCACAAGCAAGAGGATTAATTAGTCTTGATACTTGGCTTGAAAAATGATTGCCAAGTATCAAGACTAATGAAACCTGTTGCTGTGGTTTCTCCATGTCGCCATATATTTTAATAAAACCTGTTTTCGACCTCTGCTGACTTAGCTTAGACGGACTATCGTAGAACGAGAGGGCGTGACATAATTCGAGGCTTTTACCGAACTTAAAACGAAAATACACTAATGTATCTCACCTGTTTTCGTGCGTTGCACATATGTACCATGGGGACTATCGCAAGGTACATACGAAAGTTAGTAATTTCTTTTATGTTTTTTGAGGAAGGATAAGACGTATTGGTAAGGTCACATAGTTTGATCCCATTTGTTTGCGCAAAACAACTTAAAGTCTCAAAAAGCTAAAAATATAATTATATGTTTTGAGTAAAACTTTAGTTTCAAATGGTGCTGATAGATGGCGGTGACTCTGTTTTTTTCGTGCTAAATAGAACAAATTTCACCCATAATGGTTGTCATTAAAGAAAGTTATTAGCCCCGTTTGCGTTTGTATGAGTTTTTACATTCTGGTTTGACGAAAGGGTGTTTGTTCAACAACGTGTCGGAAATAAAAAACCGGTCACCTCTCCAACAGTGTATTTATTTGGAGACCCGCCTTACCTAACTACAGAACAGTGAGATATGTTTTGTATAATTATGTATTTACAAACGTTAACATAAATAATATCAAAATACAATTACACTAAATTTATTTTCCGTTCCGACGGCGATTCGTATATTCGAAAGCATTAAAGTCAATGCTATCATTAAAAACAATTGAAAGTTATTCAGCCATGCGTGTAACTGAATCTAATGAAGAAGTATTTTATCAGATTCCATATTCGAATTATCATTCTACAGCAACGACATCTGTAGTGAAATCTCTGATCTTTTTTTATTTAGCCAATACGGTTCTGAAAATCGAATGCCAGCTCACCACATACACTTGTGTTCGAATGTGAACTGTAGACTATGGCATAGATCCGTTGGAAAAGCATGCTATTAATGAAAACAAGGACGATTCCAAATCACTTCACTATATGCCAGCTGTGCTTCATCGGTGTTACAAACGGGTGAATTTTATCACTTACTAGTAACATAGACAAAAACGAAGGTGGACGAGATGTTTAAAATCGTGAATCATAGACAAACATTAAAACCTTTTTATAGCCTATCATTTTCAAAATTATTTGTAGTTTACTAGTAGGTATTCGCAATATTGTATACAAAATAAGCTTTGGCACATTACTGTGAAAACACTTCAGAGCTCGTTCGATCAACATAAAGGCGATCTCACACTACATTTTCGATTTCATGTGCAAAAGTGCGAACGTTTAAAATCTAAAACCTTTTGTCTTTTCCTTGTATCCCTTTCGTTCATGGTCCTCTAGTCAACGGGCATTTTTATCTAAACGAGTGCTATTAAAGCCAAGTTGAGTTATGTGTTAAATACCGTCAGTATTGTGACGACAATGTATTTAAATGAAAATGCCCCTCTTGCAGAATGTCCACTCATCGAGCCAGACACGGTATCTTTCGATTTTAAAACATAGCTTAAAAATAAAATCAAACAGTCAACACCCACACACCGTTAAGAGTGCTGTCAATTACTGAAAAGTCTTGAGTTACAATATACTTTTATGCCACACCTGGCCATAAAGTGGCTTTTTCCGCACGCTGCGCGTACGGAAGAAGCGGCTTTCTGGCCAAGTGTAGACATAAAATGATGTACACAACACGGGAGGTAATAAAGAAAACCCTCGATCGCACATACGCCCCTCGCTTACAGCTCGGGCCGCAAACATCTGCGATCTCGGCCTTTCTTTATATTACCACCCTAGTTGTGTAATGTACTATACTCAGGTCTAAGTATACCAACTTCGAAGCGCTTCGTAAGAAGTTTATATCCTGCCGTCCCACTCAGTCAAATATTCTATTACAAGCGAGGTAGAGGGACATCACGATATGAACTTCCAACGAAGATACTCGGCATAGGCTAGCCCCACCCAAGTCTGCTCTGTCTAAACGTCTTCGTCGGTCCACAATGAGCTTAGATTGTGTTACTGGCTCACTGGTGCTTCGTCGATAGAGGATTGCAGAAAAGTGAGAAGGAAAGGGATACAAAGCCTCTTTGTTATCCATGCTCGCTTAAGAAGGTATAAGAACTATCTAGTGCCATGTACAAAATATTGAATAATTTAAATCTGAAGCGCATTCCTTGTCAACACGCTGTCCAACTGAATAGAAAAAATATATATCTATACCCACAACAATATCTATTATATATCATATAGATTTGACGTAACAACTAACAACTCTGGTCGCTGTAGTCAAAAACTTAAAGAGAAGGATTGTTTCATTTTCGATAGCTCAAAGTTGGACCATATTAATGAAACCTTAAGGATTACATTAGGGGAACAATAAACCCCTTTGAAAAAACATGGCCCAAATCTGCTCACAACAGAGCACAACTAGTGTACTTCCCGATTGAATAAAATCTACTATACCTACTATCCTGTTAAATGTACATTTAACTCATTGGTTTTCCCTTTAAGTTTTCTGACCATCGATCCTGTCTATAGACAGTAGGTATTTTTTTTAAACTATATCCATTTTTGTTTAGTGTCACAACTCTGTAAAGCGGTCGTACGTGTTCTAGACGTGTGCGCCGATGCCGTTTTTGCCAGTAGCAGCGTTTAAGCTTCTACGTACGAGCTTATCCATGACCTGCGTCTACAAATGTGCTTCATGCAATTTGCAATAATTAAGCTCTAGTCAGAAAGCTAGCTCAAGACATTCACAATTGACAAAATCTACTTGACGTTGACTTAGGTTTGTGTATCGACGGCGGCGTGATAAAATAGCCGGCGTCGGCGCACATGTCTAGGATCTAAGGTGGGTTACTGAAACATTTATTCATTACATTATTAAAATATAATTAATAATATTTAACATTTATAGATGATTTTTAAGTGGCACTATTATTTGATTATTTTAAATATTATATTATATTGAGTTTGGTAGTGGCTTGCAATGCTATTCATCGCACATACAAACACCAGACAAGTACAATAAATGTTCAGTCACACAATCATATGTAAAAATGGGTTATTCTTCAGAAATATGTCTGCGGACACCTTATTCCTCTGGCCCTTTTTCATACTAAATGTATGGAGACAGAGGAATAAGCCGCAGACATATTTCTGAAGAATAACCCAAATACGCATTCCCTAAATCTTAGCACTGCAAAAGCCACTACCAAGTCTTTTTCAAAAATATATTCTTATGTATTTATACCTCTATTTAGCATATTTTCTCAGAAATGTTTTTATATTAGCATTGAATATATATAATAATTAATAACATACTTTATTTTATATCTATTGGAAGCGAATGTCTATGGGATGTCAAATTGTACCTACGATTTTAGTAAAAAGAAAAATAGTGCTTAAAATCAGCGTCTGCCAGCCATGTTGAATACCATTTACAAATCCGTCGGGCATTTTCGAAATAATGTGGACCGTTATTGTCCTTTTATTCCGTCATCATTATTAACCCTTTAACCGCCGTTGTCTGGTGCGTGTGGAAAGTTCAAAATTGCGATTATTTTATTTGGCAGACAGAGACTTGACAGTTGACAGTTCTGTAATTAGGCAAATTTTGGTAATAAAGTCGGAAATATGATTTATATAGGAATTCATTGATTTATTTTATAATTAATCAAACTAATTTTAGACAGGGCCGGCGGTTAAATGATCACATTATATATAATATTAATTAACGCTGAAATAATATTTGGTAACGCGTTTCTTAAAGGAAAAGTATTATCAAATATTTTACATTTTTGTTTACCAGCAGCTGCAAACAAAATGTCGCTTACAAACTAAATATTTTCGTCGTCCATTTACGTCCAAAATGGCCGCACGCTCGCTTTGTATTGCACAACATATATTTCAAGGCGACTGACCTTAAGCACTTTAGAGTTCAGGAATATTGTCGAAAACTTCACAATGATCTACTGTATTATACAAAACGACCTTAATCTTTTAACCGGGATGTCTGACGATAGAAAATCATACGGCGCCGATAATACAACCTGATATTCACTCTCCATGTGCTCATACGCACAAATAAGTCGCATTGTATTATATTGCTAGCGTTAGCGTAATCTTATTCCAAAATTATAAATATACTATGTTTTATGAATGTAAAAGTAACCCTAAACATAATTTATAATCATTCAGCTCTCCACAGAGCCTAACTACGAGTCGTTGCGTGCAGCTCGATCACACACTCTACACAAGGAAAGGTTGAATCGTTTCAACCAATCTCGCTGGTCCGTCGCTCACTTTGAGCGATCAGCGAAAAGTCACGGTGGTCGCGGCTGGCGAACCTGCTTGCAGGTTTGTAAATCCCATGGTCAGGATTCCTATCAGAGTTAGTAGGACTCATACGTCAAGTCATATTCTAAAAAAATAAAATGCTGCTTGCAATGGAGACCAAGTGAGACAAACGTGCTCCCAACAACGTAATACATATATCTGCATGAATTATCGTGGGTGTCACTCGTCACGACTTTTGATAGAAGATTGTTCTAATTTTTTATCATAAATTGAACTGAACCTACATTTTTAGCAAATTGCCATTAATAAAGTAATATTATGCCACACCTGGCCATAAAGTGGCTTTCCTTTCTTTGTATTACCACCCTAGTTGTGTAATATACGAGTACTATTCTACTTTCATGGTAAAGCTACCTTGGGCTTTGCAGTGGCATTGTTATCCCTATTTTTGTATGAGATCACTAGGAAAGTGAGACCTCTGGTTATATTATCTAATCTGATGAAGTTACAAAACACGAGATATATTAGACACATGATTAAAAGCTTAAAGAACATATAGTTAGTTTTAGTTGCAGTTAGACACTAGTGTCTACTTATAGCACGAGAGGTTCCGAAGCATCATTAGCACAGCACTGTGATGACATAGTCTGGCCAATCTTGGCACATATCTTTAGCTAATTTAATTACGTTCTGGCAACTCTCAAATTTAATTTGACTTTAATGGCAGAATGTACTCGTATCGAAAACGGGTCACAAAAAGTATGTTTATTTTTTTGGGTGCTTGTCCGTTTACATCATTATTGAGTCGTGACTCATATCATAATGTAATAATATGTGTCATAATTTTTGTATGTCTTGAAACTTTCAACACCGGGCCACCGGGCGCGGGCGCTAGGGTCGTAGCGACTGTGGGCTACATACGGAGTTTGCCTTGTTATCGGCTACGTGCGTAGCGCGTAGCACTGCGTGGTTGCGAAAGTGATAATGTTTTTCCTTTTGAATCCGTTGATTTTGCAGTACACTACACATTCGACTGGTCAGACCACATCATCACATATATATGCTAGTAGCTCGGCAATGCTTGGAGATTGTCGGGTAGAATGACCCAAAACTACATTAAACTCTGATTTATCAACTATTTACTGTCTGTGTATATACTTTAACACATATTTTACATGTTATCTTCTTATAAGCTTACTTTTTTAGCTTTATCATTTTAATCGCTAACAATAGTAAATAAGGTATTTACAATGTGTGCGATAGAGAAGTAACTAGTGTGAGGGGATGGTTATACTATAAGTAAGCTAGCAAAAATATTTCGTTTCTTATAGTTAGTCAATATAGTGTATTTATTTATAACGCATCTGATTTGTTTATAATATTGCTAGGAAGGCGTTAAGTGAAATAGGGTTTATTTTAAAAGTCGGAACTAAACGTTAAATAGTTCTCTGAACGGGAACATTACTAATGCGATGATAAAAAAGAGGCAGAACGTACAGACTAACCCTTTAGGTCGAAGTGTATCCGACAGGATCCCTATTATCACGATAACATATGTATAATAGGTACAAATATCAACACGTACAGATTGAAATACACTATAGACCCACTGGTTAAAAGGTTAAAAAGTCAACAAATCAAAAAAGTATTTGTTTTGCTGAACATTTCTAATCTACGCTCTATATCGTGTAAATCAGAACGAAATAAACATTCGCTATTTACAAATCATGATGTGGAAATATCTTCCATTATTCTACAGTTCGATATTTTAAATAAATTGACAACAGCCTTCCTTATGAATATTAAGGAAAATAACATATCATTAATCATTACATATCTGTCTATATATACCATGCCAAAGACACAATTTGGTATTGTTGTAGTTTTTATTAATATTTTAAACTACTCTTTATATTTAAGTAAATCCGCGATTAAATGACAAAGAACGCTTTTTTTGTAATAATTTAAATAACGTTGATAACATATTATTACAACGTCTAAACTAGACACAAAGGTGAGGTAACACTTGAATTATTGCGTGCTTACAGCATATTTTATACCTAGAGACTCGTTCAATACCGAGATATGTCGCAAATTTCCGAGCAACGGTTAATATGCGCAGACGCATCTCAAAGGTGCCTACACTCACGCAACATAAGTAGTAACAGAATTTGTGTCGTTTAAAAAAAAACTTTAAATTTCCAATATACTCTTACCATTTTAAGCTAACACGGGCATATTGACTACTATTAACATCGAGACCATCGGGACATTTACCAGGTTTGTTTTATGAGTTCCCTTTATTTCGGTACTGTTGCGAGCGCCATCATCACGAACTGACGTGCTGCGAGCATGCTGCGAGTGTGTGTAACATACATGGTAAATATCCAAGTGTCAATAGAAGTTATAATTCAAATTGACATAGGTACGAGATTTTACCAAGTTACACACTTGTGACAAGTGAACAGCGGCCTGCCAGCCACACCACAGAATAAGTAATAGTACTAGGTAAGTACAGAAGTCTTCTCTCTCTGCCAAAACTGACGTTCGTGTCCGGACACCGGACGGCACGGACTGGATTTGAGCGTCTCTCTTTATCGCATAACGCGTGCTCTTTTTGGTCGCTGGCTAAGGCGCCCTCGCGAGAGTCAAGACAGGAGCAAGACTGTGCCTGTGGCTGTGTGTGTGTGGTTATGCCGCTCGCCGCCTATGTGGCCGGACCGTCAGGCAATTTTGATTTGAGTCGTCAATGCATGTCCGGACACTGCATGATTCAACTGACTTTCAAAATTAATGAAGTTACATTGCATTTCAGAAAAAACCCACTTGATACATCCGAAAAACAGTTTTGATTAAATTTTTCCCAATAAATACATACTTAGTATTGACAAAGCAGTTCCCAACTATTACGAAATGACGCTGCCATACAAATTGTAAATTTTAAGAGTGCATGTAGATAGTTGCATAGTATAACGCGTCAGTGACCAATGTGTTGTAACGCGTGCAGTTTAAGTGCATAAATAAGTATAAAAAAGAGAAAAATACTAATCAGTTTTAGACGCCTAAAGATTAGCAGTTATTTGCCGCACCTTTGCTCTCTACGACACTACATCACCCTTCCCTCTCGCACTATGCATAGAAAGGGATAGGCAATAGTATTTGTCGTGCGACATGTAAGTAAGTACTTACTTACACAGTTATGGTATATTTGTACAGGCAGGGTCAAATAGCAATAAGTATGAACGTCTCTAGGTAGCTCAATTTCTAATTTAGAATTGTTTATTAGCGTGACTTATCTTCCATACTGATCCACACTTGACATACATAGTGCGCCTATAATCTAGGCAAGAATTAGGCAAACTAGACTGACAATATTATAGGGAACGTGCACAACGAAGGTGCTGCCAACTGGTGCCGCCAATCCGAATCTTGTATTCTATGCTGGGCCAAATTAACGGGAAACGCTGTTGATATCGCGATGATGAACGATTAACGTTAGTGTAGCCGCGAGTTATACTTGACATTTTTTTAAAGCATTTTTTTTTCTGGCCTGCTATGTTTCCTTTACAGTCCGCATAGTGTGTCTTTAGTCGGTTTAGTGCTGCCACCTATAGTTCCTGCAAGTTCCCTATTACACGTGTTAGTTTTATCGATATTATAAAAAAACTGTCTGACAAGGGTTTTTAAAATATGTATGTTCAAAGTATGAAGCTAAGTTATGTCGATAATATTTAATCGATATTAACCTGTGACTAATAATTTTCTCGTATATCTGCAATATCAATTCGATAAGCGTTAGCCAACGAGATATAAGCTAACATTTAGTGCACATTGGCTTGATATTACATTTGTACGATTGTATTGCGATATGTTAGCGTTCTCGTCTTTACTGGATAAGAGTTTTATAACAGTTCGTCCCAAACAGGAATTTATTCCTTTCCTATTTCGGATAAAAAACCGTTTTTAGGGTTCCGTACCAAAATGGTGAAAAAGAAATCCTTATGGTGCGACTCTGTCTTTCTGTCTACTGCTGCTATCGATTTGAAATTTAGAATAGCTTTAAAAGTCGCTAACATAAGCCTAGAGGAAATAAAACAAAATCTTATACCTATTTTTACTTTTTTTCAAGGGAGCCGAAATGGGAGGTCGTAAATTTAAAGTGGAGCTATTATATCAAGTGGGATACTAAATAAAATGGCTTAATTTGTAGATTCCAAAACCATTTTTTTTTCTTGATCATGTACTTTTTGAAATTGGACGAAAAATTCCCCTGTTATCTTCGAAGTTACTGAACAGAAAAATCTGTAATAATTACCAATTATTAGTATCATCCTAAATATTACAGGAAAAATATAACGATTTTCTTAACTTGCATCGGTTTTTAGAAATTCGCAAAAAACGTAACACAAACTTATTTGCTGCTACTAAACTAACCGCGACCTATGTCGATGTATGGGGACAATAGTTTTTAACAGCAAAGTTATGTTTGTCCCACCATACAGTTTTTCTTGAACTATTCACGTATCTACTTAGGTAAGAGTTTGTACGAAACGAAGCTTGGCGCGTGTTAAAACGTAATAAGTTACTGAAATAAGTGTAATTAGTAAAACATTACCCTCTCGAACCACCAAGAACTCGAAAACAGAAAACGAAAAAAAGGGTGAATATGATAGTTCAAATCCTATTCTAAAAAAACCGGCTAATTGCGAGTCGGATTCGCACACGAAGGGTTCCGTACTAACGTCGAGCAAAAAACGCCAAAAAACACGTTTCTTGTACAAACGAAACCACTGTTAACTGACCATCCATAGACTTTATCAGGTTGCAATAAAGTTGTCATTCGTTTACAAATGTACAGCTAACAGTGTGTTCGATTGTATGGGGAGCCCCTTTTATTATTAATTTTACTTTGATTTTATTACTTGTTGTTCTGGCGGCAATAGAAATACACATTGTGAAAAGTTTCAAATAGCTACCTTACGGTTCTAAAGATACAGCCTTGTGACAGACAGGCAGATGGACAGCGGAGGCTTAGTAATAGGGTTCCGCTGGCACCCTTTGGGTACGGAACCCTAAAAAACGAGATATAGTCATATCCAGTAAAGACAATGAACATGACGTGCCTACTACGCTTACAAAACATACATACAGCACAATTTGATTCGATTATGCATAATTCGTCTAATATTGTACTCCCAAGAGGCACACACCTGTATAAGAGTTTATACAGCGTTTTTAACTTTTTTTTTATATACTACTAGGGTGGCAAGCGTACGGCCTGCCTGATGGTAAGCAGTCACCGTAGCCTATGGACGCTTGCAACGCCAGGGGTATTACATGCGTGTTGCCGACTCTTTTTTCAATAGTATATTACACAACTAGGGTGGTAATACAAAGAAAGGCCGAGATAGCAGACGTTCGCGGCCCGAACTGCAAGCGAGGGACGTAAATATGCGATCGAGGGCTTTCTTTAGTACCTCCCGTGTTGTGTACATCATTTTATGTCTACACTTTGCCAGCGTGCGGAAAAAGCCACTTTATGGCCAGGTGTGGCATAAAAACCGATAACGCTAAAACTGGACGAATAGTGGCTGTATAACTACTTACATAGCTTGTGAATTGGTATCCTGCCTTTTCGCCGAATTATTTTTCCCAAATGTTTCATTCCCAACTCTTCGATTTTCTCCGAAACCAAAAAATTTTCACAGTGTATTTTCTTATGGTTTTATAGAATACAGTAGGTTAGGTTAGGTTTGTTTAATGAAAGCTCCAAAAAAAATGGTTTCAAAAAAAATCGTGAATTGGAAAATTAAATATTTGGGAAAAAATCATTCGGTGAAAAGGCAGGTACAGGTGAATTACTTGGGCTCTGAGGTCGGTTAGTGAAAAAAAGGCTTACTTCAACAACACTAAATAACTATAAATTTCGTTGTAAAGAATAGTTTGAGATTTTCCTTCATACATCATGTCAAAGACACAGCTTGGTACTTCTGACATGGGTATTTTCAAGATATTAATTTATCTAAAATTTGTCTACTTTTATTTATTTAGGTACAGTCAAGGGCATCAACATGTATAATAAATACCACAAAGTTTCAAAAGTATGCATACAGGTATTATTATGGCAGTAAGGTTTATGTATAGGGCAATTCCATGGAAATGTAACGGAAGTTACCATTTCATCGCGTATTTGTTTATTTATGGCGTAATTTAAGTATTAATTTTAATCTAGATAAGTATAATTTTGACCCCTAGATATATTGACACCTGAATTTGCACCATCAATGAAGAAATACGCGATAAATTGGTAACTTACGTTACTCTCTGTAGTGGAATTACATATTTTGGAACTTGGTGTGGATGTTTATCTTTGCTCTTGATTGTACATTTTTCAACACACGGTTTAGCTTAGTTTTAAATATAATATCTACTTTTTTTACACTTAAATATTTTCCATTACACGACGAAAGGTCATCGTATTATCGATATACGTTTTTAAATCTACACATAACATACTGAGGTACAATTGTTGATTATTGCGTGCCGAATTCATTTTAATTTATTTACACTTCTATTCTAGTTATTTAGTAGGTACTAACACGTCTCGTAATAAAAGTTTTTAAAATGGACGGTTGTGAGGCCGCAAACCCCGCGTCGTATCTCGTCTCTCGACGCTGCCCGGTTGCGTTAGGTTTGCACCTGGTCCCTACGACATCACATTCAAACCAGGTGCAATTTAACCGGGTTATAAAATAGTAGTTTGTTTCTTATTTTCCAACGGCATGTAAATTATTTTATACATTTATGCACAATTAGGGTACTGGCCCAAACAAGTAATACCGATATTGCATGCCCTATATACAATAGAACCAGTCGTATCTGTGTATGTTGTTGCTGAATTAATGTAAAAAAATATGCTAATAGTACATTACACAACTAGGGTGGTAATACAAAGAAAGGCCGAGATCGCAGAAGTTTGCGGCCCGAGCTGCAAGCGAGGGACGTAAATATGCGATCGAGGGCTTTCTTTATTACCTTCCGTGTTGTGTACATCATTTTATGTCTACACTTGGACAGAAAGTGACTTTTTCCGTACGTGCAGCGGGCGGAAAAAGCCACTTTATGGCCAGGTGTGGCATAATAGTACTTTTTGATACAAGTGCGAAAAGTATGTCATTTTTTACGAGTCCCGAGGTGTATTGGCCCGAGCCGCCAGGCGAGGGTAAATACTTGGGACGAGTGGAAATGACACTTCCGCACGTGTATCAAACGAAGTTTTTTAATACATTTGCGAAAAAATGTCGATGAAACAAAAACATGGCACTGGCTGTCACCATTCAGCCTAATCAAAAGAAATTATTTTGAAAAGAAACGTACAGAATTTAATTAAATTAAAACATGAAAAAGCAAGATATATATTTATTATTACTTTTTACTTTACTTTTTGCAAATAAATGTGTTATTTTTTTTTTTTTATTCACGATAGGTAAGCATTTGACTTTGATCTCACCAATTTAGTGTTCAAAAATGAGCTGGAAAGTAAAAAGCACTAGTGCGCAAAATACAACTTTGCGTACGATTTACAGCTACGAAAAGTACCACTTTTTGAGCAAGTGTATTAAAAAAGATTTTTTATAAACAAGTTCTGTAAATTTTTACTTTTAGGTACCTAAGCTCTTTATTGCCGATTGTACCTTCTTGATGTTCGCAAACTGCATGTCAAAACTAATCAAATGTACCCTAATGCGGCGGGTTCGTTTTATGTAATTTAGATGATTCTACGGCCACCAACTTTATCGCCAGATTACCTCCATGTCGTAGTAATATTGATTTGTCATTCGATTTACATAAGCATGCAAAATTTCAGCAGAATCGGACACCGGAAAATGGGCCATATTTAACTTGCAAGATTTAATTGGGTGAAACAAGTTTTAGAGCCACACTTTTGACGTCTCTGGCGTTACCGAAAATGTCTCTGGAGTTACCAAGAAATCGAACTTCTAATAGAATATTTTACTATTTATTAGGTTTATGACAGGGAATTCAACATTCTAATATACACCATAAATGTAAACATACACAAACCATTATTTAAAGTTGCGGACAGCGTCGTGTGGGTAATAAAGTTGACTGACCCAATTACACCCGAGACAGGTGAAATTAAATAAAAGCTTGTTTTCCTATCACAAATGAATGAAACAAAATAGATATGCCTAATTCTATTGTAAATGAAAAGTTTCATACTAATTTATCACGTGGTATTAAAATAAGAACCAAACTACGTTGTACCTACATTGAGAGGTTTGAGTATAGCGTCCTCTTAAGAGTTGAAGTAAGCCTTTTTTCGCAAACACCAGCTGAACGGATATGTATAGCTTGCATACGTGCCTAAATATCGTCGTTTGTTAAACACTCGTCAGTTAAAACACAATATTTGTTATGAGACGCTCAAGTACTTTTCTAAGCATAAGTCACCGCGATATATCTGGGAAGAACTGAAGACAGCCATCTCTCAAGATACAATAGGTATATCTTGGAATTTCGATGGACTCATTATATTCTACGTATAGATTACGTAAACGGATTTTGCTCAAGTTTATTTATTGTTGACTATACTAACATACGTATTGAATCTGTAATACGAAGCTTGTACCTACAGTTTACAATGTATATATAGTAATCTATTCCAGTGTATATGCGTATAGGCATCGTTTGGGATGGTATGATCGATCTAGGATCTACGTTTCTATTGGCTATTTCTAAAGAAGCCTCGTAAGGTATATTTGGCACTTAGTTTTAAGCAGTCCCTTGTACCACGCCAGTTATATAAGATAGTATGCAGTCGTTATAGCCTCCAGTTTGGAGTGTTTGGAGGCCTGTATAATAGGGTGGGTCATTTTTAATTTTTCTTTTAATTTCTTATGAGCACAGTTGAAAAAAGTGCCAGCTGGTGCCATTAATTAATACATATTTTTTAATTTCAATTATAATGCCCCCGGATTGCTTTGGAATCCAATTCAAAAGTTCCATATAGAGCACTAGAAAAAAATGTTTTGGTATATTATTTTTTTATTATTTTTCGTTTTGTGACGTCCTACAGACTATACTCAGAATAAATATACATTACAATAATGGGTCAAATTTGAGATAATAAAATTAAACTTCATAGCATTCATTTAGTCTGGTCATTTCTATACCTATACTAACTTAAATAAGGGTTCCTTTTTTACCATTTTTTAGCAAAACGGTTTTTTATTTTTTCCCAAAGTGACCTACTTTACGTATAATCCCACACAGCTTGCGTGGTACTTAAGGAACGTTGTACAGCGCCATAAGAGCCTGCACAAGGCGTGTTTTAAACCGTCGACGCGCGTTTCGTAGCGTTATCACTTTTACACCAAAACAATAAATGGAGACAGCGCTACGAAAGTCGCGTTTATAACGCCGTGTGCATAGGCTCTAATCTTCATAATCCAGTACAATCAAAGGTAAAATTTGTGCATCTTTGAGAGTTCATTTTATATTGATTTGTGAAAGAGCATACCCATTAATGATATGAGATTTTTCGACTACTTCTTTCTTGGATTTCTTTCGATAAGTACACATGATATCACTTCTCAACATGATTATTCGTGACTTGTTCCGAACTCCCTCTCCCTCGTTCGAATCTCGCGTAATTAATGGATGCGCTCAACATTTTTTAAAGGATATATGCTGTACTGAGTCACTTGAGCACTTTCGTATTTTAGATTAAATAATGTAGTGTCAAAGTACAAAGTTGCCAAGTTATTGACGCCGACCAAGAAGTGGTGGAGCGTCCATGGAACAGCCGACTTTTGTGCACAAAAAATCTACTTTATGACTTTGCACCTCGTGTGTATAACGGCACACAGAAACGAGGTGCAAACTTAGCACAAAGTTACGTTAATTTCCTATCCCGAAGTGTACGGTATTAGAAAAAATGTGTTCCAAAAAAATCAAGTACGCAAATAACGCTCAAAAATATATCGGCAAGTAATATGTGACGCCGCACCAATGAAAGCGTTTAATTCATTTTGTCACCAGAGCCACTGTGGCTTCAAGTCTTTCGGACAATAACTGTCAAAATCCACCAATCCTGTACTTCGCAAGATAGCCAGGCATATCTCGCGTGCAAGTCTATATGTAACAGGGAATTAAAACGCGCGTACAGGTTGATTCATATCAGCGGGCACGAATGGATTGAACGAAAGTAATGTGACTTGTCGCTGTTGAGTACGTTCCTATACGGGTTCTAAATATTTTGTGAACACTTGTACGTGCTATGTACAAGTGTTCATTATTCATTATTCAAGAAAAAAATAAAAAATACATATAATCTGCACATTATTAAAACTAAGCAGGTAAAAGATTCAGCCTTGGATTTTAGGTAAATTTGACGATTCGGTACAAAATATTTTACTATCATGGAGTTTTTATTTAATTTATACCCTGTTTTCACACTGACGCCGCAATCTACAAAATCATGTCAAAAATATGCGAAACTCATACGACATTTAGATGTTTTCTTCCTGATTCCACGCTTCACGGCGTCAGTTTGCATACAAGGTTGCGATTGTGTAGGTAGAGATTTTTTTGTTGTTCAAAAAATACTCAATGCAGATTGGGTTACGAGTAATGAGACGAGATAGTCTAAAAACACGATTATCGCTTATAGAATCAACCTGTTTTTAATCATTTTGTGATGCACACATAAACATTATCAATTCACTCGTTCAATCCCTTCGTGCCAGCTCTTATGGATAGCGTTGCGTCACAGTTGCGCGGCCCCATTGGCTGTTATATATCGCGTCACGCGAAGACGACGCGATCGACCTGAACCTTAACACTACCTGTGACGCGCGACTCTTTGTCGGGCGATAAATACTACCAATCTCTTTCTGTTCCATATAATGTGAAAGTGACAGGTCTACACGTGGCCAGTTGTGCCAGCTCGGCTGTTGTCATAAAGGCTATCCACCACATCGACAAAATTACCTGTAAAATCTGATTGTATATTGAAACTCTTTAAACCTATGCTGTTCATAAGTACTATGCTAGTTCTATTGCAACGAATAACATTTAATAGAAAGAGATAGAGAAATGGTAAAAAATAGTGGGAAGAGTTTGAGCACAGTGTCATGTATAATGGAATAAAATTGTCAAAGTCTATCTAACATTGTCCTACAAGTGAGACGAGTGGTAAGGTTGGTTGCTGTTTATATTATGGGCCTCAAATGAGGTGCGAAGGTGATTCGAGTCGGTCGGTTTTCCATACAAACATAAAGAAAGTAATTGTTTGCTTGTACGACGTTAATAATGTTCGAATTGTGTTTTATTTTATAGCTTTATACAATTTGTCTGCGCGAAATGACACGAGAACTCGCAAAAAGCCAAAAATTATATATTTTTAGCAACAGTTTCCATTTGAAATTATGATAGATGGCGATGACACTAAAGGGCACATTGCACGTTAATTCTAATTTTTTTTTGTGACTTTTCGGGTCATTCCGCGCATACAAAATGTGTCAAGCTATAAAATGAAAGACATTTCGACTACGATAGATGTCCTGGAAGCAAATTATGACCCTCTTTTTGCTTGTATGGAGAACCGACCGACTCGAATGACCTTCAGGTGCTTGACTTTGCCATTCGCCTCACAGCGACTGGCATGACGAGTCTGCTCGACTCCTATAAATCCTTATTTACTTCTACCTTTAGCCAATAGGTTTGTGTCCTGATTTTTGTTATATAGTCCGTCAGTAGATGATCAAAAAATATTAGACACGTATTTTTTTCTTTTGAAAATTAAAAAAAAATAAAGAAGATATAGCCCGTCAAAGTCCCGCGTGTCGTCACGACATGGCTCAATTTTTACCACGTGACGCCCCCACTCCAGAATTTTAACGCGCTCCATCTTGGTAAAAGAAAAAAATACGTGCCCAATGTTTTTTGATAATGTAAAGTAAGGACTTTTTTTTTACTTTTTTTTTACCCTGGAAACAAGCCTATTGTGGTGAGACTTATTGACGCGCGACAGATATTTCCGATCACGTGACAAAGTGAGATCGAGCTGTGTCACGCAACGCGAAGTCGCGTCCGTTGTACTAGCCTGGCTGCTGTAACAAACGTTTCTAAAATTCAACAGTTCGAAAATGAGAGAGGTTTCTTACCTGAAAAGGGAAATAAATTTAACCCTTATGGGATCACTTTGTTGTCACTTGTCCGTCTGCCTGTTTGTCTGCCTATGGCACATAAAACCTTCTTTTTTTTAGAAATGGTTAGAGTTGTCGTTAAAATATATACCTACTGAATACTGAAGTGTTTCAGGAGGCAATGTTTTACACAACTTTTTACACGACCGACTTGACTACTCCCTTTGTCCTTTGTCTGAAGTTTTTTTTTGCAGTCGTGTAAAAAAACATTATACATAATTTCACACCTAAGAAACATATTGGGCACGTTCTGATGACCTAGTTTTAGGTTACTATCAAAATTTTGCCACTTCCAGACATCGTCGTGCCAGCCGCTCATATCCAGAACACGCGTCTTAACCCCTAATATTTAAAGCATTTTATACGCACCATTTAAAATATCCCCAGAGTGCAAAATAACATTACAAAATGAGAGACCAAAATTACATTACCAATAGTTCAATAAAACTATTCCTAAACATGTATACACACTTATCTACACTAAATACACTGCATTTAAAAATATAATTTAACACTAGAAGCATTGTATAATTTAACGAAGTATATTTGAGATTGTATCGACCTTAAAATGACTTATTTAATTAATTTATCTATTTAGAATTTGATTGTAACATTTCGTCAATATTAGTAAAAATCATAGTATTTCTGCTATAGGACCGTTCATGTCAGACGTCACCCGCAGTATGCACGCGGATTGGGACGAGACTAAAGGCATAAGAAGTGCCGTACCCCTCCCGGCCCATAGTTTCAGGTACGACGTCTGATTTCAAAGGTTACAATAACGTATTCTGGAAGTATGTGAATACAGTCATTATACGTTTGTACCTAAGTTAGTTCCAGTACGTGAGTACTAATAGATAACACGATAATCTATAAATCTTATCAACATATGCTATACTTTCTGCAAAAACACTACTATTTCAAGTAAACTGTACTCCCGTACTGTAACTTGTAATACACTAAACGTGTAATTATTACGTACTAGTAATCATTATTCTTATTATTTAATTTTGAGTTACACACGTCCTTATGTGCTGTTGCTCCTTACCACGTAAATAGTATTCCTAAAGCTCATCTCAATTTCTACAAAGTGAGAGAAACAACCAATTTCAAAATTAAAAGCCGTATGTTACCTTATTTATTTGAGGACATACGCTGTACTATTCTAGAGAATGAAGATTTCTGCACACTTCAGAGCATGTATATTTGACAAGTACCATTAGAGAGAAGAGAAGATCGATAATCAGTGTCGACGGTTTATATGACAAAAGTACTAGGATCCCATAAGAAGACAAGGACCCAAACCGCTCCCATCATAATTCGAAAACACGTACCGACGCATCCGCATAGTAGGCGCTTGAAATCTGAGCACCAGGGCATCATAAAGTTAAAGAACTTCTGCGTATAAGTGACAAAAGTACGAGGACCTACGGCGCTCTCATCTGGAAACACTTATCGACATCCAACCAGACACTTGAGGATCACGAAGTTGAAAATGTTCGGTGTTGGTAGTGCAAGGTACCAGGGTAGCAGATGTTAGACGAGATCGGCCGCGTCGTCGTCCCTCGCGGGCGCCTCGCGCTCGGCGAGGCACTGCTGACATCAGTCGAGCGCGCCGATGCACTCGGGCTCTTCGCGCACGCAGTCCTTCGGGAAGTAGCCGGAGCGGTTGTCGCCCTGGAATGTATGGAAGCTTTGATGACGCGAAGCAGGTTATAGTGCCCTGGTAGTTAGCGGTATTTATGTTAGAGTTAGGTTAGCGACATGTAACATAAGAGTCAGGTTTCATGGCTCTACCACTATCAGAGTCATAATACCTAAATGTTGAGATATGCAGCTGACCGTCTGGCTATATATAGTACAGTGTTAAATATGGCATATCACGTTATAGCAAACATTCGCAATGTCTTTATTTTGAAATTTTAATACTATGGGCGCCTGGCGGCTGTTTTGAAATACGAGTACAATGGGAAGGCTTTACACCGAAATCGCTTGAGGTAACCACAATATGCGGTCATGTCACTAAGTGAAATTAAGTTAAAATAAATTAAATACTCTCTATTATCAAACAAAACAATCTACATTCGCTAAGGCAAAAGCCAAATAAAAACTTTATAATTCATTTTTGCGCTTAATTTAACAACTAAACTTCTTGATATTGTATTTATTCAAAAAATTGGATGTTATTATCGGAAATTTAACTAGCAGACTGCTAGTTCACACACGACCTTGCTATAGGCATAGAGTCGTGTCAGATGTTTGTCCATGTATCTTTTCATCATTTACTTTTGCTGGTGACTGTACGCAATTTCGCCCAGACTTCACGATGGCGAAAACCATCAAATATTTTTTTCATTATGGTAGGGTAATAAGTGATTATGTATCCTATAACTACTACTGTATCAGAAATGGGTGAAATCCATTAAGCTGTTTTACATACATAAATAGTTTATGTCAAAACATTGCAAGAAACGGGAAGACAGACGGACATACAGGGTCCCGTTAGTGATATTTGGAGCACAAAACCAACCATTAATATAGTTACGATTGGTCTACCTACACAATAGTCACCACACTTGACGGTGAGCAAAATATATTAGCTACCTACTTACAAAATCACAATGTTGGACAAAAACTATTCAAAGTGTTAAAACTGTTTGTTGATGTTTTACTTCGTAATATTCGCTTAGCAAGTAGTTTAACAATTTTCGAAACCATTGAATACAAATAATCGATCATTTCGCTCTACATTCGCAAAAATAAAACTCATGACCCAAAATCCGCAAAAAAATAAAAATTATCTCGTCATATACATCTTATTCAATAAAGTATTGTCCTTCAGGAACAATGGTTTTTACGTGGTAACATTCAACATTTCAGGACATGCGCGAACAGTGGCAAACAAAACTACGAAACGGGAAATAAAAAAATAGATACATCTTCGCAACAATAATTAAATAGGGAAAACTCGCATTCGCTAAGAAACTACAATCTGTTTACAGTAAACAAATATCACCAGTCAAGACACAAATTACATCTTAAATGTTCCTGACTTTACGTAACATAACACCGATCCGTCTTTCAATGGGCGGCCACTCTTCAATAAAGGGCGCTAAGAGGATCATTCTATTACCGACTTTAGTCCCTAAGTGATAAAGTTCACTTTGTAATGAAAGTTGTAAAGAATACTTTGTATTTAAATAGTCCCTGGGTGTGAAAGGGTAACTTTATCGTCGTCTTTTGTCGATGAACTTTTTACGGACATCTTAAAACAAGGGATTTAGTTATCTACCCGTATAATAAAATCGTAGAAAGACTGTGATTGTACATTAAATATAAAAAAATAACCAGGGAGTGTTAAAAATAAGTAATAAACAGTAAATATGTAAATAGTTTTTTCACATTTGTCTGTTTGTTTGTGCGTCCATCATGCAAAAGCTACCGATTTTCTTCAAATTCGGTATGCAGGTAGATTATAACCCCGGTTAACACATAAGATACTTTTTACCCGCTAAAGCCGAAGCAAAAAAGATACATTAAACTTATTTTATGCCACACCTGGCTTTAACCGAACGCTTCGCGTACGGAAAACGCCGCTTTCTAGCCAAGTGTAGATATACAATGATGTACGAGTAAACATCACGGGAGGTAATAAATAATCCAGAAAACGCACGATCGCACGTCTGTGTGAGTGCACTCCATACTGTGGCAGGGGCGCACAGGGGCAAATGCCTGCCTGTGGTGCGTCCGTACACGGCGCGCACACATGCGCGCTCCCGATGTACCTTTCGTTGGAAGAAAAACTACCGTATACCGTGATCTCGTGCTAGCCGAGCTGACTTGTTGTTAGGTTCTAAATAAAGCCTCTATTTAGTGCCTATAGTCCCTGCACTCCACTTCTATAAACCCTTGATATTTACCTTGTCCAGGGTCCGGCCCTTCCACCAGCCGCGGCTGTCGCCCTCCTTGCTGAGCACCAGCAGCTTGGCGCCGGGCCGCAGCGCGAGCTGCGACGCCTCGAGCGGACGGAAGTCGTGCACGACGGTCGCGACCACGCGCCGGAACGGCCAGCGGAGGTTCGAGTTTAAACTGCGACACAAAGGTTTTATTACATACTAGCAATTTCCTGCGGCTTCGCCCGCGTTGTTCCCGTCATTGTCCCAAAGGAATTCTTTACCGGGATATAAAGTATCCTATGTTTTAATTCAGGTCTTGGTCTACTTGCATGCCAAATTTCAGCTTGATCCATCCAGTTGTTACCCCGTTTTTAGGTAACAAACATCCAAACATCTTCACAAACTTTCGCATTTATAATACTAGTGGGACTAGTGGGAAGTGGGACTAGTGGGAAGTGGGACTAGTGGGATTAATACCCTGTGAGCTGTGGACCTCGCGAGTTTGTCAACCCCCATAGCTCCGCCTTTTTGAAAATAATCTAAAAACTGAGTAGACAAAACAATCAATATAATTATCGAATCGACTCACAAAATTTCACGAGAATCGGTTGAGAAATGCGACGTGTAAAGGAGAATAAACAGGCATATTTGCCCAACCTGAAATGGAGACCTTCGTTCGCTTCGCTCACTCGGTCAAAAAAGGAGCTTTATACAAACGTACAGCCGAATAAGGCGAGGGGCATGCGCCTTAACGGCAGGGAGCTTACCTCTTTCTTTGTTCGATTGTACAAGAAGTTTAAAGAAATAATTTGTATTATGATCAGGGATTTAGACATCTTGACTCACCCGACAAAGTTCTCCGAGAGGCTGGTCTTCTCGTAGTAGGAGATGAGCTCGACCACGCTGCGGAAGAACCGCGACTCGGAGAGGAAGTAGTGCGGCACCTGGTCGATGGGCTTGCGGCACACCCGCATGTGCTTCACCGTGTTGTCCGTTCTGGAATACAGATGGTGTTGACAGATAACAATTTTTGAGTTCGAGTCGATCAGTTTCCCATATAAACCAAAAGAGCAACATTATTTGCTTGTACAGTGTCAATTACGTTTAAAATAGGTATTATACATTTTATTTGCGCTAAATGATATGAGAACTATCAAAAAGTAAAAAAAAATTTTTTTTAGCAAAAAACGTTTAGACGCCTCATGTCACTTCGTGCAGACAAAATCTATCAAACTATAGAATAAAACTTATGTCCAACATAATCGATGTTGTGGAAGCAAACAATGACCAACATATGTTTGTATGGAGAACCGACCGACACGAATAATCTTCTTTATTAATCACGGAATGAAATGGGGAGAAATCACATAATCAGACGAAGGTGGTTTTAAGAAGAAATCGCAAATGATCACAATGAGAGGGTGCTAAGATCACGGTTCAACCTTTCCCTGTAGGGAAGGTGCACACGAACGTGCTGCCAACTGGTGCCGCAATCCGAATCTTGTACTCTATCTTGTTGGGGCCACATTGACGGGAAACGATGGACGATTGACGTTAGTGTGGCCACGGCTTACTTGACATTGAAATTTATACGAATCATTATATAATATTACTTTCTTAGTGCATCCCTAGACCTTATAAGGAACCTACGCGCCAAATTCGGAATTTCTAGACCCAGCGGTTTGGGCTGTGCGTTGATATGTCAGTCAGTCAGTCAGTTTCTTCTTTTATATATAAGGTCCTAATTTATTAGTTGCAGATATTTTAAGACATTATACTTTACAATAAAATAATTAACTTTAAATAGAAATTAAAAAGTCTTTTCATATCACTTTTTTGATTTCATTTACCTAACAAACAAATTAATTATAATTTCGTCTAAAAAAAATCACCATGTGCATTATCACATGTCACAATAACACATCTGTCATGTCAACAATTGTTTGTGTATGTAAAAGGTCTCTAGGCGTCAAAACAAGACAATTAAAATAATAGAAACTAATTGATAGTAAAATTCATTATTTATATTAACCAGTATTTTATTTATCAGGCCTGTTAAGTTCCCTTTACTGTCCGCATAGTGTCTCTTTTGCCGATTTAGTGCTGCCACCTATAGTTCCGGCACTTTCCCTATTGTGTAGAAATGTTTTGTTTGTTTACTCTTGTGACGCTCCGCTTCAGTCGCGTCGTCGCCGTCTCGCCGCGTGCCTACACTACACTACACTAAACTACACTACACAGTGTACTGACTTGAGCGAGAGGGCGAGGTGCGTGTCGGTGTCGGCGTGGTGCGTGGGGTGCGGCCGCACGCGCAGCAGGAACGTGCCGTCGACGCGCCGCTCCAGCCGCGTCGTCGCCGTCTCGCGACCCATCTCCCCGACGTACCTATAATATATCATACATTTTACACCTCCCCCATAAAGGCGTTACAGACTGACTGTAACTCAGCTGCAAAATTGCAGTATGAATGCAGTTCTTTTGAAGTTGAAATAACTGGATTGAAACTGCGCAGTCGGCGTGCAGATCTGACGACTGTTTCGTAGAGAAATATCCACCTTCTTGGCTAGGGTTAGGCGTAAAATTATACATATACTCGCACAGAAATAAAAAAAGCCCACAGACCACATATTTATCACCCGAACCGTATTTAGGCGAGGACCACAAACACCTGATATTCTTTATATAACCGTCCTATGTACGAGTATACTAGGTATTTTTAATGTACCTACAGATGTTTAATTTTTACAACTCCATGACATTCAGTACAAACGAAGCCACTGTTACTATATGCACGGTAGCGGTAAGGATAAACTCGGCGCTGGCTAGCCAGTTTTGCTTGAACTTCTAGATAGGGATGGCGACTGGGTTAAAAATATATCAATCTATTTAGTCCGTCAGTTAGATTATGAAAAAATATGGCACAGATCATCAAACTTCTGGAGTGAGGGCTTGTGACGTCACTCCTAGGTGAAAATTGTACCAAAGAGTGACGTCACTCGAAACATCTAAGCATTGTATCCTCGTCATTTTTTGTTTGTCAAACAAAAGAAAAAATACGTGTACAATATTTTTTAATAACCTAACTGACGGACTAAACAATTTTTTAAGTCGTCTAACCTATTGTCTCTGTGTATCAAAAAGTATCCGTCGAAATGTGCTAAATAGTGTTGCGGATGTGTAAAAAGAGGTTATAAAGTGGAACCTCGAAAGGGCGAAATCTTCTATACCACCAACTCGAAATAGATAAGCTCTACCTCTATATCTCGAAGAAACCGTTCTTTTATTTTATCACCTCTGTAACTCGAAGAAAAATGATCACAGGTAGGTCATACGTATCTATTTCATGGGAAATTTTACCTCCATAACTCGATTATTTATTTATTTTACCTCTGTAACTCGAAGTCAAAAAGTACAGAAGCCTTAACCTCTAAGTCGAACTTGGGCCTATGAAAACCTCTGTAAGTCAAAGATCTCTATAAGTCGAAACCTCGTTAGCACGAATATTTTAGCGTTTCCCTTGAGTTTCGACTTATTGAGGAGCATAAACAATACAGTGGAAACTGTATTTACAACATTTTTTTCGGACTACGTACTCCATACACTGTTAAAAAGTTGACATTGGTTTACAAATGTGCAGTTAACAGTGTGTTCGATTGCACCGCTACCGGTGCCGTTTCGCAACTTTGTCTGCGTGAATTTATGACTTTCTTCCTCCATTTATTTATGTATGTATTTAGCAGACAGAAGCGTAAATTCATGAAAGAAAGGCAGATTACGAGTATAGGTTCGGGTTAGTTTTCCGCAACTCGATGTCTGATATGCGCTACTTTTTCGTGAATGAAAAAATATATACTAGTATGTACAACCGTTGAATAACGTAAACTAATAAGTCGAAAAACGCTAAACGTTATGCTAATCTAATACACTACGCCATTATGTATTCCTAGTCTCAGGACTACGATGCAATTTGCACTTAAATCTCTACCCAGCGTCAAAGCCAGCTACGAATGAAGAAAATTGCTTCATCTGGCTTTCTCGAGCTTTACAGATTTTACTAACGGAATAGCTAAGTAAATTATATCTGAGCGAGATAAAGAATTGTTCTCAGTAACTGTATTTATATCTTCGTCAATAATTGTAAACCGATGCTAATTAACATCAATAAATAATCCACGAACGAGGGATGACAATTTATAACGTGCATAATTTCACCGTTAGTAATAAGTAGTACGTTACACAACTAGGGTGGTAAAACGTTATTACCTCCCGAGTTGTGGACATAAATTTTATGTCTATACTTGGCCAGAAAGCGGCTTTTTCCGTACGCGTTGCGTGCGGTAAAAGCCACTTTATGGCCAGGTGTGGCATAAACATACCTATTTCTATACTTTTCTTTTCATAGTCATGTTTGTACTCGGTGGTTACACATTTCCAAACTTAAAAGAACCAATATATTTATTAAATCGAAGCTTACATTAGTTTCGTTCCACCTTATTGTGCCTATGGTAATAAAGACCTGTTACGATATATATGGCGCTTTGGATGCTACAGACTATTTAAAGCTAAATGTACATATGTATCACAGGGTAGTAGTACCTGTCGCTTGTTATACCCGCCTACAGAGATAGAATATATTGGCATATATGCAAAATTATATTTAACTCACCACATGTAATAGTGCAGCGCTTGGTCGGGCTGGTGGTGGTGGGGAGGGAGTGGCGGGGCCGGCGTGAGCCCGCCCCCGCAGCGGCCAGACAGAGCGATACACTCCTTATGAGCGCACGCGTTGCACACCGTGCAGAGGTAGCCCTGGCGACAAGTTTAATGTTAACACAGGACGGCATCAATGAAAGTGGTGCTTCAATCTTCTCTGGGAACGGTCTGTTGTGTACAATCTGATTCTCCAGAACTGTCATAAATAGTAAACAAATGTTTATCCTCAAGGTGTAGTTTTTCGTTGCTGGAAATTGCTATGTTCTCATAAATAAGGTTTACTTCATTCAGGAGAAAACATTAGATTTTTTTTTTTTTTTTTTAGTTTATTTAAGAGACAAACAGTCTTAAATAACAATTACAAAATATCTTAGCTTAAAAAGCTACCATTACTAAAGTAGTAGACCTAGATTTAGACATAAAAGGTACATCTCGTGTGTAAAAGCTTTTAATGTATAAAGGTACTTGCCTGGAATATTCTCCCCTTGAGGAACTTGGAGCAGTGGTGACATGTGGCCGGCTTCTCGAAGGTGTGGAGCACGAACTTGTGGTTCGTGCTGCGGCAGCCCACCGGCTCCAGGTTGTCGCTGTGAAAGGTCCCGTCTCAGTTAATATCAAGGGAAGATCCTACATGAAGGTTTAATTTTGCAACCGTGGAATAAAGGTGCAGCCATACTGTACCCTGTATTAATTGGAACATACCCTATTGTGGCTTACTTACATGGCGTCCTTGATGGCCTTCACCCACTTGCGCTTGCAATCGTCGCTGCGCGCGTACAGCGTGTAGGTGGCGTCCTTCGTGCGGCGCACCAGGTGGAACTGCGATGACCAGCGGCCATCGTTGCGGAGCGTGCGGCGCCCGCAGCCCTCTTGCACCCTGTATTCCGCGAGCTTCACTCCCACCCTGTAGGAGTACTGGTTTTCCTGCGTACAAAGTCATGTCAAAGTTTTGAATATTACACTTAAATAACAAAAGTTTTTTTAAGAATACTTATTGAATTTACGCGAAAAGACAAATTTAATAAAGAATTTTAGTCATTCAGCAAGTATTTCGAAATTTGGTAGCAATTTGAAGCTCATTTGTTTTTTGAAATGTGCAAATTCCATTAATAATTTTACTTTGACGTTTTATATACAACCATCATTCGCTTGCCCTTTTCCCATTCATTTGGCGTCGGCGCAGCATGTCCTCTTCTTCCATACCTCTCTATCACCCGTCATCTCAGCGTTTACATCCTTCTTCGCCATATCATCTCTTACACAATCCATCCACCTCTCTCTTGGTCTACCTCTTTTTCCAGAAGCTTCGACATTCATACCTAACAACCATGAATAGTTATTTCATAACGTATACTAGGGAATGCAATACCCGTTCAAATATGAAACCCAGGTATTACCCGACTCTAAAAAGTTAGTCACTCGGGTTTTAGGGTACCCGGGTTGCATTACCTACAATGAACTTGCCGGTTTTGGCGGCGGTGTTAAGTAAGATAAGCCAGCATGTCATGTTTTTTCGCGTTTGCTTTAAGGCGGCCGAGGTTAGATTTTATTTATTACCTTTAAAATAAAGCGATACATGCACAATTTTTATGAATTACTAGGTTTTTGAACTCGGGTTCTGAGTCAAAATACACGGGTTTTACCCGACTCTAAATAAAGTCGGTTACCCGTGTACCCGGGCTGCATTCCCTAACGTATACCCATAATACACATTTTCTATAACACGAGGCCGTTGTTATGACACAATTAGAGCGCGGTAAACAAAACTTCGCCGCTACAGACCATTAGCAAGGCGCATCTCGACACCAGAGCCGCGGCGAGTTTAATGAAGCTAGCGTCTCTGTGGAACTATTACACGGTGCGCAATAAAATGTTGGTGTTTCTACGTAATTTTCAGAAAACATAGGTGTTGCTAAAATTATAGGTAAATGTTTCAATTGAGACTATGATAAAAGTATTAATAATAATAACCAATTGACTGAAGTATATGAATGTTGTGTACGAGTTTTAAACGGTGGTAGGATTTGCACAAAAGCATCAGTTTGTCAAACTCTTCATGGACATCTTCAGTTCTGCCATTCAGGTACTTGTATTGGGGCATTCCACCAAAATGTCGAGCACGTGACACCATTCTTTTCATACTTCGAACAAAGTCAGGAAGTATTTTTTTGGAATATTAATAATGTATAACTTGGCTTTTGAATTGATACTGTATTTTAAGACTTTTTATGTTTTAAATGAAGCTGCGATACTGTCCTCCTAACGTAAAGTGTAATAAGTATGTTCAAGCCTCGAACGTAAAATGTAATAAGTATGTTCGAGCTTCGAACATAGCCGTCACGTCTCCGACAAAGTAGACGTTCTGGTGGAATACCCCTATTCCCAATTCACCCATTGCTACTCTCAGAGCCTGTTATCCTAGTACCCACCTTAACGAGCTTGTACAGTAGTACTAGATAGTCGAACATGAAGACATATAGCGAGCAGAGCTTATTTCATGGGCTTTGATTTTGAGTTTTGCTGTCCTGGTACTTGTATTCCCGAATCACCCTAATCTCCTCTCAGCATTTAGGTATTCAGACATTTTATTCAATAAAATAATTTTTGGAATGTTAATAATGAGGACTAAGTAATATAGTATATTTCATTAGTATAGCTTGTTGCATGCTTGTACAAAATTTGTTTGTATACCTCATTAATATATCTGTACCACCTTTGCAACCTATGCTTCACAAATAAAATATACTTTACTTTACTTTTCAGCCTATCTTATCCTAGTTCCTGTCCTCATGGGTTTTGACTTTTGCTATCTTGGTACTTGTATTCCAGAATCACCCTATTGCTCCACTCAGTCCCTCTTATCCTAGTACGTACCTTAACGGGTTTGCACAGCAGCATCAGCTTGTCGAATACGAAGACGTATCTGGAGCGCAGCTTCTGGTCCTCATGGGCTTTGACTTTGAGCTCGCCGTCGAGTAGCAACCGCCCGTAGGCGGCCAGACCTGCTCCGCCCGCGCCTAGCGCGCCGCCGTCCCAGTCGAGTATGCTCTCCTGGTCACAGAGTTACAAATCGGTTCTCGTTGCACAGACTTTCATTGAGTTTAATGCTAGCGTGGGTTCTGTGGTTAAGATTAATGTACTATTGTGATATTATTGAAAATGTTTTTTTTTTATTTATTGACGGATGACGAAATCGGATTCGTTTGGAAATCAAGGGAGACTTTTGCCTAGCAGTGGGACACTAGTATTGCGCTCTACACCCAGCAATTTTATCACAAACATATGTAGTGCTATCGGTCGCAACTGATTGCAAGTTTCGTGTTGTTCTCCTCATACATTCAATCGCGACACCGTCCCAACGCAACAATAGTTTGGTAAATTGCAAGGTGTACAGCTTATGTATAATCTAACAAAATTTGATTTGAAGGTGTCCCTATAATATTTGAAGTTTCCTCGATTTCTCCAAGATCCCATCATCAGATTCTGGCCTAATTACAAGTAGACCAATTGAGAAGTAGAAGCTGTCAAACAAAAAAAATCCAAATCAGGGAACATACATAAAAAACAACCCGACCAACTGAAAAACGGTGAAATAAAATCAGTCCCACTAACCTGCACTTTAGCCAGCAGCGCCAGAACCTCGCTGTCCCTCTTCACCTCGTTGATGTACTGCGCGACGTCCACCATCGCCTCCTTCGCCCGCTCCAACCCTCGGAACTCCTCGTGGTTCTACACAAAGGTTCGGGTCATATTTAAACGAAGACTGCCAGCATTCCGAAATGATCCCACCGACGCCACGGCTCCGCCCCGCCCCGCCTTCCCTACCATCAGTGGCGGATTTACCAGCAGGCTGAGTAGGCTGGAGCCTAGGGCGGCAGATTTTTAGGGGCGGCAAATTCGGGGGCCAATATTTTTTTTCTTACAAAAATGAAATAGATTTATGTAAATATACCTACTAGGCTAATCTAGTACTAGCCTAGTAGGTAGAAATCAACACTAAAAATGCTAAAATGCAAACACAAAGCATGATATAGTTTTGATTTATTGTAACTTAAGCGGTTTTTCGAAGTTACATAAATATGTAACCTCGAAAAACCGCTGTTCGCTGTACACCGCGCGAAAAACTGCGTAATTTTGATACTTTTAACTCTAAGCCTTAAAGGGGCTTAGAGTCTAAGCCCATGGACTAAGCGTTTTTCTACAATAAAATTCGGTAGCTTTCTATAGTAAGTTTCTATAGTAAATTTGAATCAATTTAAGTCCAACCGCTGCTTTATAAACACTATACGCTACACACTAACTAAACTATCTTCTTCTTCGTCGGTATCACTCTTGACAGAGTGGTAGTGTTCGTCATTTCAGGTGTCGGTGGCACATTTCACGATGCGTCGCCGCAAACTATACCCCATCGAAAATTTACAATTTTAAGTATTTGCGTCATTTCCGCGCAGTGGCGGATTTACCAGCAGGCTGAGTAGGCTGGAGCCTAGGGCGGCAGATTTTTAGGGGCGGCAAATTCGGGGGCCAATATTTTTTTTCTTACAAAAATGAAATAGATTTATGTAAATATACCTACTAGGCTAATCTAGTACTAGCCTAGTAGGTAGAAATCAACACTAAAAATGCTAAAATGCAAACACAAAGCATGATATAGTTTTGATTTATTGTAACTTAAGCGGTTTTTCGAAGTTACATAAATATGTAACCTCGAAAAACCGCTGTTCGCTGTACACCGCGCGAAAAACTGCGTAATTTTGATACTTTTAACTCTAAGCCTTAAAGGGGCTTAGAGTCTAAGCCCATGGACTAAGCGTTTTTCTACAATAAAATTCGGTAGCTTTCTATAGTAAGTTTCTATAGTAAATTTGAATCAATTTAAGTCCAACCGCTGCTTTATAAACACTATACGCTACACACTAACTAAACTATCTTCTTCTTCGTCGGTATCACTCTTGACAGAGTGGTAGTGTTCGTCATTTCAGGTGTCGGTGGCACATTTCACGATGCGTCGCCGCAAACTATACCCCATCGAAAATTTACAATTTTAAGTATTTGCGTCATTTCCGCGAGTACTTAGTTCACATAGAACCTCGGTTTTGGGTGGATTTTCGTCCGCGACATTTGTATGCCATACATTTAGTTTGGCATACAAATGTCGCGGCATAAACGACCCTTTGGGCAAAAGTGAAATACAATTACATACTCACAAAATTTCGCATTTTCCCGCGACGCGCGCAGCGAGCATAAGTTTTTCGAAGTCGCAAATATGGATTCTTGTATCCCACTTGACACAACTCTGCCGCCATAACGCAAAAGGGCACATCTAACATTTTTATTCGACACTGAGTTCTATACATATTCGGAATCAGGAAATTTCACTGATTCCGAATGTGTATGCAAATCAGTGTCAAAATAATATTTTATGCAACACTTGTAAAAGTAGGCTCAAAAATGCGAATGGCGCAAGTTGCGATACGAGCCGCCGCGGCGGCGAGTATCGCAAATAGAGACGCCATGAGCGTTTTTTGACTTAATTATACAACGTTGCATACAATACTTTTTCAACGACTAGGTTTTAAAGTTCAAAATTAAATTAAACAAAGCAAATATGACGAGAGTATGTGTCTATGGGATTTTTTTTTTTAATTTGTCGTATACTCGCTAGTGACACGCAGTGACGATATTAAAAATACTTTTTGTATGTTGGCATTAATGAATTTAGTTCGGAAAGTTTTGTTTTTCTTAAAAACCGTAGTAATTTAATTGTTTGTTAAGTTGGTAGTTGTGCATTTTTATCGTAATGTTAGAATTGAGCGCTTAACTATTTCCCTTTACGTTATTTACAAAATAATCGTACCAAAATCTAAGTACCAGTCAGTTCGGCGCTACCCACGCTCACTTAGACGACTGCAGTTCCGTTGTTTATAGCTCGATTTTAATGATTTAAATTTCATTAGAAAGGTGATAAATGTATCTATTTTTCTATGATATTCCAAATTTCCATTATCCTAACGGTTTCCGAGTTTTTCACATGAAAAAAAACGTTGATTTTACAAAATGTAGTTTTTTGAAAATATTTCATTTGGTTTTAGGTGTACATTATTGAATCCTTAGTTTAAAACAATTGTTCATTTAATTATCTTTCATTTGAGCCCCTCCTTGAGTAAATCGGCCCAGTAGTTATCTAAACATAGCGTAAATAGAATAGGCCCGGCCGCCATCTTTGTTACGTCATAGCTACCCCCTCCATACCCCTAGGAAATGACTACCGCACTTTTTATGTTCAGGAAAATATGCCGAATAAGTACATACCAGTAGTTCGTATGGCGGAGATGAGTCACACGAAAATCGTTATTTGAAGACTTTTTTAGGGTTCCGTAGCCAAAATGGCAAAAACGGAACCCTTATAGTTTCGTCATGTCCGTCCGTCTGTCTGTCTGTCTGTCTGTCTGTCTGTCTGTCTGTCTGTCCGTATGTCACAGGCATTTAACTCAAAAACTACATGATGGATATTGATGAAATTTGGAATATAGGTGTCTATGAGCCGTTACTTAGTTTGGTATATAAATAATAAATAATTAAAATAAATATTTTTAGGGGGGGCACTCCATACATGTTAAAGACAGTAAAAAAATTTTTTTTCAGCAAATATCGTGTGGTACATAGTTCGACAGCTCTTTAAAAAACACTTTAAGGTTCCTAAGTAATGTTTTTGATTAAGTAAATGTATTTGGAAATAATCGCTCCGAAAGTTGTGTAAATTGTGTCCCCCCCCCTCTATTTTCTAAACCGTGCGCCCGAAAAATATGAAAAAAATCACGAAGGTAACGCTTAATTAATACTTTCAACGAAAATTATTTTCAACAAGATCGAATGTACCGTTTTTGAGTTATTGCCGATAAACTGCGCTTCTCAACAAAAGGACGTAATTGCTATGAAGATACGCTCTTTTGTTGTTGTACTGTTTTTACATCGTTTTTTTTATTTACCTTATAGTTACGGCTATGGAACCCTACACTGAGCATGGTCCGACATGCTCTTGGCCAGTTATTTACAAATGGGTCCCGCTCTATTAGGAACAGTCCTCGCCTGCTGGCTCGGGCTTGGCAATACATCCACGACTGTAATAACCAAACCAATGTAGCCCAGTCGTATCAATGTACTATAATAATTATTTTGCCGCATGGATTTTTTTCATATCGGTGGTGTAATTAGGAAGATAATGCTCATATCACAAATCAAAACATAACTTCATGATTGGTCAGTCGGTAGGGGGCGGCAAAATTTGAATAGCCTCCTGGCGGCAAATCTGTAAATCCGCCACTGCCTACCATTACTTATAACTAAGTTTGTAATTTAATACAGACATATTTAAGGTCACAGGCTAATACCTGTCAGCTTAGGGTTAACAGATGAAGTAAAAAAGTTTGGGGAAAACACCCGAGTTTCACTTATCACAGAGTCTCAAAGTTCTAAAAGCTAAATTTCTTACGATGAGAAAAAGTTGGACCTAGATGCATTGTTTAGAAAAATAGAAAAGCAAAATATACCGTTTAAATAGTGTAAGGCTGTCTAAGCTAAAAGGTTGGAATAACAGGTCAGTCAGATATAATATTTTTTGACGTTGCAAGCGGTCGCTTGTCAGGCTGAATTGAGCTGACTTAAGTACTGACATCTTACACATTTTTTTCTTTGATTAATTTCTAGCCTCGTTCGGTTAAAGGAAAAAGCAAACTAACTAAACCATTTGAAGCTAGTTAACATAAAATTCCAACGACTTAGCAAGTTTACAGCAGCCTAAGGCAGCCTTTTTCAAGCTTTTTAAAGGGATAACCCCAGCTTTTGAAACACTGGGCTAAAGTATTATTGTTCTCCTAGAAAAGGAAAACAACCTCCCCTTATTTAAGTCGTGTATATTTTGTATTTTTTCAAACCTCAGAAATGAACAGAATCCTTCGAGTGCGTTTTGGACGCGGTGTATGCAAAGTTCCCGATTCCTAAGATCCTACGATAACAACGGACCACCGAACATTAAGTGCAGTTGCCTAAATACGAGAATAGAAGTGGCATCTACATACGGCCCCAACAGAAACGATGAATATGAACTCTCGACACAGTGCAACTCGGTCGTTAAAATGCAATGCAGTTACGCTTTTGTAGAAAATTTGTGTATAAAAGTTAACGTTGGGATTTTAGGGTAGGTAGGTCAGGCAGTCTGTCTGCACTGAAAATAAATGAAATTGCCCCGCGAACACGATAAATTTATACGTGACAAGTGTTACGTTGTGAGCGTGTTTTAGCAAGTAAGGGATCCTCTATACATTACATGACACTCGTAGTCAGAAGAGGAGTCTAGCCAAAAGTGACCGTTTATATTGAGAAATGTTAAAAATAAGGGAAAAATTGGATCGGAAGTTTGTTGAAATCTGTATTTTAAGCAACAGAACCTGGGCAAAAGAGATCGATGACCAAGCAATTTTAATTAGTTTGATATAGTATATTTGACGATTGTATCAAATCTTGCGACAGCATTTTCAACTACTTCTACTAAACCGATTCTTATGAATCTTTACGCACACTAATTTCCCTTATCAATAAAATCTTGCGATATTTTCAACTTGATAACGAGGGTCTAATGATGGACTCAAGAGTTGACCACTGAAACAGCTAATAAAATAAAACTGTTTTACTTAACGTATTCGTAAGGGATGATATAAGTTAAGATACCTTGGCAATTAAAACATTAAACAGTAAATTAGAGCAACAAAAGTCGCTCACTCCAAGTCCTCAAGTAATACGAGAACGTCACGCGAAGTACGTATTTGCCGGATCTATTCTGGACGATGTTAGCTTATTTTGAGGGACGATTGAAAGTAGACTGTAAGCTCCACAGCGTAAAATCTGGATTCGCTTACCGGCTGTGTTTCGTGGACAAGCTTGTCCAGCAACAGGTGGTATTTAAGCACCCTCTGCATAGGCACCGATAGTATGTCACGAAGTTGGATGCGTCCGTCGCTGTGCTCCTTTTGACATTTCTGAAACAATACTTGCAATCACAATAGGCTGTCTAATCGTTATCGTCATTTTAACTGGGGTAGTGACAGCGTTGTGGTAGTGGTAGTGAGCTGTGACGGAGACTATATACTTATCTCGATAACACAAAAAGAAACTGTGCCCAGTTATTTGCTTGTTGCATTTTATTAATGAAATTTCACGTAATCACGTCACAATTGTTGTAATGTTTTTGTCACAGACATGTAAAAGAGCCCTTGAGGCCTACTTGAAGAAATAAATGATTTTATATGACAGTGTCAGAAAGTGCAATGCTACGCACGTCCTGAAAGATATAGGGTATCATTTAATCGATCAGCAAAATATTCATATTTTGGTCAGCAGAAATTTGTATTTGGTCAGCCAAAATAGCTAGTTGGTAAGCAACTTATGGTTAGCAAACATTTATAAATCAGGCTGCAATTAATGATATACTGAACTGCTCTAAATTTTTTTGGTCAGCAAATTAAATATTTGAGCTGCATTAAGCGATCTACGGTTAATCAAATTTTGGTAAGCAATCAGTAGGTAAGCAAAATATTTCATTTTGTTCATCAAAAAAAGGGGGCAATAAAACCTAACTGGTCATTCACAAAATGGGCGCAACTATTCTGTCGCCAATCGTGTGCTTATTTTGTCATACGGTAATTGTCAGCTGTCAAGTAGCAGGTGTCACTGTAATATATACAGGGTGTCACTGTGATATATACAGGGTGTCACTGTGTTATATACAGGGTGTAACTGTGATAGATACAGGATGTCACTGTGATATATACAGGGTGTCACTGTGATAGATACAGGGTGTCACTGTGTTATATACAGGGTGTAACTGTGATAGATACAGGATGTCACTGTGATATATACAGGGTGTCACTGTGATATATAATCAATAAATATAACCCTAACCTACCTATTTTTGGGAGCCGTTTCGTTTTTAGGGTCATCAAAAAAAAATAACCCTAACCTACCTATTTTTGGGAACCGTTTCGTTTTTAGGGTCATCAAAAAAAATAACCCTAACCTACCTATTTTTAGGAGCCGTTTCGTTTTTAGGGCCATTAAAAAAATAACCCTAACCTACCTATTTTTGGGAGCCGTTTCGTTTTTAGGGTCATCAAAAAAAATATATACAGGGTGTCCCATAACATGTTAAGTTGGTTTGGTAACTCTTGACCTGGTCTACCTCCAGTGTCACTGTGACGTGTCAGTTATGGGACACCCTGTATAACACAGTGACTTCTTCTTCTTCTTCATGTGAAGAGATCAAAAATATTAATCTAAATTTTTCTTTGCCAGTATTTCGCCACCTCTATTCCTACACAGTGACACTCTGTATATATCACAGTGACATCCTGTATCTATCACAGTGACACCCTGTATATAACACAATGGCACCCTGTTTATATCACAATTACATTCTGTATATATCACAGTGACACCCTGTATACATTACAGTGACACCCTGTAGTTAACACAGTGACACTCTGTATATATCACAGTGACATCCTGTATCTATCACAGTGACACCCTGTATACATTACAGTGACACCCTGTATATAACACAGTGACACTCTGTACATATCACAGTGATATCCTGTATCTATCACAGCGACACTCTGTATACATTACAGTGACACCCTGTATATAAATAACACAGTGACACCCTGTATTTATAACAGTGACACCTAGTATATATCGATACCTCCTACGTATACTGAGCTAAGTGCAAAATCACGATTTTACAGGAGGGCTCTTCAAAGGTACAAAGTTCCATAACTAACTCATATGTTGAAATAATTTCATGAAATTTTAAAATATGCGAAATGAACACATTTTGCTTAAATCTACATATTTACTTTTTCGTAATTAATTGTAGTTTTTGAAAAACCGGCACTTAGCCCAGTATACGTGAAATTTACGAGTTCTAGTTTTTGATAAACTGAGCCAACTACCAGTTGATCCAGTATACGTGGTAAACTATAATTAGATGAATATGGATATATTTTGACTATACCGTACGTGCGTAGTGCCTTTTATGTGTCATGTACCATTAAATATCTAAATAAACTCAAAGCTCGTGCTCGGATGGATTTTATCAGTTAGTTTTCGTCTGATTTGTCACTTGTACCAGTATACGCCTGAATCAATGTATTATAGACCAGTATACTGTTAAGCTTATTTTGTATGTTATGTCCACCAGTTTGGCAACACCGATGGTTGGTTAGTTGCCAGAGCGTCTCAGTAGAGGGTTGACTTCTTGTTTTCTGGATGGCGGACTCGTCTCTTTGGACGTTTGGTATTAAATTCGTTATAAAATGAAGTGTTAACGAGACGTCAATTTGGCGGCCATCTGCAACTAAGCCGTCGCGTTTCACCCGCGTTTCGATAAGTATTTTTGATAAATTCTTTCCAATTGGACAAATTCTTCTTGTCAAGACATATTGCGTCATTCCGGCTCTGAATTGTTTTAGGGTTCTTCTTTTATTGTCGTGAGAATGCTACGACATTCATCCGAGATGGACTACTAAACTCACAGACCACTAAACCTAAAGACGTCGCTTCGTAGGATTGTTTCATTGAAACCGATTCTGCCAAAACTAAAGGGGCGCGGGAGACGCGACGAGCGCTTACCGCACTGTGATTTGCCGATTGAAGGTCAAGTGGGCGGCAACCCAAAATGTCTGGCGGCCGCTAGTGATGTGACGATGATCGATGATTAGAATAGTAGGTAGCTATTAGGTAATTGTAAAGTGGTATGTTGGTCCTTTATTTGTAATATATGTATATTTATGATTGATACAAATTAACTGGAATAGGTTAAATAAATAAAACAACCTCGAATTTCAAAGTCTTGTTTGTCAAAATACAAGAAACTAAATACAATAAATATATATTTTTCATTCAAACATACCCCCAACTTACTTTATCCTATTACACTTCACTGTTTTCAAACTATTGAGTAGGACATGATTTAAATTTTATTTTATTTAAATTTTAATTTGATTGTTACTAGCATTATCATTAATTATATTGTTAATTCTTAAAAATAAAACTTGATTTTAAATTGGCATTAATTTGAGCTTAATTGTAATAATAAATGCCACTATGATTTAAGGGCTGCAGTATGATAAGTTTGGGCATCGCAGTCACGGCAATAAAATAACTAATTTATTGTTTGTTATGCGAGCACTTGAGGCCAGACTAGGCGAGCACTTGAGGCAACAATTGTTCTTGTAAGTCTGAGTGTGAACGAAATACTTTTACAATATTAACGAACTATACAAAATTTTTTATAACTGTAAACATTGCCTTTACACAACTGAGCTGATAACGAATAAACAACTAGAGAAATAAACACTTAAGATATCATCATCACAGTTGGTAAGTGAAGCGTAGGAACGGCATTAGGACTTAAAAGTCACCTGTTCCCAGATTTTGTCAATCTAAAATATTCTGATTTAAAGTGGCGAGAACATATATGACACTGCTTGTTTTTTAGCATCAATCCACATTTCCTTTATGTTAGGACATTTCATATAGGTACCTTAAAGAAATCAAATACATTTTAGCTGACATGCTTTGAATGATTTATAATGCAACACTGCAATCTTAAAAGACAATTTACCACTTTAAATATATAAACAATAACTAGACGCGGCTGCGCGCAAATACTTTGCCCATATAATTATAATGTTTAATATTTCGATATTTTTAAATTACTTGCGATGTATTGCATATTTCATGTTATCAGTTATCGAAAGTAAACCAACGCATACTATGGACATCACTAGTTCGCACTTAGTATGCCACGTAATGATAGACAAGGAAGGAGCGATTATTCGCATAGCGTGATAGAAAGAGACTTTCTTAAAAGACATCAACGAGTAACTACGGCAATCCAGAGAACTTTATTTGATAATACGGATATTTAATTAGTAATTTTATTGAAATCTGCTTACCTGTGAAATGAAATTCCATCCTTTTGCACACCAGATGTTTTAGTGTTTTTGCCACACGATGTCACGCAACAATAATGCATTTTTCACGTCAAAACTTTCCTGAACTAATCATGTTACTTACGCAACGTCCGCGAACATACTGGAGTTAGTAGCGGGGGCGTGTCTCAATCTTGTAGTAAATTTACCGTATGTGTGGCAGCGGGGGTCGCCCGACTATGCGACGTCTTTAGGTTTAGTGGTCTGTGACTAAACTCATCTTTACAACGGGCGTGAGTAATTAAGAAAATTTAACTTTAAAATTCCATGCCACGTTGCTTTATTGTGTTGAGGTTAACACGAATCTTGTCTCTTGTTGGAGGCCATAAGGCGCCTGTTTGAATTACGTTTAACTACGCTTAATTACGTTTTGGGTCCGTTTTTACCGACTTTTGCGACCATTTTTGTACGTGCGGCACCTTGTTTTACGTTTTGCTCGCTATACCTATGCACTTGATGGCACTTTCTCCGTTTCGCTTTGCTCTCCTATGACTTTTTACATACCGTGTCACTCGGTTTTGGTAGCCCAGCTATGGGCATGCCTAATTTAAGTCACAATTTATAGTGTTTTTCCCCTTAATTGAATTAAAAGGCATCATGCCTTAATGTCTAATAACTTTCTTTATACCGCTTTGCCGGATACCTTTTCCCTGCTCTTACATTAACCCTTTGCGGTCGTTTAATTCTAAATCTGTAACGGTGCATTGACTGACTCCACTCCGGACAACTACCACAACTGAGACCGTGGGAGCTGGGAGCCCCTGAGCGGCTTAAAGGCCGGGTCACACCGGATGCGTGCGCGTCGCGTGCGCGTTGCAGCTCCTTGACTTTGAGCCGCCATTTTGAACGCGTTACGCACAAAGTCAAGGAGCTGCTGCGTGCACGCAACGCACACGCAGCCGGTGTGCGTTGGCCTTAAACCTGGATCCAGTTGGCGTGGGACTCCGCTAATGACTGCATAGTTAACAGGGGGTAAACAACATCTCCTAAGTCGGTGACACCCTTGTTATTATTTAAGTATATCGTAGATTTGTAGATAAACGTATCTTTGGTTAAAATCTAACTTATAAAACTTATTATAGTAGACTAATAAACACCTCTCAACAGTTTTTATGGTTTAATCGCCGGAAAATGTGGCTTCCCCGTAACTGAAAACCTCCCTTATGATTAAAATTACCAAGACCTACAGTTCCACTATCTGGCATTTTTGACAGATGTCTGGCGCCGGAAATATTCTTTACATTTCTTTATTTTAATTATTGTTATTTAATTATTGATAGCTTGCTTTATTCTCAGTCCTGTTACAGTATTGAGGACTGGGTTCTGTTTTTTTTCCTATTCTAACATTATAGTAAGAATTATCTAAGGTTTCCGAATATTCCTAAAGAGAATGAACAAATATTCGGACACCTTAGATAATTCTTACTATACTTGGAACGTTGATAGTTATTATAGATTACATTCGTCGAGCAAAGACATTACATTACACACTTGTAGTATATTAAATACTTTATGCCACACCTGGCCATAAAGTGGCTTTTTCCGCACGCTGCACGTACGGAAAAAGCTGCTTTCTGGCCAAGTGTAGACATAAAATGATGTACACAACACGGGAGGTAATAAAGAAAGGACTCGATCGCATATTTACGTACCTCGCTTGCAGCTCGGGCCGCAAACTTCTGCGATCTCGGCCTTTCTTTGTATTACCACCCTAGTTGTGTAATCTACTATTACAATGGGCAAAAACAGATTTCTTCCCCTCCGCTGCTTCATTTTGATGTATTTTGTGTGAAATTATTTTTAATTTATCATAATAACCAATCACGTAACAATACAATAACTAAATCATTATCAAAAGAGCCAAATTTTATACGTAGTAGGTCGAAAAGACGTATGCCGCATCGACTCTCGTTCGTGCATAGTGGACCAACGTCCGCCCGCAACGACGACGAGCGAGCATACTGAGCCAACTTGACAGTTGGCTCAGTATGCACCACGCGTGCGCCGGCCTTGCCCGATAAATGTACCGCGTATAGTGGACCAAGAGATTAGGCTCAGTATACGATGTTCTAATTTAAAAAAAGGTGTTAGTTGGCTCACTATACGTCATTTTATCTCGGAAACTAGCAGTAATTTCTTCACGAAATTTTTATAGCATGTAAATATAAGTATTTTGATCACAAATATACAAAAAAACGAAAATCGTAAAAATGTCAGTTGGCTCACTATACGTAGGAGGTATCGATATCACAGTGACACCCTGTATATCTCAATTAAACTCTCTGCTGACCAATTGTAAAATCTTGCTGCCCAAGTTATTATTTTGCAGCTCGACTGGTTATTAGGCAGCCAAATGATAAAAAAAGCAGATTAATATTGGTTAAAATGTTAACCGTTTTTAAATTGTTTGCTGAACAAGAGTTGCCGCCCGATTTTTATTTATTGCCAGCCAAAGCTTTGTATGCTGCCCAAATGATTTAACTGCTTATTTTTTTTTGCGGATCAATTTTAATAACGGCTGACCAAAAAATTACTTTTCAAAGATATATTCCGAGTTACTGAGTATGGTAGTGTATGCAACTCGGGCTCGATGCACCCAGGTCACGGCCCTTGCCCCCTCTGTCTACGTCTGAATCCGCGGCTGTATTTTCGTAACCTTAACCCTGTAGCACAGAGTGTGACTGACCATTTTCCCACTATAATGAATGGAAAGGGATTAGGGAGTAGCATTCAACGCGCAGGAGAGCCTCGCGCAGCACAGGTATGGTAAAGGTACGGAACATTACAAAAACTAGCGATCCGCGCGTCTAAAGTTTTCAGCGTGTCTTGTGCGTGAGTCAAGTTCGAGCAATAGGTTCCATACAACAGTATAGTTTGACCCACCAAGTTACACAGTACCAAGCTAACTAGAGTTTATCAGAACATTCCAGACACTCACCGCAAGCTGCTTGCTGAAGGTACCGTCCCGCGCGTCCAAAGTCTTCAGCGTGTCTTGTGCGTGAGTCAAGTTTGAGCAGTAGTCCCCATACAGCAGTAGTTTCTCCCGCCAAGTCAGGAAGACCTCGGCCAAGCGGGGGGCCCCGCTGCCTGGCACGCAGGCCTCTGTGGCCAGTTTCAATTGGCGGAGGAGGCCGGAGTGGATGTCGTGGAGTTCCTGGTAAAAAAATAAACAAGAACGCGTTCAAAAATGATAGCTACTTATGCCGGTAGAACAGAAATCTCTTAGTGTATCTGCTTAGATGTGTCACCTGCATTCATTTATTCGTATTTATATAGATATTAGCTGTCCCAGTAAACTTCGTTCCTCCTCAGAATGTTTAATTGTTTCGATGTTTTAATAATTATTCTGTTATTCGGGATGGAGACAAACCCAAAAAATCAAAGACAATAAAAATCGGCCCACCCGTTATTGATAAAATAGGCCTAGGTAAAAAATATGCAAAACGATTTTACACTTTTTCGGCAATAAAGTGCGTATTGGACATAGAATAGTATATTACAAAACTAGGGCGGTAATACAAAGAAAAGCCGAGATCGCAGATGCTTGCGGCCCGAGCTGCAAGCGAGGGTCGTAAATATGCGATCGAGGGCTTCCTTTATTACCTCCCGTGTTGTGTACATCATTTTATGTGTACACTTGGCCAAAATGCCACTTTATGGCCAGGTGTGGCATAAACTCATTTACTATTTAAACGGCTGAGGAGAAAGGTAGCTGTATAGGTAGGTACAAACATTACTGCAAAAGACGAGTAGGTTACTGAAAATACCCCAACACGTCTGACTTGGTGATTTTATTAATCCCATATGGATCCAATCATCAGACTTGACCGAAATAAGGCACTCTCTTTAGAAACGTAAGTGTAAGTTTATAAAAACAAAAAACCTAATTTTAATAAGTATTATAGGAATTTAACTATTAACGCGGCGAGCGAGGCGTTATAAAGAAACAAAGGACCTACTTTTAACAAAGATAATGGATATAACTCAAGGGAAACCTTATTTTCAATATCAACGACGAATAAAATAATGAAGCACATTTTAAACATTAATTTATTCGCCCGTGCATATTGAAATTGAATATTTATCACTTCAAAGCTTCTTTAAGACATTTTGTATCATTCAGTATTTTTAATGCATTATCTGACTGAGATTCCGACGATCTGAGAACCTCTCTCCTTTTTGAAGTCGGTTTAAAAAGGCTAGCTTTTATTTTGTTAGGAGATTGTGACTTGGCAATGTTTTTTATAAAAGCACCTACTGAAGGTGGAATCAGACGATTATTTTTTTGTTCATTTTCGTGTTGCTTTCTGCATCTTTCACTCAAACTGACACGTCTAAACACGAAGTGAAACCAATAGGGAATATACATGAATTTTGTTTATCCCACTTTTTAACACAATATGAAAATACCGTAAAAAAGATGACATAAAGTGAAAATTAAATTAAAATCGACCAAGATAAACGGAAAGTATAAACATTTTAAAGCACTAATTAGACGGAGGGATCCGATATGGACTATGACGTCATAGTATTCATATTCATTTTCATATTCGTTTATTAAGTAATGTTCATACATCGTCAGAAGTAAATACGAGTACATGCAACATGCTACTATAGGTCAATATAGTCACACGGCAGAATACAATTAATTAATCAAATAGATAATTACACTACAGATTTCAATAATGTCAATAAATTAGGTACCGTAAGGTAGTACACGGCCGCCATAAAAACTCCATACTACAATGTTTTGCTAGAAAGAGATAGAGATAAATCTTTGATGGCTTATATCTTGGTTATTTTTTCCTACTGTTTCTTATATGAATGAGCTTGTATTAAAGTAAACAAAAATTATCATGCATATTCCCTATTGTGAAAGAAATATGCAACGTTCACTCAAGTGACTACTCATTCGAGTGAGCCGTCTGATTCCACCATTACGCCAGGAGTGGCTCACTCTGCGAGTTCGCCGCGCGGTCTTAAGGCCTTAGCCTGACCAGAAAGAGCACGGTTAGCAAGTGTTATGTGATAGAGAGAGGCGGTGGGATCCGGTGCGTTCCGTCCGGCGGACACGAACGACAGTTGTGTTATAGAGACTTCTGCACATAGTACTATTACTTATTTTGTGCTAAGTACTCTAGTAAGTAGGTAGTAGCGGTCGCTGTACGAGTAAGATATTGAAGAGAGTAGGCTACTAGACTCATATCAAAGACTATAACCGTGTAAGGGAACAAAATATGCCCCTGACGTTATTAGCCAATGAATACATCCTATGTATTGGTAATAATGCTGGTTATTAATCTGGTCATAATGATTGACAGTTTCCTTGCAATGTCACTTGAAAGTTTTTTTTTACTTTTCTAAATATCTTGAAAACTACTGGTCCGTTTCTTTTCTGATTAACGTATGTTGGCTTGAAGGAGAATAAATTCGCAACAAACAAGACGTCTCTAGGTCAACATTAACTTGGTCATTTTTGATGTCAAATATTTCAAACTTTTTTTTTTACACTTGTGACCCAGCGACACCCACCATTTTTTTTACACTGATGTCACATCTCTTTCCGTACAAATATATATTGGTCTGAATTCAATCGGCTTGGAGCAACATGGTGATTGCTATGCTGTGACATTGACATAAGTGACTTGGTGGTTTTTTGAGGTTGTGATCGTAATCGTTTCGTTTTGATTGATTGATTACTATTAGCATTCCCCATAAACGCTGGATAAATGTCAAATGTTAGTTTTCGGTTTGAATGACGTCACACCACAGATAATCTAAAGATTAACATAGCTAGCATCGTTTTCGCCCGGTTACGAAAGTTTAAATTTTAAATTATAATTTTGCGGTTTTCTAGAGGGTAATATTTTTTCCGTTAATCAACTAATAATATAATATAAGTCAAACTTTAAAAAGGGGCCATGTAGCCTATTTGAGTTAACCCAGAACGCAAGCTACAGTTGAATTCCCGTAAACACCCCACCTTTCACAATAGAAACAATAGAAACAATAACAACGAATCCAGTCTTCAACTCTAAGCCGAGCTTACCCAACACGGAACACCGCCGGAACTAGAAACTCCAAATAACGGAACTTCGTATTAACAACTTACCTAGTCAACAAATGGAAACCCCGAATGGTTTTAGAAATATACGGAAACGTCGCTTAATTAACGCTGCAAAGGTTCGCTGAAATGCAAATAGAAATTCGACTAGAACACTTTCAACAATGCAGCACGGGCACGTGTCAGCGGATTACGTATATGTATACCATTAGTTTGTAAGTATAGGTATTCTGTATATTCTGTAGTGAAATAGGGTACCTGTGACCACTGAAATATATTAAGATAGAAGGAAAGAGTGTATCTATGTACCTCGCGTGCTAAGTAAAATGAAGTCCCTGGGACTGGGACTCCCGGTTAGGGCATTTATTTGTGTGATGAGCACGAATATTTGTTCCTGAGTCATGGATATTTTCTATGTATTTAAGTATTTGTATCTATTAAATATATCGTCCATAACACAAGCCTTATTGAGCTTACTATGGGGCTAGTTCGATTTGTGTAAGATCGTCCCAGTGATGGGCCGTTCTCGAGAAGTTTCGGAAACAAGAGAATATCGGGAGAAGCTTCTCGGGAAAGTTCTCCGTAGCGGAAATTTCTGAGAAAGTACCTTATATTTTTGAGTTATGCATTTTTTGTTCGCTTAATACTCATTATATTTGTGGTTTATAACTATTTGCAAAGTATTTGTGCGCAACAGGTCATTCTATCAATGAAATTCTCTTTGTTCTCGAGAATTTCCCGGGAAACTTCTCGGAAACGTTCTCTGGGGAACGTTCTCAGCAAAAATTCATATTATTTTTTCTTTTAAAAAGTTTTTTTTATAGATTATTAATAATTTACGGTACTTTATTAGGCGTTGTCATCGCATTATTATTCGTTAACACATTAAATGTTAAGTCTATTCAAGACTGGAATGGGTTAAAACCTGGGATGGGGTATATCATACATCTATGGTTAAAACGGACTAGTGCGACTTGATCTGCGGACATTTATTATCTTTTTTATCACTTTCTCGAAAATGGTGTTGTTACACGTAAGTTTTGCGGGCTGTAAATGACCTATTACGCCCTAGGGCGTAATGGATTTTTTTCTGTTTTACTCTTATTGGTCATGTTTAAAGGAAACGCCAACTTACTTTTTTAACTTTTTTTACTTTAAAGAGAGCTGTTATTGCAAATACCTACATGTAAACACATATTTCGGTAACATAAATTAAATGTTTATTAAATAGTGTATTACAGTATTTTGCAAATGTAAAATCAAGTAAAATGGCCGTTTTAGGGTTTTACCGCTATGGTTTCCGAACGTGATTTGACATTCGCATTATCTATGGATATTAATGTCACTTTCTGATTTAAACATTTGTTCTCATACTGGGTGGATTAGTAAGGTTATTTAGGTATTTAGTTTTCCTCACAAGTGTGATGAAAAACATTGTGTGTGCCACGGGTGGTAAAGGAATTACAAACGAGTGTTATTAAAGCCCTCGGCTTTACCTCGGACTTGTAACAAATACTCGTTTGTAATTCCTTCCTTACCGCCCTAGATACACAATTTGCTATAAAATATCACCGACTCTTGTGCTTTCTTACCTGTCATAAATAATTCTCTCTCTTTACCTGCCACCCAGTGCCCAAAAAAGGGGACAGGTCCGATCCATCAAATTACAATCCTATTGCTATTACTTTCCTTTTCTCTAAGAGCGTGTGATTAATATAAAATTCCTTAGATAGGTATCTAAAAGAACATAATTTGATCAACGGCCTTCTATATGGTCGCTGCACTGGTGATCTCCTAGTACCTATATCCCACACACCGCTGCCAACTGCCCACAGCCAAAGCTGGCATCCAAAAAGTTTGATGTGCTAAGTTGAGCGAAGCGGTACATCACGTCTGGGCAAAGACAGCTTTTGTACAAATCGCAGGTCTGACCTCATATGGAGTACTGCTATCATCATGTTCCTCTTGGCTCGGTCCAAAAACGAACTATGTGACAAATTTGAAGCGGTAGTGAACCTTTAAGTCTAAGGAGAGACCTCGCCTATTTATGTGTATTCTACCATTTTTAAAACTTGTATAATAGGCTGTTTATTTCATTGCATATTTGTGAAAAGCACTACCTCGGCGTGAAATGGGGTTGCCAGCCTCGTAACTATTTGGACTCGCTCTCGTTCGGCCATGTATATGTACTCGGCCGGCAACCCCTTCCTTCTGTTGTGAAGTAATTTATTTATTAAAAAAAACAGCAAATAGCAAATGTATTAAATATAGAAACTAAAAGTATAATCAAGTAAAAACAAATCCTATAACGAAATAAAAATAAAAGCATATAAGTAGGCTGTCAATATTGTTCATTATTAGAAACAGCTACCGAGGGAGAACGTTTCCGAGAAGCTTCTCGGGATTATAGAGAATTTTGCCTTTAGAATATTCATTCAAGATACACTCATTTACGAATGCCTATTAAACACAATAACGAAAACAATTCAGCCCAAAAAATACCTGTATTTTAAATCTAAATCACTTTTATGCTAATATTTGTTCCGGAGAAGTTTGCCGGAAATATTTCACCGAGAATGTTTCCGAGAAGCTTCTCGGGAATTTCTCGAGAACATAGAGAATTTTGCTCTCAGAATATTCGAAAAAGTTCAGGTACCTTACGAACGTCTATCAATAACATATACGAAGACATAAAAGCAAAATAATACTATTTTTTTTAAAGTATTTATGTACTTTCTCAGATATTTCCGTTCCCGGAGAACTTTCTCGAGAACATGTGAGAATTCTCAGGAGAAGGAATTCTCGAGAGCGAGAACGTTCTCACCGGCACAACACTGGATCGTCCCCTAATATTTATTTATTTATTTAAAAGCAGTAATTTTTCTTCAAACAAAAGGTACATCGCGCGCTTGAATGTGTGCGCGCCGTGTACGAACGCATTACAAGCAAAGAAAAAAGAATGCGTAAGAATGCTCCAGTATGGATCGCCCTCACACAGACGAGCTATCGCGCGTCTGTCTGAGTACGTGCCGCGCGTCCTAAACGCCCGAAGTTCGACTACTTGTTCGTCTTTATATTTTGCCGGTAAATATTATTTTTTATGAAGTATCAAAACGCTTAGACAATATATGCGCCATTTCCCAGCTGAAATTTGGAAACGGTTCCCAAAGGAAATTAAATTACATATGTAATGAAGACCGATTCGGCAATTATAACACTTTAACTCTTAGCATACAATTCCAACTGTGAAACCTATTGGAACGTGTGAAAGCAATTTAAGAAACCCATCAAAATATAATACACCGTGTCCAATAAGTTCGCATAAAGTTTAAATTTTCATCATGAAAGATATTCTTATATACAATACCTAATCATAATAAATATTTTGGGTAGGTAATAGCAGCTGAACCTCAGCACCACGGGAGTAAAACGTCGGCGTGCTAGCTAGTTCTGAATGAAATAATAATTACGAGAGAGCGTTACGAGAAATAATTTCCAAATAATGTAACGACGAAAATTTCACTACGTATACAAAGACAAGTTGATATTTCAATGAATTTGTTTCTATTTCGGCACCAGGCACCGGAACAAATCCTCACCTTTAGTTCGATAGTCAGTTGACCTGTTCGAATGAAATCACAATGGAAGGAAATTGGCGCCGCGGCGCGCTTTCATTCAACAGAGAATCGTTGTTTTTGGAGATAAACATTTTGTTTTACTTATTGGGCATACAGAACTGTGGATGTACTTAGACACATAAGTAAAGTTATTAACTTGTTACTGCCATTAATACAACGCTAGGGTTGTGTGGGCATGTGATGCGGAGGGATGAGAGTCATGTGACAAAGCGAGTACCTGTACTGAGTATGAATGCAGAAGATTCTAAAACAGTGTTGAGCAAAGTGCGGTCAGAGAGAGTCAACTCCAGGCCACCGAAGGTCTTTCAAAATAAGTAGTATATGGGCGAAAATTTTTTTTGATGCCTAATAAAACGTCACTTTTACATTTTAACGTATAATATTCGTATAGAGGCAACACGGGGACTGGTAACGCATTGGTAATTCGAGTAAGAAATGCCACAAAAAGCCCAAAATATAAAATAATTCATAATAAACATTGAGGCCTGGTGGAGAACTAACGTACAACTGCACTAAAAATATTACGAGGCATCTGCAATTTTGTAAAAGTGTCTATAAAGTTTCATCTTCATATTAGGTACTTCGCACTAGGGATGTAACGATACATAGTTTTGCCGATACGATACCGATATATTCTAGTTAATAATCGGCGACACCGATACCGATATCTCAGCTAAATAATGAAGTATGAACTTCAGATATTTGTGTCCTTATTATACCTAATACTTGGTTATATTTAACAGACAGTCAAACTTGAAAGTGTAAAGTAAAAATAAATAAATTGTCAACTCAAAATTAAATTAAGAACTAAAGATTTAATTAACATAGTAATTATCATTGCACAAGGTAATAAACCAATACATAAATTAAGTCAGTAATTGAAATTAGGTACTTTTTGCATCTTTTTTTTCATACAGCAAATTCTTCGCGCGCTCTTCAAATATCGGTTGTATATAATCGGCGATTCCGATATATCGGTATCGTTACATCCCTACTTCGCACCATAGGGGTTCCTTTTTTACCATTTTGGTACGGAACCCTAATAATATATTGCCCTTACCAACAAAGTATAAAAACGAACCAGCAGTCCAACTTCGGCCGTTTAGGAGCGCACACATTCAAGCGCGCGATGTACATTTTGCAGGAAGAAAAGTTACTGCTATTATAGGTACTGTGCCCGAACCCAGTAGTGGGACGTATGTGGACTGATGAGAAGTAATCCTCCGTAACTTACTTACTTATTTACTTATTATTAAAAAAACGTGGTGTTTCCACATTAAGCTATAAGAATCAAACTATTTCCAGTAAATATGATGATTACAAAATGCATATGTTATATATAAGGTCCTAATTTATTAGTTGCAGATATTTTAACACATTATACTTTACATTAAAATAATTAACTTTAAATAGAAATTAAGAAATCTTTTCATATAACTTTTTTGATTAAATTTACCTAACAAAAAAAATAATTATAATTTCGTCTAATAAAAATCACCATGTGCATTATCACATGTCACAATAACATGGTATGAATCTATCCTCCAACATGAACTTTGGTCAGTACATTGAATCCTTGGCTAAAAATGCAGCAAAAAAACTTGGAATCCTATCCAAAGTGAGGCGGTACTTCACGCCGGGACAGCTACTTCAGTTATACCAAGCACAAGTCCGTTCGTGCATGGAGTACTGTTGCCATCTTTGGGATGGGTCTGCCAAATACCAACTGGCCGCCTTGGATTCAATTGACAAGCGTGCGAAGAAGCTCATTGGTGACCCTGTGTTAGCTCAGGAGAAGCTGCAGAGTCTTGAGCACCGCAGAAATGTCGCCAGGTTATCGGTTTTCTACAGGATACATTTCGGTGAGTGTGCGCTGGGATTGCATGAATTGATTCCACCGTCTCCATTCCATCATTACGTCACTCGGCGTGGATTAGGGTTCCACCCTTATGTCGTCGATATTCCACGAGTTCGTACAAAACGCTTTGCATCCACCTTCCTTATAAGGACCGCAAAAGAGTGGAACTCTCTTCCCGCCCATCTTTTCCCAGAAAAATATAACTTGGATCTCTTCAAGTTGAGAGTGAATAGACATCTTCTAGACAAGCATGCTACATCCTAGGCTTCATCGTCACTTAACATCAGGTGCGATCGGAGTCAAATGCTTGTCTATCACACATAAAAAAAAAAAAAAAAAAAAAAAACACTATCTGTCATGTCAACAATTGTTTGTCGTAAATGTCGTAACGGTTCGGCGGGAAAACTGCAAATGTCATTAGGATGGGATTTATCGACGTGAAGTGGCCAGTTACAGTTAAGTGGTACGTAAAAGAGCTACCTGTTCAATGAGATTTCATTTAGTAATCACATTAACAGGGTGTTATTACGTAGCAAATTTGTTTTTCCTTTTTCTCCAAAAAAACATCGTAAAAGCTATAATATTTCATGCTTTAATATACTCCAGAGACCGAGTACTATCAGCTGTAAAAATATCTGCAACTAATAAATTAGGACCTTATATAGTTTACAGGTCAAATTACATAAAAGGATGACACAAACAGCGAACATCTAGATTACCCTACCGAACATGGATGGTTTTCCAATCAAACATGATTGCTAGGAGCACTGCGTCTGATACGGGGTTTATAAAGTACGCGATCACTACTAGAATAATATTGTCTTTCGATATATGATATCATATTGTATTATTGTTATTTGAGCATTTTATAGTATGTAAACGGGTTGAGAAAACATTTCATTTTCCCCTACTAGTAGAGGATCCCCGTATAGAACGACCTTCACTGAACTCGTTAATGGATGAAAAGTATTTTATATTAAATTAAATATGTTAATAAATATATTACAAATGGGTTGCCTAAAAAATTTCAGTCCAGAATATGATTAACTAAACATTTAAGTTAAATTTGCACCTGGTTGGTTATATGTGATGCTAAGGAAATGAGGTGCAAACTTAGCTCAACCGGTTAGTATGAGAAAGTTAGGACGTTAGTCGGCACGGGTTCCCGTTCACAGAATGAGCAGATTTTTGGTTTAGGGGCATTTTAGCACATAACACTCTTCTATCGCATGAGATGGTTCGCTGGGACTTCTCTGTCGCACGTATGTGAAGAACACACGGAGCGGCGCGGCTTGCTATGTGCTAAAATGCTCCTAAACCAAAAATCTGCTCATTCTGTGAACCCCCCCGACCCAACTTCATCTTAACTTTCTCATACTAACCGGTTGAGCTAAGTTTGCACCTCGTTTCCTTAGCATCACATACCAACCAGGTGCAAATTTAACTTAAATGTTTAATTAATCATATTCTGGACTGATATTTTTTAGGCAACCCACTTGCAATATATTTCTTAACATATTTAATTTAATATAAAATACTTTTCATCCATTAACCAGTTCGGTGAAGGTCGTTCTATACTCGGATCTTAGACTATACTAAGAAGTCCCCAATACGGAGGATTACTTATCATCAGTCTACATTACGTCCCACTACTTACTGGATTCGGGCACAGTACCTATGATAGCAGTAACTTTTCTTCCTACAAAAGGTACATCGCGCGCTTGAATGTGTGCGCGCCGTGTACGAACGCACTACAAGCAAAGAAATAAGAATGCGCAAGAATACTCCAGTATGGATCGCACTCACACAGTTGTGGAAGTTGGACTACTTGTTTGTCGTTATATTTTGCTGCTGTGGTCCCTCAAAGTCACAGGACTCGTAACGAGTGTATCGACATATTTTGACGCCAGATTTTATCGCCGATTTCACGGGTTAATTTATATTAGAGACCTTCAATACTCTGAATAGAATACATTTCGCATTAATCAAGCGTCGGCGTCAGATAAAGTAAACACTTAAACAGTCCATCTGTCTTACCTGATCCCAGTCGCTATCTCAATACCCGCAGCATTCCCGCCCGGGCGGTAACACAGGATCAGGCTAACTGGGCCACTCGGCTGCCGGCGCGGCTGATACAGAAATTAGCCGGCCGAAAGGCCTGGATCTCAGCTTTGCGCTTGCATCGCACTGTGTTATGTTGAAACATTTAAAGTACTAATAGTACAAGAAACAGCCTAACGACGACCTACCTTCATCTTTTGCTTGATGAAAACACGTTTTATATTCAATAAGAGGTTAAAATAGACACAAAACCACCCATTCTCTACATAAAATAATCCATCTGACTTCATCCCCAGTCGATATCTCAAAGCCGCAGCATTCCCGCCATAATGGCCGGGCATGGGCGGTAAGAGACGATCAGGCTAACTGGGCCACTCGGCTGCCGGCGCGGCTGATACAGAAATTAGCCGACCGAAAGGCCTGGTTCTCAGCTTTGCGGCATTTGCGGCCGCTTGCATTGCACTGTGTTACGTTGATTGAAACGTTTAAAGTACTAATACAGTGGAACCTCGATAAGACGAAATCCTCTATAACACGAAATAAAATCCCGTTTCCTTCCCTTCAAGCCCCAAAAAATCTATAACTCGAAATATTAGACCTCCATAAGTCGAAGTTACCAATGACTCCCTACAAGACGTTTTAGTACATTTTTTACCTCTACACCTCGAAATAGATTAACTTTACCTCTATATCTCGAAGGAACCGTTCTTTTGTTTTATAACCTCTGTATCTCAAAGTTTGTGAATATATACCTCTGTAACTCGAAGAAAAATTATGGCACGTATCTAGTCTATATGAAATTCTACCTTTATAACTCGATTTTTTATTTATTTTACCTCTGTAACTCGAAGTTAAAGGGTACAGAAGCCTTAACCTCTATAAGTCGAACATAGCGCATGTTGAGAACGAAACTGACCCAACTCAAAAAAGCAGATTTGTGGGAAATCGCAAAAATGTTATTGACTATTAGGTTTGTCCACGTTTTTTGCGATTTCCCACAAATCTGCTTTTTTGAGTTGGGTCAGTTTCGTTCTCAACATGCGATAGGTCCATGAAAACCTCTGTAAGTCGAAGACCTCGATAAGTCGAAACCTCGTTAACACGATTTTTTTAGCGTTTCCCTTGAATTTCGGCTTATCGAGGTTCCACTGTAGTACAAGAAACCGCCTAACGACGACCTACCTTCATCTTTTGCTTGATGAAAACACGTTTTATATTCAATAAGAGGTAAAAATAGACACAAAACCATCCATTCGCTACATAAAATAATCCATTTGACTTCATCCCCAGTCGATATCTCAAAGCCGCAGCATTCCCGCCATAATGGTCGGGCACGGCACGGGCGGTAAGACAGGATAAGGCTAACTGGGCCACTCGGCTGCCGGCGCGGCTGATACAGAAATAAGCCGGCTGAAAGGCCTGGCGCTCAGCTTTGCGACGGCGGCTGCGGTCGCTTCCACTGCACTATGTTGCATTGAAGCATTTAAGCTTGTAAGTTTTAATGACCACTACGACTTTAAGGGAACTTGCGATTACTATAAATATTATTATTTAAGGTGGCTGCGTTCAGTTTCATTTTCATACATAAGTTTGTGCACATTTACAGACAAACGTCCAGTTATTTTAAGAAATGGAGTCGACACCTAAATTAATATCGTATCTTCGGGAAATTCATGAAACTTTATATATCTTCTAAAGACTCTGAATCATTATTTTTCTCAGGTGAAAAATTCATGATACCTGGCATAAATGTAGTTTAATATACGACTGTACAGTCAAGTTCTTACACTTCTGAACAAAAATTCAATCAAACATATCTGAAGACGCTATTATACCGTCAACAATAGTCGTTTTCACATATTTTTGATCAAAAGTATAAGAACTCGACTGTACCACTTAGAATGAAAATTGATCCCCACAAAGAAGTCAGAAACAGGACTTCGGCAGAAAATTCAGATGATAATTAGTAGAAATCCTATCCGACTCAAACCTGTTATAAAATAGGGCAACTATTTCAAGTCACCTGCATACAAACTTACTATGTTGCATTGCACAGCATTGGAATCAAAGGATTTAACCAAAGTTCAAAACAACCAAGTTTCTACCAAAAATCTGCTCATTCTGTGAACCCCCCCGACCCAACTTCATCTTAACTTTCTCATACTAACCGGTTGAGCTAAGTTTGCACCTCGTTTCCTTAGCATCACATACCAACCAGGTGCAAATTTAACTTAAATGTTTAATTAATCATATTCTGGACTGATATTTTTTAGGCAACCCACTTGCAATATATTTCTTAACATATTTAATTTAATATAAAATACTTTTCATCCATTAACCAGTTCGGTGAAGGTCGTTCTATACTCGGATCTTAGACTATACTAAGAAGTCCCCAATACGGAGGATTACTTATCATCAGTCTACATTACGTCCCACTACTTACTGGATTCGGGCACAGTACCTATGATAGCAGTAACTTTTCTTCCTACAAAAGGTACATCGCGCGCTTGAATGTGTGCGCGCCGTGTACGAACGCACTACAAGCAAAGAAATAAGAATGCGCAAGAATACTCCAGTATGGATCGCACTCACACAGTTGTGGAAGTTGGACTACTTGTTTGTCGTTATATTTTGCTGCTGTGGTCCCTCAAAGTCACAGGACTCGTAACGAGTGTATCGACATATTTTGACGCCAGATTTTATCGCCGATTTCACGGGTTAATTTATATTAGAGACCTTCAATACTCTGAATAGAATACATTTCGCATTAATCAAGCGTCGGCGTCAGATAAAGTAAACACTTAAACAGTCCATCTGTCTTACCTGATCCCAGTCGCTATCTCAATACCCGCAGCATTCCCGCCCGGGCGGTAACACAGGATCAGGCTAACTGGGCCACTCGGCTGCCGGCGCGGCTGATACAGAAATTAGCCGGCCGAAAGGCCTGGATCTCAGCTTTGCGCTTGCATCGCACTGTGTTATGTTGAAACATTTAAAGTACTAATAGTACAAGAAACAGCCTAACGACGACCTACCTTCATCTTTTGCTTGATGAAAACACGTTTTATATTCAATAAGAGGTTAAAATAGACACAAAACCACCCATTCTCTACATAAAATAATCCATCTGACTTCATCCCCAGTCGATATCTCAAAGCCGCAGCATTCCCGCCATAATGGCCGGGCATGGGCGGTAAGAGACGATCAGGCTAACTGGGCCACTCGGCTGCCGGCGCGGCTGATACAGAAATTAGCCGACCGAAAGGCCTGGTTCTCAGCTTTGCGGCATTTGCGGCCGCTTGCATTGCACTGTGTTACGTTGATTGAAACGTTTAAAGTACTAATACAGTGGAACCTCGATAAGACGAAATCCTCTATAACACGAAATAAAATCCCGTTTCCTTCCCTTCAAGCCCCAAAAAATCTATAACTCGAAATATTAGACCTCCATAAGTCGAAGTTACCAATGACTCCCTACAAGACGTTTTAGTACATTTTTTACCTCTACACCTCGAAATAGATTAACTTTACCTCTATATCTCGAAGGAACCGTTCTTTTGTTTTATAACCTCTGTATCTCAAAGTTTGTGAATATATACCTCTGTAACTCGAAGAAAAATTATGGCACGTATCTAGTCTATATGAAATTCTACCTTTATAACTCGATTTTTTATTTATTTTACCTCTGTAACTCGAAGTTAAAGGGTACAGAAGCCTTAACCTCTATAAGTCGAACATAGCGCATGTTGAGAACGAAACTGACCCAACTCAAAAAAGCAGATTTGTGGGAAATCGCAAAAATGTTATTGACTATTAGGTTTGTCCACGTTTTTTGCGATTTCCCACAAATCTGCTTTTTTGAGTTGGGTCAGTTTCGTTCTCAACATGCGATAGGTCCATGAAAACCTCTGTAAGTCGAAGACCTCGATAAGTCGAAACCTCGTTAACACGATTTTTTTAGCGTTTCCCTTGAATTTCGGCTTATCGAGGTTCCACTGTAGTACAAGAAACCGCCTAACGACGACCTACCTTCATCTTTTGCTTGATGAAAACACGTTTTATATTCAATAAGAGGTAAAAATAGACACAAAACCATCCATTCGCTACATAAAATAATCCATTTGACTTCATCCCCAGTCGATATCTCAAAGCCGCAGCATTCCCGCCATAATGGTCGGGCACGGCACGGGCGGTAAGACAGGATAAGGCTAACTGGGCCACTCGGCTGCCGGCGCGGCTGATACAGAAATAAGCCGGCTGAAAGGCCTGGCGCTCAGCTTTGCGACGGCGGCTGCGGTCGCTTCCACTGCACTATGTTGCATTGAAGCATTTAAGCTTGTAAGTTTTAATGACCACTACGACTTTAAGGGAACTTGCGATTACTATAAATATTATTATTTAAGGTGGCTGCGTTCAGTTTCATTTTCATACATAAGTTTGTGCACATTTACAGACAAACGTCCAGTTATTTTAAGAAATGGAGTCGACACCTAAATTAATATCGTATCTTCGGGAAATTCATGAAACTTTATATATCTTCTAAAGACTCTGAATCATTATTTTTCTCAGGTGAAAAATTCATGATACCTGGCATAAATGTAGTTTAATATACGACTGTACAGTCAAGTTCTTACACTTCTGAACAAAAATTCAATCAAACATATCTGAAGACGCTATTATACCGTCAACAATAGTCGTTTTCACATATTTTTGATCAAAAGTATAAGAACTCGACTGTACCACTTAGAATGAAAATTGATCCCCACAAAGAAGTCAGAAACAGGACTTCGGCAGAAAATTCAGATGATAATTAGTAGAAATCCTATCCGACTCAAACCTGTTATAAAATAGGGCAACTATTTCAAGTCACCTGCATACAAACTTACTATGTTGCATTGCACAGCATTGGAATCAAAGGATTTAACCAAAGTTCAAAACAACCAAGTTTCTATGCACTATGCTTTGTGAATGATAAATTACAGAAATACTAGATGCATCGTCATTAGTTCGGTTCCGCGTAACTTGTGAGTGCAACTTTGTTAGAAACCCAAGAAGCAAAGTACGTAACCAACTTCAGACTTTCCAGGGCCTCTAACAACTCACCTGAGATGGCATCCTTTGATAAACTTAGCTTATTACGCCTCCAATATGAACTTGCAAATTGTAGTAGACAGAACTTGGAATATCGTAAGCTTAAGATGATAAATACCTACTAGGAGGCTTCGACCTAAATACTGGTGTACCATACAGTTATAAGAAATAAACTTTATTTTATTTATTTTATAAATTACTTCATTACCTGGGAATATTGCATTGCTTGAAGGTAAAAATAGTAGCTTGCATACGAAAGACTGTATTCATTTGATTTGAAGCTCAATTTCAATTTTTAATTGTCATAGAAGGCAGGCCTTGATAGATTTCTTCGCTCCACGCAACCGGTTGGGCATTTAGAAAAGGGAAATATTTAATTGAGCTTTTAAAATAGGTAGTAAATGAGAGTTTTTAAAAATAAATGTTTTTTTAATGTACTAAATCTTTACATTAATTATTGTGTCTATATTAGTTGATCTACAGATAAATTATAAATGAAGAGCAAATAAGGTAGCCGAATGTGACAGCCTATACTAACAACGTCAAACATGTTAGGATAACTGGCCAAGAGCATGTCGGACCATGTTCAGTGAAGGTGAAGGGTTCCGTAACCTTTTACTAAAAGGAAATGCGCTACAAATGAAAATATAGTTAAAACTTAAAACCTGACTACGCCTTCGGCTTTGCAGCCTGAAGCTCGTTCTTCGGGCCCCCGAAAATGAGACTCATATGCGGTTTGCGTGAGATAACCATCTGCCTTTAGCCCAAAGCGGTGCTTGGCCTTCAGCCTCCACAGGGCTTACTACGGATATAGTGCGCTTGCATAGGAGCTCGGCCTTCGGCCTCGCAACCTGAAGCTCGCCCTACGGGCTCGCAAAAATGAGATTGATATATGGTTTGCGTAAGGTGACCTGGAACGCTTCGGGCCTTCAGCTTCACTTTGAATTAGTGCGGCATAAAGGGCATCTGCAGACGGACCTTCGACCTTCTGACTTGAAACTTCCTTCACAAGATCTGTCTCAAGTCGTGGTGATCCGAGGAGTGATAGCGGAAGCACCCTTACTGAAAACTATCTTTTAATGGCTATTTTATCAACGTCCATTTAATAAACTTGTTCTCTTCATCGTAGTTAGTATGGCGCTAGTAGTCCTTAATTTCCATAATTTATTAAACTATTTACCGCTGGGCTGCGTTACTGGTTTTATGCCACACCTGGCCATAAAGTGACTTTTTCCGCACGCTGCGCGTACGGAAAAAGCCGCTCTCTGGCCAAGTGTAGACATAATAGTAGATTGTGTCACAAGGGAGCAAAATGATGTATTTACGGCGAGGGCGTACATTGAATCCTGAACGAAGCGAAGGATTCTAAAGTAGAATCCGGAGCGTAGTGAGGGATTCAAGTGTTAACGCCCGTGGTGAAAATAATTTTGCTACCTTGTGATACATACTGCTTTTCACACCGACTATGAGGAAAATTCAAATACAAACGCTACCTACCAAAATAACGAAATATTTAGTTAATAAAAGAGCATCACTCACACATTATTATTAAAAATGAAATGTTAAATTTATAGGCCATTATTATTTTATAAAACGATTATTATTTTTTACGGCCGGGACGAAAATACCACTTCCATATTATATTTATGGCCCTCGCCCGCGGCTCGGACCGCAAACGTCTGTGATCTGGGCCATTCCTTATTATACCGAATATACGAATAAAGCTGTCTATGGTATGGCATATTCTAAGTGGGTTCAAACTAAAAATACCCTGTTGTCCTTGAACAGAAAAGTACCACTTTGATCCCTCTTATGAGGGAGCAAAATACTTTTTTCTGAATAGGAGGTGTGAAAAATGATGTACACAACACGGGAGGTAATAAAGAAAGCCCAGCTCGGGCCGCAAACTTCTGCGATCTCGGCCTTTCTTTGTATTACCACCCTAGTTGTGTATACTAGGGTGGTAATAAATACAAAGTAAGGTAAGTACTAAAAAAGTGATATAGTACATACAGATAGGTGTGCGGGCTGTTAAACGTGTTTCTTGTTGTTATTGAATTGAAATGAAAATACACATGTATGATATATTTTTGAAATGAGCTTCTAAAATTCATTAAATTGTCATATAATTCAATGCGACTTGATGACTATTATTCAATGCTTCACTTTTTATAAGGATCATGGTCATCTTAATTTTGGTTCCAACTAACTAGCTTATAACCTGCGTCCAATCACGACGAATCCAAGGATACCCCACATGTTTGAATCGGTTCAGTAGTTTTTGAGTTAAGAAGGAACAGACGAACATACCAACATACATACATACATACGGCGCTGTAATCATAATTCTCCTTTTCGTTTTGCTATACTTGAGTAAATAATACGATGTGAAAAAGTGCACCAACGAAAGAGCGTATCTTCATAGTAATTACGTCCTTTTGTTGAGAAGCGCGGTTTTTCGGCAATAACTCAAAAACGGTATATTCTATCATGTTGAAAACAATTTTCGGTGAAAATATTAATTAAGCGTTACCTTTCTGATTTTTTCCATATTTTTTGGACATACGGTTTAAAAGATAGACGGGGGGGGGGGGACACAATTTTTTCAACTTTCGGAGCGATTATTTCTGAAAGTATTCACTTAATCAAAAATATTACTTAAGAACCTTAAGTGTTTTTAAAAGACCTGTCGAATTATGTACCACATGTTGATGTTTGGTGAAAAAAAAAAATTTTTCGCCTTCTGTTACATGTATGGAGTAGTACCCCTCCTAGAAATATTTATTTTTAATATTTAACTACCGAACTAAGTAGCGGCTCATAGAACACACCTACATTCCAAATTTCATCAATATACGTCATGTAGTTTTTGAGTGAAATGCCTGTGACATACGGACGGACGGACGGACGGACATGACGAAACTATAAGTGTTCCGTTTTTGCCATTTTGGCTACGGAACCCTAAAAAGTCAGACATGGGGGGCGGGGGCTCTAAGTCTGAAAAATCGTGTGACGTACTTTGTGGATGACCCCTAAGTTACTTGTATATTTAAGACCAAACTATATGTATTGGAATTCATTCTTTGATCTTTAAAAATATATGCACGCCTTTATGTTCGTATCCGCTTTACGGACCACAACATCATGACCTCCGATTACCAACTCTTATAACTAGTTCACGGGTCAAATCTCTAATGTGTTAATGACGAAATTGGCGGCGATTATGTGAGTTACTCTATGAAATTGAAGATGCAATTAAATATAAACCTTATTGGTAAGTTATAAACGTACCTTTTGCTTAAAAACGTTACATTTTATTTCTTATGAAAAGCAATATTTCAAATTACATAAATACGAAGTAAAATGTCCAATTAGTGGAGATTATTTGAAGGATATCAATTAAACGAATATTATGCTCGTAGCCAAAAGTAACGGATCACTTGAAAATAATGAGGCAGTCTTAAAAGCAAAAACAAAGAGAATATGCCTAATGTATAAAAAAAAAATAGGTAGTTCTTAGTACTACAAATGATGTTTATATATTATTATTATTTATTCCTCCGTTATTCCGTAGGATAACCTCTTAATAGGGATATCCGAAAACAATGAATTGCCTTGCTTTCTGTATATTGATTATGAAGAATAGTCAGGTGGTACGACCTGCTAAATTTCTCGGATTTCTACTAATAAAGTGATTGCTTCTGTTCAATTAATCATCATTATTTATCCATACCATTACAATAAGGCAAAGGTTTGAGACGCTGGGCCAGAAATCCAGAGGTACCGGGTTGTTCCATGTACTTTGATTTCTTGTATTTATACAGCGTGGGAGGGACTATACCGACAAACTTTAACTATAGATTCTAACAACTATTAGGAGTAAAAAATGTTATGTGATGTATAGTCGAAAAACGCTTACTTTCCGAGATATCCATTATTTTGTAAATGAAAAATCCCAAGTGTGTAACAAGCCCTAATAAATGTGACTAAGATACCCTTACAATTTTTTTAAAATCCTTTCACTAAACAGGAATTAACCTTAGCAGTATTTGATGGTAAGCGACTACGAGGCCAAAAAATTGACCTTTCGTTTCCATTTTAGCTTTTTTTGTCTTTTTGATAACTTTTCAGCCAGTAAGGACATGTTTATAACGAGGGGCTTAATTTACTGATTTATTTTGTTCCATAAGACTATTAATGTAAAATGACAATATTCAACCCATGTTGATATAACATTTTTTACTCGTCACACCACCAGGAATTCATGGCTAAAGTATGTCGGTATAGTCCCTCCCACCCTGTATACTCGTATATGTAAAAAAATAGGCAGTTAACTTCTTTCACTTCTGCGAACGAAGTCGCGAGCGGAACCACTATAGTTACAAATAAGAATGTACTCACCTTTATCCCAAAGAAAATGACCTGAAGATCAGGCGCCTTCAGGTACGGGGTCAACGGCCTCAGGAAGTATTTGATGATCTTGCTTAGTACGTCCACGTAGTTGCACTCAGTATCCACCAGCTCTCTGATCACGTAGTCCCTCTTCTCCAGACTATGTGAGGACGTGGCGAGCTAAACAGTAAGATATGTTATAGCTTTGCTCGCTCACACCGCGGACAGTTACTAAAAGATCGACCACACCGAAGCTTGACGTATACGCTGTGTGACGCGTCGTTAGCGACACGGCGACACATTTGGTTGCGTAAACGCGCCATCAGCGTATTTTGAGCGGCGGTCTGGATGACCACTAAGCCGAATTTTTGATTAGATGTAAGTAATCTGACAGTAATTGATGTAATAAATATTTTGGTATTTAGGCATTATTTCAATGGGTATACGAATTATAACTGAATAAAGGTAACATATTTCAGCGAATATTTCATTTCATAGACATGGGTAAGACTTTACTGAAACAATTTTTCTCTGAAACCAATCTTTGGGACTGATATAAAACAGACCTAACCTAATTTATGCTAAATGACAAAGTTTTAATATCAAAAGAATTTTACGGTTTCAGAAATTAATGTTGTCAATTAAATAAAAATTCGATTATACGAAACCTTTGTCGACCAAACTGCAGTCACCCATTAGAGTGTTAATATATAACGAAACTTATAATATACTTACGTGACGATGTGATTAATTGATTACTGAGTTATGCTTTGAATAATATTTAAAACATAACGCAATAATCACATTGGATATACGGCCGTAACTGTTAAGAAACTGTCAAATTGCTCCATCTCATTGAAAATTCGACTTTGAAGCTTTGAGCATGCAGTTGTTAAAGTGTCGGTTCGCTCGCTCGTTTCGGACATATTTATAGAAGCTTTTAGTTATACATGTAAATACTTACAAGAAGTTTCATCGCTAAAACATTGAAGCCAAAAATTCGACCAAATAATATGAGTAGTGAGAATAATTAGATGGATTACTTTATTCATTATTGAAAATTACATTGTTCATTCAAATGAATTCACAAATAGACTTTAGATTTATCGAGGCACATAAACGAAACATTTTACTTCTAATTAATAAAACATGCAAAGCTGGAGTGCAGCACTCATGCAAATAGGAAAATCAAAGCAAATACTAATAATTTAAAACAAAGTGTGTTTTATTGAAGCTGTTCCTCCATTTTACTATCAGTAATTGTGGAGTTTCAGGCAAAAGTTACTTGCTTAACAGTAGTCTATTATAATTACAGTCAACACTTGATTTCACGAACTATACAACGGACAAAAATGTTAACAACGAAAATTGTAATAGCAATTTGAACAAAGGTGCATCGGGGTAATTTTGAACGTGGAGCAATTCCGAAAAAAGAATTTCTCGTAATCCACACGCTAACGCTGTACTGGACACGCCAATAGCGCTTCGACCAATTATACGCCTCAAAAAACTTGCAAGATTTAGTAGGAATTCCTAATTTTCAGAATTATCCCACGTTCGAAATCACCTCAATGCACCTTACATCCTTTCGAAATTAAACTTCTTGTATATTTAATTAAAAACGGATCACTCACGTTGTACAAAAGATGAGACCGGGAATGCCGAATGCTCCCGAAACATGTCGAGTGGAGGTCTCGCGTTTTGTAGAACGTGCGTGATCCATTTTTAATTCAATATGTTTGAGTCTCCCGGTGCTTTTCTAAGTAAACTTCTTGTGTTCACTGTAGGACCTTGTTGACAGCTAGGTACCTTTTGCCTAAAAGTCACATTTTTGCATAAAACTACATACAGGTTCCCCTTGTTTGGGCATAGTTTTATCAGTCCGAATGTATTGACCGAAAAAAATTTTCTTCACGCATGACGACTTTTCCGAACACGATAGGTATAATAAAAACCTCCCTAACCAAACTCCAAGTCTTCGTCTAAGAATGTAAAGCAGCTAACACCTCTGAAATTTACAAACAATATTCAATCTTAATTTGAAATAATTGAGTTTATTTTAGAAGAGAAATCATAATATAAAGGAGCAGTATTACACTCTTAGACAACGAAGTGACTTAAGTATTTTTTTAATGAAGCGTTCGCCGTTTAAGAGCGTATTTTTAATTATTGTGTTATATTCCGTTACGTCGAACGAAAATGTATTGATTTGACACTAGCTTTCCGTTTCGTAACGGCACACAACTGCTAAAAACATGTATTTTTTTTAAAAAGCTCTTATGCTGTGGTAATATTATGCGCACTAAAAATTCGGACTAATAACATTATGGCAAATACTGGGATCCCTTGTATACACAATAAGCGGACCCGATCTATCGATACGGTTTCAAATATCGATTATCCCCGTTCGCGGAACCGATTAGAAGTGTGGATTCATGAGAACGAGATGCTTCGATGGCTGTTGGCGGAACTCTTGAGTCTCGGTACACACGGCAATGTAGATAGTTGTAATATAATTCATGGAACATAAGACTCGCCGTCTATTGAAGCGGATCGGACCGGGCCGAAATTAACCAATAGGACGTTTATAGTTAGAAAGACCTATTACATAGAAAAACCGGATAAGCGCGAGTCGGACTCGCCCACCTAGGGTTCCGTACAATTACTTAAATTTAAAAATATAGTCTTCAAGTAAAGACTATTGGTCGGTTCTAGTCGACCGTGTGTCGCGGCAACTCTTACTTAATTACGGGCTTGGTGGATACACAACTCGGCCGTGAAGTATTTGACAATTTGTGCAGACGCGTACGCCGACGCTCCGAGACACGACGCCCAGTCGACGGGGATTCATTGGCAGCCTATACAGGGCGTCCCACGACTTTGCCACATGGAGGGAAAGTACCTTAAATACTGTAGAATGTGGATGGAAAAATTTACCGAAAGAAGACTTAAATATTCTATTTTAAAAACAATACGAACTGCAGTCAAAGAATTTTATATATAATCGCCTGTCTGAACCCACTAAATTTAAAAAAGACAAACTTGTTTTACTGTACCGAAATAAAAGTAAGACCCATACAATTTCAAATTTAATTTTTTCAACAAACTTTCATCCCCCGTTTCAATTATTTATTTAGGTATTAAATTTTAGAATAATCCATTCTTAATAAATAAATAAATAAATAAATAATATTAGGGGACAATCTTACACAAATCGAACTAGCCCCATAGTAAGCTCAATAAGGCTTGTGTTATGGATACTAGACGACGATATATTTAATAGATACATACATACAAATACTTAAATACATAGAAAACATCCATGACTCAGGAACAAATATTCGTGCTCATCACACAAATAAATGCCCTTACCGGGATTCGAACCCAGGACCTCTTGCTTCATAGGCAGGGTCACTACCAACTAAGCTAAAGAGGTCGTCGGATAATGTACCTTTACATCCTCTAAAGAACATAAATACCACTGTTTAATAATCCCAAATAACATCCGCCCGCATTGACTGGACTATATATGCGGTATTCGACTGTTTTTACGACGTTTCCGACTCAACAAAATTCGTATTAATAATGTTTCCACTAACTTTACTGAGCGGGAAATAGTTCGTATGGTAAAGTTGTTTGTAGAATGTTTCGACAGTGAATTGGAAAGTGAGTATGTTATGTTAAAATGTTATACATTTTAATTGTAAGGGCTGTGCTTTTAATTTATGTTTATTAAAAACAATGGAATAACCAATTGATTTCCATTATACTTAAATTGATGATGTTTGAAACCACAGAAATATATCGAGGTATAACGAAAAAGTGTATGTACCTCGCGTGCTAAAAAGAAGTGGCAACGACTTCCTTTGCACGCCGTTAACTTGAGTTCCCGTCAATATTATTATCAGATTTAAAAATCTGATACTAATGATATAATTAATTGTTCAAAAACCACAAAATGAAATGGAAAATTTATGTTTTCCATCACTAAATTAAACTTTTGGCGTCAAACGCCATGCGAAAACCGTTATACGCTGTGTTTCCATACAAATCGAGGAGCTATTTCCTTCTATCTCGATGTATTTGATTTGTGTTTGAGACGCTCTACGATTTATACTATTTACTCAATGATTGCAGTAGAGCTAGTGCAAATGGCAGCGACTTCATTTGCCGCGCGACAGAGCAATGCCCTGTCACTGTCACACTATATTTAATGGAAAGAGAGAGGTAGTAGTATATGTCGCGCGACAAAGAGTCGCGCGTCACAGTCGTGCTAGGGGTTCCATTATTTGGTATACGTTTTATTTGTCCGAATGAATTAGCCCGAATTTTATTTCGCATAATTTTTCTCTAGCTGTAACGGAAAATATTTTTCAAAATCTTTTACATCAGCCATTTAGAACATATTAGGTTAGGTTTCTTTTATAATTATTCTGATAAGTCAATATTATCTGTAAAATAACAATTATGCGTAAATAGTATTCGGGCGAATAGAACATTCTGACAAATAAAATTATGCCAAAACAAGGTGAACCTCGTGCTAGAGGCAAAGACGAGTCTTCATGTTTTTTAGTCGCTGCCGTTCCACTCAGGGTGGGCCGGCTAGCGACCTGATTCGACCCCAGGGAACGCCACGGCCGACCAAAAGTATCGCTATGCCCAATAAGGGTCGCGAGTTAGTCAGTATTCGAAAAAAAAAATGGCTACCGTTGACTTCAGAAGTGAGGTTTACTAGCATCAGATAGAAATATATTGTATAAAAAATCACTATAAATTGCCAACATTGAACCTGAAATCGCGCATTCTGCTCTCCACAACACGCCAAATAATTATTTATAATATCCCCCGCACCGTTTACAAATTCAGACCCTACTATAATATACAATAAGTTGGTTGATATTCAGTCACTCTTGATTGAAAACATTTTAAATTTTTAACGCTTCTTAATAAAGTTATAATTGCCACAAAGTTTGCGGTGAGTGTGTGTTATTTCGTCCGCGTAGTTTATGTAAATTCCCACCGCCAATTCCAATGCCTGGTCGTGAACTAGCCGGCACAAAACAGCGTAATCACGCATGTTAACCAAAGGCAAATATTCGGCTTTTCATGCACAAATCCGATCGCTACCTGAACAGGGTAGTGAGCGAACGATTTTTAATCGAATTTCAATTTTACTACCTCGCAATAAGGCCGAAAATGAATGAAATGTAGAAGACGCCTGTACTCAATTAATGTTGGTTTAAGCATTCATAGTTGTCAAAGTGTTGAAATCCTTTTGCGAGCCTGAAAGCTCGGCAGGCGGTCGGAACAAAGAGGATGATATTGCATGCCTGTTGCATTGCCATGATATTCGGCATATTGCGCTACAAAGGCACCAAAGGCCGAGGCCTGAAATTTTGAAATGAATTCAATTGAGAATGACGAAAGTACGAGTATTGATGATATCAACTATCCGAATGAAGTATACGCTGTGTATGAGTATTAAACGGTCGGGGTGCTTGTAGTGGAATACACGAGCAAGAAACGAAATAGATTTTTTTTAAATCTTTAAAAGCGCTGGTACCGTCTAACTCGGAAGTTAAGTAGCGGGGAAACTTAGTACTTAATAAAAATTCCTTCGGTGCGCCGTTAGTACTTAGAAAAGTAACCGCATGGGGAATAACGTCGCAACAAAAATATTACTAAGGTAAAAGTTCAACTACTGTGCAAAAATATTGTTAACTTTGGGAAAAATGTTTATTTTTCTTAATCAGCACGACTAGCACAGGATTGCCGCGACATATCTCTTCTCATGTAGCGCCCGAGTACAGTCAATACCCTGGCGCACACTAGTAGGCAAAAGGAGAAGCAAGTGGTGCTCCTTTTGGTGCCCGCATCGGCCATAACCATAACACTTGAATTAGTTTTAGGTTCTATATCCCATGTTGCTTTTTCACCTTCGTATTGTAATTATGCACTCTTTCACCACGCAACTATAGACGTCTTTACGACTATCGATTAACAAACGCACGCTGTTGTATCTATTTTAGGTTTTCAACCCCCAAGACACTGAAGCGTGGGATGAAAACTGTATGAAAAAGTCAGAAATTGACGCGAAGTCACGGGACAGCATCTAGTTTACTATAAATTAGCTTAGCTCTCTTAAAGACTTAACTAAAAGCTAATTTATTCACTACTAACGAGTTGCGAAGAAAAACTTGGTTCATTACAAGTTTTTCAGGTCACCTCCGAGGTGAATTATGCCGTGGGCTGTTTATACCGATGAAATGCAAGTGCAAGAAAATACTTTAGTTTGCGTGGTGATACGAGTATTATACGCGAGTATTGATAAGTGGCTCAACGTATGATGCACGCGACCGTTCATTGGGTGTAGCACTACCCAAGTAACAGAAGCTTTAAAGAGCTTATATTATATACCCTTTATAAAGCTTAAATTAGTGCTACAGTTGCTTTATAAGTTTTTATTCAGCTTGCGTGCGACCTGAGTAGTTGGTCACGAACGGATATCTTTGTCGATATCTTGATCTTGATATTACAGTGGTTATGGTCGTCATTTTAAGTGTTGGAGACAGGCTTTACGACGCGTCGCCATTCCTCGAAGTGCTCGTAGCTCTGAAGATGTGCAGTTCGTAAGAGCTCACTCGTCACTCCAACTTTGACAAACTATAAGTACCTGCATGACTACCAATAACCAATAATAAAACCGTTACTGCTAGTACATGGGGCAAATGTTAGGGATGTATTGGCGTAGTATTTCGAAATCACAGTACAGGTTCGTTATAATACGGATATTGGGGACAGTACAATAATGTAGGTCACCCACAATAGGCTAAGATAACGTCCAGATAGTGTTCGATTGAGTGACATCTTCTATGAGAGCCACAATTCTAATAATGGACCACAGGACCAGGACCACAGGAGTTGAAACTGCCGTTATAGATACTTTATACGCGTAAGTAGAAAGACACTTGCTATACATATGTTCAATCAATGTATCTCCTAGCACAAGTATTCTTATACTTACAAGGAGAGACCGGCCACGATACTGTGTAAATATTTAGTAAGATACCAAATAAACATTTTGATTTTGATTTGAATCAAATAATCTTAGTGGTGCACTATGAAAGGATTTTTCGTAATTCATCCCTTGAACGTTTGAAAGGAGGGATGAAAATTGCATGAAAAAGTGGGAAATTCATCTAGGACGATGTTATCGGTAACTGCAATTCTTAAGTGACAGCACCAGCGCACCCCTCGCGGTTCCTTTGTTACGGCTGGGCGTTTTAAAAATAATGTTTTTTTTTTTCGTAGAATACGAGTACACTTTTTGGGTTTTTCTTGCTCTGAATTCCTTGTTCAATCGAACACACTGTTAACTGTACATTTGTAAACGGATATTAACAGTGGTTTTGTTTGTACTTTCAAACCTCAAACAAATTATGTCCCAAAATTTCCATTCCAGATCGTCACGTTTTTGTATTTAAGATTTTTTTATTTCTATGGACGTGGCGCAATGGAATCCTAGATCCCCATACAACATTTTGGGTCAACATTTTTGTGTAGGTATTAGGTTCCAAAGTACAAACGGTTTTGAGTAATAAAAACCCAAAAAGTCTGCATATATTCTAAGAAAAAAACAACATGTAATTTTTTTTTAAAACGCTCGACTTCTAGGAGACACTAGTGTACAAATTCGGCTTGTCCAAAATAGACCGCTTGATTGCCTTGAATAGTTAATGTTGAATTCCGCTGAAAAGTGTCAAAGCCATGTGACCTTTCCGATTTCAGCAATGGCCTCTGCTATTCCGGGTTTGTTATGAGCGAATTATTTCTAGCACACATGGGCCATACTAATTTTGTATGTACTTAGCATTGTGTGTATGTAGAGTTTGCGTATATCCTGCGGACTTCACAAAGTTAAGGACTACACGAATTAATCACGGTTTAAGTCATGTTTAAGTTATATTATAACTTTACAACAACTGTTTTATAATTGTGAATTTAATTCTTGTCATAACCGGTTACGCAATGATAAATCCGGTTTATCATTGTAATTTCTGGTTGTAACCGGTTCCAATCTGGTTTCGAAGTCCGTGGTCATGAAGGTGAGAACTGAGAACAAACGCTTTAAAAAAAACATTCATAGAATCCATACATCTCATCTGTCCGTGTAACGTAATTGCATGGTAGTTATTTGACTCCCGAGCCGAAGGCAAGGCCGATAAATATGCGATCTGAGGCTTTCTTTATTACCGCCTCTGGTAAGTACAACATTTTACATCTCCCCTAGGCCATGAAGTGGGATTTTCCGCACGCGTAGCGGGCGGTTATTGCCACTTTATGGCCAGGTGTGACGTAAAAGTAATTTATTTGTATTCTATTTCTCAAATAAACATATTTAATAAAAACAAGCATTAATCTTATTTTATTACACTAAGGGAACATGCGGACATGCGATAAAATTAGTAAATTCTCGAAGCAATTCAAGCAGACCGAAAAAAAACACAGGCTAAAGAACCGATGGACGCTGCAAATTTGCTTTACATTTAGCACGTATATACACAAAATCCTTGGCGGTCGTATAAACTACACATTTATTATCCTTTAATATATGCTCGGACACTAACTGAATTGTGACGTGCGCTTTTTTGTCGGGCGAAAAATTCGAGCTATCACTGAAAAGGATAGGTTCGCCTTTATACATTTATCTTTCTTTTGCAACCCTGTACTGTACTTTGTCATATTTTGTGCAATAAAGTATTTACATACATACATACACTTTCCATGCAATATGGTGCGAAAGTGACAGGTCATGCGACAAGTCGAGTCGCGGCTGGTTAAGCTCGGCTGCTAGATTAGTTGAAGATATTGCGAGAAATAGCTGTTCATGTATTTAGAACAAACAATTGGCCGACGAAAACGTTTAGAAGGCGAGAGCAGACGGGTGGGACGCATCGCCGTACTTAATTAACGTATAGTATGTTTCTCGTCTGTTGTGGTTTAATGGTTAGTAAGTAAGTAGTCCATCGGTTATCGAGCCAGTGCAAACCATACGTTGAAAGTCGGCGCGGGCGCGGACGCGGCCATGTTGTCCCTCGCGTTCTTGACCGCGCACAGGTCATGGTAGATCTCCTCGTCGTGAATGCGGGCGCAGTAGCTCGCGTACTCACCGACGTCGCCGGCCGGGGTGGGAGTCACGCTGCGCATGCGATTCGTGCTCAACGATGCTGACCGTTTCAGTACCATGCAGTGCGGCGGTTTAAATGTAGAAGGGACCCAGTGGTGTGCAATCCATAAAGACAGAAAGACACTGCCTACCCTTTAATTTCTACCCTAATAAGAGTAGGATGATAGAAATGAATAGAGTAGGTAGCGTGTTAAGTAATCGCGTACCCTACTAATTTCTACCCTCCTACCCTTAGTAGGGAAGTAATTAGAGGCTAGATAGTGTCTTTTTGTCTTTATGGAGTGCTCGCTACTGAAAGACACCGCCTAACGACGGCTTTCCCTGTGCCTCTTTCTTGATTACATTAATTTTGTATCCAATAATAGGTAAAAATAAAAACAAAGCGGTAGGTTTCGTCTACCTACACTCATGGACAATGAATTCTGGACATTTTCTTTATAATTGTTCATAGAAAATGACCCGAATTCATTGTCCGTGAGTGTACTTTCGAAAGGGTGGGTGAACAGTCACCTTCTCATACAACATAAACATAGATTAAAATTTTAAACCTGATTTACGGTATTCCGATTAGAAAAAAAGTTGCTAACGATATCTTGCCGTTTTAAATAAATAATAAATAAATAAATATTAGGGGACAATCTTACACAAATCGAACTAGCCCCATAGTAAGCTCAATAAGGCTTGTGTTATGGATACTAGACGACGATATATTTAATAGATACATACATACAAATACTTAAATACATAGAAAACATCCATGACTCAGGAACAAATATTCGTGCTCATCACACAAATAAATGCCCTTACCGGGATTCGAACCCAGGACCTCTTACTTCATAGGCAGGGTCACTACCAACTAAGCTAAAGCGGTCGTTTTATTTATGTTTTCTTCTAAACAACATACATATATTGTATATAATTGTCAAATGAACATATGAACAAAATCAATATAGTTTTGCCAGGACACGAGCTGGCAACCCCACTGGGTTGTGTTTATTTTTACCTGATATTGTAAACAAACTTGGCTTCAATCTTGGTTTCAGAGAAGGTCGTTGTTAGGCCGTATCTTAGACTAATAGCCACTAAGTATGCCACTGCTCAAATTTATGCTCCATTTTGGGCGACCATAGACAAAGCGTCTTAAAGTTAGAACCTGATTCAAATTTGCCATATCTAGCCGGGTAGTACTCACTAGTTGAAACTGTAACCGTTACACCTTACTGTAACCAAAAACGTGCACCGGTTACACTTAAAGTTCTCTAGTGCGTCTAAGTACGTTAGTTTTGACGACTTGGATTTTTTAAAAATTTGAAAAGTGGCATATGACTCTAATGCATGGTACTAAAATGATCAGGTGGTTGGTCACTAACGGTACAAAGCCTGTTACTTTCATGTGATCGATTCTAAAATAAAAGTAGCAATACTTCAGTCATATTTTTTGACTTGCTTGCATAAAATGGGGTGTCGACGTACAAAACTTCAATTCGACACCGCTTGAAAGTGACGTAATGTAATGATGAAAGACTTATCTACACGTTTTAACATTACGACAAGCACCTTATGTGTTTGCCAAAATGCGGACAAATTTAAAGAGCAAATTAAAAAAGGTTACTTTTCACGTGTACTTTCAAAATCAACGTCAGGAAAGTCACAGGCGGCTAAAAGCAGAGTATAAAGGATAGACAGGTACACGCAAGTTGCATTAATTCCGGACCATTATGGAAGTTGGTACAGCAACACAATTATATTTTGAACTTAAATTACGCTGTATTACGATTTCGTGTTTAACACGCGTAAGTACTACCGCTTCAGAAAGTACGGAGAAGTGACGTAAGTCACGTAAGAGATCAGTTTAATGTGGACCCACAATGCAGTCTCGGTCATGTGTCATGTCCGATTGATAAATCAGTGTTTTTTAATGTTTCATTAATTAGACCTAAGAGACTCTTCACACTCTTCTCAAGTGTGACAAGACTAAAATTCAATGCAATCAATTTTACCATAGCTAAAGACACGCTGTAGCTTCTTTGAGTTGTTATTGACAATCAATTCACATTTTAGCCAATTTGTATGTAATATACATCATATCCTAGTTATATAATTAGAGGTTAAACATACAAAGCTAAAGAATTCACTTCAAAGGCGGTTTTTCTTTACAACCATCACTCTTTGTACTCTGCTATGAGTGATGTCGCAAACGACAGGAGTGCCAAGGGATGGGATTATAGGGAAGAGGTATTGTTCGATAAGACATATAAACGACGTTAAAGTATTAGAAACGTAACTGGGGACGGGATAAGATACAGATACAAGATCCTTGGTACAAGTGTGAATTTCCAATAATTACATTACACAACTAGGGTGGTAAAACAAAGGCCGAGATCGCAGATGTTTTCGGCCCGAACTCCAAGCGAGGGACGTAAATATGCGATCGAGGGCTTTCTTTATTACCTCCCGTGTTCTGTACATAATTTTAAAACCCACTTCATGCCCAGGTGTGGCATAAACATGTTTACTGATGTTTTTGCCCGTATAAATATGTAAGATATCGTATACTACAAACGACAACAACAACCTCTCCGTTGTAGTCAGCAGCGAGTTTGTAAGTAGCCGTTTGTAGTATAATATCTGTATCTGTACTGTTCGAGATGTTTTAGTGTGGGTGTAGATTGAGTGAGCACCCTTCTGAAATAAAAAAAAAACATCCTGTTCATTTAGTAAAAGTTCTAAAACAATTGTAAAACTAAATCTCTGTATTTGTAAAAAATAAATCAAAAGATATAACCTTTAACGTGTGCTCACTCAGTTCTCACAAACTACCAACGAAATCAGGGAATGTATTCATTTAACATATAATATTTATATACGAATCTTTAATAAAAACCTGTGCTAACTTACCTTTATAATTTGTAGATCACCTAGTAACGTATTTAAGATTTTACAAATAATTTCTTATGCTCACTCAATCCGCACACTTTCGAAAACCCGATTTCTGATGAAAAAACTGAAGATTTAAACTGCTATATATGTGTATAGTTTAGTAAAGCTAATCTGGGAATTTGTAAAATACAAAACGAATCACTAACGTGGCAGGTTTTTGGATAATAAATGTTTGTGAATGCTCACTCAGTCCACACGTTTCAAGTAAGTTAAAAATGTAAATATCTCAATATTTGTAGTATTACATAAACTATAAATTACTTCAACTTTTAGTAAAAATTTTTACTAAATATCCACCATCTAATATTTTATATTCGTTGTCTGTTTTTAAAGATATTCAATTGCAATTTTTCTAATGTAAGTAGATCGATTAGATTGACCACACTTCATTATATTATGGTCATATCCATGAATTATTTTTTTTTATTTCAGAAGGGTGCTCACTCAATCCACACGCACACGATGTTTTATGATAGGCGCGCTTGCCCCGTGGGCGCACTTGCCCCGACTGACATTATATACTCATCATACGGGAATGTAAAGTCACTTGCCACTACTCTTAATTTAGTCGTACAATGCAAATAGGGCGTATTTCGAGCACACGACTGATAACGAATTATGATTACACGACGAAATGTTAAGAACAGTGGCGAGTGGCTCAACGTTTCAGTGTGGTGACCGTACTTTCGACTTATTACCTCGAAGTTAATGTTTCAAACTGGCGTTTATATTACTTTCTTTTAATAACTACTTACCTACTAGTATTACAATTGATTAGACCGTTTTCCCCACGGATGATTGATGACCATTACTTGGAAATTATAAGGGTTGAGACGGGAGGGTATTGTCAACGACGATCGAAGCTACATTATCGCACAGTAGGCTAATTCAGGTCTCCAAACATAATTAGCAAAGGGCCACATTGCGCCTTTGGAAATCCCGCGCGGGCCACACGTCATGGTCGACCACGGAGGTAAGTAATCTTTTTTTCTCGGCCACTGGCATCCTTGGGGTATTTCATAGGAGAGCAAGCTCTCGCGGGCCGGATCATGGATCATGAGTTCGTCCGCGGGCCGTAGTTTAGTGACCCCTGGGCAAATTCACAACTTCGACGGCTACCTCGTTCCCAATATTATTTGACCTGAGCGCGCGATAGATTCAAGGTCGAGGCGCAGGGCTGCCATCCGCCTGTTTTTCCGCATCCGAACGCACTGCAATATACACGTTTACGATATATTTCATATAAGCGAGCGACCGTGGTGACGGTCCGACCCTGACTGGCGCATTGCTACGCATATCTAAAAGTTGGTTGGTAGGTTGGTTTGTAGTGCGTTCGTACTTCGTACACGGCGCGCACACCGGCCATTCTCACGAAATATGTCTGTGGTCACCTAATTACCGCGACGCTGTGTTCATACTAAATGTATGGAGACGCGGTAATTAGACGCAGTCATACTTCGTGAGAATGGCCGACACGCACATATAAGCGGCGCGATTTGTCGAAAGAAATACTTTTATTATACTGTGACTGTACTCACTTCGTACAAAACCGACATTATGCTGAGGCGGGACTGTTTTGTGGTAGCGAGCTTTCTTTGTGTTTTCCTTTTTCAATCTTACTGTATTCCTTTGTGTCATATATTGTGTATAGGTACATGTATTTTCTATCTTTCGATATAGAAAAGAGAAGGATTTTCTATCTTCATCCACACAAACAGTTTTCTTGGATAGTTAAAATAGATTATACCGTATTTACTCGTAGTGGCGGATTTGTTTACTTCTCGTATAGCTCACTTCGACCGCTCCTATTAATATTTTTACACATACCTACTCAGGATGTTTTAACCCATTCATTGCCGAAGACGCGAATTCGCGTCATCGCTTATAAGGCGGCGGCACCGCGGGGAGTGTAGAGATTTGGAGCGTCGGCAATGAATGGGTTAAAAACAGTTTATCTAACTAAGTATACTCGTACGTATTATAATCTGATTAAAGAACGGATAGAATAGGGCTGAATTCGGTCTACATCTATTACCAAGTTACTGCAATAACAAATTAGTAACTTACAATAATTATACAGGGTGGGAGGGACTATACCGACATACTTTAGCCATGAATTCCTGGTGGTGTGACGAGTAAAAAAATTTATGTGATGTATAGTCGAAAAACGCTTACTTTCAGAGATATTCATTATTTTTTAAATGAAAACTCCCAAGTGTGTAACAAGCCCTAATAAATGTAACTAAGATAGTTTTACTAATTTTTTAAAATCCTTTAACTAGACAGCAATTAACATTCGCAGTATTTGATGGTAAGCGACTACGAGGCCAAAAAATTGACCTTTCGTTTCCATTTTAGCTTTTTTTTTCTTTTTGATAACTTTTCCTCCAGTAAGGATATGTTTATAACGAGGGGCTGAATTTACTGATTTATTTTGTTCCATAAGACTATTAATGTAAAATGACAATATTCGACCCATGTTGATATAACATTATTTACTCTTCACACCGCCAGGAATTCATGGCTAAAGTATGTCGGTATAGTCCCTCCCACCCTGTATATGAGCGTCCTCAGTGAGAGCATTCGCGCGTGTGTAATGAGCAGTGTTCGGATTAGGTAGTGCCATTTCGGGTGAATGACCTTAAACATTGAACATAACATGGATAAGACTTGGAATTCCGGGACTCGAAAATTTTCACAGTAAATATTATTGACATAATATTAACTGTGCAAAATTTAAAGAAGACGCAAAAATAAACTTTAAACTTTTCATATGAAATCCCGGGGTCAAAAGGTACATCCATATTAAGCTTACGCACCGAAGTTCCGCGAAATGGCTCTACCTAATCCGACCACTGGTAATGAGCATTTGGCGTCGAATATTCGAGTGGTGTAGACGTTGAGCCGAGCGTTTGGTCAAAGTATAAAGACAACCAAGTAGTTCGTTTTCGCCGTTTAGGAGCGCGCGACACAGCGTGCCTAAGGCACAGGGCTGCCGCTCGTCGGTTCTGTAAAATACCTACTTACTACGAACGTAACTTTTATTAGGTTGACCTCGATCGAACGAACAATCGTTCGAGGTCAACCTAGTAAAAGTTACTTATTTCAATATGAAAGTATCTGATCGCACACATCTGATGTTAATGTTATTCAGTATAATAGTTTAAATAAATTAGTATTGGTATGTGTACATGTAAGTAACGCAAGGATATTTCGGCTTGTTTCATAAAACCACTCTCGTGTTTAAGGCATTTTATGTATCAATAGAATCAACTACTATTTCATTAGTACACTTTAAAAAATCTGTTAATTTTACTCATCTCTGTCAAAGAAAATAATTATCTACTCTATTTAATTGGTATAAGTAGTTTGATCACAAAACTATCAAACATTCTATAAACGACTTAAAATATAACATTTATATAGGTACTAATAAAATACACACCTTTCGGGATCCTTATGAATGCAGAAATATGACAATTCTGGATTTTGCGCATTATTCTTCAAACATCCGAACACACTGCAGTATATACGTCTTCTATACTTTGCTTCGACCTCAGATATTTTGAACGTTCGACCGCTTGCGTCGAGAGCTCAGTCCTGACTAAGCACGTGATAGCCACGTCACGGTCACCGTACCGTACCTACTATATACCCCTACATATACTTTATATATATAGCTATGTAAACAAAATGTATTAAGTTAAGACCTTTTGTTATTAAGGAATACAAGCCAGTTGGGCACTAGACCATCCCGCGAGAGGACGTTGTTTCCTTGACACCATTACCCTATATAAATATATTTATATAATATTAATAATTTACCCCTGCTATCATCAGAAGTGGGATAAAACAACCCCTATTATAAAATATAGTGAGATTCGATAGAACTGAACAAAAACAATAACAAATATGTTGACTGACAATTTGGATCTATTGTCTATGGATTTACTGTGAAATAGTGATGGGAAAGGTATAACATTAATTAATCAATCCATTTGACATTCATGAAATTATTATTAACTACAAGTAAGTGAGAGGAACTTAAAGTATATCGTACTATTATCAATCAGATACTTTTATCATTATTAAATATTTTGTAACAATGAAAAGCTAGGGCGGGGAACTATGTTTTACCACCCTAGTTGCGTAATGTACTATTCTTTTTATTTTTACCACACCGAATTTAGGGTTTGGAACTAAGACGCGACGCAATTTTCCATCGCTGATTATTTGGAAATATGGTAGAAGTATCGCAGGGGTCTTCCGAAACCAGCAAAATCGGAAGACCAGAATAATGCGAATAAACGTTTCTTTAATCTTTGTCACTTCTTGTCAGTTATGGTTATTTTTTAATTAAGGCCATAGATAGCTATGGCCTTATACCAGACGACGACGAAGCAGAAAGGAGGATTATAGCGCCATATGTAAAATCAAGGCCAAGTGCGGGTAGTTCGGAAAACACGCGCGGCTAGAAGATGTTGACACCCGCCTCGCTAGTCTTTTCAAAACCATGGACGTCACGGCTTGTCCGAAATGTCAAGATGATGGTCAAGAGTTGATGTGATGGATGAGTATGATTTCACCAGGCCATTGCTGCCCTTGGCTGCCCGCCTTTGTGCGAAACCTATGCAGCAGTTCTTCTTTATTGTCGTCGTGTTTCGACTTCCGGCGCCCCTATCACCTTGGCGCCTGTGTGCGCTGCACACTTCGCACACAGGGCCGGCGCAGCCCTGTACCAGGCTCACATAATTTGTCACTTCTTTTGGCGGTTGTAATCAGACGAGTAAAAACGCAAGGATCTTGTTTTAGCCTTTTTCGTAGTTGGGTTTTCCTATATACATTTATTGGATATGGCATTCATTGCCAAAATCTATAATTAAAAAATAATCTTTCCGAAATACTAATCGATATCAAAATGTCATTGTTAATAAAAAGTAATACGTTTTTAAAGAACGGACATTCCCATCACTACGAATCCAAAGACATTATAGATTTTTACATTTTAGATGAGTAAAAAAATTTGAGTAACATTTGACATATAGAAAAATGGAATTGACTAAGTTTGTTTTTACTGAGATATGAATAATTAATGGATATTTTAATTAAAAATGAATGAAAATACAAGGTTTATGTATATAAATTGTTGATAAGGCTATGTTCGTTCTTAAAAAGTGCGTGATTACGAAGTAATGAAGGTAAATCCGTTTGTTTACTTGTTTGTCCTTTTCTATTGAATCTCACTATAGACAGTAGTGTAAAAAAATAAAAGTGAAAAACAGACAATTTAAACAATATTAAGTTAGTGAATAAGATTTATTTTTAGTGCAAATAGACAGTAAACCGGACAAATAAAAGTGAATATAACTGAATTTATAAGTGAATATAACTGAAGTGAACAGTGAAAATGAGTGAAAGAAATAAAAAGGGACAAAAACGAAAAAATAATTCGGACCAATTTCGTGCGAGTGCTGAACCGGGAACAACACCGTCACAGACGTCACAGTTTGGTGGATCGACGAGTAAGGCAATTGCCTTGCCGACATTTGACCCGGACATCGGAGCCATCGAGGCCTCTGAATGGTGTGCGGAAGTACAAGCGTTGGCAGAGAGAAACGGATGGGATGATATCGAGACCATAGCGAGATGTGTACCGTTTTTGGTGGGACGGGCCCAAGATCTATACAAAGAATGGACCCCACTCATAAGGAACTGGCCTTCACTTAAAGAGGACTTAATTATCACTTTTCCTAAGTGCAGGGACTTACACCGAGATTTTAAAATCGCTGCTAACATGAGTAGTGACCAATATGCTACAGTTTCCATTTATGCTGCTAAAAAGCATCGTATTTTAAAACAGCTACGGCTCAAGTTCAATGAGAGCGAAATACTTGAACTGATTACCGGAGGAATTACTGACCCACATGCAAAATCAATTGCTAGTGGCGCTAACTCCGTTACTATGCTCTATGAAAAACTGGCCCGATACGTACCTATTTCTCTTTCAAACAAAATAAAAGGTAGCGAGAATTTTGAACACCCCTATAAACGATCAAAACACGAACTGAAGAGGTGCAATCGCTGCAATCGTCTTGGTCATCTGCACTGCAACGTGACTGCCGAACCAGGGAAGAAAATCTACCGAAAGATGGACAAGGGTCTGGATCGTCGGCTAATAAGACTCTGCAGTGCACCTTTTGCCGGAAGAAAGGCCACAGTGTCGAGAATTGCTGGACAAAACAAAGGGCACAACCAACCAAACGAGGCAAAGATGTGAACTATGCCACTAATGGGCAGGTATGTACAACAGCAGTTATTATTAATGGAAAACTATTACATGTCTTAATTGATAGCGGAGCGTCGTGTTCTCTAATGAAAGAGAGCCTTGCTAGATCTTTGGGATTTCATCGTCAAACATCATTTATTCACCTTTGCGGGCTGTCGAATAACTTTATAACGTCAACTGAGAAAATCACTGCGGTCGTCGATTTGGAAAATCTCGCATTGGAAATAGATTTTCACATTGTCCAAAACAACGACATACGTTATGACGCAATAATTGGCCGCGACGCTATAACATCAAGCGATATCATGTTCATAACCACCTACGAAGGAACCACGATAACAAGGCGGTCTCAGTCTCCTATGAAGTACGGACTTGTTTATAATTTGGAGGAGATGATAAATGTATGTGTAACGCAAGCTCCAAGCGAAGGGCAAAACAACTTCCGTGAGCTTTTAAATAAACACGCCGGACTCATTGCTTCGAAGAATAACATTCGACAAATAAAAACTGCTAAGATGCAAATACGCACAACGACAACAGAGCCTATTGTTTATAATCCTTATCGTATGTCAGCGTCAGAGCGTACTAGGGTACAGGAGATTGTTACGGAACTTTTAAACAATAATATCATAAGAGAGTCGATTTCACCCTACGCTTCGCCAGTTATTTTGGTAAAACCACCTACCTGAACTTGAATCGGATGTTGATGTCCGTCAGCTAAGAATTACGGCAGAACAACGTCTCAGAAACAATGCTCTTAAAACAAAACAGCGATTTGACAGAATGCGTAGAAATAATATTCAATTAAAAGAAGGCGACATTGTTTATGTTCAACAACAAAGAACACGGTTGAGCAAACTAGATCCACGGTATAATGGACCCTTTACAATCGAAAAATGTTTACCAAAAGACCGGTACAGAGTAAGAAATGTACAAAAGAAAACAAAACAAATTGTTCCTAAGGACAGAATACGGCTATGGAATAGAGATGTTTAAAAAAAAAGTAGATGGCCGTGTGATAGCCAAATAAAATCTATTACATTATTGTCGTATCTAATAATACGGTATTAAAATCAAATAAATTGGCTAAAAATCTATTACATTGTCGTCGTATCTAATAATACGGTAATTACGGTATTAAAATCAAATTGGCGTAAGCAACTCCTAATAGAGTGTGCATGAATCGCCAGCACTAAAATATTTATATATATTGGCGTAAGCAACTCCTAATAGAGTGTGCATGGATCGCTAGCAAAACAAAAAAATATAATTCGGTGTAAGCAACTCTTAATAGAGTGTGCATGGATCACCAGAAAAATAAAAAAAAAATATAAATAAAAAAAAGTTTATTAAAAAATGGCGTTAGCTACTCTTTACTAGAGTGAGCATGGCATGGATCGCCCCAATAATTAAAAATAATAATTGCGTAAGCAGCTCTATATGGAGTGTGCATGAATCGCATATAAGTCACTCGTAAGGGTGGCATCATGAATGAGTTTAGCTTAAATGACTTTTCTAATTCCAGGTACCTACAGTGAGACAAAGCTTCGAGAGCGAAGCTTGGGCAGGAAGGCCGTGATAGCCACGTCACGGTCACCGTACCTACTATATACCCCTACATATACTTTATATATATAGCTATGTAAACAAAATGTATTAAGTTAAGACCTTTTGTTATTAAGGAATACAAGCCAGTTGGGCACTAGACCATCCCGCGAGAGGACGTTGTTTCCTTGACACCATTACCCTATATAAATATATTTATATAATATTAATAATTTACCCCTGCTATCACACGCGCCGATGCTTGTCTGTGGTGCGTCCGTACACGGCGCGCACACATGCGCGCTCCCGATGTACCTTTTATCGGAACAAAAACTACCGTCTACCGTGGTTTGGTTGGTTGGTGCGATTGCTCGATTAGAAAAGCTCGCGAAAGAATGCTCTCAGTGGGGACGCTCCTTATGAACAAGCAGCCCGATTAAAATCTGAACAATACAGTCGGTAATAACGTCAGCATCCATTAACTTTTCGATTTCTTGTAACATTTTAAGCGCAGCATTTCCAAAATAAACGACAACGCTAAGTCCTCTCCACTCCGAGGAAAGCAAACAGAGCGCCTGCTTATTAAAATTTTACTGTTTTCACGATTTCCCACGCAAAGGAGAAATTTAATATTACGTACGAGAAAATATCTGTTCTAAATAAATCTGGGCGCAAATCCCTTTTGTAAAGACAGCAATAAACGGGCTTTGCGGATCGTGCTGGCGCGTACTATTTTATAATATCCAGTCCGTTCCTTAGTTTTTCGAGCTAGTATATTCCGTGCAAGGATAAGAAGCCTTTCTTTATGCAACAATACAGTGCAGTAGGGTGATTCGCAATTTAACTGTCAACCTCGTTCCTAGCAGAATTTGAACCGTGAATAGGCTTGTTACCTGGGTTAAGAAAAACATAATTCATATTATTAATTGTTTTTTGTTTATTTCACAAAAGAAAAAATACTTTTTCAATATTTTTTTGATAATCTAACAAAATCAGGACACATACACAAGCCTATTAGTAGGTAATAAAATAACAGTTCGTATTAAAACCAAAATACGCCGGTCCGCTCGTCGCTTCAACTTTGGCGGACTATAGCAGCATGATCTCCGATAACGAACTGTTATTATTAGTCCTCGGGAAATTAAATTAGGGGCGAGGTTGACGACTAGGTTGTGAACTCTACAAGAGCGAGCGTAGGCGCAAAGGCTGGAGCCGATGGAAGAGTAGCTTTTTCGAAGATTAAGGGTAGGTTGAGACCTGTCGGCTGTAGTTTACGTAGCGTTATAGTATTTTATGCAACAGTTGTATAAGAAGGTTCAAAAAATGCGAATTGCGTGAGTTGCGATACGAGCCGCGAATGCGGCGAGTATCGCAAATAGAGACGCAATGAGCGTTTTTTGACTTAATTATACAACGTTGCATACAATACTTTTTCTACGACTAGGTTAAAATATAAAATACATGGACGTCACGCGTGTCTCGTCCGGTCTCTCCGAGTGTGTACAGCCGGCATGACAGTTGTGTCTATGGTAAACTTTTTTTTGATATGGCTGGTGACACGATGTGACGATAATTAAAATACTTTTTTTTATGTTGGCATCAATTAATTTAATTCGGAAAGTTTTGTTTTTCTTATGAATCGTAGGAATTTAATTGTTTGTTAAGTTGGTAGTTGTGAATTTTTATCGTGAAGTTAGAATTGAGCGCTTAATCCTTGACCTAAGTTTAACCTAGATTTAGAAGTCTGTGCAAGCTAGCAATAACGTAAAGTGACTATAACGACACTAGTGCTGTTATGGGGAAAAGAGTATAGACTTCTCTGAACTCATATTATGTATGTTCTTATATTAGTGTTCGTGACCAAGTAAAAGACAGATAACAGTACAGGAGTAGAAAAAAGTATATACTAGGCCGGTTAAGATAGCGAGGTGTAGGATTCGTATAGTAATTTAGTTCATAATACGCACCTAAGTAGCACTCAAGCTGTATAAGACGTAATAAAGCCAATGTACCTCCATTTTAAGCAATATAACGCCAGTCGGGGCAAGTGCGCCGACGGGGTAAGCGTGCCTACAATAAAAAATATCGAAAAGTACACACACTGATCTTAATGTTTGTATAAGTAAAAAAAGTTATATGATGTATAGTCGAAAAACGGTTACTTTCCGAGATATTCATTATTATTTAAATAAAAACTCCCAAGTGTGTAGCAAGCCCTTAGGTATAAATGTGACTAAGATACTTATACTATTTTTTTTAAATCTTTTAACTAAACAGCAATTAACCATTTAGCAATTAACAATTCGGGTATACCGCGATAGCGGCAACTTCGTCAGAGCGTTAATTAATGTCCTAAAATTAGTAATTATATTAATTTGTGTGAATTCTGTTATAAAACCAGTGCTACACTAGTGTTCAAACTATATTAAATAAATTGAGTCTTTAAAATCAACTAAAGAGTGATAATTACGGTGTGTTAAGTTCGGGTCAACGGTCGCCCTAGTGCAGAAAGTGTCAATCAGCTGAGTGCTTGGCTACGACTTATAAAAACATCACCGCTCTAAATGCAAATGTAACTTTTCTTCTTTTTGCCCAAAAATAAGCCATTGAAAAAAAAGAATGAAGTGAAGGCTGCGTCAACGTTATTGAAGGGGAACAATTTTTGAAATGTAACACTTGCAGATCTACGTTCTGCTATGAATGTCTTAATATTACATTATACGAAGCGTCAAGTTTGGACAACATTCAATTAGGAGCACTAAAATGCCCATCCTGTGCCAATGTAACAAGGAGAAGAGTGAATGAAAACACTCCTGCCACACCAGCTGCCCGCAATTCTCTTCACATGTCAGAATCAATGAACGCCTCAGCACCTATAAACATATCGGAATCCATGAACATGTCATGTGACCTCCTGCAGTCTAGCCCACCCAGTACGATCGCGTCCCAAAAACAGCCCACCCGCTCCTCGGAACCAGTTACTCTGGACAGTATCAGTAGGCTACTTGACGAGAAACTATCTCCCACATCTAGCCTTATGATTAATTTGCGGGATGCCCTAAGAAAAGACCTAAAAACAATGGTCGCTAACGAAATGGCTATTGCAAGGCAGTCGTTAGAGAGTGATTTCTCCCGCACCACCGACTTTATAGTCGAGGAACAAAATGAATTAAAAGGTAACTTAATGCAAAAGGAGCAGGAGATAAAAAACCTTGAATCGCAAAATGAGAATCTGACAAGTGAGTTATATGTTCTGAAAACTCGACTTGCCAACATTGAAAACGTTTCGCGCAGTTTTAACCTTGAAATTCAGGCTGTCCCGGAAAAGCGTTCGGAAAACGTCTGGTTTATATTAAAGAAAATTTGCAATACCTTGCAAGTCCCGGTGACCGATAACGAAATCAGTGCCTGCCGACGGGTGGCGAAATTGAATCCATCTTCTACTCGCCCCCGCAATATTTTAGTGTCACTCTCATCAACCCGGCTTCGCGACACACTATTATCCGCGTATTATCGGTTTAACAAAGCGCATCCCGATGATGGCCTGAGCACTGCACACGTGGGACTGGCTGGGGACAGCGCTAGAATATACCTATCAGAACATCTGTCGCCGGAATGCAAGCAACTTCACAGCGCCGCCCGAAGGTTTCGCAAAGAACATAATTACAAATCCGTATGGGTCAGATATGGTCGGATATACATCGTGAAGGACGACAACAGCAATCCTGTGCATATTAAAAACATGGACTCGCTTCATAATTTACTAAATGTACCTAATCAACAAGTACATAATCAATCTTTACCGAACCCGGATACCTAGCTGTTAAATTGGTTTACACGATAAGTTATAGCCACGGTCGAGTGTTATACAAGGGTACAATTGCATGAGTTATGAACCTTATAGCTAGGGAACAAGATTTAAAATACTGTAATAATTTGTATTGTTTACGGTTCTTAACGTTATGCCATTCTTTATTATATACTATTTTCATTGTTATTAGAACAAATTATTAAATAACGTGTACTAAACTCGAATTGTAGACTATGTGTGTAATTTAAATAAGATTTCATTCTTTTTCTTAATGTTTGCTTGTTTGGGTATATAATCTTAGTTTTATGACTTTTATATTTTATCAAAATGTTAACAGAATTAGATCTAAATTATCAGATTTCTATTTGAGCATGTTAAATTCAAATTACGAAATAATATGTCTAACTGAAACCAATTTAAATAAAAGTGTGTATGATGGTGAGATGTTTGATAACCGTTACAATGTTTATAGACGAGACCGCGACACGTCACAGTCAAGGAAGGTCGAAGGGGGAGGAGCACTTATTGCTATTAAAAAGAATTTTCACGCAGTTCGTCAACCATCTTGGGAAACCGAGGTGGAAGATATTTGGTTAAGAATTTTACCTATAGATAATAAATGTTGCGTGTTAAATATTTGTGTCTGTTACCTGCCCCCTGACTTACCATTGGAGAATTTGCAATCTTTTTATCTCAACTGCCAAAAAATTGTCCTTAATGCCCCAGATAGTGAACACTTTTTATTTATTGGAGATTTTAATACTATCAATCTGACTTGGACACACTCATCAATCTCTAACGAAATGATCCCACACAAACCTCTCGATCGCAAATCGCACATGCTGTCCGATTTTATGTCATTATGTGATTTAAAACAATTAAATAATATACCTAATAAAAATGGGCGATTCCTCGACCTCGTATTATCTAGTTCGAATTGTATTAAAGTGTATGGTGCTGAACCCATGACGAAGCCAGATGGCCATCATCCATCTATCGTCATTGACATCCCGCAATTGCAAAAGACATGCACTATGAAAATCAATAGTACTAAAAGGTTAAATTTTTATAAATGTGACTTTTCTAAGATTCGTGGTGATTTGCTATTAGTCGATTGGGAATCGTTGCTGGCGTCGTCAGATGTAAATATCTGCATAAAACTGTTTTATGAAACGCTGTTTAGTATAATTGAAAAGTATACCCCCTTTAACAACAAAAAAAAGGGTCAAGGTCACAAATATCCAATTTGGTATAGTAGTGCGCTAAAATGCTGCCTCACTGAAAAACTAAAATATCATAGATTATTTAAAAAATACGGCAATCCTCGCGATTATGATTCTTTTTCCATTCTCCGTAAAAGATGTAAAACTATGACGGAGTTATGCTATAAAGCATTTTTATCTTCTGTAGAAGAAGCTCTAAAAGATGATGTTAAGGCATTTTGGCGATACGTAAAAAATAGGAAGGGCCAGTCAATGACACCACAAACGATGACATACGGACAATCTACGGTGTCGGACAGTCGGGCCATATGCAATCTTTTCTCGTCTTATTTTGGGTCAGTTTTTGAGCCTCCTACGACACATACATCCCCACCTGTTATCTCCTCCTCAAGTATATGTAACTTAGGATTAGAATCTTTATGTACCGTTTCTATTTCTCCCAAAGATATTGTCAATAAAATTAAAACTCTGGACAAAAATAAGGGTGCGGGGCCAGATGGTATCCCACCCTATTTTGTCAAATCCTGTGCTGAAGAACTTTGTCTTCCACTAAGCTTAATTTTTAACAAATCATTGCAATCTGGAACGTTCCCAACTATGTGGAAGACTGCTCATATAGTACCTATCCACAAGTCTGGGGATAAATCATGTTGCGAAAATTATAGGCCCATAAGTATATTGTCATGTATGGCTAAGCTCATTGAATCGTTGGTCTATACACATCTATACGATCACTTCAAACGTTTCTTGTCAGATAAACAACATGGATTTGTTAAAAAGAGGTCTACTGTCACTAACTTATTGGAATATAAAAACTACTTATGTACCAGTTTTGCAAAAAGAGGACAGGTAGATTCTATCTATACCGATTTTTCTAAGGCTTTCGATAAAGTTGACCATGGTATACTTTGTCAAAAATTAGCGTTGTATGGCATACACGGTAGTCTGTTCAGATGGGTTTGTTCTTACTTGAACCAAAGGAGTCAACTGGTTGCTCTAAATGGCTTCATATCCGACCCCGCGCCTATAACGTCAGGCGTGCCTCAAGGTTCTCATTTAGGGCCGTTGCTCTTTATTATTTTTATAAATGACCTAGCAGAGAAATTGTCTTGCCCTGCCCTTTTATATGCAGACGACTTGAAGCTGTATATGAACGTAAATAATATGGATGACTGTTTACAACTCCAAAAAAACCTTGTTTGCGTATCTGATTGGTGTCTTAATAATCGTATGTTCCTGAATGTTGATAAATGCTTCGTAATATCCTTTTCAAATAAAAAACGTAAAATTACCTATAACTACACATTAGCTGATAAGCGACTTGAACGCAAAACTGTTGCTAAAGATCTCGGTATTTGGTTTGATGAAGAACTTAACTTTAGATCTCACTATGAGTACATAATTAAAAAAAGTAACCAAATGCTAGGCTTTATTCTCCGTGTCACCAAGAGCTTCAAGAAGCCCAAGAGCTTAATGTACTTATTTCAGAGTCTAGTGCGAAGTGGTCTCGAATATGGATGCCCTGTTTGGTCACCATATTACTTTGTGCACTCAAACAATATCGAACGTATTCAGAAAAAATGCCTGAAAATAATGTCGTACCGGTACAATCTTTATCGTCATCATAATTATGACCAACGATTACATGAACTTGGTGTTTGTTCTCTCGAGTCGCGTCGCCTTTTACATGATCTGATATTTCTTCACAAGGTCCTTCATTCTAAAATTGACTCACCCTATATCCTGTCCCTTATCACATTCAGTACTCCCCGGTTCAGATGCCGTACTCGTAAAGTGTTTGCTATTCAGGTCTATAGGAATAATACCTCTTTCTACAACCCAATAGTAAGAATTTGCCGTCAGTACAATGATTTAGTGGCGAAACACGATCATATTGACATTTTTAATACAGGGTTGGTCGTATTCAGGAGGCAGGTTCTAGACGTGCTCCGCAGTTAAGTTCAAGTGTAACAATATCTAGTCGTAATTTGAATTTGAAGTTTATTTATTTACATATAATATCAAAGTCCCGTAATTATCTCGCAGTGCTCAACTATCACGTTTAATATATGAATGTGTTTATCTCGTATAATAGTGTTAGTATAAGTTTTAGGATAATTTTCGTTCTCTTACCTAATCATGCTGTGCATACTTGTTTTGGATAATGTTTATTCTAAAAACCTTCTATGTTATTATTTAATTTCATGTCTTGAATGTTATCTGTTTAGTGTGCCAAATAAATAAAATAAAATAAACCTTCGCAGTATTTGATGGTAAGCGACTACGAGTCCAAAAAAATTTGGTACCTTTTGTTTCCATTTTCGCTTATTTTCCGTTTTGATATAAGTAAGGACATGTTTAAATAAGGAGGGGCTGAATTTAGGTACTGATTTATTTTGTTCCATAAGACTATTAATGTAAAATGACAAAATTCGATGTTGATATAAGTGATATAACGTTTTTTCCTAGTAATACCATCAGGAATACGTGGTTAAAATGTTTCGGGTTATTCGGGCTCACGGTGTATAAAATTTACTAGCTGCTAAGAAACACTACCAATCTTAAAGCCAAGTTATGATATTACCAAGCCTAAGCTTCCTAATTTTACATGTCAAAAGTTAAAAAGATTGTGTCGCTTACAGAACGTTTCCGTAGAATGCTCCATTTGTGCCGTCGACTGTACATCATTATCCTAGAGCCCCCTTTAAATCATAATTGATACTAAGATTATTTAATCTCGATTTTTTTCTCTCTCTGAGTTTTGGATTTTATTTAATTGATAAAAATGCACCTAGGTGTTTGCAACTACAAAAAACAAAAATGTAAAAAATACACGAACTTAGTTTATATCCGCAACGCTGTTTTCGTCAGTTAATCCAGTATTTGCATTTCACAACATACCTACTGTGTAGTTATTCGATATGTAATTGGGGATTTTAGTTTTAAAACGTGTAAAAACAATTCAGGAATGTTACGCCGCGTTGTGCCTGAATACTTTTTTTATAAACAAAAGTTCAGCCTGGCTATCGTTATTTTTAGCAAACATTTTGAGTAATGCTCAGAACCTGTGAACCGCCGCAAATGCAGAATGTGTTTTATATGTAAGTATTAAGTACCTACGGAAAATGTCGTATTAGGAGAGGTAGTTAGGAACTAGTAAAGGGAACAATTGTTCAGGATTAGGAAACACTCTTGTCGAATGACGTCATCACCTTGATTAGGCCACACTATTATAGTATCGTAATCAAAAACAATAGCATGGCACTGCAATGATTAGAGTACACTCGTACACTCTACAGGGCTATATCATCACAAAAAAATATCTCTTTCTAAACAGTCTAACGAAAGGGACAGATGTCTATGATATAAAACATCATGCAGAGCGAAATCAATTCCAAATGTAAACAGAAAACAGCGAGCTGCATTCAGTACGTTGGCATATTAATGAAAACGTTCGAAGCTACGTCACATCATCACCCCCTCGTATAACAGTCAGCTGTACCAATGGAAAAGCTATTTTATATACTACAACATAAAGTTGAATTTACGGTACCATGCAAATGGGATGTGACGTTTCGGAATAGAAAACGTACTAAGTGCATGGCGCGTAAAGTGAAAAGCCTTCGGCACGCTTTTATTCAGCCCTTCAGGCGTGAATGTGGAATACAATGCATTTTTACCCAACTGTTCAAGCGCATGGAAAATGACGTCACCTTTAACTGCAGTATACAGTCAGGAGCGCCGATGTCCCTTTAACTTAAGGTGATTTGCGTCGGTCGGGTCTCACAAGTAGTCTCAATAAACTAGAATTAACGTGCAACCTGCAGATTGAGGTCAGCGCTGTCTTTTATCATCATTTGAAATCTAACATTTTTGATAAAAATGTATATTTTTTGGCTTTTTGCGAGTACTCCTGTCATTTCGCGAAGACAAAACATATCATACCTATGCTATAAAATAAAACACATTTTAACCACGATTGATGTCGAGGAAGCAGATGATGATGATGAATGCGTTTGTATGGAGAACCGACCGACCCAAATACCATTCAAATCAAATCAAATCAAAATATTTATTTGCTAAGAATACAGTAGGTACAATGGTGTTAAATATAAAAATTCATGTATTCAGCCAGTATAGGCATGCAAATGATTAAAAAAAATAAAGTTAAACTAGAATACAAAATAAAAAAAAAAAAAAAAAACTAGTCTATGTAAATTAGGAAGCGACATAGGTGTTTAAGAGAATAAACAAAGGAAGATGACACGTAAATATTTGGACGAATTTAATTTGACCCTTGAGACAGTTCTAGGGCTATTTGGTATAGTAAGAATTATCTAAGTTGTCCGAATGATTGTTCATTCTCTTTACGAACATTCGGACACCATAGATAATTCTTACTATACTGGGAATATTTTATTTTTACATTTAATTATGCTCTTGACTCGGATCGTGCTCTTGGTGAGCACGTACGACGGCGCGAGCGATGTTTTCAGAAACGTTTACGTGAAGCAATCGCAATCTAAATTAAGCCTATATATACTTGGAACGTTATTTTATGGAAAAATCCTCATACAATATTTGGAATATTATATTTTTAGCAGGAGATTTTTGGTTGAATAACAGCGAAAATGTTTTTACATTGACTAAGAACCAAATTATTATAGTATTGTAGGAGAAAATATCTGACACATTCTAAGGATAACGTTGGGTAAATTTTGTAAGTGTTAATTCCTGTCAGATATTGGTGATTCTTCGAATCTTGGAAGCAAATACTAACGTGCCGAAGGCTTTTACAATTAAGTTACAAGAACACAATCAAAACCTTAAAACACGAAATTGTAAAATCTTATTAGAAAATGTCTAAACTAGGGAAATAATACTGGAAAAACATCAAAAAAGTTATGCCACTCTAAAACTAAAAAAAAACTCGACTGTTAAAGACACCACTAAAACACACTAACAAAATAACAGCTTCCTTAAAGTACTTATTCTCTTTAAACAGTATAAAATAAAATAACTAAGAGCAGACAACTAATTTGCAAAGCAAGTAAAAGCCTATTTTGCAAAGAGAGTACTGAAAAAAATATTGTTTAAGTAACTAGTTCGGTAAACTTAATACTTGGCAAATAGAACGTAAGATTTACAGTTTCCACACGAATATAATAAAAATATCAACAGTAACAAAACATAAGGGCGAAACTCTACAAGCACGCCTAAAAATGTGTACACATTCCGGAATTCAAGTCTGTGGAGTAAGACTAAAAATCGTATACGTACATATTTTTTAGCAGCGACTGACAAGCGTGGTATATGACGAAAAGGACGACGCAAAAATAAGTAGCATTCCTGTATCCTTATCTCAATTAGGACATTAATGTCAGATATTTTTGCGTTCTTTCGTTCGTACTCCAAGCTTATCAGAATAGATTCAACATAGGTACTTATTTACCAAATATAAATAAGCTTAGTGCCAAACGTGTTCACAAAACCAGCTAAAACTACGTTATATTATTAAAATGGCTTTAAAATCATGCTTAATTCACAAAACTACTAAAGAGTTACTATAAAACGATCTCCAAATATATTTTTTTCTAATGTTAAATTACAAACGCTAATAAAGATTCGTAAAATTTGTGTCGCTTATGTGTCTTCTGTAAACCTTAGAAGATTCGTAAGGGGCCGTCGATAAATTATGTCACGTTCATAGATGAGACAACCCAAACGTAGCCAATGTTAACAATTTCCAGAAACATAATAAAATCTGAATCAAAGTGCGACGCAATTTATGGAAGACCCCTAATGTCTAACCCAACCTGCTTTCGCTATTTAAACCCTAAAACCTTCTAAATACCTGCCCTTAGAAGCAATAGATCTTATGTCCGTAACCTTTTACAACACGTAAGACCTCTGGATTTTGAGCGATTACCATTGATACGTTCCTTAACAAATTCACAATTAAAGTTCGCTACAACCTGTGCAAATCACAAGTCAATGGAAAATTAACTTTAGTGCTTTGGAATAGAACTCATTTTCCATGATATAAAATATAGTCCAATAGAAAAGTCATTGTAAAATATACTCTATCGCTTTCATATAGAGCTGATTGTCGAGTAAAGAGGGTGGAACGACAACAAGGCAATTTTCTTTTCATTCAGGAATTGTGGTAGAAAAATAGGTTAACTATTTCATAAATAGGCAAATAGAAATGAGCAATTCATATTATAGACTAAGAGAGTGAAATGGCTAATATGTTCATAGGACTTTTATAAATATGTATGTAAGTGGAAATGAGGCCCATTGCTACTATACATATAATTACACATGAAAGAAACATGATGTTTCTTTATTTGTTTTTAATGCGGGTAAATTACACTACACCACATTCTACCATTACACACACAGGGGGTACCATTTAATTTTTCTATGTAGTTTGATTTCTTGTACTATAAAATTGTTAGTTTTAATGGTATATTTTTGGTATAAAGGAGTTTGTTATAGTAACCCTCTCAATCTCAGTCATAAAATAAATTCAACTCCATGTTTATTAGGTAAATTTGATTAGCTCGATTCCCAATTAAGGCCGACAAATGTTCACAAACCTAAGAATGTAGTAGCTATTTATTGTTTTTAAAAATAAAAGCTTTTCCAAACCCCTTTCCTAAACTTAATTACATAAACTTACTCATAAATTTCATATTTCCAATATTTAAAGCTGTTACCGTATTCATATACGGGGTTTCCGCTATAGGTATATATAAAAGGATTTTAATAAAATAGACAAGAAAAATAACCTAATATATAATCAACAGCTCTCATTATTACTCGTCATATCTTAGTCTATAATATAAAATTACCTTACTAAATCATGTTTGATCTGTTATAAAATATTGCCTTCCAATTGGTGCCACTTGGTCTCAAGTTTTCATATGGTCAAATTATGCTGGTCAGTTAACTGTGCGAGTTAATTGTACTTTAGTTGTCAAGTCACAGGAGTGGAATCCATAAATAACCGACCTGCCTACCTGCATCCCAATTACCTAAGCACCGCAAAGACAATTTAGCTACCTTCCTTTCGAGCTAACTAACAATTATTTTTTGATCCCTAGAATCGTAGTAACTGTATGAAATCGGAGTTTGGTATACGCTGGTTCGGTCACGTTGTTTTATTAGACTAATTTAAATTTGTAAACTTTTACCCCTAAAAAGTACCTACATTACTTTAATAGGTCGGAAAATAAGGAATGCCTGTTTCCGCCCTTGAGTCTATGTGTTTTTGAAAATGAGTACCTACTAAAAATAAGGGCAGTGTAAGTAGATTGTAAGAGTCACACGCAGGCCACATAGAGGATCTCATAAATCTTACCGACAATGCAGTGGCTTATTTGAAACGGGCAACATTTTAGATCTTAATCATAATAATATTTATGCCACACCTGGCCATAAGTGTAGACATAAAATTATGTACACAACACGGGAGGTAATAAAGAAAGCCCTCGATCGCATATTACTTCTGCGATCTCGGCCTTTCTTTGTATTACCACCCTAGTTGTGTAATGTACTATAATCATTTTATATTACATCCAGTGACATTACTATGCCATACGATAAATAAATAGTCTGTAAGAGATCGCTGTCTATTGTCATTACCCTTTTCACGGAATGAAATGAGAATATCATTCCGTGCTATCAAGCTATAAAATACTGGCTCCTCTACACGATGGCCCATCGTGATGGTCCACTATGATGGGCCAGCGTGTGGAGGGCATAGTGGTGACGGATGGCTTATGGCGCGTGCGATGGTCGTGGGATGGCGTCGGTGTCGGTTTTTCGGCCGCACATCAAAGGTAGTGGGCCAGCGATGGCGGTACGCATCTACACGATGGCCCATTCCACAGTGCGTGCTGCGTGCTCGAACGCGGTTGAGTGTGGACATCAACCATCGCATGGCCATCTCGCTGGGACAGCGATGGCCCATCGTGTAGAGGAGCCATCAACCATACCATCGCATGGCCATCTCGCTGGGCCATCGTGTAGAGGAGCCATAAAACACATTTCAAACGCGTTGACGCCGTAGAAGCCAAGGATGACCCTCTTTTGGTTTTGTATGGAAAACCGATCGACTCGATGCATCTTAACTCGTACTACAAAATCTGTATGAGCCGCCTACTGTGTCTAATACTAGAAACCGCGTTCACCATCCGAATACACAACTATGTAGAATGGTTTAGTTCCACTTCGTCTATTTAGCCGAAGTGGCTGAACAGATTTTCTTCTTGATTCGAAACGGTATGGCTAGAAATCGTGATAATTTTATTATTGCTTTCTAATATTTGGACTATAGACTTTCGCTAAAAAATTACTTACCAACCTCGTGGTTTACTTTCTATGATAGGTAGTAGGGTAGTCCAAAAAACTTTTTTTTTGTTCAACTTCTCCACAAGGTTCCTTTATTCAATTCGACTTTAAACGTCCCGAAACGACATTAATCAATATTTAGAGGTCGTTCAGATTAGCAGATAATTGTAAGGAATTAAATTGCGTACCTAGGCCGCGGAATACTTGCTTACACTTCTCAAATTTCAAAATTATCGCGAGCGTAATCTAGCCTGTTATTTTATGTCACATTCGTCATTATTATTTGCGTAGGTGTCGCTAGGAACATATATTTTTAAATTTTTTACTGTTTCTAAATTTTAGTCTGTTTACCTGTTTGTTTTTGCGCGCTTCACGAACATAATAGGATTCAGTTGGCAGCCTGTCGGTACCCTAAAAAAGCTACCGGATCGATTTCCGTGAAATTTGGTGTACAAGTAGAGGAGGAAAATGGCAAAAGAGACGTTTTTTAGGGTTCCGTAGCCAAAATGGCTAAAAAGGAACCCTTATAGTTTCGTCATGTCCGTCCGTCCGTCCGTCCGTCCGTCCGTCCGTCCGTATGTCACAGGCATTTTACTCAAAAACTACAAGACCTATACTGATGAAATTTGGAATATAGATGTCTTGTAGATGCCGCAACTAAGTTTGGTAGTTAAATAATAAAAATAAAAAAATCTAGGGGGGGCACTCCATACATGTAACAGAAGCTAAAAAATTTTTTTTTCACAAAATGTCAACGTGTGGTGCATAATTCGACAGCTCTTTTGAAAACATTTTAAGGTTCTTAAGTAATGTTTGTGATTAAGTGAATACCTTTGGAAATAATCGCTCCGAAAGTTGTGAAAATTGTGTCCCCCCCCCCTCTATCTTCTAAACCGTGTGTCCGAAAAATATAAAAAAAATTACAAAGATAACGCTCAATTAATACTTCCAACCAAAATTATTTTCAACAAGATCGGATTAACCGTTTTTGAGTTATTGCCGATAAACTGCGCTTCTCAACAAAAGGACGTAATTGCTATGAAGATACGCTCTTTTGTTGTTGTACTTTTTTTACATCATATTTTTTACCTTATAGTTACGGCTATGGAACCCTACACTGAGCATGGTCCGACATGCTCTTGGCCAGTTTTTTTTATTTCACCTCCAGAAAGGAAGACCGGGTAGTTCTCTGCGATTTTATACCGCGATTTTTTTGTCATTACCATCGCCACTATTATTGGCGGTTTTATAAAAGCAATCAGGATCATTATGATAAAAATAGCAGAGGCACGCGACTTCTACAAGATAACCAAAAACGACTCCATAGTTTATACGGAGGTCATCTATAATGTGGCGATGGTAATGATGCGATTGGTGCGACTTTTTAGTCGCAGAGAACTACCCGCGAGCGGGCCCACTAATCTCTTAAATAAAAATATACCTTACCCAGTTTGAAGTGAGCTCTTCTACTTGAGACTACAATACGGATGGGATCCCACCTTATATCTTTAAAGACTGTCGTAATGTTTTAGCGGAACCGTTGCTTCACGTATTTAACGTGTGTCTAAAGTCGGCAGTCTTTCCTGAAATGTGGAAATTAACACGAGTGGTACCAGTGCCAAAAGGAAAGGGGGGGTCGCAAGCCAGCGACTATCGACCGGTAGCAGTATTGTGTACTCCCGCTAAGGTGTTCGAATCTGCGATATACAAATCGTTACAGACACAGGTGAGTAGCTATCTGTCTGATGCACAACACGGGTTCCGAAGCGCGCGCAGTACCACTGGTAACTTACTGCATCTGATGATGAATGTCATGCCTGCGGTGGATGCTGGAGATCAAGTCGACGTCGCGTACTTTGATTTCCGCAAGGCATTTGATACGGTCGATAATGACGTCCTATTGATGAAATTGGGGGATGCTGGATTCAGTCCACATACGTTACTTTTCTTTGCGAACTATATGCGAGACAGGCGCCAGTATGTGGATTGCGCTGGTCACCTATCAGAGCCATATTTCACAAGGTCTGGGGTTAGTCAAGGTAGCAATTTGGGACCATTGGAGTTCATTTTGATGGTAAATGATCTTCCCCTGGTCATCAGGGACTCTATCTGCCTACTCTTTGCTGATGATTTAAAACTCGTCCGGCGAATTAACGATAGCTCAGATTGTATAAGCTTACAGGAGGACATCAACAGAGTAGTTTACTGGAGTCAGTCGAACAAACTAGCGTTCAATGCATCGAAATGTTCCATTATCACATTTAGTAGAGCTCGAAATCCACATCAATATGTATACACGCTAGAGGGAACTCCGATGCAGCGTGTCGACGAGGTGAAAGACTTGGGAGTACTTTTGAAAGCTGATCTGACGTTTCGCGATCATATAATTCAAGTTTGCAAAAAAGCCTTCCGAAATTTAGGATTTATAATGAGGCAGTCGCGAGCATTCACTAACATTCACGCAGTACGGGTTTTGTACGAGGCCATAGTCCGAAGTCACCTAGAATGTAATGCAGTCATCTGGAGCCCACATGAGTCTAAATATAGGCTTATGCTGGAGCGAATACAAAATAAATTTGTAAGATTTTTATATCTCAAACTATATGGTGTATACCCTTTTTACCCTTTAATGTATCCTACATTGTTTGTATTGGGGATGGTAGGGTACAATCAATTAGAAGTCAGAAGAGAGATGGGATTAGCCTTGTATATTTTTAAACTGTTGCGAGGTAAAATATTTAATTCAGGGGTTCTGGCGGAGGTGGGCTTTAGTGTCCCAGATCAGTACGTGTGGCGCCGGCTGCGGCCGAGCCTGCTCGCCGAGCCCCGCGCGAGGACACAGTTGCTGCGCCGGGCACCTTTTGTCAGGGCACTGCGTACTCTTAACCGTGTAGCAACGGACATAGATTTGTTTCACTGTGCTCTGAGCGAATTCACAAAGGCCACGCTCTATATTTTATGTTATTATAGGAATATCTAATGTTGTTGTAGACGTCGTTTAATGTAATTTAGTTTTAGATACACTGTCGTATTAGGTTAAGCCTGTAAAGATAGTAGTATGTTCTTTTTAAATAAATAAAAAAAAATAAATAAAAAAAAAAAATACCATTGAGTGGTTAACCACAAATTATGACAATGAGCTTGTAGTAAAAGAAGATAATAAACGCCTTGGAAGGTAATATAGTTTTTCTACTTTATTTTTTTGGACAATAGACTACAAAATACAGTAACAGAATAATGGCGATCATAACATTTGTTGCATTTCATTTCCATTTCAAATTCATTTTTGCAAGTATTTGGTTGGCGATTCGAGAACAAAAGTAGATAATAGCATTGTATAGATACAATGCTATTGTAAGTACAGGTAAGTGGATGAGCTCACTTGAAACTGGGTAAGGTATACATCCAGGGCCACATGAAAACTGAAGCGCTCGCTTAATGAGACTCCAATCGATGTGAGGACACCGGCCGAAGCACACCGTAACGAAAATAGGGAACCATGTCAGGCCGACGAGTGGCCAGCCAATTACCTTTGTACGGGCCCTAACCCTATAATTTTATCGAGTACCTTAACCAACTAAAACTGGAACACAATGTTGCCATTCTGTTTTCCTAGTCCATTGTGCTAAGCTTTTAGAACGAGTGCTCATGGCTTCTACATCAATATAAAAGAAATACGTTTAATGAGAGTCCGTTTTTATACATAATTAACTGATGAATGTAGATTATATTATATTAAAAATTATTTTTCGTACTTGCCAATGTTTTGACGCATAGAGACCACATCCATCTCTAAGATAAATTATTTTAATTTTAGTTTTTAAGTTATATTATGCTATATTATGGCTATATTATTTTCTATTCTAGGTCTCTTTATTTTCTATTTTTTTTTTATTTATCTTGTTTTGACGCCTAGAATCCTCAAATGCGCGGCTCAACGTCCACACCACTCGTATATTCGATACTAAATGCTCATTACACGCGAATGTTTTCATTGAGGACGCTTCTTTAGGGGACGAAGTGGGGCACTAAATTCTTAATTAAGACGTATTGAAATTCAATCACAAAAGGATTGAAAGAAGAAATTCAATTCTGTATAAAAAATCGAAAGTTCGTTCGGACAAAGTGGCGGGCCGGCATCGAGTAGTTTGATAATTATATTATGATTAGCAAGCTCGCGTGCGCAAGATCTGAATTAGAACGTGAATGATTGGATTCGCGTATGAAATACATCATAGATAACTAATAAGTAGGTAAGTAAACAAAATATTTTTTTATACGGCATGTAAAATCTAAGTATGATAGGAGAAAAAGTGCTGATTTAAAAAGATATAAAAGTATAGTCTAATTTAATTTAAGGAATATTTAGTTATAGGTACTTTATTAAGTTCTGTGTTATCGTTTTAATTTAGTTAGAGATCGCATTGTAATTTTCCTTTTTGGGGGCGTTTTTCCATCTTTTTTGTGTACCTCGATTTTTACCGCGAAGGACAATCGAGTGATGGCAACTTTTGATTAAATCATGTGCATAGCCTCGATATCGTCTATAGTTTATATTATAGGTAATAAAAATTAAATGTGATCACTATGACTGCTACTATATTTGCTGGAACACGAATGAAAAAGACCACTGCGGTCGAATCGGTCTCAAATCGACTGTTTGGCATCCGCTAAAGTTTAGTTTAAAGTCCCTTAAACGGTTAATTGTTATTATTATTTGAAGAATGAAAATATAATCATTTATTACAAATTATATGTAGCATGTTCACAAACCTGATAATTATCTGTTAATCAGCAAGGAATTATATTAATAATTTCAGACCCAGGCCCTAATAACTATTCCTTCCAAACAGAATAATATAAGAGACATTTTATAAAGAGAAGTTAATTTCTTCAAATTGTCAAGTAATTGGATCATAATTATAGGGTGGGTGCGAATTTTTATTTAGAGAGTAGACTTTAGGGGCATAATAATAAGAATCAAAACTGTCTTCATCCAGCCATCAGGTAATAGATTATTACGTCACACCTGGCCATAAAGTAGCAATTACCGCCCGCTACGCGTGCGGAAAATCCCACTTCCTGGCCTGCGGGAGACGTAAAATTTTGTACGTACCACGGGCGGTAGTAAAGAAAGCTTCAGATAGCATATTGCGATGCAAATACTTGCGATCTGAGACATTTTTTCTTTTACCGCCCTAGGTATACCTTACCCAGTTTGAAGTGAGCTCATCCACTTACCTGTACTTACAATAGCATTGTATCTATACAATGCTATTATCTACTTTTGTTCTCGAATCGCCAACCAAATACTTACAAAAAAAAGGTTAGAAGTACACTGTATGTATATCGAATTTTCAACCTTATTTCTTGTCGGGTAGGTTTGAAATGGAAATGAAATGCAACAAATGTTATGATCGCCATTATTCTGTTAGTGTATTTTGTAGTCTATTGTCCAAAAAAATAAAGTAGAATAATTATATTAACCTTCCAAGGCGCTTATTATCTTCTTTTACTACAAGCTGTTGTAATTTGTGGTTAACCACTCAATGGTTATGTAGTCTCAAGTAGGAGAGCTCACTTCAAACTGGGTAAGGTATAAGTAATGTACTATTAATTTGTATTTTCCAGCTCTATTGTTGCTCCATTGTCCTATCGGTCTGACGGCCTTGTTAAGGTCGCTGGAAGTCGATAGAAGCAAAAAGCGTATGACCGTTAATTGTCGTTATAAGTCTTTTGGGTTGAACCTATGTTATGGAGATCAAAATCAAATGATGTTGATTGTTCTAATTTTTGAAAAATACTACGCCTGTTAAATTGATTTAGAACTGCACAGTGAGCCGACCAGCACATTAGACGAGTAAGAAAGCCCTGGTTTGTCAAAACAGTACCTACACTGCCGTCATAAGCCAAAAGCCGTATCTGGGCCGAAATCCTTTTTAGTGCCTAAAATGAAGATGAAAATGTATAGACACTTTTACAAAACTGCAGATGTCTCGTAATATTTTTAAATGCAGTTTTACGTTAGTTCTCAACCAGGCCCCAATGTGAATGTGAATTATTTCGATATTTTGGGCTTTATAAAGTACCAGTCCCCGTGTCGCCTCGCCTCCAATTTAGCGTCCATTGCGTTACCAAAAAAATGATTTTTATAATCATAGCCCATATATTTCGACAAAAATTAATTCAGGGTGAGCGTATGTTATTCTACAAAATACTTTGTTAATATTATGTTTTGGATATTATACTAACGGGTAAGAAATTATGCGTTAAAATGTAAAAGGGGCGTTTTTTTAGGCATCAAAAAGAATTTTGGCACATCTATCTATGATACTCGCATCTTTGGCTTAGCAGGGAAGTAGGTACAGCATTATTTTATCTCCTACCCTCTTTAGGTAACGACGAACACTTAATCCACTCTCGACAGTTTATTAAGATAAGTGTTCGGAAAATCCCTTAGTTAACTACCATTATGCATGTTAAGGCTTTATACCCAGATATATGTATAATTTTACGTCATCCGTGACTGTAAGTGGCCTATTTCCACTTCCAGGCTAGGGAAGTCGTAAATGTACACATCACGGGCGGTAAATAAAGCCCCATATTTATGACCCTCGCTTTCGGTTCGGGCCACAAACACCTGTAATCAGGGACATTTTTAACTTTACCGCCCTGGGTGTGTAATATACTAATACAAATCGCACATGTTAGCATCACTTGCAATATTGAAATATATCCAATCAGCTGACATTTTTTTATACATTTAATGGTATATCGAAATTTTAAAATAAAATTGCCAGTGTTCTTTCGCTGTCGAGTGTAGTTTCCCGACCGGGCTTCTTTGGGGTACATTTTCTATATCTCATTTCGTTAGAATTTTAACGGTAATTTTTGCCCACGTTTCTCCGTTTACATCAGAGAGTAAATGTGCTACGTTCACTTATATCGGTACTTTATTACCATTTAAAAAAGCACCGGTCAAATTTTCCAATTTCAAGAAGGCGTTCCTTGAAATCGCATGACGGATAGCGCGCGATTTATCTAAACTAAATTGAAACGAGGTATAGATTCGGAATTCCCTTTACTGACTCACCCGGATTACTCACATCATAAGAGGTCAATGGGAGGAGGGCACGGTTTCCTCTACTACCAACGCCCTTGGCTAGGGACTATCGACGGCGCCATTTAAAAACAAGAGCTAATAACAATTTTCAGATTTCAGTTCATGCGAATAACGTTAACATGTGCGTTATTGGCTACACACGCAAAGATCGAAATAGGTAGTGTGGTTTTGCGAATTACGGTGGATATGATCACTTGATCAGGGTTGGACTGGGCCTTAAGGGCCTGATAGCACTGTGATTGTAAAGGCACAAGCTTTGGAATAAGAGAGTTGACTACAGGTACGGTATGTTAGGGCTGGCCATATGACCAGTACAACACGAGATTCTACGCAAAACCGATACGCCACCTGTTCCTATCTCTAAACAGCCGAAGACGTGCCTAAGTGACCATTTGTAAACCTTATGTCATTCCAGTTCCACGATATCTCCGATAAAAAGAGCGTAGGTTGCAAGTCCACCCGACTACCTAGGAAATTTACAGCTTTTCATCTCAGGTCAAAGATCCAAAGGTAGACCCAAATCAAGGTGAAAAGATGGGGTGCTAAAGGGCACGACGTAGTCAGGCCTCCAAAGACGATGGTAAGCGTGGTAGTGCAGGGGACGAGTTCGGAAACCTGACCCCATCGCCATGTCGGATAATAGCTAGGAAGAGAGCGAGATTTCATTGTAATAATGTTTAGATTCGGTCGCTTAGCTACATCTTCGTTGGTATATGGGACACCACCTCAGGCAACGCCGACGTGAACTTGACGTAGCATAGGTCTTCGTAGATCTCCTCGACGCGGTCTTCGCCGGAGGCGCTGGGTATCGTGAACTGCACCCAGGGCACTTCGGGCGTCGTCGTGTGCGGGCACTCGTGCCGCCTCGGCGTTTCGAGCGAGACGGCGCTACTAGACGTTAAGTGTGTCGGTATATATCAAAATCGCCTAAGTCCTCGTATGTCAAGTTTCATTCTTCAAACTTGTGTTTAAGACAAGATTTTTATGGACAACTGTATTGATTTTTTGATAATCGTAAACGGCACGTCAAAGCTAATCAAAAGAGTCAAACATAGTGGGTTTAGGTAATTTACATGATCCTACGGCCACATTCTGGCTCTATCATTAGCACAGCGAGGACAAGGTAATCGCGAACAAAATGGGAACGCGAAACTGCAACGCAACGCAATGTATGTGCGTAATCATTGGCTTGGTGTGCTGCAGTACATATCAGCTCCATATCATAATAGTATTGGCTTATTATCCGCCTATCATATAAAATTTCATAGGAATCGGTTGAGAAAAAAGCACTTAAAATTCAGTTGCATGGCGCGAAAAAATATTTCAAGTTAATAAAAAGCTTTTAATAAGGCGAATTTGTGTAAGATTGTCCTCACAATATTTATTAAGAAAAATCCATGACTAATTCTAATCTTGGAATTAGGCGACTTTGACACGTAAATGACACAAATTATGGCCGGGTTTCTATTTTACTGGAGTAAATTGACGTTGCTTCTACAGTCGGACAATTATGAAGTCCATGCTTTATTATATTTAACAAGCACGACCCGTCGATACGACGAATGCACTCTTTTTATCAACAGGCGTTTTCTCTTAAATAAAGAAATCCTAAATAGGGGAAGTTATGTCTGACATCGTAAACAAACATTTCACAGATCGACTTATAATTACGAAATCGCAGTTTTAACCAGAATAATGCATTCTAAGGGTAGAAATATTTTTATTAGGTACATTTTCTCATGTACGGTCAGGGACTAGGGACTTTAATTGTTAAGCCATTTAGGGTTTAGTTTAATTGTCGTGTAGTACCCATTATATGACACGACTATTGTAAGGTGAACCCTAAATGGCTCAACAATTAAAGTCCGTGAGTGTACCTAATAAAAATAGGTTTATTGATACTTTTCATAAATAAAACATTACGCTGATACCATTTCCATTATACATTAATAGGTTAAAAAAATATGGAGTTGAGTTGAGACTGACAATTTACTCCAGTAACCTAATTCACAACATAGTCGTCAATATAGTATCCAATATCTTTGACCCGTGAACTTGATTACAGTTCGTAATCAGGAGCGTCCCCACAGAGAACATTGTTTCGCGAGCAATTGCACCAACCAACCACCACTCGGCTAACCCCTTACACCCGGGCTGATACGATCGCGAAATTTTAACATTACTGACAGTTAGGTTATTAATAGTCCACTAGCCACGCTCGCATTATCAAAGTTCGGTTTTAAAGGGCTAAATGTCCACACCACTCAAATATTCGACGCCAAATGCTCATTACACGCGAATGCTCTCAGTGAGGACGCTCCTATACGACGGGGATTGAAATATGTCGGTCGGTACGCTAGGAGCTTAGAATTTGGCGAAACACGGCTGCATGACCTCCTATTACGAGCTGTTATTACTAGTTCGAGGGTCACATTATATTTGGCATGAGATTGACGGTGAAACTGTGAATGAGCCAACAGCTAATTAAATATCCGACTTTAGTAGAGTGCGCGGCATGCCGGCTTTATTCATAAAAAACCCTCAACGCAGTCTGAAGGGCGTTTTAGTTAATACGCTCACTGCTCTTTTAGTTTATTTGCCGTTCCACTAAAAGCATAATTTGAAAAAATCGTGAATTATTAAATATATTCCACGATTTGGGGCCATCCACCTATTACGCTTATTGAATTTGTGGGACCACACGGCTTCTTTTTAAAGTTATTGTTGTGTCCCGCCGGCGTGCCACAAAAGTTGTACAAATTAGGCTATGGCGAAAAATAAAAGAAATTACGTGAGTGCGCACTCACCACGGGGCCTGCCGAAATAGACAATAATTATGTATGGTGGCGCTGAGAGTGTTAATCAGGTAGCCCTCGACTCCCCCACCCCTATGTCACACTGTGGACCACACCCCTCCCCCTTAACCTGTGACGTAATACGTGGACGTTCCCAACGAGAGAAATAATGGCAATTAGCGTTTGCGAAATGCAATATAACGACTATAATTCCATATAATCCGGACACTAATTACAATTTGTCGGTAAACAGGTACGGTTCAAGGAAAATTTAATGTTTTTACATGACGGACAGCGATATATACTGTAGGTATGTAAAGTAAAACAATGTTAACTCTGAAATGCAACTTTTATTTTTGTTTTAAGTGTTAATTAGAGGCAAATAGTATAAGGAATTCAATCGAATATTTCTACATTTAAGAGTTAACATCCATTTGTTACACTAACGGATTCAATCATACAAAACATTGGTTTAATAATTAAGACATAAAATATTATGACTTTCCAGTGACTGCAATAAAATGAAAAATAGGTAATCCTAAGATAACGTTACTTTGAAACATAAAAAAAACACATTTTCACGATGGTACCGAAAGTCATTCGACTATTAGCCCAATCTCGGTACGATCGTAATCTATCTCAAAACCATTAGCACAACTGTGACGCGCGACTCTCTGTCGCGCGGCAAATACTACCTTTCTATTCATTATAGTCCGAAAGTGATAGATCTGCTCTGTCGCACGACAAGCGAAGTCGCTTCTAGGCTGTCTAGCTCAACTGGCCGCGACAGAGCATGACCTATCACTGTCACACTTGAGGAGAAAAAGATAGGTAGCATTTGTCGCGCGACAAGATGTCGCGTGTCACAGTTGTGCTATTCTGGCTTAGATTGTATGTATCCAACAGTGGCGTGGCGTAAAAGATATCATTGGGCAAGCCGGTGCAGATTTGGCGTACATTTTCCTTAAGAGCTGTAGAATAAGGTGCTCAAATACCTGATATTAGGCAAGCCGGTAGGAATCGAGTTCTTTGGACGCCACGCTACTGGTATCCAAATAAAAGTGTTCGTAGAATCTCTAACTAACACTGTCTCTGAACTCATAATTTAGTCAAAAAATTATAAAATGAGGTTTTGGTAACCGGCTCTTGAAATTAAATGCTTAAATTAATGCATTACAAAAGGGTCATAGTGATTATAGCAATCAAGTAATATAAAGTTAAAGAGTACTTACACGGATTGCAGGTCTTTGTAGATGTCTTCCTCAGACTGGGTTCTGTGGGCCGAGAAGGGTCTGCAAAGAATACCGATTGTTAGGGTTTTGTTTACTTCGACGTACATGATATACGAGATATCTGACTGTGACAGACGGACAGCGACTTTTTCCGTGCGCGCAGCGGGACAGATAGACAGACAGACAGACGGACACACAGAGTCGCACCATAAGGGTTCCTATTTACCATTTTGGTACGGAACCCTAAAAATCTACCAAAGATACGTGACTGTCACAGTAACAAGTGTCATTGTTGATGTGACATTCCAATTATAACCAATCAGCTATCAGGGCAATAAAGAATGGTTACCAGTGCGATAATATTACTTCCACGAAATGATTTTGATTAGATATTCATTCGAACGACTTAAATGTGGGCCAAAATTCTTTTTCACACCTCCTATTCAGAAAAGAGTATTTTGCTCCCTCATAAGAGGGATCAAAGTGGGACTTTTCTGTTCAAGGACAACAGGGTATTTTTAGTTTGGACCCACTTAGAATATGCCATACCATAGACAGCTTTATTAGTATATTACACACAGAGGGCGGTATAATGAATGAGATCACAAGTGTTTACGGTCCGAGCCGCAGGCGAGGGCCATAAATATAACATGGAAGTGGTATTTTCGTCCCGTCTGTAAAAAATAATAATCTTTTTTATAAAATAATAATGGACTATAAATTTAACAACTTTTAACATTTCATTTTAATAATAATGTGTAATTCTCTTTGATTAACTATATATTTCGTTATTTTGGTAGGTAGCGTTTGTATTTGAATTTTCCTCATAGTCGGTGTGAAAAGCAGTATGTGTCACAAGGTAGCAAAATTATTTTCACCTCGGGCGTTAACACTTGAATCCCTCACTACGCTCCGGATTGTACTTTAGAATCCTTCGCTTCGTTCAGGATTCAATATACGCCCTCGCCGTAAATACATCATTTTGCTCCCTTGTGACACAATCTACTATTTGATGCCTAAAACTTTACACAGGGACGTTCCCTTTTACATTTTAGTGCATAATTTCATACTCCTTAGTACAATCACCAAAAAAAATATTACACTGACGAACAATGAATTCGTGTCATTTTCTATGAACAATTATACTTACAGAAAATAACCCGAATTCATTGTCCGTGAGTGTGTTTTGTAATTCAGAATAGCATACGCTTATGCGAATGATAACTTTTATTGAAATATGTTTTTGGTAGCGCAATAATGGACGCTAAATTGGAGGCGACACGGGGACTGGTAACGCAGTGGTAATTTGAGTAAGAAATTAGACTGTTTTGTTACAAAAATATCGAGAAAACTTATAATAAATATTGAGGCCTGGTTGAGCAACTAACGTAAAACTGCACTAAAATATTATGATACATCTGAAGTTTTATAAAATTTTCATCTCCATTTTAGGCACCTATAAGAATTTTGGCTCATGTAGGTATGTTTATTTAAGGTTTATCTTCAAAATTACCAATAAATTAATTAACGACATTGATTCCCTCGCAAAATTTAAATGAACTATATGTATTAACTATTGAATAAATATATCGCTTTACTGGCAACCAATTTTGGAATTGAATTAGAAACCGGAGTATAATTTATATATAGTCACCACACGGGTATGTTACGCCACTTGCTTAAATTTAGCCGTGTAATGCGTACAGCGGGCATACGACTGATAATGAATTACGATCATCATCATGAATATAAGAGCTAGGCTCTTGTCGTCAGGAAAGAGAGTCGTGGAGGAATTTCGATGACTCTCTTTCCTGAGCCCTCTACTTGACAGCTTGGTACGACACGACGTTCACATTTTCCTTAATTTGATTCATGTGAGCTGTTCTTGATCTTCCTCTCTTTCTCTTTCCTTCAACTTTTCCTTCTATTATAGTCTTTAGATATTCGTCGTGTCGTAACAGGTGTCCAATCATTTTTCCTCTTCGGTTTACAATGGTTTTTAAAATACACCTATTCTCCTTCACCTCATCTAGCACTTCCTCGTTTGACCTCTTCTCAGTCTAGCTAACTCTCTCCATCCTTCGCCAACACCACATCTCGAAGGCCTCCAGTCTCTCTGTATCTCTTTGTGTCATGTCTACGTTTCGCTTCCGTATATGCTCTTTCCGTACTTGGCGTGCTATTCTGGATTTGAACAAGCAACATTACGATAACACAGCTCTAAATTAAGAACGGTGGCAAGTGGCCTAACATTCCCATTTGGGGACTGTACAGTCGAGTTCATCATTATCTGAGCAAAGAACGGATCAAAAATATCTGATCTAGTTCTTATGCTTCTGACAATAGGATCTTGTTCAGTTGTTTGGTCCAATCTTTGCTCAGATAATGATGAACTCGACTGTACATGCTTCTTATTTATAACTTAGGGTAGTTGACACTCACTTGATACCCTTGGCGAGGGCCTTGGGACACTGGCTGAGCTTGGCGAGCGTGCACAGCACCCGGTGGAAGTTTGACAGGTCGAACAGCATGCACGGGTCGAAGAGGTCCGTCTCCCGCAGCTCGAACACCTCGTCGCACATCCTGAGGAACACCTTGATGTTCCTCATGCATAGGAACTGCGGGGAAGCAAGTTAGTTAATACTGACAACTAACTTAACAAAACTTAAAAAAGAAAATACATTTATTTATGACAGTGCAAAAAGGTTGACAGCATTAAGTAAGTAGAAAAGAAAACCAAGTAGTATATGTAATTTTAACCTCTGTTAAAGCACAATGGACTTCTGCGCATTTCCTATAGATTTCGATCTTAGGTACGAAGTATTGCAGTATTCAAACAGAGATTGATATCCGCTCGCGATAAATTTGCATTGTTGAGCTCGAATGCACTTTTCTTGTTGCAAAACATTTAGATATTTTCTTAAGAATCATACTTGTAATGTATGTAGGTAGCAGTAGCAATGGGTATGAAAATATTCGCAACATATAGGGTCTCTGAATCGCTTTTTATTTTACCGATAACCTCTAGTTTAATTCTATTCGTTTACTAGTGTGAGAAGAATAAATTAATAATCATAAAGGAATCATATAAAAATAATTTATTTTACTCCATTTACTGTAGTTTTTTACAAGTCAGTTAAAATTGGTTTTCAAGTCCAGGAACCGGTTTTTAACCGACTTGCAAAAAACCGGTTCGACTCGAAAACTGGTTTATAACCGTTGCCAAAGCGGGCGGTTAACCGGTATGCAATCCCTAGTCCAGCAGTTGGCGTGTTTCTGCTCTTGTTGACGATAACCGTTGAGAAAACAATTCCCTATAATAATTGACCTGAGAACGGAAATCGGAGGTCAAAATATGTCGGCCCGCTGGTCGTTTCGACTTTGAGCACATTAGCATGCTCTCCGATTACGAATTGTGCACACAGACATAAAATGATGTACACAACACGGGAGGTAATAAAGAAAGCCCTCCATCGCATATTTACGTCCCTCGCTTGCAGCTCGGGCGTGTTAAAGTGAGTGGATGTGGACATTTTGTTGATTTTGGTGTGTAAGTAGATGTGAAAATTTAAGCAGTAGATTGTTAAATAATAAACTTTATTGCGTACTTTTTACATAGTTTAGTTTCGATTTCACTCTTTATAGATAGGTACCTACATATCTTGATATCTTAGATTCGACGTACGTTTTGCTGTTTATTTTTAACTACTGATTCAATAATGTAAGTACTGGAGCTCTTTTTTTGATAATTTAATTACATATTAAAATCTGTGTGTGTCAAATTTTAACGAATAAAACCTTTCTTTGTACGAAATCCGCGTGTTTTCTTTATATTTATAAATTCTCGGTCTCGGCCGAAAATTCCATTTAGTCTCGCCGGTCTCGGTCGGACCTTCAAGCATACATTGTAAGTCTATTATCTATAAGTGTCTGCACTTTTGTACTAACGCTACTACGGAATTGTATTCTAAATAATTGCAGTTTGATAATAAAGGTAAAATTACACTACGGTAGCGTAGTGTAATTTTACCTTTCGAAGAATCGGCGGCGAATTTCTGAATTACACTGCTGATTATGTATAGAGCCGCCTTTATCAAGAGGGTCACACTTTGAACCAAAATCAACAAACATCTTTTGTGACTGGTTCTTCGAACAGATATCTTATCTCGGGGAAATAGGCTGGATATTACCATGACAGTCGCGATGGCAGATAGCGATTTGCATCGGTAACAGTTTAGAAGGAATATGGAATATGTAAATACAAATTGTATAGCTTACTGGGTCTGTTAAATTTAAGCCATGACGCGTTTTTTACCCGATTGCGCGACGCAAGAGGGTAATGTGTTTATCTATGTATGTTTTTTCCTTTGTGGCACTCTAGAGACCTCTAACGCGCGGGCCGATTTTGATAATTCTTACGGCAATTAATTTTTCTTAATTGCCCAAATTTCACATGACAATAATCAGAGCTCAATATGGCGACAATCGAAAACGGTGAAAAATTTACAATCGACGTACTATGTCACTATGTCAACTGGGTTATCATTGAATAGGGATTTGAAAATCATGATTAACCTAATACTCAATTTAATTTTTATTAATCATTATTAACTTAATATTCCAGTTTGGCCCAGCGGTTAACTGGTAGAGCATGCCTTATGGCATTAACTTCGCCGTTTGTACTTTCCTGTATTGTGCAATAAATTCTAAATAAATAAATGACTTTCAAATCCCTAATCATTTATCATTTTTAGTTTTCAATAACTATTTATAATAATAAAAAAATGTGTGTGTGTGTGTAATTTTCTTTTGGTGTGCAATAAAGTATGATTGTATTGTATTGTATTGTATAATCTATAATTTTACGCAGACGGGTTTTTAGATATTTTTACTTTATTGACTTGTTCTGGTCTGCGCAATGTACACCTACTTACACAGGCATACATAAAGTCATCTGTTACTAGGTCACTACAATGGTTGTCTAATGTTTGCCCGAAGTACATATGCCATACAATTCAGTTGTCCGAATTGCACTGGCCCGAATTTCATTTGCCCGAATGTTTCGTTTACCATAATAGTTATTTGGCATACTCTTGTTTACCCGAATATTAAATGCCATAATGATGCGATTGCCATACGTATTGTTATCCATATTATTAAGTGCAATATTATTGTTTACCCGAATATTAAATGCCATACGTATTGTTATCCATATTATTAAGTGCAATAATATTATTTAATGGAATATTTAAAATCCATGCTAAATAGTATAACCAACCATACCATAAATAAAGAAACGAAAAAAAACATTAAATCGTACAAATAAAATTAATAACATATTAATTAACAAAAATGAATACACGAAGGAAGACTTTTTGCGTGCTTTGGCGTCTAATTTGTATTTGCACTGAGTAAAAGGTATATATGTACATTGATTGATTAAAGGAGATTGACCAACTTTGTATGGGAGTTGGACCAAGTGCTGCCCAGACTAAAGACACAGTGCATTATGCTCCTTAGGCTTACACTAGACTGTATACTAAAGCGCTTTAAGATCTATCCCAGGAGTCATGAAAAAAAAACTTTTTGATTGGCACTAATAATTAATTATTTCTTACATTAAAAGTAACAGATTTTACTGTAATCTCGTCGTCTAATCGTCGTCATTGTCATCGATAGGTTATAGGTTAACGCGGGCTTATTTTCCGCAACTCGACGACAAACATGCGCCTATTTTGCGTGATGGGTTGATGGCACTACTCTTGCCAACCCAGCTCTACCAGAAAGCCTAGCAGACCCTTGACGTTGCCGACGACTTCTGGGAGTGACCTCGGTATTCCGAGGTGGTGTGCCCGGTACTTGTCCACCCCCGGGTATTCGAGAATGACGTGGGCGGCTGTCTCTTCCACCTCCATGCAGGCTCTGCACAGAGGGCTGTCAGTAACACACCCTAGAGTAAACAAGTGTTTGTTTAGTAGGACTTGTCCAGTGATAGCTCCGGTTAGAAGATGGAGCTATGGCCTCTTTAGCTGGCGTAGCTTCCGCGACAATCCAGGGTTGATTGCCGGGAGGGCCTCTCTGGTTTGCTTGCAGGTACCCAGGTTAGACCCGCAATGTTGCTGTTCTACCTTCGTACCGACCCCGCAGTCCCTGGAACCGCACGTACACCGAACCCAGCATGAAGCCGAGTCGGCGCTCGTGGTCCACGAGAGCCTGCACCAACGTCGCTGGTGTGCTTGACGCACCTCTTTTAATATTATTTTACCTTTTTATACGTTTTTGTATTTTTATAGACTTTTGTTTTTATATGACATTGTTACTTTTGGCAGTCCATTAAAAGACCATATCCGAACCAGCTCTGTTTAATTCCAAGAGTTACAACTGGTATGCTGACGATAGCAAACATTTCCGCTTCCTGCCATTCTACTCTGTGGAGTAGCCAGCGGTCAATCTCCGCCCACCGGTTCTGGTACCGAAGAGTCCGCGCAACCGGGCGGAAGTCTTCCCAGAGCCCAGGGAACTCGATGCCGCATCGTACTCGTCGTGGCACCTCGCCCTGCCGCTTCACGACGTCGACGACCTTCTCCCCCGTAGAGAGGGTGACGGACGCCACGCTGCGCTTGAGCCATGTCAAAGTGGCCTGGTCCTCGCACCACAGCCTCAGGACTCCGTTCGTGGTGATCGGCTTACCTCGGAACAGCGGGCCGGACGTCTGGCTGTTGCATGGCTGCGAGGCCTCCTGCATGAGCAGCGCCTACAGCTGTTGCTGGACCTCATCCAACAGCTTCTGTGTGAGGTTGCCCGTAGTCGTTGTCGTGATAGCAACCAACAGTTCTGCCTTAACAGCGTCCGCGTAAGCTGTCCGCGGTGCATCCCCCGTCGACTCGATCCTCTGCCTCTTGGGGTCGCCTCTTGTAGAGATCGGCTCATCCAGGCGGACCCGTTTGGCCGAGGGTCTGGTCTCCGGGTTACTGCTCTTTGCGGTCCTGTCTTCTGCTCGTCCCTGAAGGTGTGGCAGGACCTACTACTGGGAGCCCAGCGGCTGTCTGCACCATCCTGTTGGGAGCAGCTGGCTGTTGCCGAAGCACCGGAGCCGTCGTGTGTTCCTGCGCCTCCCGTCGCTGCCTGGACTTTCTGCGCTGCTTCTTATTTTTGTTTTTCCAGTCTCCGTCATTGGGTCCAGGCTCGTCCCGCTTGGCGGGTCTCACCTTTCGCCTCTTGGGCCCTTCACAGATAGTCCAGCCAGCGTCGAGTTGCGAGGATGTGTCGTCTGTGTCGAGTTCCTCCACAGGCGTCTGCTCCGGAGCAGTGGATTGCTCCACCGCCGAAACGACCTCCTGGGGCTCACCCGGTATGTCTAAAATGGGCTCAGTACGGCCTTTCGCCTGCGCCGAGCCTGTCTTTGTCGTCCACGCACTAAGTTTCGAAGCCGCCGGTTTCCCAGCCGCTTTTCTGCCTCGCACGGACTGTCTTTTGTGTGAGGGCACTGTGAAAACAGCACCGTCAGCGCCACGGTGTGTCTTGCGTGGGGGCACTGTAGATACAGCACCGCCACGGTGTGTGGTGTTGCCTCCTCGGATCGCTGACGTGACTTCGAAGGCACGTGTGGTCGAGGGCGGCACTGTAGATACAGCACCGTCCCGCGGGTGTGAGTGTTGTGTGGAGGTGAAGGGCACAGCGTCAGCCGCACCGACACTTCCGTGTGTGTGTGAAGTGTTTGGGGTGTTGGATCTTGTGGAGTCCATGTTGTGTATGTTATGTTCTTCATCTCTCGAGCTTCCACCCGCCGTGTAATCGCTCCCAAACAAAAAACTAAAAGTTCAAAGTAAAGCCGAAAGCGCTCGCTCGCTAAAAACCCTTAAAAACAAAAATTCATGTAGTTTTTTTTCTCCTGGACCGATTTTAAAAATATATGTATTTTCTAATAGAGGGTAACGCAAGGAACTCGTTAGAGGTATTTTCATCTCTGGGCAACATTTGGTCCAAACCTGGTCAATCTCCTTTGTTTTTATTTCAAATTTATTTGTTTTTATTTATTTCGTTTTTGTTGGACGACGCAGTTCAAACCTAACCTAACCTACTTTTCTGACAGCAGTTCGTTTTGTTGGGGGACGCAGTTCAAACCTAACCTAACCTACTTTTCTGACAGCAGTTCGTTTTTATTGGGGGACGCAGTTTAAACCTAACCTAACCTACTTTTCTGACAGCAGTTCATTTTTGTTGGGGGACGCAGTTCAAACCTAACCTAACCTACTTTTCTGGCAGCAGTTCGTTTTTGTTGGGGGACGCAGTTCTAACCTAACCTACTTTTTTGCTTAATGTAACCTTTGTATTGAGTTTTTCTTAATGCGGGGGGCTTCGCCCCCCGAGCCCCCCTTGTGGGGGGCTCCGCCCCCCCGTCCCCCCTTTGTCGTTCCGCCTATGTAAGTTTTTTGAATGATTTTATGGGAAACATAGATTCTGGCATATGATATTATTGAAAATGATTTTATGGGATACAAAGATTCTGGCATATGATATTATATTGAAAATGATTTTATGGGAAACAAAGATTCGGGCATATGATTAATATAGTAAACAATGAGTATGACATATGAAATTATGGGAAACAACATTATGGCAGTTGAATAGTATGGCAAATGAAATTATGGCAAATGAAATTCTGGCAAGCAAGTGTATACCCACTACAATACTACGAGGGTGAATCAAAAAGTAATTAGAACAAGTATGAAAAAATAGACATATGTAAATCTTAGTATTTTTATTATTAAATTAACTTTACTTTAGACTGAGTCACACATAAAATATTAATCCATTGTTTATTTTTACTTCCCATTTTAAATAAAATCTTATAGTTGTCTAAATATGTTTTGCGAAATCTCCTCATATCACCTATCTCAAATCATTGATAAAAGCGTGCATGTTTTTAAAGATCAAAGAATGAATTCTAATGCATATAGTTTGGTCTTAAATATACTACAAGTAACTTATTACCTTGAGTCCACCAGCTCGAATGGCACCCGTGGCAATTTGAAGGCTTGAACCCATCAGAGCCAGTCAAAAGTAGCAGAATTTTTGATAATTTTTCTTTCTACATTTTTTAATGTTAAGGAATCCAAACTACCAAAAACAATGTTTGTATACTCTTCGCTAGTAGTTATATATTTTTCTTTGAACTGTATATTCGCGAAATTTTTCGTTAATTTCTGGACATTATGAACATGGCTGAAAACACCACCTTATTTTTTTAAAGTTAACGTATGGCTTAAAAAATCCCTATAAGGATTTTCATTATTTCTCTAGGTCACAGTGATAAGGCTAGATTTCATTTGTAGTAAAAAAAATTTCGCTATTCACATCAGAACTTAGCCCACAACGCTTCAAACATTTACTAAAATATACTTTCATTTTACTAATATCGTAACCTCTTTGATAGCGTTCTCTTTGTTTAGCTGTCACAGAAAAACAAATGAACGTAGACAAGTTTTTAACCATTTATTTTCATGATAATAAGGGACACTGCATGGCCTCTATTCAGAAAATATAATTAGGAAACTGGAACATATCCATACTAATTACTTTTTAATTCATCCTCGTAACATACACAATATACAGACAATTTCACGACCACACAGATATTATTAAATTAATAAATATTAATATTAGAACGGCGACCGACGGAGGCAGCCTCCGCAGGCAGCCGTTCATGTTGGCGGTAACTTGTGTAAGTAGTTACGGCTGCACATAACAAAAATCACACATGTGAGTGTCACCAACGAAGTTGTTAAGATATAGTTCCATAGTAAGCTCAATAAGGCTTGTGTTATGGATACTAGACGACAATATATTTTACAAACTAATTAATTTTTAAACGAGTAGCTAAATTATTTTCCTCAAAGGGGTAGTGATGTGTCCGCACCTATTCAACGGTATTTTTGTGTCATAAAATGGTGCGTGTGGGCACAACTGTTATATTTACTCGAAAGACACATTGGCCCGAGTAGGGGCGAGGGCGAGATGCGTGGTAGATTTTCTAAGAGTATCGCAGTCTTTGTATTTAAAGATGGCAAATAATCTGCACTTCACGTAGTCTAAGATCCTACTGCAAAGTAAGTTAAATAAAAAAAAACATCTAAATAATTCCATGGCACTGGGTTGTCAGCCAAAATTTACCCTATAAAATGAAAAAAAGGCACCTACTATAAAGTACCATTCGAAAGGAAGCGAAACATAATGTGCAGTTCAGCGTTACGTTTTTAGGGTTCCGTACCAAAATGGTAAAAAAGGAACCCTTATGGTGCGACTCTGTCTGTCTGTCCGTCTGTCACAGCAAGATATCTCAGTATCTACTGATGCTATCAACTTGAAATTTGGAATAGTGTTAAAAACCGCCAACCCGAGCCTATGTATGGGACAGAAAAAAAATCTTATACCTTTTTTCCTTAATAAATAGGACGTCGAAAATCAAAAGTTAAGCTAATATATCGAGTCAAATGAAAGGGCTTAATATGTAGATTCCAAAACCGTTTTTATATTTTTTCTTAGACATGTAGTTTTTGATTTAAGACAAAAAACTTAAAAAAAAAAATACCATTCCCCCCCCCTATTATCTCCGAAGTTACAGAGCAGAAAAATCTGTAATAATTACCAATTATTTATATTATCCTAAATATTACAGGAAAAATAAAACGGTTTTCCTAACTTGAACCGTTTTTTAGAAATTCGCAAAAATCATAAGACAACTTTATTTGCTCCTACTAAACTAACCGCGGCATATGTCGATGTATGGGGACAACAGTTTTACAAGAGCAAAGTTAAATTTGTCCCACCATACAGTTTTTCTTGAATTATTCACGTATCTACTGACGAGTTTGTACGGAACCCTCGGTGCGCGAGTCCGACTCGCACTTGATCGGTTTTATTTTGGTTACTGGAAAATACCCTCGTGCCTAAGTCCACGTAAAATGGTAAAGGAATGTATGGCTTTTAGAAACGGAAAAAAGTATATTGACAAACCAAATTTCGACGATTTAGGCGATTTTGATATGTATTGACACATATCATATAAAGCTAAATTATCGCTGTATTCTTATTTGTACTAATTTATCGATGGGCTTGACTAGGTACTTATTGTTCGAGCACGCTATTTAGCGAAGACACTCCCACGCACTTCTCCTTTTTTGTTTACTGTCTTGCTTTTTAAAACACTACATACTTAATTTCGGTTTAATGATGACCATATTTAAGTTTATATTGACAATTTAGTAGAGAAGTTTGCACCTGGTTCAAACTTGACGCAACCGGGATTGAAGGGCTTTAACTTTTTAAAACTCGACAACCGCAATTCAGGACTGATTTTTCGCAGGCAACCCTATATCACCGTGTTCGTAATAAAATAATCTTTATTTTGGCATAAAGTTTATTCATTAACCAGACCAGTGCAAATTACTAATATGATGTACCTGTTTATGCCTGGCAACCCAAAAGTTATGACGGGAAAAATATAGGCAACCTAACGTTTGCATATTCTATAGGCTTCATACTTTTGATTGGTATGTCATTTGTCTACTAAACAAAACGGTGAAAACTTAAAAAAAAACTTTTAATTAATCATATTCTGGACTGAATTTTTTTAGGCAACCCACTTGCAATATATTTATTAGCATATTTAATTCAATATAAAATACTTTTCATCCATTAACCAGCTCGGTGAAGGTCGTTCTATACTGGGATCTTAGACTATAAGAAGACCCCGGCAAGAAACTTAGCTGAGCCCGAGCAAGGTCGGAGTGAACCCATGTAAGCTTATGGGAAAGCGCATCTGTAACGCTCGCTCGCCCGCGGAATTATCTCATCTCTCCCTTCTGGAGAGTGGGGTGGCCATTCCAGGGCTACGCCCTATATGGCGGCTGCTGCTCCCTGCGCCGCTACGCAGCGGTCTCCTTCTTCCTCATTTTTGGAGGGTTGGGGTTTGGAAGGAACATCCGCTGGATTCTTGGCGGGATACTGTCTCTATAACGCAGCGCAAAGTACCCGCGTTCTCATTGGCTGTTACATCACAGTATAATAGCAGTAATTTTTCCTACAAAAGGTACATCGCGCGATTGAATGTGTGCGCGCCGTGTACGAACGCACTACAAGCAAAGTTTTAAGAACGCGTAAGAATGCTCCAGTATGGATTGCACTCACACAGACGTGCTGCGTGTCGCGGTCGAAGTTGGACTACTTGTTCGTCTTTATACTGTGGCTACATGCTGTGTCCCGCGCGAGATACGTGGTGAGTGGAACAAAACAATTAACACGACTGACAATGTAAAATGAAACTTTAAATTGCAGGATCAATAGATAAATTCAGGGAATATTTATAGACGGCGGAATGTTCTGGTTGAAATGTTTTTCGTGTTTTCCGCGAGACCGTTTGTTTACAAACTTTCAGAGCTCTGAAACGTTTCCGATTGCCAAGCAATTTAAAATGCGAAATGGGCCGATTTTTAGGGTTCCGTAGCCAAAATGGCTAAAAGGGAACCCTTATAGTTTCGTCATGTCCGTCCGTCCGTCCGTATGTCACAGGCATTTTACTCAAAAACTACAAGACGTATACTGATGAAATTTGGAATATAGATGTCTTGTAGATGCCGCTACTAAGTTTGCTAGTTAAATAATAAAAATAAAATATCTAGGGGGGGCACTCCATACATGTAACAGAAGCTAAAAAATTTTTTTTTCACGAAACGTCAACGTGATGTACATAATTCGATAGTTCTTTTAAAAACATTAGAAGGTTTTTATGTACTTTTTTTTGATTAAGTGAATACTTTCGGAAATAATCGCCCCTAAAGTTGCATAAATTGTGTCCCCCCCCCCTTTAACTTTTAAACCGTAAATCCAAAAAATATGAAAAAAATCAGGAAGGTAACGCTTAATAAATACATTCAACGAAAATTATTTTTAATAGTAACGAATAAACCGTTTTGAAGTTATTGCCGTAAAACTTCTCGACCAAAAGGCATTAAGTGCCATCGAATTACACGGCATTTAAGACCTTTTGCCAATTGTTTATTTTTAGCTTTATTTTTATCTGTAGCACGTTTTCTTATAGATACGGCTATGGAACCCTACACTGAGCATGGTCCGACATGCTCTTGACCAGTTATTATTTTATGTTGTCCTATTTCTCTCTATTTGAAAATGAATTAAAAGGTCACCATAATTATGAGGAACTGATACAAGACATTTTTATGCGATTTCACAAAGAGGATTATTCTCTAAACTATTGTATTTTTTCTTTTTTTTTATATTTGTTACTCCAGAACTTCGTAGATTATGACCCGAATACAATTTTTTTTTTGTGTTATTAGTATAATGCACATTTTCTTCAAGATCAGTTCTAATCAGGGAGCTCTCGAGAAATTCAGGAAACTCTTCAAATATTATGGCCACATGTACGTATGTATAGCAATTTCCGTGTTTTTATAGTATCTCGTGCGTAGGGTTACCATATCTCAGGATTTGTCCTGAGATTTCAGGCTTTTCGACTTTTCTCAGGATTGCGGCCGGATTTTGAAAATCTCGTGATATCTCAGGATTTTCAATAAAACACAGGTTACATTATATACTGCTTTTGGAGTGCCAACCATACGAATAATAATTTGCAATTGAAAGTGAACCTTATTGACAACAAGTGGCATAAGTACCTCGGCTGAAAACGACACGTATGTCACGAAATTTTGTGTGTGAAAATGTTAAATAATCTTCCTAACCCAAAACCTCGTACATTTTCGTACGAGCCTGATAGTGTCCTCGTACAGCAGACCACAAATCCCGTACTTGTACGAGGAACCTCGTACGATTGGCAACCCGTGAGCGAGCGACACTGTTGTAGAGTCCGACCGAAAGTTCAGTTTCGGTTTCGGCCTAGTTTCGGCAAAAAAACGGGTTTCGGCATAGTTTCAGTTTCGGCTGTTATCCGGCCGAAACTACGGCCGAAACCCAAACTGAATTTGAGGGGTATCGTGCTGCGATCGGAGTCTTTATTTTAAAAAGCGTAGATAATTTATTTGAAATAAAAAGTTATAATATTGCCCATTGGTCGATTGGAGAATACCTTAAGGCATTAAGTCCGCCAATTGTACTGTTTGTATTGTGCAATAAAGATTAAATAAATAAATAAATATGTTATAATGAATGATTACTCTAAATATCAGAGACTAAACGATTAATATGTTATTTAAAAATGAAGAATGACTGATTATAAATTAAATTAAATTATAAATCATTTATTTCGGACTCTGTATCCGTAAGTTGTTAGTGACAATATTATACTTAAAGCTCGGATTATGATTGTCATTTTTTTTCTTTCCACGAAAACATGACCTTATATGGGAGTTTCGGTTCTGGTTTCGGCCGAATCCGAGATCAAAGCCGAGGTTTCGGTTTCGGCCGTGAAAACTAGTTTCGGTCGGACACTACACTGCTGCGATAACCGCGCTGCGGGACGACGGGCGGTGCCGCTGCCACCCCCCGTCCAGCCGCTTTGAGTGCGATGTGCATGTGAGCTAGATCCGCAGTGTATAAAACGATAATAATACGTTTTTGAGAGAAAATTCTCAAACGGTATAAAATCTCAGAACTTTTCCATGGAAATCAGGCCTTTTCTCCGGTCTTTTGATTTTTTCATCTGGTAACCCTACTCGTGCGTGAGTTTGCTAGAATGCGACTGCAGAGCGCACCTCCGTTTAAGTCATTTCTTTAATGTGACTTTTAAATGGACGTGTTCTGCAAAGTTATCGTATTCGCACTCTAGTGTCGTGAAGTTCGAATTCATTGTTTGAGGAAGATTAATTTCTAATAAATAAGTTATAGTGAACAGTCTTGCAAGACCTGGGCCACGACACGTTATCATATCGCGGATTAGCAACGCAATATTTCTGTTTTATTTATAATACAAATTGAATGAGATCAAGCTGTTTCACTGAAATTAAGGCTACAAAGGCCGTAAGGTCTATAAGGATTAAGGTCATCAGGCAAAACTATTGTTGAAAATGAAAATGAAAAATGTTTATTTCGTTTAAAGTAAACATGGTACAAAATAGATTTGTGGAGTCCTCCTAGTAGGTGTTTATGCACCTGTGTCAGGCGATGCACCTGTGTCAGGCGATTGTTAGGACATCACAAAGAGGATGGGAGGTTGGAGAGAGGCACTAATGGAAGGGGTAGGAGTATGATAGAGCGCCCTATTATGCTAAGATTTAATTGCACCTTGCATTTCCTGATTGTTTCAAAAAGAATTGTTTTGTTGATTATAATGAGTGAAATAAAACAGACAGACTATAGCTTGGCAACTTCATTGGTGACACTCATCTGTGTGGTTTTTGTTATGTGCAGCCGTAACTACTTACGCAAGTTACCGCCAACACGAACGGAGACCGACGGAAACAGCCTCCAGAGGCCCCCGTTCGTGTTGGCGGTAACTTGTTTAAGTAGTTATATCTGCACATAACAAAAAGCACACAGGTGAGTGTCACCAACGAAGTTGCCAAGCTATAAATGTGTTGATAATTTTTTATCTTTATTTTTAGGGACCTATTGTCATGTATTTACAATGCCAGCTCCTTTAACTTCGTCTAAAGATACCCAAAATATTTCAAGAAATGTTCCGATATGTCTTTGTCTATGTGTAACCAAAGAGCCTATTACAAAGATCTGCTCTTTCAGACACAATGTAAGACAGATATATATAAAAGAAATTCCTTTAATATGTGCATTGTAAGCTTTAATAACTTGCCTATAGAGATAAGAGAACTTGAAGGATGGAAGAGGAATTTGAATGAACCTTATGAAATTGGCTTCTTGAAAACTGTTTCAATAATATTAAAGAAATTATAAAATTTAAGCAAATGTGACATAAACCTTTTTTATATTATTAGATATAAGATTAAATATTTGCATGCTGTCTGAAAACAGCTGGAAAAGGTGAAATAACCTTAATTTAATCTAAGACCTGTAACTAACTCTTTTGTGCAAATAAACCATATTTCAACTTGTTTTATTTGATTCCTGTCTTACCACGTTCCCGTTACACTAGATTAAAAATACCATTAACTACTGGTCATCATAAAACTGACAATTAATGTAAAACAACATATTATGTTTTGTCACAATTTTATTTTACAGGTTAGACAGTATTTAAACATAACTTATGTTTGGCTTAACATTCTGAAATCCCTTTACTTCTACGTATTTATTGACATAAATACTTTTATTGTACCAATAATGGACAAAATACTAGTGAAAGAAGTACAGTAGAGAGAAAAAAATTACACCATCAATTTTTTTTTGCTCATTCCCAAAAAACCGCATTCCCAAAATACCAGATTCTCGATATACAGGTGTCCCAAGAAGTAGTGATATACTGAAGCTGGGAGGTAGAGGACCTAGAGGGCTATCTGAATCACCCCCATGTATGTTCCGCGATTTTTCGTATTTTCGGAGTTATGACTTTTTTTTAATTTTTCACCTATCACCGAGTTGAATCTTCAACAACTGCATTTACTACATCAGGATGCGGCATAGTGGCCATACGGCCTGATTTGGTACCCGGTATGTATTTTATCTTTATTGGCATTTAATTTTTTTTTTTTTTTCCATTCAAAGATTTAACGATAGTAAATGTTACCATACTGAATTGGCCTATCTATCACCTTAGCACACAAAAAAATCAAGCATTTACCGCAATAATTCACGTCACCATAAATAAAAATCTCATCATACTCGGCGATAGGTGAAAAATTGAAAAAAGTATGGTTTGTCTCACGGGTTGGTTGTCACAGCAGCCATTAAATGATACGAAACCAAGGAATAACTGCATCGATTGGTGAAGTAGGGAAGGAGGTGAAGCTCTTGCGATCTTTTAACACCAAGCGATGCAATTATTCCTTCATTTCGTATTATTTAATGGCTGCTGTGACAACCAACCCGTGAGACAACCATACCCGGTCTCCCCTAACCTACGATTTTATAATCTAGTGTAACGGGAATGTGGTAAGACAGGAATCAAATAAAACGAGAATCTGGTATTTTGAAAAATCTGGTATCCAGGGAAGGCAGTATTTCAGGTATGAGCGGTTTTTTTTACTGCAGGTTATCAGGTCAAATAATATATTGATTCATTCATCATATTCTACTGTCAATTTAGGGAATAATATGACTTGGTTATTGGATAAGGCCAAGTTTTATTGTTTTGGTGATATTACTCCATTCAGTTCTAAGTATATATATAGACTATGAAACTGAACTACTGAAACTAGGCCTAGTATAGCATATTAGAAATATGAAACCAATCAAAGCAACAAAAAAACAAAGACATGAATAAATAACTAATCTACTACTAATCTGATTTGCCAAAATACCAAAACATTATGATGTTTTGTGTGTAGTGCATTGTTTTTAATGGTGTTTTGTGCTACAATGAACCATGATAGTATTATTTTATGAATACCACCATGTTGTTGACCATTTTTAGGGTTCCGTAGCCAAAATGGCAAAAGCGGAACCCTTATAGTTTCGTCATGTCCGTCCGTCCGTCCGTATGTCACAGGCATTTTACTCAAAAACTACACGATGGATATTGATGAAATTTGGAATATAAGTGTCTTGTATGAGCCGCTACTTAGTTTGGTAGTTAAATAACTAAAATAAATATTTTTAGGGGGGGCACTCCATACATGTTACAGAACCTAAAAAAAATTTTTTTCAGAAAATATCAACGTGTGCTACATAGTTCGACAGCTCTTTAAAAAACACTATAAGGTTCCTAAGTAATGTATTTGATTAAGTGAATACCTTTGGAAATAATCGCTCCGAAAGTTGTGAAAATTGTGTCCCCCCCCCTCTATCTTCTAAACCGTGTGTCCGAAAAATACAAGAAAAATAGCAAAGATAACGCTTAATTAATACTTTCAACGAAAATTATTTTCAACAAGATCGGATCAACCGTTTTTGAGTTATTGCCGATAAACTGCGCTTCTCAACAAAAGGACGTAATTGCTATGAAGATATGGTCTTTTGTTGTTGTAATTTTTTACATCGTATGTTTTACCTTATAGTTATTTCCCTTATAGTTACGGCTATGGAACCCTACACTGAGCATGGTCCGACATGCTCTTGGCCAGTTATTTATTAAATTAAATGAAAAAGTTGTCTTTTGAGTTTCAGTTTTGGGACCATAGTCCTTTACACTGATTATGAAGCATGTTTGAAGGGTGGATGCCTTGGGTTGTTAGACAGATCTAACTGTGTAACTACAGATTCCTGATATTTTGTAATTTTTAGACTTAAATAAGGCGCTGCTAGGTATAAAGTAGATTTCCTAATCTAGGATGCTGGAGCCAAACAATCGAACAGACGCAATTTAGTGTTGTGCAAGATTTTAATGAATTTATGAGTACACACATCTCCTCATTCATAATGCAATGTTACAGATAATGTCACGAATATATTGAGTGTAATATTATAGCACTGAATACCCATTCATGCTGCATACATAATTAATGCATGAACCCATTCATGTTATCGTCCAAAAGGAAGTCACTCCTGATTTATGTTTAACAGATGATAAATTATTTACAGATATGCTTACGCTACGCGTATCGTAAAAATCGCATCGTGAATGAACGACGTACGCGTGCTTAATTGCTAAGGTCAAATTACCTGAGCCATTTGCGGGCGCTGGTTCACGTCCTTCATATCCACGCATCCCGGCTGCAGCACGTTCAGTAAGTTGCACAGCAGCACGCCGTCCCGCAGCGTGTAGGCCAAGTCGTGGATTGTACTAGAGTCCCAGTTCGCCTTGTGGTCAGGCCGTAGCAAGCCACATCTCGTCAGCCAGGACGCGCACTCGCGCCATAACTGCTCACCACCGGCCGCCATAATTCACGCAGTGCACATCCAAAGTCACAGCAGCACTGCTTTTTAATAATCAACAAGCCATCATTCAACGAGGGTTAATTGATAATTGACATACAAATTGATACAACAAACAAGGGAGCAACAGCACAGGACAAGAGTTATTTGACAACTGACCCAGAGTGTTGCTAGATGCGGAGTGATTGTTTTTTGGTTTTTTGTACGAGTGGCAATGGTTTTTCAGAATGCTTGGTGCTGCCAGGTTTTATGTTAAGTTGCCGACTGTAAAAGTACAACAATTACCTATTTAGACATAGTAGTTTACGTTACTTATACGACTGTCATCTTTTATTTGCTACAGTGTGCTAATATCATAAAATCTTGAAATAAAAAAGATTCGGTGTTTGCATAAAGGTGGGTTTAGACCAAACGAAAGCCCACCTTAAAACAAACAAAACTAAACGCAACAGGGTCAATCAATGACTGAGTCATAAAACATTTTTAGCTGCGGCAACATTAGTTGTAGGCGGAGTGACGCGAGTGCACGTCGGACGAACGATTTTCTTTAAATTTCCCGTTAAAAGTGTTTTCACATACGAATTTCCATCGAAAATCAGCTTTTACGGTAAGTTTTTTTTTAAATATTTCATTTATGGTTCATCAGCTGCACCCCCTAGTTCAACATTTGTATATTTCTTATCTGACACACCCATGTATTGCCGAATTCCAATTGCCTTCGTAAATTCATTATGGTGGACGATTCATCAAATGCAATTATAAATTTCGTTCGTAGATCCCATTAGGCCTGCGGAAGTCTATATTCGTCACCAACGGTTATCCTTATTAGGTTTATTTTGGTGGATTACGTCATGGCCGTAATCGGGATGTAGGTATGTGCTTGCTGATGCCGGTGGCTTCAACAGCGCGCAACGGCGGTGCGTGAATATAGAGCAAACCAATCGCATACTTTCTACTGATAATTGCTATTCCCAACGTATCTTGAGTGCCAGATAGTGCATTAAAGATTAGTTGGAAAGGTAAGTGCTTGCAATTGGAATTTGTAGTGCACATTAATAGTTTGAAACTTTATTAATGTCATAACTGAATCAATTAGTGTCGCGGCCACACCTTACTTGATTGTGAATATATTTTAGAATTAATGCACTTCTGAACATGTTTGACTTGTATTAGTGTATACAAATTATGTTGCTTACACTAATGATGTGTGAATCAATATTTTTATAAAGCTGATTACTCACTTATTTATTTGTTGTCATTGGCTTCTTGGACACTTCTAGATTTAATATTTACACTGTCAGTCTTCCAGACACAGGCCTAAATATTTTTTTACTACTAGGGTAAAAAGCAAAGAACACCTTCCTTGATTGTAGCTAGTAATTTGCACTAAGTATTTTTATCATGATGCAAATATTTTGAAACTGCCCATTTCACAGTGCTTTGCCAAATTTCACAAATATTCAATATATTGAATCTTTCCTTCTGCAGCATCAAGATCAGTTTTCTTTGTAATTAAAAACTCATTATATTGAAGGAGAGTTGTGATTATTGCTAGGGCAAATTAAAATCTGGTAAATATTAATGGGAAATCCGCTTTCCAGAAACAAAATAAATAAATCGACACTGACCAAAACTGCTGAAATTCCAACTACACTCATTATTGTACCAACAATGTGTATTAACAATTTTATATGACCAAAACTAAAAATAAGGAAGCAATTTCACCAATACTCAGCTTGGTCAACTTCATAAGTTTGATTTCTTGCAAACTGCAAGCAATCTCAATGTTTTGACTCTTCATAAAAAGAAGCTGATTTGATCTATAAGTAAAATAGACTATTCTACTAGTCTGTATTACACTTACAACCAAACAGGAAATATTTCTTTATTCAAATTCAAATATTTATTTGCTAAGAATACAATTTTGTTAAATATAATGAATAGATCCATGTATTCAGCCAGTACAAGCAAGCAATTGATTTCAAAAATTTAAACTACAGTACAAAATAAATACAATTAATTATTAAATATAAGCATCATAAATAGTACTTAACACAACTAGGGTGGTAATACAAAGAAAGGCCAAGATCGCAGAAGTTTGCGGCCCGAGCTGCAAGTGAGGGACGTAAATATGCGATTGAGGGTTTTCTTTATTACCTACCGCATTGTGTACATCATTTTATGTCTACACTTTGCCAGAAAGCGGCTTTTTCCGTACGCGCAGCGTGCGGAAAAAGTCACTTTATGGCCAGGTGTGGCATAAATGTCCTTTACCTAATTCTATTGAAATTAAATTAAAATAATTAAATCCAGAACAAGTTCCAATATGTATTGAGAGTGGTCCTATTGATATTTCATCATCATTAAAAATTGAAGCCAGAGAAAACACTTAGCCACACAAGGTTAGGGGAAAAAGCCTTTTGGAACAATTCTCCTGTTAATTAAAACACAATTCATAGCTAAAATACTATTTTACTGTTGGTTTTCCCGTTAGGTCCAGACTCTAGCAAGCAGTATGAATATTCAAACTTTGAAGTTTGAGTGATAATTTTGCCAACCATGCCAACAAAATGTTGCAGGCTTAATCCTAAATGCCTGGGCCCTAAGGGCAAACATTGCTATCTTAAGCATATTTGTAATTATTATCTATTACCAGTTAATTTAAAGGATTTGTGAAATGGCAGTTATTATTACAGTTGATGTGTGGTTACTTGGTTGGTGAATTACGTGAAATAAATGCTAGATAAATAATCGATCAGTCTTGATGGCAGTGACTACAGCCATCTTATGCCTAAAACCTGGCTGGCTAACTGCTATGGAGTTGTTTAGAAGTTAAGTGGGTTTTAGTCATAGGATGGCAAGTTGGTGATTACTAAGGAAGCTGCTAATGAAATACAGTCAAATCAATGTATAATTTAATTATTCAACTGTACATGTTTCCAGTCCAGACTCACGATCGCGCTTCTGTGTGAGTGCGATTCATACTGCAGCATTCATGCGCATTCTTAAATCTTTGCTTGTAGTGCGTTCGTACACGGCGCGCACACATACAAGCGCGCGATGTACCTTTTATAGGAAGAAAAATTACTGCTATTATACTGTGGTGGTTATCTATATTGCTGCGAGGATATCTTCCTTCGATGGGTGTCACCCATGTCCCCCCCCTCTAGTTACTCACAGCAGTGATACTTTAGAACATGATTGTCGTAATTACTAGAAGAACATTATTATAACTAGGACTTTATATCACAAATCATAAAATTGCATTGCAAAAAAAATGTCTTTAATGTGTTCTTTTTAATGTGTTCTGTCACCCCGTTCCTAAACAAAGGTGGTCTCCTGAAAATGGAAGCTCGTCGAGAATATCATTTGGCCTCACTGCTATTTGATGTGATACGAGACAGGCAACCTCCTTATCTTTACTCTAAGCTCACTTTTTCACGTGCCCCTGAACGGCAGGCTCTTCGACTCATATGCCCGCGACACGGTTCAGCAGCATTCCGTGGCAGCTTTCGGTATGCTGCTACGAAATGCTGGAACAATCTGCCTCCCCCAGTTAGAAGAGCTCCTTCAAAGTTCCTTTTTAAAAAATTACTCAAGCAACATCTGTTTGCTCAGCAATTGTGTCTGGGTTGACGTTTACCGTGTCTGTGGGCTGATTTATGGCCTGTAACTTGCAAGCGCGTCCCGTATATTGCTTTATCGCCCATCAGAAGGCTTAATTTAATAAAGTATGTATTTATATCGCACTCCCTTTCATACCCCATATACCTTCATTTTATTATTATTATTATTTTAAATAATTATCATATAATTGCACTCCACACACATACAAACTCACATACTTATTTATTATCACACGCACCTACATACTGCACGGTACATACGAACGTACACAGCACGCTGTTGCACATACTCTGTTCTGGGCCCACGGAAGATCAGCGTCGTGACACTCACGAGTGTCGCGACACATGCTGAGTGGGTTCCATTTTTGTTACCATTGTACCATTAGTTTTAAGAATAGATTAAGTTTGCAATCTAGTTTAGTTGTTTTTGGTTACAAAATAAATGTCTCTCTTCTCTCTCTTCTTCTCTTCTTCTAATTGTGTTCTAGTTTATCAATATGTGTAAGCCACACCCATGACTGCATGACACATCTGAAGAGATTGTAGTCGTGGTATCTAATGACAGCAGTATTGTGTTACAAGCATAGGTGTGTTCATTTAGCAATGCAATAAATTGATATGAGAATGATTTGCTTTTGTGCTGGTATTCTATTTGGGTAGTCAAGTAAATCTGTGGTGAGTACTTGATTGGTGTTTCAATGGATTTTTACAAATAAGTTCATTATTCTTTTCTATTACCGTAAAACGGGGTGAGTTGGCTGGAAATCGAAGTTCAAACCTGGATAAAAGTTTATTTTGATATGTGGCACATTGATTTATATACAAAAAAAGTGTTCCGGAGGTAAGAATTTCAGTTTGTCAATGATAGTTTGTTGCTTCATTGCATAGTTTCAACGAAAAATTCATAATAGTAGGCAAAGCCAGCTCACCCCGTAGTTGGGGTGAGAAGGCCTAGCAATTTTATATTTTGACAATATAGCCTCGTTTTTTATGTTAAAACCATTATAAATAAAGAAAATATAACTTAAGTTTTTCTGTTCCCAATAAGCCATGTAAGTATATAAACGATATCCGAAGGGTGGATGAACACTTACTTTGGTAAACATCACTTAAAAACAAAGTTTTTTCAACTAAAAATCCGCCGATTTCGAGCATCAACTTTGAAAGTGAATTTGTGTTTCAAAATTGTATGATTTGGCAGCTTAATGTAGCGAAAAGAAGAAAAAATATGTCTAAAAATATAATCAAATTACTTTGAGAGCAACCTAAGCCCAAAAATTAAAGTAACTACTCAAAAATGAAATTCTGGATTCGCAAGCCAACTCCCCCCGCGAAGCCTACTCACCCCATTCTACGGTACTGTCTGAGGTATATATAGGGTTTGAATCAACATTCTCAATGAGTATAGGTCGTGGACAGCTTGTAATACATCCTCTCATGCCATGCCCTTGGCATCCCTTGCTTTCCTGAAGTTGAATAGATTATTGATAAATGTAATTATTGCCAGCTAAATGTGGAAGTCCTGCATCACTTTTTCCAGCTGAGTGCAATCTGGACACCTAGGCACTTGTCCCAATGCTGGCAAGTTAGCGAGTAAAATTGGGTGAGCAACATTTTACTGCAGGCTGATGGGGTACAGGGTGATTGATCGACCTTTCCCGATCTACAATGAGAGTTCAGGCTTTTAGGTGTGTCAGCTCTACTCTATTGTAGACTATCACTGCCTATTATTGTAATGCTAAATGTTTTTGAAAAGAGAAACTGGTGAGTTTCTTCCGGCGCTTCTTCTCACCAGAATGTCAATCAGACATGTGAAAGAGCCTACTTGCAGAAATAAACTATTTCATTTCAAATTATTTCATTGCATTTCATTGGATCTGATTGAAGTAAAGAGGAACAGGATTGTCCATGTGTTTAAAAAAATCCTGATCAATTAAATATGTAATTTAATATGATCTAGAAAATAAATAAACTTAATAGTACATTACATACCGAGCCCAGTAAAGTAAGAAATGTCTCAGATCAGATGTAATTGTCGGCCGAGGCGAAGCCGAGGTTTTAGCATTAACGGGACGATATTTACTATAGAATATTTTTTTCAAGGATTGCTAAAGGCAGGAAAGAAATAGAATAATGGAAAAATATTTGTGACATAACAAGGCAGTGTTGATCAACACATTACTTAAATTTCGCCCTACACTATTAGAAACCAATTAATAACAAAAGAAACCCGAATTTCATAGCGATAACGGCATACCAACGGTCATAACTCGACAAACTTTTAACTAAACATCCGCAAACCCCGCTTTGTTCGACAGTAGCCGCGAAATCAGTATATAAAGAGCTGATTTTTACAGCGAATGTATGTTATTTACGTCGTTTTACGCCTGTGTCCAAAGTTTTACCATTAGCAAAGATAAATTTGTAGTGTTCATTCAAATTATCAGTAGATTAAACTTCACAGTCGACGAAGTCTTTATATCCAGGTATTAAGATCTATTTTCGTGTACCTGAGTTACCTCTTTATGTGTTTTGTTATTTATGTGCATTATGCTCATGTTACGGTCAATAGAGTAATTATCTCGACGGATTTAGGTCTATTCTTGCGTGGCTCCGTTTTAATGTTATCATAGTTTGATGTGAGTCACAAGGTCTCGTGATGTCACCAAGTGATGTCAAGTACGGTTTGACCTTATGTTGGTTTGTTTTTTAATGGTAATCACCGCTTACACTAAGGATCCTATGATCCTATTTTTCGCTAGTTACGTCACGCTGCTGCGCCCGTTTGTATTTTATTTCTACCACAGACATAGGTTCGCCTTGCAATTAGCTGGTCATTCAACAGTTTCAACACATGTCTAAAATACACCGTTTTGATCGTAATCACGTTTTTACCCTACTGGAAAATGTTTTACATTCCGAAGTATAGTGTCAGGAACTCTGGCCTCTGGGATTGCCTCAAGATTATTACTCACATGGCTGAGTCGTAAGATGAGGCCGTACGTAATACGAGATTATCTCTACTTATTCTCAAAATTACGAAGAAATTTTAAAAAGAAAATGTTTTTAACTGTTGATCGTTATTTGTGTTGCTTACAGCGTGTCATTTTACAAGGACTTGAAGAATGAAAATGCTCTGAAAACAGTCTGATGTCAGTGTTATTTTTCTTCATAGTAACAACAATTCCTAATTGTATCTCATAGTTTGAATAGACTTGTCGTCATCTGCAACCTTCATCATTCAGCTAAAATAGGAATTACACTGTCAAGCTAACTTTGTTGCCGGTGTTCAAAAATGGAATTACAAACTCGCCATATAGAATCCTTATTTTACTATAGACACTAGCGCCAATGAGGCCGCATAGATAACTTTGTATACCGCGCCTCGTTCCATTTTTATGATGCGTTCGTTAGATTTGCCGACCAGTTTGAGTGAGCTCTTTGTTTTGTGGAGAATGATGGTTTTCGAGTGTATAGGCATTTTGGTGGATGGAGGGGCCCCAACCAGTTTAAAGTGGTCTCTCGGATGTATAGAGTCGCGTAGCATTGAGGAGTAGATACATTTTGGCCGGTTGTGTCGAAATGAACCAATTATGGTATTTCGGGGTCACGTTTTGTGGTAAAATTCACTGCTTTATACAGTTGGGTTGGTTATTGATACTGCTGGAGTATAAAAAAATGTATCTATCTCGCTTCAACTAATGTATTAGGAAGCTTTCTCTTTCATACGTGTGAGCACCACTTAAGAGTATAACGCAATGTCAATGCTTATAACCTTTACTTCGAATAGGTTTGCATGCATACGGTCATGGTCTGGCTCTGAAGGCACACACCTTAGCTTGCTAAATAACGATATAATAAACACCACATATATTTGTATCGTTAAATGTGTTTCAATGGTATCCCAAACCCAGCAGATACACCCCGTAAATCAGTTTCTTAGTTTTACTTTAAAACGGCCTAATATTTCTTATTATCGATTTGTTTGGCAAATAATATCGGGCCTTCCAGGGTAAGGCTGCGGCTTCACTGAGGCGGAGACGAGCAGAGCGGAGAGGAGACGTGTAGGGATCGACTGTTTCCATAGAAGCGGAGTGGAAACGAGATGTCTATTTCAATGAATGTGATTGGTCGACCCTACACGTCTCCTCTCCGTTTCGCTCGTCTGCGCCTCAGTGGAGCCACAGCCTAAGTAAATAAATAAATAAATAAATATTAGGGGACATCTTACACAAATCGAACTAGCCCCATAGTAAGCTCAATAAGGCTTGTGTTATGGATACTAGACGACGATGTATTTAATAGATACAAATACTTAAATACATAGAAAATATCCATGACTCAGGAACAAATATTCGTGCTCATCACACAAATAAATGCCCTTACCGGGATTCGAACCCAGGACCTCTTGCTTCGTAGGCAGGGTCACTACCAACTAAGCTAAAGCGGTCGTCACGTAAAGTTCCACGCTATTACATGGTGACAGAAATAACCCTTATTTCCATTGTTAGTATATTAGCTGTATGAACCGTTGTTACAACGGCGGATACAACTTGTGTCCCATCAGCTGCTCCATCCATGAACATACATTTTACGTGAATTTGGTCGTGTAATCGTCCGTTAGGTCATAGTATTTTAGTAAGAGTTAGTGTTAGCGTCTATTCTGTGGATATAACAAAGATAAGGGCTTTGAAGAGCTTAAAACCAACTTGAAAAAAAAAATGTTTTTAGTTGAAAGAGTAGTACAGATTATTCCCACTATTTTCTGTTGATCCATGAGAAACTGATGAAACTCTTTAATTGTAGATTCAATGCCTTCCGGACCATCAAGTTGAATTCCCATTAAGTTGAATTCCCCGAAAGTTGAATTCCCATTAAGTTGGATTCCCCGAAAGTTGGATTCCCATTAAGTTGGATTCCCCGAAAGTTGGATTCCCATTAAGTTGGATTCCCCGAAAGTTGGATTCCCATTAAGTTGGATTCCCCGAAAGTTGGATTCCCATTAAGTGGGATTCCCCGAAAGTTGTGTGGTGGTAGGACCATCCGGGTAAGTAATCTGGGGGCACGGCAGTGCCCCCGCCAAGGCGAGCAAAACATAGGCACGGCCGTACTATCCTTTTCTCGAAGCCATTCAGGCCATTTTCAGCCTCCCGTAATTTTGTACTGGCTTAAGCTAGAACCCTGAAATTTCAGGGATATATAGGGCACAATAAGTCTTATACATATATTCTCAATATCATTCAATTTGAAAGTGTAGTTTAAGAACTATTGCATGTCAAAGTTCCTTAGTTTTGTCACTGACTCACTGATTCACTGACTGATGATCATCATAATTCTAAGGTACTTCTAGCAGACCTACAAGCTCCAAATTTTAAACATAGTTAAGGGTACGTATCAGAATGTCTAAAATTAAAAAAAACTAACGTTAAATAACCTACGTTCAAAATACCTAAAATCGGAATACCTAATGTTTTCGAAAATTCGCATTTATCTTTTTTTAAACGGAGGCCAGCGTCACGTAACCTGCGCAGTACTTCATGCAGTCTAGACATATGTTGATCTCTGGTACTGCCAGTGATGCATACACCATCTATCCAACACGATACACCTCAATACCAGCCAATAACGTCTCCATCGTCCTCTGGAAAATACCAGGAGCATTTGCCATGCCGTACACTAGGCGAGAATATTTGAAAAGCCCGCGCGACGCGTTAATGGACGCGACATGTAATATTTTTGATGGGATACAAATAAATCTTTGGTACGATTTTTGTTCAAAACAATTGTTCGTTGATAAGAAACATTGAATATAAGAAAAACTTTTCAGTTTCGAGCGAACATCGACAGATAAGTAAAAAAAAAACTTATAGCAAAATGTTTTGGCTACTAGAAAATTAAAAAAAAAGCTAGCGAACTATATCGTGTGACATATTAAATGAAAGGGTTCACTGTGAGAATATCAAATATATTTTTATATTAATAGTTTTCAAGTTATTTAAGAAAATAGGCTAAAATTGACCATTCCCCCATTCTCTACCAGTCAACCATCAGAATAGCTAAGTCATAAAATGACTACGTCGCGTCGTCAAAAGTCGGGACAGTTGACGTATTAAAAGCAATATTAAATATGTTGGATAATTAAATATCAGGGGTTTCACACAAGTTGACGTATTCACAAAAGAAGTTGTATAGATTTGTATATTAGTAGTCCTAGACAGCGGTACATTTACGTGAATAAGTAGTGCCTAGGCAAACCGAGTTTTATTTCAGTATTTTTTTTTTCAAAGATGACACCTATTTAACTAGGAAAGTAAAATATTATCTAAGTACAAAGTTTTATCCTAATCGTTAAAACTGTTTCCGAGAAACCGATGAAACAAATACAAAAATAGCTAAAATAACAAATGTAGGTATTGTATACTGCTGTCTAGGACTACTAATACTAATATACAAATCAATACAAATTATTTTGTGAATACGTCAATTTGTGTGAAACCCCTGATGTTTAATTACCTATATCCAACATATTTAATTTTGTTTTTTATACGTAACAGTCTCGAATTTCGACAACTTAGTCATTTTACGACTTAGCTATTCTGATATTTTACACCTTTTGAGATGTTGTCCTGGGGCCATGTGGTCATTTTACAACTTGGACATTGAGATACGGAAGAGACGAGATGCAGGCAATTTACGATTCTGACATTTTGACATGTTGACTAGGACTAGGAGCGATGTGGTAATTTTGTGACTCGGACATTATGAGATGTGGACTAAGAGCGATGTGGTCATTTTGCGACCTCATCACTCTACTAGTGAACCGTTATATCGAGTGGGGTATCAAATGAAAAGACTTGATTTTTAGATTAAAACACCGTTTTTGTTTTTTTTTTAATTTGTAGTTTTTGATTAATGGCGTAAACGTAACAAAAAAATACCATTCCCCCTATTATCTTCGAAGTTACTGAACAGAAAATTCTGTAATAATTACCAATTATTAATGTCGTCCTAAATATTACAGGAAAAATATGACGGTTTTCCTAACTTGCACCGTTTTTGAGAGCAAAAATCTTAACACATAGTTATTTGCACCTACTAAACTAATCGCCATACAGTTTTTCTTGAACTATTCATGTAATACTTATGAGTTTGTACGGAACCCTCGGTGCGCGAGTCCAGCTCGCACTTGACCGGTTTTTTTCTGATGTTGCGACAACCCTGACATGACAGCGCAGATCCTGTCACAGGTGGCTGTGCCTGTCAAATGTATGAGCGTTAGACAACTGTCAATCGCGGGCGCCGTGCCATGGACATGGGTCCGCGCCCTTAGTACTGAAACTGTGGAGCTGTTATGTGCGTTAGGTACTGTGCGCAATAACCGGCTAGGCTATTATAGGAATTCAACATAGTGGGAATTCAACATAGTGGGAATTCAACATAATGAGAATTCAACCTAATGGGATTTCAACATAATGGGATTTCAACATAATGGGAATTCAACATAACGGGAGTCAACGTAACAGGATTCAACGTAATGGGAATCCAACTTTCGGGGAATTCAACTTAATGGGAATTCAACTTGATGGTCCGGAAGGGATTCAATGTTTGAAGTCAGCTATTTTTTATTCAATTTATTCCAGAAATGTATTGTACTGGGTATATTCCAGTAACGGGCTAAGATATTTAATTAACCCGCTACTTCAGTGCCAACTCACTTCCTGGTATAAATTGGGTTATAGTTGGCTAGTGTTGCCAGTGGCCACCCACTCCCCCCTCGAGTGAGTCGTCACCTAATTTCCTGTCTAGTTGGTACGCGAGACATCGTATAATTCGATGACATTATTCCATTTTAGCTCTGCATTACCTATTTGTCCGATGAGACCATAATACGTTCACAGTAACGTACTCAGAGACAGATTATGTGAACGTAATAAAAGGTTAAATACAGATATTAATATTACACACTACGTTTAGAAGTTGTCCACGACTTTAGCCCCTCCAAAACTTATCCAACATTTTGAATCCACGGTCATATATTCGGGTGTGATGTCACAAATATTTGATTTCATTACTAGAGGATACCCACAACTTCGTTCGCCTGTGTAATTTAACTTAAAAAGGACTGTTTTTTACTTCGCTGTAGTCGGGTAAAAAGTATCTTATATTTTAATCGAGGTCAGAATCTATTTGTACACAAAATTTTATGGATATAGATCTGATCGTTTTGCGTGACAGACGATCAAACAAACGGACAAAAAATAAAAATATTTGTGGTTTATTACATAATTATACTCCCCGGTTACTTTTTTGGATAATCTTTAATAACAAACGTCTTCTGGTTACGATTTTATTACATGAACATATAAATAGATTACCGGTATTCGAGCCCCAGCCCGATAGCTCCGCAAGCAGAGCTACTACCACTAAGCTAACCATGTAACCAGTAAAACAAGTTAAAATTGATCTGATAATATGTGGTGTCGAATGTCGCATTGCAGTATGAGAACACGCAACCGAGCTAAGAGACGCTCAGGAGTAAGACGACCTAAGTTAAAGATATGTCTGTTCGATCTTAAACCTAATTGCCCTAATTGGATTAAGCATGAATCAAAATGGATGGTGCAACGTTTATACAAAGTTGTATTAGGATATACTTCTATTGTTGAGTTGTCCTATTAACGCTGTTGTTCTTTTACCATATTCCAAATAAAGGGTTTAATGCACCGTGCAGTTGTATCCGTGAGGGCTTTGGTGTACTTTATTTCAAAATGAATGAATCATAAAATCATACAAATATATAACGTTTTTCGCGAATAAAGAAATGATGTAACGTTATTCGCTTGGCGTTTGACGCCAAAAGTGTAATTTAGTGATAGGAAACATAAATTTTCAATTTCATTTGTTGGTATTTGCACAATTAATTAAACCATTTTCATCAGATTTGAAAATCTTATAATAATATTGACGGCTACTCAAGGCTTGCAAAGTAGGTCGTTGCCACTTTTTAAAACGCGAGGTATATACACTTTTTCCTTCTACCTATATTTCTGTGGATAAAATTGTCTTAAGAGAGATGATCTGAATCTTGCTTAGAACTACCAACGAGTTAATAATTGGATTTCTTAATGGGTCGTTTTGTTTCGAAAGTTAGGTTATGACTATGACCTTAAATAAAAATGTTCCTTTTCTTCTAAGACACATACCTAATAAAAAAAATAATAGACTTATAGAAACTTAATTGAATCCTCATAGCAAACGTGGTTGTTGCAGTTGAACTGACGCATCCACTATGGAGCAGATCCCGCCCCCAAAGGAGGTGAAGATCCTCGAGACAGCCGAGGATATCCAGGAGCGTCGTGAACAGGTGAAAATATAATTAAACTGCGAATATAAAGATTTTTCTTTACGATTGCGTAGCCACACGGCGATTGTGTAGTCAAAATGTTCACTATTTCCTATCATTATAAGAACTACATTGATGATTTTCTGACCTAACTTTCTATTCAGGTGCTCAACCGCTATGAGGACTTCAAGCAAGAGGCCCGCGCTAAGCGCGAGAAGCTGGAAGACTCCAGAAGGTTCCAGTACTTCAAGCGTGACGCTGACGAGCTCGAGTCCTGGATACAGGAGAAGCTGCAGGCGGCTAGCGATGAGAGCTACAAAGATCCCACCAACCTGCAGGTACGGTTAAGCTAAACTCTCAGAAGTAGGTCACAGTAGGTCTTAAGCCTTTACTATCTCCCAATACCATAAGTACTTTTACTCGTACATTTTCTACCTAGTCAGACGTGTCGTACGTGTGTATTCTATCCTACTTACGTTTTGCTTGCATTAACACCCGGGTCCTTCAGGTCCAGTCCGAGCCTAGTATTGATTACCTATAACTAACTTTCAGTTACCTCAATGTGCTAGCTTTGTCACATTACCCCTCGCCGTATTAGCGTTAGTTGCAAGAGTTACAATGTGAATATTCGAGCGTTTCAGCCGTTCATTCATTACCATCACATACATATTGGGCCTAATAAATTATTGGAAAACAAATGATAAAATCCGCCTCGACACCACCGTCGTTCCTTTGAAACCACCACTCTGATCATTCTTTGCAAAGATATTAGCTTGAACGGTAATGGCCAAAAACGACGTAGATACGCACACTACATATACCCTAACCTACAGTGATCAACGCATTGTTCCACCAGGCCAAGATCCAGAAGCACCAGGCCTTCGAGGCTGAGGTAGCCGCGCACTCGAATGCCATCGTCGTCCTCGACAACACCGGCAGCGAGATGATAACCAGCAACCACTTCGCGTCTGAGACCATCCGGCGCCGGTTGGACGAGCTGCACCGCCTCTGGGAGCTGCTGCTGTCCAGGCTGGCCGAGAAGGGCATGAAGCTGCAGCAGGCGCTAGTGCTAGTGCAGTTCTTGAGGCACTGCGATGAGGTTATGTTCTGGATCCACGATAAGGTGAGAGCTAAACTTAAGCGCTGGTTTACACTATACCAGTTACCTATTGCAGTTTACAGCCAAAATATCTGGCTAAACTTAAATATATACAATTTTTCAGGAAACATTCGTGTGCGCCGATGAGTTCGGCTCAGACCTCGAGCACGTCGAGGTGCTGCAGCGCAAATTCGATGAGTTCCAAAAGGACATGGCTGCTCAAGAGTACCGCGTGACCGAGGTCAACCAGCTGGCCGAGCGCCTCGTGCTCGAAGGCCACCCCGAGCGCGAGACCATAGTCAAGAGGAAGGACGTGAGTACCAGGGAAACAGAATCATTAGCTAGTCCCATAAGGACGTGGTCGTTCAGGAGTCGTACTTACGATATTGAGTATAGTAGCTTTCTGTACATGTTAATAAATGTACTAGGCAAACATCGCATGCTTAGAATTTAACCAACCAAATTGCACAGGAGTTGAACGAAGCGTGGCAGCGTCTACGTCAGATGGCTCTGATGCGCCAGGAGCGCCTCTTCGGCGCCCACGAGATCCAGCGCTTTAACCGCGATGCTGATGAAACCATCGCCTGGATCTCTGAGAAGGATGTGGTGCTGGGATCAGACGATTACGGCAGGGACCTTGCTACCGTGCAAACATTACAGGTAATATTTATACATAAGAATTGTCATTAGGATGTGTTTTTTTAAACCACTTTTCATGTATTTGAATTCTTACAGCGTAAGCATGAAGGCGTAGAGCGCGACTTGGCCGCTCTAGAAGACAAGGTATCCACCCTGGATGGTGAGGCGGCTCGCTTGGCAGCCATACACACCGACCACGCACCCGCCATCCACGCTAAACGTGATGAAATCACCGCCGCGTGGCAGAAGCTCGTCCACAAAGCGAAGGTGAGTCAAGAACTTATAATGTAATTTTTGTATAGTCGTTCAGTGTATGTACTAGGAAAGCAGGTGTTACAGGGGAATAGTCAGTTACAAGCAGGTCTCAGATCTCAGACAGGTACATAAATGGATCACATAGGACATGAAGTGGTGAGATCAGCGAGTAATATGGTCACAAATTAATAATGATTTTTTTCATACATCTACCAGGAGCGCAGAAGCGAGCTGGAGTCGTCGCACGCTCTTCACCGCTTCCTGGCAGACTACAGGGACCTCGTGTCCTGGGTCAGCGACATCCGCGCACTCATCGCTGCCGATGACTTGGCCAAGGACGTCCCCGGTGCGGAGGCGTTGTTGGAAAGGCATCAGGAGCATAAGGTATTGTTGAACTACGTGTAGCACATTTGTATGAACGTTTGTTTTTTAACTTCGAATTTCAAACTAATGTATTTCTCCAGGGCGAGATGGACGCGCGTGAAGATGTAATCCGCGCTTGCGCGACCGCCGGTCAGGCGCTCGTCGACAATGGCCATCGGGCCTCCTCAGAGGTCTCCTCGGCTCTGGAAGCCTTAGAGCGCGAGAGTAGCGCCCTGCAACAGCTATGGGAACAACGCCGCGTGCTCTACCTACAGTGCATGGATCTGCAGCTGTTCTACCGTGATACAGAGCAGGCGGACGCGTGGATGCACAAACAGGAGGTGAGCTCCTTGCGATACATGATAGCCTAGTACTTTTTAGGGTTCCGTACCAAAATGGTAAAAAAGGAAGCGTTATGGTGCGACTCTGTCTGTCTGTCCGTCTGCCACAACCAAATATCTCAGGAACTACTGCTGCTATCGATTTGAAATTTAGAATAGTTTGAAAAATCGCTAACCCGACTATTGAACATCATGAAAATGTAATAACCTTGTTACTTTTTTAAAGGGGGTCGAAACGGGAGGTCGAAAATTTAAAGTTGGGCTATTATATCAAGTGGGGTATCAAATGAAGGAGCTTTTGTAGATTCCAAAAATCTGTAATAATTACCAATTGGGTAAGTCAAGTTTATAAAAAGTGTGCAATTTATATACTTTTTCGATAGTTCCCGACGTAATGATCTAGAAAATACTCCTTTTGCATTTTTATTCCCTGTAATTCTTCCCAAATATCGTGTTAAACTCACTTAAAAAAAGGGACGCCCGCCGGCAGACAAAATTAGTGCCTAAATTCGTAAAAAAAAAAACAATCGTATCTGTGTGAAGTGGTCTGTCACAATTGTCAGCTAATGCCGCGTCCGCACCAAGCCAACGAAGGCCAACGAAGGGGCTTCGCCGGCCTTCGTTGGCTTGGTGTGGACGCGGCATAACACAGACTTCACACAGATACGTTTGTTTTTTTTTTACGAATTTAGGCACTAATTTTGTCTGCCGGCGGGCGTCCCTTTTTTTAAGTGAGTTTAACACGATATTTGGGAAGAATTACAGGGAATAAAAATGCAAAAGGGGTATTTTCTAGATCATTACGTCGGGAACTATCGAAAAAGTATATAAATTGCACACTTTTGATAAACTTGACTTACCCAATTATTCATATTATCCTAAATATTACAGGAAAAATATAACGGTTTTCCTAACTTGCATAATTTTTTCAAAATTCGAAAAAATCGTAACATAAACTTATTTGCTGCTACTAAACTAACCGCGACCTATGTCGATGTATGGGGAGAACAGTTTATCTTGAACTATTCACGTATTTACGGGAACTTGTACGGAACCCTCGGTGCGCGAGTCTGGCTCGCACTTGACCGGTTTTTTTACTTGCATAAAAAGAATAAGAATAAGAAAGTAGTAGAAGAACTAACAAATCGTGAACTTTACCCAGGCCTTCCTTGCCAACGAGGACGTTGGTGACTCCCTGGACTCCGTCGAGGCGTTGCTGAAGAAGCACGAGGATTTCGAGAAGTCCCTGGCCGCGCAAGAAGAGAAAATCAAGGCTTTGGACGAGTTTGCGTCCAAACTCATCGAAGGCCAGCACTACGCGGCCGACGATGTCGCTCAGAGGAGGGAGATGGTCAGTTCTTATCTTTAAAGCTATATAATAACAGTATGCTATACCTGATACATCTTGACCATGAATTCAATATTTTTTTGTGTAGCTATTGGAGCGCCGCGCGGCGCTGTTTGAGAAGTCTAACCAGCGACGCGAGTTGCTCGAGGACGCTTACAAATACCAGCAGTTCGAGAGAGATTGCGATGAAACAAAGGGTAAGTACTCACCTCCTTAAAGCGGTACATCATAAGGCTATGATAAATAACAAGTGAGAATATAGAACTAACTAAGCTACGTTTATCTCCCAGGCTGGATCAACGAGAAGCTCAAGTTCGCCACCGATGACTCCTATCTGGACCCCACGAACCTCAACGGCAAGGTGCAGAAGCACCAGAACTTCGAGCAGGAGTTGCAGGCCAACAAGCCCAGGGTCGACGAGATCACCGCCGTCGGCAGGGATCTGTTGGAGCAGGAGCATTTCGCTAAACGTGAGTGTTTACTGTTTATGGTAGCCTAGTACTTTTAGGATTACATCGAGAAATAGTAGATACTAGATACAATAAAATATTGAGAATGTGTGTGCGTGCAGTACTGTGTAGCGCTAGTTTCTTTGTTGGTTATGAACTTATAATGCTCTAATACTTCAAGTTACTAAGGTCAATTTTAGCTAGCACCCAGTTGTATAATAAGACGTTTATTGTCCACTTAACCCCTCGTCTGCTTAGACACGGATCCGTGCCAAGCGTTGAACCCTTTGTTTTATGCTTAAGGTCAATCTTTCAACTTTGAAGTGAATAGCGTTTTGGGCACCTAAGTAATATTTCTAACTTTTATACAGCCCAAATCGATTCCCGCCTTGGCGAACTCGCCGGCCTATGGGAGCGCTTGGCTGCCGCCTCCGAGCTGAAGGGCAGCAAGCTTCAAGAGGCATCCCAGCAGCAACAATATAACCGCGCCGTCGAAGACATCGAGCTGTGGCTGTCCGAGGTCGAGGGGCAGTTGCTCAGCGAGGACTACGGCAAGGTAGGATCCTCGTTACTATATAATCGACTCTTGTCTTTTCTCTGCCAGGCTTATGATCTCCTGGTAAGGTGCGACATAGACTTTCTGCGTAAGTAGGCTACTCACCTTACAACTTCACTGCCAATATGTTGGTGCGATCGGTCGAAGTCACGGTTGATTGAGGAAGACGATCACAACTAGCCCGCTCACTTTACAGTCTGCTCGTGAGCTCGTGACTATTTGTTACATGTAGGTGGTATAGTTGCATTTCACTAACCAAGACTGTTTTTAGCGGATAAAGTAACATTCAATTTAGTTGCTCGTCTTCTTTTTCACATCGTCTAATCCAAACCAAATTCCTCAGGATCTGACCAGCGTGCAGAATCTGCAGAAGAAACACGCTCTCCTGGAAGCGGACGTTGGCTCTCACGCGGAGCGCATAGATGCCATCCGCAGCCAGGCTGAGCAGTTCATCGAGAAGGGCCACTTTGACGCTGACAACATCAAGGCTAAGAGAGTGAGTGCTGCAGATTTTTGATATCCTGGTACTTTGATGTATTTTCTATAGTGGTCATCAAAATTTGCTGGCGATGTTCGCCTAGTCGCTACTAAAATAAAAATGTACAACAACAGAGTTCAAACAAAACATAAGTCAGATTAAAAATGGCGAAATGTACGCACGCAAAATTGAAATTATTCTTGAGATAAACTCTACTAATTTTAACAATAATAATATTTTCGAATAAAATGATTTGCCTGATCAGAACAATCATTATAATTCGTTCACAAGATGTTCAATCAATGGTTTTTTTATCTTTTCAAACAAGAAGTAGACTTTTAACTGTCATTCCTTGATTTAGGCGATTTTACGTCTCGTCCTACTACTAATACTACCGTCCTCATAACTATAGTAACCGCCATAATTAGGCGAACTAGTTTGACACATAAAAATGTTGCCTGGCTCACAGAAAATTATACGAGGGTGGATCAAAAAGTAATTAGAATGGATAGTTTCCTGTGTCCTAATTATCTTTTCTGAATAGAGGCCATGCAGTGTCCCTTATTATCATGAAAATAAATGAGTAAAAACTTGTCTACGTTCATTTGTTTTTCTGTGACAGCTAAATAAAGAGAACGCTATCAAAGAGGTTATGATATTAGTAAAATGAAAGCATATTTTAGTGAATGTTTGAAGCGTTGTGGGCTAAGTTCTGATGTGGATAGCGAATTTTTTTTTACTACAAATGAAATTTAGCCTAATCACTGTGACCTAGAGAAATAAAAATACTTATAGGGATTTTTTTAAGCTATACGTTAACTTTAAAAAATAAGGTGGTGTTTTCAGCCATGTTTATAATGTTCAGAAATTAACGAAAAATTTCGCGAATAATCAGTTCAAAGAAAAATATATACTAGCGAAGAGTGTACAAACATTGTTGTTGGTAGTATGAATTCCTTAACATTAAAAAATGTAGAAAGAAAAATTATCAAAAATTCTGCTACTTTTGACTGCCTCTGATGGGTTCAAGCCTTCAAATTGCCACGGGTGCCATTCGAGCTGGCGAACTCAAAGTAATAAGTTACTTGCTCTTTACTTGATCTTTAAAAACATGCACGCCTTTATCAATTATTTTGAGATAGGTGATATGAAGAGATTTCGGACACCATATTTAGACAACTATAAGATTTTATTTAAAATGGGAAGTAGAAATAAACAATGGATTAATATTTTATGTGTGACTAAGTCTAAAATAGAGTTAATTTAATAATAAAAATACTAAGATTTACATATATAAATTTTTTCATACTTGTTATAATTACTTTTTGATTACCCCTCGTATATCGATAAAATGTTACCGACAATAATTTGCACGCATCCAAGATAGGCCTAAAAAGACGGAATAAATTCATGAAATGTGTAATTTTTTAATTTATTGTGTCACCTTACTTTATTTATTAGGTAATAAATTAAGTCACAGTCATAGGTCAGCGAAATCTAACGCATTTCATTATTTTTATTATATCGACAAAACATCACTGGCCTAACTAACCGGCCTAACTAACTGGCCTAACATTTGTGCTTGTGGAACTGTCAAAAGTTCGCCTAATTATGGCGTTTACTTTAGTCCTCATCTTTCTATTAATACTCACTTATTCAGGACGGTCTGGTTACTCGCTACACCGCCTTGGACAAGCCGATGGCGGTGCGCAAGCGTCGCCTGCTCGACTCGCTGCAGGCGCAGCAGCTGTTCCGTGACCTGGACGATGAGGCCGCCTGGATCAGGGAGAAGGAGCCCATCATCGCGTCTACCAACAGAGGTATGTGCTCCTGGTACTTGATAACGTCATGGCACTATAAAACTAGATAAGCACTTTTCCTGAAGGCGTGTGAACTTAACTCGTAAAAGTCGTAAACACGGATCGCATATGACATTATCGTGACATAAGCAATTTCAATATATTATAGTACATTTGATAAATACAGGTTTATAATTTGAGAGGAATCTGAAACCTACTGCCAAGTGGCCAAACGTATGTCCATGACACTTGAGACCGATTTTTGTGAGTTTTCTCTAATAAATAAATCGATGTTAGGCATTATGTACGCCCGATAAACCGATTAGATCAAATTCAGACCGGTTGGCTGTCACAACACAAAATGGAATAGCGTATCTGAAATGTTTACACTAGCTTATATTAGAAAACTTGCGAATAACTGCCTTTGGTTTAGGTCGCGATCTTATCGGAGTCCAGAACCTAATGAAGAAGCACCAGGCGGTCATGGGTGAGATGGCTCAGCACGAGACGCGAGTGGAGGCCGTGCGCGCGGCCGGCGCCGCTCTGCGGGACGCCGGTCACTTCGCGGCCGACGAGATCGGCGCTAGGCTGCAACAGCTGCATCAGCAGTGGACGCAGCTGCAGGAGAAGGCTCTGCAGGTACTAGGAGTTCTTCATGACTCGGAAACTAGATAGTGTCAGTGCTCAGAAACTTCGGGTCACCTATGAGCTCGGTGCCATCACGGCTACATCAGTATTAGACAATGTAACAAAGTATCGTCTTTCAGAAATAGGTCTTCGTGTTAATCGTTGGGTCACTTCACAACCGACAACATCGATTCCTGGGTGCTAATAATCTTGTGAATGAAAACATGTTTGAGAAGTCTTTATGAAAATCGCTGGATCCTATACGGCCGAAAAAAAATCTGCCCCAGGCTGCGATGTTACGTACACCGGCAGTAGACATAACTGCAGTAGGAGCTTCTGATACTAAGAGCTAACTTTAACCCTTAGGTGCATACAGTATCATAAATGATACTACTGAAATGACACAAGTAGAATTCAACTTCACGTCAATTTGAAACCTCGTCAAACTGATCACAAAATCTCAAATTGACGTGGATTGATTTTCACATGAGTCATTTCAGAAATAAAATGCAAGATACAGGATGCATCTAAGGGTTCAAATGATCAGCATTTTTAAAACGATTTTTTTACCCGACTGCGGCGAAGCCCAAAGGAGGGTAATGTGTTTGACCTGTATGTATGTATGTCCGTTCCTGTGTCCGCTCGTAATTACTCAACGGCACAACCGATTTTGATAAATGATACATCATTGGATTCGTCTTGATGGCGCGAGTGTCACTGGGTATGAAGTTCGTTAAAATAAACAAAATGGCGGATTTTATGCACTTTTAAAGTGAACCGCGGTCGGGTTTTTTTTAGTAAATATATTTAGTTATTTATTTTATTGCCTTAGGCTGGCAAACAGGCCGACAGCCCATCTGATGGGATGTGATCACCGCCGTCTATAGACTATTTAAGTGTTCTATCTCACTATTTCGTAGATTATAATATCAATTTAGTTGGTGCTCTAAAATAGATAAATAAATAAAATGCAACGCTGCAGTAAAATGCACGGCATGCTGCACAAGTACCAGGAGCGCATAAACGGACGCTGGTATGTTCATGTGAATTATCAATGACCTGTGGACGCCCTCAATTTGCATGCATCAAATTAACATAAGTATAGATATGTCAGTAGCGTGATAAAGTAGATATATATTTGTTTTTTTTTTGTTTGTATTCAATATTAAGTACCAGGCGACCATAGCAGAATGGAGATAGCATAATGTTTTTTGAGCTCAGTAACCTATATTTGACTCACACTAAATATTCATAAACAAATGTCTAAAACAGCGCAAGCAAGATTTGGAGGACTCCCTTCAAGCTCAGCAGTACTTCGCTGACGCCAACGAGGCCGAGTCCTGGATGCGCGAGAAGGAACCGATGGCCAATACCCAGGATTACGGCAAGGACGAGGACTCTTCGGAGGCGCTTCTGAAGAAACATGAAGCCCTGCTGTCCGATCTAGAGGCATTTGGTAACACCATCAAGAGTCTGAGGGAACAAGCCAATTCTTGCAGGGTAAGTTTGAAATGTTGTTAGCCTGGTTTATATTTGAAAGATATGACTTCTTGTGACTGTTTGCCCTAAAACAAAGGTCACTTTTTCTGCCAACTATCATGTTTTATTTATGCAGCAACAAGAGTCGCCTGTTGTGGACGTGTCCGGCAAGGAATGCGTGGTCGCCCTATACGACTACGCCGAGAAGAGTCCCCGCGAGGTCTCCATGAAGCGAGGCGATGTGCTCACCCTACTCAACTCCAACAACAAGGTACGTTTTTATATCGTCTTTGTTCAAGTTTAAAAAAAATCCTCTTTTAAAAAGAGCCAGTAAACTTTGACATGTAAAACTGCCCTTACACGGCCTACTTGCAGAATAAAGTTCATTATTTCAAAGTTGTAACTGAATATATTAGTTAGGGTACATACCCATAAAAACCATGACTGCTTCTCAAAAAAAGTATTAGAATTTCTTTTAATTACGAAATTATTACTTAAAACTATTTTTTTTTATGTATACTTAGTTTGTCAATTTTAGTTTAGCAATCGATCCGAAGAGACATTTATGGCTTATATATTTTTAGACCGAAGTACAAGTATTATTTTATGTATGAAATGTAATAATGTGACTTGTAAAAACATTTGCCTTTACCAATAAAGAATCTGTATCTGTATCTGTATCACTATCAGTATAAAAATAATGAATATATCAAATGAAAACGAAACATCAAAGTGGTTTTAGGTACATATTTTGCTATGAATCGTTTAACGTGAGATAACGCTATCACTACTAAGCCCGCACCTATCAGTTAATGAAATTTGTTATCTGAACTCTTAAATTAACTGTATACTATTTCACACATATAGTTATGTACACAGTTAAAAAATACTTATAAAAATTACCATCAGTGGCTAAGGTAATGACAGATAGCCTAAATCACTGCGGATCATAGGATTTAAAAAGACATGTTCTTTAAGCGACGAAGAGCTGTACGAAGAGTAGATGTTTCGAAATTCGACCCTTAAAGAGTGCAATGGAGGATAAAAATATAACATTGACACGGACGAAGTCGCAGGGTGGGATCTAGTCCATTATTAATAAAATTAATATTATGTTGTAAGATTACGGGTCAAACTTTAAGTCTATTACTTAACTTGGATATGAATATAGAAGAAGGTGACGACGTGAAATAAGATACTTTTATTGAAATCCCTAAATTCCTCGTGGATCCCATCGTCAGAACTGGGACCGAAATGAGACCAATCTGGAAATGACCCATTCAATAAAAAAAAAATTTGAAATCGGTTCATAAATGACGCAGTTCTGAAGTAAAAATCAGTAAAATTATATATTTTTTACAGCTGAAAGTAAAACGCCCGTTATGTCTCAAGTTTAAGATACCCAAGAGCCACAAATGACAAATTTATTCTGAAACACCAATGAAAATAGTTTCTGTAAGTATGTATATAACATGACGCATCTCATCTATTGTCATTCGACTCGCTAATATGTTGTCGATGATACTGAATGCTGTGACGCGCGGTATAAAGTGTTAGACATATGGAGACTAGCTTTCGGAGATTGATATTGCTAACCATTTTATGAATTATATAACATAAAGCGAAAAAATTACCTTAACAACCCGTACTGCAAAATGTTAAACATTATAAATATTATAATACACTTAAATTTCGTACCGTAGAAGCTCTAGAAACGTTGAAAGAATCCTTCATAGCTACTCGCTTGCGTTCAGTAACTGTAGTTACCTATACTTATTAGTTATTACTACAGGCTGGTTCTAACGATGGGGCTTTAAATGTAAAGTTCGATTCTTTTCGCTAAACTAAGATACTTTTGTTTTGCAATATCTTCAAATAACTTAAATTTCATCTGCAATGTTCAATTCTGAAAGCAGTGAAATCTCACTTTTCCTGTATTTGTTTGGAAACAATAAAATTAGAATTTGGCGTGTTTTTAAAAAGTTGCAAAACGAAAGTAGCTCGGATTAAGGAGTAGAAACGACCCTTTCATTTAAAACCATTGTGAGAGGCACCCTATATAGCATCAGTGTCGAACGGAAAATAGCAAACAAACGAGTGGATAGTACGAGTAGCCGATACAATACAGCGTCTTGTAACGGTGAAAACAAGGGGTTACTAAATAGAAAAGCAGTCCATGGCAAAATTACTAACCGCTTCGCCAAAGCCGATTCGCACCAATCAAAACGCGTCCCAACCTAATTGTGCTCCTGGTATCTGCCTCAAACCGGCCATATTTACGTAATTTCAGCTCAGTCGCCACCCGCCCGCCGCTCCGTTCGCGTCAAAATGTAGCGCGCGCGTGCCGCGCCGAAACCCACTGTGATATTAGTGATAGTGTATTGATAATGATAGTTGTGTCGTGGCTGTGTTGTTTGTTGTTTGAGGATGCTTGCAAGATTGGACGTGTATGTCATTTATTTAGATAGATAAGTTTCCATATTCGTAGCTAAATATTTGCTAATCTAAAAAATATTCCCCTGTTAAACTGATTCTGGTCATGTTCGAAATTATAAATTGTATTGGTTGCAATTACCCTTTCCCTTAATTTGACTAATTCTTTTTCCTTTATATTAGGTATGTATATAGAAGAAAGAATTGGTCAAATTGTGTAAATAACCATTTATAACTCAACAAAAGGGTGAACCCATTTCTAAAAAATTAAAAATTCTGAGGCGGGCCGAAGTTCGCCGGGACCGTTATCATATAATATGATAAATAGTAGTCCAGTTATCGTCGCACAAATAAACATACGAACATAGAACGCAGATTTTTCCCCCTTGCTTGTATGGGTGACGTTACGACACTATGCAATTAATGTTATTAATAGTTCGGCCGAAACTATAATCTCAGTATAATCGGTACTCTAGTTATCATCAAACAAACATACAAACGTAGAATTCCGAGGCAACCTCCTAATCCACGGATAATCTTCCTCGCTTCTTTCGGACAACAGGGTTTCGCACACTTGTTTTCCACAACTCGACGTCTCAAGTCCTATTTTGCCTAGTACACAATAAATACAGTATTCATAGTTCATATACGATCCAAAGGTGCTAAAACCAGATTATTGTTCTCAGGACTGGTGGAAGGTGGAGGTGAACGACCGACAGGGCTTCGTGCCGGCGGCGTACGTGAAGAAGATCGACGCCGGGCTCTCCTCCTCGCAGCAGAACCTCGCAGACTCCAGCTCCATCGCCGCCCGCCAGAACCAGGTTATTATAAATCTAAGATTAATTAATCAATGATAAATCCAGGTTATTATAATTCTTGCTTAGCAGATGAGACATGCAGCTCAAGCCAGCCATCTGGTCGTATCCAGAGCCACCGACGGCTGGCTTCTCTTCTATTTGGTTCATATAGCCTTGATTTGGTCGACATATCTAAAAGTGAAGCGCATAAATCCCTATAGGGATCATCCAAGTCTGTATCCACACGATGATTAAGGGAAAAAATTCTTAGTTCGACAGATTTCGGTTTCATACTTGGGATATACACTATTTGGTACGGAACATTAAAAAAGTGCAAAAAGCGAATCAATTTCAAGACTGATGAATGACTTCTGTCAAGTTGGCGATCGCAAAGTGAGCAGTATACGATGCCTACTTCCCCGTTATAGCTTAGTCGCGTTGCCTCTTACCTACTTCGAATTAGATATATTTTTTTAATATCTAACTAGATATATTTTTTAAATAACTGATGTTTGTCGACAGATCGAGGGCCAGTATGACAACTTGCTCGGGCTGGCGCGCGAGCGTCAGAACAAGCTCAACGAGACCGTCAAAGCGTACGTGTTGGTCCGTGAGGCCGCTGAACTCGCAACCTGGATCAAGGACAAGGTACTGGCTTTGTATCTTTTGTGGCAAACCGAACCTGAAACTTGTGTGTAACTTACATGCCAAAGTTAAATATTAATTTTTAAATTAAGTCATCTTTAACTATCCTACTTTTTTTTAGACAACATTCATTTTCTTTAGACAACATTTTGATAGGGCATTTTTCTGATAGATCAAAACACTCAATAACTGAGGTGTTTCTATGAAAATCAATATTTCAAAGTCATTTTTCACAGTTCAAATCAGGCCCTTATTTTTAGTTTTGATCTTTTATTGTTAAAAGGGCTAAAGGCGAACTTTACTTAATTTTGCAACAAAAAATTAAAGCTGATCAAAAGCTATCGTGAAATAATTTGTGATGAGTCAACGATATTACTCTTGTGTCATATTTGACTAAGACATTTCAGAACGCATTTTAACTTTAATTTTTTCACAGGAGATGCACGCTCAAGTGCAAGACGTGGGCGAAGACCTGGAGCAGGTCGAGGTCATGCAGAAGAAGTTCGACGACTTCCAGAACGATCTGCGAGCCAACGAGGTCCGGCTCGCCGAGATGAACGAGATCGCCGTACAGCTGATGACCGTCGGCCAGACCGAGGCGGCGCTCAAGATCAAAACTCAGATGCAGGTGAGACACACTAGCAAAGTATAAAGACAACCAAGTAGTAAGACTTCGGCCGTTTAGGAGAGCGCGACACGTATTTACACACACGCACGATCGGACGTCTGTGTGAGTGCACTCCATACTGTGGCAGGGGCGCACAGGGGCAAATGCCTGCCTGTGGTGCGTCCGTACACATGCACGCTCCCGATGTACCTTTTGTTGGAAGAAAAACTACCGTATACCGTGACACTAGACGTTTTGAAATTTTCGACGTATTTGTAACAGCGTTACTATAGCTTGGCAACTTCGTTGGTGACACTCACACGCGTGCTTTTTGTCATGTGCAGCCGTAACTACTTACACAAGTTACCGCCAATACGAACGGGGGCGGTAAAGGGAAAGTAATTACGGCTGCACATAACAAAAAGCACACATGGGAGTGTCACCAACGAAGTTGCCAAGCTATAGTGACCTCCGTATCTTCGTTTGAGCGGCTTTCTGCCTTAACCCCACTCTACAACGTGCGTGTACGCAATTCTCCCAGTCTGCACTCCACAGCAGTGACGAAAAGAAAAATGACGTTTTTTTTTTTCAAATAAATGTTACCACATTTTTCTTCTGCACAGGAATTGAACTCGAAATGGACATCGCTGCAACAACTGACCTCCGAGCGCGCCGCGCAGCTCGGCTCCGCGCACGAGGTGCAGCGCTTCCACCGCGACGTGGACGAGACCAAGGACTGGATCGCGGAGAAGGAGGCCGCGCTGGCCACCGACGACCTCGGCAAGGACCTGCGCTCCGTGCAGACCCTGCAACGTGAGGCACTTGACTGTTACACGTTAACTTCGCGTTGCCATGGTAACGCAGCTGACATAAGCGCATCCCACGCACACCGTTTCTAGAAACAACTAGAACACTCAGTCGTACTAAAAATTATCAGATCAGCAAAAGTTTGTTCACCACGGCAGCAGCGCGTAAGCAAAGGAGAACAATAGGCTAGTTTCCTAACAGGTCAACTCAGCTTCTTTTTATGAAGTGTCAAAACGCTACGATAGTATGGAGCTTCATAGATAATTTGAATAATTGACGTCACAGGGTGCTATGATCAAATTGTCTCCTTTTTTAATATCTTATCTTTTAAAAGTCGTTAAAAGCAAGAAAATAAGAGAATCTGGATTTATTTGGGATCAGTTTTGGAAGCTGAATAAGATAATAAGTGTAAAATGTATATTTTTTACTGCAGGAAACTAGCCTATTCTAAACAGAAAACTATCAGGTTTCAACAAAATAATGGTCAAAAATGATTCGAAGCTCTCATTACCTGCTCAACCGCGCTTGCTGGTATAAATCACACATCTCTATCTGTCAAGTTTAAACTGGTGCGGTATCGATGCTGTACCTATCCCTGGTTACAAATATGACTTTCCGTACCAGGCAAACACGAGGGCCTGGAGCGCGACTTGGCCGCCCTCGGCGACAAGATCCGCTCCCTGGACGACACCGCGAACCGCCTGATGTCCACCCACGGCGACTCCGCCGACGCGACCTACAGCAAGCAGCGGGAGATCAACGAGGCCTGGCAGCAGCTCCAGGCGCGCGCCAACGCGAGGAAGGAGAAACTTCTGGACTCGTATGACCTGCAACGGTAAGTTTCTCTAGGCGATTCTCTAGGAGCCAATTCTGATGACTATGCCAGGCATATATCAAGCGAACTCGACTTATGTAGAATGTACATACGGGAAATGCATAAAAAGCAAAATGTGCTCTTACCAAATGCAGATGTAGAATTCTGAACCCTGTGTCAATATGAAAGAGTAAAGAGATATATATGAAAAACTCGAATACTTACGGTACTTTTAAAATTTGACTTGCGACATTAATTTAACCAATTCCCGTAGCTTCCTGTCGGACTACCGCGACCTGATGGCGTGGATCAACTCGATGATGGCGCTGGTCAGCTCCGACGAGCTCGCCAACGACGTCACCGGCGCCGAGGCGTTGCTCGAGAGACACCAGGTAAGCCTCGACGTAGGCACACAACACTGAAAACTTAGCTCATACAGGCAGCCGTGGACAAAAGTATTAGGCATTTTTAAAAGATATAGTCTGATGATTCCGTGGTTTCAAGCCCTATGATCGGCTCATAACAAACAATGCAGGATTTTAGTACAAGATACTCAGAGAGAGATTAATTCCAGGGACACTGGGTTCCATCATCCGATTTATGGAGGTGGTGGAACGAGCCATTGAGTAGATGCGGTAAGGGGTAATTACACCAAAAGATCCCATTGGGACTCGGTGTTTAGTCTGTACTTTTAGGTACTTAAAAAAGGGATACAAAAATATCACGTGACTCGGGTCGTTCAACCACAGGTCACACTTGTAAAACGTCAGTTTGATTTGCTGAACGACCCGAGTCACGAGATTTTTTTTATTACCTTTTTTTACGTATCTAAAAGTAGACTATAAGTGTATCCGATAGTCCTATTACCAAGATAAGATACGAAGCCTACCATTTTAGACATTCTGGATGAGCACGCGTTAGGGGATGGTAACCGTTCGTTTCAAGGCATCCGTTAATATACAGCGTGTAAGTCTAATACGGGCGAACAATTAAACCAGATATAGCGTTTAGTAGTGTTATCATTAATTAATATGATTTTTTAAATTACACTTAATAGTGACCACGTAATTAATTTTTGAAAAGAACCCCGCACAAAATGATCGTCAAAAGCCGTTCGGTCGATTTGGCTGAAATTTGGTGAAAATATAGCCTCTAATACTCGGATCAACTGTGTAAAGTTACAACTTAAATTAATGGCCAGATTTTAAAATATGATGATTTTTAGGTTCAATGTTTTTTACTTACATATAATTTCGGCTCAACGAAAAATGTAGTAACTATATATGACGCTAATATGCACTTACTACTTTTTTCCCGAGGTTGTTTATATAACGATATTAAACTGTTCTAGTTATAATTAATTCATATTTAATTGATTTTATTCATCATTTGTGCATCCAATGCATTAAATATGGTATAAAGCGTTCTTAATGATGGATACTTCACATTTTCCTCGTATCCGGAAAAACCTAAAAACAATAAGATTGCCTGTAACGTGACCGCATGTACCAATGGTTCTTGCTTCACGTTTACAGGTGTACCTAATAATAGCTTAAGATTGGATCTTCTCTCCCATTATTTATGTTCTTCGTCGAATGCAATCCACACATAATAAAAAGTTGCGTTTCGGAAGCTTGAAGTAGCCCTTATTTTAATAAATCCTGGCTCATTGAAGTTTCATCAAATTCCAAAACTCGCTTGTCTTCGACTTCCGCTGTTAATATGACGCAATGTACTGTCTTGAATACCTATATTCTGGAGACTGTTTCACTTGATTTGTTCCATATGTGACCGAGTGCAAATACGCCAGGTCTAACCGTGGAAACAATGGTACCTATTTGAGCTATCATAAATAAATACTGCAGACCTATTACAATGCCAGATTGTAATGTCCAGTTAGCTAATGAAATGCTCCAACGCGTCGAAGACATTAATGTTGTACAGGCACGGATTGAAGCTGAGAATCTTAACCGAAGAAGAGCACAATGGACCCCATTGGACCTGGCGTATTTGCACTCTGTCACATTTGGAACCTATCAAGTAAAACTGTCTCCAGGATATATTCAAGACAGTACATTGCGTCATATCAACGACCTAGCAGCGGAAGACCAAGACGAGCGAGTTTTCGAAATAGATGAAAACTTCAATGAGCCAGGGTTTATTAAAATAAGGGCTACATCGAGATTTCGAAACGCAACGTTTTATTATGTGTGGATTGCATTCGAGGAAGAACACAATAACGGGAGAGATGAAGACCCAATATTGGGCTATTATTGCACCTGTAAAAGTGGAGCAAGAACCATCGGTATATACATGCGGTCACGTAACAGCAATCCTATGGTTTTTGCCCGATATGAAAGAAATATAAAGTACCCATCATTAAAAACGCTTTATGCCATACTTAATGCATTGAATGCACAAATGTAAATACAATTAGATATAAGTTAATTATAAGTTGTACGGTGTAATATCGTAATATACCTATGTATGTACATAACCATACGAGTTTGTTACTTCTCCACGTTCACGCTCGGACATTGGGCGTGAAGAGAGTTTGAACCTTCGAATGATGTTTTTATACCCGATATTGCCACGGAAATATTAATAAGCCAAGTTGCTGCAGTGTACGTTAACTAATAAGAATTATATCGTCACTACTTTGAAAAAAAAAACTTGTATCTGAAATCAACCTCGGGAAAAAGGTAGTAAGTGCATATTAGCGTCATATATAGTTACTACATTTTTCGTTGAGCCTAAATATAAGTAAAAAACATTGAACCTAAAAATTGACATATTTTAAAATCTGGCCATTATTTTAAGTTGCAACTTTACACAGTTGATCCGAGTATTAGAGGCTATATTTTCACCAAATTTCAGCCAAATCGACCGAACGGCTTTTGACGATCATTTTGTGCGGGGTTCTTTACCGAGCAGCAATGTACCGCATACATGCATGTCATGACATTGCGAGATACGAGCTCTTTTAAAGTAACTGTCAACTAGCGTGTTTGTCAACTTGAATGTGTTGCGTTACATTGCGGCCCGAATTAAATGGTAAATATTTTCATTGTGGTTTTAAGCAATAGTTATCTAAATATGCTTCTTAGGTCCTATGCTGACCACCGTTTCAATATTCGCCCGTATTAGATTTACAGGCTGTATACAGACATGTTCATCTTGTTTTATAGTTAGTGGTTGTAACTCTGGAATCTAGATGCCAATATTTGTATAGTTCACCCTACCTAATACTTTTGGCGGTCCCAAAGGTTGTGCATTTGTATTAATTTTTCATTTTATTTGAATAGATGGTGATGTTTTGTATATAATGAACTCTATACATATGTTTAAAAACATTACATTTCCAATGAAAAATATGAACAGTTTCTTTTAGTTCGTGATGGCATCGTGGGTAACTCTATCTGATGGCATCAGACTCTAAAAAGGCAGAAAGCTTCTTGAAAAATGTTGCTTGGGTTAGACGAAAATTTTCAGGTTGTCTAGTAATAAAAGTGACAAAAAACATACTATATAAGTTTTGCGTCTTGCTCCTTTGGAGCAGGTTACCATCAGATATAATCCAATTATCGTTTATCTGCCCAACGGGACTCAATACCAATAAAAATACTGTCTAAGGCCAGGGCCTTTGTTGTTAAAAACATCTAGCTAATCCTCAATCAAGACCTCAAACGGCACCATCACGATCTATTAAAAAAAACTGCCATCCTTATTTCACACAAATTGAAGAGACTTAGTCCAGCCCGGCTAGCACAGCTGACTGCAATCTCGCTTGTCGTTCGACAATAACATAACCTGTTACTTTCATACTATATATACCGGAAAGGGATAGGTAGTATTTTACTGGCTAAATATACAGGGTTCTATGTGTCACTTTTAACGATTTTTTCTCAAATATGCAATGAAATAAATTAAAAACACCACATACCTCGACGTGAAATGGGGTTGCCAGCCTCGTAACTATCTGGCCTCGGCAACCCCTTACTTCCCCGCCTCTGTAGTAATGTACTGTAAATTTGAATATAGTGGTAATAGAAATAGTGACGCAGTCTAATTTTAACTACCCCGAAATGTAACAACCCTCTAATATTGAGCCAGTAATATGTCGAAAGACTAGCGCGGCACAGTTGTGTTAGAAACAGTGAGAGCACTCTTCATGTTTAAATAGTAACGCAGTGACATGTTCTAGACGCATCGGCTGGAGATCGATGCCCGTTACGGCATAATGCCGCAGGTCAGACGCATGAGTGGCGCCTAACTCTATTAATACACACGTGTTTTGCAACTACCCACAGTACCAGTTTTATTGCTCTTATAACTGCCTTAGTTTATAGTTCATTCTCCTTGCAGGTTGTGTTTTTGTAAACGTTGACCAAGTCTAAAATGGTCATAGCATCCAATATCTTATTGGATGCTATGACCATAGCTAGCTCAAAGATGTTTATACATTCCAGTAGCATTTCATGTTACTTTACGTCAATGCCGTAAGTGGCTTTTCCACCCAGGAAGAACATCTCACTTCCTTACCAAGGACAGTAAAATTATGTACACAGCATGGGCGGTAAAAAAGAAAGCGCAATGTTTTGGGTAAAGGCGCTCTCCGCCATGTTCTTATTGAGTGAATATTCCCCGCTTCAGAATAAGGAGAGTATATTTTTATCAAGTCTGTATAGAGCTGATGGAACTGATACTGTGTTGTACGATGTCGGCGCGTTGACTCAATATGTTTATCAGTCGCGTTGGCATTTGTGATTTGATATTAACACACTGAGAGAGTGCTAAAATGAATGTATCAAGAAATGCCTCTATACCACAATGTAGTATTGGCATTATGTTTCTTACTAAGGAATTTGCGTAAAAGTTTTAACGCTCTCAATGTCAAATATTATTGTTTACTTTAATCACACTACACATTATGTTTAATGGAATAATCAGGCTGTAGTTCGACTTAACTAAAACGTAGGTAGGGGTTGAAGTAATAAATCAGATTTTAATTCATTGATATTTTAACCTGTGACATTTTGTCCCGACTATATAATATAACAACTAAACTTTCTTGTATACCATTCGTATTTAAGTATGATCTTGGGGTAAATATAATTAGGAACTAGTTTGAATATTTCGCTGTTGTGTTTTCTGTATTCCTAATAATTTTCAAATCCAAGGTTTTTATTGGGCTTTCTTAAAAATAACTGTGTTATATTTAATGTGTTCATATTTATGTATCTTTCTTTGTTGTGTGTTTGATTTTGTGGAACCTATCTTTTGGTGTCTTCCTAATGGTCTATGAGTTTTACACTTACTCTGTTTTCGGTGTTGTTTCCGCTTTAAAGGGGTAAAGAAAAATTATTATATTTATATATTCTTTAAAATTATACGATTGGCCAATTAAATCTGTAAAGTAAGTGGTTCATATATAAAAAGGCTGTCGACCTTTACACTTTACAACCACCAGGTTGCCTAAGTTTGCACCTCACTTGTATGCGACGACGTCGGTATTAGGTGCAAACTTAGTTCACCCAAGTAAATACACGACCAAATCAATGCAGACCAAAGGCATACAAAAGCATTCAAGACTTGCCACCAGGGCAATATCACTTCGTGGCAAACACTGGCTGGCGTGTTCCAAGATTGCCGCATGCAATAAAATGGAACAGGGTTGCCACATAAGTATATACACACCACGAGCTTGGTTCACGATGTGATGCAAATGTTCCCTCCTCTCCTGAGCAATACTCAGGTTGTGCCCGACGTCCACTTGCCTTGCGCTCTCTGTATGTTTTTGGTTCATTAACTTACGACATTGAAAAAACGGAACAGATTTTAAGCTGAGGCGCGCACTACTATGTACGTGTGTCGTGCTTACTTAGACAATTCTCCGGCTGATCATAAACCACGACAAGGCGCACATAGCCGCCGCACGCTTGTAGTAGTGCCATCACTCGGTGCAGTGGGTCTTAAAGTCTGTTCCTAATAATTTGTTAAGTGATGCCAAGTGCACTCAAGGTGGTAAAGACAGCTCAACAGTTTCCTAACATATGCTGCGACCAATAGGAGCACCGCACCGAGATGGACGCCCGCGCCGGCACCTTCCAAGCCCTGGAGCTGTTCGGGCAGCAACTGCTGCAAGGCGGCCACTACGCCAGCGTGGACATACAAGAGAAGCTGAACACCATGGGTGACGCGCGGCAGGATCTTGAGAAGTGAGTAACAAATGATTTCATATCGATGTCAGAAGCGGAAATGTAGTAACCGCCAAGGGTTTCCTTTGGCGGTCCCTACATTTCCGCTTTTTGCCATCGATATCAACCTGTAGTCTACCGGATTAATACAGTCAGCATCAAATAGTCTGGAACGTCTCGAGCGCCATATAAATCATCACACAACTTGTGCCGATAGCAAAGTGTAGTGGTTCTTAGCCAGCGACCTGAAAGAGCACGCGTTATGCGATAGAGAGACACGGTCGGATCCGGTGCTTCCCGTCCGGTGGTCGGACCCGAACAACAGTTTTGTTAGAGAGAGAGCGACTTCTGTACTTAGTACTATTACTTATTCTGTGCCTGTAGTAATAAAGATGTGTTGTGGTGGATATGGCACTTTGGAAGTTAGCGACTATTTGATGCTCACTGTATGTACATCTGGTCGTGACTACGTTTGTAGCTATACCTGTCTTTTTCTGTATCAGCACGGATGCACAGTATTTGTCTAGAGACAAGATTCGCGCGGCACAGTTGCGCTACATGTAATGAGCTTGTAGCCACTTAGTATATTTTTTTAAAGTATTAAGTATATCTTCTCACAAGAAAAAACAACTACGAGTATATTTGAGATGTCCTAACACATAAACCATTCAATACAAAAGTAGTAATTTAGATTTGGATGGCTTGGGCATCGCTTCGGTGGCGTAATTGGTAGCGCGCCTGTGTTGGCCCGGAGGTAGAGCCGTAGGCGATGCAGGTTCGAATCCTGCCCGAGTAATTTATTTTTTTTCAACTTGTCTGTTCTAATAAAATATTAAAAAAAGTATTAGTTAGTAACAAACATATTTCGTGATCACAAACTTATTCATGATTGATGTTTTAAATGTTTCTTTTTTCACTGCTCTGCGAACATTCAGTTATTCAGCCTTATTAGTGTATCCATCATGTGGGGCATTCAATGTTTGCCCTCAAAGTTCGTCATCTTTCTGCTCTGCTAAAGGTAGTATAGGTAAAAAACTTAACTAAAGCACCTGTTGCATGTAGTAGTGTGCGGAATTTATATTGAACTTATATCCTTTTCCTAAAATGGAACGTCAAACTGCCTTCACGGACAGGTTACTACTACATGCAACAGGTGCTTTAGTTAAGTTTTTTACCTATATACAAGCTATCGACTATGATAATGATGCCTGAAGTTTGCTGCCAACCGCGACTGTTATTTTTGTGATTTTGCGAAATTTTTAGTTGATACAGTTTATTCAAGGGACAAAATATAACCAAGACAAAATATTTCAGTGTGAGTGTGTATGTACACATTTCTGTAAACGTGATTTTTACTGCAAATATTAAAATCGGTGTATTTTAGTGTTCCGTGCCTAAAGGTTGCCTACGGGACCCTATTTATTTATAGGCCTCAGCTATCTGTCCGTCTGTCTCTGGGTCCCAGGGCAGGGGATTTGAACCGGTATTGGTAGATAGACGCTTGAAATTTTCACTAAGCTGTAACATTTTTTTAAATTGCACACAACATTATTTGATCGAACTTGCACTAAAATGTGTTTTTTGAAGTTTACAATCGAAAGTCCAATGCTGCAATACATTTTTTTTTACCGCTGACCTCTGTTTGACCGTTACTGGTGTCGCACATGATTCTTATCTAGTGTGTATTCAATCTTGGGCCTTGGGTCATTAAATTTTAATTTCTATTCGTAGTTTGACGGCTCATGAAACTAGCAAGCGAAGGTATTTTCTGTGTATAATTCAGGTGCAGTGCAGTGCTGATACTATTTAATTCTATGCAGATGCGTTTTCTGTTGCTATTTTCGCGGTGAATCGATGGTGTTTTTTTTTTCATTTCATTACCATATTTTTAGTGCCAAGCTGCCCTAAGCTAGAAGCGCTTAATTAAGTGCGCAGGTTTTTGTCAGGAGACATTTTAAATACATATATCTATATGATCACAAAATATGTTTATAAACCACCCGGATCTTGTGTACTTGCGTTACTATGTTCATGTATAAACAATATTCACATTAGATATTACACGACTACATTAAGTGGCTCAACGACTGCTGCACCACTGTACATGCGCTCGAGTCAATCGATCACAGAGTACAATGCAATGGCAAAGTATAAAGACACAAGTAGTCAAACTTAGGCAGTTTATAAGCGCGCGATACGTATTCAAGGTCGAGGCACAGATTCTTACGCATTCGTAAAACTTTGCTTGTGGCGCATACATTCATGGCACACATACAAGCCGCGCGATGCACCTTTTGTAGGGAGAAAAATGAGACTGATATTATACTGTAACAATGGTGACTCTACAGGGCGTGGGTGGCTCGCCGCATGAAGCTCGACCAGAACTTGGAGCTCCAGCTGTTCTACCGGGACTGCGAGCAGGCCGAGGGCTGGATGGGCGCCCGCGAGGCGTTCCTCGCGCCCGCCGACCAGGCCGACCAGGCCGACAGCGCGCAGCCCGACAACGTCGAGCAGCTCATCAAGAAACACGAGGACTTCGACAAGGCGATCAACGCTCATGTGAGTCGCACGGCCTGCCCTGTCGATCATCATCATCATACCCCGCAATCGAACTAGTAAATCTGTAGCAGATGTACGTCAGGGTTGTCACTAAGTACTACGAACAAGTAAAAATACAATGTTTATTTAAATATGTAATCAAATTTATTAATTAAAATATTTTGTTCGTTTTTTTTTTCAGTAGGTACACCAATATTATCGAGCAATGAAGATTCCATATTAATATTTGAATTAAATACGGAAAATACGTGATTTCATAAACAAAGTCAAAAGTATTAAAAAGGTAGTGTCGCTTACGTAACGTTTCCGTGGAATGCACCTGTAGGTAACTGTTTTAGTCATACAAACCCAGGGTCGCAAACACCTTACCAAGTTTCCACCTTGCCTGTTCCTTTTCGCTACTACTCGGTTCAAAGAAGTTACATTTTATTAACGCCTAAACTACTGGTATGTTACAGGAGGAGAAGATCGCTCAGCTGCAGACCCTGGCCGACCAGTTGATCGCGTCGGACCATTACGCCGCCGACCCGATCGACAAGAAGCGCCGGCAGGTGCTCGACCGCTGGCGCCACCTCAAGGAGGCGCTCATCGAGAAACGATCCAGGTATACTCACGAACTGTAATGAGGTTAGCGCGGAGCTGGTTGCAAATGTTGCCACAGTTCGGTGTGCCTAAATTTTATAATCTCTCCTACTATAATACTATACATAGAAAATTAGTGAAGATGTGCGGATGTTTGGAGGTTAGGTGTTTGTTACTAAACTCCGAATTCTAATTCAAGATCAAAAAAAACTACGACATATCTGTCACTGTCAGGTGTGTCAAAGTTACTTATTTCATTGTCAAGTGAACGTTTCAGATGTAGCCAACTATTTTATATCAATAATTAAATGATTATTAACATATTTCTAATTGTGGCTAACATTTTCAATACAAAAAAATATACCTTTAAGGAATAATGAGACAAAGTTTAGTAAAAAGACTTTTAATACTATTTATTAGCAGTCAGGTTGACAATTCAGACCTAAAATTAGGTCTTCAAAATAAAATTAATAAATATTGCGGGACAATCTTACACAAATCGACCTAGTCTCAAACTAAGCAAGGCTTGTATTATGGATACTAGGCCACGATATATGTACTTATATGGATAAAGAAATACTTAAAAGTTGCGATATGCGCAGCCAACTGGTTTAGCCATTTGGCTAACTGCCCAGCATTTTGACTAAACTATGACCCGCCAGCAGGGGCTTCTATTTCTGCTCTGAGGTACACAAGGTGACTAACAAACCTAACCTAAAATAAGGAGTGTGTTTAATGAAAAGGCTAGGCAGCTAACCAAATAGCTAATTAAGCTAGTTGGCGGCGAAATAGATACGGTTATCACTATGCTGAGTCGCGAGATATATATCTGTCGGCTGGAGCTGGTATTAGTGGTAGAGTATTTCCGGAGTCAGTATTGTACAATGTATGTTTCTCGACCAGGCTGGGCGATGAGCAGACGCTGCAGCAGTTCTCTCGCGACGCCGACGAGATGGAGAACTGGATCGCGGAGAAACTGCAGCTCGCTACCGAGGAGAGCTACAAGGTATGTATGTCTATGTCTAGGAGTTTCCAGTTTCATATAACTGCTTTAGATAGCTGTTCTGATGAATGAAAACGTTTCTGATAAGTTAGATGTTAGAGCTACATAATTGATTGATTGATTTTTGTATCGTCTCTGTTTAATTTTATGTGCAATAAAGTGTGAACATACATACATAATAGGGTGTTTGACAACAATCAAAATAAATTAATTAACTCTAATCATCAAATTACTTTTCCAAAACAGCTCGAATATAATCAATTATACTCATTTTCGTGCCACTAATGATTTTAAAATTAAAATAACTAAAAATAAGGCACCGTGTTAAGCAATTGAGCATGACAACACAAGTCTCGTATTTCATGCTAAACTGCATACTTTCCGACTGTTTTGACACTTCATAAAAAGAAACTGATTTGAACTGTCATCAAATAACCTATTTTGACATGAACGTTTAGTAGTAACTAGTAGTAGCTTTTCATTGGACACCTTTGGTACAGGATCCGGCCAACATCCAGTCCAAGCACCAGAAGCACCAGGCCTTCGAGGCGGAGCTTGCGGCCAATGCTGAGAGGATCCAGTCCGTGCTCGCCATGGGCGACAACCTCGTGCAGCGAGGCCAGTGCAGCGGCAGCGAGGACGCCGTCCAGGTACGAGAAGACCCGAACTATGAAACCAAAATAGATCTAGTAGGATGTGCATCTACAAGGATGTGTATACCAAAGTATAAAGACTGACAAGTAGTCACTCTTCGGTGCGAACCGTACTGGCGCATTATTACGCATTCGTAAAACTTTGCTTGTAGTGCGCTCGTTCACGGCGCGCACACATACAAACCGCGCGATGTACATTTTGTAGGAAGAAAAATTACTGCTATTATACTGTGTCTATACGATGTATGTATCTGGGGATAACTATTGAACCGTCTTAGCTAAATTATCTATCTGTAAGTTTTCGCTGGCAGTGTGATCATAAGAACGTATAGAGCGACCATTAATACAGGCATATTTTGTATTTCTTAGGGATTTACTTCTATTTGAACGTTTCTAAGCGAGAGAATAGTCTATAGCTAGTCGCTTCCTCGTCGGCGATAGGATATCTGGTACAGGTCTATGGAACACTTAGAGGACCGTGATAATGGTTATTGTCTGAAACTAATAATATGTGACGATTGGGACTAATTGTGTTTCTTTATCATGACAGGCCCGACTCGCGTCCATCGCGGACCAGTGGATGTTCCTCACGCAAAAGACGACAGAGAAGTCGTTGAAGCTGAAGGAGGCCAACAAGCAGCGCACCTACATCGCCGCGGTCAAGGATCTCGACTTCTGGCTCGGGGAGGTCAGTATTTCACACTACACTAACGGCCTCCATAAACGGACTGCTTGTAGCAGTCGAGACCAGCAGCTGCCTTTCTCTAATAGAGTAATAATAACAAGGAAATATCGGGGGACAATCTTACACAAATCGAGCTAAGCTATGCTTGTACTGTGGGTAATTGGGTACTAGACGGCGATACACATGATTATATGTGACATTCCGCAGGTAAAGGTACCTTATGGCGGGTAGGCGCTTACGCTGTTATTAACGGCACTCCTATATTAATTTGATGCTACACGACGTAAGTGCCGACCCTCCATAAGGTACCTTTTCCTGCGGAACGTCACATATTAGTTAAATACATACTTAAATAGATATGCCCTTACCAGAATTTGAACCCATTACGTCTAGCTTCGTAGGCGGTGTCACTCCTACTAAGCTAAACGTGTCGTCACAGAGTAAAGGGGATGAAGCCATTGCTATGAAATGGAACACCTAAAAGCTAATAAAAATAGGCAGTTGCATTGAGATAGGCATTAGAAATGGTGTACGACTTATTGATGAACTGTTGGACAGGTGGAGAGCCTCCTAACTTCCGAGGATTCCGGCAAGGACCTCGCCTCCGTCCAGAACCTGATGAAGAAGCATCAGCTCGTCGAGGCAGACATCCAGGCTCACGAAGACAGGATCAACGGTTAGTCATATTTACTTAGGTACTTCCTCAAAACAAAGTTCTTTTTTTTAGTGCTCATTGGGTAGTTACAACAATCGGTCAACGTGGCGGCAAGCTTGCCTCAGCAGAACCACAGCACCACAGGAGTAAACATTGGTGTGCTGGGCAATAAAATCAAAGAAGGTAGTTTACCCAGCTAAAATAAGTTTGCAGTATATTATCTTGTCTGTAATTAGCCGTATCTAGAACAGGTGTGGAGTCGAGAGGAATTCAATACACAGCTTCTCAAAGCGAGCCCAGATCTCCGACACGAGAATGCGGGACTTGTCCTGCACAAACATACACGATGCATGAGAATGAAATCAAAGCACGATGTACGATTTCGTTATAAATTATGAAAATTACTGACAGCGCCATCGTAACCCCTTATTTTATACTATTCATGTCGGAGTGTGTTTTAGTACATTGTGCACCGAGGGTATTAACGAGAGTCTTTTAGTGACTCGAGTTTGTAATCCCCTTACTGCCCGTGATACACACAATATTTTTCATCACATTTGCAAGGAAAAAATAAATAAAGCAAAATCTAAATTTTTACTGTCAACTTGTTCAATATAGTCTTCCACAGATAATGCTAAGAACAGCGTTTAGTTTCAAAATAAAAATTTAAACTAAAGTAATTTAATTGCATTAAATCAATTGCTAAAAGCACTGAAATAATAGTGAAATATAATATATAAGTTTTATATACAGCAAAATTGGTTTTGTAGCCAAGTTTTGGAGATGGGAATTAAGCCTTGGCTGATTTGAAACCTCCTTAGTCTGAAATGAATGACGTATGGGTAGGTTCTATATTTTAAAACTAAACTCATGACTCCCGAGGGAGTTATTTTTACAACCCACGGGAGGTAAATCGGCTCGAGCTGGTTTATAAGCCCGCGTGTTATAACACCCTTTACGTGTGATGAAAATTATATTTTTGACTTATTACATACTTGTTAACGACAGACATGAACTCGCAAGCCGACGCGCTGGTCTCCAGCGGGCAGTTCGACAGCGCCGGCATCGGCTCCCGGCGCAGCGCGATCAACGAGCGGTTCGAGCGCGTGCGCAACCTCGCCGCGCACCGCCGCGCGCGCTTGCACGAGGCCAACACGCTGCACCAGTTCTTCCGGGATATCGCCGACGAGGAGTCCTGGATCAAGTCAGTATACACACACTCGCCTAATGATTGGTAGGGAACGTGCACGAACTATAGGTGGCAGCACTAAACGACAAAAGAGACACGGGCGGACAATAAAGGAAACTATCGCCCCTGTCAAATCAAGCTGTCAATGTCAATGATAACATGTATGTGTCAATGTCAAAAATAGTAAGTCGTAGCTACACTGACGTTAATCGTCCTTCAACGCGATAAATTAACTTTACTAACGGCGTTTTCGTCAATGTGGCCCCAGCATGAGAGGGTATATGATTTAGATTGGCGGCACCAGTTGGCAGCACCTTCGTCGTGCACGTTCCCTATAACAATAGAGAACACTGATTCATCACATCATCAGTGGACATCGATCTCAAAGGCTTCAACAATGAACGGTCTCGCGCTTTTTGTGTGTATTAGTGTATTTTGGGTAGGGTGTTTTGAGAATGAGGTATTATGAGAATCTTGTATTTTGATACTATCACGTTTATAACATTTAGGGTATTTTGGGACTGGTTCGTTTCGGGAATCAGGTTTTATAAGATGAATTCCATTTGAAAATGAGTCGTATCGAGAAGTGTAATTTGAGTTTCGTTCTTTTTGAGAATAGGTCTTTTAGATATTAGGTCATATTAAGTATTGGTGTATTTTGAGTTTAGTGCCGAATGCAGCGGAAGGAGTGTGAAAATAGGGTATAAATTAAATAAAAACTCCACGATAGTAAAATATTTTTAGCGAACCGTCAAATTGTATAGCAGAATAGCGATGGAAAAATTGCCCCCAATGCCTGGAGTTTCAAATTATAGTCAAACGATGCCTTATAAGTAGGGATTGCAATCCCTACTTATAAGGTAATAATATCATGCACAACTTTTGAATACGCATATTTAAGATCTACTCTCAATGTTTCTGATTTTTGTTTTATTTAGTAAACACATACCATAACGTACTTTCTCTCCCCAGGGAGAAGAAACTGCTCGTTGCCTCCGACGACTACGGCCGCGACCTGACCGGTGTTCAGAACCTGCTGAAGAAGCACAAGCGGCTCGAGGCCGAGCTCGCGAGCCACGAGCCCGCCATCCAGGCGGTGCAGGAGGCCGGCGAGAAGCTCATGGACGTGTCCAACCTCGGCGTGCCCGAGATCGAGCAGCGACTCAAGGCTCTTGGTACGAATCCCTGTGTCTAAATTAAAATACACTACACGGGAGTGTTACACCACTAGCCACTGTTTTTAATTTAGCCGTATTATGCAAATCGGCGTACGTAATTGGGCACTTTACTGATTACAATAGGCTTAAAAAAAACTGTTTAGTCCGTCTGTTACATTATTAAAAAATATGGTACACGTATTTTTCTTTTGTTTGACAAACAAAAACTGACGAGGATAGAGTGCTTAGAAGTTTCGAGTGACGTCACTCCTTGGTACAATTTTCACCTAGAAGTGACGTCACAAGCCCCCACTCCAGAAGTTTGATGATCTATAACTTTGTTGATTTTTATTATTTTGATAAACCAAAAAATACGTGTCCCATATTTTTCCATAATGTAACTGATGGACTAGATAGAATTACATATTTTTAACCCAGTCGTCATCCCTATTATGATTACACAGCTATATTAAGAACAGTGGCAAGTGGCGTAACATTCCCGTGTGGTGACTGTACGAGTCCGTTATACTTAACCCAATACATAAGATTGTAATATTTCTTTTGGTGTGTAATAAAATAGTATTGTATTGTAATTTTTTGTCCAGCCCTCGCATGGTCGGAGCTCCAAGCGCTGGCGGATGAGCGCGGCGCTAAACTCCAGCAGTCTCTGGCATACCAGCAGTTCCTCGCCAAGGTCGATGAGGAGGAAGCATGGATCAGGTAAAACTACTTACATAAAAAATATGTTTAATCATTCGCTAAATAATAATAGTCATCGAAAGGCTGCAGGAGTCGACCTGCTTCGACCCCAGGCGCCCCCCGGCCCAAGGTGGCTAGGCCAGCGTCTTGGTTTGACCCCAGGGAACGCCACGGCCTCCACTTGCCACGCCCAATAAGGGTTGCAAGTTTGTCAGGCTTCAAAAAAAAAGAAAGGCTGCTTGATTATGTTATTTTGGTTTTGGCTACTTTTTTGGATTTGCTTCCCATTTGCCGAACTAGGTTCAACGCCATCTAACATGGTTCCGTTTGCAGCGAGAAGCAGCAGCTGGTCGTGGTCGGCGACTGCGGCGACAGCATGGCCGCGGTGCAGGGGCTGCTGAAGAAGCACGAGGCGCTCGAGGCCGAGCTCGCGTCCCGCGGGGAGCGCGTGCGCGACCTGGCCGCCGAGGGCGAGAGGCTCCTCGCCGCCGGGAACCTGCACTCTGACGCGCTGCAGCACCGCATCCGTGCGCTGCAGGTACCTTACACATCGGTTACACGCTAATTGATTACTTGACTGTAACTGAAATTTGTAAACATTATATAAGATCCTGTTAAAATAAGCACAATAAGGAAATATGTTCAAGTTTTGAGTTTGATACCTTACGTGTAACTTTTTTTATGAGCCTCCAAAGTTAGGTGGGAAAGTCCATTTTAAATGTATAAAATTATTAAATACACTTTACCTACGCGGCTAGCACAACGCTCTTGCGACAATGAGATCACGCGTACTTTGCATCGGGTTGTAGATGTGCGTTCCCGTTATAAGTCGCATTGCGCGCAAGGCGCAGTTGCCGTCTTGAGCTAGCCGTGTTGATATCACCCTACAACTGTCCAACTAATAAATACTGCAACTAAATGCAAAAGTTACTTTTGCCTTGGCTCGCTATTCACCATTTTAGCAGTTCAACATAGCTAATACCTTTTTTATCATCAGGCTAAACTGGAGAAGCTGACCAGCTTGGCAGCTCGCCGCAAGGCGGCTCTAGTCGACAACTCCGCGTACCTGCAGCTGCTGTGGAAGGCGGACGTGGTCGAGTCGTGGATAGCCGACAAGGAGACCCACGTGCGCTCGGACGAGTTCGGCCGCGACCTGTCCACCGTGCAGACGCTGCTCACCAAGCAGGACACCTTTGATGCTGGTGAGTGACGACCCTGGCTCTAACACTCTAGTTGCCAACTTGAGAAGCTGACAAACCTAGAGGCGGCACTATGTTAAGGCGGCCAACTTCACGTGACATTTCTTAGCCTGGGGGGGAGGGGTGCTGTGAGTTTCACTCTTGGTCGCCGCCCACACTTTCAAAATATCCGCTAAAGTTCAAGGGACATGCGGAACACTTTAGGCCTTTTTCCGGGACATTTTTAATCAATATTTAAATGTGAGACAGAAGGGTGGAATCCGGGACTGTCCCGCAGAATGTGGGACGGTTGGCCACCTTACGCTATATCGCAGCCTACTTGTGCTGGCAGTGAAGTAACAAACTAGGTGACAACCCTAGGTGCCGTTAGTGGCATTCAACGTTCGCTGCAGTGATGATAAGAAAGAAAAAGATGTTGTCTGCCTTGTTCTTATATATGTAGAATGTAATGATTCTATCGCTTCATATTCCACTAAATATATTATCGTTTAGTTCTGTAGAACATTGGGTTTCGGTAGAATAAATACTGAATCTTGCTCACGGCACACTCAGTACCGAGCATCCGAACCATCGGGTTCATGTCCTTGAATGGGAAGACCAGGCACTGAAAGTTAGCTATTATCCCACATTCTAGGCAGTAGACCAACTTTGGGAGTCCTAGATAACGTCTGTTCGATGCACGCAATGCATGTTGAACCGATTATTAGTCGTAGGTAAGGCTAAGGCACACGCTTCATAACATCTATATTTGTCTACAGGCCTCGCTGCCTTTGAGCACGAGGGCATCCAGAACATAACCTCGCTGAAAGAGCAGCTGGTCGCCGCCAACCACGACCAGACGCCGGCCATCGTGAAGCGCCACCAGGACGTCATCTCCCGCTGGCAGCAGCTGCTGGCCGACTCGGCGGCCAGGAAGCAACGCCTGCTGGAGCTGCAAGACCAGTTCAGGCAGATTGAGGAGCTCTATCTCACCTTCGCGAAGAAGGTAATCGTGACTCCTCCCTCACTAGTTATACTGGTATGTCTCACTGAAGCGAGGACACGATTGACGGAAATGTAAGACCAGGACATTTTAAGGAGCTCTACCCCAGCTTCACTAAGAAGGTAACCCTGACTTGTAAGTTATTCTGGTCTACAACGCCTGATCTGCAAGACCAGCTCAGACAGACCGAGGAGCTATCTCATCTTCGCTAAGAAGGTAACCGTGATGGCGGGGCCTCACTAGTGATACTAGCGTCTTCAGTGGGTCTTCTCGGTCGGTCTCCATCGACCGACTCTGCGTTCCTTAGTCAGTGCTAACTTAATATGTTGTGTAAGTTATGTAATTTTTAGAAATGATGTGTACTAACGTTATTGCTATTCCACAGGCATCCGCGTTCAACTCGTGGTTCGAGAACGCCGAGGAGGACCTGACCGACCCTGTCCGCTGCAACTCCATCGAGGAGATTCGGGCGCTGCGCGACGCGCACGCGCAATTCCAAGTGAGTATCTGTAAAACTTGGAAAAATGTCGACACGTGACTACTTAATATTGAAAATTAAATTATAGAAGGAATAAAAGGTCAAATAAGGTGTCACTGTTTATCGGTGGGAAGTTCGTCAACAGGTTTTCAAAAATGTAAAAAAGAAAACAGTAAACTCGTGCTTACATAGATCAGCATTCCTGTCTGTCACTCCAGACCACTACATCATTATAATTAGTCAGAGTGCAATGGCGCTGTTCTGGTCACAAAAAAATCTCGGCTGTCTTCATTTTTGGAATCATGAAGTCGATCGAGAAATAATCTTAGTTTTATTTGGCCGAGATAAAAAAAAATAGTTTCTGACCTTAGTAATATGAAACGAGGTATAATAGGCTAGACGACTAAAAAAACTGTTTAGTCCGTCAGTTAGATTATTAAAAAATATTATACACGATTTTTTTCTTTTGTTCAAACAAAAAATGACGAGGATAGAGTTCTTCGAAGTCTCGAGTGACGTCACTCCTTGGTACAAATTTCACCTAGGCGTGACGTCAGAAGCCCCCACTCCAGAAGTTTTTAATATTTCGATAAACCAAAAAATACGTGTCCCATATTTTTCCATAATCTAACTGACGGACTAAATAGAATCATATATTTTTAACCCAGTCGTGATCCCTATTGTGATTAATGATGCAGGCGTCGCTGTCGTCCGCCCAAAGCGACTTCGAAGCCCTGGCGGCGCTCGACGAGCAGATCAAGTCGTTCAACGTCGGCGCCAACCCGTACACCTGGTTCACGATGGAGGCCCTCGAGGAGACCTGGCGCAATCTGCGCAAGATCATAGGTACGTGTACTTACAATTGACCATAGTTATGCAGAAAGAGACCAGAGGCAAGCTGCGTATACTTGGATTATAGACTTTACGCAGTTAAGCAGAAAATATATAATCCAAGTATACGAAACTTGCCTCTGGTCGCTTTCTGCATAACTATGGTCAATTAGGGCATGCAGTACCAGTACCGTTCTGAAGAACCGGGATTTTCGGTACTGGCCGATAATAGAACCGGGATTTCCCGGTGTTTTCGCTACTTTCGGGACTTCAAAAACTCTGTCGATACTTTTGCCATAGAAAATACAAAACGAAAAATTTATAGAAATGTATCTGTGATGAGTTGGAGTATTTTATTAAAATATTTAGGTCTTGTGTCTAGCTTAATAGACATTTTAGTGCCTCTAGTAAGAAAGGAAATAAGTTGTTGTAAACGAGTAATAAATAGATCGCCCCGCAAAAAAATACTGACTTGCACATCAAAAAAATCCATATGTACATCAAAGCTATGTTTTGATGTTTGTTTTCGTATTTTTGATATGTAAGTTAGTAATTCAGTTAGGTTATGGTTTTTTTTTATGTGCCTTTAAATACTACCCGTTGTAAATTACAACTACTACTGGCGCAAATTTCATAGTAGTAATTACCTCTCTTTGCATTTGGCTGATATCTGACTTATTCCCTCTCTTACTAGAGGCACAGACTGGCCGCGACTTCGTTTCTCGCGCGATAGAGCATCGCCTGTCACTGTCACACTATATTGAGTGGAAAGCGGTACGTGGCATTTGTCGCGTGACAAAGAGTCGCGTGTCACAGTTGTGCTAGAGCAGTACTAAGCCTAGAGAAAACTGACAATGCTAAAATGTACTTTGACTATATCAGTTGTATTTTGTTCATTTCGTAGCCGAGCGCGATGTGGAACTCACGAAAGAGGCCCAGCGACAGGAGGAGAACGACAAACTCCGCAAGGAGTTCGCCAAGCACGCCAACGCGTTCCACCAGTGGCTCACCGAGACCCGGTCAGTAAACACATGGGTTCAGCTATTGGTAAAGGGTCGGCAAACCGCGGCTCGCTTTTCCGGCATCTGACTCTTTGTCTGAAAAGTTTGCCGACTCCTGAGCAGTTGGTCAACGCAGAACCTTAGGACTACGGGAAGTCGCCAGTTGCTCAAAATATAGGTCCAATGGAGAAGTCGACTGTAATCAATACGAATTATTGCACGCTATTTTCGTAATCATCATATACCATCGCGCGACGTAAAAGCAATAACCTCCAGAAACTGGTCATAGTCGGAAACATAAAAGGGAGAACTAGTTGGGCAGGAAAAATACCGGTTTTGAATGACCAGAAGCTTAAAATAAGGAGGCAGTTTTAACACTGAACAACGTCTTTACACTTATTTTTATAGAAACTTTATAGTATCCGAACATCTTGACGCTTCATAAAAAGTAACTGTTTTGATGGGTCACGAAAGTACCCTATTGGACCTATGCTGTGCTGGGTGTTTATGCTATACATCACTACACTTGTGTTTGAAATTGATAAACACATTTTGACCTCCGGTTCCGACAAATTGTCCAGATTACATGACTCGACTTCTACAGATAATAAAATAAATACAGTTAATTGACTTTGATATCAATAATCAAAGAGAATAGTATTGTTAATTTAGCCTTGATGTGCAGGTACCAGCTGCTAGGCTGGGACGGGTAAAGTATTGTCGTAACGTAACAATTCGTCTACGTCCACTGTTGGTTAAACTGTCGAATCCATAAAAACTTCGTAATGTATGAATCAAGGCCTGTACTCCGAAACGTTTCGTCAGAAGTTAGTATTCTGCTTGCTAACTCAAATGTTCTATGTACAAGTATCGTAACGTTCATACTCGCGAAGGGGCTGAAGAGACGGGTATCAACATCTATAATAATCTATCTATAATTTAGTATCTTACATTCACATCATTATATTCCTAAAGTGAAGATTAAACTGTACAATCACGTCTAAACATATATATTTCAAATATCTCTTCTGCAAATAAGCCACAAGGGCTCTTTTAGTCTGACTAGTGCTTCGGAAAGCATACTCATAAGACATATATTAAACATGAAACAGTTGACCTGTGGACGAGGCGATGCTTTCTCCGTTGTAATGTTCGTGGACACTACATTTTGGTACTAATTCCCACGATTCTTTCAAAACTGTACTATATTACTATTGTGTTGAGGCTCAATTTCGTTCAACTCGCATTGAAGCTATTTCGAGTGGAAACTGTGATTGGGTCTCTATATTTCAGTGTTTCTATCTAATCGATGTACTAACCACTGTCGATGTCGTAACGTACCTTTATAACCGACTTCAAAAAAGTAATTAAAACTAACAGATAGTAAAGGCGGCGAATACTGGAAAGTATTTTGAACAATAAAAAGGCGCGTAAAAAAAACAAAGGCATAAAACTTCATGAAGAGCTATATATAATTCCAGCAGATTCGAGGTCACGCACACAATAACATGTCATTTAATGATAGCGCGATTTTGAAATTACAGTTCTTTTTTCATACCGGTAGTAAGTTCAACAGTGAATTGCAAGATAGACCAAAAAGTTTCATTTCATTCATTCACTTTTTTGCAATGAGTACTTCATGTAGCTCTGAGTGTAATAATTCACCTCAGCTCTCCTGGAACTACCTATATGATGCGTTAGCTGAGACGTTGAAAGTTGAGGTGATAAAGCTCGACGAGCCAACGCATACTCCAGCGCTCAATGAATACGTACGCATTTTTTAAATAGCCTGTGAGGTATCTCTCTGCTTCACAAAGGCCTTCCCTCCTGTTTTCCACTTGGCCTTTTCATCCGGCGGCGATCTTGTTGGATCCCTCCAGTGACTATTTTCGCCTCCTGTACACACTTACAATTTACATGGACCTAAACTGGTTCGGACTATTTTAAAGTCGGTTACATATCTAATATTTTTATTACACCATGGTACACAAATATAACCACAAATATTACCACAGCACGTCGATGATGGAAGGCACCGGTTCCCTGGAGCAGCAACTGGCCACGCTGCGGCAGCGCGCCGGCGAGGTGCGCGCGCGTCGCTCCGACCTGCGCAGGCTCGAGGAGTTGGGTGAGTGCGTGACGTCACCCGGACACCGCACGTACCCTGGGGGATAGCCGGTGCCGTAATAATAAAATGATTTTGGTTGCGAGCACGTCTCGTGTTAAATAAACTACCCAACTGTGCTTTAAAAACAAACAGAACTATGGTCCGACCTATTATGCACTGAGGTCACAAAAGGGCGCGTTGTGTTCATCTATGTTTATATTCAGTTTTTGCTCCCGATAGGGCATTTTTGCACTAATAGACGAATAAAAGTTTCATCCATTAGTTGGGTTGTTTTACGATAGTGTTATCAAAGTAAAGTGACGTAAGTGTAAAAAAAGTTTTATTCTTCAGACACCGCCTATTGCCTTCGGCTGTGCACTGTCGTGCCTAGTCAAAGGATTCTATTTATCGTTCATTTACATTTGCTTCTGACGCACTCAAACGTACGTGCATACTAATGTATAAGCGCAAATATTCAAATTATTTCGGCTGGATATCATAGACATTTCATTATTTTTTTAATTTGTAGAATACATTGATTTATGTTAAGAGCGCAGTTCAAAGATATTCAGTTGCAAGTAGTTATTTTAAGTTATGTTTCGAGTTACTAAGCACTGCGATTATGAAACTGCCCGCCCACATCTTACCCTTTCTCCAACACAAGATTCCAGGTCAAGATATGAGATTAGAGGCTTTCTTTATCGGTCGTAATGTGTACATAATTTAACATCTTCCCTTGGGTAGGATGCGGGATTTTGTCTACGCGTAGCGGGCAGTAATTTGCCACTTACAGTCCGGGGTGACGTGAAAGCATATCGACTACAGTTTCTTTAACAGGAGGATATTTTTTTGTTTCTTGAAATGAAATAAATGAAATGTTTATGGTAAAAGCTTCGAAAATTTAAAATATGTAAATAAATAACGCTATACTGACTCTAGTGAGGTCGACTTCAAAGATGCTTGCAATTTGCTCCTTATTACAACGGAATAAGGTACAAACATGTGTGATCTTTGACGCAGACACATTAGAACAGCGGAACGTTTGAGTGGTTATAGTAATTGTCCGTTCAACTGGGCTAATGCTGTTAACGAATACAATGCCATTGAGAGGTAAACCACAAATTAGGATAACGAGAATATAGTGTCAAAAAAGTATAACTGCCTTGAAAGATCATTACATTTTAGATTCTATTTACTAGACAGTAAAGTGTAAATGCAGTTATAGATAAGTGCGATCTTAATTTGTTTTGCATTTCACATTCGCCCGACGGTCTGCAAGTGCGTATTCCGTAGAGAAAAGACTTAGAGATACTATGAGCTTTCAACGGATTATCGGTTCTATGACCGTAATGATAAGGCGGCAAATGCTTTCAAACAAAAAAATAAAAATGCGTTTTGCTTTTACAGATTCAACGGGGAGCCAGGTAGACCGCCCGGGTTTACTCGTGTTACGCATTGTTATTTTTTTTTTGTGGTATTGTATTCTCTCAATGGCATTGTTCGCTCAATGGCATTGTATTCGTTAACAGCATTAGCCCAGTTGAACGGACAATTACTATACGCACAGTGCCACAAGCTTATCGAATGTTTGCGTTATATACTTATTATATACAGTAAATTATACTATTAATATTTTTCTATACAAATAATATATTAGAATACACAGTTCAAATGGTCTACTCGTGTATGAGGGTTATTCTTCAGAAATATGTCTGTGGTCACCTTATTCCTCTGGCACTTTTTCACACTAAATGTAGACAAGGGAATAAGTCGCAGACATATTTCTGAAGAATAACCCATTAACATTAACACTTTCACGAACAGAAAAAAAAATGAACAATATCCCAGAAACCGATAGAGCCCGCTACGTGAGTGTGTGAGGCCAATAATGGGCAACATAAAATCAAGAGCAAAAGTTACAAGCGCCAGTACTAGGCGGGTTGTGATCGTGAAAGTGTTAAAATAAAGCAAAAAGTTATTTTCGGTAACATTGTGTTTTGATCGAAAAAAAATACGAGGTGATGGAATTGATTAGAAATCGGACTATAAGATTAAAACTACGTCTGTGTGGATGAATACAGTTAAACAAAGCATAAAAAGATATGCTGCTCCACAATTTACTTTTTATTATTTGTTTGAAGCATGGTTTTTCTTAATATACCCTTTAGAATCTCGGATAGATTTTAATATACCTATCCATTATACCGCCCCTTTTTCAATATCGTATGTTTATGTAATTATCACGTTTGTGGCACTGTTTTCTGTATAAACACCTTTATCTTCTTTCCTCACGTGTGATTCGAGTCGGTCTGTTTTCCATACACACGTAAAGAGGGTCATCGATTGCTTCCACATCATAAATGTTTAAAATGTGTTTTATTTTATCGCTAACAGGTAATTTGGGCCTTTAAGGTTAGTCATCTATTAGCTTCATTTGAAACTTGAAACTAAAGGTTATTTGCTAAAATTATTTATTGTTTGACTTTTTAAGAGTCGTCATGTCGCGCAAATAAAACGTATCAAGCTATGAAATAACACACAGTTTAAACATAGTTGATGCCGTGGAAGCATACAATTACCCTCTTTATGTATGAAATACCCACCGACTCGAAACACTTCAAATTAAAAACGACGAAGTAGGATTTTTTTTTTACAATAGTTTGTCCCGTGATCGTCCTAGCTTGTCTATAGGACGGGTCTAGTTTAGAACTAGACAGTATAAAAGTAGACAACATAGTCTATGAAACATAGGAGTTTGTTATGGGACTGTGGCGTGGCTACCGTACTGGTTTGTTGAAATCCGTTTCCAATTCTAGAAACATTGAAGCGATACGATACAAACGTGTGAAAGACTTTATACGTTCCCTATGGAAAGAGTATTTGTCGCGTCGCTTCTATGTCGCCTGTATTATCAACGGCTTAAAACAAAGCAGTGTCTAATAAGAACATTTTTAGTTTAAAAATATTTGTATCCAATGCCTAAACAACTAGTTCAGTAAACACAACTATGAAGTGCCTTTCCAAACGCCTGCTTCCATTTTGACACATCTAAACCTGTCCTGTGGCTTTTAAAGTAAAGTAAGCCGCCTTGGAAAGATATCTCTCGTGGTTACGCCACATACCGAAATGGAATCATGTTGACTCATGTCCTGCCGACCGCGCAACGCAACGGTGCCCTAATAACACACGTCCATAGGAAGGACACGCGCTCGCTTGAAATAGAAACTAAAGCAAGACGTAAGCTGCGCTTTCATCAGCTTTGCTGCAAAGCGAGCTCTACTTTCAACCGATGCATATTACATTCCATCCATCATATGTTATATGTATTAAATATACTGACAGCAGACTAAGAAATGTTATTTAAAGCCACAGTGCGACAATGTAACAAAAGTACACACTCGACATGACGAGGCATTGCAAATTAACAGAAATAGGAATTACGTTCAGCATAGTTATTTGACAACCCATAGATTTGACAAATACATACTTTAAATTTTAGTCATGACACTCAAAACACCGAGTCAGGGTATCACTTAGCACGAGTTTTGCAAAAACGTCAATATCTCGAAAACTAAGAGATTTTTACTGTGTCTTATGAGCTGTGTCTCGACGTATTTGTCGACAGACCGTAAGCGCTTAGTCACTGAAATAGCGGGCTCAACATTCAGAGGGAACAGATTTTAAATCCTTAAAATGCGCGTGGTCAGTATCTACTTCTAGGATGAATGTCAGTTCAAACGTCTGCTCCTGAATAAATACGTTGCGTTGCGTAGCGGGTTAAAGAATGCCTTTAATGATCGATTCGTTTGTCCATACCACGCTCGCACGAAGAGGAGGGGTTTTACATTTCGCCATTTCCACCACTTCCATGCGGAGGTGCGTTCTGTTCCTCATGAGAGTAGAAACGAGAGTGAAGCTATTATTATTACTCTATAATAGTATCTGTAGTGTATATTGACTACATCGCGTATTAAGTATAAGTAGTCTGCGAATGTTCAGTCGAAGTTCAACTACGGTCGCGGCTGGACGTATTAGGTGTTTATTGGCGAGCAGGTTGAAGATCCATTGCAATGAATCAGTGCTGGATTTATAAATAGGCCGTATAGGCCGCGGCCTAGGGGCGGCAGCGTCCTAGGGGCGGAGAAAATAGCGGCTGGTACTTACTATACGGCGTGGGACCTAGGGCGGCCAAGACTATAAATCCGCCACTGCAATGAATATTGCCCATGCCTTTAAATGATAAAGGCATGGGTGTTTTTCCAACCAAGCGCTTGCTTAAATAAGAATATAAACAAACTATTGTGTGACTTTTATTTGAATATAGAAATTTGCATAGTTTTTTAAGAGAGAATATTAAGCATTTCCTAATTCTACACGATCGGATTTTTTTTTAAAGAAAAAGCTTCCCTAACACGTTTCTGCTCTTATGACTGTTTAGATCCACCTGGATAATGCCTTAATTGTATCTACATGATATATGACAATAAACTGATGGATATATTGGCGAGTCCGCAGAATTGCGTATGTAGTAGTGTGTGTCATACATTCAATTGTACTCGTAGTTCACATAAACACAAATTAAGCTTGGTGAATAAAAGTACGGACTGTGGGGTTCCTAGTGATGTGATTCTTTATTTTACGAAGACAAATACTGCTACATACGCAATTCCAGTACACGTTGGTAATATCTACACTATGTTTCAGGCCGCACACATCTGAGATAAGATTTATATTTTTATTTTTGTCGATTTCTTAAACCCCTCTTCTTTTATTTAAATTTTACTAATAATTAACATTATAATTTTATACACAATGATACACATTTAAAACATAATTAACCACAACTACAGTATATATCATATAAATAATAAGAACAGTGACTTCATACAAGCGATCGTGGTTTGCAAATACACGGTGCTATGTATACTTGCTTGGACACCTTATACGACACTTGACGCATTTATAAATAACTTTTATTAAGGAAAGATTGAAAGTAAGGAAGTAATTCGCTGAGGATAAACATGAACCAAATGAAAGGGAAGATAGCCGTCATGTCTTATAAGGAGGTGACTTTTTATAGGGTCAGACGAGGAGAGCTGCACGTTTCATCGGTTACAGTGACAAGAGTCGCTTAAATTTATGATGATCGCTTATATGATGTTAAAATTGGTCATAAAAGTGTTGTTGCTTGAATATGTAAAATGAAAACCCTTTTAACTAGTTGTAAATATAGCTCATTCATTACTATAAGATAGTTTTTATAAAAACGTGTGCCATTATCTACTTTTCTAGAATTTATAAATTTTATTATTCGGTTTCAGAACTAATAAAAAGGTCTCAGATTTTACAACATCTAAAGTAAATAGCTTTCATAATTCTAAGAAGGAGTAACGCAAATGCCTAATTTTTTTCGGGTCGATTTCAGAGCGTTTCGACCGCGGCGGTTTTTTTCATTCGTGCTCCAGCAAATAAAGCAGCAAGCGGTGGTGATCACAGTTAACTTTTATTATAAAAGATAGCCGGTATCGAGGCTACTCATGCTTTAATCAAAAGTTGTAGTCACTCGATAGTCCTTCGCGGTAAAAATCGAGTGACATTAATGAAAAAAAAAACGCTAGGAAAAGTCTGAAATCGACCCTTGTAAGCAAATAATTACTGCTTATTTATAAAAACACATAATCACATTATACACATTTCATAGCTCATGCCTCCTCTATCGTAGGTATTATTTCTATTAGTAGATCAATTTACTAACAATAGTTATTTTTACACCGTATATACTAGTACAAAGCTCATTTTCAAACGGTGAATAATTAGGTTATTATACGAATAAATAATAATGATGAAATGAAATGAAATGATTTATTTGCATAACATTATGTTCAATTGAGTGGTGGTAAGCTCAGTATGGTCATCAAATAATGTCAATTACCTTATAAAAGTAGGCATGCAAAATTTTAAAACATACTAACATACTATATAATTTATAAATATAGGCGCCATTAGTATGTCTTGGACTATACTATAACATTTGTATCAGAAAGGATCAATCGATCCATGACACTTTTCTTTTCTGTCGCATATTACAGTGTTGGAAATTAACGCTTTATTTCATCTCAAATATTTCTTCTATATGCTTTCACTTAATATAGTATGAATATTCTTACCGAAATAATTCTTGCGCTAAAACTGAGTGATATACATAATTGAGCTAGTTTTCTTTAGTTGTCCGTTTTAGTTGGCTCTCGTATCGTTTGAAAATCAGCTTATAGCTCCATTTTTCTCTTAAGTTTGTCGTTATATCAGAAACGTAACACACTATTTTGACCCTTCGACTCGAAGGTATTATTCGAAAATAATAATAGCTCAAATTGATCGGTTAATTCGAAGACAGCCACTTTGTATTGGTTTTATAGCGACTTTCAAAGTAATAGATTCAAATAATGTTGACTCAAAATTAATTCATATCGAAGTCACAACATCCGTCGCAAAGTTACTAGGAGCTCATCAAATCGAAATAGTGTTGCGTTTCTGGTACTGCGCTCAGAAGTGGTTGTGCTCTGAACGCCACAAACGCGGTGACAGGGACGGAGCTATAATTTGCTCTCTATATTGTAGTACTGTCCTCGTCATCGAAATCAACATGTGGCTTTTAGAGCGCGTTCGATTTATGTGCGCAGTATATTTGAACTATCTCAAAAGGCATCATAAAAATTGGATCAGTACGTCTAGCATAACTGGCCGCGACTTCGTTTCTCGCGCGACAGAGAATCACCTGTCACTGTCACACTATATTGAGTGGAAAGAGATAGGTAGCATTTGTCGCGCGACAAAGAGTCGCGTGTCACAGTTGTGCTAGAGGTACAGGAGCCCTTTTGAGATAAATGTTCGGATGCTGAAAATAGCACCACGATGTATGCGGCCTCAGTAACAGCCCGGCCACGCACGACCCAGGCGGCGAGTGCCAGCGGCCAGCGGCGGCCATAGATGAGAGCGAAAGGCCGGAGCGTGGTCTCTCGCTTCCATCTACGAGCACCGTTCGCCGCTGCCACTCGGCACGGATATCTTGGCCAGGCCATAACGCATGCGCGCGGCGAACGGTATTGCCGTCCCAACGAAAGACGACTGAACCATAGCTAGTTGTACCCACTAAACGGCCCACTCATTATGTACAGTCAGCGGTAAGCAATGAAGCTTTCAAATAGGTTTGCAGATGGTCTTATCCGCTATTATTATTATGGAAATTATTCCATAATAATAATAGCGGATACGACTATTAAGGCGGGGATGTTCGAAGACGACAAGCATTTCTAGCTCCCCGCCCCCCTTAGACGAACAAGCGGCGCGATCCCGTTCGGAATAAACTTTCGTGAACCCAACCTGTGTAAATGTGTCAACTTATGCCGCAGCGAAATTGTAACAGTAGGTCTACTACCTTACGTACTCTCTGGTTAAGTTTATATCAGGTAGATATACCTATCTATGACATCGAAACACTTAAAATAAAAGGATCATCGTAATGTTAGGAAAGAATTATAGGTACCTAACGTTTAGTTAATAAATAAATTTAAACTAAACATGATAATATTATCACTGCCGGTTACAGTTGGAAGATATTGTAGATTTATTACTACTTATAAATGAATTCGACCAACAGGCATCGTGTCGTACAATGTGAAAGGTAGGTACATATTTCATCTGGGGGCACGGCAGTGCCGCCGCCAAGTCGAGCAAAACAAAGGCACGGCACGGCCATACCATCCTTTTCTCGAAGCCATTCAAGCCAATTTCAGCCTCCTGTAATTTTGTACTGGCTAAAGCTACAATCCTGAAATTTCAGGGATATATAGGGCACAATAAGACATATATATTCTCAATATCATTCAATTTGAACGTGTAGTTTAAGAACTGCATGTCAAAGTTCCTTAGTTTTGTCACTGACTGACTGACTGATTCACTGACTGATGATCATCATAATTCTAAAGTCCTTCTAGCAGACTCACAGGCTCCAAATTTTAAACAGTTAGATTTTAACCGACTTCCAAAAGAAGGACGGTTCTCAATTCGTCTGTTTTTTTGTGTGTTTGTTCACCGATTACTTGAAGACGGCTGGACCGATTTGGAAAATTCTTTTTTTGTTTGAAAGGGTAGAGTTCCGAAGTGGTCCCATTGCAACCAAATCAGGATCTGATGATGGGATCTTGGAGAAACCGAGGGAACTCTTCAAATATTACAGGCACACATATAGCGATTTCGGTATTTTTCGTAGTTTCTCGTCCATTTCTTATTAGCAATAAGTTTTTAGTATTAACCGACTTCAAAAAAGGAAGAAATGTTTATGTAGATTTTTTCCCCGATTACTTAAAAACGGCTGGGCCGATTTGGAAAATAATTTTTTTACTTTATATGAAAGAAACATGTTGTTTCTTCACTGGTTTTTAATGCGGGTAAATTACACCACATTTCTATGTTACATATATAGATACAAGAAATCAAAGTACATAGAAAAAATTAAATGGCGCTCACCTGTGAACAGACCGGGAATCGAACCCGGTACCTCTGGATTTCCGGCCCAGCGACTCAACCATTCGTCCACCGTAACACCCAGAAAACACCCTCAATTTTGCCACCTACTTTGACTTCCGTATCATCTATTTTAATAGGACTTTAACCTAAACGCCATCTATGAGAACCCATATTACACAGGTGCCTCACCCCAATGCGAACCTATTACAGATGCGACGATCGAGCGAGAGATGGCGTTGTTTTTATAATACTTTATATGAAAGAAACATGTTGTTTCTTCATTGGTTTTTAATGCGGGTAAATTACACCACATTTCTATGTTACATATATAGATACAAGAAATCAAAGTACATAGAAAAAATTAAATGGCGCTCACCTGTGAACAGACCGGGAATCGAACCCGGTACCTCTGGATTTCCGGCCCAGCGACTCAACCATTCGTCCACCGTAACACCCAGAAAACACCCTCAATTTTGCCACCTACTTTGACTTCCGTATCATCTATTTTAATAGGACTTTAACCTAAACGCCATCTATGAGAACCCATATTACACAGGTGCCTCACCCCAATGCGAACCTATTACAGATGCGACGATCGAGCGAGAGATGGCGTTGTTTTTATAATACTTTATATGAAAGAAACATGTTGTTGTTGTGTTGTGTTTAAAAACAACGCCATCTCTCGCTCGATCGTCGCATCTGTAATAGGTTCGCATTGGGGTGAGGCACCTGTGTAATATGGGTTCTCATAGATGGCGTTTAGGTTAAAGTCCTATTAAAATAGATGATACGGAAGTCAAAGTAGGTGGCAAAATTGAGGGTGTTTTCTGGGTGTTACGGTGGACGAATGGTTGAGTCGCTGGGCCGGAAATCCAGAGGTACCGGGTTCGATTCCCGGTCTGTTCACAGGTGAGCGCCATTTAATTTTTCTATGTACTTTGATTTCTTGTATCTATATATGTAATAATTTTTTTGTTTGAAACGGCAAGTATACATACTTCCGAGGTGATTCCATTGCAACCAAATCAGGATCTGATGATGGGATCTTGGAGAAATCGAGGGAACTCTTCAAATATCATAGGCACACATATAGGGATTTTGGTATTTTTCTTTGTTTCTCGTGCATATCATCATCATCATCATCATCATCATCATCATCACCATCACCATCACCATCACCATCACCATCACCATCACCACCACCATCACCATCACCATCACCATCATCATCATGAGGCCAGAGGCGGGGGTACTTTCACTAAATCCCATGACCCTCCCTAAGGACCCCCGGAGCACTCGGGTACGTGGGGTCGCTACTCCCCAACAGCTCGCCACAAGCTGCCCTGCGTTATTTAGTTAAAAGAAAAATTTTCAGAATCGGTCTAGCCGTTTTCAAGTAATCGGAGACCAAACCTACATAAAAAATTGCTCTTTGTTTTGAAGTCGGTTAAGACTGGAAACTTATTTCTAATAAGAATTGCACGAGAAACAAAGAAAAATACCAAAATCCCTTTATGTGTGCCTATGATATTTGAAGAGTTCCCTCGATTTCTCCAAGATCCCATCATCAGATCCTGATTTGGTTGCAATGGAATCACCTCGGAAGTATGTATACTTGCCGTTTCAAACAAAAAAATTATTTTCCAAATCGGCCCAGCCGTTTTTAAGTAATCGGTGAACAAACACACAAAAAAAACAGACGAATTGAGAACCGTCCTTCTTTTGGAAGTCGGTTAAAAATAAAACAAATGTATGCAATGGCATACAGTTGAAGAAGCCTATGTTTTGCACAAGACTAAAATTTACTAATCATGATGAAGAAATAACAGTGATAAGTTAAATAACCTATCATTTTAATATTCAGCTTATCATTTTATATCAAAGGCGTTGGATTACTGTTAGAGTGTATACGCTGTGATTCTAGCGTGACGTTTATTTTGTCCGTCGAGTGAGGAGAGCTGTCACGAGCTCGAAAGCGACACAGGTCCGGCCTCGGACACGCCCGGCGGGCATCTGAAGCCACAGCGCGTGGGCTACGTTGTTAAATACTACTGAGCTACTAAAAAATAAGTAATTTAAAAAAAACTTAACCGCACAGGTCCCGGTAAAATGTCAGTATCTATCGATTGACATGTTTTTTAGTGGTATAAGTGTGATAGAACTCGAGTAAAACTGGAAAAACTGTTAAAAAATTACCTGTTTTCGTGACGAATTATGCTCGAGCGAAGTTAAAAGTATCGTGTTTTGAACCGCACAGAAACACAGAAGCACTCTTGAACTATAATGTATTTCTTTTTCGATCCAAAAATATGAATATTTCGTTACTTAATTTTGATTCTCCCGGAGGTCGATTTCGGAAATCCTGCCCTTAAGTCGTGCTTAGATCATATTGAACGCTTCGTTTACTTAGACTGTACAAATGTGTAGTTTGTCCACAGCGTAGGTTGTAGGTGTCACGTGTTCTTGGCTGCAACTATCTATAAAGTCCACTCATTCTTACTTAACTTTAAAATGCGGTTAACTTGAATTTTCTCCTAAATATATACTATACTTTCACCAGTTCTCTTTCAATTATTGCTGTGTCGACGATAAAAATAGCATCGCATTTTGAGGTTGCCACTTGGTGTAAAAAATAGACAAGTAAGGATTTATGGATTTAACTTTGCGTTTTTCCTTAGTACGGCTAGTAATTTTGATCTTGTACAGTTGGCAATACTGCTCGTCAATCGAAAAATCGAATAGCATTAGAAAAATTATGCCACCCCGTCTTACGAACATAATAAAATATTCTCATATATTTGTTTATAAAAACTTGTATCACAAAGTTGGACCTGTTCTGTATTGCTAACTATACCAGTACGTTCGCGGACTTTAATTGTTAAAAGTCATTTAGGGTTCTAATTTTTTCGTGTAAAACACAATCTATGACACGACTATTGTAAAGTGAACCCTAAATGGCTCAACAATTAAAGTCCGTGAGTGTACCCGCTCTAGCACAAATATGCCGCGCGACTAACACTGTCTCTTTCCATTAAATATAGTGTGAAAGTGACAGGTGATGTTTAGTTGCACGACAAGCCAATACTCGGCCAGTTGTGCTAGGCGGCTGATACAAATAAGTGTAGGATGGCTGTTGTAAATCTGTCTGGTCATACGGGTAGTGAGGGCGTGAACTTATAGCCAGCCGTATGATGGCGTTTCTCCATATTCATCTCTCTCACTCATTCCTGTCAGAGAGGGACAGGTAGAGACGAACGTCATTATCTGAAGGGCTAGCACCTGATCATACGAGTCTTGTCTCTTTCAATTCATCATATGAGAAAGATCGGTGACTTTTGCGAAGGTACTCTCCATGTTGGTTAGTCTAAATAAAAGCGTATATTTCAGAAATGTGATGCCATCCCATTTTAAATGTCAGGTTTTTGAAATGCACGCATGGTAGGTATATCACGTTTGCCGTATATCGCCGTACAATAACAGACTGGTGCTCGCCCCTCCAGGACCTCACGATGGTCCCCTATTCAAAATTATACTCCTTTCTGACGATCTATCACCCAATTGGATATAAACGTATCTATTATAAATGTTTCCGTTCACGTTCTACGCTCTAGACCGCACGATGTGGGCGAAACTGCGTTCGTTTAAAGTCAAGTGTACCTTCTACGGAAACTTCCCATGCGTATCACTATCAAAAATGTGTTGATCTGAACTACTTCATGAAACCCTAACGTAGGATAATTCCCGTGGCTTCTTTTGATTAGTCGCATCAATCCGCGAAGCTTCGAGTACTAGCACAAATAACGCGACATGTGTCTGGGCCTGCACGCTACACGCTTCGCTATATGTCTGGGTCGCTCAAATGCTCTATAACAAGAGTGTTAGAGACGGTTCTAGACAAACTCGAACAAAGACATTCGGAATCCAAGCCCTGTTTAGCACAATACGAAAGATAAGTCTAATATTGACTATATTAGACTTATCTCTCGTAAAAAAAATGAATAAATTTTTATTAGCATGGCGAAATTAACACTTTTCGAGATATGGGCGATTTATTAGAACGTAGTGCGTAGACTTGACTGAGACCTCGCAACTCGCCTTTATGAACGTAGACTGACTAGACTGTGTATCCAGGTGCGGCGCTCGAGGAGCACCTGATCCTCGACAACCGCTACACCGAGCACAGCACCGTGGGGCTCGCCCAGCAGTGGGACCAGCTCGACCAGCTCTCCATGCGCATGCAGCATAACCTGGAGCAGCAGATACAGGCCAGGAACCACTCCGGTAAGATTTTGTTATGATTATGTTAAACTACACTGGAAAAAATAGACCAGTGCCTGATTGGGGCACTGTCCTCTCTCTGTTCGCCACTGCAATACAAATACTTTATTGTATACCAAAAAAATATTACAAAACCCACCTTCGGGAGTCTGTGGCGCTACCATTGCCCGCCGCTTTTTCCCGCTTCTTAGGATCGCGATATCGCTTCGTTTTATGATATCACGTTTGACAGAATCGGCTACTACGCTGCTACCAGCGACTGTCATCTGTCCTCCGTAATCCATATCATAGGAAAACCAGACCGATGGTCTCATACATGCACAGTTACCTCAATGTACATTATTATGTTGCAGAGTCATGTGTATGCTAGAGTATATAAGTTATGATACATAATATCAAATTGCCTTTCAGTTAAAGAATAGTTTCGAGGACAATACACAGAAACGACATACATGAAGGAACGATCAATCTTTCCATTAAATAATACCATTTGAATATTTCCCTGCAGGTGTCAGCGAGGACGCGCTGAAGGAGTTCTCGATGATGTTCAAGCACTTCGACAAGGACCGGTCCGGGCGGCTCAACCACCACGAGTTCAAGTCCTGTCTGCGCGCGCTCGGCTACGACCTGCCGATGGTCGAGGAGGGCCAGCCCGACCCCGAGTTCGAGGCCATACTCAGTGAGTACATAGCGCATGTTGCAACAATTATTTTACGTTTACGATACAGCGAGTTCGAGGCCATACTCAGTGAGTACATATGGCATGTTGCAACAACCCATTTACGTTTACGATACAGCGAGTTCGAGGCCATACTCAGTGAGTACATATGGCATGTTGCAACAACCCTTTTACGTTTACGATACAGCGAGTTTGAGGTCATACTCAGTGAGTACATAGGCGGTGTAACCTAAATGAGTACAATAAATGAGCTGTCATAATCCCAACACTGTCATAGTTGACGTTAATTTTTGACTAACTCAGAGGTGTCTTTTAAAATGGTTATCAATTCAATATTAATTTATTTTGTATGAAAAATAAAAAAAAATCGAATTTCACAAAAAGCGATATACCAGGCAGCTTCTGTTGACGTACGAAGCAACCCGTCGAATTTAATGGAAATTAAAAAACAACAGGGTGCATTAAAAACGTGACAAATTCCAGACGTGGTGGACCCGAACCGCGACGGGCAAGTGTCCCTGCAGGAGTACATGGCGTTCATGATCAGCAAGGAGACCGAGAACGTGCACTCGTCGGAGGAGATCGAGAACGCGTTCCGCGCCATCACCGCGCACCAGGACCGCGCCTACGTCACCAAGGACGAGCTCTACGCGGTGAGTGATGCCTGGTGCACTGTCGGCATCAAACGAGGAGTGCCTTTTCAAAAGGCCTTATTTTTCTATGGTTTTCGTAGAGAAATAAGCCCTTTTGAAAAGACATTCTTCAAATAGTCTATGGGAGAGTTCGCCATATATTTTACACTATACAGGGTGTTTGGATATTGAATGCATTCCTTTTAAGGGGTTATAGTACAACTCATTTGCAACAAAAAAAATCATATAGGTAGTACCCTGTCCGAAAATTATTCGTTTCTGAGATATTGGCGAATTCAGTTTGCCGAATTTCATTGAAAGTATAGGGTATTTGCCTGTAGTCAATATAAATGAGGGTGTTTAGAAATCATAAACCCACCAGCTGGCAGCAGGGTGGCGAAAAGTCTTTTTGACAGTATGCGTCAAGATCCACCAATCACACCACCTGATTTTGACATCTACTGCCAAATGGACCTTTCGCCACCCTGCTGCCAGCTGGTGGATTTCTGATTTCTAAATACCCTCATTACTACACGCTAGCCATAAATCAGCTTTCGAAAATTTGCAAAAATGAACTAAACATCACCTATTTAGCGTTTTAATCGATTTTTAAAAGATCAAAACCTATAAATAAAAAGATGATTTGATGTTTATCTTATCTTATCTAAACTTCATACTATCTGGTCGTTTTGACACTACATAAAAAGTAACTGATTTGATTTGTCAGGAAAGTAGCCTATTGTGGTTTAAAAATTGAATTTCAGTTATTTTGTGATTTTTTACGCTACGCATACGGAAAAAGCCGCTTTCTGGCCAAATGTAGACATAAAATGCTGTACACAACACGGGAGGTAATAAAGAAACCCTTCGATCGCATATTTACGACCCTCGCTTGCAGCTCGGGCCACAAACATCTGCGATCTCGGCCTCTGTTTTACCACCCTAGTTGTGTAATGTACTATTACAATTCCCCCTCAGAACCTGACGAAGGAAATGGCGGACTACTGCGTGGCCCGCATGAAGCCCTACGTGGAGACCAAGACGGAGCGCCCCATCCCCAACGCGCTCGACTACATCGACTTCACCCGCACGCTCTTCCAGAACTAAACACCCCCCTCCGCGCAGTACTAACATTAAAAGCAAATTAAACTACACACTTTATTTTATTTTCACCTTCACGATCAGACTAGAACTTAAGGCGACAGCATCGCTGGTAAGCCACCAAGATACAGCTCAGTTAAGTTGAAAATTACAAGCTACAGATGGCGCCATTGTGGTCTGTAATCTGAATAAAATACACGGTAACTTTAACAGTGGAAATTTTCGACTTGGACCGGAGTTGAACGGACATCTTGTGCCATGCCACTCCATGTGATCTGATGATTTCTATACACTTTTTGTTTCTACTTCAAATGCACAACTTCCCAGGATAATAATTTCGCTTGTTCACCAAATTTCAGTCAGACAGTGACGACATCTGGAGTGAGAAAACAGGTTGAGCTAGCCCCGTCGTTCGAAATGCATCTCGATGTATGAAACGACTCTTTCCACCTTATTTCGTTGAAAAATTTGCTGTATCAAAGTTTAGTACTGCACGGATGGCTAGCCATATATTCCAGTATACACTAAGAACTAAGCATTTAAAATAGCTGCTGTTAGTTGTGTGCCCCTATTAGTGTTGTTCGGTGAGCGTTCGAAGGGAATGCTCGAGAACTATGCGCTTTAGCTGTTACCGGTAGGTAACAAGGTACGGACTGGCAGCCAATCATGCGACTTTCTTTTTTGAGTGAGCAGGACAGGAGTTCTGAAGATGTAATAATAAACTTGAATATATTCGATTTTTAAATGTTGACACAGATATATATATATAGTTTTATTATATTGACATTGAAGATATATTTGAAATAACATACATTACCCATACCTGAAAGTATTTACGCAACGATTGATTAAAAAAATATGTCAATCTTGTTCACTAGCAAAGACCTGATAAAAACTATGATTTTACCCATATCAGGCTGATTTATTATACACTTGTATTAAATAAAAGCACGTATCTATTTATAGGATTGAACTTGTAATGCATTTTTATCGATCCACGGATTTAGGATTATAATGAGGGCTACCAGATTTTTTGCTGCCAGGGCTGCGCCATTGGGCTATGTTAACAGATGTATTATAGAAAAAACAAAACAATCATTCTGCAAGTTTCATAGACGATGTAGAGGTTCTGTCCCCACTAAGAGCCTAATTACACTAGCTACACTAGCGATTTGCGAGCGAGCTGCGGGCGAGTTTCCATACAAACAAATCGCTCATTCCCAAAATACCGCATTCCTAAAATACCAGATTTTTAAAATACCGGATTCTCGATACACCGGATTCTTCGTATACAAGATTCCCAAAATTACACACCCAAGAAAGTGATTTAGATCCTTGAGTAACTTACGATTTTATAATCTACTGTAACGGGAATGTAGTAAGACAGGAATCTCATAAATCGAAAATCTGGTTTTTTGAAAAATCTGGTATTTCGGGAAAGCGGTATTTTGGACACGAGCGAAACAAATGTCGCCACTGGTTTTGTATGGAAACTCGCTCGCGGCTCGCCCTCAAATCGCTTGTGTGATAAGGCCCTAAAGTGACATCTGTGAGCTAAAAAGTGTTAGCCCTCATTCAAGATGGCGGAATCAGTCCGTACCCAAATAGGGATGCCTTTCCTTTTCTCTGAACTAGCAGAGAAATAAGAAGTTCCCCTGCTTGCATTTCTAGCTTCTAGGGCAGTGTGCCTCCATTCGATAATAAAATAAATAAATTATTACTATTTGTAAGCATAACAAATGTTTATTCGCTAAGAACATTATTTTCTGTATTCCATTATTAACTTTCAATAAATATTTATTTCACACTACGCGGTTTTAATAAGGACTGGTCCTCATAGGTCTTGGCCTATGAGTTGATGACTGCTTTCGCTCATACCCAAAATACCAGATTTTTAAAATGCCAGATTCTCGACTTATCAGATTCCCATCTTACCACATTTCCGATACACTTGATTATAAAATCGTAGGTTTTTCAAGAAACTAAATGATTATATAGAATGTATTATTTTGGTACCATTAATAGTACTAATCAATGGTACAGCGGGGAAAGGGGCTATTGGTTGCGAAAGTGTTAAAGAATTAGACATTTCGATATTGTGGTACATTCGGCAACAATAGTAAAGTGGGTGAAGAGCTCAAAAAGATGCGAGTACGCTTTATTGCTTGCAGCAAAAGAGCCAAGCTAGATAATCAACACTTCGTTTCATTTCATAGAGCTAGGTAATAGAGGAATCCTGCACTGCAATTGGTAAGTAAGTGAATGAGACTGCGGCATAAAAATTAGAGGGCTTAAATTTTCATACTTTTTTTAATACATACACTAAAATTTGACAAAACTCGATATAACAAAATTTAGCCAGCCTATTGATATTCCAGGAATCCTCGGACGACAAAGCCAGCGAGCACCGTTGTAACAAAAAACGATACCATGAAGTAAACATTCTCCTTTATACAGATGTCATCCGGCAACTGAAACAAAAATATTTTTATTGCTTCCAAATAAGCATGCTAAGCTCAGCAAACGATTGGACACACTTGCTATAAGCACAGGTTTTTGGCCAAGATGGACTGGTTTTCTGTGGTATTACAGCACCAGTTCTATACGAAAATAACTCAAAAACATAATCAAATACCCCCTTTATATAACAATAATGAAATTTAAACTATTTAGATAAAATTCTAAATTCTTCGCCCTTACATTTAAAATTTCCGCCAAAGAATCAATGGCACTAGCATGCTAATATAGCAAGCCTATTCAGACGAGCTTGAAGCATGCCCCCTTCCACCCGCACCTCAAGTAGCATGCTTACAAATCAAACAGCGGTTTATTATTAAGCATGTTTATTAGTGACAATGACTAGACAGTGTCTAGTCATTGTCTAGTAGACACACAAGCTTTCGTGCTACTAATAAGCAAATGTGTCAGTACCTTTACTCCAAATGTGTTCGTCCGAATCTAACCCGTCGTCCCGCTCATTCAAATAATCTATGACAAGGCAGCGAGCGGGACGACACGATGCGAACAAAGACTTTCGGAGTAGGCTTTAGATTCGGAAGTCCCCGACATAGGTAGTGGCAGAAATACCCTGTGCCTGACCGTTTTTTGATCCCCGAACAGTTTGAAAAGTTTCTATACCTAAATAATAGGAATATATGTCCTTTAATAAAATAAAAATTATGTACCGTGTACCGTACTATCTACTGCTTGCCTCCCATCCCAAGTGTGACGGTTAAGGGACTCCCACACGCCAATGACCTTCGATCTGAATCCCTTAGTTTTCTAATGTTTTTTGTAGCTTATTATATAAAGAACAACGGCTTTAAGCAGTATAGTTTCCCTTATTTACTTCAAAGTTCATTGTTTTCGAGATATTTTTGGCATCCAAGTAAAACAATTTTAGGCCAATAAACTGGTTTTCTGGCCATAACTTGTGTTAATTACTTTAAAATAAAAACCCTAGACACGTTTTTAGAGACGTTATAGACGAACCCAAATATGTAGATTTCGTTTATGTTAGAACTTTCACGTCCCCCTTCGGCCACTTTGGAAACCAATGGTTCGAAACCAGTTTAGAACACAGAATTATTTTTCTTTTTAGGAAACCTAGTTTTGAATAAAGAAAAATAATACTGTCTTCTAAACTGGTTTCCAATACAGAATGTCGAATCTTCTTTTGAAACCCATGCAATATGTATATATATGGATATGATAAAAACAGGGATTTGATCAGACAAATCCCTAATGAAGATGTGAAATCCCAGCAGATATTAACATAAAAGCGCATTTCCCTAGCGAAATACAGTGATTTCATCAAATCTCCGAGCCGTTGGAAAAAGGCCACAGGACTTTCCCATTTCCCTTAGAGATTTCATCAAATCCCTAACCTATTTCAGGGAAAACATAAAACGAGTTATTTAAGACTACTAGGTTTTAACATTTCACTAAACAAGTCTAGTGATTTCATCATATCCCTAAACAGGATTAGAGAAAATATAAAATAAACGAGTCGGTACATCAATAGATATTCCTATTTTATATAAAATCGTGGTGATTTAGTAAAATTAAATAATTACCATCATCACCCTTAGGGACACTGCAGTACAATACTCTTTATTGGACACCAAAAAATTACAGAGATCCATAAATAAACAAAATATTAAAAACGAATGGCATACAACAGGCGGTCTTATCGCTAGGAAGCGATCTCTTCCAGACAACCTTTGGGTAGCGGAGGGATTTGGTCAAATCCCAATTTTCATCATATTTATCCCTGCGACGTAAATACATATTGAATGAGTTTCAAAACAAGATTCTATATTCTGTATTGGAAACCAGTTTGGAAAACAGAGTTATTTTTCTTTATTCGAAACCAGGTTTCTTAAATAGAAAAATATATCTGTGTTCTAAACTAGTTTCGAACCTTTGGTTTCCAAAGTGGCCGAAGGGTTCACGTCAATACAGATACGAAATAAGTGTTTTTTTGGCAATCTTTAAAAAAATCATACAAAATTAAGTATTCATTTCTTTCAAAATCCGGTAGACAAAAATGGAGATAAAACATTAAAGAACCGATAACCGTTTGATTTATAATTCTATCTGTAGTGCAAAAGTAGGAGATACGATTCAAAGCTCGTCAAAAATCGAATAAAACCTCGGGTAGCCCCTTAAGAGGAAACAGGAGGGCAGTTTTTCCATACAAACGTAGTCCCCTGTTTCCTCCCTGGATAATGCCAGTAGAGCAATCATTTTTTGTTCAAAAATCTATGGCTACTATTGATATGTTCCTATGTTTTCCTTTTTACGATAAATTGATTCTCAAAAGAGATATTAACCTTCAAAAACCTAAAAAAAATGCCAGATTTTCCGCTGTGTTCACACATCCAGTAAACAAATTTGACTAGATTATTAAAAAAAAGAAAACATAGGAACACGGCCAAAGCCTTTCTTTAATGCTTAATGAAAAAATTAGTTAAATAGGTTAAGCTTTGGGGAAGAAATCAGGGGACTACGAAACGTTCTTTTCATGAAATTTTAAAAGGTATCTTCGGTCCAAGCTGCAGTTGTCTCTATCGCGCTCTGCGGGGGAGAGGCGGGCAGTGCGGGATAGCGACACATTTTACAAATACCTAATTTTCAATTCTCTCGACCTTACTGTTTCCTCTTAATGCATACCACCCTTAAATTTTGTAGGAGAGGTCTACATCCAGCAAACTTCTTCTGACATCCGATTCTTTTGACGATCAAATTAAAAAGGTAAAATCGGTATCAGCGTAATTCGTCCCATTCGATTTTCGTTCAATTCGTATTTCGTCTCATTCTATATTCGTCACACATTCTTTATGTATAAAGAATCGTCTTAATAAAGAATGTGTGACGAATATAGAATGAGACGAAATACGAATTGAACGAAAAATGAATGGGACGAATTACGCTGATACCGTAAAATATGGGTCTATGACATACCGGCAAGTCAGTAGCAGCTCCCGCCACCACATCCTCCACAGCCACCGATGTGGGGATTACACCCGTAAGAGTACAGGCAGTAGCCGCCCCCCTGCGGGCCTCCCACGAACCCTCCATAGTACACTGGCATTTCGATCTTATTTTAGGACCTATTAACAAAACGCTGCGGGTAATGCAATGGAATGTAATAATCAAGTAATAATTTTACTTGAACAGAATTTTGCGCTGGCTCAAGAAAATTTAATAATTATAAACCCTTTGACATATTCCATGTTCCAAACTTGAATGAACCGCGAGAATATTTTTCAAATTCAGAATGCCCATTGAAGTTTTTATTATGGCTGGTAAGACGTACGTAGCATATCCTTCGGGTCGCCCGTAATTAGATAATTTAATAATTATGAATTATAAGCAGCGTAATTGGAATAATTTGCAGTATGCGACATACTGCGCCAATGTTTCTAAAGTAAATTATGTAGCTAACAATGTTAAATATATCGATACATATGACGCTATATTTGCAGAGGCCGAAAAAAGGTTTTATTAAAAAAAATACATATGGCAACATAAGAACTATATGGTATCGACAGATACCAATTATCCGGTACATGGAAATCCCTAGTAAACGCTTGGCCTACCTACGGTGTCTCTAGATATAGTGTACCTGTGGTAGTAGTTCCGTACGTCATACATAACGTCAATCTATATATTCGAAAATTCAACGGTTTCAACAAAGTGTTAACTTTAAATTGTGTTTTAACCTCGTAACCATGAGTTGCAAGGCGAATTCCACGTCTAAATCGATAAAATTCAAACCAATGCCTATGGCGGCATTGATTGCGAATCTAAAGACACTGCCCGCAACATACGACAGCACCAGTGACTCTTCCGAAGAAAGCAACAGTTCGTATGATAAGCTCGTTGCGTATTCCAAAAAGAGTCAACAATACAAAAGCAACACCCCGAAGCCTAGGAGTCATGTTGAAGTTCCGTTGGCCGCGAATCGAAGCGGCGTGAAATCTATCCTGACACAAAAAACCCCTGGTCAATTGGATAGAGACAGCAATAAGGAGAATTGTTTCAGCAGGAACTATGAATTGGACGTGTTGCCTACCATCGAAGCATCAGTGACGACTTCGCAGTCCGTTACTGTGGAAAGTCTCCAGAGTGCTCAGAAACTGCCATCAACTGTTGACAAGAAAGAGAGTGCACGGTGTAAGTGTTTTTATATTACTTGCTCTCCAAACAAATCACTGTCTTGAGTTACATACCATAGTGTGGCATAAGAAATCCTTCATTAGATGATGTAACTTAACTACATTAAGTTTCCTAAAACAAATCAACATTCATAGTAAGAAAAAATCTTCTTTAACATAACAGGAAATATTTTTTAGGGTTAGCTGCTGCTGTCTGTTACAGGGCTCTAGCTTTTGAATCGTAATATGAAAAAACTGGAAATTTTCACATAATGTGTATTATGATTGCCACTATAATAGGGCTGCCATCTCCAAAATTTGACACCTAGGACAAAAAGCGTAAATCCTTACTTACCTTATTTAAAACAGGCGTATATCTTTCTGTTGCGAAAAACTAGCTCGCAGACCATATATTTCTGGGCAATCAAGATCACCGCTAAATCTATAAAAGTTCAATAGGGTATGTGATGACAAACAAAATAAATTCATTAACTCTAACCAGCAAATTATGCTTCCAAAACAGCCCGGATAAAATCATTCAAACTTATTTTCGTGCCATCGACGATTTTACAATGACGAAAACTAAAAATAAGGCACCATGTTGAGCATGACGTCATAAGATAGTATTTCATACTAAACTGCATACGGGCGTTTTGACACTTCATAAAAAGCTGATTTGAACTGTCATCAAGTAGCCTATTACAAAAGTTTTCTATGGATAAATAAAGGGGGGCCGTGGACTTAAAGTGGTGTTATTATAAAACCAAGTTTTTATGATGCTATTGTATAGAGGACGCTAAAATAAGAAATGTGGTCATCTGTATTAAGCATATATTAGGCACCAGAATAAAAAAAATATCTCTAAAAATAAAATTATTGTAAAGGCTATGCTGAATTAAACTTAAATCTGAATAAAACAGTACTAAAAAGTTTAGTACTAAAAGACAAACAATGAACACATGCTTGTATTCAAAATATTTAATAATGAGATGTAGTAATGGAACAAACCATTTTTCTGAATCTCCTTCAACATTGACTTATATACGTCCCACTGCTGGGCATAGCCTACTCTCATAGATAGAGTAAATGGGCTGCGTCCCCATGCTAGCTCACTGGATTGGGGACTTCACCGAAATGCGAATGGTAAATATGTAATAACATTTCGTACATAAGTTCCGGAAAACTCTTCATCTCATTAAATCTTGTAAAATAATATTAACCCTTTACACCCGGGCTGATGCAATCGTGAGGGTTAAGAGATAAAAATATATAAAAATGCAATATTGCCAGTAAAGCATAATTTACGTTGTTAATACCTTATTCAATATTTTGTTTACAGGTCTATTTCCAAAACCACCCAATGAATCTCCACCCAAGGAACCTCCATTACTCAAAGAACCACCCACACATAAAGAACCACCCCTACAGGCTCCCATACTTAAAGAACCACCTACCCCCATACAACCACACATGCTTAAAGAACCCCCTACACCTGTACAACCAGCCATACTTATAGTACCGCCCACACCAAAAAAACCACAAATACTTAAGGAAGCCCCTACACCAAAACAGCCACCCACCCTTAAAGAACCACCTACACCCAAACAACCACCTACTCTTAAGGAAACCCAAACCCCGAGGGCTGTGCTGGGCCCGCCCACCGAGATACACTCAGATGCTAGCCAGTCACAGTCCACCCAGCTGCGGCCTCCGACCATCGCGGCTACACCTTCCCAGCCCCAGGGGCCGAAGAATGCCGGGAAGATACAGTTTAAGACTACCAATGTTAATGGAAAGAAGTATATGGTCATTAAGAAACTGGGGACTGGGGGATCCAGCGAGGTGTATAAGGTAAGCATTTAAAATGAGGCAGCATAGAGTAGTAGCTTAAAATGACATTGAAGGTTAAAATACTCAAGGCAAAGCAATATATCAGGATACTTTATATTTTACTTTACATTATACTTGCATAATATTTCACACGTATTATTTGTTACCTACCTCTTAAAATAAGTGTCTGAAATATCGTGGCATGTATAGCTTCAGAAAAAAGTCAAAAATGATTCTTCAACTCTTATGTTGTCTTTTCCGGTTTTTATGACATTTTTTTACTATAATTTTTTGAAAGTACAATCACAACTGGAACTTAAAAATCCGAAATTGAGACATTTTTATATTGCTTTTGCTATTGTTCTGCAAATCTACGTCTCACCGCCTATGATATGCGTAATTTTCAGCTCTATTTATATATTAGAAAAATCTGTGGAATATGCCTAGCGACTGTATATTGTATAGTTTATTGGAAATTGCCTGCAAATCTGAAGAAAGTAACCTATAACCAGAAATGCAGTCTGTTAAATGGTTAATCATCATTTCAACCCTGAAGATGATCATCCGTTCCGTTGCGATCACTCATCCAGCCAGCAGTTCTGCTGCAAGGACGCGGAGGCGTTGAGCACACTAGAGAGGGAGGGGCAACGAGGCTCATCGCGATTGCTCAGAGCCCGGCATGATACCAATAGTCATTCAGAGATGTATAGGAACACTTAACAGGCCCTGGCCGGATCTATGGGTTCCGTGGCGGGGGGCGCACCCGAGCACTCCAGTGTATTCCTCGCCGTTGTCTGCCGCTCCGGCATGATCAACCGTCCCTCCTATCCGAGACACCAGAGAGCCAAAATAGATACGGGAGGGGAGTGTAGAGTTCGTGCAGTCAGGATGGAGATTGGGGGGAGAGGGCGCGACCAGAATACTTGCATCGTAGTCATAGGAGACAAATAGATAATTGTGTGGAATATATATGGAAAGGATTGACAGACATTGAGGTAGTCTCTTCTTGCACGTTGTCTTCTTCTTCGACTTCTGATTTCGGTCCTGTGTCTGATTCAGGGCGCTTATAAATATGCTCTGCTTTTTAGGGTTCCGTAGCCAAAATGGCTAAAAAGGAACCCTTATAGTTTCGTCACGTCCATCCGTCCGTCCGTCCGTCCGTCCGTATGTCCATTTAACAGACTGCATTTTGCTCAAAAACTACAAGACCTATACTGATGAAATTTGGAATGTATATGTCTTGTAGATAGATGCCGCAACTAAGTTTGGTAGTTAAATAATAAAAATAAAAAAATCTAGGGGGGGCATTCCATACATGTAACAGAAGCTAAAAAAAATATTTTCACAAAATGCCAACGTGTGGTACATAGTTCGACAGCTCTTTTGAAAATATTTTAAGGTTCTTAAGTAATATTTTTGATTAAGTGAATACCTTTGGAAATAATCGCTCCGAAAGTTGTGAAAATGTTCCCCCCCCCCCCCTCTATCTTCTAAACCGTGTGTCCGAAAAATATAAAAAAAATTACAAAGATAACGCTCAATTCATACTTTCAACGAAAATTATTTTCAACAAGATCGGATTAACCGTTTTTGAGTTATTGCCGATAAACTGCGCTTCTCAACAAAAGGACGTATTGCTATGAAGATACGCTCTTTTGTTGTTGTACTTTTTTACATCGTATTTTTTACCTTATAGTTACGGCTATGGAACCCTACACTGAGCATGGTCCGACATGCTCTTGGCCAGTTATTTCTTGATAAGCTCTCGGTTGTATGAAATGAATTTTCTGTAATACTAATATAGGGGATTGTATTATGTCAGGTAAAGTAATTAAGACACGTGGGCAAGTGGGCAGTGAATGATTGATTAAATAATAATATAAAGTCTTCCGGGTAGTAAAACGTCCTAGTCTTTTCTTTATATTTAACTGTTTTAATAATTTACGTAGTTAAAGTGGACAAGGGGCTGCCCGCCAGATGTGGCGTTAGAAAACTTTTGTTTCGTTTTAAAGATCAAATATCAGGCATAAAATGTTAAGGTATTTTTTTTATATTTATTTTTACACTATTGCGGTGTTAATGCGGGTAATTGACGCGTTTATTTATTGTATTTGCGGTTTATGGCATGACACATTATTTTAGTATACTTTAGGTCAGATACTGACTATTTTTAGTTATTATTAGTATTTATGACTACTAGGTATTTAATTAAAGCAGCTGAGGCGGAGGAGAAGGGGCTTAGGGCATTCAATGCGACATATATTATATGAGTGCGAGGTCGCAGTGTTGTCATGCGGGTGACATAGGCTATGACTTCTGTGAGCAGTGAGGCTAGAGAGCTGTGACGGTCGTGGTTTGGCTCTATATCACGTGTTCGGTTCTGGGTATTGCCTAGACCGTAATTCTTGAACTAGCTTGGCCTTGCCTTTCTTTCGGAGATTTCAACCCTGAAGATGATCATGATTAAAAATGTATATTTCAGGTCAAAAACCCCATAGACAAGTTAAATTATTAATGCCAAACAAACAAATTACAATCAATAACAATACTTAATTACTAAACATAGAGATATAGATCATGGATTGCGAAATGCGAAAAATTCTTTAATTGCTTTGTTGTAGTCAGCAGCCAGTGAAATGTGTGTTTGACATAAATGTGTACAAATATAATTACGCTTGAAGATGACCGAGAATTTGTAAGCGAAGGTGAAAATATCATAATCGCCATAGTTACAGACCACCAAAAGACTTATGTATGTATGTAAACAATTTATTGTACATAAAGTCATACAAAAACAATACAAAAATTAATAGTTATGTACATAGGCGAACTTATCCCTGTAAAAGATATATGTGGCATACCATACTTCAACTTCAACTGAAATTAGATGTTGCTGACTTTGCTTCTGTATGACTCGTATCTCAGTTATTTTCAACAAAATGTCATCAGCGTATTGCGATTTAAATTTTGTAATATAGACTAGAGATATTAGCATTTAGCTGTGACTTCGCCAGCGTTATTCCCGTTATCATCCCAAAGGAGCTTTTAAATGGGATACAAAGTGTCCTATGTTCCAATCCAGGACTCGGTCTACTAGTATGCCAAGTTTCATCTCAATCAAAACTACATCGTCAGGTCCTCGAGATCAGCACGTCGAACGAGTTTGCAGTAAAGTGCGTAGACCTGGAGACGGACCGCGAGATGGCGCAGGGCTATGTGAATGAAGTGAAGCTGCTCAGAGATCTGCAGAAGAGCGACCGCGTCATCAAGCTTTACGAATAGTGAGTAAAACGTGTGAAGTGTGGGCCTTCTTAATAAGTTGGACGTAAAAGTAACGCGAGTGACGATTTTAAAGCTTGTTTTTTTTAGGATACAAATTTAAGTCTCAGTATATCTACGTATGGTAAGTACAGCAAGTGTTCTTTAGAGATAAATTAACACTTACATTTGCATTATGATGATTTAACAGGCAATGAAATGGTGTCTCGCATTAACTCTTACCATGGAATGACCCAGTTGCACGGCTCTCGAGATTAACCGAGACCTTACATGCTAGTGGTGTACTAAGATCACTATCTCGGTTTCGGCCAATCTTAATCAAATTCGCGCCGAGAAGCTCTGTTTCTATCTCGGCCATAAAGCGCCGAGATTCTCAGCCCAATCAAGACTCCGCATGGATACGATAAAAATAATATAGAATGCTTGAGATATCACTTAAATGTACAATTACAACAAATTCATTATAAGATTATTCACATAAGCAACTAATACATTTCCCGCTGGTCCGCTGCTCACCTTGAGCAAGCAGCGCAAAGTCAAGGTGGCCCTGGCCCAACGTCCTGGTTCGACCCCAGGCGTTCAGGCCCCCACCTAGTCCGATCCTATCGAGGACGACTGGGACAAGCGACCTGGTTCGACCCCAGGCTCCCCCGGCCCCCACCCAGTCCGATCCACTCAAGGTGGTCCGGCCAGCGACCTGGTTCGACCCCAGGGTACGCCACGGCCGACCACCTGGTCCGAACATTGCAATGCCCAATATGAGTCGCAAGTTAGTCAGGCTTTAAAAAAAAACAACAACATACATGCATTTTCATCGTAGGAGAGCAAATTTTCTTAAAAAATTATGTCTTTGTGTAACGAAAAATTTTAGGTTGTGCAGAGCTGTTACAAAAAGTTGTGTTTACATATTGGACGGATAAGAACATATTTCGCGAATAAAAAAAAAATGCAATCGCATTATAGGGAGTTCACTGCCGGGATGAAGGGTTCAGAAATATATGTACACTTTCCGACCTTATTTCTTTGGGCTAAGGTCGAAAAGTGTAAACATGTTTCTGACGTCCACTGAATAATGAATAGGTATACTTGTTAAAATAAATCAGATCAGAGCCGGACAGTCGGGTACCTTTTCTTGTTCCTTCGTGTATCAAACGTGGTGTTATTTCCAGCGAATACGACCGGGCCCGCAAGTTCCTGCGCCTGGTGCTAGAGGTGGGCGAGACGGACCTGGCGATCTTCCTGCGCGCGCACGCCGACGGCGCGCCGCCCGCGCTAGTGCTGCACTACTGGGAGGAGATGCTGCGCGCCGTGCGCCAGATACACGACCACGGTACAGTCACACTCTAATAGGGATGACGACTGGGTGATAACTATATAATTCTGTTTAGTCCGTCAGTTAGATTATGGAAAAATATGGGACACGTATTTTTTGGTTTATCAAAATATTAAAAATCGACAAAGTTATATAAGGCTTGTGACGTCACTCGAAACTTCTAAGCACTTTATCCTCGTCATTTCTTGTTTCTCAAACAAAAGAAAAAATACGTGTACAATATTTTTTAATAATCTAACTGACGAACTAAACAGGGCCGCGCCGATCCCCGGCACCGCCTGTGTGCGAAACCTATGAAGCACTTCTTTATTGTCGTCGTGTTTCCAATTCCGGCGCCCCTATTGCCTTGGCGCCTGTGTGCGTTGCACACTTCGCACACAGGGGCGGCGCGGCAGTTTTTTTAGTCGTCTAGCCTATTTTATACATAACGATATAGTCGCAGAATAAGCAGTGCTATGTACTATGGATAATTCAAAGTAAAGTACTTTCAATTTATTATAAAAACTGGTCTTACGATGAGATCCGTGAGGAATCGAGGAAACTCGCTGACGTTGATTTTTTTAAAGATACAATTTAGTGTGATAAACTTGACAGGCATCGTCCACGCGGATCTGAAGCCGGCAAACTTCATGCTGGTGTCCGGGCGGCTCAAGCTGATAGACTTCGGCATCGCCTCGGCGGTGAGCAGCGACGCGACGAGCGTGGTGCGCTCCTGCGGCAAGGGCACCTTCTCCTACATCAGCCCCGAGGCGCTGGGCGGCGACGGCACCCAGCCCATCAAGGTGAGGACTCGAGTATTCTTTTTATTTATTTAACTCAAAGACATTTGGTGGGTGAATCTACTTTTCTTTGTCAACAAAATTTCACCTTCTCCGACTAAAATTTAAAGGAAATCTTTATTCGGATATTTTTTTAATAAAGTGTATGCTCATTTAAAATACATAATAAAGCTACGTAATGCATTTCTTTTATTATAATTTGTTTATTATAACTTGTTTATAAGCAGTGACCCAGTGGACATAGCTGTTCCCCCACTTTTGTATAAAAATAAGGGATTGTCCGCTGGGTCACCCTATTTATTTGTTAAAAACGAGTTTTATTTTTACCTGATCTATCTCTAGATGTAAGATCTTGTTCCATTTAAATCATGTTAAAACATGCAAAAGGTGAACAAATAAGGAGAAAGAGCAATCTTTGCATAAAGCAAAAAAGGTAAGCCGTTACTTTGCCAGTCACGCGAAATTATCTACAATGTTTATATACCGTCACCGCAATATTACACTTTTTGTCGATCTTTAAACCTACATTTAAATATGCTAGTAGTATAACATCAGTTACTAATGCTCAGTCAACCCCTTTTAGGAATATGGGCGTGAATATATGCATATACATATATATGTATGTATATTATTTTTCCCCAACAAGCAATAATTAAATATAATTACATCGTGTTTTACAGCTCTATATATTCCACGTGAAATCAAAACAAAACAACAGTAAAGTAAGTTCTAAATCCAAATTGTGATGATCAATTAATCTAATAATTGATGTACATGGAAATTAGCATTCGTTTGTATTCGGAAATGCGATGATTGCCGATGTGCATTCTTTACGGCCGTTTACTGTACGTTATATGAAAACGAACGTATAAACCATCGAGAGATTTTAGCGTTTTGAATACCTTCAAAGGAAATCATCGTTAGGAAAATAATGAACGATTGCGTGCTTTTTGCAACTATGGACATCTTGTGCTACAATTTTATAAAGACGCAATATTCTTGACGGCTTTTCACTTTTTTTCATTGTCTGTGAGTATTTCTTACGACGTGTCATCTCTTTAGGAGCGCTTGCTGAATAGATATTGTGTATTTCAAAAATCTACGATTTTTTAAAATGTTATATGTAGGTGGCAAATGATGACGCTATGAATATATACGTTACCGATAATTTGAGAGCCCTGTTTATTCATATCTTGAAGTACCCCATGTTACGGCGCTCCGGAAACACCTCCGGAGGCAGTTCATTCCACATCCTGCCAGTTCGTGACAAAAATGAGCGTGATGCCCGCTTGTTTTGGGATGCCAAGCGTCTAAAAAGTGAGGATGGACTTTATTTCTGAGGCGGAACCTTACCTTTTACTTACCTTATTGTAACGATTATTTCATGTAACTTACATGGTGTTCCAGGTATCGTTTTACTCGGACGTGTGGTCGCTCGGCTGCATCCTGTATAGCCTGGTGTACGGACGCACGCCGTTCGGGCACCTCGCCACCAACCTGAAGCTGGCCACCATCAAGGACCCGAAGCACAGCATCGCATACCCGCCCGTTGACAGTACGTTACCTGTTAGACCCCCAATTTACTAGTTTGGACAGCGCCGGACACGTTAAGATCGCCTATCGCATCGTGCTTAGAGAGACTAAAGATTAAAATGGTTTGAATAGATTTTATGGCAACAGTTATCATCATCAAGCAGCCTGCGGCAGTCCACTGCTGGACGTAGGCCTCTCCCAAGACGCGCCCCTTTGCTCGATCATCAGCTATACTCATCCAAATGCTGCCAGTCCACAGTCTTTTATGAAAGCCATCTTTTGTTGCATGGCTTTTTTGTTGCAGAAATCGTTTCCTTATATCATTCTAAGCACTATATTAATACTCCGCCATCGATATGTATAGTTTTTGAAAAATTAAATTCTAAATTTGGCCGTATAATGGGTCACTAGAATCACAAAAAAATCATATAAACCAAACTGGGCTACTTAATTGAAATTCTATTAAATTTTATGTTTACACTCTTAATGACAAATATTCTGACCAAAGGACCCAGTAATATGGATAGTTTACGAAGTAATACCAATTTTGTCACTTTTCTGTTTTATTTATTTTCTAGAGAATAACGCTGTATTAGATTAAGATCTCTATACCGTATGTTCTTCTTACACATCTCTATCTACAATATTAAAATTAGAATCTAATTCCGCGTCATTCAGAAGTTGGGTCACCAGCCAACTTAAGAATTTTATTTTTCAAAAACATCGTATCGATAGCGGAGTTTCAGTACACGAGTAGTACTTAGAATGATTTCTGCAATAAAAAGCCATGCAACAAAAATGGCTTTCATAAAAGACTGCAGCCGCCCTGCGCAGATCGTCGCTCCGTCGAGCCGGGGGCGTCACACACTTGACTGCGTTTGCCTATACGCATCTCCACTGCAGAACTCTCTTGCTCCAACGATTGTCAGTTGTGCGACAGATGTGGCCACCCTACTGCCACTTCAGCTTGCTTATTCGTGTAACTATGTCGGTATTTTGATTCGGTTTGGTTGGTTTTGGTTTAGTGGTTAGGTGACAAAAGTTATATGATAATATAATATCAGCAAACTGATCTATACTCTGTACTTTTAGGTACTTAAAAAAAAATAAACAAAAAAACCACGTGACTAGGATCGTTCAGCCAGTGATATTGTGCCACAGATACAAATCATTACTTTGATTGGCTGAACGACCTAAAAGTACAGAGTATAAGTATATCATAGTTTTTGTGTATGTATTATAAAAATTCAAGAAATACACATAAGGTATATTAGCTGCTATATACGTTCACAGGAAAGTAACGAAAAAAAATCAAAGACTCTCAGTACAATATGCTTAGCTCATCTTGTGTATGTTTTATTTTACTCAAAATTCATCAGTCGTCGGATTGCGTAAACCTATACCTATATTTTTTCTTTGTTACCAGACATACCTCTATCGCTGATCAGAGCGCTCCAGGGCTGTCTCCGCTACGACGCACACAGCAGACCGACGGTGGCTGAACTGCTTCAGATCAAGCACCTCGGGGGCCCCTTGGGGGGCCTGCCCGAGGGCCTCGTCGACAAACTGAGGCCGTACGTCACGCCTGAAGAGTATCGGCTCTTACAGAACGCTAGGGTCAAGGAAGACTGAAGACTCATTCTCATGCCTTATCTGATGACCTGGTGTGTGGACTCCGGATGCAGGTGGCACAGGACTAGTCGTACTGCCGTGCCAAGTCAAATCAAACCATTTATCCTGCAAAAAGGCCACGAGGATACTTTTAGAAGTCTGAATTTACATGCACTTCGAAAAGTGACTGAAGAAAAGAAACGCCGCAAGAAACTCTTCAGTTAGTCTTTGAAAATATATATCTGAATAATCTGTATACATAAAACAAAGTCGGGTTAGTTACACCATTTATAACTCGAGAATGGGTGGACCAATTTTTATGATCTTTGTTTTTTTGTGATTGTCTCTGCCCCAAATAACAGAATCATGTAAAAAAAATAAAATTACTTAGGCGGAACGAAGTTAATAATAAAATAATTCGGAGAAATTTAGTCTGAGATCCTCACTCTATTCTCTTACTTTACTTTAAGTTCTGCACGGCAACCCGGCTCTGATAGCGTTCTTGGGGCTATGAGTCGTCCAATGGACGTTATTCGACTGAATATGTTGATGGAACTGCATTATTAAAATCAGGTAGAATCCGTTTATAACGACCCCGTTATACGTCTAACCGGATTTAGCGACGTAAATGTAAAATTACGTTTAGTTTCTCATGCATCCGTGTAGTTTGATTTCCGGTTAATACGACCCAATATGGCCGGACATTTGAAAGTCGTTATATTCGGATTCTACTTTAGCCTTTTACACAAGGGCTGATGGGTCGTTTAGAAAAAAAAAATTCTTAGTTACGGCTTTATTGAACCAAGTGTTAACTTTTTTCTTTGTGTGACGAAAGTTAACCATATAAATTATATGGTAACTTTTGTACACAAAGGAAAATTATTAACATTTTGTTGAATTAAGGCCTAACTACAGACATCTTTTTTGAAAACGACCCTGATACGATCGGGAGGGTTAATTGGACATAGTTTAGAGAAAAGGATCCAACCCACAAAAGTCATCAGTGAAATGTCAACCTTTTTTGTTCAAGCATAAAGTCTATAATTCCAAAATTGGTTCCTGTGGGTTGGTCCCTTGTCCCTAAACTACGTCCAATTACAATTAAATTTTGAACTTTATTCCCAAGTAGCAAAAAAATGTTATATAGAGGTTTATAAAGAAAATATAATTATTCTTATAAAAGCCACATAAACGTTAATAAGGGTGGAATTGGGCCCAAATTATAAGAAATTAACCCTTATGATTACCATATACCAGCTTTATTATTTGCTATTTATTTGATACCAGATGTGTAACGGTTAGCAATAAGTGACTTTAAAAAATTACATAACCTCTATAAGGCGTTTACAAGAAAAAACATTTATAGAGGTTATGTTTTGTGCTAAGTATTCGCCATCTTGATATTATTATGGCTGACTTTGTTATATAAACAAAAGTATATGACAATCGTAAGAATTACACGCTTATAATTACTATGTAGCAGACTAACCAAGACCTCGACCAACAATTAATAAGGATTAACTAAAGGTTTTATTGTAGCCATATTATTTAGGTTTGTTGACGTTTACCTAACCACATTATAAAGTTTGTAGCCATATTAGCTGAATCCTCCTGTAAAGTGCATTTATACGATATTTTGACTTAAACAATGTCTTTAAATGACGACTAAAAGAGTTATGGCCATATAGGGCTTTCGTTATAAGGTAATTTTGCTAGTTGGGTTGACAGTACATTAATAGTCCATTATCCTATCTCTTTTCATACTCGGCTCGGTTGTAAAGGGGTGCTGTTCTCAGGCAACAAGTACCAACTTATCGAAAAGGCTTGGCAATAGGCTAGTTTCCTAACAGGTCAACTCAGCTTCTTTTTATGAAGTGTCAAAACGCTACGATAGTATGGAGCTTCATAGATAATTTGAATAATTGACGTCACAGGGTGCTATGATCAAATTGTCTCCTTTTTTTAATATCTTATCTTTTAAAAATCGTTAAAAGCGAGAAAATAAGAGAATCTGGATTTATTTGGGATCAGTTTTGGAAGCTGAATAAGATAATAAGTGTAAATCTTTTAGTAAAAATCTTTTACTACAGGAAACTAGCCTATTGGCAAGGTGACAGGTTTTCCCTGAAAACGGCGCGTAGTATGACTATAACATCTAATGAGTTGATTATAATATAGTGTATACAGTGCGTTACCAGCAAGCAGGCTTTTTTTAAAGTAGGGTAAAGTAACGTTGTTTCTTAACCTAACCGTGACCTTTATTTAATTCATCGACTAAAATTCCGATTTCATAAATTTTCTAACAAAAATTTAATTGCAAGCAATGTACAGCAAAGTACTAAATTGACAATTAGATGTAAATGCCAGCCCTTCATTCTTTGTTCATAACGAAGACATCAAGATAAATGCCTGCATTTACCTATTTCAACAGTTAGAGATACCAGAATTGCTACACTCAAGAAAACTACGGAAAAACAACACTTTATAGGTAACTAATAAAATAAAACTTAAAAGCAATACGAGTACTAGACATTTGGACCTGTTTGAAGTGATCGAGAATCCTTTCTTCAAGTTGTACGTGCACAATTCGGTTTAATAGCCCTTTCAGACTAACCAGATAGGACCATGCATTCTCTGGACCTCGCTGGACAGCCATTGTTATCAAACGAAGATTATGTGGATGCCGTTGATTTCGAAACCACTCTCGATAAAGTCTCAAGGCTTGAGGAACATTTCCACGTGTCGCACAAATCATGTCAGATAATTCTCATGTGTCTTTAGCCATTTTAACGCCAAAAAATATCAGTTTTGCAAATCAATGTTTGTTTTGTAATTTGACAAGCCAATGTCAATACTTTTGTAATTGTCATGTCAAATTTTAGAAAAAACTCTTTTAAGCTGTGTAAAAAACTCCATACATAAACGTAATGATAAGGACGGCATTAATTGTGGGATTGTTTTCTCAACTTTTCAGTCCCGTACCACGACATGCCTTGTACCAAGTGCATCAGCGATATGAATAACGATAATTACGCAGTACACCTACTACATTTAAAGTGCGGATTTAGGAAATTGAATTGTGCACTTAATTCGCATAATTATGATTTGCTAATACTTGCAAACGATTGCTAATGAAGCATATTATTATCAGTTTTAATAAAAGCCCGTATACCGGTAACACACTGTATATCAGCGGCCTATAATCATGGGGTTTGATGCAAGGATCGATTCCACTTCGCAAAGGATTCTACTACTAACTACTAAGAAAAAATAAAACTAATTATACTTAGACATAGAAATAGAAATATTTATTTTGATCTATTCAATCAAATCATAGAAAGACTGTGTTTGTAAATTAAAGGTTTTTCAAAAAAAAAAAATAACTAAAGAGTGTTAAAAATAAGTAGTAAAACATGAATCAATTGTTTTTTGAAATTTCTGTCTGTTTTTCTGTTTGCGCGCATCACCTAAACCAGACGGATTTCCATGAATTTTAATCTACAGGTAGGTGTCGACTAGGTGTAGGTGGATATAGGATACTTTTTACCCGACTAAGTCGAAGCAAAATGAGACATTTGACTTAATTCACCTCGGCGAACGAAGATGAAAAAAAGGAAGGAAAGAAAAAAAGGGAATAGGTCAGATACAAACGGCCGCAAGCTGCATAGGAAGACTTACGCTCTTTGCATTTAGGTCATATCTGACTTATCTCCTTTCCCACTGCAGGCACTATAATTGCCTTCTGTCTTTTGAGGAGTATAATCTATTCTTGCATTTAAAGCGCCATGGTTTCATTGCGTCTCAAATGTGTTCAGTTATAATAATTGTAAATAGCTTTATTATTAGGTAGGTTTATTTTAGGACATTAATTGATTTTATATAATTATTTCAGATCGCGAACACATAAAAACAGTATCGACGTGTAAAAAGATTTTGATATGTTGAATTGCGAATTGATCTTCTTCGCTTCTCTTTATAGGGAACGTGCACGACGAAGGTGCTACCAACTGGTGCAGCCAATCTAAATCATATATAAGCCACATTGACGAAAACGCCGTTAATTTATCACGATGAAGGAAGATTAACGTCAGTGTAGCTACGACTTACTATATTTGACATTGACACTTACATATTGTCATTGACATTGACAGCTTGATTTGACAGGGGCGATAGTTTATTGTTCGCTCGTGTCTATTTTGTCGTTTAGTGCTGCCACCTAGTTCGTGCACGTTCCATATACTCCGAATTCTAATTCAAAAAAACTACGACATACTATCACTGTCAAATGTACTTATGTTATTGTCAAGTGAACATTTCAGATGTAGCTAACCATTGTATATCAATAATTAAATTATCATTAATATGTTTCTAACTGTGGCTAACATTTTCAATAAAAAATATATTATTTTAAGGAACAGTGGTTTTTTCTGTAAAAAAACTTTAAAAACCGTACCAAATGTCACTAACATCTGAAGTGTTACAAATACAATAACAGTTTTTCTATCAAAAATCACCTGTGTATGTATATTAATTCAGGCATCTTACATAAATGTAAATAAGTAACAGAGACTTGTTTATTTAAATCGTAAGTTTAAAAGTACTAATAAATTAATCAAATCAGTGTAGTTTGTTCATAATTAGGTAATTCGGAGTTTAGTTCCGAATAATATTAGACTCTAGAAGGGCAGGCAGAAGCAGGGATTCTAAACATTTACTGGGAAATTGTAATATTATTTCACAAGGCTGATTCGATTGTTCTGATCGAATCAGAAATGAGGCCCTGGCCGTCAACGTTTCTTTAATGAAAACATATTGAAAACAGCCCATTTTCATGTTGGCATTATTTTTTTATCAATCTTTATTTTACCCCCGTGGCGTTAGCGGCACGGCGAATTCCTTCGCCCTTAAGCGTTCAAAAGGTTAATGAACTTAATTTTTTAGCAAATTAAAACTACTTTATTTAATCATTATCTAATAATTATGACATAAACGTACCACAAAGCAACAGTGAATAAATTAGACGAAAATTTGACTTTGGTATTTCATTTTCGCGCGTATACTTTGAAAACGCAACTTATTGCATGTCACTCTAAAACTGCAATATATACCTATGTTTTCTTCTGTCTAATCCTTTATGGAACAGAGTGTAATGTAGAACAAATAAAAATGAAATGTATATAAGTTCTGATAAAAAACATTACATTTTTTTTATCTACACCCATATCACAAATACTCAAATAGGTACCCTATTATGCGTTCGGAAAACGTATACATTGACCACCATTATTGCGCTCATGCGCAAATACCGCATTCTCAGAATGTCAGATTTTTCAAAATACCAGTTTCTCGATTTATTATATTACCTAAGGATCTAAATTATTTTTTGGATGTATTATTTTGAGAATCTGGTATACTGATACGGTCATTTCGAACATTCGAGGTCGCAAGTAATCGCACAACGCTGAATATGTTGGGATGTTGTTAGGATACATATAAGTAGTGTAAACTCGATTTTGCAGTTTCGAAAAAGTTGTGCTAGATGTGTGGTGGTCGAAAAACACCGAAATTTTCGGTAATTTTTAAGAGTTTGGCCTATACCTTCTAAAAAATGCATTTTAGGAAAAGTTGTCCATTACACTATTAAAGTAGATAAAATTCCCTACAATATGAGTGTAATTAGAACTCTGTATGTTTAGAAAATGTTGAGATATGGCACTTCAAAAAATAGCCATTTTACCTAAAAAATTCTAATTTGTACTTTTAGCTATATTTCAAGCCAAATATTGGCTAAATTACTCATCCTATGATAAAATTGGCTACAAAAGAGTGATAAAGCAGTTATTCAGCTTTATTTTAAGACCTAGTTGAACCCTGTACAACCAATAGTTCTACAGTTATCGAAGAATAACGAAATCATTAGAGAACTCATTTCTGAAGAATAGTGCTCATCAAGTATTTTTTTATCTTCCATGTAGGTAATGTTCGTTATAAATGGCACTGTGTTTACAAATCTCATTTATTTAAAATGATCTGGAGATGTATATATGTGTGCGGTCTGGATATCGAGTATCGACATATAATGTAAGGAACGATAACGTGTAACAAAACAGACGTTGAAATTTACCCCATAACGCCCACTTTTTAACATCAAGACGAATGGTGTAATATATTAAGTGGAGTTGATAACTAGTTTAATGTTTACTATGATTGCGTATGATATGCGTTTCACCCGCCTCACTTTCGTGGACATATTATTGTTGAGATTCCGGCTAACTAGGTCTTAAAATAAAGCTGAATAACTGCTTTATCACTATTTTGTAGCCAATTTTATCATAGGGTGAGTAATTTAGCCAATATTTGGCTTGAAAGATAGCTAAAAGTACAAATTAGAAATTTTTAGGAAAAATGGCTATTTTTTTATTTGCCATACCGAAAATTTCGGTGTTCTTCGACCACCACACATCTAGCACAACTTTTTCGAAACTGCAAAATCGAGTTTATACTACTTATATGTATCCTAACAACATGCCAACATATTCAGCGTTGTGCGATTACTTGCGACCTCGAATGTTCGAAATGACCGTATACGCAGAATTTGATATATCGAGAATCTGGTAATGCGCTATTTTGGGAATGAGCGCATTATTGCAACTAGTAATGTAACATCAGGTGTTATCTGTGCCATTGTTATAATAATGTATTAATAGTAGTTTATGTGAAACAATGAACATAATGAAAAGCCTTAAAATACGAATGTGGATTTTTGAATCCAGTCGACAGGCGAGTTTCGCATAATAACATCATACGAGTGTTTTAGTGCCTAATTAAGTACAGTTACATACACTGCTTTATGTACAGTCACCACGCTGGTATGTTACGCCACAGTGAGCACGCCCGATTTGCATTATACAACCAAGAACAGTGGCAAGTGGCATAACATTCACGTGTGGTGACTGTACATGTACACACATATTATAAGCTCTCTATGTGTTAAAAGGTGCCAATTAAAAATGTCAAGTGGCGATAGATGAAAACATTCACGCATGTCACGCAAACGTATTTTTTATTAAATTCAGAGGCCAACTAGAGTCGGCCTCAAGAATAAGATACATTATGTCAAAATTGTTTGCAATTTCATTTTGAATGAATCGTCATTTCGACTGATATTAGACTTGAGGTCAAATCAAATTGCTATGTTTTTCAGACATGTACGAAATTTTAATGTCGTAATAAGATCGAACTCGATGTTATTATGATTATGACATTCAAATTCAAATATTAGCAATAGATTACTATGAGCATACAATTAAAATCGGTTTTAGGCGGGGCTTTCCTATATTGTCATGGGTCCCTATTAATTTGGTGGGCAGACGATACTGAGCACAAATATTGTAGGCCGTTCTTAGGAGTGACCACACCGCTGCTCAAAACTCGCAGTCGGTGCGTTTACGGACTCAAACGTATGTATGTGTTTTCATACAGAACTTGTCGCGCGTTCGCCGCGATTGAAATCTGTAAGCTCTTATAAAGTGTTAGTGCCGTTTGTCTGTAACCGACTTATTTTTAGTTCATTAGTGTACTAACCAAATGCTTATTAAATAAAGGCTATCTTTGCCTAATACTAATTGTCTATTAAATAAAATGTATACAACTAAAACTTGGGTTTGAAATTTCTCAACTATTTTCGGGTGCAGTTGCTATAAGTTGATGGTTCAGTATTATTGAATTATATGTTTTTTTTTTTGTATTTTTATTTGATAGATAATGTAAGGGTCAAAACCGATTCTCAAAAACGTAATAAAAACAACCTAAGTCACCAGTTTATACGCTTAGTCACAGTATAATAGATTAAAAGCAGTAATTAGTCTCCCTACAAAACGTACATCGCGCGGTTTCATACGTGTGCGCGCCATTAACGAACGCACTAAATGTAAAGTTTTACGAATGTGTAAGAATGCCCCGGTACGAATCGCGCCGTCTGCGCCTCGACCTTGAATACGCATCGCGCGCTCCTAAACGGCCGACGTTTGACTACTTGTCTTTAAACTTTGGCTTAGTGTAGGTTTAGTGTTGGTCTTTTTAATAGCTTCTATGATACTCCCACTGCTAGGCAAATCCAATTATAGCGTGGGCAAAAATAACCGTATAAATTCTAATCTAAATATATAAAAGAAGAAACTGACTGATTGACTGACTGATTGACTGACTGACTGACTGACTGACTGACATATCAACGCACAGCCCAAACCGCTGGTCCTAGGAATTCCAAATTTAGCATGTAGGTTCCTTATAAGGTCTAGAGGTGCACTAAGAAAGGATTTTTCAAAATTTACCCCCTAAGGGGTTCAAATAGGGGTTCAAAGTTTGTATGGAGAGTCTACGATTTTAGAAGTAAGAGATTTGAAACTTCATGTTTAGACTCTTTATTAGATTACAAGAAAATAAATATCACCGTTTTTCGAAATTCATCCCCTAAGGGGTTTGAATGGGGGTTGAAAGTTTGTTTATCAACGCACAGCCCAAACCGCTGGTTCTAGGAATTCCAAATTTAGCACGTAGGTTCCTTATAAGATCTAGAGGTGCACTAAGAAAGGATTTTTCAAAATTCATCCCCTAAGGGGTTTAAATGGGGGTTGAAAGTTTGTATATCAACGTACCGCCCAAACTGCTGGTCCTAGGAATTCCAAATTTAGCACGTAGATTCCTTATAAGGTCTAAGGGTGCACTAAGAAAGGATTTTTCAAAATTCGTCCCCTAAGGGGTTTAAATAGGGGTTGAAAGTTTGTATATCAACGTACCGCCCAAACCGCTGGCCCTAGGAATTCCAAATTTAGCACGTAGGTTCCATATAAGGTCTAGGGGTGCACTAAGAAAGGATTTTTCAAAATTCGTCCCCTAAGGGGTTTAAATGGGGGTTGAAAGTTTGTTTATCAACGCACAGCCCAAACCCCTGGTCCCAGGAATTCCAAATTTAACACGTAGGTTCCTTATAAGGTCTTAAGGTACACTAAGAAAGGATTTTTCAAAATTCATCCCATAAGGGGTTTAAATGGGGGTTGAAAGTTTGTATATCAACGTACCGCCCAAACCGCTGGTCCTAAGAATTCCAAATTTAGCATGTAGGTTCCTTATAAGGTCTAGGGGTGCACTAAGAAAGGATTTTTCAAAATGTACCCCCTAAGGGGTTCAAATAGGGGTTCAAAATTTGTATGGAGAGTACGATTTTAGAAGTAAGAGGTTTGAAACTTTATGTTTAGACTCTTTATTAAATTACAAGAAAAAAGATTTCACCGTTTTTCGAAATTCATCCTCTGAGGGGTTTAAATGGGGGTTGAAAGTTTGTACCGCCCAAACCGCTGGTCCTAGGAATTCCAAATTTAGCACGTAGGTTCCTTATAAGGTCTAGAGGTGCACTAAAAAAGGATTTTTCAAAATTCGTCCCCTAAGTGGTTTAAATGGGGGTTGAAAGTTTGTATATCAACGTACCGCCCAAACCGCTGGTCCTAGGAATTCCAAATTTAGCACGTAGATTCCTTATAAGGTCTAGGGGTGCACTAAGAAAGGATTTTTCAAAATTTACCCCCTAAGGGGTTCAAATAGGGGTTCAAAATTTGTATGGAGAGTACGATTTTAGAAGTAAGAGGTTTGAATTCTCATGTTGAGATTTTTATTAGATTACAAGAAAAGTAATTTCACCTTTTTCGAAATTCATCCTTTGAGGGGTTTAAATGGGGGTTGAAAGTTGGTATATCAGCGCACCGCCCAAACCGCTGGTCCTAGGAATTCCAAATTCAGCACGTAGGTTCCTTATAAGGTCTAGGGGTGCACTAAGAAAGGATTTTTCAAAATTCATCCCCTAAGGGGTTCAAATACGGGTTCAAAATTTGTATGGAGAGTCTAAGATTTTAGAAGTAACAGGTTTGAAACGTCATGTTTAGACTTTTTATTAGATTACAAGAAAAGTGATATCACCGTTTTTCGAAATTCATCCTATAAGGGGTTTAAATAGGGGTTGAAAGTTTATATAGAGAGATCGGAATAGGTAGAGTATATTTACCTAAACTTCGAAGAACAAAGTCGAAAAGTGGAGACTCCCTTACAACTAAATTTTTTTCCGGGACTTAAGCCCCGGAATTTTACTAAAAAAATATAATATTGGTATTCTTTCGCACATTTCTCGAGCATTCTCAGTATAGCTGTCTGTTTCTAATAGTGCTGTCTCTTTCACTCCTTCGAAAATTTCGCCATAACTATACTGAAGTGTAGTTCAAAGGCCCATAAGGGGTCCTGAAAACGCCTGAAAACGGGTTTTCAGGTTATTACGCCATCTTATAGAGGGTGTTCTGAAACGGACTGAAAACATGTTTCAGGCGCCTGAAAACAACGGCAACTTAGGTGAATTTTCGATCTTCTACTATGTGAAAGAGCCACCGGCGCAAAAGTAATGTGTGTATGTGTGTTGCGCCGATGGTATAGGTTAAAACTTCAAACGTGATTTTCCGTGCTTTAGAAGCGTTTTCAGCAGGCTGAAAGGTGATTTCAGGCCGTTTCAGAGGTGGCTCTTTCACATAGTAGAAGATTGAAAATTCACCCAAGTTGCCGTTGTTTTCAGGCGCCTGAAACATGTTTTCAGTCTGTTCCAGGACACCCTCTATCAGATCGCGCAATAACCTGAAAATCCGTTTTCAGGACCCCTTATGGGCCTTTGAACTACACTTCAGTATATGGCGAAATTTCTCGAAGGAGTGAAAGAGACAGCACTATTAGAAAGAGACAGCTATACCTACTGAGAATGTTCGAGAAATGTGCTAAAGAATACCAATAATATATTTTTTTAGTAAGATTCCGTGACTTAAGTCCCGGATAAAAATTTTGTTGTAAGGGACTCTCCACTTTTCGACTATGTTCTTCGAAGTTTAGGTAGATATACTCTACCTATTCCGATCTCTGGTTATATTAAATTGTATATTTAAACTTTTAACATTCCAAAATCTTCACACTAATATTATACTTAAATGTGAAAGTTTGTGAAGATGTTTGTTACTAAATAACGGGGTAACAACTGGATGGATCAAGCAGAAATTTGGCATGTAAGTAGACCGAGTCCTGGATTGAAACAAAGGATACTTTATATCCCGGTAAAGAATTTCTTTGGGACAATAACGGGAACAACGCGGGCGAAGCCGCGGGAAATAGCTAGTATTATATGAAACGATGTATAGGTACTAAACAAGGCGATATATGCAAATCGGGCACGCATTTGCATTGTCATCCGATTTACATTCACATGCAAAGTTTCAACATAGATCAGCTGCCAGAATTTACCTGAATAAACATATGTACAAACATTGCAAGTTACTTAAAAACTTGTAATACATTATAAAGATTTTTTACTTTGAGAAAAAAAGACAGTGAATAAAATACAATTTACATCGACTAAAAGATTTACACAAATACTTACATATTAACTTGCATTTTCTACGCAATTATGCAAAAGTCCTTCGAACCGGATACTCTATACTAGGTGATGTTTTATTAGGAACTATGACAAATACTAACACTATGTACAGCATTTCCTTACAACTATGAGAACGGCGTATGTCTACTTTGCGGATAGTGTCATAAAGATCTAGAAGCAATACGATTTTAAATTGTTTGTGACTAAAAAATAGGGGTAGATTCTAAGTTGTAGTTCCTACACTAATATATGTTGGCGAAAGTACCAATTTTTGAATTGAAGTGGTGCGAGAGTCATTTTGTCAGGTTATTTTTTAAAACCTATGCACACTAGAAGGTCTCAGGTAAGGTCGGCGGGAACCGGCCAGTGAGCGCACCGCGTCCGCACCGAGCGCACGCCGCGGCCACGGCGTTTGTGAAAAAAAAAACTGTTCTCTGTGCTTGTTTATTTTTAAATCCAGAACAACCAACGCGCCAACGACTAAAAAGGTTAGTTTTAATAACGGAATAACTTTAACAGCTCCAATTCAAGTTTACTTCGATTTGTTTCGAATGTATTACACAATTGACCTCGCTAAGCGATATAAAATAGGTTTAAGTGACTTCAAAGTTAGGGTAAGCGCCCACGTCACTATTCTAAGGCATTGCAATTGTATTTTTATGTGTGTTTTGCTGTGCGTTGCTTTGTAAAGTGGTCTAGTGACTCTGTAACTTGGCTACAGCCAAGTAGACTGACGTTAGACTTGTTTAGAAAGGCTCTTTGTTTTATTAAATTGCCCTTCATTCCGGTTAGACTAAGACCCGAGGCCATTCTGCCTTGTGTTTAATCGATTCCAAAAAGACCCCAATATGGAGTAAATTCTTTTGTGATTGTTATATATCGTGATGTCTACTTTAATAATTAATTTTTACTAGCTTTTGGACTAGTCCGCGACCCTATCGAGGTGGACCGGGACAAGGTGACCTGGTTCGACCCCAGGCACCCCCGGCACCCACCCAGTCCGACCCCTCGGGGTGGTCCGGCTAGCGACCTGGTTCGACCCCAGGGAACGCCACGGCCGACCACCGGGTCCGACAATCGCTATGCCCATAAGGGTTGCGCGTTTTATCAGATTCTAAAAAAAAACAAAATAGCTTTTGCCCGCGCCTTCGCCTGTGTTGAACTATAGTTTTGTATACCTTAGTTGAGAAATGATTGATTCCCCATGCAAACTTCCACCCCCTTTTCACCCCCTAAAGGGAATGATTTCCGGGATAAAAGCTATCCTATGTCCTCGGGGTTTCAGACTATATCCATATCTCCCATCTATCCAAGTCTGTTCAGCGTTTTAAAAGGTAACATACAGGATAGTTATTTTCGTATTTATAATATTAGTATGGATTTGGATGGATGGATTTAGCCTTATAAACCTTTAAGGTACTTTTACCTATAATCTAAATCTTTTACCAATCAATTTCAGATAGGTGTTTTATCATGCAGTACAGGTTTTTTTTTTATTTAGGTACCAATTTTATATTCTCTCCAAAGGCAAATTTACCCCCATGGGGGTAAATTATCTCCAGGTCTGAAACCACCCAGGAAGTAAGAAGCTGAAGGCTTAGAAAAGTGGACAAGGCAGACATGATGATATAATAACGACACAATGTGGACGAGATACAAATTTAAATCAATATCTGACCAATAACGGAAACTCGTATGTGTACTAGCAAAAGGAACCACAAAAATCCATTGACGTATACAAAGGACAGGGCTAAGTGAGCGCGCAGACGGTTCCAACGCTTTGGCGGTAAAAATTCCGCCAAATCAGTACCACCGGCAGTGCGACACGCGGCGCGTGCACTGCGCAACTGGTCTTTATAGCTGCATTTTTTGTTACGGGGAAAATAGTTCCGAACTGTTCGGATGGGCCTATCCTTACTTTTGAACTCATTGCAAAAATGTCTTAGCGGAAAAACAGTATCTTTTTTGTTTTTATGCCACACCTGGCCATAAAGTGGCGTTTTCCGCATGCTGCGCGTACGGAAAAAGCAGCTTTCTGGCCAAGTGTAGACATAAAATGATGTACACAACACGGGAGGTAATAAAGAAAGCCCTCGATCGCATATTTACGTCCCTCGCTTGCAGCTCGGGCCGCAAACACCTGCGATCTCGGCCTTTCTTTCTATTACCACCCTAGTTGTGTAATGTACTATTGTACCCCTCATTTACTTAGAACTAAGATTTAACAGAAATAGTTTCTACGCTTATCCCGCAGAAATCCGCTCATTACGCAGAAATCCTATTGAATCATTTTCATTATTTACATTAATCTCTTGACTATAAAGGAACTCGTCATTTTAATACCAGAAATCCCATTGAATTGAATCATTCTCATTATTTATCTTATTCGCCCAGCGAAGTATCAGCATTATATTAATTTATATTTAAACCCTCGAGGTATGCGTTTGGTTAATATATGCAGTTGGGCGTAATTCTGATCTAAATAATTGAACGTGACTCGTCAGATGCGTAGAGTGTCTTGATACTTATGACCGATTTCGCTCCAAGGTAAAATAGCATGATAATATGAAAGGATTTTGGACGCTGACGGTACCAGTTCTTATTAGAAGTACCTACCTATCTCCAAAGTATAAAGACAACTCAGTAGTCATACTTCGGCCGTTTAGGAGCGCGCCATACGTATTCTGGGCCGAGGTGCAGAGAGCTCCATCCGTTCTGGGGCATTCTTAGGGCATTTCTCCAGAAATATGTCTGCGACTCATTCATCTGTCTCCATACATTTAGTATGAAAAAGTGGCCAGATGAATGAGGTGACCGCAGACATATTTCTAGAGAAATGCCCCTTACGCATTCGTAAAACTTTGGTTGTAGTGCGTTCGTGTACGGCGCGCACCTGCGCGCACACATACAAGCGCGCGATGTAACTTTTGTAGAAAGAAAAAATCGGTTAAGTGCGAGTCGGACTCGCGCACCGAGGGTTCCGTATAAACTCGTCAGTAGATACGTGAATAATTCAAGATAAACTGTATGGTGGGACAAACTTAACTTTGCTATTGAAAAACTGTTGTCGCGGTTAGTTTGTCAGTAGGAGAAAATAAGTTTGTCTTACGATTTTTGCGAATTTCTAAAAAACGCTGCAAGTTAGGAAATTCGTTTTAGTTTTCCTTTAATATTTAGGATAATATTAACAATCGGTCATTATTATAGATTTTACTCTTCAGTAAAGATAATAGAGGGGAATGGTATTTTTTTAACGTTTTTTTTTGTCTCTAATCAAAAACTACATAAGGGTTCCTTTTTTACCATTTTGGTACGGAATCCTAAAAATTACTGCTGTTATACTGTGCTATCTCGAAAGGAAAAAAACTCTTTTAACTAAAACTAAAATCTGAGACTGTGAAAGTACATTGACTAAGAGCTCTTGTGGACTAATAAACTATGTACATAATACCTACTTATAGTTCGTATCAAGTATTCGAAAAAAAAAATTACCTTCAAACTATAATTGGGACTTATGTCAACGTAACAGCAATTTCTTCGTACAAAACCTTGTCATGTAGGAAGAATTTATAATTCCTCGTACATAACTGTCATTAAATCGAGCAATGTACAAAGAAGTTAAGTTTCTTAGTACATAACCCGGTTTTGTACGAAGAATATTTTTTCTTTGTTAGCTAGTTATCTTAACTCAGTTATGTACGAAGAACAAGGGACTTTTTATTAACAAGAATTAGCTATATAAATGTAGGTATAGAAAAAAATTAATATACAATATAATATTTTGTCATTTAGGTAGATGCGCAACATGTTCTTAACGGGACGTGAAAGGATTTTTTGAAATTATAGTAACGGGGGATGAAAGTTAGTATGAAAAAGTTAAAATTCCAGGGGCAGCAGTTATTACATACATATAATATTAATAAACAATGTTATTCTGTTCGTACCTCGGCGTAGGATACCTTTTATCCGACTAAGCTGAAGCAAAAAAGTGACATTTAACTGACTTCACCTCCGCGAACGAAGCTGCGGGCGGGCTCACTAGTAATATAAATACGAGTACGTTGATTACATCTAAGCAGTGCTATTTTTAATTTAAAGTTGAATAAGTTTAGCGGAACAAAAAATGGGCACAATAGGACATTTACGGCGAATTGTAGACAAAAACCTCGATACAGGCGCAGTTTTTGTTGAAAACAACTTTATTTCATTTAAAGGCCTTCATTCGCACAGAGCTAAATAAAATAACCCTGTGTTAGGTATGTGTATGTGAGTTGCTTTTTTAATGTAGGTAATAAGTGGCAAACGAGCTGACGAGCTGCCTGATGGAAAGCAGTCAACGTCGCCCATAGATATTGCCGATCTTTGAGAGCCCTGTTTACTCGTTTCTTGAAGTACCTCCATTCAAGGGCACCAATATGTATACACCACAAAGTTTCAAAAATATGTATACAGGTCTTATATCATAGCGCGCTGGGAACACAGCAGGAGGGAGTTCATTCCACATCCTCGCTCATTGCTTGTGTGATAGTGTCCATTTTTGAGTAATTAACTTACAGGGATAGTTTGATATAAGTATGTAATGTACCGAAAATATATTTCTTGAACTGCATTTTACATAAGAATTGATCGTAATTTTGTGGACGTTCTTAAAATTTAAGTCATTGCTCTACATTTTCATAAAAGATTATTGAAAATATTTTTTTTTGTGTATCTGGCAACTTACACATTGCTCAAAAAACCTCCAAAGATTGTTATATACTCTTTAATCCTTCACTATTACATACTAAATTTCAAGAATCATAGAGAGTAAAATGTGTTGCTTTCGGGCAAAATGTGCCTACCTCAATGTGTCCTTCCTTACCTATACCTTGTTTTTTTTTATTAATAAAATATTCGTAATTTCGTCCACGCGATACAATCATTTCATTATCCTTTCTTTGCATCGCCGTAGTCGGCTAAAAAGGTAGAGCAAAACTAACAACGAACGGAACTCGTCACGATCTGATAATGAGGTGTTACGCGTTCTCGATCTCGGCATACTATTACTGCGTTTACGCACGCCGCCCGATCCGAGCCCGATATAAGGCTTCATCAATCTATACATGTAATAGAAAACGTGCAGGAACTATAGGCGGACAAAAGAGACACTACGTGGACAGTAAAGGAACCTAATCGGGCCTGAAAAAATTACATATTGGCAAGGACCATTAAAACATCAGGACTGTCATTCTCCATACAAAAAGCTGTTCCCCGATATTTACAACGCCATGTATAAGCTTGGTATAAGATTTATATTATTTACAATTATTCAACTTTGCAAGCGTGACACAGTATTTAAATGTTAGAACGTATTTATTATTAGCTGTTTACGAACTAACTGTTCCTGTACCTACTATGTTTCTGTGTTCAATTATAACACCGTTAAATGTTTAGTTTTTTAGCGCCTTCTAGTTTTTGCCTGGATAGTCCCTTGCGGTCGGGGCACGATCCAAAGTATGGAGAATGACAGTCCTCTTGTTTTAATGGTCCTTGATAGTTACTGATTATAAATGTCAATGTCCAGTATAGTAAGTCGTGGCTACACTCGTTAATCGTCCTTCATTGCGGTAATAACGGCGTTTCCCGTTAATGTGGCCCCAGCATGATAGAGTAGGTACAAGATTCGGATTGGCGGCACCAGTTGGCAGCACCTTCGTAGTGTAAGGCTTCATCTGGCTCAGAGAGGTTTGCATATAACATACCTCCGCCATTACGAAAAATTTACAAAAACAAATCGACAACTGCTCTCAAAATTTCACGAGAATCCAATAGAACAGCTGGACATCCGGACAGACAAACTTACGAAAGCATTTTTGCCCAAGGTGTTAGAGACACTGCGCTCTCTCCGTCCAAAACCATAGCAAGACTTTGTAACTATTGCTATTTAAAGATGTTTCCAATGATGGCATCCGCAGGAGTTGATTATTTTGCACGCTAAAAAATGATTTTAAAATATTCGTATGTTTGTTTGTGCGCGCCTCACACAGAAACTACTGGACCGATTTCTAGGAAATTAGGTGTTAAGGTTATAAGGTTCTAGGAAACTAGGGGTTATGACCCCAATTAAAATGTACATAGAGTAATTAATAATAGAAGTTTTTTTTATTTTTTTTATCTCATTTCGACGCCTAGTTATCCTTTACATCTCTAAACGTGTAAAAAAACTGCTTAGTTATTTGCTTGTCGCGTTTTATTAATGAAATTTCATGTAAAGCTTAATGATTTTGAAAAGAGATACTGGTGAGTTTCTTCCGGCGCTTCTTTTCACCAGGAGGTCATTTTCCGAAGCGCCAATGGAATCAAACCTGTAAAAGAGCGCTTAAAGCCTACTTGCAAAATTGTATGGTATGATTTGATTTGTTCATTTTGACTGGGACTGGAACCCGTATATAACCGCAGCATCTCATTGAGTCGTAGTGATTCTAGCCGCAGCTGCCCTAGACGCGGCAAAGGGCACGGGTGAATACCCTAGGAATACCGTTGCGCGCCGCACAGACAGATTGCCTGGAGATCTTGCATAAAAATGACATCTGAATTAGGGAATGCAATACCCGGTCAAGTTTGAAACTCGGGTAATACCCGCCTCTAAATAAAGCCAGTTACCAGGGTTTTCGGGTCTGGCGATTTGCGAGCGAGTTGTGAGCGTGTTTTCATACAAAACTTGTATGAAATCGATGCGATCGAAATCTATATGCATAACTTGAGATCGGGTGGACTGATTTTTATGATCTAATAATTTTGATTGATTGATTGATAACAGAATAACTATTAAAATATCAAAAATATTAAAAATCCTGAGGCGGAACGAAGGTCGCCGCGACAGCTAATTTTTAACCAGGTTTCAAAAGGACGCTCCGAATGTTTTTTTTTTAATAAAAAAAATTAATAGTTTGTCACAATCTGCCAGAAAACATTTAAAAAAATGTAAGTCCACTTTTCACGGTTCACGTAGAACACAGAAATAATTTGTACATTCGATAACAGAAAGGTTTTACGAAACTATCCCTGCCTATACGTGTGCCTGTCTATATGATTGCGGATGTACCTCAGAAACAGTAGTACCAAAACACTAAACTCCATTCTACAGCAATTTCTCACGGAAGACTATCACAACCGTTCAGAAACAACCTATGCTAGTAATGCAAATGCACATATGACCTTTCAACTCCGGCGACAGTCAGTTCCTTACGCGAGCTTCCGCGACCTAAAACAAAAGAGGACAAGTCAAGAATAGATTTTTCCGTTTTGTGTTCTATTGTGTTGTGTCAAGGTTGGTTGTCGTTTAAACTTGTGTAGATGTTTAGGTTGATGTGGATGTTACTAGAATGTAAATGGTACCTAATGAATTTGCAGTGCGTGGTAATCTGGTAATAGCATATTGTGTGACAGGGGAAGAAAATTATATGGCAATGTAGAAAGCTGTAGTTTGAATTCTAACCCGATAGCAAAGTATAAAGATGGACAAGTAGACCAACTTCGGCACCGCGCGATGGCGCGTCTGTTTGTGCGATCCATACTGGAGCATTCTTAAATCTTTGCTTGTAGTGCATTCGCTCATGGCACGAACACGTACAAGCGCGCGATGTACCTTTTTGTAGGAAGAATAAAAACCGGTCAAGTGCGAGTCGGACTCACGCACCGAGGGTTCCGTACAAACTTGTCAGTAGATATGTGAATCATTCAAGAAAAACTGTATGGTGGGACAAACTTAACTTTGCTCTTGAAAAACTGTTGTCCCCATACATTGACATATGCCGCGGTTAGTTTAGTAGGAGCAAATAAGTTTGTCTTACCATTACGCCTTAGGGCGTAACAGGTTATTTACGGCCCGCAGAACCTACGTGTAATAAATAACACAATTTTCGAGCAAGTCTGATGAAACATTTTATAAGGGCTTTAAGCCTTTAACTATGTAAGCCTTTTAAAAAGGCTACTAGCTCCGAGAGTCTTGACTTTAAATGGGTGAATCACCTTTTCTTTGCCAACAAAATTTCACCTTCTCCGACTAAAATTGAAAGGAAATCTTTATTCGGATATTTTTTGAATAAAGTGTATGCTCATTTAAAAGACAGATAATAAAGCTATGTAATGCAAATATTTTTTTTATTATAATTTGTTTATTATAACTTGTTTATAAGCAGTGACATAGCTGTCCCCCACTTTTGTATGAAAATAAGGGTTCGTCCGCTGGGTCACACTATTTATTTGTTAATAACGAGTTTTATTTTTATTCTTACCTAATCTACCTCAAGATGTAAGATCTTGTTCCATTTAAATCATGTTACATGCAAAAGGTGAACAAATAAGAAGAAAGGGCAATCTTTGCATAAAACAAAAAAAGTTGATTCACTCAAATAAGCCTAGCCTTGGAGTCTAAAGGTCTTTTTAGGCCTTTATAAAAAGGGCTAAAGGGCTCTAGTCCTTTGGTTCACTAGTAGCGAGGGATGTGTTTGTCACGAACCAATAGAAACACGTCCTTTACCTATCCTCGCTCCGCTGAGCTGTTTCTATTGGTTCATGACAAACACATCCCTCGCTACGCATCCTCGCTCATCCCTGGTGGAAACACAGCCTTGAAGGGTGGCGGTCTTGACACCTATATGTGAGATAGGCGCCGTTCAAAGTGTTTTTTTTAGAAACATATTTTGGTAGCTTTTAACTTTTAAAGAGTAGGCGCTCTTTAAAAGTCTATAATCAATATAACTATTAGACGTGAGTCGGACCAGTGACCTCTAACTTCGAACCCAAACATGCAAACAGTCAAAGACCGTACATTAAAACGGTTTTGCAGTATGCCAATCGTAATAGGTATTTAATGGTTCTTAAAATAAGTTGCAGCAAATAGACAGTAAAGAAATTCATGAAAAAGTCTTTAAAACGACTGAGGTAAAGTTCAAAATCAATTGCTAGAACCGTGACTCTAGCTACTAAACGATCACGGTATCAATGCATACACAATATATTCCTCTCACAATCATACTATTTTATTTTCGACCGTATATCAATGTGGTAAAGTTTACATTCTAAAAATAAAAGTGAGATAGGATTTTTCAAAAATTATCACCTTGGTCGAAGGTGTTTTTTAGTCGTCATCTGTTCAGTTGTTTTTATATTTTATTCACACGTAAAATAAAACAATGCGGTTAAAGGTTTATAAAAACGTCTTTATTATAAAGGGTTGTGATGCATCATTATGGGGTAGGGCTACCACATTTGGGCTTCAAAATTTTGTGGTATGAACTTGAAATAAAATAAAATTATCGCTTTTGAGGGCATTGCTACTTGTATGCAAACTATATAGTGTGGAAAGTTTAGATGGATCAGAAAAAACTACTACTAGTTTACTGGGTTATGCAAAAATCACCAAAAGTCATTAAAGGGACCTTTATTTTTATGTTATTTCAGTTTTCGCATATACCTCATTACTATCAAAGGTCAAGACGCTTTCATACGCACGCACGAGTTAATACATAAGTGGAAAAAACTTTTTCGTACATTCTGTATGGACACGTGAATTTCGTAATCAACTTCAAAGAGACACGATTCAGAACTATTATGCTTAAGGATGAATAGGAAAAGGTACGAAACCAAAAAACTTAGAGACTTAAAGGCTTCTGGGTTCAGCAACCGCAACTCGAGCCTTATTGTTTATGACCCAAACACGCAAGTGTACCTATAAAGGTGCTGAAGGTGTCAACTGAACGGAGACTGACAGCCCTGGCCGTTATATCCCGCTGAGCTGTCATTTTATATTGTTTTTGCACCTCATAAACCCAGAGGGAATTATGCGGCGTATTTTAAATCGCTCGTGTGTATTGTGCATTAAGTTTAATGATTATTTTTATATACAAAAAGAAAGTTTAAATACATCATCATCTACGACTTTTAAGAGGCGAAGATTTTATGTTCGGTATGAATATTTTTTACCAGCGTTCAGTTTTATTTCTTGACCACGAGGATGGGTTAGGACGTTTTCTTTTTGGTAATTGTAAGGTAATTAAAAATCCCACGCGCAGTCTCAGCACATACAGTTCAAGTAGGAAAACGTTTAGTCAAAGTAATCGTGTCCAAAACTTAAACTCAAGTCCAAACCGTCCCGAGTAACTTAAGACAAAACTTCTCAGCTAGAATGTCAGCGTACTTTCTGTCATTGGTTGTGTGCGATAGTTTGGGCGTTGGAAAACGGTGCGTCTTTAAAATGTGTCTCATGCTTTGATTGGTACCCTGTATAGTGTATAAGTTGTCTACGACATGCATCGCATGCCATGTCACTTCTGTACTATATTTAATTGAAAAGGTTAGACAGTGTTTGTCTCGCGGCCCAGTTGTGTATGGTAGTTAGAAAAGTGAAGAAGGTAGAAATATTATTAAAAGGGCTTAACCTTTCAAAATCGCCAAAGTCAGACAAAAGGTCTACGGTCATCTATCAGCGCCCCTGTTATTTACCTAAGTGGGAGCGCAGCGTCATCGAGCTCATAGACGTCACATCAACATCACCACGTCATCCAGAAATGAATCTTATGGCGCACAAAATAGGGTTTAATTCTGAACGGGTCGTAATTGACACATCGGAGAAATGTTTAAATTGTTGCACCCAATGGCGTCGTGATGGCCTCAAGGGGCTATTTGGGGCCATTTTTAGGGCCCCGAGGGCTGGCGATTAATTTGAATTGCGTTTGGACTCGGTAAGTGGTCAAGCTGTGGCTTTGTGTTGTACAGTCAGCAGCGGATTTATTTTATTTATTTTCGTGCTCCGTTAAGACAAAACGACCAACTGTAACGTTGCGGCCAATAGGGTACTTGCCTGTAGTCAATATAAATTACTTCACGCTAGCCTTGAAATCTGCTTTCGAAAATTTGCAAAAATCAACTAAAATTCACCTATTTAACGTTTTAAACGATTTTTAAAAGACCAAAAGCTATAAATGAGGAGATGATTTGATGTTTGAGCACAATGACGTCATTATGCTTTTTCTCATAGAAACTTCATACTATCCGAGCGTTTTGACAATTCATAAAAAATAACTGATTTGATCTGTCAGGAAAGTACCCTATTCTGAAAAGTATACAGTATTCACAAAAAAGCTTTTAGGGCAACCGAATACACTTATATAAGCCAGAGGAAGGGTGACACCATCACAATTACCTTGTTGCTGTAAAGATTCAAAGTATACACACCTAAAATTAACGAATTCGGCGTCACGGGTGACTGCTCACCCCATACCGAAAATGGTCGCCTCTTTCGAAATTATTTGTCGCCACAGTATACTCGGTGCATTTTAAAACTGCTCAAGTCACACTGACCCCCTGAGTCAACTGGTCAGACTAGAATTACAACCTTTTTAGATTACGCTGTAAAATCATTATTTAAAACAAAAAAACAATAAAATGAGCATCTCTTACCTCAAACACTACTCCCAGATTGACTTCTGAATTTATGTATTTCCAAATACACGAAAAGGTAAAAATAATCAAATAAAAATAACCAAAAAAACTTTTTGTTGAGCTATGTAATCTTTAAACCTATGCCATAATTAAATAAACGTATATTGAAAATAAGAAAATAAATACTTATTACGTCGAACATTTGCAAACATAACGCTATAAAATTGAGGCTACACCAAATTAGGCAACATCACAAACTGGGTAGCACTTGAGTACACATGCCAAATTTGAATGTGGAACTCGCTTTTCCCGAAACCGGCCGACTCCATATTTAAAAATAAATAATTTTAAGAAAGCATAGAGAGTGCGATGACCTGCGATTAGGTTTTTTATTATGGACGACGGAGCCAGGATGTTTGGACGTGACTTAAGTATTTTATTAGGCGACGATATCGGTGACAAAATATTGATGGTGTTTTGTACTGTAATAAAAACCTCAGGTGACGTTTTGCAGGTGACCTTTCGGAGCAGTTTTATGCAGCCCGCTACCTTCTAAACTTTTATCTAAATATATAAAAGAAGAAACTGACTGACTGACATATCAACGCACAGCCCAAATCACTGGTCCTAGAAATTCCAAATTTGACACGTAGGTTCCTTGTAAGGTGTAGGGGTGCATTAAGAAAGGAGTTTTCAAAATTCACCCTCTAAGGAGTTTAAATAGGGGTTCAAAATTTGTATGGAGAGTCTACGATTTTTTGAATTAAGAGGTTTGAAACTTCATGTTTAGACTCTTCGTTAAAATAAATGAAAAGTGGTTTCACCGTTTTTCGAGATTCCTCTTCTAAAGGGTTGAAATGGGTGTTGAAAGTTTGTATCGGGACTCTACGATATCCCATTAAAGAGTTCCTTGGGAGAGTACCTAACGGGAACAACGCTGGCGAAGCCGCGGGAAAATGCTAGTTATATTATATAATAAAAACAACTTATAAATATTAAGTAGGTAGCAGATTAAATTGCCTAACAGGTATCGTCCCTTTACTCAATGGCTATTTGAAAACATTCTTCAATCGTTTTAGTAGAGTAAAATACGCAAATGTTTGATTATTCTCATTTGTATTCGGAGGTTTAGTTTATTACTTATGAAACAATTAATTTTAATTACAGAACTTGAATCGGTATGATTTTTTATTGTAGCTTTAACGACTGCCAACGAAATCTAAGTATTTTATTAGAAGAGAAAAATTCTCTCGGGCAGGATTCGAACCTGCATCTCCTCGGCTATCCGGGCCACACACGGCGCGTTTTTCCAATTTTTCTTTTCTAATAAAATATTTAGAATCTGTATGTACTTTAGACATGAATAAAACTTTTTAGTTTTACCCCGATTTAGTTTTCGGTCTATAAACTAGCGTAGTGATATTCGTGACAATAAAATGTGATATTTTTGTTCAACCAGAGTACTTATTTGTGTATTTTTTGTATCTAGGTCCGTGATAGGTTATATTGCATAATCCTATCTGAGTAGAAACGACCCTGTCATAATATCCTATGGCCAGAGACGGCTTAGATGACGTTATGTTCAAGTTCAGATGACATGACAGAGCCGGTTGGCACAGTGATGGCATTTGCTCGTTGACGTCACCCTGACTCAATGCCTCGCGTCGCCTACTCCTAAACAAGTCGTATGTAAGTATGGGATGGTAAGGTTGACGTCACAAGGGACCGAAGAGCTGGCAGCTTCCTCGCTCAACGCATAAGTATAGCGATACAGCGAGAAAAACGCTGCCAGTATCTTCGGAACCATGCCAAAGGGGTTTGAATTTTTTAGATATACTTTAGTTTTAGGTAGGTATGTTTTCGTTGAATGTTTAGTTTTTAATTTAATTTGTAATTTTCTTTCTTGTATTGTGCAATTAAAAATGTTTGAATACTATTATCGAAGTCTACTATGACGACTATGACCATAGATAGTATGGAATTAGGATTTCCAAATCCACACTTTGGCGGTGGCGGGTTTTGTGTAAATCTAATGGTTTAAATACGATTAGATTGAGTAAATCTTCAATTATTTACCTTTGCCTCATAGTTGTTTTGTCCCGGGTGACCTTAATGATTAATTTGAAAATGTATATTAAGTACCTACATCACATATTTTCTAAAAAAATACCGCCTTCAAACATCTGCCGGAGTTCCCTCCATCACCAAAACTGGATTTTGATAAAATGGGATCGGTCTGGAATTGAAAACCGATTAATTTTGTTTGCTGTCGGGGGACCTTCTGTTTTAGTATTGCATGTAGGTAGTGTCCGACCGGAACTAGTTTTCACGGCCAAAACCGAATTTCGGCTTTAATCTCAGTTTCGCCCGTAACCGAAAATCGTCATGTTGTCGTGGGAAGGAAAAAATGTCAACCATAATTAGTCAGTCTCCATTTTTAAATAACTCACTAATCATTTAGTTAGGATTGACTCTACTACATACATGAAAGTAATTATTACTTAGATAAGTTTAAAGGGCCAATAGATACAGTTACTTATTATTATTTTACTTTTTAGAGTTTTTAATAATCGGGGGTACCTAATTTTTAATGTTATATTCAAGTTTTATTTCATGCTTTAAAATGTTAATTTTGTACTTAATACCGTTTGAAAAATATTAATACGTAATAATCTGAGACATTTTAATTTCAAATAGGAATAAGTACTTATCTCATAAACGGCTGAATTGATTTTGATGAACACTCTCTAGGGAGACTCTTGATGAAAACGCCTTTAAAAAAAACTAAATTAAAATCGGTTCACCCGTTTGGGAGCTACGTATACCGTTCCGTTGTGGGTTAAAAATGTTAAAATAGTGACATCAACAAAAGTGAACACTGTTCATCGTAATCCTATTATTAAGTTTCCTTGGCTTCTATTTAGTCCCTGCATAATAGTTAAGCGTTATCAGATTATCACACAAACATAATTTACTACGAACAAAAACGGTCCAATGCTATCTGCAATCAATTTTTAATTACATCAGATGTCATCTGTGGCAGAGATGATTCCTTTTTGTTCTGTTGGCAAGCCTGTCCGAGCCTGATCTTTTATACAGATAAGAATAAGTAGCGGAACTCTAGCCAGTCAAATGGCCAGTTATTTTTCTTTATTTCTTTTTGAGAAATAAAGTTCTTCTTTAAACCTATTTAATTTGTACTGACCGTAACGAGTAATAGTAATCTAATTCGAAATACGATGGAAGGTACCTAATAGAGAACACAGCGTTCTAGCGTGCACTTGTAGGCTTTAAGCCATAGATAATTTTAAAGGATTTTAATACTAGACAGTCGCCCACGTCATTCTCGAATGCCCAGAGGTGGCCAAGTACCGGGCACACCACCTCGGAACACCGAGGTCACTCCCAGAAGTCGTCGGCAACGACGGCAACATCAAAGGTCTACCAGGCTTTCTGGTAGAGTTGGGTTGGCAAGAGTAGTGCTATCGGCCCAACACGCAAAGTAGGCGATTATTTTGTTGCGGTACATTAGCCCGCGTTAATTTATATCCTAATGTAATGGAGACTGTCAAATGTTTGATAAGTACTTAAATCAACCGATTCAAGTACATATTGACTGTTGTGTATGAGTTTTAAATGGTAACGACGAAAACACATCAAGAATCGATTTTAATAATAGAGAAAATACTCTAAATAAATCGCATCGACGAGTGTTCCAAACGTTTAAACATTGGCCTCACAGAAATATATCGAGGTAAAAGGAAACAGTTCGTCGATTTGTATGGGAACGAAGCGTGTACCGGTTTTCGCTTGGCGTTTGACGCCAAAAGTGTAATTTAGTGACGGAAAATATAAATTTCCCACTTCATTTGGTGGTATTTGGACAATGAATGCTACCATTATTATCAGATTTTCAAATCTGATAATATTATTGACGGAAACTGAAGTTGATGGCGTGCAAAGTAGGTCGTCGCCACTTCTTTTTAGCACGCGAGGTACATATATACTTTTATGCTACACCTGTCCATAAAGTGGCTTTTCCCGCCCGCTGCGCGTATGGAAAAAGCCGCTTTTTGGCCAAGTGTAGACATAAAAAGATGTACACAACACGGGAGATAATAAAGAAAGCCCTCAGTCGAATATTTACGTCCCTCGCTTGCAGCTCGGGCTGCAAACTTCTGCGATCTCGGCCTTTCTTTGTATTACCACCCTAGTTGTGTAATGTACTATTTCCTTCTACCTCGATACAGTTATTTCTGTGATTGGCCTCTTAAATCATTGAGAATTGATTACATGTATTGCATTTCATGTATTCATATTCAAATATCATTTAAACAATTTTTAATTAAGTAAGTCTTACTTTTTTGCTATACAATCTACCTAAGTGTAGTTGTATTAATAATGCAAATGTAAATATGATTATAAATAATCTCGTTTACCGGAAGAGTTTTTTTATATTACATAAAACGGTTTAAAACGGAATAGTGTACATTATCATAAAAAATACCCTTGCAGCGATCTAAGACGTGGCCAACATACTTCTCAAACGAACCTTATATATAAATGTACATTAATTTAATATGTGTGAACATAATCGCTAAAAGCTAGTTTAAGCATAACTGGCTTTCGTTTGGTTAGCGTTTGTGTACTATGGTAAACAACTTACATTGACTCGCGTCGTTATTCCTTATTAATTTAAACAGGTAGCGGACGTGGTGAAGGTAGGAAGGCGGCATAGTATAATAGCAGTAATTTTTGCACCAGGTCAGTATGGATCGCACTCACACAGACGTGCTATTGCGATTGCGCGTCTGTGTGAATACGTGTCGCGCGCTGCTAAACTACTTGTTAGTTAGACTACTTGTTCGTCTTTATAGTTTGGTAGGTAGCGGAGAGCCGGTGGATGCAGTTTGCTCGAAACCGCACGTTGTGGCGTTTACGGGGGAGGCCTATGTGCAGCAGTGGACCTCCGTGGCTGATAGATAGATAGAATTTAAATAGGTAGTATTGTGCTAAAACCTCTGAGTGGTTACCTAGAACTGGTTTGGTCAGTACTTACTTAATTCAAAATCAGAATGTACATATGTCTTTGGAGACTTAAGTATGTAGCGGCTCATATATATACACAGCGGCGATATATCTACAATTTTATTTCATCGACTTAAGATATCATCAGAGTCCTATTTTTAGGAATAGTTAAACTTAATAACATTACAAACTTACGTTTTCCGTTGTCCAAATAAACACATGAAGAAATCGCGAACTATCCAACAACTACGATCAGATAACAGCGATCCTCAACTCGTTGGTAAAGCTAACTTTGTAAGGACCCGGTCCAGACTGTTCTTTTTTCACATAAAGAGCCTATCGTATTAATACAATGGTACAACCTGTACCATTGCGTACGGTGAGGCAGACTTGAGCATACTTTTTGCATTGTCGTTCTGTTAAAAAAGGTTATTTAAATGCGTGTATCTTTAGGCGGCCTACACACCTACAATGTTGTGTACGATAAATTTGACGGTGACCGTCAAGATGGCGTACACCGTAAAGATATCCAGAATCTGATGCTGCCAATAAATAGTACCCAAATAATACCGACAAAATATCTAGGTGATTAAATAGTACCCTTCAACTTTTGGAAATATAAAGCCTGTTCACGGTGTACGCTACCAGGTGTCAAGCTGGCGTACACCGCTTGTATCTCTGGAACGGCTTGGTTTTCGAAAACGCTTTATATCCCAAAAAAATAGTACCCTAGGGCCCTAAAATTTCATTTCTCTAGCTATTGTAGTAGTCGAGATATCTCATGATCATGACTTAACGGTGCACAAAATTTCGCATCGTCAAGCTGGCGTACCCGGGAATTTTACATAGAAAGACCTCGAATCCCAAATCACGCTGTACTCTAATATCTCGGCTTCTACGATAGCTAGAGAAATGAAATTTCAGGGCCCTAGGGTACTATTTGCGTACAGTTTTTTGAGATATAAAGCATTTCCGAAAACAATGCCGTTCCAGAGATACAAACGGTGTACGCCAGCTTGACGGCCCGGTAGCGTATATTTCGAAAAGTAAAAGGGTTACTATTTTTTCACCTAGGTGTTTCGTCGGTACTATTGGGGTACTATTTATTGGCAGCATCAGATTCTGGATATCTTTACGGTGTACGCTATCTTGACGGTCACATTTGACGCAGTTTTATGTTTTCCGAAGTTCTTCATTCGAAGTTCTTGCTTATTATATTAACGGGACAGCAAGAGGGACTTTGAAGAAAGGCATTCGGAGGGCACACGTCACACGTTGCAATACTTACTTGCAATATTGAGGTCAAGTTAATGTTTTCCACAGATGTTTGGCATCTAAAGGATAATAATATTGTGTAGGTCGCCTTAGCACAGGTTCTTTATAGGCGGCAAGGGATCGTTTATACTGGCAACTTATAATTCTTTTTTTAAATAACTTCATAGTTGAATTGGTTGAATAGGGTGTGTACGGTACGGTGCATATAATAAAAATAAATAAGTAGATAAAGAAATATGGCAGTGAGATAAAATCATTGAGTGGTTAATGTGTTTTCTTCTCCGTCGAGATTGTACGGCGTGACATTACTTCTATATTATTATTGTATACCTAATATTATAACAAAATTGTGATGACGATCCTTACTGGGAGACATGATTTGATTATTCATTGTTACTTCTATTTTTAAATATTTTGTCATTGTCAGCTTTATTCTTATATTGTATTTTTGTTTTTGACGATCATGTCGTGAATACTTATAATTTTGTCTGTGCAAATTTATACTGTTATTTTGTCGTGAAATAAATGATTCATCTAATGAGAGCTCACAATTTAGTTCACCAGATATCGCTTTTATTGGTGAGACCTACATTCAGTTGACAGACTAAAATAATAGATTTAGACATTTTTATTTAGACATTCTGATTCTGACACTCAGATTATTATTTGTCTTTGCTCGCTTGTACAAATAATTACTACGTGTTAGTACATTACATAATTAGGGTGGTAATACAAAGAAAGGCCTAGACCGCAGAAGTTTGCGGCCCGAGCTGTAAGCGAGGGACGTAAATATGCGATCAAGGGCATTTTTTATTACCTCCCGTGTTGTGTACATAATTTTATGCCTACACTTGGCCAGGAAGCGGCTTTTTCCGTACGCGCAGCGTGCGGAATAAGTCACTTTATGGCGGTGTGGCATAAAATTACTTATTTTACTCCTTTGTATATCAATTTACTAATTTTCTACGTTTTCAACTGATCACTATAAAAATAGAGCAACTATTCCTAACCAGTATATGTAAATTTTTTTTACTAATACGGAAATACACCAATGGGTTGGATAATTACTTCTGACTTATCAATACTTTCACAAGGAATCGAACCCGAGCTTTACGCTGCATCTCTTTCGAGGTGGAGACGAACGGAGCGGAGAGCGGAGACGTGTAGGGCCGACGTATCGTCTCCGCTCCGCTCGTCTCCGCCTCAGTGGAGCCGGAGCCTTATACCTAACCCCCATATCTTTTAGACGCATAGCCGGGCTCTGAAATAAGTTGCACGCCTATAACAGTATGCCTCTCATTCGTAACTCGCTTAAAACAAACAGCATTACATAACTGTTTCCTGCTTTCACTGTAATCGTAACAGTACGTGTTAACCAGCTGCTACGATAACTTTGCATCACGTACAATTTACGCCTGGTGCAAAATTACCTTTGCCGGCACATCTAAGTTTGTGTGAAATGTATATTTGCGGGTAATGCAAAGTTACTGTTGCGCTTGTGATATGGTGTTTGATAGTAGTCGATACAAAGTTGTTGTGGGATGGTTTGACTATCGCAGTCACATGGTCCGTGAGAAAAGGAAGTCTTAATGTACTGTTAATGTCTATAACGGTTTTATTAAGTTTTATTGCTATGACGAAGTTTTAAAATACCTATCGCTACAATGTGAGTATATTGTATGTATACGATATTGTATTTTATTCCTCAGACACAAATTCTGTAATATACTTAACTTACATAGGATGAAAAAAATTGGGCATTGAGGGGTTAAAAAAGTTGTAGATATTTTGATCAATTACTTTTTTACAATTTCATTGATTTCTTAAATACTTATATGTATATGATATGAAGAGTCACTGGCAGTAATATTAACTCGAAACGGGGCTAACATAAATATTTGACATGAATTTTTCATTTCATTTCATCATACATAATCATGGCCTTAAATGGAAGGTACGGTACACTGTTATTAGTAGAGATTTTATCCTTATCATTGACACTACATTATCCGATAGGATAGGGTCTATCGTTTGATACAACTAAGTTGTACGTACATAATTCCAACAAAAAACCTGCTAATGCCTAAAAATATATATCTAAGAGGAACATTTTCTAGTAAAGTAAACTATCTTAAGGATTTCATGTTGTTACTTTCCCGACCCATACTTTCTTCCACCCTGTATATAACTCGGCATTTGAACCCGGGACCGCTAGCTCCACAGGTAAAATTACTACTAACCGCATACTAAATGCACACAAAATAATGATCACAATTTTCTAGCGTGCAACACGCACTGTGCCGTCTCGGTATTAAAATGACGTCTCTGCCATTGAGACTTATATGAAGATGTCTTTTCTGATTCCTATTGGTAGAGAAATACAATACTATCACTCGATCTTGACCCTAAGCCACTATAAGGCTGCGTTTCTACCGGACCGGTGTGCGAGGAAAAAATCCACCAATGCCGGGCCGTGCTGAGCGACATTAGGCTCTAACGTGCCTTTACATTGGTGGATTTTTTGCTTGCACACCGCCCGGCTACCTTGCATAGATTTATTGGAAACGCAGTCTAAGGGCTTGCACAAAACTGCGAATCGATGCGATCCGAATTCGCAACGCAAACTACTACCAAACTACTACTATTGCTGTAAGTAAGTAGATTTTTGCAATGCGACGTCGCATCGCAGTTTCGTGTACTAATCATAAGAGGAAGAGTCAGAAGTGGGGTATCAAATGAAAGGGCTCAATTTGTAGATTCCAAAGCTGTTTTATTCTCTTAAACATGTAGTTTTTGATTTAAGACAAAAAACCTTCAAAAAATTACCATTCCCCGAAATGAATAGAATCAAACATGTAAAAGAGCCCTTGAGGGCCTACTTCAGCAATAATTTTTTATTTTTTTTTATTTTATGTTTTTAAGAAACTTCAAAAAAGAAGGTTCTCAGTTCGTCGGATGTTTCCCGATTACCCGGAAACTGCTGGACCGAATTGGAAAATTCTTTTCTGTTTGAAAGGGCTTTTCAGGTGATCCCATTGGCGTCAGACCAGAATTTGATGATGGAATCTTGGAGAATGCAGGGAACTCGATAAGATACAATATTAAGTAATAGGCACAACCAACAGGTATTTTTTCTCTTGTATTTGTTAATTGAAGAAGGTATATTTACTCTGTTAATTGTGTAGTACTCAGGTTTGGTTTTAACTTATTGTTTCAAAATGTTTACATCTCACGAGGGTGTAACTATAAATGAGGCAAGCGTACCAAGTCCAGCCTTTGCAGTAAAAGCCGTTTCCGCGTTCCTGCGCCTACTCGACGCCATCTTGGATTAGACGCCGCGTGTAACAGAAGGTCGGAAATGGCGCAGATCTGTGCGAAGATAGGCCGTTCTGTTTTCCGGTTTCAATACCGGTTCTTGACTGCTCAGGGAAATGTCATCATTACGCGCAAACTAACCTTTTTAGATAATTTTACGGTTTTCCCGTGGCTCTAGATCGTTTTTCTGCGATGTAACCATTAAGCCTTTGATTTGATGTTTAAAACGCTAATCCATTTAGCCTACAAGTATTTTCTGTAATTCTTTAATAAACGTTTCTGATGAGTACAATTACTAGCAACGATATAATATGATGAAGCGGGGCCTGCAGAAATATCTGACTCTATTACTATAGCAATAAGGTTGTGTCAGATATTTATGCGTGCCGAGTTTCATTATATATTATTGCCGGCGACCAAGGATCTTAAAAGAAATAGCCGGACGGAGCCTCAGAACTGAAGTATGTCTAATAAGCCGGCTACATATGTGTGCGTGCTGCTCGCAATAGGAAAAAACTAGTTGATATGTGCGTGCGGCTCGTAAGTACAAGTAGCCGGCTTATTAAAAATGGCTTCAGTTCTCTGTTGCCGAGGTTCCGTCCGCCTATTTATTTTAAGGTCCTTACTTGGCGACTGTAATGGAAGGGATCTGGAATGAATTTCCTGCTAAGATTTTCCCACTGCGCTACAATATGGGATTTATTAAAAAGGGTGTCATTAAATTTTTTCAAGACCGCCAACGCATTGGTAAGGCATCTAAGTAGTATTGCAATGTTGGCGGCAAAAAGGCGGCAGTGACCAATTTTTATCAGCTGCGTCTGCCTGGTAGTCAGTCTCTAAGGCAATAAAAAATGTAAGACCACAGAAATATATCGAGATAAAAGGAAATAGTTCGTCGATTTGTATGAAAACCGAGCGTGTAACGTTTTTCGCTTGCCGTTTGACGTCAAAAGTGTAATTTAGTGACGGAAATTTAGAGCCTACTGGCATTTCAAGAAATGACGGCAAGAGACCGGACGGGATGTCACTGATTCCGTGGAGTATGGGACGGGTGCTAGTGTGGGACGCAACTTGCGTAGACACATTGGCCCCGTCACATCTCCACCGAACCTCAATAAGGGCGGCAGCAGCAGCAGAGGCGGCAGAAGCCGCAAAGGTGGGAAAGTACAATGGTCTCGGCGCAGAATATAATTTTGTTCCTTTTGGCGTCGAGGCCCTGGCGCTCTGAGTCTCTTCAAGGAGATATCAAAGAGACTCAGAGAAACTACGAGGGACCGAAAAGCTGGCAGCTTCCTCGCACAACGTATCAGCCTTACAATACAGCGAGGAAATGCTGCCAGCATCTTCGGCACCATGCCGCAGGGGCCGTTTTTAAATTTATTTTAGTTTTAACTTATTTAATTTTAGTTTTTAGTATATTTAATTTTAAATGTGTATTCTTGTAGTTTAGTTTGCAATTTATAATAACTTTTAAATAAGTCACGTTAAACGCTCGTTGACAGTTACGTTGACATTTCGGTACCACCGTACCGCAACCATGTTAACAGTACATTGCTGCTGAGAAATTTAAAAAAAAAAAATTATGGGGTCGTAATGAACTGCAACTTAAAAAAACCTTTTACTTCATGATTACACTAATGAATACTACGTCCGATTTAATTTATCGCCCGTATTAGACTTACACACTGTATTGACGGCAACTGAATATAACGGCATGCAAAGTAGGTCGCCGCCACTTCTTTTTAGCACTCGAGGTAGATAACATGCACTTTTTAGCACTCGAGGTAGATAACATGCACTTTTTAGCACTCGAGGTAGATAACATGCACTTTTTAGCACTCGAGGTAGATAACATGCACTTTTTCCTTCTACCTCGATACATTTCTGTGTGCAACACATTGGACGATCCGAGGTGAGTCGTGTGCACCACCCCGGGTGTCAAGCACTGAGGAGTGACACAGCAGATTGCCCGCCCCCTGGCATCGCTGGCTCGGAAGAGCAAAATTTGGTCTAGTAGCCGCGCGGCGCATTCGTGGAGTGAGACAGTTTCAAACGCCGTCATCACCAATCCCGAAATTTCGACGATTCACTTTAAGAATGTATCCCATTATTTTGATAAAATCCGAAAATAGTACCTACTATATTCATGTTTTGGTCAGAAATTATGTAATTTTTAAAAAGATGTCATCATAATATCGGGATTGGTGGTGATGACGGCGGTTGAAACGCTCTGAAATCCACCCAACACTCCTGGTATTTGGATTTAAAAACTTATTAGCTGCTAAGAAACACTACCCAATCTACCCATCTTAAAGCCAAGTTATAATATTACTATAACGACATTCAGCTTCCTAATTTTACATGTCAAAAGTATTTAAAAGCTAAGTGTCCCAAACGAAACGTTTTCGTGAAATGCTCCTACCTCGAAAAATAGTAGCATGACCAATTTCAGAATTATGTTAACCTGCTAAACATTCTAATTCCTCGAGTGCGCCTTATCTGGAAACGACACATATGCACATATGTCTCAATTAGAAAGCAAGAGAAATGTCGGAATAAAAACCGATACAATGTGGAGAGCGCCATTGTTTTAGTTTATGGCGAGATCGTTATGATTTATTTTTTCGGTAACTCGCTTTCTTTATGTTACGAGAGATTTGTTATATCATTTGAATTAAGCGGTAACTATCTCGAGGAAGAGCGTCGGTTTTTACAGTTTTTTTATTATTGCAGTCTAAATATTGTTCAATAAAAGCGACTTGGCTTGAAGACGATGTCTATTGTTGTGTGTAGTTGTAGTCATTTATGCCTAAAAATACATTTTACTTATAAGACATCAAAAAAATATAATTAACGATCCAATATAACTGAGCGCCGGTCGCTTCTCCAGGCACGCCACCCTGAACGACATCATCCGCCGGGCCCTCGCCACCGCTAACGTGCCCGCAATCCTGGAACCTAATGGGATCTCCAGAGATGATGGCAAGAGGCCCGACGGGATGTACCTGGTTCCGTGGACGATGGGTCGAGTGCTGGTGTGGGACGCGACATGCGCCGATACACTAGCGCCGTCACATCTACCACGGACCTCTTTCAGGGTAGGGGCGGCGGCAGAGGCGGCCGAATCTCGCAAAAAACTCAAATACCAGAGTCTCGGCTCCCAATACCACTTCGTGCCTTTCGGCGTCGAGATCCGGGCCCGTGGGGTCCTTGCGCTAAGCTCCTATTTAAGGACATTTCAAAACGGCTTGTCGACACCTCCGGTGATCAAAGGGCTGGCTTCCTTGCTCAGCGCATTAGTATTGCCATACAGCGAAGAAATGGTGCCAGCATCTTTGGCACCATGCCACGGGGGCCCTTTTTAGATATAATTTAATAGGTACCTAGTTTAGTTTTAGGTTTAGTCTAATTATTTTAGTTTAGGATAATTTAATGTTTTGTTATTTATTGTTTACTGAATAAAAATAAAATAAAAAATTATAATTAACGATTTATAAACTATTTCGTTGACAAATTATACAAAGTTGGTCGCAGTTGATTACTTCTTCTCTGTCGTTTCGCTCTTGTCACGGTCGTGGTCACACTGAGGTGTCCACATCGGTAATAAAGGCGAACACAGCTCTCCGCACGATCTCCCGCCATCTCTCCCTGTTAGCAGACTGTCTGGCACAGTCAGATACGCGGTTCCTACAGCGGCTTAGGGCCTGTGCACACGGCGTATTTTAAACGCGCTGTCGATGCGCGTTTCGTAGCGCTTCTCTCTATATTTTAGGGCCTGTTCACACTAGCGATTCTTTTCGGCGATTTACCAGCGATTTCTATACAAAACTCGAACGCGGCGATCTCGCGGCGTGATCGCCGCGATCGAATTTGTATAGAAATCGCTGGCAAATCGCTCAAGTGTGAAAAGGCCCTTAGGGTGTATAAGCGATAGCGCTACAAAACGCGCGTCGACGGCGCGTTTAAGACGCCGTTTGCACAGGCCCTTAGGTACACTTGGTCAGTCCAGCGCATAGGCGATCTGCCGGGCGACCTCATTCCCTCTATTTTTCCCTGCACGACCAGTCGACCAGCCGCTCTAAGGAGTAAATATACCGAAAACCTAAGTTGATTTACCGAAAAGGAATTTTTGTTTTAAAATATACGGTTAGGCGAAACTTAAGGTACGTTTAAATATCGTCTAACCTCCGTAAGTTGAAGACGAAATATATGGAGTTTGACACTAATCGTCAGTTTTGTAACGACTTGTTAACTGCTAGTTAAGATACAATTTAACAATAAAAATGCGCAAAAAGGTTTTCCTTGAAATCCCGTGACGGATACATGATTCTTTCTAATCTTCAATGATCGCCTTAGAGATGCTCACCTATAACTCTATTAGGGCTGAGACTGTCGGCCAAATTGTGAATACCTTACAGTCTGTGTTACAATACAATATCGACACGGGTATTCGGCCGCCGGCCGTACATACATAATGTATGAATTGCAGACATACAGGTTATTGTTGACAAAAACAAAGCACGCTCAAGGTCGTTTCACTTTCCATTTGAGATGCTGGTATGGCCGCTCTGAGAGATTCGGACATACTTTGAAGTATAACTATACAGGGTGGGAGGGACTATACCGACATACTTTTCAAATTATGTCCAAAATTGCTCGGAGCAATATATATAGATACACTGATTTTCGTGTCATCATTGACTTTAAAATGATAAAACTATAATTAAGGTACCAATTTGACACCAGTTGAACAGTTACGTCACAAAGTCGATTTTTCTTGGTAACTGCATATCTAAACATTTTGACAGAGGAGCAGATTTGATCCGCCAGCGAATATTGACAGCAACTATTCTAAAAAAACCTTTTTTAACGCAAAGTATTCATGATAACAAAACAAAACATACTACGCCAAATCCAACTATATTTCCATCGGAGAGTTGCAGTCACTGGATCCTGGCTTCATCATCAGATCAGCTCGAAACTAATACGAGTATGTCCAATTTCACTCCAATCGTTTACCAGCAAAAATGGTTTGCAAATTTTGAAACGGCCAACCTAATAAAACTGCAAATTAAATGATTTCTTTATCAAAAGAAAGCGGGATTTCATTATCTCGAAGTATTTTACAAGCAACAAAAAACTTAAATAGAATGTAATTAGTTTTTTAATTTATGTTTTTTTTTTCTCTTTAAAATCAATCTTTGCGAAGACGTACAAAAAACTCAAAACTTCAAAAGTACCTGCAACATTTGCATTCTGCCAAGGCCAGACAACACTGCTTAAAAGTCAACCTTGTTTATCGACTCGTAAAGTTCAAATTGGCTTTCACGTGAAGCTTTTTGGCAAAAAGTTGCATAATTCTATAGCGAAATAAACTTTATTGCTGAAGGAATAAGGTGCTGTATTTCCGTCGTTGAAGAAACCGGCTGCAAATGTCAAAGAGGTCGTTTATAGTGGCGGGTTTGGTCTTTTTTATCGACTTTGAGGATCCGAAAACCGGACGTGTGGACGCTAAAGTACCTAAATTTTGATGCTTTTCAATCGAAAGAGACCTTAGAAATTTTGAAAGGCTTTTTAAACTGAATTTGAACCAACGGGTGCACGTATCTCATACTGTTGAAGTAAGTAAATTATTAGATGTAGTTTAGAAAATAATACAACAATATCGAGCACGAATGTTAAATTATAAATAGATAAAATAGCTTAAATCGACGAATCTATGGATTCTTAATAAATAATCTAATTCAGTATGTATTGCGTTTGTCGTAACAGTGAGTCGGATAGAATTATTTATGATTTCAAATATTCCGAGTCGAAAAATATTATAACGTAAAATTTGAGAATTTTAATCTCATCTAAATTTAAATTTCTGGTTTATGTTAGTTCTATTTACTTATGTATATTGTATACATACATTAATTATTTTATGCCACACCTGGCCATAAAGTGGCTTTTTCCGCACGCTGCGCGTACGGAAAAAACCGCTTTCTGGCCAAGTGTAGACATAAAATGATGTAGGTACACAACACGGGAGGTAATAAAGAAAGCCTCGATCGCACATTTACGTCCCTCGCTTGCAGCTCGGGCCGCAAACTTCTGCGATCTCGGCCTTTCTTTGTATTACCACCCTAGTTATGTAATGTACTATTAATGTCAATTGTTTAATTTAATAATTTACTTATTGCTCAATTGAACGATGCTAACATAATTTTAAGTTTGTACTAACAATCTATGGATTTTTGACATCTGAAAATAAACGTTTATTATTAAACCATTTATAAAACTTTTCTACAGGTGATTCGAGTCGGTCGGTTTTCCATACAGACGTATAGAGGGTCATCGTTTCCTCAATTCATCGTGGCCTCAATTACATTTAAAATGTTTTAATTATAGCTTTATACATTTTGTTTGCGCAAAACGACACGAGAAGTTTCATAAAACCATGATTAATGTATAATTGGGCCTTTGATGTCAGCGCCATCTGTAACCTCTATTTGAAACTAAACGTTTTTTTTGTTGAAATTATATTTTTTGACTGTTTCAAAATACAATATATCAAGCTATAAAATAAAACACATTTAAAACATAATTAATTGAGGTGGAAGCACAGTGTGGAAGGAACCCGTCCAATTCGAATCACTTAATACAAGCTTGCCTACGCTCTGTAGTACGTATGGATACCACATGTGGTATCGACTACGTAAGTACGTATATACGTATATTTACGTAGTACATACGCTACGTATATTTTTTAACGCTATACTTTTTTGTTTCAGACCCGACCGCTAAAATCGATGCCGAACCGCAAAAGGAGTTAGCGAACCAAACTAGAGGTAAATTAATATTCTAAACCCGTTAAACAAAGAGTCAAGCGCGAGCCATGCGATGTGTAGAGTAAATAATAAATAGTAAACAAGTTTTTATACATAAGATGCATATTTTCTCACTCGTCCCACCGCCGACGATGAGAGAGAAACGAGTAGAGCTAAAAGTTAGTAATGAGTTAGGGGCCATTCATACGTAAGGACGATTTTGGCCATTTTTAGGATTTCATACCTAACGGAACCCTGTTACAAAGCCTCCGCTGTCCGTCTGTCCGTCGGTCACAGCCGGGTCTATCGTTTGAACAGTAATAAATAGAGCTTGCCGCTATAACAAAAAACAATAAAAACAAATAAAATTAAAAATAAAACGGGGTCCCCACACGTGCTTTTTCGTTTATACTTGATATGTAACACAGAATATGTATTTCTATTGCTGTTATGACAAAAATACTAAAAATACAATAAAGTTAAAAATAAAAAGGGGTTCCCATACAAGAAACGTGTTATTTTCGCGTCTTTTTCCCGACGGTGGTACGGTACCCTTCGTGTGCGAATCCAACTCGCGCTTGCCCAGGTTTTAACCCCTCCTATCCTCATGTAAGGGCACATAAGATTTCTCAGACTCCCCCTCCCTCTGTTCATGTAAGATTTTCTGACTTCAAAAATGGCATCGCCGTCGCTGGGACCAGTGCCTTTCGTTGGGATGCTGGAAGCGACTACCACCTTGAATAAAACAACCCCATACAATATTTTGGACATAAATTTACTACGATTATAGATACAAAGACCAAATACATAGAAAAATTAAAAGTAGCCCACCGTAGCTAAGGCCGGATTCGAACCAGCATCTCTGTCGTGCCTTGCCTAGGGCGTGCAGAACCGGGAACTTTGATGGTAGAACCGGGAAATTTGAGTATGGTAGAACCGGGAAATTTCAGTATGGTAGAACCGGGAAATTTGTGTACGGTAGAACCGGGAAATTTGAGTATGGTAGAATCGGCAATTCCCGGTACTGCCATACCATACTAAAATCTCCCGGTTCTGCACGCCCTAGTCGTGCTGGGACAAGACTTGCGTAGTCTGCAAGTACCCAGGTGGTGTAGCGGTTAGCACGTTGTCCTTATAATCGTAATAAAGATTGGGCTTTCCACATTAAATATTCTAAAACACATTAATTTACTAATTTTCAATCTACTGTTACCGTATTCACGAGAAAACATCAGTTTCCGGAATAAAACTGCATGTTGAGGTTAGAAATTACCAATTAAGACAAATCTGAAGAATTACCTAGACTATACTTAACGGACTCCTAAAGCCAAGCATACCTAACACAAAATAAATCGTTACTAGTATTACTTAATTCGATTTCCATATATAGCTGCCATCTTTAAACGGCAAAGACACTGGCTATAAAGAAACGCCCACTCTACAACCACTCTATTAAAAAAAAGGATCGCTCACAAATTTCACAATGTAATAAATAGCAACGGGAGGGCCGAGTTATCAAACACATCAATAACTTTAATAAAATGACCTTTATTCTTTGCTTTATAAGGTCGCTATAACTGCACGGATAAAATTGCAATTAAATTTGCAGAGCGACAACTGACTTTTATCATCAGTACAATTTGAATCTTATGACAATTACACAAAGTCGATATTAAAATTAGGGCTGCGGAACGAACTTTTAAACTTAAAATCGTTCTAAAAACAAAAAGGGCAGAGACAATATAGACCAGGCATGTCGCTTGGCTGCGACTGATTTATAATGTTGGTACTACTGTAAATTCGCTATCTATTTCTCTTACTTGTTTCTTGCGTCTAGCTTGTTGAATTTATTGTTAAAATTATATTACATATAAAACAAATACAAAGGTTTTATTAAAAAAAAACATAGGGCAACATCACACGAAAGAGAGTCTTGCACAAATCGATCTAGTCCCAATCAAACTAAGCAATGCTTGTTTACATGTACAATGGGCATTTTTATTTTAAAATCTACAGTTAGGCGAAACTTAAGCTATGTTCCAATACCGTCTAACCTGTCAGTCCGTGACGAAATGTATGGAGTTTGACACTAATCGTCAGTTCTGTGACGACCTGCTAACTGTCAGTTAAGAACGCAATTTAAATAAAAAAGTCCACATACTTAAATACATAGAAATTATCCAAGGACCTGGAACAAATCACTAAGTTTGGTTGGTCCCACTATAACTCTGAAGTTTAATAGTTTTGTGAATTTATTATTAAGACTATTCATTCTTGCCTGACAATATCCATATATGTCCTCCCCAAAATATTATATTTTAATAAACGCAGCACTGCTCGAAACGTTGCCCATCGAGGTTGGGACTTGTGTATGAGAATATGTAATTATTTTTAAACAGACTCAGAGAGGACAAAAAAATAAAGTTTTACAAAGACAATTTACGCGCTCAACGAAACATATTTTAGTCGCAAGTACCTGTACGCGGTGTAGATACAAGACACTATACGGTATTTTTTTTTTACTTTATTATGGATGTGTAACTTAACAGACATCAAAAATAATACAGTAAGATAAAACTTAAAAGCTTGTTTCTTTCATTGGCAACAGTTTTATGTTATGACTGACAATGTCTTACATCTTGCTCAGCGATGCCAACTTAGCAGACTTGGTACTAAACTAAACCTATTAAATATTCGACAGTTGATTAGTAATACAATAACATAAGTCCTGCTGTTTAGCTAATTACCTTTAAATATCCGTAAATAATCTATCCATTTTATTTATTAGCTCCCCCAAAGATCGCTGCCTACAGAGTGCGGTCCTGTACAAATCGCATCCACATAATTAAATATCTAGAGTTGGTACGAGTAGACTGGTAGAGGAATGCCCTATGGCATTATGTTCGCCTTTTGTACGATAAGTTTTCTTTTGTGCAATAAAGTTTAAATAAATAAATAAATTGGTAACATTGACGTTGCCATATTAATCTTCAAAAGAGAGCGCCCTTACCTCTTGATAAACAGTATATATTTCTGCTCAGCCTTTATAAATATATAGCTTTTGCACGCGACTTCAGCCGTGTAGAATTAGAGTTTAACCTGAGAAATGATTGATTCCGGATACAAACTTTCACCGTTATTTTTACTCCCTGCAGGGATGATTTCTGGGATAAAAACTATCCTATGCATTTTCCCAGGCTTCTAACTGTCTCCATACCAAGCGTGAAGAGAAACCGACAAACATACAATGTTACTTTTGTTTTTATTATATACAAGAATTTATTCGCGGCTGCGCCCGAGTTGTTCCCGTTATAGTCCCATGGGAACTATTTACCGGGATATAAAGTATCCTATGTTTCAATCCAGGACTTGGTCTATTTGCATGCCAATTTCAGCTAAATCCATCCAGTTGTTACCCCGTTATTTAGTAACAAACATCTAAATATCCAAACATCTGAACATCCAAACATCTTCACAAACTTTCACATTTATAATATTAGTGTGATATATATTTAGAGTAGGTAATTAAAAAAATAGTTTCGAATGATGCTAATAGATGGCGATTGAAGGTACCTACCTATTCTATTACTTTCCAAGTTTCCACGGTCACTCGAAAACCTTTTGGATCATGTTCGACTTGTTAGCGCTTCCATAATAATTATATTGACTTTGACGATAAAGGTGCTTTAACACCAGTACGTGAAATATAGGGAGATACACACTGGCGTCAACTACAACGTGTTTTCTTTTTAATTTCTGTTTATTTGATTATATTATAAAAGCGAACAGCGAATGTAATAAGTTTCTGTCAAAAAATGTTTTTATTATTAAAAATAAGTTACTCTGAAAGTATATTTTTATCAGACCAAAATTTTATTATTAATTTATTTGTATAATTTTATTCGCAAACTGCTTTATTATTCAGTTCCAAGGTGAAACTCGAATAAACGTGGTATAAGTACTTATACAAACGTTGTAAGTTAATAAAAGGCTTGTGAAAGAAACATAATAAATATCGTGAAATCAAAAACATTTCCCTTAGAAGTCGGTTAAAAAAATCTTCGATTCAAAATGGCCGATGTAATTTACGCAGTACAAATTACTGTCAAACATCGACCACACAAGCACTGTCATTATGCAGCGGCGATAGGGTAGCCATATGTCTGGATTTATGAAAATTCAATGAAGTAGACGTTTTCATATAGTCGTAATCTTTTTTCATGTATCCCCTAGCTATCATAGCACACCGATAGATTTCTTTACAGAGAATTTGCACAACGAAGTATCGCCTTTAATATCGCGATGATGGATGATTAAAGTTAGTGTGGCCACGACTATACACTATACTTGACATTAACATTTATAAGCAGTATTTTTTTTCAGGCCCGATAAGTTTCCTTTACTATCCGCATAGTGTCTCCTTTGTCTATTTAGTGCTGCTACTAGGGCGAGCAGTACCGGGAAATTTTAGTAGGCGAGCACCGGGAATTCCCGGTACTGCCATACTAAAATTTCCCGGTACAGCACGCCCTAGCTACCACCTTTAGTTCCAGCGTTCCCGTGTTGCGCGATAAGTATAGGTACCGCGGACATCCTGTGCTAGCAACGCTAGTTGACAAAAGTAGATAACGAGAAGATTCTGAAAAATTTTCAACGATTCGAACGAAAGTTCTGAAGGCCGATTCACAAATTGTGATTCACAAAAAATAATATAAACTGACCCATGAACTGGTAATAACAATAAGTATAGGCGAAAAACTTAAGTAATGCCCTTCTTGTACAAACGAAGCCTTATAGTTCCTGTACGTTCCCTATGACGACTTCCTTCCGTGTTGCTCTCAGATTCTGACATGTCTGAATAAGTTATTAACAGACTCCGATTACTCCAAGTCTTGGATTTTTTGTTTGAAAGGCTATACCTTCTACAGTCTCCCATTGCACCTAATTTTCTTTATCATAAAAAGCGTTTATTTATTCCACCACAAAGTCCAAGGTAAACACAATTGAAAAAATATACAACTTATTATACCTAGGTATCTAAATAGACTTGCGTGGTAGAGTCTGGTGCGTTAATTAGGGGAAACCTGTATGTCAGGTCACCAGGTCTCCATTCCTCAAAATTAAATTTGAGGTAGAAAACAGTAACCGGGTAAGCAATGAGTTTTACCAATAAGGAGCAATAAATTGGATGTGTGATGATCTTGGAAAAATATTATTGTCAGAATACAGCATCAATTCAAAAGCCAAGTTATAATTACTAACATATCAAAAAAAGACTTCCTTACTTTGATAGACGTATGAATGGAATGGCGTCACTGGCCCGACATTCTGGTGGAATGCCACTGAAGTCAGGACTTTTCCCTGTCAAATGATGGCAACCCTAACCGCGGGTCATTATAGGTACAGTAACAGCGCATTAAGGGTAGTTACGTCAAATTATCACTTCGCATGCGTGTTACTTGAGTGCCACTTTTGACGGAAAAAGGCGGTAAGGAAACCAGGAGACTTTGTAATTTTTTAACGTGTACGGAAATAATATTAGTTATTCGGGATAATACAGAGCGCAGTTAATGTTTTTCGTCAATATTAAAAAGCCATGTGGAGCTTGAACCCTTTTCCCAAGTTTTCCAGACTACTACAGATCTTTTTACATTGAATTAGGTTCATCTATCTTCTAAGTAGCTGGGAACGTTCAACCTTACCGTAAAGCGGTAAAAACGCAAGGTTGGTCTCTATATGGTCAACGGAAGCATCGTTTAGCGCACATCCATTCTGTGGGGTGATTCGTAATTTCGCCGCAAGCCTCGTATTTAATATAATTTGGCCCGCTAACAGTTCGTAATCAGGGGAAATATGTCGGTCAGCTCGTCGTTTCAACGTTGACAGACCACAGCAGCATGACTTCCGACCGATCACGAATAGTTACGTCCCACTGCTGGGCACAGACCTACTCTTATAGATGAAACGAATGGCCTGTAGTCTTCATGCCGGCCAGTGCGAGAGACTTCTGATATTTACATCTTATAGATTTCGCAGATGTATGCAGGACTCCTTACGATTGTTTTCTGTCACCGAAAAGCTATATAAAAATATATTTGGGCGATTTTATGGAAAGTTGTACAGGAACTTTTTTTAAATCAGAGGATTTTTACATCATTTCTACTTAAAATCACGCGTCTCTGATAGATAGCCATTTCGTGCATAAGTGCCGATAAGCTTATTGGTATGAGCCAGGTTTCGAACCCACGAACGACCACCGCTTGCGCGTATGTCCGAACCACTCGCCTGGCATTCATAGAGTCGATTAATGATTACTTCACTGATCAAATTATGTTAAAGACGGGTTTAACGGTGAGTTTGTGAATTACCCTGTATTGTGTAGAACCCAAGTCGACGCATCTTTTATGGCTATTGCTGTTTGCTTTGCCGGCCCGTTTCCAGCGTGAGAGCGATAAACTTTGCTTTGAGGTATCCATGTGTGGGTCCATAAACATTGACAGTTTAATGTTTTGAAGCCTTCTCAACCATAACAACCAATCCTCCGTAAATTCTAACCACGGGCGTATAATGAGGGCTACCGCGAATGGATTTCGCCGTTAGAGACGCTAGTGTAGCGTGTGGTCTTCGAAATGTCAAATGTCACTATTTGTGGGGGGCTACACGGGTTTATTTGTTATCAGAATAATGTTATCAATATTTGCAATATGGCAAATATGAGTTACGGGTCGAATGTCAGCCCTTTGAGACAGTTTCATCATTCGGAAACGTATGTCCTCTTTTTTCCGACCTAAACGCAATACTGCGGCATGCTCGATATTTTTATGGTGCGGTTTTAAGGCATTAAATACGATTGAAATGTAAATTTCGTTTTGACACCCGTATTAACAAACTGACAGATATACTTCAGGGTCTTACTCGACAGTGGTGCCAACTGGTGAGCACAAAACGGTAGCCCTCACAAAGTTCGACTAATGGTTACTGAGGTCTTTTCTGAACCTTATGCATAGATACCTACTGTATATCACATGATCGGTGCTTAGTAGATCCACATGGAGTGGTATTGTATATACCACATGATTTATGTAATGAATGAATTATGAATTTACTCCGATTCAAAATTAACATACTGTAGTAACGGCAGCGCCGGATTTCCGCCTAGCCCTACAAGGCCCGGGCCTAGGGGCCCGGCCGGCCAAGAGGGGCCCCAGCGGTGGACTCTTCATATAAGCCAAAAGCATAGCTTGTCATATCAATACCGAGTGCCTAGGGGCCCTGGATTTCTGAATACGGCCCTGAGTAACGGTTTGTCTGGAGGTAAGACGTAGATGAGAAAAAAGTCGAGAAAAAATGAGAATATCTTTTCCGAACTGTAAGATTAATTAGGTGTTTTAGTAAGATTCTTAGAATCGGATGAATTACGAAGATCCAATATGACGAAAGGGCTATTCTTCAGAAATATGTCTGCGACTCATTCATCTGTCTCCATACATTTAGTATGAAAAAGGGCCAGAAGAATGAGGTGACCGCAGACATATTTCTGAAGAAATGCCCGAAAAGATAAATTTGATAAGATTTCTCTGGCAACCTTCGCGTGGCTATTGAAGGGATGTTTACAAAAGCAACATAAGAACATAACTAACTAGCTGGTTGACATCTACAGTCATTAAAAATGTTTCTTTATAAGTATCAACCGGTCTAGTTATTTATATTGTTTTTGTAAACATCCCTTCAATTTTTAGGTAACTCATTTCCTTCTGAAAGATTTTCGCTAAATTCGATAAAGATCAGGTAATTTGAAGAAGTGTTATGTCATTCGCTGTAGAGCGGAGGTCGCGCCAAGGTCCTGCGCACCCAAGCAAGCATTAATTACATGAAATAACTAATAATATACATACATTCATTATTTAACAAAGGTTAAATAACGTCTAAGGTTGACGGCAGAGAGTTTTGTAGCTTGTTGGAAGCGTTCTCCTAATACACTAGTCTCAAACTACGCTTGTCTGAAAACAAATAAATAAAAATTTCAGAAATTCTTTTGATCCTAACTTTAAATAAGTACCTAAAAATAGTTGATGTACATCAGTGGCGTGGCGTTGAAGAAATCCTTGGGCAAGCCGGAGTAGCTTTGGCTTTAATTTTCTTTAAGAGCATTAGAATTAAATGCTGAACTGCCTAATATTAGGCAAGCCGATGGGAATCGAGTTCTATGGACGCCACGCCACTGATGTACATATACCTATAGGCGAGTACGTCACGGTGTTGACACGCCACTGACTTATCAATCCTGTTTTCTGGATATACTATGTGGTGGTTGTCATACTAAAAAAAATCATGTTATTTTAATAGGTATGTAGTCACCGACTACTAGTCGGTAGGTACGAAGTATTGATAAAATTGTATCAATCAATATAACTTGGGTCCATACTTTGAAGTTCAACCACGTATTTTGAAAGTCTTTGTCTTGTATCCATAGACAATTATATTGTATAATGTATAGGATATATGGATATATCGACAATACAGCACTGACCGAATTAAGGCCTCTGCCCGCTACATCGTATCATACCGTGACCGTACTATGAACGTATCAGACACGGTATTACAAATGCCGGTCGGTGACGGAACGTGCTAGTGGGCATAGTCTCATACTTTTCAATACAAACAATATTTATTTTGCCTGAAACGTTCATAGTAGGTACGGTCATGGTATGAGGCCTTTATGGCAATACATACTTTTGTATGTTGAACTGTCAATCTAGTTCGCCTAATTCTGGCGTCCACTGTAATTAAAATAAAACAAATGCTATCTCCGCCGGGTTTGTTAACATAGCTATATTCGTGCGTGACTTAGTCACACAGTATGACCCACGATAAAAAAAATAATCGCGCGATATTAGACCTTACAACCCTGTCATTAAGGCTCTGACAGGTCCACAGATGTGTTTTTACCTTCTTGAGTCAGTTTCCTGCGTTTATTTAAGTGTAACCTTGGATGGATTTCCACTTAAGTTGTGTCAGGGTTCGTCTTTAAACAATCTGTTTCGTCGTATTTACTTATGAATATGTTTTATTTTTAAATATGTAAACATTCGACTGCAATTTTGTCCACGTGGGTGAAAAAGTCATAGATATTTTTCTTTCATGGTATTATATCCTTTTTGCTTAACGGTAGTCGGTAAAACGTTTACATGTATCCACTCATCGGTATAGTTATTATCAGCACAGGGATTTCAATCGGTTATTTTTAGTATGAAAAAAAATTGTTAAATTTGCCAAGCTGGAATTCTGACGAAAGCCCTAAAATCTGTCTGTCCACAAGTTGAGAGATCGTGACCATAATGCCGAGTAGGTACCAAAAAAATACTGGGAATGTAACCAAAATCCCCAATATACATGGCAGACGTTTCAGTATAAATTATAGCGCCTCCGTGGAACAGTGAGTTTAGCTTGGACAGTTTCGTAGATACGTCGGATCTAACAGAACCAGTTACCGTAGTCGTTGTGTCACGTGCGATGACGGCATGCGCCCGCGCCGGCGTCGCCGCTCCACACGACCTAACTACACAGGAGACTACCTATCTATATGTAATGTATACAATTACCGAACCTGCGCAAAAAAATTCGTGAGGATCGGTTGAGAAATGCGACCTAGAGGAGAACAGCCGGTCAATCGGACAGACATACGAAAGCATTTTTGCCCAAGCTGAAACGGAAATGCGTCGCTTGCGCTCGTTTGGTCTAAAAGCAGGCGGTTGTGATAAAAAAATTATAGGCTTTGAACTGAATTGATGATTGAATAATAAAGTAATATAAGATTTAAGGCGCTTGCGGTGGACACTCTGGAGCCTTGGTCATCCGATATGAAATCGTCCCTGTCATTCCATTCCGGCTAGTCCGCACCTCGGGAGATCCCAGGGCTGGCGCCTACCTGTCCCAGCGGATCGCTGTTGCGGTCCAACGAGGAAACGCTGCCAGCGTCATGGGGTCGATGCCGCAGGCGGATCTGTTCGAAGGGGTTTTCTTTTTATAGTTTTATTTTGTTTACTTTTAGTTTTAATTTTAATTGTGTAGAATAACTAGTTTTGTAATGTATGTAATCGACGTTTATGTGGTAATAAACTTAATTCATATAAGAAAATACATTTTCTTATATGAATAATAAAAATAGGTACTTATAAAACAGTTCCGTGACAAAGCTATTGACGGGCAACGAACAGAAAAACTATAGCAGATAGCGGGGTGAAATATGAAATACATGTTCTTTAGCGGAGGTGAAGCTGCAGTAAGAAAGCATTTTTCAAATTCAATCCCTAAAAGATTGAAACATTTGAAAAAAGCTGATTCCATTGTAGTTACAATGTGATAGAACAGAAAAATAATCTGAAATCTATGATAAAACTCAAACTATGTTTTCTAAGAAGTTGTTTGGGCTACCCCTTGGCTGGCCCATGACGCAGGTAGCGTTCAAGCGCTGGATCGCTATTGTGAGAATGCTGCCGCTGCGCGGGGTCCGACTGTCGCTTCCCTGAGGCGCGGATACAGGACTCATTCATTGGATTAGAGTATTATTTTCATAGTTATGTATACAAGTGCAGTTTTGTATAAAAATAAAACTTGTTTTTTCTTAGAGCAGACTCGCAAAGAATATTAAGTGAAGAAACGATGCGTTTATCGTTTAAAAGAAATGCTCACATGCCTGTTTTCGATTCGGAGAAGTCAATCAATATTAGAGGTAGACGACATTTGGGTACCGGTTTGAAACGATTTTGACGCAACCATGCCGCAATAAAACAAGGCAGTTTATATTTATATACGTACTTATCTCTAACTAAGGAAATGAGTCAATTTGACCATTGTGTACCCTGACGTCATTATATTTTTTACAAGCTTTTATTTAACTTGAAGTCTACGTAAACAAATAAGTTGTGTGTTTAAAAATATATCGACCATTTTTCAAGCACTTGCTGTTATCCGAAACAACTGAAATTTGGCATACTTATGTATGTAAGTTTGGCGATAATGCCTTGCTATAGTACACATCGAGCTGATCTGATAAATAACGGAGTCATAATGTACGGACTAGAAATCTCCTATTGAAATTTCTAGTATAGTCCAATGTTTTGTTAACATCAAAGACTTTTTAAGAATATTTTAGACTTTAGTTATTTTTTTGAATGCTACATTACTGGAGCGTTTTAGAAGCTGATTTATCAAGAAAATAGTCAAGAGTGCGCCTACGATATTTCTGCAGTGAGATATATGCGGCAACACCTCCATTTATAAGTCACATTTTACCCCACCCCACTGCAGAGTTATTGCAGTCGCACTCTATCCTATTTTAAAAGGACAAAGACGATCGAAAGATATCGAAAAATATATAATATAGGCGTAACTAATCGAGATGAGTTGATGTCATGCGTCACGTTGTCAAGACGACTTAGTCATCGTGTTACTCATAGATTCCATGCAATAGCCATACAAATGTATGAGCTGGCCAGTACGGTACGTGATCGGTACAAAATACATGTGGCATACTAACGAGGGTATCTAGAAATAATACAACCAGCTGGCAGCACGGGGGTGAAAGAATAGTACATTACACAACTAGGGTGGTAATACAAAGAAAGGCCGAGATCGCAGAAGTTTGCGGCCCGAGCTGCAAGCGAGGGACGTAAATATGCGATCGAGGGCTTTCTTTATTACCTCCCGTGTTGTGTACATAATTTTATGTCTACACTTGGCCAGAAAGCGGCTTTTTCCGTACGCGCGGCGTGCGGAAAAAGCCACTTTATGGCCAGGTGTGGCATAAAGGTCTATTTTACAGTAGACGTTAATAGTACATTACACAACTAGGGTTGTAATACCTACAAAGAAAGGCCGAGATCGCAGAAGTTTGCGGCCCGAGCTGCAAGCGAGGGACGTATATATGCGATCGTGGGCTTTCTTTATTACCTCCCGTGTTGTGTACATCATTTTATGTCTACACTTGTTATCCTGGTCGATTTTTTTTCTGTCGTAAATCGATTCTACTATTTGTGAGGAACAAATATCTATATGACACCTAATTCATTTGTATAAGTATAACAGCCACAAATTGTAATCAAACGTAGCAGATCGCACTGAGCATTGAAAACGCTCTATACAAAACGGTAGGAACTTATGACGTCATCCGTTCCGTCGCTGTACTAAGTCTGTATGAAAAAATAGCATTTTGCCATTTTGAGCACGAAAAAGTGCGTTAAAGCACATAGTTTTCATGCATTTATTTTTTCAGTGTTATTTAAGCATTCCGAAATTGACTTTCATTTTTATTTAAGACGATAAAAAAATATCGTTTTTTTTTTAAACTTTGTGGTCTCATAACTTTAAATTTTTTATACATTTTTTGTTTATTTCTTTTGTGTTATGATAATTTAGTATTTTCCAATCCATGTGACTATATTATGTTGTAAAATTTAACATTAGTCAACATCCCTATTTATTGATACTGACACGACACCCCCGTTATTATTTGAGCCATTTTTTCGAATGGTACAACGGTTCAAGAACAATGTGCCATTACGAAGAACCGTCATTGTATGGAGATGCGTTGACAGGCCGTGTCATCGCCTACTGTGCGCTACTGACAATACTTACTGGTTTTTGTCTCTTTTCAAGCGAAATTAGGGCTAAATGATTGACAGAAGGCATAAAAATGTATATCTATCTACTTATTATCTTTAAGGGTTTGTTAAATATTTAAGTAATTCACAAAAGCGTGTTTTCATGATCGCAAATTTAATTATTCGTTTTTCTTCATGTAGCGATTTTTCATGAAGCGTTTTATAATGTTTGCGTTTATTTTTTTCGCTTATTTTACCTGTAGCTTCTTTTATTATTCGCAAATATTTTCAGTATAATATAGTGCGATTTGTTAGATAATTTACCCCAAATAATTATTCTAACAAATCGTGACCTCCTTGCTCCTTAGTGTCCACATTATTACATATTAATAGGTAGGGTAGGTTCGTTAGGTATCTTCAGATGCTCGAAGGGCAAATCACCCAGAAATAGGAGCCTCGCGAAGCGGGGCTCCGTCGACATGAGACGTGGGTTGCCTAATGCTGCTGAAAATATATGCGACTGATAAAATAATGTACTGGTAAAATAAGCGAAAAAAATAAACGCGAACATTATAAAACGCTTCATGAAAACGCTACAGGAAGAAAGACGAATAATTAAATTTACGATCATGAAAAAATGCGATGTGAAAATTCGCTACTATGAAAAATGCTTTTGTGAAAATTATCGACCAAATCGTTCTTTTTTGTTTCAGTTGCAAGTTGACCATGTGACGTTGCCACCGGCTCCCGCCAAAACGATTGTCCGCCATTTTGATTTAGCATAGCCAATCTGTGTTGCCAGGTATGTATCTAAATTTACGTACATTATTGTACAATAGAAAAGGTTAACTCTAGGAGTATTTAACTTAGTGTGGAATCGGACCTGTTTTCACAAGCTTTTATTTACTTAATTTTTATTCTTAGATATATTCATCAGTTTATACCAGGTTATTTCTTTAACATGTAAGTATTTATGCAAATAACTTGAACTCGACTGAGATAAATGACAGCTTTTTTGATAACGACGCCTAATAATTAATGTATTACACTTCCAACGTGCACACTATAACCTGATTAATAAAATTACCACTGCAAATGGAAGATAATTTTAGTAGCAGTGAAGTACCTAACAAAGCAAGTTAAACATAAACATGATTTTTTACTATTCATACTTTACAACTCAATTCATCTCTACAAACATATCTACAATCTAACCTAACATATCGAATACATATAATAGATTCCACCAGTCGTATAAGGTAAATCAGGTTTGTTTCTTTTTATTTACCTACTAACAATTTATTTCCTTTAATTAAATTGTATTACGGTCGAACGAAGCGAAACACTTGCCTGCCATTATGTATTTATTGCATCAGGACCCCGTACTAGTATTTTTACTGCACTTAAATAAGTATTTTTACTCAGGTACTCACCATATTTCCAGTGACATTACCTGCGTCTGGATTTTACGTTATTTGTAGGGAATTAAAATATTTTTTGGGATAAAAGTTGCAGATCTCTGACCGATAAACTATTTGTATGCATATCAGGTCAATAAGTTCCATTATACGTGAAAGAAGGAATTCATTATTGTTAAAAGTTAAAAACAGGTTTTTATCTTTCATTAATAGGCATCCGTTACAATGTATACAGCTTCATATTTTAATCAGATAGCCTACCTAGTGCTCCTTAACAGTCCAAGGCACAAATTGTTCACGCAACTATTGTCTAATAATAAATATTATTTGTCTCGTTCCGATTAGTCCGACGCAAGCGAGACGGCTAATGGGTGCATATATGTATATAGCTATTTAGGCTACTAACTCAAAATTATGTCTTTACCTGGAAACTCTACATCATAAGCTGCCTAGCTCCTGAACTGGCAGCCTCAGCTAAATACTCTTTAAACTAACAAGGAGGTGGCTTTTTGCCTGTTGAGAGACTAGTATAATAAATACCTGGTATTTATCACCGTTACCAATGAGTGCATGCATAATACTCTTTAGAACCAATCGACATTTGACAGGCAAACAGGTAATTGGGGTTTTTACTACAAGCAAAAAGGAAGGGAAACATTTTTATTGGCTAGGTTGTGGGAACAGTAATTAGGATCAATTAGTGCGGGGATGGGTGTGGAGGGAGTGAAGTAATTTTGCTGTCTAAGACTTTAATTTTAGGTTTGATTGAGTAGTGGCACAAATATTTTTCTAAGTAGGTATTTGTTATTAGGACAACATTATACGTACAATACAATACAAACATATTATACTTTACTGCACACCAGAAAAACACATTATTAGAGACGCATTAAATAGGTAATTAAAACAATTTAAAAAGGTAGACAACAGGCGGTCTTATCGCTAAAACCGATCTCTTTCAGACAACCTTTGGGTAGCATAATTGACATAAAAATAAACCAGAAAAGTAGGTGGTGCGAATTATATCAAATCATTACCGCAAAGACGATTTTTTTCATGACCACTCTGTAGTCCGATGTGAGATCCCAAAAATGTTAATATGACAAAGTAATATCTCGTAACATTTTTTAGACTAAACAGTAAAGTAGGCATAACATATCCAGTTTATTTCTCTGTTCATTTTCAGTTTTCTTGATTAGGTTTGTTTTTTGTTGCTCTGTGTCCCGTTTGGTCAATATTGACCACTATGGTAAAACTGAAGATGTGCTCCTCTCCGAAGGAGAGGGGCACAGATTGATTAGGTTTGTCATCGTTACTCGTTTAATAAATAGAAAAAACATGGAACTTAAAAAAACGCCGCAAGCTGACAACACCGGCAAGAAAACTAAAGTTTGACGAGACCATTGTTTATGTATGACACACGACTTTTTCTCAATCACAAGCCCGCGAAAACAAGACATCAATCATTTTATGAGATATTTTCATGAGGTATTTTTATTTTATTTTTTATATGCCAAAAAGATTCTGGATTCTCTCATTCTCGGTTCATCGAATACTAAACTAAAACCCTAAGGTAGAAACAATATACACCTATGCCTAAAATAAAAGCTTAAAGTAAAAATTTAAATATATCTACCTAAAACTAAACTATATCTAAATATTTGCCCCTTTGGCATGGTTCCGAAGATACTGGCGCGTTTTATCGCTATATTTATGCGTTGAGCGAGGAAGCTGCCAGCCCTTCGGTCCCTTGTGACGTCAACCAGCTTTTTGGCCATTTCTTTGATTTTGATTTTTTTGAACAGCTGGTGAGCGCTGGGGCGCCACGGGCCAAGGGTCTCGACGCCGAACGGCACGAAGTTGTACTCGGCGCCGAGGCTCTTGTACCTCTGTATCTTGAGATCTACATGGACTTCTGCTCAAGACTTTGCCCCTTGCGCCCTGTACAAAAGTTGGTGTACGTACAGGGATCTATAAACAACTGATTTGTGATTAACATCACCACCATCATCATTAGCCTCCCACAAACACTTCCACGACGACCAGTGTTGCACTGTTTTCCTATTTGACAAATATTCGTGAATTTGTTTTTTGCTTTAGGGAGATAATCAAAAACAGTACATTTTTATTCATTGTAAATATAGCGTTTTTAAAAATTGCTCGAGTAGAAACTGTCTAACTAGAAACTGTATTTACAAATATTTGTTTATTCAGACCCTACATTTTTTTTCATTGATTGCGCGTCAACTTTTGTATGGAGAGTCTCCATACAAAAGTTGACGCTCCATCGGAGACGCAGCCACCGTAATTGAGAATTATGTCGACAACTGCTTAAGTTTAAACTATTTTTAGGGTTCCGTGTCTCAAAAGGAAAAAAACGGAACCTTTATAAGACCACTTTTTTGTCCACCTGTTATTAGTTTGTCGGTCCGTTCGTCTGTCAAGACCCTTTATTTCGGGAACGCGTGGAGGTATCGAGTTGAAATTAAAACCATATACTCCGGTCTATGGTCCATTGAAGCTGTGAAAAAATCAAACTTCTAAGTTAACGTAAAAACAGATATGGCCATCTATGCCGCAAAAAACGTACATTTCGACTCTCTCACGGAAACCAAAATTTAGTAGTTTCTTGACCTAGAACTATGAAATTTGGCAAGTAATACCTTCTTATACTTCCTACAAATATAGGGAAGAATCTGAAAACTATACATTTGTAATTAAATCATAATAAAAATATAGTCTAACGTCATAAGTATTTGTACGGAACCGTTAGCGGACGAGTCCGACTCGCACTTGTCCGGTTTTTTTTGTTGGCTTGATACAGTTTTTTACTGTTGGGTCTGTCCCCTGGAATTCCACTCGTCTCTGTCCCTAGCCAGGAGTGGCTCACTCTGCGATTTCACCACGCGGCTACTACTTATACTCTGTACTTTTAGGTACTTAAAAAAAGTTAAACAAAAAAAACTGGCCAAGAGCATGTCGGACCATGCTCAGTGTAGGGTCCCATAGCCGTAACTATAAGGTAACAGTACAACAACAAAAGAGCGTATCTTCATAGCAATTACGTCCGTTTGTTGAGAAGCGCAGTTTATCGGCAATAACTCAAAAACGGTACATTGGATCTTGTTGAAAATAATTTTCATTGAAAGTATTAATTAAGCGTTACCTTCGTGATTTTTTTCATATTTTTCGGACGCACGGTTTAGAAAATAGAGGGGGGGGGGGACACAATTTACACAACTTTCGGAGCGATTATTTTCAAATACATTCACTTAATCAAAAACATTACTTAGGAACCTTATAGTGTTTTTTAAAGAGCTGTCGAACTATCTACTACACGTTGATATTTGCTGAAAAAAAAATTTTTACTGTCTTTAACATGTATGGAGTGCCCCCCCTAAAAATATTTATTTTAATTATTTATATACCAAACTAAGTAGCGGCTCATAAAAGACACCTATATTCCAAATTTCATCAATATCCATCATGTAGTTTTTGAGTAAAATGCCTGTGACATACGGACAGACAGACAGACAGACAGACAGACAGACAGACAGACAGACAGACAGACAGACAGACGGACGGACATGACGAAACTATAAGGGTTCCGTTTTTGCCATTTTGGCTACGGAACCCTAAAAACCACGTGACTCGGGTCGTTCAGCCAATCAAAGTAATGTTTTGTATCTGTGGCATAATACCACTGGCTGAACGACCCTAGTCACGTGGTTTTTTTGTTTACATTTTTTAAGTACCTAAAAGTACAGAGTATAATACCAAATTTTGCCTTAGGGGGCTTAGCTACCGACCAGAACGAGCAGGCGTTATGCGTTAAAGAGACGGTCGGATCCGGTGCGTTCCGTCCGGTGGTTCGAACCGAACGTCAGTTTTGTTAGAAAGAGAAACTTTTGCACGTAGTACTATTAGTTATTCTGTGCCCTAGCTGTCCCTAGCCCATCAGTCCACTGAGGTATGTACTAAAGGAGCTTACCTTTCGGGTTGCATATGGGATCTAAGTCCAGTCAAGCTATTTATCATAGACTTGGTGTATTTTTGTAACAGTACCAAATGTATTTTTTTTTATGTATAGACATAATTGGCCCTAACATACGCACGTTACTAACGAAGCTACCATTTTTTCTAGAAAATGTTCAGCAATAGTGTTTGGTGTTGCCATCGCAGAGGTGTCAGGTGTGCATTGTAGGGACCAGTTCTATTCAAACTGCCCCGATGGTAGATAGCGCGCAGCATTCCCTGCGTCTAGGGTTGCTACTGTGTCGATGTGCGTCCTGCCTGTGGAATCTCTGGAACGCGCGGGTATTTTAACAATAATAAAGTTCGGGACACCATTGTCCCGTGAACAGGAAAGACATACAAATAATAAATAATTGTTCTGTTCGTTGTGTCAGGTAGCCGCCCGCGGAAGCGCCGAAACATGACACCTTTCGGCCAAAACTCTTCTTTGGTGAAGGTCGCTATTTCTCAGTTGGATAGAACTCTCACCACATAAGAATTAAAATTTACGTTGTGGCGAGACTCCAACTTAACTACCCTCAGGATGAGCCTGTCTTTACGCGTACATATTCTACGATCTCCTCAGCCTTCGTAGAATAATGTAAACGGGACACATACAAGAGCGTCGTCGGCACAGCGGGACACAGCGGATGATTCGGTCCACTCGGTGCGGTCATTTTATGCGGTGAATATAAATATGTACGTAGTATTTATCTCTGGTTTTTCGCTATGTGGTCCTTTGAAGCTAGGCACCATTTTTGCAGTCACCATTTTGCTCATCAAACGGGATACAGACAAACAAAATAAAAAATATGTTTCTCTGAAAAAAAAAGACAAGCTATTTTGTATGATTGCCAACTGTATTTCAAAACCAATCAATAACTTCAAACCCAAACATGGTGGGCTTATTTTAAGTAATTTAGATGATGCTATGGCCACCTGTCGGCTTCATCATCAGATGAGTTTCTTTTTCTATTGATTAAACCATGCATTCAAAATTTCAGCTCAATTGGAATGTTCAAATTTAACTTGCAAGATTTGATTACAGGCAGACATAAACACAGATAGACATCGTTATATCCCTGCCATGTATATTTTTCATTACTAATAAATTCAATATAATTAAGCTAGTAAATATGAAATATGCTAGTATAATCAAACTGGCTTTTTCTATTATGATTTTAAGCTATCAGAAGTGTGACAAAACATCGTGTTTTTAATACAAATCTTACTGACATTTACCATATTTCATAGCGCAGTGCCAACCCTAGCGTCAGAGCTATCCTGTCGGCCAACATTCGTATTTTTACCTCGTTAGAGACCATTATCCAATGACGTTTATAGTTCTACAAATTTATCTGGCAGACGTGCAACTTCAGAACCATCTTTGTCGGTTACAGTTCTAGTACAAAGTTCGCAATAGTGGCGCCAATGGAGCCGCAAAGTTAAGTTTGTACGTCTATTATATTGGAACGTATTTGAGGAGGATGCGCTACTAGGATAACTCGACAGACGTTTTAAATGGAAGTCAAGATTGCTCGTACTTTGGAATTTTAGAGTGGAGTTCCATTCGTTGGTGTCGGTTTTATATATGTTACCAATAAATTGATTAGCAAACACAACTCGATACTAAAAAAATGTAAATGTAAAGAAAATTCATTTACTTGTAAAAACTTGTAATTTTTTGTCGTCGAAAGTAATTAATCGTCATGATTGGATATTTACTGATTAAGTATTTTCTTAAGAAATTATTTTATGTCAACTTGTGCACTTATACGCGGGGTCAGCCGTAAAATATTTAATACTGTAGATTACCTAAATAAAAATCGAAGTTCTATAGATTTACCTTTCTTTTATTGAATTAAATCTTACCGTAGAAACCGGAGACATATTAAAATATAATAACTGTCCGAGCATTTGATGTCATTCCAAGCCCTTCTTTCTCGTTTTAAGAAATGTGTTCCAAAGTACATTCGTCCTAATTGCAAGAAAACAGTTTTGTAATTAGTACTTTACAGCTCAGTGCCTTAGGTATCTCCTGCGATTTGCGGGCGAGCTGCGGGCGAGTTAGAAGCGAAGTTCCATACAAGATACAAAGTGTGATAAGGCTCTCACATGGTGATGCAAATTTTTTGGCAAGGAATATGTAATTATTGGGATAGAGCTCTAAGGTATTAATATTTCAGCAGTTTTATTTAATAATTGATTATAGTTTATAGTACAATACCAGTTTGTAAGAGAATGACATCTTACAAGAGGGCAACGTTTTTTTTTTAATCTCATTTGCTCTATGATTTCTATTGACTCTTGGATAGCTAACCGCGATCACCGTGGCTTTTCGCTGAAAGTGAGCGACGGACCAGCGGGATTAGTTGAATCGGCTTAACCTTTCCCGTGTAAAGTAGAGTGACTGATCGAACTAATGTAGAATGTGTGATCGAACTGAAAAGAGGACGTCTTGACTAATACTCCGTATGGCCCGCGTTGCTCTGGTCGCCAGTGAGTTCCCCTGGTAGCACCGCGACTCGTCCATTTGTGACATTTTTCTGCGCATTGTTGTGTCACTCCCGCTCATACAAAGGGCCTGCTTGTTTAGTTAACTGACTGGAAACCGCGGTCCGTGTCACTGCTCCGATACTATCAGTGTAGGGTCGAGAAATAGGACCCTTGGAAATTGAATTCTTAAAGCATTAACACAGCACCCGATTTGAATTTCGGGCTAAAATAAATTGTTCCTTAGTCAAATAGCTTCTATTATTTTTATGGACCTTCTAAAATATTTTTGCCAGAAAATCTAAAAATTGCAATCTTAACACGTTCGCCGGCGGTTCCCAAATTATAGAATGTACAGTCACCACAAGGGAATGTTACGCTACTTGTCGCTGTTTTTAATTTAGCAGTGTAATCATAATTCGTGTCCGTCGTGTGCCCGAAGTGCGCCCGATTTGCATTACACGGCTAAATTAAGAACTGTGGCAAGTGGCGTAACATTCCCGTGTGGTGGCTGTACTAGGATGACAGCAACATTTCTCCATGCAATACCTATGATCTTATAAAACGACAGCAGCAAGCGGCGTACTGCGTGTGTGTGTTCAAGTCTTAAGTCGAGTTGGACTACTTGCTCGTCTTTATACTTTGCCTGGACCGCTTTGGGAATGACTGGTCTAACACTGCTACACTATTAGTTGGTTTGACCAATGCCAGTTTAGACCTGTAAAATTGTAACTTGTAGCTTCGTGAAACTTGCCATAGTTATATTAGTCATAGAACCATTGACGTATACAACGGACAGGGCTAAGCGAGCTCACAGAAGTTTCCAACGCTTTGGCGGTAAAAATACCGCCAAATCAGTGCCAGTCGGCAGTGCGGCACCCGGCGCGTGCACTGCGCAGCTGGTCTTTAAAGGTGTATTTTTTCTTACGGGAAAATAGTCCCGAACGGAGGGGCCTATCCTGACTTTTGAAATCATTGCATAGAACTGTATATCTGTATGCCAATATGTAGACACGGTGGGAACGAGTAACCCAAATAACCCGATAAATTTTAACCACGTATTTCTGACGGTATTACAGCTATAACGTTACATCAAGATAGGTCAAATTATGGAACAAAATAAATCAGTAAATTCAGCCCCTCCTTGTAAACATGTCCTTACTGGAGGAAGAGATATCAAAATGGAAAAAAAATATTAAAAAAAGACGTTAGAATCTATAGTTAAAGTTTGTCGGGTTATTCGTTCCCACCCATATACATATATCCCGTATATTGAACTAAGAGAACACAAGTATAGGCTCATTACAGCGTCTAATCGAACCGTCTGCGTCCGCGCATACGGCCTTGCGCCCGCCCCACTTTCAACAGTTGGCCACACACCGCCATGGCATGTCTTGCCAAACCGCTCTTGGTCATTCGGGTTTATACGTGTGATCTATAGATATAGATTAATACCTACTCAAAGTAGAGAGCCAAAGTTATGTGCAGATGAGCTGTATGAAGGAAATGCAGTTTTAATATTTAACTCCCACACGTAGATTCGTTTCTTTAACCTAGTAAGATACGCCATCTCTGACGTTAGAGGTCCCAGTAAGGGCAAATATTTGGGAGATATACACATATTAGTCTAATCTATCCCTAGCTGAAAATCCGTAGTCTTAAGCTCAATATACCATCGCACCGAACAAATTCGTTTATAGAACGATCACCCTCACCACCAGGTAAGCTCAAAGCAACTTCTGCTTTTGGTTTACTGGTACTTGGTAGGAAATACCTTAAGGCATTAAGTCTGCCGATTACGCTTTTTTATTGTGCATTAAAGTTTAAATACATAATTTATGGAGTAGACATGAGGAGCGACCTCTATTATCGGGGAACAGTAAAAAAAGTGTCCATCCGAATCCGAATGGAGCAGGTACCAAAATAAAAGTTCGAAAATTAAAATACATAGTTCGATATCCCCCCATAGTATCACCCAGTGGTATGAACTGTATTTAGCAGTTGTAGACGGAGTGAAGTGCGCTGACATGGAGGATAGAGTGACACGTGCACGTGTAAATACGTGTCGCGCGCTCCTAAACAGCCGGAGTTGGACTACTTGTTCGTCTTTATACTTTGCTACTGTCGTCAACGAACTTACTGTTCTTTAAGTTCTGCACGTTGTGTAGCTGACTGTACAACTATAACGAATAATAGGTTACCAGGAACGCTTAACACAGTTTCTTGAAGCGCCTTTGTCTTCCAAATTACTTGGTCAGCGGACCGAGGCGGCATCCGCTGTAACTTTGTTTCGGATTAAGTTGCATTGACTTGTAGGCTTATGATGCTACGTTTTGTCACGCGATAATTAAGTGATAAAGCATCTGTCACTCTCACACACTATTTGTTAGAACGTGACGGATGCTTTATCATTTATTTATCGCGCGACAAAACGTAGCATCATAAGGTCGAATTTGTTTGTTGTCAAATACCCTATTCCAGTCGTTCAGTTTAATTCAGTGCTGAATTGCGGCGCTTACGCTTTTTTATGGTATACTAAACGATGAAAAAGTGCGTTGACACAGAATCGGAACAACGGACACACAAGTGTAACATATACACATCAATAACTCATTAGCATATGTTACATAACGTTACAGAATGTATGTAACACTTACATGTTGCTGGTGAACATTAGTTCCGGCTATTCTACAAAATGGCTACGAGTTTAGGGATCATCCATTTAAACCACGATTTTTCATATTTTTTGGACAGGAGGAAGCCTTTGCCTCTGTTACACATTTTTCATTTTTTGAAAATCGAGCCTGTCATTTTTTTAGATCGAATTATATCAATTTGAAATGATATTTGACATAACATTTGAAAAATAAATAAAATGCTTGTTCACTGCATGCTATAATTACACCTCAATAGTCCTGAAATTAATGGTAACGTCGAAAAAACATCAAGAGCCGCCGTGAATCGTAGAGAAAATAGCCTAAATTGATGAGCGTTCCAAATGCTCAGGACCCCATCTCTTAATACGGTTTAATCGCCCAATGATTACTCATTAGTCCCATTGATTGGGAATTGTCGGAATGGCGGAGCGCGCGGCTCGCCGCGACGCAATCGGAGGCAAAAAGCGAAAGTGGTCGCTCCGAAAGAAGAATGGAGGCCGCCCGGGCCGTAGGGCTGCCAAAATGACAAGGCTATTAATTAAGATAAAAGCACTAGTTCCTTGGAGAATATTATATTCAGTATTAAACATATTAAAACACACTAGATCGATCCGCCATTGCGCGGGAGAGTAATGCGAGGGACGCGTCCTCTATGGCAGCCCGTCGGGGTTGCCAGCACAGACAGTCCCGTTCAGGAATACTGCTAACACTATAATGTAAAAGTATAGGAAAAAACTTAACTTATATTTTATCTAAGCCGATAATTTATGAATAAAACGCATTCTGATACATTAAACTAAGGTACCTGTAGCATGTAGTAGTAACCTGTACGCTTGACGTTCCATTTTAGAAAAATGACATGAATACCGTACACTACTACATACAACAGATGCTTTAAAGAATATTTAAAGTTAAGTTTTTTATCCATAACTTTCTGTCTGACTGATTAGATCACGTCACAGTTGAATTTATTTTTTTAGGTATTTAAATTTCATCATTATTTTATCACCATTTATTGTATTATAAATATTATTTTAATTAAAGAAGTGGATTAAGTAAAAAAGGTAGTTATATAAATTTTATCGTCATTAAATCACTTTAAGAAGTGTCAAGACGCTCAGATAGTACGAAGGTTTTATGAAAAATTATTATGACGTCATTTTACTCAGTGTTAAATTCATCTGCATTTTTAGTTTTTGATCTTTTAAAAATCGTTGCCAGAGCCAATTAGGTAAAATTGGGTAAATAATTATACTTTTCATAGAAACTTCATAGTCTGAGCGTTTTGACAATTCATAAAAAATACTTAACTGATTAGATCTGTCAGGCAAGAACCCTATTTGAAGGGCTTTTTAAAGGGCTTTTTGATTGACCAAACAAACACGTAGACAACCCTAACTCAAATAAGATTCGCCAAAGATAATCATTCATCCCATATCGCCCGTATCGCAGACACACAAGGTTACATTTCGCTAAACACACCCACATTTACATATTGCCAATCGTGCAATACAAAATAACATACCTGTTTTAAGAAGTGTGCCACTTGCTGGTTTGGTTCCTGTGGCCAAATGTGGAACTAGCGTTGCTTCATACAAGTTTGTGCGAATTCTTGGACAGTGGCGCCGCCACATGTTGTAGAATTAAGTTTGTGTATTTAGTATGAAACGGAGCGGTTACATAAGTAACACATAATAGTAGGTGCTTAAAGTAATGTCTATATGAGAATGCTTCAGTGAACAACTAAAGTAATAGTATTTAGTACACTCTATACTATGTTTCAATATACCTATGTAGATAAGAAAAATCGTGCGTTATCGGTCATGCGGTTTAAAGGAACACCCGTTTATACCATATTATCGCCATGCTATCGTTAAAACTTAATAAGGCACTGATATACAGCCCCGGATCTACGATTTTTCAAGCCGGGGCAAAAAGTTGATGTGATGCCCCCTCTGCTCCGGTGTAAGATACGTTATTTCAAATCTCTCATAAAATATGTGAATATGGCGCCCCCTGAAACTGGCGCCCCCTTTGCCCTCCCCCACAGATTGGGGTATGTTAATATAAGTGAACTTTAGCACATACTTAATATTCAGGATTGCATCTATTGGAGCAGTGTCAAGCACGGACGTTTACCTTACTACATTTATAATCTAAGTGTTCGCGTTATACCAGTGGTCATCACTAAGTTAAATATTATATTGTACAGTCCCCATTAGACTTAATATCGCTTTGTCGCGCGATAAATAAATGATAAAGCATCCGTCACTCTCACAGACTATTTGTCAGAACGTGATGACGTGTGACAGATGCTTTATTATTTACTTATCATGCGATAAAGCGTAGCATCATACGCCTACAGGAAACATGTTTTTTTGAAATCAGTGTGAGCTAGGGTTGCCAGATGGTCGGGAATTGGCGGGATTTTCCCGATTTTTTGTATGTCTTCCCGACTCCCGACTAAGAAGAAAATCTCCCGACAAACGACTTCATTTTAAAATTTAGTCTGATCCACTCAAGGTGGTCCGGCCAGCGAAAATTTCTGCTCTTTCAGGCTAAAAAAAAAGCTCGCGCGTCGTGCTTGCGGGGCATCTCCCGACCAAAGTCTCAAACTCCCGACATATTGTTTCCTGCTCCCTATAATAGGGTAATTCAATCTGGCAACCATAAGTGTGACCCGCGCGATAATTAGTGAATCGAATACCTTTCATAAAGCTTTAGTGACCCATCGCGTAGGCATAAGGCCGCAGCCTTTGTCGAGGCCGGTAAAGCCTTATACGAGTCGCGGGGGCGGTGACGTCACCGCGCGAAATGTCATTGGCAATGTATGACTATGTAATATCGTACGAATGAACTTTTCGAAAACTTTTTTAAAGGTGATTCGAGTCGTGCGGTTCACAAGACAAACGAAAAAGTTGACATTTCATTTTAATGACATCATATTTGGTGTTTGTTTCAAATTAAGTGTATCAAGCTATGACATTATAGCTTGATACATTTTGTCTGCGCAATACAACGCAAGTGTGCCCTTGTCTTGAAATGTATAATTTATTTTTTCTACTCGTCGACTTTAATCTTTCCATTAGGATCCCATAGACTAAACTATAAATGCTAACTTTTCAATGTTATTTAGTCTAAGACACTCTCTACTCAACTATAATATTTATTATAATATGCTTTAGACAATATAATAAATTTGAAAATAGAACTTTCAAATTTAAAAAAGTGTATCCTTGTGTAAAAACCTCCTTTTAATGCAAATTCGATGATTAAATGCGTTTCAGAACGTAACACCTGTCAAATTTGCCTCTACTTAAACACGCTCCTGCCACGCGATTGGTGCAATTAGTCCTGTAATGAGCCAATCACAAACCGCTTTACAACCAGTGCTGCCGCTCAATTGTTTTCGGTCTTTAAATAAAACTTTGAATAAATAGTTTTAGTGGAAGTACGGTGATTGTGATACTTTATTTGTTTGCTTGATGTTGTTTTAGTTGACTCATAGAAAAAGTATTGTATACAATAGTTACATAATTAGCTCTTAAAGTTCTCGTACCTTATATAAGCCACTCGGCAAGCCTCGTGGCCTAAACACGGTACTCGACTTTAAGAGCCTTCATTATGTTACGATTGTATAAAATACTATATTTACTATTGAAAAATATCTACTAATAGTAACAATGGCGTGTAAAAAGAAAAAAACAATCATCAAAGGTACGTCAATTTTTCAGGGTTTAGTAACTCAAAAACCAAATAGTAACTCTTAGGATCAGTTTGCTGGATGTTCGTCTGTCTAGTCTATAGTTTATTAGTAGACATGCATTTGGGTTGTTGGTACAGCCCATTGATTCTCATTCATGAGAGTAAGGCTGTGCCCATGCTAGGGCGTGCAGAGCCGGGAAATTTTAGTATGACAGTACCGGTACCGGTTCTAGTACTAACATTTCCCGGCTCTGCACGCCCTAGCCCATGCCCAGCAAGGGGACGTAGGTATATTACATTGGCTGATTAAGCCCACCAGGAGGTCATTTTCTGAACTTCGCCGCAAAGCACCCTTGATGAATGATTTGATTGGATGATGACGTTGATGACATGTGTTTATTTACCACATCTGTATACATACTTGGATGTCAAGCAGTGGCGTGGCGTCCATAGAACTCGATTCCCATCGGCTTGCCTAATATTAAGCAGTTCAGAACTTAATTCTAGTGCTCTTATAGAAAATTCAAGCCAAAGCTGCTCCCGGCTTGCCCAAGGATTTCTTCAACGCCACGCCACTGATGTCAAGTAACAACCCAGCTTGAACTATTGTAATGACAAGATTGCGAAGGTCTCCATGTGAATATGTATGCCTAAGCAGCTATGTTAATCGCTAGCCCACAATTGTATGAATATTAACTTAGCAACTATAAACTTGTATAGAAGGACCGCCACGCGTACTCTTTAAACCTGTGCTTAAAATACGCAGTGTTCGTATTAGGGAACGCAATCTCGAACCGAGATTGGCGATTCGGGATCTCGTGCAAAAAATCTGATTCGAGATTGGGTGTTTCGAGATCTCGACCGTCAGACTTTCGAGATTTGACAAAATTATTAAAAATTAGTTATTTCCATCATAATTGCCTTAGAATTCAGTATATACTAACTATTTTTGATAAGCGCTGAGCGACTTACTAAAAATGTATGGTAATAAGCGAGCAAACATTTTATTAATAATTTATATTTCCGATTTCTACGGATCAGGCGATTCTTTTGCACAAAGTGGGCCGCTGCGCTAATGCCGTCGGTTAAAGCACACGTAGCACTGCCTGGATAATACAAATCTAGCCTAAAAAACAATAATCAACACAAAATAATTCATACGCGTCGATCTTTTAATCTCGTTCGAGATTTCCTGCAGACGAGATTGAATCTCGAAAATTTACGTCGCACGCATGAAAAGTAACGTCGCTGCGTTTTTGGTGCGTTATTTTTTTACTGTGTGTTACTGAGTAAAATTTTCAACGTCTTTTGAGCAGTGGTTTGGACGCAGCTTAAGGACGGGATTAACAAGTGAATATACTTACTGTACACCTTGTTGCTTTAATATCATTAATGTAATGTAGGTACTATAAGGGATTAGCGAAGGAGTTACAATGACATGGTGCTAAAATGTGTTCTTTGTAATTTGTAATGCTGATTGCATTGAGGTACTTAGGAGCAACTCCCACTAGTAATAATGTACACAAAACAATGAAATTGTATTGACAAATAATCTCTACCAGTAGCATATACATACATATATCGTTGTGTCTTGGATGCCAAATTATTGGTTAGATATGACTTGATGCTAACTCATTCCTTACTACCTTTTGTAACCATATCTAAAGCAAATAAAATTATTTCATTTCATTTCACTGTTCATGTGTTTTATTGTAGGGAATAGAGGTATGTATGTATGTAAACTCTTTATTGCACAAAATAATACAAGTACAGGGTTACAAAATAAAGGTATATGTACAAAGGCGAACTTATCCCTTTAAGGGATCTCTTCCAGTTAACCTTTGAGCAGTTGAGTGACATAGAGGACATAGAGGTAACATATTACAGTACAGTCCCCAAAGATACAAAATATGTTAGCTAATGTTTGTTTCGACATTTTATTCACCAGCCACTTATTGTATCAAGTTGCCATGTTAGTTAGGCATGTAGGCCCTACATTCTAGGTTGTAGGGTCAAATCTTGGAACATAAATAAATAAATATTGTAAGGACAATCTTACACAAATCGACCTAATGCCAAACTAAGCAATGCTTGTACTATGGGTACTAGACGACGACATACATGCTTATATATATAAATACATACTTAAATAGATAGAAAACATCAATGTCTCAGGAACAAATATACTCGTGCTCATCACAAAAATATTTGCCCTTACCAGGATTTGAACCCGGGACCTCTAGCTTCGTAGGCGGCGTCACGCCCACTAAGCTAAACGTGTCGTCAAATAGATAAATTGGAACCATTTCGTGATATTTGATGGGGCTCAAATTTGGCATAAATACTTTGTTTATTTTCAGTTACAATGCAATAATATGGTACCATTTTACAATGCAATAATTTGATAAGCAGTTTGGGGTATAATAAAAGGTACAGTCACAATAAAAACTCGTCTCAATTCTTTATTTTTCGAATTCTGTAAAGGGTTTCAAAAAGTCGGGATGTACAATTAAGTAATATGCTTACGCGATTTCATCCGTTTCAATTTTATTACAATGAGAAACTTATTTCATTATGTTCTTACTCGCCTGCTGGTTTGTATTTTCTCTTTATTGTATTCTATAAATATATGGGATACGAACTTGTTAAACTAGTTTGTTGTGCAATTAAATTGCACATTTAAATGACACTGATAATATCGAACTCTAAGGTTCAGAATAAGTATTAGTCTGATAAAATATACATTTATGCCATACCTGGCCATATAGTGGCTTTTACCGCACGCTATGCGTACGGAAATAGCCGCTTTCTGGCCAAGTGTGAGCATAAAATGATGTACACAACACGGGAGGTAATAAAGAAAGCCCTCGATCGCATATTTACGTCCCTCGCTTCAAACATCTGCGATAGTTGTGTAATGTACTATTTTGTTTTGAACAGGCTTTTTAATAGAAGTAAATGTATCTAACAAAATTTCACAAGAATTAGTTAAGAAATGCGACTTGTAGACATGAACAGACAGGTATACGCCAGACATACGTAAACAAAGCTGAAACGGAGACCCTCCGCTCACTCGGTCAATTAGGTACTGTAACAGCGGGAACTCGGACGTCGAGAGAAAACGAGCGAGAAACGGAACTAGGACTTTATTATAACCGAAACTAAAGCTACGTTAACAAATAACAGCTACCAAGTAGGGCTCCGAACTGACTTGGGCTACCAACCAAAGCCAGTTGGTACTCTTACTGGGGCGCTGAATTTACGATAAACTATCTAGCTTCTCAGTATAGCTCCGAGCTAGTCTGGGTAACCAAGACCAACCGGTACTCATGCAGAGTCGCTAGACTAGCGTCGATAATATGCAAAAATCACTTAAGCTATTTATTTATTCTGAGTTAAACAAATGTTAGCGTGATCTAATTCGATGCCAACGCCATCTAGTAGATTATGAGATCAAACAACGTAATACTTGAAATTCTTAAGTCTACTTATATTTTCTACGTTGACCTCACGTAAGCGCGATCTATTTCGACGCCAGCGCCCTCTATGGAATATTGGGTCACTTAAGATAGTACTTCTACTTACTTCAAAATAAAAATGCCCGTATACGTGTAATACGTGTCACGCGCCCATAAACGGCCGAAGTTGGATTACTTGTTCGTCTTTGTACTTTGCTGCTGGCATAGCGCACCTCTTAGTAACATGACACTGGCATTTTATTATACCCCGTGCCATTGTCACTGGCCTGCCTACGAATGATAATCAAATCAGTACCAGTCCTACTAAGCGTCATTATTAAACCTCTTAACAGCCTATGTTCCTATGAGGAACTCCTAAATTGGCACTTAGGCTTTAAGGAATAAGGTGTAGTTTTACATAATCATCGGATTGGCAGTATCTTGCCGTTTTACTGCCTTTGTGGCGACACCGATGTCAACGACTATTTTGTAATTATAAAGCTTTTCTGTTTTCTATATGTAGGTATATTTATGCCACTTGGTTTGAACTGCCTACGCAACTAGTTTTTATATACTTCAGCATAAAATATGTTTGTTTTTCCTCTATAATATTAATATATTTACTTTAATTCGATTTTAGTTTCTCCCGACCAAAGTCCCAAAATTCCAAAAAAATAAATTTCTCTCGATAATAGGGCCATTTGATCTGGCAACCCTATCTGCGACCAACCCCTCTCTCTCTAGGGACCAATCTGAAAACCAGCGCTGGGCCTCCCCGCCCAGCATTCGCTGAGATTGGTACCCATTGCCAAATAATATTTGAGTTCCTTTTTTTTGCCTTGTTTCTTTGTTTGTAGTTTTTAGTTAATACATGTTTTTTTGTTGTTATAATGTGTTTCTTTTATGGCAATAAACATTTCTAATTTCAACTATTAATCGTATTTAATTAATAAGTAATATAAGATTTAAAAAAAAACACATTATTTACAACTTAATAGCTACCTTAACCTAACTTAACCTATTGGGACCTAGATTATATGTACAAATGTCACCTATGTCGCCTCCTGTGGGTAGGGTGCCCATAAGGCTGGCTGCGGCATGGCATTTCAACTTAGTCACATCCAGTATCTTACTATCCCTCCTATCCTAATAATCCTAATCTCACTTAATATTATAAATGCGAGAGTTTGTGAAGATGTTTAGAGGTTTTGATGTTTGTTACTTAATAACGAGGTAACGACTGGGTGGATTCAGCTGAAATTTGGCATACAAGTAGGTAGACTAAGTCCTGGATTGAAACATAGGATACTTTTTATCCCGGTAAAGAGTTCCGTTGGGACATTAGCGGGAACAACGCGGGCGAAGCCGCGGGAAAATGCTAGTAACATTATAAATGTGAAAGTTTCGTGAAAATCTCTGAACGTTTGGCGTTTTGGACGTTTGTTACTAAATAACGCGGTAAAAACTGAATGGATTGAGATGAAATTTGGCATACAATTAGACGAAGTCTTGGATTGAAACATAGGATACTTTATATCTCCGTAAAGAGTTCCTCTGGGACAATAACGGGAATAACGCAGGCGAAGCCAATAAAGAAAAATAAATAAGAAGTAAATGCTAGTTGCCAATACATTTCCTTTTCAAACATTGCGAAAGAGGTGTGTCGTATATTTTTTTTAGGATTGTTTTGTAGTAGACATATATAATTAGATCAGGTTAGTTAGTGTTATTTTCGTATCCTGAAAAAGTTTAAATTCATTCAGTTCAACATAAATTTCAGAATATTGCAAATGATGTAAATAACTCTTCGATATAAGTTACTGAATGTAAACTAGCAAAGTTGAATCTAATTGACAACATTTCATTTTAAGAACACTTTAAAATGTATATACGATTCGAAAGCATTTTGTCTCCTGAACACTACACTATTTTTATATTTTTTTTATATCGCTTAATATAAAAAATACAAATGAATAAAAAATATGTTCTCATTTTATCAGTTCTACGGCACAATAGATGAAATGCCAGTGCCTTTTGCCACAGAAAAAATAAGCTGTCATAATTGTGAATTTGACATTGTCAATGCATACTGTGAGATCGCTTACTTTTTTTCGATCGCGATAAGACTAAAGTATTGGTTTATTCTACCGTAGAACTGTAGTTACGCCCTTTTAGAATAAGTAAATAATAATATATTAATTATAAATTAATTACAAATCCTGGTGAAACAAATAAACTATCAGCGTATTCGTCTTTTCAAACCAAATACAGTGAACCAATAAAATTAAAGGTTCAAAAAAATGAAAGGTTGTCAATTGTCTGAATAATAAACTATTTTGACGTTTGGAGATCCTTTACACCTCCAAAACATAATATTGTGACAACGGAGACTCTTTACATCTCCATTAATTTTAGTATCAATTTATTTTTTATTTGTCTTGTATGGACGCATAGAGAGACCCTTTACATCTCTATAAATGTAGTTTTTAAGTTAATGTAATGTAATAATTAAATCTCATGTATGAAAAGAGAAACTGGTGAGTTTCTTCCGGCGCTTCTTCTCACCAGAAGGTCATTACCCGAAGCGCCAAAAGAAAAGAAAAGGAAAAAAAAGAAGATAAAAGAATGTAAGAAAGACATGTAAAAGAGCCCTTGAGGGCCTACTTACAGAAATAAATTATTTTTCATCACACTTGCTCGAAAATGGTGTCATTACACGTAGGTTTTGCGGGCCGTAAATGACCTATTACGCCCTAGGGCGTAATGGTTTTCTTTTTAAATTTGAAACGCTGGTTCTGTTTTACTCTTATTTGTCATGTTCAAAGAAAACGCCAACGTACTTTTTTAACTTTTATGACTGAAATATTTATTTAAAGAGATCTGTTATTGGAAATACATGTAAACACATATTTCTGTAACATTAATTAAATGTTTAAATGAAATGTTTCAGTATTTTGCAAATATAAAATCAACCATTTAAAGTCTTTACCGCTATGGTTTCCGAACGTGACTTGTCGTCTTGTTACCTATATGACACTAATGTCACTGTCAGTTTTACAATTTTATTTAGGTTAAGTAAGGTTATTTTAATCAGATTTCCTCACAAGTGTGATGAAAAACATTGTGTGTGCCACGGGCGGTAGAGGAATTACAAACTCGTGTTATTAAAGCCCTCGGCTTCGCCTCGGCCTTGTAACAAACACTCGTTTGTAATTCCTTACTTACCGCCCTTGATACACAATGTACTATTATTCTATTTTTTTTATTTTTAAGTATTTGAATGTGTCCGAACCGCTGCTGGTGGGTTCAGTATTATAAAAGCGTCCTAGTGGCTTATTTACACAAAAAAATATTTGAATCCGAAACTCGAAAGAATTTTACTTTTGGAATTATATGACGCTTCAGTATTTTCAATGATACCCCGGCCAATATGTTTTTAAACTGTGATTATACATTTTGGAACACAACCTCTAAGCTCTGGGTTCGTCGACCGTGGGCGTCAAGCGTCGTGTTTTATAGGACCATAAATAATTCCGTTGCATTATCGAAATAAAAAGAAACTGCCAAATGCCTCGTAAAAAAAGATACTCGAGTTATGCAAGTTTTGATTATGTATTTACTGTACTGTACTTAAGAAAGATTTAGAGATTTGAAATGATCGATTTTGGCTATTTTATCTGTGAATCAGTACGTGTCTTGACATATTTCATCTTTATTTTCTTGGTCAGGACTATTCTGGTCTAAAAACATGCATTTGACATGTATTTCACTAATTATTCATACCTATGAAAATATTGTGTGAAACAGCAAATTGTGTTACTACGAGTAGCTCAACATTCCTTTTCTTTAGAAGCAAATAAGTGAAGAAACGCATTTCACTTGGACAATTTATTTTCACAAAATGGGAACATATCAAACTTGTGACGTCAGTATGTCTGAGGTCAATTGAGGTCATCATTGACTCGGGAAGATTATACCTAGTTTTTTTGTACCATGGGATCTACTTTCTAGGTGCACTTCTCGGTCTGTATTTAAACTACAGGATTCCAGTAGATTAATTCACAACTAGTGTAGTGTGTAGCGTAATACTCACACACTTGCATCTCTCCTTGCCTATATTTATTTATTATTTATTAATACATGTTAACATGACATTACAGTAAAAAAACCAATGCGTCATGAAACGTAAGAATAATATATCTATATTGGCGACGAAACGGCGTGGCCCCGTTGCATCGTCGTCTCCGGTGTAGGATTCGGCAGGTTGCCCCGGAACCGTCGAAACACGACACCCTTCGGGCCAGAAGTCGGCACATGCGATGGTCTCTCTCTCAACGGCCGCGGCACGCGCACCACAAACGAGCTGAAGTGCACATAGTGGCGCGAACGCAGCTGGAACACCCTCAGCGAGAAGCCGGTCTTCTGACGAACGTACTCCGCCACCTCATCAGCCGTGGCGGCGTAATGTAGGCGCGATACATATATTGCCTTGCTCGGTGTGGCGACCCGCAGACCAGAACCAACCGGTTCTGCAGTACCACACTGACTCTTGCGCGGCTTGCGCTTCCTCGACACCATTGTGAAGCCCTCCTTATCCACATCGGTGCGTGGGGGCTTCTCCTTTGGAGGAACCCGAACTTCACGCGCTCTTGAGGGCGCGTCTCTCCGGTTGGCTGCGACAGACCGACCAGCTACAGCATCAGCATAGCGATGACGTGATTTAGAGGATGGGACGGGGGGATATATATAATACTCGTAATGTAATTGAGCCATTATTAAAGCATATCTACTCTAAACAACATCTTTTACTCCCAACATTTACAAGGACGTTATTTAAGTAACAATTTAACAGTGAATGAGTGGAAAACTATTATTTAAAATAAAAAAAAGACTTAAACGAAAAGGTTTTAAAAATGGACTTATAATAAAATTAGTGATTAACATCGCGTATAAAAAAAGTAAAAATTAACAAAAAAAAAATTGGACGCTAAAAAGTGCGGCAAAAAAAAATCGAAAAATTTAAGTGAAAATAAAACTAAACTGACGGAAGCTGAAGAAATCGTGTGGTAACATATATTAACAGTTCACAAAGAAAATGCGAAGACTTTGTTTGCATCCAGGAGCAAGGGTGTGCTTATTTTAGTTTGGATTTAGAGTACTTATATTATATTGACGCATTATGTGGAGTGTTAAGTGTTCGTGAAACGCGGAGACAAAATTTAGTATCGCGTAAAAAGACGATTTTAATGTGTAGTTTTAATATGAACTTATTTTTTAATAATGTGTGTTTAGTTTCAATCAAGGGCCCACTAATATTATAATATTTTTAATTAGGTAGTTTTTGAGCTAATGGAATAGAACTACAAATATTATGTTTAAGTGCTAAATTGTTGTCCTTTTTGGTAGTCTGGTACTTAAAACAAAAGTTTAGGTGCACGCGTTACCTCAATATGGGAAGGTATGCGGCGTCTGTAATTACGTGTCGGGTTTCGCGACAAACGGTGAGCTAATGTGCATTGATTTAAGCCACTGTAATAATTTAGCGTTATGAAATATGAGTAAGTAGATAGATAAGTATTGAAATATTTTGTTAGAATTGTATTTGTATTTTGTGTATTTGTATCGGAGATGACTTTTCCAAGGATATGGATTTTATTTTTTTTACTAAGAGGACATGGAATTTCATTTTGACTCGGGGAAAAAAGTTATAAACGGAAAGGTAATTTAGTGATGATGTTGAATGACGATGGGGAGTTTTAAAGGATGTGTGTTTAAATTTTGAAAATGTTTGCCGAAAGTAGGAAGCTGATGATATTTGGATGGTATGAATAGCATGTAGCGTATGGGAAAGTTGCAGTAGATAAGTTTTTCAAAGAGCAGTTAGCCTGATCAACTAAGTGTTGTTGAAATTCTTATATACTAAAGTTTTCATTAAGAATGGGTTATTAGAAAGTGTTTTAGAATGTGTTCAAATGGAACAGGAAATGTGTGTTTAGGGATAAAAATGATATAAAGTAAGTTTATAGTAGAGCAAGGTACACCAGGGTACAAGACAGGCAGGAATATCCTTGAGATTTGATCACGATTCGGTCGAGTACCAATTGTGAAAATCCTTGGACACATGGTAAGTATTGATGAAAGGACGTGTTAAAAGAACTGCCTGAATGTATATTGAATAAAAGGTATGTTGTGCGCGCACGTAATAAATAAAATTCTTGTACCCTGAACTGAAAAATGAAATATAAATGTATAAGTACAAGGTCGGCCGACCACAAATAAAAAAGTGTTGTGTACTTTAGCCTAAGTGATGCCTGTGATGCACACTTAATAATTTTGAGATATGGGATATAATAATGATGAAATAAATGATAAATAATGATTTAAATAAATGTGATGACGACGTCGTAAGTTAGTTGATTAAACTTGCAAGTAGGTAATGGACTTTGAGACAGAATAACATACTTACATGAAAAAAAAACATGGGTACCCAGAAGATAAAAGCTCGATTATGACAAAGATGTAGTTAAGTTAGTATTATTTCTGCTGTTTGTTAGTAAGTAGGTAATGCTAGTTATATGTGTGTGTTAAATACTTTTTCTCATGTTATTTTTTTTTTCAAATAGACAATGTGTACGTGTAGAGTATAATATATCTAGTGTAGGGAATGTAATATAATGCTACTGTTTGTATTTAGATGTGCAAGGTTTTAATGGGTTTTCAATCTAATTAAGTAATTTCATAGCAATTTTTTTTTCTCTTAAATTTCATAAGCACAGAAATTAAATTAAATTTATATTTATGCTAAAACTTTTCTATTGTAGGTAAGAAATATTTACATTGTTATATTTTTATTTTATACTATTGGCAATAATAAAATGTCAATAATTATATTTGACTCTTCTCTTCAATATAGGTCTCCTTTTTATGTTGTGATAATGTTTACATACTTTTGTATTGTAGGTAAGTTAATAATAAAATGTTATTCTTTATTTCTTAACTTTCTAGATAACTCTTGGTTTTTAATATTGTTTTAATTATATAAATTTAATATTTTTTTAGACAGTCAACATTTCATTTTGTCTAGTATTTTTTTATTTACAAATATTTTCTTTTACATTGTACAATTAGATTCACGTAGATTGGCAATAAAATTTAATAAAATAAAATTGATTACATATTGCATGTTTACTCGTTTGTGCTGTAGGTAACAGTTAAACTTTTTACAATGTTTTCAATATTGTATTAATTTTAATTACATAATTTTCGTTTGTTTTTTTTTATAAAACTTATAAATGTTTGTGATTATATAGAATATTTACTTTTCTACATAGCTTGTTTTTAATATTGTATTTTACATTGTTCATTTAAATTTAAAAAATATTTTATTTGGCTTATACATTTTTTGTATAAAAAAAAATCTAAAATGTTGTAATTAGTTTAAGATTTTTTTTTCTTCTCAATAAAAGGGGAGGTGTAGTGTGTAGCGTAATACTCACACACTTGCATCTCTCCTTGCCTATATATAATACTCGTAATGTAATTGAGCCATTATTAAAGCATATCTACTCTAAACAACATCTTTTACTCCCAACATCACACTAGGTACGCCGCAAATCTCGTCCCGTATCGTCGTCCTGTCACTATTTGAACCGTGATTCACAATATTTGCAATCGAATGAACAAAATATGAGGTTGAGACAGCTAAATCTCTATATTAAAAAAGAGATTTCCATACACGGAAATTGCGCATCTATGCACTGAAGTGACAATCTGCAGTACAGAAAGATCATTTTCGGTTCTGAAAAGAGTTCAGAATTATTGGTCACGGATTTGTGAAGAACGTTTAAATAGTTTAGCGATTTTCAATATTGAAGTCGTTTTAACAAAACAACTAAGTAACGAAATCATCATCAATGTCTTTGTACATAAATTTGTCCACCGCATAAAAATGTAGATGTTATTAAAAAAGATATATTTTTTTTAATTTAAATCGTTTTTTCCTTGACTTCTGGGGCGGCGAAACTTATTGGCCCGGGGCGCCAAATATCAAAATACGCCCCTGCCGTGAACTAGGAACAACAGTTCGCTAAGAGTGGTGTAGTCCGTTTAAAAACGAAGTGACGAGCGGGTACTTTATTCTTCAATTTAGGCATACGAGTATTAAACGTACGGTAGACATATGTATTTTGATTACGAGCTGTTGCCCAGAATAAGTAGTACGTACAGAAGTCTCTTTCTCTAACAAAACTGTCGTTCGGGTCCGGCCACCGGACGGAGCACACCGGATCCGACCGTCTCCCTATAGCATAACGCGTGCTAACGCGTGCTCTTTCTGGTCGCTGGCTATGGCCCCCTCGCGGCGGCCTCAAAGCCGCGCGGCGAAATCGCGGAGTGCGCCACTCCTGACTGTTATAACTAGTTCACGGGGCAAATAATGTTGGAGACTAGATTGACGCTGTATTTGTTAATTACCCTGCATCATAATCAGAAACATTATCCTGAGACTGCAAGAGATCCTACGCTATCTTGCATCTAGGTATACAAACAAAAAACATCTGGCCTTTGAAACTATATCGTATCTTCGAGATAGCTTATCGAATAAAATTCAAATTCAAAACAAAATAGGAACGCTTTTTATTTTAAATAAAGAATGCACTTGGCACTATTCGTATTCAGACGGAGCCTCATACGTGTTGCGACTGCGCGCCGTATGGACGCGCCTAGGGAGTGGATAGTGCTGTGAATGATCAAGTGTTGCCATATGAAAGTGTGTGTGCCGTGTAAGCTATGTGAGTAACTATTGTTTTAATAAATATATTGTTTTTTTTTTGTACGGAGCATGAAGGATAATTAATATTATGCCTGATTACCGCATACACGCAATATTAAAGTACCTACTTACCGAGATGCATGGAAAATTTGCATATTTTTTTGACACCCAAATGAATGGATATCAAACGAAACGTGTAAGTATCATAAACTATAGATGTAGTTTTTAAAATCGTTAGTTGTCTATTAATAAATGTGACGGCACTGTAAAATTGCATAAATTCATGAAAAATTGTTGTCGAATTTGGATCTTTTTTAAAAAGGAAGAAAGTCCAAAGGGACATTGTTATAAGAAAACGGGATATAATAATAATTTATAATAATGAGTAAATATTATAATAATGAATGAAAATCGTGAAAGTTCAAATCAATGTTTTCCAAGGGGACGTATGTTGGTATATTTTACAGCATATTTATGTAGGCATATCAGTATTATGTATATGTATATGATTTGTGTTCAGAATTTTACGGATTTGGACTATAATTGTTCATGTACCAATTTAATATTTCTGTTTGGCCCAGCGGTTAACTGGTAGAGAATGCGTTACGGCATTAAGTTCGCCGTTTGTACGTACCTGTATTGTGCAATAAAGTCTAAATAAATAAATATCTGGAGGAGTTAGTTGACGTGAGTATCGACATAAATAATATAAATACATAATACAATAAAATTCTCGGTAGAAAATACCCAGCTGCGAACATCTGAACATATTTCGCGAGCTCTATTGCCACGCGTAGGTGTGTTATGTCCATATAACGCCAAGTTTCCTAACTCAATTCACTGCGTGGGCTCACGACGTTTTAAAAGCAAAGCTGTCGAACACGAGATGCTTTTCCTTGACTGCTCCATGTGTCGAATTTGTAATTTCGGTGAGTCATGTTTTTTTTAGTATGGTGTCAGAACATGGTGTTTGGCGTGCATTTCGTGTATTATCTTCTAAGGGCAGTTAGTTACATTTAAAAAAAATATACCATTAACTAGAAGTTGGCTTTGTCCCAAAACTGACGATTGGCGTCAAGCGACTTATTGTATTTCGTCCCAAACTGACAGAAAATTTAATAGAACATTGGTTTCGGCGTGGACTAAATTTTATACATCATTTATTTTCGTAGTACCTACATGGGCCCTGTGTAGTTTGTAGTTAAGCTTCGCAACCAAAGAGGTCTCTATGACGTTTGAGTTAATTCCCGTTTAGCATAGTGGGCTCCCCAACTATTGTGACTCATTATTTTTATAGAGAAACTGGACGGAGAAATATTTTTTAATAAATGAATAGTAAAAACGTATACACTGGCCCCGATGCATAAAAGCTTGTAGAGTCAGAGCATTTTCTTAGGCTCTCCGATTTTATATACCTACATAATTTAATAAATCTATCTTAGATTTCTGCGAAATCCTGACACTTTCTAAGTCCGGCTGCAATCGTGACAAGGGGCCAAAAATCTTGACATGTCCGGACAAATCCTGACGTATGGCAACCCTAGTATGGGTTACATCGTAATAAGGATGAGAGAGCCCGAAGTTCAGTCAGAATCATCCTGCGGTACGTCACATATTTGGGTCATTCTATAACATCACAGAATTTATTAGGTTCGGTAAAATTACGGAATTCATTAGGGCACAATAAAAAGGAATAAAATAATGATTAATTGTAAAATACCTAAAAGTAAATAGACCTAAAAACGAAATTAAACTACATAAAAGAATAAATACCTCATCAAACAGTTCCGCCCGTGACATGGTACCCATTACGCTGGCAGCATTACCTCTTTGAATAGCTAAAGCAATGCTTTGCGAGAGTTATGCGCCAGCTCTGGGCTCTCCAGGTCATTCTTGAAAGTTGTCATTTCCCTGTGTATGAATATTCAGAAGTTCTCACCCCTTTAGAATGGCCTTTTTGATGATTATGTATACAGTTGGTGCCCTCACTTAATTATCCAGGCGCGCATACATAAATGTACGTGCACCTGGATACCTGTGGGTGGTGAAGCTAGTTCGGGCCAAGCTCTACAAATTGACCAAAAATGCCATTCTGATGGGGCGGAATCCAGGACCTTAAAATAAATAGCCGGACGGAGCCTTGCTAACAAAGAACTGAAGCAAGTCTAATAAGCCGGCAACCTATGTGTGCATGCTGCTCGCAATTAGGAAAAAACTAGTTGATGTGTGCGTACGGCTCCTGTGTACAAGTAGCCGGCTTAATAAAAATGGCGTCAGTTCTTTGTTGGCGAGGCTCCGTCCGGCTATTTATTTTAAGGTCCTTGGGCGGAATCTTCTGAATATTATTGGCCAGGGGAATGAGGTTACCTACGTTCTAGGTCGGTTTTATAATGATAATTAAAAATAATTACATTTTCTCGATTTCCTACAATTTTATGTCACCGTTGCGTAATAACCAATTATTCTGTCGTTTCCGAGGCAATTTAATACAACGGTTTTGTCCTTTTATGGGAGTTTTAAAACAGATTGAGTTCTTTGATTACAGAAGTAATAAAATGATAATAAAAGGCTCGGTCGTTAAAGGAGAGACCTGATGGTGGTGCTTCAAAACCTTTTAAGTAGGTAGGTACCTCGTGTACAGTTCGACTCGTAATTCAATTAGGTACAACCAATATCTGTAAAATTGAAAATTGTAATTTTATATTGAGAGTGTATTATAACCAAGATTCAGGCAGGCTAGATTAAATACAAGTAGAGTAAACTTTGGAAATGTGGTGAATTTATCCCATTTAAAAACAAGAAGAAACATGATTTTTCTTTCATATACTTAGTACTTAGTGTGAACTTTGTGTTTATGTTTATTCGCCATAACTGGAGTACCGCTTATGTGATTTTCTTAAATAATTGTCATGGCACCCTTCCATCAAATCGTATGGCCAATGACTAACTGTGACTGACTGTGAGTTACGATCTGAATGTTTTAAGGCTAGAGTGAATAAGCATCTTCTGGGTAAATGTGCTCCGTTATAGAATGTCATAGATTGTTTCCCCATCGACGATATTTTCTGCGAAATTGTGAAACGATGTGAAATAATTATTTACTAGAAAACGAAGTCACTGAGGTACTTCGCTCGCTCAGTCAAGAAAATTTTAATATCATGTGATGCATGTTTCTACCATTGATGGACTTCTTATTTAATTTACTTCTAGTTTAGGATAATTGTAACCTTAATTTAATAATTATTATTGTTTTTCGTAGTAATAATCTAATAATGCATTACCTACAGATGTGTTTAATGTAACATACTCGAAACAATTTTCACGGGCCTAACGAACATAGGGTCAAAAATTTCGATTGTACGATTTCGTGAATCACAGATTCTAGTCACTTTCATTCGGTTTTCCATTCATTCATTCGTTCGTTCATCCATTCGTTAATTGGCCATGTTCAATGTAAGTATTGCTAAAGTGTAAAAACCGACATCGCGCGATACATATTCAAGGTTGAGGCGCAGACAGTGCCTTCCGCATTCTTACGCATTCGTCAAAATTTGCTTGTAGTGTTTCATTCACGGCGCGCACACACACACACAAGCCGCGCGATGTACCTTTTGTAGGAAGTAAAATGATGTGTGGCTATGTGGTATTGCGTAGGACTGTACCGTCGTAAGAACTGGTGCTAAGTGCTGGCCTGAGAGTGCGGGCGCATTAATTAGCTACTTTTACAGCCCGCAAGGTAATTCAGAACTTACCGCCAACCTCGTCGTTAATATAATTCTACCCGTAAACTAGTAAATAGCAGTTTGTAATCCGGGGCTAAGTTGTCGACAAGGTCGTCGCTTCGATTTTGAGTGACCACAGATAAAAAAAATTAAAGATCGGAGAAAAATCCCGGTCACCATAATAAGTCCTGAGATTTCGATACCAGTCAGTTTAGCATTAGCACCTTCACAGATACTCTAAGAGCTAATTGTACGAAAATAATTGAAGAGATGCTTACAAAAACAATATAACTGACTATCTATACGTAAGTAAGTAAAAAGACGTGCTCAATCTCTCCCCATATTTAAAAACATGCTAAAAAAACATTATTTATCACTTCAATAGTCACTATTTGCTTCTATTTTATTGCAGGCTTTGTTGTAAATATATATATATATGTTTCGTTTATATATATAATGTATTTTATGTATTGTATATGTAGGTTTATGTATTAATTTATATACGTATGTGTATTGCTTCCCTTGTATTTAGTTATTTGTGTGCATTCTTCGTCTTTTGCATCGTCTATTCCTCACCACCTACTCATTTGACGACCGCTTTAGCTTAGTTGGTAGTGACCCTGCCTATGAAGCAAGAGGTCCTGGGTTCGAATCCCGGTAAGGGCATTTATTTGTGTGATGAGCACGAATATTTGTTCCTGAGTCATGGATGTTTTCTATGTATTTAAGTATTTGTATGTATGTATCTATTAAATATATCGTCGTCTAGTATCCATAACACAAGCCTTATTGAGCTTACTATGGGGCTAGTTCGATTTGTGTAAGATTGTCCACTAATATTTATTTATTATTTATTATTTATTTATTTAGTTTTGTTAATTTTATATCAACTCCGCTACCCTAAGGTTGTCTGGAAGAGATCGCTCTTTAGCGATAAGACCGCCTATTGTTTACCAATGTTTTTGTATAAGTTTGCATTGTAATTTATCTTTTGGTGTGCAATAAAGTATGATTGTATTGTATTGTATTGTAAGTAAAGTCATGGTTAACACTTATAGAGGAACATTTTTAATGACAGTATGTCAACCAGTTTAGTTAGTTGTATTGTAGGCTGGTTGTAAGAAGGCTGAGATCCGATCGAGGCGTTTTGTTAAAAAAAAATTGAAAATCCGGAATTTTTGAAAGTCTAGTCGCAATCCTGTCGCGGGCCCAAAAATCCTGAGATATTTTAACCGTAACTACAGCTGCATGAGCACCGATGACTTATGAACTGGTATTACTAAGTTCATGCGTCAATTGGGGACGTTATTGACAGCAAAGTTCCGATTTATGACCGTACCTATTGTAATATAAATGAAAATCCTAGGGCGGTAATTAAAACAAGTTTTCATACGAACTTTTGTTACGAGTGTAGACACCTCTTGGTCCTCGTGGTGACAAGGCATTTGCAGATTTTGGTTTGAGTGGCTTAGGTGAGATCAAGTTAACTAAGTGTCTGACACGGTGAATTTTGAGTCGTTAGTGTTAGATGTGTCAAACACTAGGACGTTGTCTTAAAGGTGTGTTTGCCACTCAATGATACAGTTGGGTGCCTTGACGAGACATCCCCCTTTTACTTTTTGTTTTGCAATAAATAATTTTAGTAATTTTCAAGTTAACTATAAAATAAAATTCTAAACTAAAACCTTAAAGTAACAACAATATACACCAAAAATAGAAATAAAAATATACCTACCTAAAACTAAAATGATAAAAATTTTGGTTCCTTTCTAAAAATATTGGCGGCGTACCCTGTATCGCTATACTTATACGTTGAGCGAGCGTTTTGAAGTCTATTTTTATAAATTTTGAATATCATGAATGATCACAGTGTAACAATGATACATAATCGGGCGGCAAGGACGCCGCCTGCGCATGTCCTTTCACCGCGCAAGGCTGACTGCTATCTGGATCCGCTACGCTATACATCTGTGATAATATCGCATATAGATCAGCCACAGCTGTAGTCAATTCACAAGTTCGTAGATAATCTCGTCCCAAAAATAATTAAAAAAAAAGAAAACGTTACAAGGACATTGCCTAACGTAGAATGGGCCTGTGACGCAGAGTGATGATAGTCATGTGACAAGACGAGTCTTAGGTATGAATGTGGAAGGTTCTGTAAGAAGAAGTAGACCAAGCAAGAGGTGGAAGGATTGTGTGAGAGTAGGTAGATATGAGTATGAAGGATGTAAACGCTGAGATGATGGGTGACAGAGAGATACGGAAGAAAACAAGCTGCGCCAACACCAAATGAATGGGACAAGGGCGAGCGAATGATGATGAAACTTTAGAAAAAGTGTTAGACCGAGTGAGTGAAGCGAACGAAGGTCTGCGTTTCCACTTGGACAAAAATGAAAATAAAAATAAAAAATAAAATAAAATAATTTATTTCTGTAAGTAGGCCCTCAAGGGCTCTTTTACATGTCTTTCTTACATTCTTTTATCTTCTTTTTTTCCTTTTCTTTTCTTTTGGCGCTTCGGGTAATGACCTTCTGGTGAGAAGAAGCGCCGGAAGAAACTCACCAGTTTCTCTTTTCATATGTCCACAATGCTGTCATATGTCCGGTGGCTGTCTGTCTGTTCTCCTCTACAGGTTTCTCAACCGATCCACGTGAAATTTTGTGATCTGGTTCGGTAATTTTATGAAATTCTTTTGTCGATTCGGTTTTTGGTTTTAACAAAATGCCGGAGCCCTGGGGGTTGACAGGCTCACGAGTCGCAGAGCCACTGGTAAATAACATCGACAACACTGTTAATTTATATCTAAACGTGTCTCTTTCATAATCTGGACGTCTTAATATAATAGGTATCTTCTGGGTAAACGTACGTGCAAAGTGTACACCCAGCGGATGCTGGAACCCACACAGAAACAGCCTCCGCCAGATGCAAGCACTATTGTGCATTGATGGGATCTAAATCTACTGAGCTATGTATAGGTGGTGGAAATATGGACAGGAAACTGGGCTATTGGTTGAGACATGACGACGTTATGAGAGTTATTAATAAAGATTTCTTATTAGTTTTATCATAATACAAGAGATATTAACTGCGTTAGAAAACGAACAAAAACTTGCAACTGGCGTGAGAGTGTGCTTTCTTTAGAAACTTCAGTCATTACGACTGTTTACAGCAAATTAAACCTTATCTTTGTAAGATTAAAGTTTAATTTCACTTATTATCTTATGAGTTATGTCTTGGTTGAGGTTACACGCTTGTACAGAATTTGATTGTGGAATTTTTGTGTATTAAGAATAGGCAATTTGTAGTACCGAAATCGCACGAAACAAAGCAAAAGTGAGTTACATTTCAGAAACAAGGACTTTGGCTTTCGAAACAAAATAGGAAACCATTCAGGATACTTAGGCTGCGGCTCCACTGAGGCGGAGATGAGCGGAGCGGAGAGGAGATTGTGTAGAGAACGACCAATTGCATTAGTAATACACAATCTCCTCTCGCGGCGAACACTAATGTGTTCGCTGTTTCCATTGACATTGACGAGATGTGGATTTCAATTAATGTGATTGGCCGATCCTAGACGTCTCCTCTCCGCTCCGCTCGTTTCCGCCTCAGTAGAGCCTCAGCCTGAATGTATTTTTAACCGACTTCAGAAAAAGGAGGAGGTTTGTTATTTGAAAAAATATTTTTTAAGTGAAAGGGTACAATTCCAGATTTGACCTATGTTTAGCGAAATTCTGACCTTATACTGGGACTAATGACGGATTTAAGGAACTGCTCAAATGTTATAACATGAATAAGAAGCCAAGTATTTGCCAGAAACGGTGACAAGTGTTGAGTTTTCACAGGATAGAGGTATCGAGGTAGATAGGTATAGGTACCGATTGCAACAACACTTCTTGTTCTTCTTATTCGTCATTTCTTTGTACCAAAACATATGTATCGGTAGCCTAATATATAATTGTGTTACAAATTCGTTTTTCAGTTACAAGTAATTCAAATACTGCTCAGCCGTGGCTATGATATGTTATGTTTTGTTATCTTTTGTCCGGCCTGCCCCATCGTAAGCAAGAGCCTGAAGTAACTAAAACCCTAAAAAATTCACCCATATTTGTCTTTCCAGAAATCCAAGATGGCGCTGCTACTCGTGCTCCTCGCCGTGACGTCATCGGCGCTCGCGCAGTCCAACTACGACCAGCAGGCCAACAGCGTGCTGTACCAGGGCGAGGAAGGGTTGCCGGAGCAGACTGTACTCGATGGCAAGGTAACGGTCTCTACAGTGGTTAAAGCTCATAGCGCATTTATCCGATAAAATACAAGACGTATTTTTTGCGGGGGGATCTGTGCTACGTAAAGCTGCAGAAAAAAAATGACCCTCTTGCCATACTACGCATGTATGACATATATTTACTTACAGGCGTTCAGTAAAATAGTACTTTTTGATAGGGCACGTGCACGAACTATAGGTGGCAGCACTAAACGACAAAAGAGACACGGGCGGACAATAAAGGAAACTATCGCCCCTGTCAAATCAAGCTGACGTTAATCGTCCTTCAACGCGATAAATTAACGTTATTAACGGCGTTTTCGTCAATGAGAGGGTATATGATTTAGTTTGGCGGCACCAGTTGGCAACACCTTCGTCGTGCACGTTCCCTATAGTCGTAAGTGCGGAAAGTATGTTCATTTCTCACGAGTCTCGTGGTGTCTTGGCCCGAGCCGCTGGGCGAGGGATAACGAGTGGAATGACACTTCCGCACGTGTATCACACGACGTTTTTTAATACATTTGCGAAATCATCACGCAAAATAGGCGCATGTTTGTCATCGAGTTGCGGAAAATAATCCTGCGTTAACCTATAACCTACATTTGCGAAAAAAATACGATTAAACGAAAACATGGCACCGCGCAACATACAGAATTTAATTAAATTTAAACATGAAATAGTACATTACTGCAGAGGCCGGGAAAAAAGGGGTTGCCGGCCGAGTACATATAGCTGGCCGAGCGAAGCGAGGCCAGGTAGTTACGAGGCCGGCAACCCCATTTCCCGCCGAGGTATGTATAGTGCTTTTCTCCAATATGCAATGAAATAAATACTTACCCTAAATATTATTTTAATCAGAAACTTTCTATCAGAAAGTGACGTTAGTGACATATTATATCCATAAACAATGCAAATGTCACGTTCGGAAACCATATACAACCAAAAGCTGTTTCAGTTTACATTTTTACCGCGAATATTTAGATGAAATATTTTAAATGTGTATTCTTGTGGTTTAGTTTGCAATTTATAATAATTGGAAATTGTTTATAATGTGTTATTTGTTATGTTCATGTCAATTTTAAATAAATAAAACTGCAAAATATAGCAGAAATCGTTTTTTGTTTTTTTGATGGCTGAATGCCGTGATGCTGTGGCCAAATAAATGTGGAATGGAAATTAAAAAAATAAAAATAAAAATAATAAGTATGAAATTCCATTACGTGCCAAGTGTCAAGCCGCACCGGAAACGAGGTACTTTGCGGCCTATTTTTAGGCACGTAATGTCAACATTTCATGCCATGTTTGAGAAAACGCATGAAATTTATTACTTAGTATTTTACTTTTTTGCGAATAAATGTGTTCTTTAGTCTTCGAAAGTTAGCTGAAAAGTAAAAAGCACTAGTGCGTAAAATACAACTTTCCGCACAACAGCTACGAAAAATATCGCATTTTGTGCAAGTGTATTAAAAAATCGTTTGATACTACGGTACACTAATGAAACAACGCACTAAAGATGTCTGACCAATGGTCAGGTTATTTGACGGTTTCGAGTCGAAACGTCTGAACCGACAACTAAAACTTTCTTAGCTGGATTACCCACTGAATGAGGAAAGGTTGAACCGCTTCGACCTATCTCGCTGGTCGTAAACCTGCGCTTACTTTGAGCGGTCATCAAACTAGTGTCACCCGTGGCCGCGGGGAGATCCCGCTTGCAGCCCTTTGTTTCATAATTGCTATCTAAGAGGTCAAAAAAAAAGCGGAACGCCTGGCTACCCTACGCTACGATTTCCGCGTTGCTCTAAGGGAACGCATAACCCCCCTCTTGTGTCTTGTCGGTTAATAGCTAAACCGGTACTAGTACGTAATCGCGTTACGTTCTATACCGCAAGAGGTAACAGTTCACCCGCCCTCCGTGGAAAGAAGGGTTTAAGTGACTCACTTTTACTTGATCATTATATCTTTGTGCAAGAGAACGGTACCTTGCGGTCGGTTCTGGGTTAGATAAAATGACTTAATAGAGAGTAAACAATCATTGTGGCCGATATAGGATTAGTTTATTGTGTTACGGAGTTAGAGGAACGGTATTTGTGATTGTCTTTTGTGTCTGAAGCATACTTTAAGTTCTAGAGCAGCGGTCGGTACGCTAATATTACAATGAAATATAAACATAAAAAATATATTTCTTTTTAATAACCAACTTCTGTGCCTAGCAGTTGGGACATAGGTATATTATAAGTTGAAGATGAAAAAAATTCAAGAGTGATGTTGTCATTGCTATGTCTTCAAATCCAATCGTCTTTGAGTAATCGAGGCACATACAAAAAAGTCTGTTAACACATTCACTGTCCCCATACAAAACTATCGGACAATATCACAAGTCCCAACTGTGCAATCAGTATGGGGAAGTGACCCCATAGTGAAGCACGGACTGCTGAAAAAAACCTTCATGATCACATTGGGGGCACCGGGACAGGGAACGTGCTAAAAACGGAGATATTTGCGTTCCGACCAAAGATCTATTTAACGTGAAACAAAACATGACTTTTACGAGGTAGACTTTACCTGTTTAAGGATATTGCCGCGAGCATATTGCTCCCCGAGCGAAATCGCGTTAAAGTTAATATTGGTCTTAACTAGGTACCACATTGTTGCCCGCTAACAATTACTTTGCTCGTGCCCACAGTAGCGGCCGACGCGTCAATTTTCTCGAAGAAAAAGTAACGAAACTGAGAAAAAATTAAATCTCAGTTTTGTTACGATTTTCCCCTATATTTAGTTTGGGCGTAACGAAACTGAGAAATTCAAAATTTGTACGAAATGTTGGGACATTTTGCACTACTTTTTTTTATTTCATAAATGAAAAGTGCTCGTGATTCTGAGTAAAATGGTAAGACACACCACGATGAGACAAAAAAAGTGAAAGGTACATTTTTTCTGCAATTGACCCATTTAAGAAGTGTCAGCACGCTCCATTAGTATGCAGTCTCAAATTGCTGCTATTTATTTTTAGTTACTGTAATTTAAAAAAAATAGTTGTTTTATAGCCGCCTTTGCCTGGCAGCAGGATACAAAAAAAGGTGAATAAAAAAAAACTATTTGTCGAAGCGGATTAATTTCTAGATGACGTGGCGTATCGCGTTATGGGCACGAGCGAGATAGCCCGCAGGAATAATTAGCGTTTTAGATTTATGCGTCGCTTGTGCGGCTAAATATAGAATTATAAGTGCGTGGTTCAGCCGACGCGTTCCGTACAATCAGGGATGCGGATGTGGTATCTTTGACATCCACGGATGCGGGTGCGGATATTTTGAGACACATTTGTGGATGCGGATGAGAATTTTGCTAAAAAGTTCTTATAGGTGTTTATAAGTATTTATGGAAATTAAATACATTCTATTGAGACATTTGAGAGTAGGACTGTGCCTACTTGCCCAACAGTGGGGTGTTTATAGTCGGACGATGATAATCACATAAATAATTGAAAAATACTGCAGTCAGTCAATTGAAGTCATTTTTTGTCACGCATGCGTCGAGTCACATAAGCAAAACCTTTTAATGGGTTAATTGAAAGTTTCTGCTGGGCCTAGTTCTTGCAGCAAAGTGTACGGATGCCCATCTGCACAAGGAATGTTCAGGAACTATATCGACAAAACAGACACTATGCGGCCAGTAAAGGAAACTTATTAGGCCTGGTAAAAACTGGTTACAAATGTCAATGTCAAGTAATGGTATAGTAGGTCGTGGCCACACTAACACACTAATCGTCCATCATCGCGATGTTTAACGTCGTTTCCCGTTAATGTGGCCCGAGCTGTACTCAATCATAGTACAATAGGGGGTGTAGTGTGTAGCGTAACACGCACACACTCGCATCTCTCCTCCTTAATATAAACATCGCACTAATAACTCGTATCAACTTTAAACAACATCTTTTACCCCCAACATCACAGGGGGAACTGGGAAATTTTAGTTTCTCCCATACTAACCCCGTTCTGCACGCCTTAACCAGTTGGCAGCATCTTCGTTTTGCACGTTCCCTATAAGATCGGCTGCGGAATCTCAAAATGTAAAAGTTCCGCGGATGCGGATGATGATGCGAAATTAGCAACATCCCTGGTACAAACCACTCAACCAGGTGGAATGGTAGAGCCTTTTCGTATTTATTGAGTAGTCTAATCTTATAGGATGCTTGCTTGTAAATAGTTTACTTTTATTGCTTATACAGGGAGTCCCTTGAATTTGCAGACGCTGTTGAGGCTTTATATCGTTTTTCTGTCTATGTTTGCTGTAGGTTTCATCTATAACTAGCATTTACCGGTTCGCTTGCGTTATTTTCGTCGTTTTCCTAAGGGAATCCCTTAAATAAAAAGTGTCTTAAGTTTAAATCCAAGAATTGGTCTACTTGTATGCCTAATTTCAATCCATCCAATTTTTATCGCGTTAGTATCAAGCATACGAACTTCGAAACATCCAGATTTTCATATACCTTAGGTACAGACCCGAATAATTTATTATTTCACAAATATTTCTATTATTGAGCGGTCTTTCTATAACATAATTTATAAGAGACAAAAGTGCTGGCCGTTGTAATTAAATAATGTTTTGTTTTTCAGGTCACAAAACTGGACGACTTGAGTCCTGTCATCTTCTTGAACAGAACGAAGGCAGCTCTGAACTGCGCTGCTGGATCCATGCAGGTAATTGAATTGTTATTGTACATAAGTCATTAGTATATGAACGTATAAAACGAGTTTTATAGCAAGTATGCGTGATGACAAAACATACGTAGGTACTAGCTTAAATTTTTAGTCTGATATTGAATATCCCATCTTAAGGGGCCATTAATTTATTACGTAAGACGATTTTTGTCAGTTTTTGACCCCCCGTATGTAAGAAATAATATTCTTATTATTTCTTACATACGGGGGGGGGGGGGGGTCGACCCCCTCCTCCCCTATTTAATATTTAGGTATTACGTTAGAATCTAAGGGAAAAATGATTTTACGTTTGGACTGTTTTAATTTTTATTTTTCTAAGAAACATTTTTATAGGGACGTTTATTTGCAGATATTAATAGTTTTAAATTTTTTGGTAAAATACCTATACGCAACCGAGCACGTGCCTACGCTCTCACGCGGATTCGCGCACTTTTTTAAAAGTATAATCCTAACTTTGCGCATTTTTATAATCTTTATGGACATGGTCGACCCTCTCCCCCCCTAAATCGTCTTACGTAATAAATGAATGACCCCTAAGATGAGCTTAATGGTGGAACCTGCCTAAGTATTATGCCAATTTCTAGCTGAATCGGATAACAGGGTTATAATTATAATAAATGTTGTACTATGAGGTCGTGTCTTTCTTGCGGTTATCACAAAGTTAAAGCTTTCTAAAGGCTTATTTTCTTGCTAATGCTTTTAAAAATAGAATTCACTCGACACTGGCTGATTCTTAGACCTTATCGCCCTCAACGGTACATTGAAAAAACAAACAAGCGAACCTTTGCTTTGATAAACGCCCGTCCAACGCCGTCAAAGATTAACGGGCCAGCTAGCGGTTACATTCCGTCTATTTGCCGTTCAATTTAACGAGTTGCATAACTGATTAGTTACCATAAGAAACGTCCATTGGTCAGTGGAAAAACAGCATAGGTACCTAGGAGTTTGATACAAAGTTACTAGCTTTATGCAATTGGTAGTAAAAGGTGTAGGTTTATTGAAGGTAAGCAAATATGAAGTTGGGAAACATTCTAAAATGAATGTAATATTTTGTATTGTGTGGGTTTTTAACCAACTATATAGGTTTTTTGGGAGCCTGCCGTTTTGTCCACAAACGTTCCAACAAATGGTTCATTTTAATCATCGAAATTTCATTTCGACAACGACTACATATTTTCATTAAGATTAAGTTTAAGTTTAAGGTTTGGTTTAAAGAAAAAAAGGCCAAGAAAAAAATCGGTTTCTGAGAAAAATGTTTTCTATGAAATTATTCTTAAGATCTATCGTAATCAGTCGTTATTTTAATGGATGTATCAAAGCACCCTAAGTTGCATTTTGAATTAAATTTATTGGGTCCATGTTTCAGATCGAACTGAAATTCAACGAGAAGTTCTACGGCATCGCGTACGCTGACTTCGACCGACACTCAGCTTGCCAGGTGGTCGGCAAGGGCGCCACCTCCTACAAGCTCGAGCTGCCACTGAAAGGATGCGGGACCCGACAGGTGGGACAAACCAAATATTACATTTACTGGGAAGTCTGTCCTTTTAGGCATTGAAAAAAAAAAGATAAACAAAAAACACGTGACTCGGTTCAGCCAATGAAAGTAATATTTTGATCTGTATGATAATTAGTGTATTGTAAAAAGCCTTGCGAAAACATATTTTGATACTGCCACGCGATTGTTATCTTCATTTTTCCCTCAGTCGTCGTAATTCTTAATTTTTCGATCGTAATGCATAGCAAGTATTTAATGTTTTTTCCTACATTGAAGATCTTTTGCTCTAAATTATTAGCTTTTTAACCTCCACACTTCCGCAGAACAAGTTGCAGGTAAATTCTGGCACCGAACCCGAAGTTTTTAAATGTTTCAATCTGTGTGCATTATGTTGTTAAACTCAATATTGAAAATGATTCTCTGAATAAAATCTCTTTCTGCCTAGCCATGCCAATTTTTATAACACAATGCGATTTGGTATGATGTATTAATACTCTGCTACATTATGCATTTTGCGAGTTTCCACATATGAACAATAAAGGTCACCTTACGAGCGCTTCTACACATTCGCCTATGCCAAATAGATTGGTTGGACTTGGTTTGACAATAAATGTGTATGTATGTGTACTCGTCGCATGCGAATTTAAAAATGTTACATAATGTACATGATACAAAGAGCTTCTGTTTAAATATCTCCCCGAAAAAGTTTATTTTCTTCATCTTTCCTTTTTTCCGAAAATGCTCTAGGCTACCAGCGTGAGAATATCGGAGAGGGATCTATATAATTTGTAAATGCTTGCTCATTGTAAGATTTAATTAAACATCTTAAAGAAATAGTAAACCAAATCTGCTTCGGCTTGATAAAGTAAGACTTAAGTGTTAAGTTAAAGGCCTGGTGTCTGAATTCCAGGATCCTCTCCGAGTGTTCACGAACAACATCGTGGTGAGGTTCCACCCCGGACTGGAGATGGACGGTGATGAGGTGGTCACCATCGTCTGCAGATACCCACCGCCCATCGTGCCCAAGCCTGTGTTCGACTACATCCAGACGTGAGTGTTGTGTTGAGATCCCCTTGGGAAGGACGGTGTGCGACGAGTAGTTACTATCGTCTGCTGTATGATACCCGCCGCCCATCGTTTTCAAGCCAGTGTTTGACTACATCCAGAGTGAGTGTTGTGTTGAGGTCCCCCGGGAAGGACGTTGTGAGACGAGTCGTCACTATCGTCTGCAGATACCCGCCACCCATCGTGCCCAAGCCGGTGTTCGACTATCTCCAGACGTGGGTGTTTGAAGTCTTCATCATTGCTGTATTCGTGGAACAGTTCTTGATTGGTTTGCTAGTTACCTCACAAATAGGGAGCAAGTGGTTAAAATCGGGGAGTTCATAAGCAATAAGTCTGCAATTAACTTTGGTGTACCCCAGGGTAGTATTCTTGGGCCCACACTCTTCATTACTTATATGAATGATCTTTTCCAACTTTCTATTCCAGGCTCCGAGATTATATGTTATGCCGACGACACTGTAGTGTTATTCAACGGTAATACATGGGAGGAAACATACACCCGAGCTGAGGCCGGCTTGTCGAGAGTGGCAACATGGCTGGACTGCAATCTCCTTACTCTTAACGTAGAAAAGAGCCATCATATACCGTTCTCTAAAACAACCGTGTCTACCGCACCTGCCACTTTTCGTATCAAAATGCACACGTGTAGAGAAACCAGCATGAATTGCTCTTGCGGCACTATAAACAGATGCAGCTCCGTGAAATATCTAGGTCTAATCATTGATGAACATCTTTCGTTTAAACAGCATATTACCGCACTCTCAAAGAAAGTTAGAAAAGTGATTTTCCTGGTAAAACGCCTACGGGATTGCTCATCAACAGAGGTATTACGTGTCGTGTACCACGCGCTGTGCCAATCTATAATCCAATACTGCATCGCAGTCTGGGGCAGTGCTGGTAAAACGGCTCTTCTGGTGCTAGAGCGCGCGCAGCGAGCAGTAATCAAAGTTATGTTGAGAAAACCATTCCGTTTCCCGACTGACACGTTGTACAGAGAATCAGGGTACCTCAGAGTTAGGCAACTTTTTGTTTTAAACGCAGTAGTGCGAGTCCATAAAAGTATCTCGATTTCACCGCTTTATGACAGTATCATGGGAAGACGTACGTATAGGGTTCCACTTCCCGTCGTTAAATCGGCTTACGCCAAACGTTTTGCATATTTTATACATCCCTTTGTCTACAATGCTGTTTGCAAAAAATGTGATTTAAAAAATAGCTCTCTAGCTCAAACCAAAACCACTTTAAGGAAATGGTTTGTTACACTAACATACAACAACACGGAAGATATTCTACGTGCATGTGTTTAGTAGCAATATGCATCTAATGCAGGTTCAATCATTCCCTTGAACGTACAAATTTCCATTACTCGCTCACACACACACACACACACACACACACACACACACACACACACACACACACACACACACACACGCACACACAATTCATTGCATTTATCCAGATATCTTGTTATTTTACTCTTTTGTATCCTCCATCAAATTAATACCTAAGGCTCTTTGCATTATATAGCTCATTATCAAAAGATATTAAGCAATTCACTTTCAAAATTTTTTGTTTTCCATGTCCAATATTGTAACTGTCAGCCTGTGTAGAATGTTTACCGACTCTGTGAGTACCAAGATACAGGCTCAGCCTAGTTTGGTCCTTACCGGATACTACATGTGTTTATGTAACTGTGCAATTTGGTATAAATAAATTTATCTTATCTTATCTTATCTTATTGCGACCCTACGATCATTTCTAACTTCTGGTAGTTTTTAGAGTCTCAGCAATGTGGGATTTTCATCCATTAGATCTGTGCTTTACCTGCATAAAGAAGAGGAAATGATCTCTTTAGTGCAATGCATCGTACAATTAAAAACAAAAATAGTACTTCTTCTTAGTCGTGCACTCTTGGCAGAGTGGTCGTGGTCATGTCTTGGTCGGTCGGTCTTGCGCTACCGCTTCTCTTGTGATGCGACACCATGTATCTCTAAGTTTGGCGGAGTGAGAGTTAACATTTATGCTGGAATGTGTAACTTGACTTAGGTAAACGGTAAAGACGGATCTCCCTCAGCATACAACCAATGCTTTTAAAAGCCGTGATGATCATCCTGTAAGGTCTTAGGAAAGTAATCCAAATTCTCGGAAGCTTATTAAAATTGTTGCTGTAAATTTGTTTACTAGTATAATATTGTGTTTAACTGAGTATTTGTGTTCCAGGCCGCTAGAGAAGGGCCCACTGCCAGCCGCGGCGCCGCTCGCGGGCACCCACATCCTCATGATCATCTGCGCTATCCTGTTCCTAACGCTGCTGTTGCTGGGGCTCGGCGTGTCGTACCTGTGCCTGCGACGGCGCGCGCTGCCCGCGCCGCGGCGGCTCATCGACGACTCTTCGGCTTCCATCGTCAGCCGCGAGAGCATCCAAGGTACGCCCCATTCCTTACCCTCCTACTGTTTAGGCTCGGCGTGTCTTACCTGCGCCTGCGGCGGCTCATGGATGACTCTTCGGCTTCTATCGTCAGCCGCGAGAGCATCCAAGGTACGCCCTGTCCCTAACCCTGCTACTGCTTGGGCTCGGCGTGACGAACCTGTGCCTGCGGTGACTCATCGACTTCCATCATCAGCTACGGGAGCATCCAAGGTTCTTCTTGGAACGGAAAAGGAATCTTGTTCCTAACCCAGCAGGGTTCGGCGTGTCGTAGATATATCTGAACGATATAATATGGCACTATTTTGCTACAAACAACGTAAATGGAGTTATAGACCGACTAAGAGGATAAGTGATCGAGGAGTATTCCATGTAAACTTTTACTTTTTGAAACACTACCAACCCTAAAGCCAAGTTATGATATGACCATACCGATATTCAGCTTCCTAATTTTACATTTCAAATGTATTAAAAAGGTAGTGTCGCTTACTTACGTCACGTTTTCGTCGAATTCTCCTCGACCAGGAGGGTGCCACTGTCATTTCTGCCGCTGACGATCTCTTTCCTAAGATGTTCCAGCTGCGCTATTTCATGAGGTATTTCAATAAGCGAATATAGTTCTCTTGAAGTCCCGCAACGAACAGACAGTTCCACTGGTTTACCAATTAGAAAAAAGCTACTTAAGCTGACAAGGTGACGTATTTATTTAAAGTTATTGCACAAGGAAAATTGGCCATACCGAACGTGACTTCCTAATTTGTAATGCTCCACCATGCTGATCCTTATTCTCTTCACACAGAGGTTAAAATCCCCCGCGCCCACCCGGTGTACCCGGTGGCGGCGGAGGCCGAGAGCGCGAGTGTGGCTTCCGACACGATTCCCTCCGACTACCCCTCCGAGACCCCGAGCGAGGCCGAACACGCGCACACCAACCAGGCGTTCATGATCGACGAGTCGTACCAGAGCGAAGGTAAGGAAACTTTTATTCAACGTGTTGTGTTAGTATGTGTAGGTGCGTGTGTTTGTGTGGGTCCGATCTTGGAAGCTTGGATAACTTTGCAGAGCGGAACATGGCAACAGCTCCGATTAAAAGTACTTTCGTATCATCGATGACATTGCAGTAATATGGTGCCATGGAGTCGAAAGTAAACATAATAAAACGATGCAAACTCCTAAAATAAAAATAAAATAAAATGAAAACTAAGTAAGTAATCACTGGAATTGGAGAGCGTAGAGTATTCTGTACATTTAGTTTATGGGTACCTAACAGACACTTTCCATCACGTGTCAGGTGGTACTTATAGCATGAAGAAAATAAATCTAGTCCTACAGTTGTACAGGTGATGCGGGTTCGATTTCTTGCCATTTATTACATGGAACCACTTTTTTAGTGTAATTGAGTGGAATTCAAATTGGTTTCCCTAAGTAAATGTGAACAGCTCGTCGTTTTAGAAACCTTTTCACAATTATTGCCATTATACGACAGACAGCGCCGATGGTTGATTTAATAAACATTGTTAAAATGTATTTTTGATGTCGACGAGATATAGGAAATGACTACATGCATTTTGCTTTGTATTTTAAAAAGTTAACATTTACAATCATGTCCTTATCTAACTAATAATTAAAAAAATCAAAACCATAAATACTATTAATGAAAAATAAACGCCATAATTTAAACAAAACTAAATATCATTTTTTTACCAAGTTGCGTTGTCATACAATATGGTTCACAAATTGTCTCCTTTTTGGCTACTTTCTATTTTATCCAGATACCCACTTCGTTCACATCCAGATACCCACTTCGTTCACATCCGTAATAAATGTGGAAATATCGGGAATGTGGATGAATCAGAAAAGTGGATAAAATATGAACGTGAACTGAGTTATCATCGACATAAAGCGTATTTACGTATCTTTCTAAGTACCGTAAAACTACCCAACTATAGTCCAGTCAACGTCAATGGTCAATGGTCCAAAATAGAACTCATTCATTTCTATCAATATCCATTTCCTATCAGTGATTCTGTAGGTTATTATTTAAATTAGCTTAATAAGATTGCTCATGTTAGAGTTTATCCTTAATAATTGTCGTACACTAACGAGTAAGATTCGAGTAAATTCGGACCAAAGTTGGGTGGACCGGACTATATAGTTGAGGAGTTTTAGGGTACATGGAATTATGAAACGAGGCATGCAAAGATATCTGACACGATTCTATTCCTACGTCAAATAAGTTGTGTCAGATATTTGCGCTTTCTCTAACTCGTATTCACATATTATCACCGGTGACGTGTGCTGGCGATACCTTATGATGATCAGGCACATAACAACCAACAACTCATGTTTCAACAACAATTGACAACATCGGGAATTTAACATACTAACGCACTAACAGGTTACGGCGAAGCGCACGAGACGAGCGCGTCTAACGCACGTATGCACGCAGCGCCCGCGTTCGACGTGCGCGTGCGCGTGCAGCGGCCGCCCGTGCCGCCGTCCCCGCCGTCCACCATCACCGCCACCGAGACCGACGGCGGCAGCGTCAGGTCAGTACACAATACAATACTATCATACTTTATTGCACACGGGAGGTAATAAAGCTCTGTATCGCATATTTACGTCCCTCGCTTGCAGCTCGCGCCGCAAACATCTGCGATCTAGACCTTTCTCTGTTTTACCTCCCTAGTTGTGTAATGTACTATTATGCCACACCTGGCCATAAAGTGGCATTTACCGCATGCTACGCGTACAGAAAACATTAACACGGGAGGTAATAAAGAAAGCCCTTTTTTAGGGTTCCGTAGCCAAAATGGCAAAAACGGAACCCTTATAGTTTCGTCATGTCCGTCCGTCTGTCTGTCTGTCTGTCTGTCCGTATGTCACAGGCATTTTACTCAGAAACTACATGATGGATATTGATGAAATTTGGAATATGGGTGTGTTTTATGAGCCGCTACTTAGTTTGGTATATAGATAATTAAAATAAATATTTTTAGGGGGGGCACTCCATACATGTTAAAGACAGTAAAAAAATTTTTTTTCAGCAAATATCAACGTGTGGTACATAGTTCGCCAGCTCTTTAAAAAACATTATAAGGTTCCTAAGTAATGTTTTTGATTAAGTGAATGTATTTGGAAATAATCGCTCCGAAAGTTGTGTAAATTGTGTCCCCCCCCCCCTCTATTTTCTAACCGTGCGTCCGAAAAATATGAAAAAAATCACGAAGGTAACGCTTAATTAATACTTTCAACGAAAATTATTTTCAACAAGATAGAATGTACCGTTTTTGAGTTATTGCCGATAAACTGCGCTTTTCAACAAAAGGACGTAATTGCTATGAAGATACGCTCTTTTGTTGTTGTACTTTTTTTACATCGAATTTTTTACCTTATAGTTACGGCTATGGAACCCTACACTGAGCATGGTCCGACATGCTCTTGGCCAGTTATTTAAGACTTGGCTAACAGCTTTGTCGCTCTGCGTATGAGGCTCTGCCCTCCCTCTAATGAGTTCGGGCATAAAGAAAGCCCTCGATCGCATATTTACGTCCCTCGCTTGCAGCTCGACCGCAAACATCTGCGATCTCGGCCTTTCTTTGTTTTACCACCCTAGTCCAGTTGTGTAATGCAGTGGCGGATTTACCAGCAGGCTGAGTAGGCTGGAGCCTAGGGCGGCAGATTTTTAGGGGCGGCAAATCTGGGGCCAACATTTTTTTTCTTACAAAAATTAAATAGATAGATTTATAGTCTAGTACTAGCCTAGTAGGTAAAAAATATAGAAATCGACACTAAAACTGCGAAAATGTTTAGCTGCGCTGCGAAATAGTTCTGATTTATTGGTATGTTGTATAGACCAATTAGTGTTGTGTGAATTCAAATTTGTAACTTCGAAAAACTTTTGTTCGCTGTACACCACGCGAAAAACTGCGAAATCTTGATACTTTTTACTGCCCCAGAACTAAGCGTTTTTTTTTACAATAAAAATCAGTAGTTTTCTATAGGAAATTAAATTTGAATCAATTTAAGTCCAACCGTTGCTTTATAAACTCTACACCGTGTTTTTTTTTATTTCCTTTAAATTCGACAGGTTGCTTCGTTCGTCAACAGAAACTATCGGTATATCGCTGTTTGTTAATTTTGGAAAAAAAAAATTTTTTACTTTTCGTACAAAATAAATTAATATTGAGTTGAGAAACATTCGTTTCTAGAGAAATTAACTTAATTATATCTGGAGAATGTGCCCTCGAAGTTAACGGAAATCAATAAAAACACTGTGTATACGCTACACACTAAACTATAGCCCATTTAAATTTTCAATTTTAAGTTTTTGCGTCATTTTCGCGTATACCAAGATTACATAGAACCGAGCATTTGAATCCAGCTCTTATATCCTCCCCTTGTATCCTTTCTTACATTTACAGGCTAAGATCTTGAGAGGCTGTCGTGGACTCTTTGTTAAATTGGTAGTGGGATGAGGCGACTGGAACTCATTTCCCAACCCCATTCGGTACGGTCTTTCTCACTCCCAATCACTTTTGCACTTGATGGTAGGTGCGGAACGCATGGAATGAGGAAGCCTCAGAGGTTGAGGGCAAACGTGTCAGATTAACCTTTGCGTTTGCCGCTGTCTTTACAAACAGGTAGAACCTTTGGTCTTGCAGTCTCTGTGTAGCTGGAACACCACCGTGAAGAGTTACCAGATACTTTTCGTCAGTCTCCGCAATACTCTCACGAGTTCCATCTTTAAGTAGAGAGGGCAGCCAGGTTCAGAATTTTTACCCTGCCAGAAAAGGGCTCAGGTGGAGGAAGCAAAACTTAAATTTGTCAATATTCGGGAAAAATTTACGACTTTTGAAGGTTTATAATTTGGTCCTTATAGTATTTATAGAGCTGCGGTTGGACTGGAATTATTGAGAAATTAAATATATAAGTAATTATATATTAAATTTTACTGTTAAGAAATACATAGAGCCTTTTAGAGCAAGAAGTAAAAAATGTCACAAATTCTCTCATTTTTCCGCGAGGCGCGCAGCGAGCATAGGTACCTAAGTTTTTCGAAGTCGCAAATATGGCTTCTGGTATTCCACTACACACAATTAATTCAAATACTAACCACTTTTGTCAGTCTTCATTGAAAACATTTCAAGTTTTCCATTCCCTCTTATACGTCACTAATAAGTCCACATAAACAGTTTTTCAACACACTTGCTCATAAAGTGGCTCTTATTTCATTGTTCTTACGCGTAGAACGCAGCTTATTACACACGTGTGCTTTTTACTTTACATTACCCCACTAGTGTTTTAATTACCTACGGCAAATCTAACAAAATTGACGTTGAAACTTGCCCCACAACGCGATTTGTTAGATGAGGTTCCCAAACGCTTGTTTTCCTTGCGGCAAATTTTCTTTTCGCGGTTATTCCTAGTCTCATAATTTCCCATTTCTATAATTTCCCTGTTTTACTATTTCTTAGTAGCGAGTTTTTTTAATCGCATTTGTTCACAAACGCATTTTTTCACATTCGGTTTATTACTTAGTAGCATATTTTTTGCTCGCTATAATTCCCTAGAGCAAATATTAATTATTCTGGGTGTAAAATTATTTAGTAATTTTGTCTCCGGAACCCTAAGTCTGTGGCTCCACAGAGGCGGAGACGAGCGGAGCGGAGAGGAGACAAGAGGAATCGACCAATCACATCAGTTGAAATCCACATCTCGTCTCAATGGAAACAGGGAAAACTAATGTGATTGGTCGATCGCTACACGTCTCTTCTCCGCTTCCCTCGTCTCTGCCATAGTGAAGCCGCAGCCTAATAATAACGAAGCGCCAAAAGAAAAGAATCAGACATGTAAAAGAGCCCTTGAGGCCTACTTACAGAAATAAATGAGTTTGAGTTAATAGAATAGATCAGGTCCCCTGACTGCAAATAGCATAATATGTAGACCTGAAAGTTATTTTCATCTTTTTACATTTGCATTTACATATCAGTAATCATATCAAAATGTCAAGAAGCTGGCGTACGTCAGACAAGGTTGGAAACAACTCCACCGACAAGAGTGTAACTCTTAAATTAATGATGATGAATCATACCTGGCCATAATAGTGCATTGTGTATAAAAACTGGCTGCGGGAAAAAAGGAGACACAGAAAAAACACAACAAGGGAAAAAAACTAATGTAGAAATTAACTGCAGGTTAAATTGAGGCGAAAAAATATGAGAAACGGAAACAACGCGACTGTGAAAATAAGCAGCAGAGGAAAAAAGTGAATGGTGATAATCGCTTTCGGGAAAAAATGCGAAAAGAAAAATTTCAGCACGGAAAACAAGCGTTTGGGAACCTCATCTAACAAATCCACAACGCCCACTTTTTCAAATCAACATGTCCTAAGTATAAAGTGGTATTGATAACTAACTTAATGTTTATTATGTGTGAGTCTAAAATCGTTTATGACAAATATTCGTACTAAGTTTGAGAAGTCTTCATTTTTGGATTGGTTGCATATCGTTTAAAAAACAAAAATCTGACATGATAATTTCATTTGCCGCTACAGTTTTTTCTTCAGTAGGCACTAAGTTACGTGAGGCCGATTTTGAGCTTCAGTTACGCTTCCATACTTATTGTATTTCGATGCCGCAAATTGAGTAATGAGAGCACGCCATAGGGCTCGGCCGGCGGATTTTATACCCGCGCTGGCAGCGCTGAGATCGCGTACATTGGCGCACGCCCCGCACTACACCACGTGTCGTTAAATAACCCACAAGCTAAGTAAGAAACTAAAACAGAAGTTCTAAATTATAAGTTTCATTTTTCATTCGCAAGTGTGTTGAAAACTTGTTGAAAAATGGTCATTATAGTCTCGGCTCGGCCATTATAGTCCTCGCCTGCCGGCTCGGGCTAAGCAATACAGCCTCGACTGTAATAACCAATGTAGCCCAATCGTATCGCTTGTTATATATAGTACATTAGTACTACAAAAAGTATTTTGCCGCATGGTTTTTTTTCATATTGGTGGTGTAATTAGGACGATAATGCTAATATCATACATCAAAGCACAACTTCATGATTGGTCAGTCGGTAGGGGCGGCAAAATTTTAATAGCCTTCTGGCGGCAAATCTGTAAATCCGCCACTGGTGTAATGTGTAAATTTACTTTCACACCAGGCACACGACGATACTCGAGGAGCATGAGCGACAGGAGTCAGTCCGCACGGTGTCACCGGTGGCGCTGCCCCTCCCCGCGCGGCAGGCACACCTCCCCCCGCCCGCGCGTCCGCCCCGCCCCGCCGCGCTCTACTCGCAGGTCAGCCGGCAACAGGTACCAGGACGTCAGAGTTGACGTGGAGTTCGCTTGATTTTGGAAGGGTTTTGTTCAGGTTCAGGGATAATCACGAGACAACGAGAAGGGCCGATACATACAGACGGTTTGCATGCCAGGCTGCCAGCAGTGATTTGTTAACTTCATTCCGGCTGTATACCAACTGCATGCTGACTGAATGGTTTCTATACAAGTTATGGGTTGCATTCCGTCTGTGTCGGCCCTAAGAGAGGTATGAGGAATCAATTCAAATCTCAAGGCAATTCATATTTACATTGAGACCCTATGAAATGTCAATGTACCTACTCTCAAGTCAACTGGTGATAGGTACCTTTCAGAGCATCAGGACTTGAATTAAAAATATCGATGTAACATATCATCGTGTCGTATTCTGACGTATGAATATTTGGTCGTAAAGAGAATTGTCAGCCATATCAATAAAGCACATCAAAATACGAACAATAGTTCACATTTAAGGGTATTTTTGGGAGAGGAGTCATGTCAAAGGAGTAAGGTAGTGAAATATTAGCTACCATATTTCATATTTAGATGCAAAAAAAAATAGGGTAGGTACCAGGGGGTCAAGTATTATTAGTTCAAAAATCATTTCTAAATGGCTAACACAACATGAATCTTGTGCACTTTCAAAATTAACTCAAACCCTAATTCGTATCATAATTTGCACATTTATCAGGAATTCAATTAATAATCAAATCATGTGTGATATTAATTTAATCATGTGCGTGTGATGTGTATAACGAATCATTTAAAAATATAGACATTTCAAATGTCTTAAAACGGTCATTGTCACATCGACCAAGCAAAACCCACGAGCCATCCCACCGACCAATCGCACGCCACCTCGCCCACATTCTAACCAATCACTACTAACCAGGAGTGGTCGCGGCGGCCGCGGTCCATCGTGTCTCTGAACACGGAGATGACAGACACCCACTCCGTGACCGAGGTCACTGACCGCTCTCATGCCAGGATGTTCCATATCAAGGTATCGTGCCTCTAACATTCGTATGGATCGGAATAGGTACTGCAATTTGTGTCGAGAAACTTAAATCGTCATTTGATTTTATTTTTAACTTTATATCCTGGTTACTGGATATTTAAGCCAAATCTTTATTTGGAAAACGTTATAGTCCTGAATGGTAACAGCAGTCATAAACTCTACTTTGTCAGTCACTTCACAAAATCATCATTTGTTTTTTTTTTTAAATTTTATGACCTGGAATCGTTATTTGAAATTTCGTATTAATGTCGCCACTGTACAATTAGGTGCCTACGGTGTACGTTAGAGTTAAGCGCAGTATTAAAACAGTGCTGTTTTTATCAATATTATAAAATATTGTGATTACAAAGTGAGAATGCAGCAAAATTGTTGACATAATTTTATTGCTACTGCCTTTACATTTATGGGAGACGAGAAATTATTTTTTTCGTGTTCTTGGTAACATTTTCATTTCTGCTAACCTAGTTCACCTAATTCCTGCGTTTACTCAAGTAATCATAATTATAATTGAAAAGGTTTATGACGAATATGACTCAAAATGCCACAACATTGCACTGCATACTCCAACCTTCAAGACATTGTATTCGTTTGTCATTTGATTTGGTATCAGTTATAATAAAATACTATGATCTTGCTCTAACGCATTCCTATGATGGTCGTATTTATCACGCGTCAAATAAATTAAGCATCTTTCTCGCAATGTACTTGTCTCATTTATATGCCTTATCATTTGTCGCGTGATAAAATCGACCACATCCACTGGCGCTGTATAACGTTGTATTATGGTTGTATAGAAGCCGCCCCCACCACCTCCAGTGATGAGCGAACGTCTGGAGACCGAGGAACACGAGGTCTTGATGGAAAGCCTCGAACCAATCCCGGAAACTCCGATACTTCCAGCCAGGTAAGCCAAAAGACTGTTCTTCTATTTGTTTTATTGAAAGCGAAAATAGAAAAATTATACTCAAATCTAGATGGGCGCTACAAACCCAAGGGAGGTTGGGAAAGCTTAAATAACTGGCCAAGAGCATGTCGGACCATGCTCAGTGTAGGGTTCCATAGCCGTAACTATAAGGTAAAAAATACGATGTAAAAAAAGTATAACAACAAAAGAGCGTATCTTCATAGCAATTACGTCCTTTTGTTGAGAAGCGCAGTTTATCGGCAATAACTCAAAAACGCTTAATTTGATCTTGTTGAAAATAATTTTCGTTGGAAGTATTAATTAAGCGTTACCTTCGTGATTTTTTTCATATTTTTCGGACGCACGGTTTAGAAAATAGAGGGGGGGGACACAATTTACACAACTTTCGGAGCGATTATTTCCAAATACATTCACTTAATCAAAAACATTACTTAGGAACCTTATAGTGTTTTTTAAAGAACTGTCGAAGTATGTACCACACGTTGATATTTGCTGAAAAAAAAAAAATTTACTGTCTTTAACATGTATGGAGTGCCCCCCTAAAAATATTTATTTTAATTATTTATATACCATACTAAGTAGCGGCTTATAAAACACACCTATATTCCAAATTTCATCAATATCCATCATGTAGTTTCTGAGTAAAATGCCTGTGACATACGGACAGACAGACAGACAGACGGACGGACATGACGAAACTATAAGGGTTCCGTTTTTGCCATTTTGGCTACGGAACCCTAAAAATGATGAAACGACTGGTTGAAAAATTGGATATTTGGATAAGTGCTCCGCGGTGGCACAACAGGGGTGACGACTGGGTTAAAAATATATAATTCTATTTAGTCCGTCAGTTAGATTATGGAAAAATATGGGACACGTATTTTTTGGTTTATCAAAATATTAAAAATCGACAAAGTTATAGATCATCAAACTTCTGGAGTGGGGCTTGTGACATCACTCTTAGGTGAAAATTGTACCAAGGAGTGACGTCACTCGAAACTTCTAAGCACTCTATCGTCATTTTCTGTTTGTCAAACAAAAGAAAAAATACGTGTACAATATTTTTTAATAATCTAACTGACGGACTAAACAGTTATTTTTAGTCGTCTAGCCTATTGGTAGCGTCTGTGTCGGCTCGTATTCTTTGAGAGCCTACCTCAGGTCAACCCTCGAAGTGACTCGTTCATCTATGACTTGTTTTCCTATCTTTAGAACAATGTATTACTTGTCATAGGAAACCGGAGATCACGTCACACGTGGTGGACGACGTGTTCCTGCGGACCATCACAGAGAAGAAGACCATCGAGGACATCGAGCGGCACAAGCGCCTGATCACCGAGTACAAACAGGTCTGTAGACAGCAGTAGCGTGGCGTCCATAGAACTCGATTCCTACGGTACCTACGGCTTGCCTAATTTCAGGCAGATGAGCACCTTATTCTACAGCTCTTAAGGAAAATGTACGCCAAATCTGCACCGGCTTGCCCAAGGATATCTTTTACACCACGCCACTGGTAGACAGAGACAGTAACACACAACAACATAAACCGGTTGTCGGTGGCGTATACAGTCTATCAAATAGGGCCCTTTGTTTCTCAACGTAAAGAAAATTCATCTACTCTTATGCTCACGGACGACGATCTCTAATATTTATCGCCCTTGTCTTCGGCTCGGGCGTGAAATACCTGCGATCTGAGACATTCTTTGTTTTACCGGCCTCGGTAAGTAATGTACTATGAATAAGTAGATGATGCTAGTTGGCAGTTCCGTAGTTACGTACATGGCCCCGGTGCATAAAAATTTATGAAAAAATGTATGTCTTCGATATGGCAGCCAGGTTCGATACTTACGCCACTGAGAGTTGATATGAAACTGACGAACACTGCTATAGTAAAGTAAGGTTGTATTTATGTGTTCTCTTCTAATAAAATATTTAGAATTCGTTGGCAGCCATAATAAAAAATCACTGCTGGGTCAATTGCAGAAAAAATGTACCTTTTAGTGTGCCGCAACGCAACTGAGATTTAAATCTCAGTTTCGTTACGACTTTTCCCCTATATTTAGTTTGGACGTAACGAAACTGAGAAGTTCAAAATTTGTACGGAAAATTTGGGACATTTTGGACAACTTTTTTTTATTTCATAAATGAAAAGTGCTCATGATTCTCAGTAAAATGGTATAAAACACACCATGATCAGACAAAAAAGTAAAAGGTATTTTTTTTCTGCAATTGACCCTGCTATAGTATATGGATATTGTTGTAGGTGCCGCCGCCGCCGCCTCAGTTCGACGTGACGATCCGCAACCACACGCTGCCCGAGGCGCAGTGGGAGAACTTCTCGGACATCAGCAGCGCATCGGGCATGACTCTCACGCCCAAGATGGAGCGCGTGCCGCTGTCGCTACCGCCTCAGAAGTATATCGGTGAGTGCAAGTATATGTGAGCTTCCGTTACAGCCGCCCCCTCAATTCGTCTTTCTTTGAAAATGCTATGTGCATTTCCTTCAGAATCAGGAATATAGATCATCTCATTGATATCCCATTTTACCCAGGCAAAGGCGGACCGGACCTGTTCTCCCCCGAGCTGATAAAGCAGTCCCAGTACCAGCCATCGACCCTCCCTCTCCTGCCCGAGCTGCCCCCCGCCCGCAACCCCCTCTACCGGGAGGAGGACGACGAGGACGTCCCGGAGCCGACGCCCGCGCCACCGGTGCCGCAGAACTGGACTGTGCTCACCCGGGTGCTCAATACTGAGGCTCAGGATGAGGTATGCTGTGGGAATGGGGATGTGGACTAATGTTGAATTGTACAAAATAATAAAATCACTTGGATTGGAAAATACTATCTTATCATAACACAGAAGAAATAAACAAAAAATATATATAAATTATAAAGTCATGAGACCACAGAGTTTTAAAGAATTAAACAGAAATTTAAGTTAATTTCGGAATGCGTAAGTAACACTGAAAATATAAATGTATGACAAATATGTGCTTAAACGCACTTTTTGTGCTCAAAATGGCAAAATGCATTTTTTATACAAACTTAGTACAGCAAGGACAAGAGATGACGTCACAGGGTGCGTCCGTTTTGTATGGGCCGTTTTCAACGCTCGGTACTTTTGATTGCAATTTGTGGCTGTTATAGTAATCCCAGTGTAGAAGTTATAGGTATACGAGTATATTTGTTACTCATAAATAGTAGAATCGATTTACATCAGAAACAAAATTTAGGACACAAGCCTATTCTAGACACTATGGACATCAGTGATTTTTAAGAATAATTAACTAACGTAAAAACATAACGTCCTCAAGTCTTGATATTATGATATAGATTTATCCATCGACCATACCAAAACTTGACGTTGCGCATACGACGCGTCATTGGCATGACGTTTTCTACAAACTTTTGGTTGCGTAGACGCGTCAGTCTTGTGCGAAAGTTTAATAGGCGATACCTCATTAAATCGGTATAGCAATGTTCACTCCAAACATAAAGCATGGGATGATTTGTTATTTGGGTGTCTGCGAACATCTACACTCTCAGAATCACGAGAAAATCTGTATATTTATATCGATGCTCATCCTTCACGAAGGTTCTCCAAGAGTCAGAGCGCGCACACCGCCTCACGCGCGAGGAGCGCCTCCGCTGGCGCGAGCTGATCACCCACGAGTCCACGCTACGTCGAGAACTGGCTCGCTCCTCCACTCGCGAGGAGTTCTCGCGCGTCGCACACGACCACCGCTTCGCGCCGCTCTACAGCCCGCACAAGTGGGAGGTCATCATCCGCATCCTGGCCCCACCCCCGGAGAAACCTAAGGTGAGACGTCGATGCGTGTCGAGTGCTATGATACGACTGTTTATTTGTTGATACCTGTGGCCGCATCATCTTAACTTCCTGAACTTTGTAGAAAGGTAGCTGATTTTTTAAGTTGCAACCTGAGTAGAATTGTGTGCGGTAAATAGCGCTATATCCTTCCTGGAAAGGCGTATAACAAAAGATGGAGCGATTGAACGAAAAATTGAAAAATTGATTCGAGCATGAGCCTTAGTGGAGCTAATTGGAAAGTTACCCCTGTTGGATCGGCAAGCCTTGGAAATGCGTATTCGATTCTCAACGGACGCATTTAAGTTTTGAATTTTCGTTTCCGGTTCAATTCATTTTTTGACCGATTCAACTCATGTTCAAATCAAAAGCTTCCATAGGATTTGAGGGCTCGTCTATAAAATGTTGATTTCGGAAGGAGGAAAGAGAGAAGCCGCATGTATTGGGGCGAATTATCCCACTAATATTATAACTGCGAAAGTTTGTGAAGATGTTTGGATGTTTGTTACCTAATAACGGGGTAGCAACTGGATGGATCAAGCTGAAATTTGGCATGCAAGTAGACCAAGTCCTGGATTGTGAAACATAGGATACTTCATATCCCGGTAAAGAGTTCCTTTAGCACAATAACGGGAACAATGCGGGTGAAGCCGCGGGAAAATGCTAGTTACTAATAATGTTCTCTCTGTTAACAGAACCGCTACCGAAAGAAGAGCGAGTGGGACTCTCGCTCGCGCCGCAGCTCGCTGCCGACGCTCTACGAGTACGACAGCGACGCCACGTCGCTGCGCGAGCCCGGCCGCTCGCGCCGCTCCTCGTACCGCAGCGACCACGTCGACATGAGGTAATGCGGGGCTGAAGCGACCCTACTCTGATAAGTTAATCCTTTCTGTCCCTCTTCATCGTACCGAATTTTTGACTTACGCCTTCTCGGTTCAAGCAGCGTGCCTCTGGAACGGTCTCCCGCTTAAAATCAAACAAGCTCCTAATAAGTTCGTGTTCAAAAAATCTTTGGGTGATTTCTATGCTGGTAGAACTGAAATCTCTTAGTGTATCTGCTTGGACGTGTTATCTGTATTTATGTATGTGTATGTATTTATATAATATATATTATACACCGTGGGCCCGTACAAAACAAACAAATCAATAAATTCACTCCCTCGTTAGAAACATGTCCTTACTGGAGAAAAAGTTATTAAAAAAGGAAAAAAAAAGCTAAAATGGGAACGAAAGGTCAATATTTTGTTAGCAGCACTGCCCACAAGCTGTCTTTGCCCTAAGGTTAACTGGTAGAGAATGCCTTATTGCATTAAGTTCGCCTTTTGTACGATAAGTTTTCTTTTGTGCAATAAAGTTTAAATAAATAAATAGTCCACCACTAACCGATAATGTCTTCTAGTCTGAAGACTAATGTTAGCCACCGCGACTTTAAAGTATTTATACGAAATTTATAATTTTATGTGTACAGTCGCCATCAGATATATCTGAGCTGTCAGTGTACTCATAAATATCTGAACACGGCTCTAATGCTATGAAAATAGAGCCGTGTTCAGATATTTATGAGTACACTGACAGCTCAGATATATCTGATGGCGACTGTACATCAATAAACTAAACTAACTGTTCTTGGTGGTGTGACACGTTACACGCCTCTTTTATTTAGTATGTATTTGGTATTTACACAGCAATCACGTCGTTGTACTAAGATTTTTTTATACATGAAAAAAAAAATCATCTTACTTACTAGCCATGGGAAGACGTAAATTGACCTCTGAGCTATGTTCTGGCCACAAACACCTGCGATCTTATTTTACCTTTATTTACCGTCCGTGGTACTCAATAGGGGAACCCGGGGCAATATAGGCACCCGGGGCAAAATGAACAGGCGTTCCCTTCCCCTCCCTAACCGCCGCAGGCACTAAGCGAGTATCGAAACCAACGCCAGTACGCCCCGCGACCGCGCGGTGAACGGTAATGTCAACGTGCGTACTCGTTTCACGGAGCGAGCGAAAAAAATACGTAAATAATCTCTTTGATATAATTTTCTAAGTTTTTGTTTGATCTATGTATGTTACATTTTGGTGTCATTATTAAAATGTAATGAACGTGTTGACTAGCTTAATATCTTCATATTATACGGGATTAATTAAGATTTTAATAGAATAATCATTCAAAGCTTTAAGGTCGGTTTATCGAAATCATGACTTCGGGGCATTATGAACGGGGTAATATGGGCACTATGTCCATATTGCCCCGATTGATGCCCGTTTTGCCCCGGTTTGAAATGTCTGAGAAGTTATGCTCATAATGCCCCGGCCCATAATGCCCCAGGTATGGCCATCAAAAATTGCTCATATTGCCCCAAGCACGGGGCAATATGAGCAATTTTTATTTTTTTTGTTTATGTCTATGGACCAAAGAAATGGTAGACTGAGCTAATTATTTGCTGTTAAAATTAAAGACTGTTGATTATTATAATAAATGATTATTCTGGCAATGACATATTTTAATCGGATCTCACGTTATAACGACATATCCTTAAGGGGCCTATATTGCCCCGGGTTCCCCTACTATTGATTACACCCCACAGGTCCATGTCAGAGATGATGGTGGACTACGCCCGTGAGGAAGCGGACAGCCACTCGGAGGTGTCGGCTGGCACGCAGCTCGGCCGCTACTATGACGATGACAGCGACACCGAGCACCCCTTCCACCAGAACCAGTAAGTGAACGATCCGGTGCTGGAACACCTGTTACTGTGATTGAAAAAAAAGAATAAAGAAATAATTTATTTGGCGCAAAAACATAAGACAATAAAAAAACGGGTACGTTCCAGATTGGTGTTCCAGTTTTAGGCTAGCTTTCAAGTGAATGCATGATTTCATGTGATTCTTACCAATCATTTCGTTCAAAATGTTTCATAAATAGTCACTTTGAAAACAAAGTTAACGATTGACAAATTTATCGTTTAATAAAATTAATATTTAATAAAATGTTTGGCAAATACTTAATTTAACAAATTATTTATCGTGTGTATGTTTCAATTATCTAAAGTTTTTTAATGAAATGATGGTAAACCGTCTTGATGCACAGGATTGCCCTTCAGACCCACCGTACCCCTGGCCATACCCCTGGTGGTATGGTGGGTCTTTTAAAGTTAAACGGTACCACCGTATGAATGTTGTTCGAGATATAGTTAAAATATTGAAGTCATATTTTTATTCCAAAATACTCAGTGTCCAAATAATAATATAGGTTTTGTAACTCATATTTAGTTTTGTAGTTAATGATTAGCATAATTACTTGTAGTGGTAATAAAACATTGTAATACCCCAGGCCCTGGTCTCGTCACTCGCTGCATCGCTCGGTGAGCCAGCCCTCGCTGGCGCGCTCGGCCACCGAAGTCGTCGAGCAATGGACGGCCCCCGAGGGTGACGTCACACCAAAACCCGGCCGCCGTGTCAGAGGTAACTTTAGTACTCTATGTTTACCTATTTATGTATATTATGCAAAATCTGTGTGGCTTGAGGAGCATCATACTTTATTTTATACTTAATAAAAAATGAAGGATATTCTAATATGTTATTTTTTTTAAACATATTTAATTTAATTATGTTCATAAGGTAACAGTTTTACCATTTTTTTGCCTAATAGCCGGGTGCTCTATTTAAATTTTGTTTTATAATTGGATGTTAATTATAGTGCTTCTAAATTAACTCCAATCCTCACTTTCAGGTCCGCAAGGCATGACGACATTCACTTCGTCGGAGGTCCGTACTTTCCAGGCCACGAGGGAGTGGAGAGAGTAAATGAAAAAACATAGGACCACAGATGTCCATGTATCCAGAAAATGCCATAAGAATATTGAAATATTTAAGTATAGCAATTAAAATATATACACAGTCAAAGCGAACATTTTATGAGACTTAAATATAAGTAAAAATGTTTTGAAAGACCAATTACGACATACCCAGTTAGGCAAGGATAAACACCTTTTACGGAATCTCGATGTACTTATATTTATTATTCTTATGGTAGAGAATGTAAAATGCAATTTAAGCTCAATATAATATCTCAATTATTACTCACTGCCTTTTGAGAAATGACTTAGTGTATATGCTTTATTATTACGATTCCGTCCATTTTACATTAGTTTATAAGTGATAATCGTAATTAAAGATATTAATACATTACCAGAGGTACCTACCAGTGAATTTAATGGTATTAAAGTATTTTTTTAAACGCATACTCACCAAGTACGAAAGTATTATTTTTTGAAGCCTAGCAACAAGGCCATACTTACTTAATGAAATTTTACTAAAAATATCATACTTGTATATGTAGATTTTAAAAAGAGTTATATATAGAGAAGGCGGAAATAAGCAATATTAGATTTTGTATCCATACGGTAAGATATTTTATAAATTTGTGAACTTTTTATAAAGTATTTTGACTCTGCCTTCAGGTGGTTTCTTCTTGACAATATAATACATAAATATTGTAGTTATTTTATTTACAGTAACTGCAATTCTAGTTATTATTGTCCTATTATCTCGTCCATGAGTCAAATGAGACTTATGATAAACCTTTTTTTTATTTTAACATTACCAGAGTATAATAATTTTTAAATCTTTGAAATACATTTACTAACATTGTGCCAAATTAAAACGTTTTAAAAGCTTTTTAATATACCGGTTTAGATGTAATTTTTAAATTTGTACCTGCTATTGTGTACAACGCTTTGCGAATGGATTATAATAAATGAATATGAATTAGATTCAATTTATATAAGTTGTACGCCGTAAGTTCAGCTGTGTAGCCTTTGTACCAGTTATGGAACAGGCTATTTTCCAACTAAATTAAATACTAAAAACCCAACTGGTTTATTATATGCTCATTACTGTACCGCTCTAAAGTAAAAACCATAATTGGTTTTCGAATGTATAAGTCTCTCCAATAAAAGTCAATTTAGTGTTGTTAAATATGGAACGGTGATGAAGATGAACACACCCTATATGCACACAAATAGAAGCTGAGCTTACGGTTTGGGGCTTAGACCTCCTAACATAGTAGAGACACTGCCAAGGAATCCTATTTGTGTATTTTTTTAAGGTAAACATCACACCATAGTACACAGAATATGTTCGACGCTCCCACTCATGTAGCCTGCAGTAAATAAGAAAAACGAGCTTGTACTCGTTGTTTGCCCTAAAGAAGCACATCTTTTCTCTACTGCGTTAGTTCATTATAATTTAATGTTTACCTAATAAAATGTGGTGTTTATTTTTTATAAAGTTTAGCTGTAAATATATTTTTAGAGGGATGTTTAAAACCTAGCAGTGGAGGCAAGACAAATTGTAAGGTGTGTGCATTACGCGTTTATATTAATGTATAACCTATATGCAAATGTTCCACCTTCAATATGTATTGGTATTAGGTGGTATTAGTAACTTTATAGGATTTCTAAATGGTATTTTAGAGATATTAAGAAACATTTACTTTGCCATATATAATTTAAATATATATGATTATTATTAACGCGCAAAGTATAATTTTCAAGAAACTTGCATTATTACTTGGGCTGTGACAACATTTTTTTTGCCCTAAAGGTCAAGTCCTATTTCGCTTAAAAGTACTGCAAAGTTAGTTTATTATTAGTCCCTAATTCGGAACACCGGATTTTAGGACGTGAATGCATGGCTCCTTTGTAAGCTTGCCTCGGTTGCTATGTTCTCTTGGTTGTGGATAGTACTGCAAGTCGTGCTCAAGTTATGGTTGTAGGTGTTTCTAACTTTGCGAAGCCTAGAACGCATTTTGGTAAACATAAATTTTCTTTAGCAAGATTAATTTTTATGGGGTATTAAGTACCATATTGTACAAATTAAGGAATTTTTAAAAATAGTGGTATTTACTCCATAAATAGTGCTTAACTATAGAAAATGGTCAAATACTACCCCATTTTGGTGGCTGTATATTTTAAATTTATGTCACCTTTTGAGTGTTTCTTTTTTGTGATTTATTCTTTATTTTATTGATTAGATGATTTTGAAAAAGTCTTTGTGAAATTCTTATCTTATCTATTCGTAGTTTCAATTAGATTTAAATATTTTGAGTCTATGAAAAGTTATTTCGTTCAAGAAAATATTTAGCTGAGGAATATTTCGGGGTTTGATATATAAGCGAATCACAAAATATGGAGAATCTTGTAATAGTAAAAAAGAATATGTAAAAATGCGTTTCCGGCTTTTAATGTAAGCTTTTTTTATAAACACAAGTCTATTTGAATAAAAACCGATTCTTACTTTTATTTTAAACTGATGTACATAAGGTTATTGGCATCAAGGTATAAAATAATGTAATTATTTAATCAAGTCACAACTTTGCCGCTAAGAAAAATTAGCTTTGTTGTTTACCAGTGAAGCCCGTTTTTGACGTGTGGCCATTTTGGTGTCAATGATATCTTGTGCTACTCGGTTTATAATTGACTATAGCTAAGATTTAAATATGGTTTCTGATATGTAATCAAGTGGTGCTACGAGACAATTTATGATTTATTTGTAGAATATTAACCTACTGATCGATTATTTTGGTAATCTTCAATATACGTACCTTAACAAATATTTGTCATGGTTTTATTTCTTACTTATTTTTTTTTACATCTATGACGTTTTTCAAAAATTGTTGGGTGCCATTGCCCTGCGCTTCTGTCGGTGTTCGTTTGTTTATTGGTTTAAAATCTTGCGACACCTTTTTCAATCAATAAGTTAAAATATAATAAACCGATTCTTATGAATCTTTGCACTTTGATAATACAACATTATGGTAATTTCGATTTGGGCAAGGGTCTGATGTTGCTAATCGAACATCTAATAGTGAGGGAAAAAATGTTTTTTTAGACATCTATTTGTTTTTATTTTTGATAATAAAACGCAATCATAATTTAAGAAGTTTATTTCCAAAATTCAAATAAAAAACAAACGAAGTAGATGAAAATGATCACAAAGAATTTTATGAATCAATTAATAAATTCGAGTCTTTTTAACAGTACACAACAATTATTCGACAAGAATGGTCGAGTATTTCCACATGAAGCGATCTAAGATGAATTATAAAATAGGTAAGAGCGATTTCAACTTTACTAGAAGTGTTAAATCGCTTCAGTGGTTGGACCAAAATGCTAACAAATATGCATCATGATCGACCCAATCGATTCTCTACCAATAGCGGAGCGGTGTTCCAAATTTGGAACAGTTAATTGTTTAATTCAAAAATAAACTCAGAATAAATACAGATTTTGATTGTTTTCGGATAAACTAATTATGCCATGGTCCTAAGACCTTTAAAAGGTGACTATACTGTACTTTGAACAATAAATACCCTATGTACATAATATTTATTTACAGATGATTTGAAATTTTGGGATGACCGACATGGATATAAGTGTAATCCTAAAATATGTTCCAAATTTGGACGACCACTTCGTTTAAGTGATGCATGAAGGGAGCTTTTCTTTTTTATATATAGTGTAGTACTTCTTCTTTTTTTTGTGTGCTTGAACGGGTGCTAGCTCTAAGAGCTGTCACAACTATCGGACTTCGTGGCGGTAGGCTGCCTTAGCAAAACCTCAGCACCACGAGTACTTCTTGGAACACCGAGCGTGTAATGTTTGTTAGAGGCACTAGATGGCGCTAGCGTAATAAAATTCACTCTGGATTGAAAATTACCAGTTTGTCCAAGACCTTATTTCATTAGAAAAATAAAGAAATGAGGCTTAGGTCATTTAGTTGTCAGAATAGCTACTACGATGCTCTACATACGAGTACATGTCGTGTGGTTATGTGCGTGTTAGCACGACGCGTAATCTTTACTAAGTTGGCTATAACAAAACTAGTAAAAATAAGTAGGTTGAAAATGTCCAAATTGAAGTAAAAAGTTATCAACCATCTAACTAAAAAAGATGCCATCTAGTGGGATTTTCTCTTAACTACCGAATACAGTCAATAGCGAGTCGAAATACAATTATCTAAAACGCAGACTTTGACACTGTGACAAAACTGACAATATCCTATGAAAATATATCTCTACTATTTATTAGCTGTTTAGTACTACAACATCTTCTGCTAAAACTCTTTATCATCAGAAAGCATGATGAGCAAAAGCCAGATATTGTTTTTTTTTATTAAACTTGACTTATATCATGTCACTATTGACAGGCTTGTTGTGTCAATTTGATAATTATCGGTTTGATAAAGGTTTTTGCAGAAAAAACTTTTCATCAATCGAAGCTTTTGATGTAAAGCAGATTTAGATTAACAATAGGTGTTGTAATAAAAAAAAATACTAGATGCCACTGATTTTTATCCAGGTTTTTATCCAGGTTCATTTTAGGCCGTACCTATATAGGGAACGTGCACAACAAAGGTGCTGCCAACTGGTGCCACCAATCTGAATCTTGTAGTTTATCATTAGAGACCGGATTTGAAGTAGCGATCTCAATATTAATATGGATATGACTAGAGCAATTTGTTAAATACAGGTCATGTTGGTTATATATGGTCTTAATTTTTACTGTGCATTGTGCACAAGAAATATTAAAGAAGAAGTACTTCAAAAAATAAACTATTTCAAAAATTAAAAACGATGTTTTTGTTTATTATCACCATAATTTTTGCCCAATATTTACAAAAGCTTCCAAAAGGTTTTTTTAATACACTTGCTCAAAAAGTGGTACTTTTCGTAGCTGTAAATCGTGCGCAAAGTTGTATTTTGCGCACTAGTGCTTTTTATTTTTCAGCTAATTTTTGAACACTAAATAACACATTTATTTGCAAAAAGTAAAGTACAAAGTAAAAATAAATATATATCTTGCTTTTTCATGTTTAAATTTAATTAAATTCTGTATGTTTCTTTTCAAAATAATTTCTTTTGATTAGGCTGAATGGTGACAGCCGGTGCCATGTTTTTGTTTCATCGAAATTTTTTCGCAATTGTATTAAATAACTGGCCAAGAGCATGTCGGACCATGCTCAGTGTAGGGTTCCATAGCCGTAACTATAAGATAAAAAATACGATGTAAAAAAAGTACAACAACAAAAGAGCGTATCTTCATAGCAATTACGTCCTTTTGTTGAGAAGCGCAGTTTATCGGCAATAACTCAAAAACGGTACATTCGATCTTAAGCGTTACCCTCGTGATTTTTTTCATATTTTTCAGACGCACGGTTTAGAAAATAGAGGGGGGAGGGGGGGACACAATTTACACAACTTTCGGAGCGATTATTTCCAAATACATTCACTTAATCAAAAACATTACTTACGAACCTTATAGTGTTTTTTAAAGAGCTGTCGAACTATGTACTACACGTTGATATTTGCTGAAATTTTTTTTTATTGTCTTTAACATGTATGGAGTGCCCCCCCTAAAAATATTTATTTTAATTATTTATATACCAAACTAAGTAGCGGCATAAAAGACACCTATATTCCAAATTTCATCAATATCCATCATGTAGTTTTTGAGTAAAATGCCTGTGACATACGGACAGACAGACAGACAGACGGACGGACATGACGAAACTATAAGGGTTCCGTTTTTGCCATTTTGGCTACGGAACCCTAAAAACGTCGTTTGATACACGTGCGGAAGTGTCATTTCCACTCGTCCCGAGTATTTTTTTGTCGTGACAAATGACATACTTTCCGCACTTGTATCAAAAAGTACTATTACTTTTTTGTTCCGATAAGTTACATTATTTTTGTGTGTAGAAAAAATAATAAATTATACCAATCATATCCATATTAATATTGAGATCGCTACTTCAAATCCGGTCTCTATTTATCAATATCGCGATGATAGACGCTTAACGTTAGTGTGGCCACGACTTACTATACTTGACATTGATTTAAAACCAGTTTTTTCAGGCCTGATAAGTTTCCTTTACTGTTCGCGTAGTGTCTTATATGCCGATTTATTGCTGCCACTTATAGTTAGGTACTGCACGCACGTTCCCTATCTCAAATAAGTAGATGGTAGATGGAGTGAATGAATCTTTTGTCAATTTGACAGTCAGTTGTCGTGTATATTAATATAAAGTAGTTTATTTGAAAGTACATGTACAGATGTAGTGCAAAATGATTTTCCATCGTACTTTATCGGAAAAGTTCGTATTTATATCGTGCTCTCTCAATCAGATTCAGTACCCATCTTACAGCCGCCATTTTTCACTTTGACATTTAACACTAAACAATAAAGTTCCATATTAATGGATATGAAAACGTCACTCATTTAATACAATCATTGATTGACAGTTCGGGTGCCATCGTATTCCAATTGAGATCCGAGTTTTCCCGATGGAAAATCATTTTGCACTACATCTGTACCTACATGTACAAACATTTTTACAAAGGGATATAGCCAATATGCTGTCACTTTTCAAACTGTCAACTCGGAAGTCTGTCTAAATGCAGTGTTACTATTTTAGTTAAATATATTCACCGAATATTCCGTATTTTTCTGACTGAATTGAATATTCGGCCCATTTTTAATAAAAAAGAGATAAAATTAAAATACATTTAGATTACACAATGGCAACAATGGCAATGATAACAATGGCATCTAGCAGTTTTTAAAATATCATTCCAACATGCAATGACGATAACAATGATATATTGTGACTATGCTTAAATTAAACATTAGACATTTTGTGACTACATTTTAGTGACATTTGTCTAACGATTTTCTACACTGCTGAAAATCCAACAGATTTTGACAACATCTATGGATCTAGTGGAACTAGGTATTTTGCTAAAACGTAATTTCTGTGTAGATGTCAGTATTTATTTTTAAAATTAGAACATGATTTTAAATCAAATTAAAAAGCAGACATTTAATAGGAATAAAATGGACGTTTTAAATTTACAATCAAGTGTGCGATTCGCGGTCTGTCGTACTATCACTAACTGAAACTGAACTATACCTAAAGACAATAATCACAACTGGTGTTATATTTGGTGTTCAGTGTTCCACGATATTTTTTAGTTGCATAAGATGAATACGATATTCTAAAAGACAAAATACCACGAATTGCACACAACAACAATTCCATAATGTGTTTCATGCAACAGCTGGTGTTTTAGCAAAGAGGTTAGAGTCCTGTAGGCTTATGATGCTACGCTTTGTCGCGTGATAAATAAGTGATAAAGCATCCGTCACTCTCACACACATACTGTCAGAACGTGACGGATGCTTTATATAATTTATTTATCGCGTGACAAAGCATAGCATCATAAGCCTACTGGGTTTAACTTATAGGAACTTTCCAGGAAAACATCTATTTAGACCGCCTATGTTTACCCCTGTTTTTATATAAGCATTGTTATTTTCTTTTGGTGTGCAATAAAGTATGATTGTATGGTATTTTAATTATTTTCGATAAGGACGTTGTAATGAAAAAAAAAAGTGTCAATGAAACACTATTGTAATTTCAACTTATGATGGGAGTAGGAGGTGGTCAATGGGACGGCTAATATATCCCCACCTAGTCCGATTCACTCGAGGTGGTCCGGCTAGCGACCTGGTTGGACTCCAGGGAACGCCACGGCCGCCCACCTGGTCCGAAGATTGCTATGTCCAGTAAAGGTCGCAAGTTAGTCAGGCTTTAAAAAAAAGGGACGGCTAATAGTAGAGTCCTGAGGTCCTTAATCGGAGTCCAGTTATAGCCTCCTAAGGCCAGCGGTCACTGCCTATAGGATTAATTCGAAATTTTTATCATGAAATAAGGTTCCAAATTCAAAAACACCAACAGAGCTCTGGGCCTTAGGAGGATAGATTATACAGTTTTTTTATAGTACATTGTGCACCGAGGGAAGTAAGAAGGGGATTACTAACGAGTCTATTAGGAGCCCGACGTCGTAGGCGGAGGGCGTTTAATGACTCGAGTTTGTAATCCCTTTACTGCCTGTGGTACACAATGTTTTTCATCACATTTGCGAGGAAAAAAAAATAAGACAAAAATCTAATTATTTACTGTCAACTTTCTCAATATCTCCCTCCTCCTCCCTGTCTTCCTCAGATAATGCTAAGAACTGCGTTTACTTTCAGACTTCACAGAGCAATACCACCAGATTGTACCGATTTTCAAAATAAAATTTTAAAGTAAATTAATTTAATTGCATTAAATTAATTGCAAAAAATACTGAAATAATAGTAAAATGTATAATATAAGTTTTATATACAGTAAATTGGTTGCTCGTAAAGTGGCTATAATTTCCTTATTCTTATGCCTGGAATGCGGTTTATTATGCACTAGTGTTTTTTACTTTACATTACCGCACTAGTGTTTTGCATATTACACTTTTTTTTAAATCTCCAATAAGAGGTTTTTGTCCAAAAAAAGGTTATCATTTTTGTAGATAAATAAGCTAGTTTCAGTCAAAATATGATAAAAGATTTTTCTCAAACATGGCATGAAATGTTGACATTACGTGCCTAAAAATAGGCCACAAAGTACCTCGTTTCCTATGCGGTTTGACACTTGGCACGGAATGGAATTTCATACTTACATTGCCGGCCTTAGGCCGGCAATGTATTTTTTTTTAATTTCCATTCCACATTTATTTGGGCCCCAGCATCACGGCATTCAGCCATTAAAAAAACAAAAAACGATTTTTGCTATATTTTGTAGTTTTATTTATTTAAAATTGACATGAACATAACAAATAACACATTATAAACAATTTCCAATTATTATAAATTCCAAACTAAACCACAAGAATACACATTTAAAATATTTCATCTAAATATTCGCGGTAAAAATGTGAACTGAAACAGCTTGGCCGAACTTGCATTGTCTATGGATATAATGTCACTAATGTCACTTTCTGACAGCCAGTTTGTTTGTGTTATAAAATATTAAGTAAGGTTATTATAGTAAGTTTATTTATTTAATTGCATATTTGAGAAAAGCACTATACATACCTCGGCGGGAAATGAGGTTGCCGGCCTCGTAACTATCTGGCCTCGCTTCGCTCGGCCAGCTATATGTACTCTACCGGCAATTCCTTACTTCCCGGCCTCTGCAGTAATGTACTAATAATTTCATTAAAGTATCTACAAAATTACAATACATTTAATCATTAATTATTTAGAATTCTCTATAGAAATACTTACATAATTGCTCTGTTTATTAAATTGTGCATATTTCTGGCTGTTTGAGGGTGGCGCCGTTGCCTATGCGCGCGCATACGTAATTCAACCACAGATCGGCGCGCGAAAAAATAAATGTTGCGCCATTTTGTATTAATATTTGTTTTGTTTGTTTACCATAAGGTTAGTTTATAATTGTTGCAACAAATTACGACTTCAAGTCACTACTTAAGAACAATAAATTTTGACGCCGCTTGATATAACTAGTGAAGTATAAAATGCTAGTGATAAGTAGTTTGTTGACATCGAAATCAAAAGAAAAATGCGTAAGTATGCTTATGTTTGTTTTTGCAATAGTAACAACAACAACACCCAGCCGTTCTTATAAAACTTATTTTTAGCGCCTATAATCGGTAAATGAGTTGGCCAATAAATAGAAGCCGAGCTCGCTGTGATACATTTATTCCATGGTAAATGTAAAGTTTCAGACCAAATTTTTTTTTCAATAATTGTTCTAATAATTTAATGTTCTATATTTTTTTTCCTCGCAAATGCGTTGAAGAACGTCGTATGATACTCGTGGGCTTTGGTCATTACAGTCTCGGCAATACAGCCTCGACTGTAATGACCAACATAGCCCACTCGTATCATAATCTACTATTTCAGCTAAGTTTTGAAGGTGGGAAGCCTTGGCTGATTTGAAACCGCCTTAATTGGAAATGACGTACGGGTAGGTTCTATATTTTAAAACTAAACTCATAAGATTTTCATACAGTTTTTGCTCCCGTGGGAGTTATAGATTTTTATAACCCGCGGGAGGTAAATCGACTCGAGCCGGTCTATAAGCTCGCGTGATATAACACCCTTTACGAGGAAGTGTGATGAAAAATAAGTAACATGTTTGATTTAACATCTATTCTATTTCTGGAGAATAAGTGTGATTGAAGTATAAAAGTAGAGTTGTTTTAGTTAACTGTATTCTAGCTAAAACACCATCGTTTCACAAACTCTCCTAAGTGATTAGGAAACAGCAAAGCTCAATACTTAGAGCGTAAATTTTAAAATAGATAAAACACTTAAATAACTATAGTTTTACATTACATCTATATCAAGCGTTAATAAAAATAGCGTTAAAATTCTAAATACATTTAACTATGTACATTTAAGAAACATTAGACCGTACGTTTTTATTTACATCTACATATAGCACAATTAGTCTATAAATTTACGTTACACTTGTTAGTGATCCAATATTTTATCTAAGAAAAAAAACCTTCGTAAACATCTGATCTGGTTTTTTGATTTGTCTGCTAACTTTACGAGTAACATACTGCCTAAATCTAATGCATGTGCGTGAAATTTTTAAGGCGTACCCTCTTAGAGTAATGAGAAATGGACCGGGACAAGCGACCTGGTTCGACCCCAGGCGCACCCGGCCCCCACCTAGTCCGATTCACTCGAGGTGGTCCGGCTAACGACCTGGTTCGACCACAGGGAACGCCACGGCCGACCACCTGGTCCGAAGAAGAGAAGCCTGAGCCAGTTGTTTCCCATTGCAAAACAATAACATAGTATAATTGTTCCTCGAACAAAGCGCACTGGTTTTCTTTTGAGTTTTCAACTTCACGGACTCTGATCCGTCTCGTTGATGGTCTTGTGGAAATATAATAAATAAATGATCGCCCTAAACTTACCCCCTTAGGCCTTTGGTCGTGGTCTGCTTTTCGTTTTCCTTTTATATTGAAAATATTATTCGCCCGCACGCGAACTTTTCCCGATGACAAATCCGAACTGACATCTCTTCTGTTTTTCCGTACTCTCATCCATAGCGCACAGAGACCGCAAAGAGACCGTATATGCCAATCCCACCCCGAGGCGAAATATATATAATAATAATGAATGAAATAAAATAAACATTCCCCCGCCCGAGAAAGGCCGTAGCCTTTATCAATAAATGAACCGCAATATTAAAACACTGATTCCGCAAATTTACAACTAAAGTAAGAAACTGTTTGTTACCAACTTAATCATCCAGTAGTGTGGTAATTATGTGTTTTTCAGACAAACAAATTAATAAAGTTTTCAAACTTGTGTGGCATGATACCTTTGGGTGTGGTGTTCAAAACTCACAACTCTCCCCTCCCCTCCACCTGACGCAACACCCCCCCTCGCAGTGAAATGTGTCCCTTTTATCGGTTTTATCACATTTTCTCGAAAACTATAATGGATACAAAAAAAGTGTCAAAAGTAAAAATGATCCTCATTAAATTGTAAACAAAATTTGTCCTATATCTTATTTTGATAGGCTGGACGGTTTTCAAGCTGTAGGTAGTTAAAAAACTAAAATGAAATTTTTCATCAGATTAACGACAATATAGTCATTATTTATTGGAATGAAGTAAATAAAAAGCTGTAGGTGGAATCATTAGGGGTGCACTAAGAAAGGATTTTTCAAAATTTACCCCCTAAGGGGTTCAAATAGGGGTTCAAAGTTTGTATGGAGAGTCTACGATTTTAGAAGTAAAGAGGTTTGAAACCTCATGTTTAGACTTTTTATTAGATTACAAGAAAAGTAATTTCACCGTTTTTCGAAATTCATCCTCTAAAGGGTTTAAATGTGGGTTGAAAGTTTAGATATCAACGCACCACCCAAACCGCTGGTCCTAGGAATTCCAAATTTAGCACGTAGGTTCCTTATAAGGTCTAGGGGTGCACTAAGAAAGGATTTTTCAAAATTCATCCCCTAAGGGGTTTAAATGGGGGTTGAAAATTTGTATATGTAGTTTGTAGAGTTTCTTTGGGACAATCCTTTCTTAGTGCACCCCTAGACCTTATAAGGAACCTACGTGCTAAATTTGGAATTCCTAGGACCAGCGGTTTGGGCGGTACGTTGATATACAAACTTTCAACCCCCATTTAAACCCCTTAGGGGATGAATTTTGAAAAATCCTTTCTTAGTGCACTCCTAGACCTTATAAGGAACCTACGTGCTAAATTTGGAATTCCTAGGACCAGCGCTTTGGGCTGTGCGTTGATAAACAAACTTTCAACCCCCATTTAAACCCCTTAGGGGATTAATTTCGAAAAACGGTGAAATTACTTTTCTTGTAATCTAATAAAGAGTCTAAACATGAAGTTTAAAATCTCTTACTTCTAAAATCGTAGACTCTCCATACAAACTTTGAACCCCTATTTGACCCCTTAGGGGGTAAATTTTGAAAAATCCTTTCTTAGTGCACCCCTAATGATTCCACCTACAGCTTTTTATTTACTTCATTCCAATAAATAATGACTATATTGTCGTTAATCTGATGAAAAATTTCATTTTAGTTTTTTAACTACCTACAGCTTGAAAACCGTCCAGCCTATCAAAATAAGATATAGGACAAATTTTGTTTACAATTTAATGAGGATCATTTTTACTTTTGACACTTTTTTTGTATCCATTATAGTTTTCGAGAAAATGTGATAAAACCGATAAAAGGGACACATTTCACTGCGAGGGGGGGTGTTGCGTCAGGTGGAGGGGAGGGGAGAGTTGTGAGTTTTGAACACCACACCCAAAGGTATCATGTCACACAAGTTTGAAAACTTTATTAATTTGTTTGTCTTTCCCATACATTGATTACATAGAATTACTGAATTACAGGGGGAGTCTACATATTTTAACAACAGGCCGCATGAGTGTACCCGACGTGGTTGTAAGTTGCACAACCCGAACAATACCGTCTTTGCCAGGTAACAATCCCTCTATTCTGCCTAATCTCCACTTCAGGGGAGGTAAATTTTCCTCTTTTATTAGGACTAGATCACCCAACTTTGGTGGGTCCGTTGGAGATGTCCATTTCCTACGCATTTGGAGAAAGTGGAGATACTGGTCACTCCATTTTCTCCAAAAATGTTGAGATATAGCCTGAACTAAGTTAAACCGCCTTAACCGTGAACTTGGAACGTCCTCATAATTATATTCCGGAACGGAAAGTAAAGGTCTACCTATGAGCAGATGAGCAGGTGTAAGTACCTCTATTTCTTGAGGGTCCTGCGTCAAGGGACATAATGGACGACAGTTAAGCACCGCTTCTACTTTGGTAAAAACCGTTACCAATTCATCGAATGTCAAAACCTGATCACCTATTACCCGCCGCAATAAGGTCTTAGCAGATTTTACTGTTGCCTCAAACAGCCCACCAAAATGTGGAGCTGCCGGGGAATTAAACCGCCATGTAATAGACTGTTTGGCTGCGCCATCACTAAGTCTCTGCTGGGCTTCCTGAGAAGCTAAGTATTTATATACCTCATCCAAATATCTATTTGCGCCCACATAATTAGTTCCGCAATCTGAACGTACCACACTCGGAATGCCGCGTCGAGATGTGAAGCGCGTCAGTGCCGCAAGAAAACCTTCAGTCGAAAGGTCTGTGACGCACTCTAAATGAACCCCTTTAGAGGCAGAGCAAATGAAAACACAAAGGTATGCCTTCAATATCTTTGCATTCCGTAAACGAGAATGTTTTATCATAAAAGGACCCGCAAAATCAGTTTGCACGGTGTGGAACACACCAGTCGCGTTAACCCGATCCCAGGGCAACGCTGCCATCAATGGCGCCGTAGGCCTAGCCTTCGTCCTAAAACATTTCATACACTTAAAGATACGGGTACGAATCACTTGCGCAGCAGAAAGAACCCAAAATTGCCGCTGTAATACTGCCATCAAAACTGTAGCGCCCGCATGGCAATGCATTACATGAAAGTGATCCACGATCAAAACTGTGAGCGGGTGTGACTTCGGCAATATCACTGGATGTTTCCGCTCAAAAGCGAAGCTGGAATGTCCCAAACGGCCTCCAACGCGCAGTAGGCCATCATCCCCAATAAAAGGCGTAAGCCGACGGAACCGTGTGGAACACTGCTTATTTTGCATAAGACAATGAATGTCATCAGCGAACTCCGCTTCCTGCACCAATTTAATCAACCGCTGCAAAGCAACCTGTCGCTCTGCTACTGTTAACGCCCCTACAAGTTTCTGAGAAGAAGATTTTGCATTGTTGACAAACCGAAAAGAATATGCTACGACCGCCAGTAACATATTCAAACTACTAAACCGAGTAAATATATTATCCTTGTCAACAATCCCCACCAGAGCATTTACTTTCCCTTTCCGCAATCCAGGCAATGGATCTTCCGCTTTATCCATTATATTCTTGGGCCAGGTATCCGCATCACCTGTCAACCAATCAGGTCCCCACCATAGAGGGTGTTCAAGTAATACCGATGCGCGACAACCGCGACTTGCAACATCGGCAGGATTCATTTCAGAAGGTAAATGTCTCCAAGTTATATCTAGACCGCAATTGATAATCTGGGAAACCCGATTACCCTCAAATGTCTGCAACAAATGGGGCGAAACCCGCAACCATGAAAGAATTATGGTGCTGTCGGACCATCCAACGATACTCTCTATCGTCGTATCATCACTGATAGCAGCGACGACGTACTTGAGAAGGCGAACTAACAATGTAGCACCGCTGAGCTCCAATTTAGGTATGGTTAGTTTCGACTTTATTGGCGCCACCCGAGACTTGGCCATCATCAAACTAACCTTGACCTTCCCGTCTTGTCCTACTGTCCTCAGATAAACCACTGCGCCGTACCCGAGCTCTGACGCATCTGAGAACCCGTGTAGAGAACAAGACTTAACGCCCGACAACACAAAGCGCTCCAATCGAAGACGGGATATTAAAGGCAGATCCTTTAGGATGCCTTGCCACTCTGAAATCACGTCTGCAGGAGCTTCCGCATCCCAAGATAAATTCCTTAACCAGAGCTGCTGCATAAGCACCTTGCCTTGAAAGACTATTGGACAGATCCACCCTAAAGGATCAAAAGTCCTAGCCAATATCGACAATATTAACCGCTTAGTACATCCACTAGTATCATCTAGCCTTGTTCGATATGAGAAGCAATCACTGTTGGGGTCCCATTGAATGCCTAGGATTTTAAAGAAGCTAGGCCCGTCCGCATTATCAAATATTTTCTTAGGCTTTTCCAAGTGCTCTTCCGCTACGTCCCGTAAAACCTCCTTGCTGTTAGAAGTCCACTTACTGAGCTCGAAACCGCCAGAGCGTAGTAGGTCCGTCAACTCCTGCTTCAATCTAGACACATTTTCTATGGTGTCTGCTCCACCCAAAATGTCGTCCATGTATACAGACGAGCGAAGAAGCCGCGCCGCCGCAGGAAATTTTTCTTCTTCGTCATCTGCCAACTGCCTCAGCGCCCGAATCGCGAGGTATGGGCTAGACTTCATGCCATACGTTACCGTATTGAGCTGGAAGATCTGCAAGGGTAAGTCTGGAGATTCCCTCCAGAAGATGAGCTGGAACCGCCGGTCTTCTTCCGCAATCAAAATCTGCCTGAACATCATTCTGATGTCTGTTGTAAAAACATAAGGGTTTAACCGAAATCTGCATATTATTTCCGCAATGTCCCGCTGTAACTTCGGGCCGGCGTGCAGACAGTCATTCAGAGCCACTCCATTGCTTGAAGCACAGCTAGCATCAAAAACCACACGAATTTTGTCGGAACCCGATTTAAATATACCGTGATGTGGTATCAGATAACTTCCGCTTGTATAATCTTGTGGGTCTCCATCACAGAGAGACATGTGCCCTGTCTCTAAATATTCCCGCATAAACCCTACATATTTCGCACGAAATGATTCGTTCGTGGAAAGCTTCCTTTCCATTGCCAAGAACCGCTTCATGGCAATTGGCACCGAGTTTCCGAGATCAGGGGCGTCCGATAAAAAAGGTAACCGCGCCTGGTATCTGCCGCCTTCAACTCTTCGATGATTATTTTTAAAAATCATTTCGCATTCTAAATCCTTCGGGCTCTCAATTTTTTCTGGAACATCCTCCACTTCCCAGAATCGCTCCAAAATCTGGTCTGTAGTCGTGTCACAGAAGAAGGTTTGAGAGAAATAAGTCGCCTGAGGATATGGGTTGTATGCCGCAAAGGTGACCGGACCTGTCAACACGTGACCGAACACAGTATTCATAGCCCGAGGTAAGTGATCATTGATCTTCAGGCATCCGCCGCCGAGCACAATGTCACAAAGTAAATCCGCACCGATTAAAATGTCGATCTCCCGACTAATGTAGAACTGTTCGTCCGCGAGATACAGTCCTCGATAATTATCCGCTAACTGAACCGGAAGTGAAAATCCAGGTAGGTTGTTTGTGATTTTGCTCAAAACAGTAGCTGTTGTCACAAGCGTAGGCCTCTCCGATAGCCTTGGTGTAAGAGTCAAATTAACAGCCCCTCTGCAACCGCTCACAGGGGCACCACTCAGACCCGTGACTGAGACCATGTTGGATTTAAACCGTTTCAAACCCAACCTCTGCACGCATGCTTCTGACACAAAGGTGCTCTGACTACCTCCGTCAAGCAATGCCCTTGCCTCCTGGTAACAGCCGCTACTGTCGAGTACCCGTACGACCGCCGTTGCAAGTAGCACCGTCCGCTGGTACATACTCGGCTCGTTGACGTGTGACGCCAACAGTCCAGTGATTCCAGGGGCCGCACTTCCCGGGAGTTCGCTACCTAAAGGCGCGCTCACGATTGGAGCATTTGCCGAGGGCGTTGTGGGGCTGTACAACCGCCCATTCGTTGATACATTGTTTGACATCAAACGTTGTTCCGGCACTGCAGTTGGAAGATCAAAATGCAATAAGTAATGATGCTTAGGCGAATTGCATTTATAGCAATTCACATTGTAGTTACATTGGTCAATATTGTGACCATTTAAACATCGGAAACACAATCTCAGCGATACCACCTGACGTTTCCTAGCTGTAGGTTTCATTGCCAAGAACTTCTCACACTTGGCAATGAAGTGTCCGCTTTTCCCGCATAATCTGCATGAAGTTGATCCCGCATTCTGGAAGACCGCGTGAGTCTTTACCGCTAGACTCTGTCCACCTCCACTACGTCTAGCCGCGGATGACGCACCGGGCTGTGGCTCCGCGCTAGATTCCAAAATCCGTATTTCAGTTTCCAAAAACTTTAATAGATCTGAGAATGTAGGCAACTCCTTGTCAGCATGCTTGTCTTCAAAGTGCTTCTTTAAGTTACTGTCTAACTTTTGGAAGTTAATATAAAACAACAAATAACACCACGATTCTACAGGGAAATTCATCTTTTCCAGTGCCTTTGTGTTTTCCAGTAGGGTATTTAAAAACGTTTTCAAACTATTTAACCCTCTACTGTGCACATGAGGTGTATTTAACAGGTTGTATAACAACCGGTCCGCCAATAATCTTTTATTGTTATACCGCGCATTTAGCAAGTCCATTGCTACCGAATAATTATCTCCAGTGACTGACAGATGCTGGATTAAGGTTTTCGGTTCACCTAACAAAGACCCCGCTAAGTAATACATCTTTTCAGTATCCGATAAAGATGTGTCATTTAGCACCAGAGACCGAAACAATTCCATGAAGGAAGCAAACTCTTCCATCCTTCCTGAAAAGGTAGGAATTTGCAAGCGTGGCAAGACCGCTCGATTGCCCGCGCTCCTGGCATTGTTATTACCGCAAACACTAACAGTTTCCGAATTTGAACTCGCCAGTCCCACATGACGTTGCTTTATAAAATAATATTTTTTATTGTACGTCTCGTACATCCGTTTGTGATCGTCTAGATCGAAGTTCTCGATCTCCTTGGCCGAAAGTTGAAGTTCGTAATGCATTTCCGTAAATGCCTCAAACACCTTTTCCAAATCTTGGAACCGCACCGTAAAATCGCATTCCTGTTCTGAAGACAGATCCGCATTACGAGCTAAACCTTCCAAAAAATCAATATTTTGGATAGCCGTAAAATATTTCATTTGAGACAACTGTAACCGCCTAGCTGCCGTCATTGTTTTGTTTGACTGCAAAAATTGCAGAATCCAAATAAAAAATATCAAACAAAACCCTAGCAATAAACACCACAACATGAAAATTATAGATTGCTAATACGCATTGCTCGTAGTTCAGTGCGCCGCATAAATAACAATAAACCGCACTATTCTTTCAAATAAAGAAAGTATTTCCCGCTATACTATTGTATATTTGTAAATTTTCCGCAAAATTTATTTAAAAAAACAAAAAAAAATGTTAAATCTCTAAATCAAACCATAAATTTCCAGTAATTAATATTCCGCACCGCTTACACAAGGAATAAAACCCCCTATAAAAATACAAAAAGACCACTCGTGACCGGTCACGAACCCACGACCTCAAACTTAGTAGTCTAGGTACTGTACGACTACGCCACGTATACAGGTAACAAGCATGACGAAATACCGCTATGTACTAACCCGCAATCTGGTTACCTAGCAACAAACAGTTTCATTCAAAATGCCAATAAAATATGCAAATTGCCGAATTGAAATAACATTTACCGATGAATCAATTGACTTGAATGACCCGGATATTATGCCAACAAATAGCAACCGCGATTAATAAAATTATATTAGCGTAATTTTGAAACTAAAAAAAATCGATTTTTTCCCCAAGGTAAAATTTTGAACAAACACTAAATTTCGACCGCTCGAAAAGTGTTGGAAAGATAGGATCAGAGTACCGTGGAGTTGAAAACGTATGAGTCCGAAATTAAATCCGATTCGAAGACGACCAAATGTTCCTCGAACAAAGCGCACTGGTTTTCTTTTGAGTTTTCAACTTCACGGACTCTGATCCGTCTCGTTGATGGTCTTGTGGAAATATAATAAATAAATGATCGCCCTAAACTTACCCCCTTAGGCCTTTGGTCGTGGTCTGCTTTTCGTTTTCCTTTTATATTGAAAATATTATTCGCCCGCACGCGAACTTTTCCCGATGACAAATCCGAACTGACATCTCTTCTGTTTTTCCGTACTCTCATCCATAGCGCACAGAGACCGCAAAGAGACCGTATATGCCAATCCCACCCCGAGGCGAAATATATATAATAATAATGAATGAAATAAAATAAACAATAATAGCAGTAATTTTTCTTTCAACTAAATATAAATCGCGCGCTCGTATGTGTGCGCGCCGTACACGAACGCACTACAAGCGAAGTTTTCAGAATGCTTAATGCTCCAGTATGGATCGCACTTCACCTGAATCTTGAATACGTATCGCGCGCCTGAACGGCTGAAGTTTGACTTCTTGTCTGTTATTATACTTTGACAATAGAAAACAACTGGAGTATTGGTGGGTCCCGGCTGAGAGAAGAGCTCTGGTCAAATCCAATTTGCAGCGACAGGCTGTGGATACAGGCCCCACTGTTCATTTTTAGGGCTCCGTACCCAAATGGGACCCTATTACCAAGCCGTCCGTCTATCCGTCCATCTGTCGGTCCGCCCGTCTATCAAGACCACCTTGTGAACCGTAATAGATTTGAAATTTTCATTTAATAAAATGAGCAATGGTCTTGAACTGTATCTTTTTGTGGTCAGTGTTTTATTTAATTTGTACTGTCGTAGTATCGTGGTGACAGACGATTTTTTTTATGATACACGTGTCTAAGTAAGTCTACGTTGTGCAGATTCTTGTTCAAAAAGGGTTAGTCTGTTTTGTATCGAAAAATGTGCTATGGCATCTCTCTTCCACCATGCGCTAAATGGCAAAGCGGCAGATTGTATGTGATGCAACTATTTACTACATATGACATCAAAGGAAGTACTGGCCGCGTTCTTTGTCCATTGGGTCTTTGGTTTAAGAAAATCTCACTATCAATATCATTTATGCCACACCTAGCCATAAAGTGGCTTTTTCCGCACGCTGCGCGTACGGAAAAAGCCGCTTTCTGGCCAAGTGTAGACATAAAATGATGTACACAACACGGGAGGTAATAAAGAAAGCCCTCGATCGCATATTTACGTCCCTCGCTTGCAGCTCGGGCCGCAAACTTCCGCGATCTCGGCCTTTCTTTGTATTACCACCCTAGTTGTGTAATGTACTATTACCTTATTCCTAGCTACGTAGCTTGAAAAATAAAGTGACCACAATTTGGGGGCATTTTACTACTATGTCAGGTTATTACATTATAAAGAAAGAGAAATAATTTTCAGAGGAGATGTTACACCACAACAATGACGTATTAAATGGACCCTTTAACTGTCGAATTTTATCCTACATTCATAAGATTTTCGCCGTTTAATGGAATTAACAGAGTTATTAATATCTACACACAATAAAACATATCACATACAAAGAAATGTTGGTCATAAAGCCACGTAGCGCACTATTCAGCTATTAGAAACCTATAAACAGCCTTTAAAATTCTTGTGTAATATAAATTGTTACCTACTACCTATACCCCGTTTTTTTTCAATTTAGAACGTTAACGACTATTTTTGCATGCGTTTCTTTAATATTTTTTGGATATCAGTGGGTAATATTTAACTAATTTCACTTATTTCTGTGTTTTATTATGTTATAAAAATGCATGACGCATATTTATTTTTGCGTTTGAAGAAGGTTTTCCGTTGAAATCTTTTTATTCCTTGAAAATGACTTTTCTAAACTGAAAAAAAAACGAAGTATAACCCGAAACATGAAGACAGACAGACAGTTGTAGAGCCGATTGCCTCGTAACTAGGTTTTCTGCACCTATATAGTGTTAACTTCTAATGTACAGTTTATGCCCTTCCTTGGTCCCGGCCTGATCATTCCAGACAATGGAGTGGCTTCATACTCTGGACCTGTACTTGCACCATTTGCTCTGCCCTAAATAGTCCGTTTTCACTCCTCATCGATATGTCAGCGACATCATCTTCGGTCTTTTTCTCTCTAACATCGTAGAAAGAGACAGGGAATATCAACGATGACAACGATAGGGGATATCAACGGTGTTATTATCAATAAGTGCGAAAACGGGCTTACAGCAGTCTACGGTTCCAAATTTGGCTGTTACGTGGAGCCATTTTAACCTCGTTAGGGACATTATTTATGAGTGGAAGAATAAAAATACGTTTCCCAATCAGACTGTTTTAGTATCGATAAAATAAAGGATCACTAACGTACAGTCAACTAATTTGATCCATAGGCCACTGTGGGACTTTTTCGCAGTAAAATTAGTTCGATTTGAGGTAAGAAACGCTGCGCTGACCTATGTAGCCTAGGGTTCAAATTGACCGTATATATTAGATTCTATCTAAGATATGAGTTAGGTAGACAGGTCCCATGCGTCTCTATTTGGCATTTCATCTGGCAACAGTACCTATTATCATCTAGCCTTTACAAACTTCGTACAGGTATCACTACGCGCTTGAGCGGTAGACGAAACCTGTAGCCATACATGAAGCACGGAATATTATCTTAAAACATTGATGAAGGTTTTGGGGTTATCAAACTTGGTTCTTACTCCGATTTGGTGCAATGATTCATTAAACAGGACACTTTGTTAGCTGGAATCTTAAGAAAAATACCAAGCATCGATTCCATAAAGGTACAACTATCGTGTATTGCCACATTGTTGACCAATTCCGTTTCTATTATCTGTTTGAAATAATACAATATTGTGGGCCAAATCCGGTACTAAGTGTCGATTAACACTTGTCTAGATATAGTTACAAACAGCTCTACGAGTGTGACAAACGACAGGTGACAATCTTAATCAAAGGTTACGCGGGCAATATGATATCCGGAGTACAGAATCCGTGAAGTTCGTCATGTGTGTCGAGTTGTCAGTGTCACTTATCAGCTATAGCGTTTGTCAATAGACGCCTGACTGTACCAAATGGTGATTTGGCCTAGAAAGAGATCACCAAATAAAAAGTTTAGGATTTTCATTTGAGACTAATCGCAAATTCGAATAATCCAAAAGTCATTGGGAGTTATTCCCAACAGTAAGGTTCATTTTATTAAATTAAAACGGTTATGGTGGAACCGGCTCGATTCTGTATTTCTTACTAGAGTAATCTAAGACCTGAGATTTACTTTTAAATATTTTTATTATTGTTGAAACTGACTCTTTTTTTGAAAGCCGGAGGACTAAGTCATACTTATTCCCAATAAATCTGCCATATAGTTTTTTTTTAATTAAGGCACTAACACAGAGCGTTACAAAATCATGGCATTTGTTTGATATTTGCTAAGACGCTGCAAAGTAAATATGAAACACCTGTACCATAATTCAACGAGCTTGCAATAAATCGTGCCGTCTTTTTTAATCTTATTATTTGTTGGTGGGTACAAAGTGTAGACTTTATTGTGCTGTTGTGTAAACAAGAAACAAACGCTCTGTAGCATTTCTATTTCTAGTATCGGTAACGTCTTTGAACAAAACAAACCCGCGTGCAAGGCACGTGCTTATTCATTGGCATATTATCATTTTCATACATTATTGTCTTCCTACCGGCGTTAACGCTAAATGACACCTTGTTTAAACCCATAGTGATGTGCCATTGGGGAATATTTCCCATAAAAGTGGGAAAACTAGACTCTAGATTCACTTAGTTTGTAAGTAGCGTATTCATTGCACCTCCTTGACAGTGCCGTTCATGTAACATTCATTGTCAGTTGTTTATATTTTACAGTTTTGGTTTATATCTATTTTAAGTACAACAAAGTCAAAAATAGCTTTGACAACCACTATAAATACAGCACAATTCTTTAGGTTGACGTTTGTCAGCGTAACATTTATTTTCTTGTGCGCAAACACACATGACAAGTGTCAATCCTCAAGGCTCTTACAAAGGCGACAATTGACCGGTGACGGTCTCTTGTGAAACGATATTTATATGTATTGTGTGGATAGTTGTCCTGACAACCTGACAGTTGGTATTTTCTTCACTGTGGTTTGTTTTTATAGTTGTCAGGTAACTGACGAAATGTGACGAGTACAAGGAACAGTTGTCGTTACCTTACCTTGGTTGGCTTACCAAACTCGTGCTCGTCGCCTTTATGATTTACGGGTGACATTCGTATAACTCGTAGTTATCGGTACACTTCGATTGCACCATCAAACGTCACACGACGTCACTCTGACGTTTCAACGTTCGGTGTCGTCACTAAATCTATAACTTGAACACTTTTATAGGATAATCGTCCTTGTTATTTCACATTTAAGGTTGTTATTTCATATTTGGCTGACGGAGCCTAGGGACTGTCTTCTTCTAGTGACTTGTTTCCAGAACCTTTTCTCGAAATTCTTCTCCTGAAATGATAATCATTTAGTGCAAGTCATCGATTTTGGGTACGAGATCAACGGATATAAATATTCACAATTGTATCTGCAGTTCTCTTGATGGAAAAGGCAGAGTGGGAAAAGCGTGTTAATAATCCGCTTTAACGATATTGATTTTGGTGACATGTGTCTAATCATTAATAGCTTGATAAAATATAACAATTATATAAGGTCCTAATTTATTAGTTGCAGATATTTTTACAGCTGATAGTACTCGGTCTCTGGAGTATATTAAAGCATGAAACAGTATAGCTTTTACGATGTTTTTCTGGAGAAAAAGGAAAAACAAATTTGCTACGTAATAACACCCTGTTAATGTGATTACTAAATGAAAACTCATTGACCAGATTCTAGTAGCTTTTCTACGTACCACTTAATTGTAACTGGCCACTTCACGTCGATAAATCCCATCCTAATGACATTTGCATTTTTCCCGCCGAACCGTTACGATATTTACGACAAGCAATTGTTGACATGACAGATAGTGTTATTGTGACATGTGATAATGCAAATGGTGATTTTTTTTAGACGAAATTATAATTAATTTTTTTGTTAGGTAAATGAAATCAAAAAAGTTATATGAAAAGATTTCTTAATTTCTATTTAAAGTTAATTATTTTAATGTAAAGTATAATGTGTTAAAATATCTGCAACTAATAAATTAGGATCTTATATATTACTTTGAGTTATTAAACATGTAGTCTTGAATGTTTTGTTAATAGATGGCACTGATGGCTGTTTGCATGTTTTACTTATTTGCGCAGAGAAATTAATATCTAGCTGTAAAATGAAACTTTCTACAAAAAATAGTCGTAATAGTCGCTAAATTATTGATGATTCTAATCATCTCAAATCAAAATATTACAATACAATTATGGACACGTCTATCTCATTCGCATACCAGGTGTTGCCTGTACTAAGAGCAAATAATTAAAACGCAGATTGTACTCCTCAAACATTTGTTCAGTGACATTTAAAAATAACTTATGTTTTAATTTTTAGTATACTTTAAAGTTTATTGGAAACCGAAATGTATTGCGATGGTTTTTATGTTTGTAGCGTGACAAGCGACGTCAATTAGACTGATGTTAACGTGCATTGAAAATACTATTTAATTTGTATGAAAAAGAACAAAATCTAAAGATTACATAATTTTAAAAAGTTGTTGAACGAAATTTTTATTGTTTGATGAGTAGAATTTACGTTTAAATTATTTGCTCCTGTTACAGGCAACACCCGGTATAAAGTCCACCTTCATTATTGACTATGTATTTATTAACTAACATTTTGTGTACATTATATTTTTCACGACCAATGCTCGACTCTACGATCAATGCTTTAGGTAGTAAAATCGACGTAAATTATCTTAATAGTGTCGTGTAGTGTGTGTGTGTCTGTTTATTGTATGGACATTATTTTCACTTACCGTTTCATATGTACTATTACACTAAAATATTAACTAATAAACAGCTGAAAAAAACCTTAAAAAGTAAATCAACGGCAATAATTCAATTATAATTAGTTTACTTTAGCTAGCTTGGAGCCATATAGTTGTTTTAAATCTTGCGACTGTTTTCAACTATTTCTATTACTTAAATCGATTTTTATGAGAATATTCACATGTTTCCCGTGACAATACAACATTATGATAATTTTGTCTTGCATAAAGGGTCTGAAGATGAATTATATAACCGATGGAAAAACTAATGATGAAAGATAAAACTGTTTAACTTAATTATAATTAGCTCCAGTAAAAAAGGAACAAGTCAGTTATAAACTAGGAACAAAACAGCTTGAGTCTCATGGTAAGACTTACGCACCTTTGCATAGCTCATATGAGTATTATTCCTTTTTTTACTAGAGCCTTTGATATGTTTTATTTATTAGACCGGATCACTTCTATAGTAAGTTTCCTTACTTATCAGTCAATTTACGGGGAAAATCAACACTACCCCATTGATCCTTTGTTGCAACCGTAGGTGCCGATCACTGCTCACATCCAATCGTACAACTTAATTACTGATACATTTTCAAGATAAGTAGAGCGCGTACGGAAGCTCGAATAGACTTCATCTCAAATAAGTGTCATTACGAATGGTTAAAATAAAAAACAATAGTGCAATACGGTATTTCAAATAATATTAGAAATTAAATTATTGCCATTTCTAGTTACATTAAAACATTGAATATAATTCAAAATTCAGTGCATCAAATGTAAATAATTTTAAACATTACCATCGACAGTATACAGTGAGTCATAAGCCAACGTAGAAAATAAACATAGACAATTGAATTGTCTATGCTTTGTTTTGTCAAGGACACAGTGAGAACGTACATTTTTTGCATGCCGACGGCTGCATGACGAGGAGGATCTAAGTAAACCGATTTAATTTACTGGAGAAGGAGTTACGTGAATAAGGCTGTTTTCACATTTCATCTATAGTTTAGATACGTAATATGTCTATATTATGTCGTCGCCGACACTGCCTGTCCCTTTCTCTCCATCACCGTGGAGAGTAAGGGCCAGACAGTGTCGGCGACGATATATCAATGTCGATTTCGGTAGGTGTGAAAACGAGCTATATTTCCTGTAATATTAATCACCAGAACACACTTAACTTTTTCACTATACAGGCTATGAAAATACAATAACCTTCGTCACGTAATATAATTTGATTTTTTTACAAAAGTGACAAGTGATGAGTAAGTAACACGGCATTGGTCGACAACTTGATAACACGCGACTTTTATCACATTATCTGAGTGAACCAGGCGGTTACTTTACAATTGTGACAAGTGACAGGTGACAACCATATTTTCATGACATGAACTGTCATTGTCACTTGTCGACACGTTTGACAGATTAATTTGAAGTTCAGTAAGCTTAATTATTATTCATATAAATTTCGGTTTAATAAAGATCCTTCTCATTTTTGGTAAAGCGAGATGCTGCAAGTGTTAATAAGGCTGTGCTAACAATGGTGCCAACACTGCACCTAAAATATAACTTATTAGATAAGTAAGTTACCTGATAATATAATACCATATATCTGGTTCGCTGGTCTTAAATATACAACTTAATTGAGAGCTATTACACCTCCAGCACAAATCTGACATGCAACTCTTTGTCGAGCAAAATATACTACCTATATGAAAGTGACAGGTCATGGTCTATCCCACGACAAGCGAAGACGAGGTCAGTTGAGCTAGTTGAGGGTATAAGATACGACAAAGCTCGACTATACTTTAAAATGTGTTTGTTTTGGTTTAAATGATCATTATTACGACTTGAGTTCAAAAAATTTGTTAATATCAGTCATCGCTGCGGCCTTCTCGCACCTTATGCATACATGGACTTTCAATTAAGTTGTAAACCTATGATTTATTTTGATACTCCTTTTTCATTGCGCTGTGCAGTGATAGCGCCAGAGTGCGGCAGTATGCTGTTGCTTTATAAAGAGAAGACTTATAAGATTGAACCTTCTCGCGACAGTCACAGGAGTGCAAAAGCGGAACAGAGATCAAGCGGAGGCAGACACAACCACCGCACATTTGAAGTAGTGTATCTATCGTTGCACGATTGTGTGAAAATTAAACTCTGTTCCGTTCGTTTATTCGTGTGGTGGTTAACTTTGCAATTGGTAAGTAATTGATCTTAGTGGCCAGAGTGCTGGCATCTTGTGACTGTCGGTGAAATGGCTAAGGAACCGTGACCGTTGGCAAGCGTCTCCAAAAGCCATGGTTCACAACTTAAAACGTTGTAAAATTCAAATTTATCTGATTCATGGGCAACATTATCATAGAACCATAGTTTTTTGTTGAAGATTTTTAAAATAATAAATTTTTAGAAATGCATAGAAATTGTTGACCTTAATAATTCCATAAAAAAATATTATTTTGTGCAAATTTTATTACACAGTTTTGCTTGCTTTAATAAAAAAACACTTTACCTAGCTTTGTTTTTTTTTTATTTGTGGTTCTAGCTAAACCAGACGTATATTTCATACTGGCCAAAATATAACAGGAACTTATCGTCACTTGTTACGACAATTTAGCAATTGTCGTTTTAATAATTGCTATTTGTCACCGTTAAGTTTTTTGTAATAAGTATTCCAAATTGTATGTACAAAGTAAAAACAATTTCATGGTTAAGTGGTCAATAATATGGGAACACCGACTTAATCGCCAAATGTTATGATTTATTTGTTGCGTTTGGTATCGATCGTGTATATATTTGTAACCTAAACTATATCTACATATTTAAAAATCTTCAACTATTTATAATTATTGTTTCTTCTATTTGCTTTGCTAGTAAAAACACACGCAGGAATGTTTGAAATTCTTACAAAGGAGGTTATTTCTAGCAAAGAAATGGATGTAGCATCGATTCAGATAAAAATGTAGTGCCATAGACGCAAGGAAGGATAAAGCCAGGTGTAGAATGAAAAGCTTAATGGTTTTATTATAAATATATTTTTCGACCCTTTGAATTAAAATGGACAGATCATTTCAACAAACAACAAAAATTTGAAGCTGGATTCAAATTTAGCCTAAGCAGAGAACAATTGACACGAACGTTAGCCGAGACTTCAAGATTAACAATTGATTTACTAATTCATACTTAAATTCAAGATTAATATTTTCAATTATTAATATGCCAATAGGATAACGGTTTTTTTAGTTCTAAAGTTCCAAAGTTAAATGACCGTTAAAAATATCTATTTCGTATTTCTATAGGCAATATTGACTTGTTTTAAACAATAAACGTTTGACTACATCGATTATTGATAACACCTTTATTATAGACAGCGAATAACGTTTTCATAAACGTTATCATATTTCATATTATCGGGTTGCTAGGATTTATAACGAGTTGTTTAATTATTTGCGCAACAATTTGAGCTACAGAATTCTATAAATAAGAAAATAATATGGTAATAGAAGTACCTATATCTTAGGTTTACATAAATATCTTCTGTTTTAAACATTATATGTGTTCCAACATCCGATATAGTCAAACGCTATAGCAAATACTATTAGCTAACCAACAATTATTCCAAACATTCATAGTAAATTTATTTACCGAAAAATAACCCCATGGTTTAACAATTAAAATTTTCTCTAAAAGATTTAATTACTCGTTTGGCCGATTTATCCTCAATCCGTGACAAGGCAGTTTGGCGTTAGACAAGAGGTAACGAAGGCTATTATACTATAATATCATTAAATTTAACTTAGTTACTTGACTAGTCAAATCCGAAAATCGTCCCTTTACAGGTTTTACATTAAGTTACAGAGTTATTCTACTTTTAAATTTTTGACTAACGTTATTTGGTGTGACGTAGCCAGCACCAAAATTATTTAATAAGATTCGTTAACGTTATAACGTTATTTGATGCTCGGAGCTTATAAACTTACTTAGACAACCAATCTCACAATCAATATAATTTTTGACTAACTTCTTGAAATATAAAAATAAAAGTAGGTACATTTGTTCTTTTATATAAATAATTGGAAGAGTGAAGATATCAGGAATCTAAATAACATATTTTCGATGTAGATGAAGTAGAAATAGACAATAACCTCACCTAACCTGATCATGAGCACTGGGTTATAGACATATCAGTTATACAATGTCAATTTTACATTACGATCTCTGCATTAAGAGATTTATCGTGAGTGTCAAGATGGCGGGTGTGCATCAACAAATGGAGCTGTGGTATATATACCTCAGGAGTTAGTGCTAGCAATATGCCAAATGTGCGCCAAAATTGGAGCAATGTGCTCTTTAAGCTCCAGATATATTTAAGAAATAAACGGTGCCCGCCATTCTGACGTCAGGTTGGCGGGTGCATTTCCAGTTCTAGCTAATGGCTACCTACTCAAGGGTGAAAGTACTGCCTAAGGTTAGTGCTCGCAATGTGCTTCCACATGTATGAAGCACATGTGATGACCCATATATTTATTCAATTCCATATTACTCTTTAACCGCTCCCTGGATTTGATTTTGCTTCATATATGTGGAAGCACATTGCGAGCACTAACCTTAGGCAGTACTTTCACCCTTGAGTAGGCAGCCATTAGCTAGAACTGGAAATGCACCCGCCAACCTGACGTCAGAATGGCGACACCATTTATTTCTTAAATATTTCTGGAGTTTAAAGAGCACATTGCTCCAATTTTTGCGCACATTTGGCACATTTCTAGCACTAACTCCTTAGGTATGCCACAGCTCCATTTGTTGATGTACACCCGCCAACCTGACACTTATCGTAGAATTAAAATAAAATTGAAAAAAAGTTTATGTAGGTAGCCATTGTAATCCAATTCAAAATTATCTAGATTCTGGATATACTAGGTATACGTTAAAATCAGTACTTATGTTATCAGTATGTTGGGCTACGTTCTGTATCGCGAGTATTCTAAGTAATATTTCCAAGCCAGTACAGATAATTTCTCAGGGTGGATTACGAGTAGACTCCACATATGCTTGCTTGATTGTAGTCCAAGTAAAAAAATACCGAATTTTTTTTTTCTGAATTATTCATATGCGAATTTAATACTGAAAACTAACCTCTTTTATGCGTAAATGGGCTAAAGCACATCTCGTGAGGTTAATGTCTTTCCCAGCGTACATATTAACAGGATGATAGCAGAATGTCAATAAAAGTGTCATGACTGTCGGTCGTAGAAAAGGACAAGCTAAGCCAGTGCCCGGGCTAGGAGACCACACAGGTAACAGAGTAGTTGCATCTCTTTCTTTTACTAGACGAACGCTAGTGTCAAATTGTGATTAGTAAACAACAAAGTCGTGTCAAAGCTAATGCAAAGAAAGTTGATTACCGTCACAATGTTAAGGAATAAATAAAAGAAATGAAAAACAATAAGTGCTTTAGGCTCACTCGATGCTTACTTATGGTATGAGCATTTTTCCGGGGATTTCGGTGGCATTGACTTCGGTGGCATCATTAATGCCAAAGTCCTGAGAGATTTGCATGGTTTCATAATTTTCAGATATCTGACATATGTCGAAATTGTCTACCAAATACTTGAAAATTTTGAGCACAACTCCTAAGACTTCCATATTAATGATGCCAGTGAAGTCAAGACCATCGAAATCACCAGAGAGATGCCCGTAAACATGAGTGAATAATTAATTTGACCTAATGCAAACAGTGTCAAAACTAGACAAGTAATCTTACTGTGTTAACACAGGCGTGGTAATAGATTATTTGTGTGGTCTCCTGAATAATGATTAAAAAACTAAGGCCCGTTCATTCGGCACAAGCACCACGCGTGCAAGGAAACGCAAAGCTCGTAGATGACGCCACTGTCGCACGCCCCTTACGTCGGCCATTTTCTTTTAAGCGTGACGTTGCTAAGCGAGAAGCTTGGATATTATTAGCTATCCGATCCGTAGGACTATAGACAAAAAGCTTAGCTTTTGCCCTATAGAGGAACTCAGTCGCGAAAGCGTTTGTCTAGATTCTTTGTACTAACCAGGCGAAATAATTTTTGTTTTAAGCGATTCGGCATCAGAAAGCGGGAATAATAATATCATATATCAGATTAGAGAAATACCATTACATTTTTAATTTAAACGGTAAGCATAAGGCAATTTGATTGAGTTGGCTACTTTTACCACTATAATTCTACCACTTTGACGCTCATGTAAGTACGTGGGTTGGGAGTAGGGCTTCATTCCCGGGTTTTTTTGTATGGCCAATACCGGGAACCCGGTATTGGCTATATAAAAATCCCGGGATTAGAAGGCCTAGTTCGGACACGTGACATAACCAGCTGTGACACATTTCCCGACAAACTACCATTTGGCGACTAAGTTGAGTAGACGTATAGTGAACCTAATATTCAAGGCTCGGAACCGGTTTAAAAAATAGCGGTAAAAACCGGTTTATTTCGGGTTTACACCGAACTATCATAAGAGCGCGAGTGTTTTAAGAACTTTATATTAACCTAAATAAACCGATTTATTCGACGAGCGACGAAACGGCCACGTCGGCCATAAAAAATAATTAACTTTAGTAACACAATGGACTCAGTCATAATTAACTGGTTTGTATTGTTCTAAACAGGTTAATCTGACAAGAACAATATAAAAATGTTCCCTTAAAGGCTTAGAAATAATGGTTTCACGAACGAAACAGAGGTTTTGCGCCAAGTACATGATAACGGTTTGGAAATTTAACCGGTATCCGAGCCTTTCTAATATTCTAGCAGTATATCGGCTAGCATAAACCGGTCGCGATATATCTCAAGCGTAAAGGTCTCTGCCTACTACACCGTATTATACCATGACCGTACTATGAACGTATCAGACACGGTATGACAAATGCTGGTCGGTAACGGAAAGTGCTAGTGGGCATAGTCTCATACTTTTCAATACAAATAATATTTATTTTGCCTGACACGTTCATAGTACGGTCATGGTATGACACGGTGTAGTGGGCAAAGAGTTTAATACAGCACGTAACAGCCAAAGATAATACGGGTACAATAAATAAACTTATAAATTGGCGTAAATCAAAGATTTTTAATTTTCACGGGGACGGCCGCAGAACATCAAAAAAGCGGCTAAGTGCGAGCAGGATTTGCACAGGATTCGTTACCAATCTCGAGCAAATATTACGTAAGAATGGTTTTTACCCCCGAGATAAGGGCATGTAGAGATTTTGAAAATCGCCCCCCTCGGGACCCTTACGTAATGATTAAATGGCCCCTTACGTGCTGTGGCTCGAGATATGTTACCCCGTCTTTTGCTAGCAGGTAGGAAAATGCCCGCGCGAGTATTTTACGCTAGCATAGACTATAGTCTGTCCTTTTCGGTATTTCAAAAAAGGTAAACAAAGAAACCACTTGTCTCGGGTCGTTCAGCCAATCAATGTAATGTTCTGCACCTGTGGCACAATACCATTGGCTGAACGACCACGTCAAGTGGTTATTTTGTTTACCTTTTTTTTCGATACCTAAAAGGACAGACTAGAAGTCTGTGACTTTTAAACAGTTTAAAAGGCACGCCAAGCCGAGTCGTCATAATAGTTTGCCGTTTACGCGACATTACTAAAGTGGTATAGGATGAAGCATCCCCTCGGGGTGGTCAGGGTAGCGATCTAGTTCGACCCCAGGGAACGCCACGGCCGACCACCCAGTTCGACAATCGCTATGCCCATAAGGGTTGCGAGTTTGTCAGCTTCCAAAAAAAAAAGGATGAAGCATTTCACGCCTAGCAGTCATGGCGATCGGACGTGCGACATCAGCGTTCCTGTCCCATTCACACATAGCCGTTGACAAAGCATATCTTATAATAGCCATGGTTGCTCACTGTAGCTCGTCGCGGGGAGAAGGGGCGCGTACCGAGCATCAGCGGCTCCCGGCGAGGGCTATCGGAGGAGGCTCGGCGGCGCAGGAAACCCAATCTGGAAGGAGAAACACGTACATAACCAAGGACCTTAAAATAAATGGCCGAACGCAAGGGGTCATCCATAAAGTACGTCACACTAATTTCGTGATTTTTTGACCCCTCCCCCGTCACATAATGTCACATTTCGTCGACCCCCTCCTTCCCTCTTAACCCCATTGTACTTACATCTTCCCGTTCTGGCATAGAGAGCGCGTCCGCGAACGCATCGTCTGAGCTTCCACTCGCGCCAGTTGCTCCATCTCCGTAAGTTTCTCGCTTTCTGGAACTGCCGTGAGGGTCAGTGAAGGATCTTTCTTGGGACTAAAGACATTGCTGCCAAGCCCTTATGACACAATTTGATCAAATTATATTGCGATTATGTGTATAAAGTATCGAGCTACCGAAGCTTGACGCCACGTATTTATACACTGTAACGCAGTCGGTTTAACACACCACGTAACTCCACCGATAAGTGTAGTGATTTGGCAATTTTGTTGTCTAGTATTTATTTTTTAACCCCCGACGCAAAAAGAGGGGTTTTATAATTTTCACACCAATGTCAGTGTGTCTGTCTGCGGCATCGTAGCTCCCGGACTGATGATTTTGGTGCGGGAGCATTCCATGAAAATATTTCGTAAGGGACAGCACCGTTTTAGTGCTTCTGAGAAATAAATTCAGGAAGCTAATTAAATCAGCATTGTAATATCAAACCTCGGCTTTAAGATTGGTAGTGTTTTTTAGCAGCTAATACGTTTTATTAGGGTAATAGGTAGGTAGGTAGGGTACACAACACGGGAGGTAATAAAGAAAGCCCCCGATCGCATATTTACGTCCCTCGCTTGCAGCTCGGGCTGCAAACATCTGCAATCTCGTCCTATCTTTGTTTTACCACCCCAGTTGTGTAATGTACTATAAGAAAGCATTAGGTTACCTTTCCAGGCATATACAGAATTGCGCGAAGTAGTATGCGGCGCGGTGCGGCGGGTTGGCGCGCGGCAGAGCGTCACCGCGTCCGCGCTCGCCACGCGGCGGAGCAGCGACCGCTGGCACGCCGCGCGAAACGACCAGGGGTCGGACCCGCCAGCCTGTCAGCAAAACCAAGCATTCAATGACTTCTCCAACATAATCAATCTTTAGAAAAAAAAACATAAGCCGACTACAAGACGATACCATTATGTACAAACTTAAACTACGAGTAATAATGTAGATAAAAACAATAATATAACCAACTTTCAATGGACGTATTCGACAGTAAATGCACGAGTTACATACTATAGGGAACGTGCACGAACTATAGATGGCGACACTAAACGACAAAAGAGACACGGGCGGACAATAAAGGAAACTACCATGCCTGTCAAGTCAAGCTGTCAATTCCAATTTTCTCTTCAAGTGTCAATGTCAAATATAATAAGTCGTGTATGCTACACTGACGTTAATCGTCCTTCATCGCGATAAATTAACGGCGTTCCCGTCAATGTGGCCCCAGCATGAGAGGGTACAAGACTTAGATAGGCGGCACTAGTTGGCAGCACCTTCGTCGTGTACGTTCCCTATATTAAATACCCAAATCGCTGTACGTGGGCCGATAAGAGCCCCCGCAGACTACTACTACTAGTCGGGCTGTTAATCAGTATGAACACCAAGTCGTTGCACATTGCGTTAACAGCCCGATTAAACTATCGGCTGATAAAAAGTCTGTAGTTTGCGGGATCTATAATATTAGAAGAGTTTCTTTGATTTCTTCAAGATTTTGTCACCAGATCCTGGAATGCTTGCAAATGGACCAACTGGAAAGTATCCCGGTTGTCCCTATCAAACTTCACCTGTTTTTTCGCCCACGCCCCCTCCTGCTGGGCCAGCACGTCCGTCCCCTGGTCCAAGGCCAGTCGCATCTCCGCCCGGGGGCTGAGCCACTCCTCTGGTCCCGGAGGGTCCGGGGCACGTTCCAATACTGCAGACAAGGCAAGGGTATTAGTCGTTGCCGCCGGTTCAGAGCACTTATAGCTCGTTGCGTCTTTCGCTGTATCAAGAAACTAATGGGGATTATTGACGTTGTAAGTGGCTTTTATGGTACGGCCACAGAACTCAATCGATGATCCCTGGAAAGGCGCTGTGTTCCCTCGAAAGTTGGCTGTTTGAATACAGGTTCTCTCCATCAGTGTCCAAGTCCAAGAGTGTGATTTATGTCCTCACCAACATAATTTGTAGCTCAAACGAGTCAGGGACAAATACCGCCGCTCAGTGGTGCATCCAGGGGGGTGCTAGGGGGCTTAAACTCCCAAAATAGCATCTGAGTCTGACGAATCTTTGACAAAACCTACCCTCAGTGGGGTTTAGGCCCTCTCAAACTAATATTCTGAATCCACCACTGCCACCGCCACTGCTTATGTTCTGACCCTAAGTAAGTACTGCATTTCAGCGGGACTGGTGAGAGATTGGATGGCGGTGCGCTCGAGTGTGGAAGGCGTGCTTGCTGAGCTGGCGGAGCCCCGGCGTCCAGCAGTGGCGGGCCGCTCCGCATACTCTCTTGTGTCAGTGTGTGTATCTTCACCTGGGGACTGGTGGGGGATAGGGTTGTGGATGACGGTGCGCTCGAGTGTGGAAGGCGTGCTTGCTGAGCTGGCGGAGCCCCGGCGTCCAGCAGTGGCGGGCCGCTCCGCATACTCTCTTGTGTCAGTGTGTGTATCTTCACCTGGGGACTGGTGGGGGATAGGGTTGTGGATGACGGTGCGCTCGAGTGTGGAAGGCGTGCTTGCTGAGCTGGCGGAGCCCCGGCGTCCAGCAGTGGCGGGCCGCTCCGCATACTCTCGTATCAGTGTGTGTATCCTCACCTGGGGACTGGTGGGGGATAGGGTTGTGGATGGCGGTGCGCTCGAGTGTGGAAGGCGTGCTTGCTGAGCTCGCGGAGCCCCGGCGTCCAGCAGTGGCACGCCCCTCCGCATACTCTCTTGAAACTGAACATTATACGACGTTAAACCGAGAGCTCGTAAAAATTTTGGTCATTCTGAAAATTATAAACTATACACTAAGTACCTACTATTGTGTTTCAATTGTGGATGGAGGAAGATCCGTTTGAACTCAAAACTAGGGTATATGCGTGGTTCGAGTCACCCGAATCTCGACAAATTTAACGATATTTAATTTGCCTTATTTTAAAACATGATACATTTTGTGGTTAAGGTGTTATAACACAAATCTAACTTAACCTATTCTAAGCAGCTACTGTAGAAAAAGTCTGAAATGATATATACCTAGAGGAAGATCGACCAAACATTACATTAAGTATTACAAACAATTTTAGACCAAGCGACTGGCTCCCTGGCTGGAGAAAATGGTAGTGGTGGATATATTTACCAGATTGTAAGAGCTGTAAGGGCGCCTCGTTTGTGGGCGTCCGTTCGGGACTCAGATCGCACGCGGCGGCACCGAGCGCTCCGCCACCCCGCGCGCCACCCCCGCCCCCTGCTTCTGAGAGATATTGCACTTTAAACGCTGCGAGAAATTGCATTTTGAACGCTGCGAGAAATTGTACTTTGAACTCTGTAAGAAATTGTTCTTTGAGCGCTGTGAGATATTTCACTGTAACCCTGCGAGAAATTGCGCTATAACGATGCGAGACATTGTACTTTAAGTCAGAGCGAAATCTCGCATAGTCTTTCCGTTACAGTCGCCCCCTGAAAACTACGTCGGCACGCGATATCGCGTTTTAGGTGCTAGATCGCATCTATCTTTATTACATAGTAAGTGTCCGTGTCATTTTGTGTTATTTTAGTGTAGTTTTAAATTTTTACTTTCGTATGAGAAAAGAGATCTTACATTGATGCTATCGATGGGCAAATTTTATTTTATTGTAATCATTTCTATCAGTTATTGTTCATTCCAAATGCTATGACAGAAATTTCAACTTATGAATGTGATCAGTGGCATTTGTAATGACAATGACATGACACACTTCTGAGTAGGAATCGTAAGTACAGATGTAGTGCAAAATGATTTTCTATCGGGAAAACTCGGATCTCAATCGGAATACGATGGCACCCGAATTGTCAATCAATGATTGCATTAAATGAGTGACATTTTCATATCCATGAAAACGTCACTCATTTAATGCAATCATGATGAACTTTATTGTTTAGTGTCAAATGTCAAAGTGAAAAATGTTATTGTATAATATAGAGATGTTACAACCACCTGTACTTCTGAAAATACTCAGTTTTATTGTCATTAATAAACAAAACATTATCTTCACTTTAAAAAATAAAGTACAACAAAATAAAGTTTATTGGGACTTAGACTTTCTTCTATATTCTTCTTCCTGGTTCAAAAACTTTCTTATTGTAGGTCTAGATATGCCCGTTGCGTCCGAAATTCGCTGTTGAACTTTGCCAAAATACTCTGAGTTATTGCTATTTTTGAATTTGCTATTTTCTGATATGAAGTACAGGTATATATTAAATATAATTTATTGGACTGGATTATTTAACCGTTTTCGAGGTTTCGGCATGGTAACACAGCCTTTATATAAGTAAACTGGAAATATAATCAAAACTGCGTATTAGCCACCATATATAATATATATATATTGGTCCGCTGACGCGACTTACCCCTACGGCTGTAAGATGGGTACTGGTACTGAAGCTAATTGAGAGAGCACGGTAAATACGAACTTTTCCGATAAAGTACGAAGGAAAATCATTTTGCACTACATCTGTAATACGTTGTTCTGTTGTTGTCGATTACAGGTAATATAAATATTCCGTGTCATATAAAGTGTTGTGTCGTGCAACTAAGTCATGCCAATTGAACGTCAACTTCATAGAGAATCTAAAGAAAGTTGTGTAAAATGTATTTCGACTCAAATAGTTTTATCACACTTTAAATAGATGTCGTTTTTAACCACACCTGTTCTCTGTAAAGTCGTATAACTTGTATAGTTTATGTCCGTCCTGTTCCCACCATACTAGTAGAAAAAGCACAGATACATTGTGATGTATGACTGTGGCTACAATTTGTGATTACGTTATGAGTTTTAAACGAAACATCTCAATGTAGTGGTAGCGTTTATCAATTTGTTTCTGATGTTAGCAATATTATTATGCTGTCAAGAGTATCACGTTAATTTGTGAATACCACTACATTGTATTATTTTCATTATAAAAGAGATCTGCCCGTTATTATTGTAAAATTGTCATTTGACATGCACCGTGCTTTCGATAGTCACCTCTCACCTCTCTGTCAAGACGTCCATTTTGCTGTCAACATGTATGTTAATGTTAGTATTATTTACACCACAAACTTATTTGCCGTCACCGTTTAAAATGTGTCATTTTTTAGTTTTTTATGTTTATTTGTTACAGAGATCTGTTGATTAAGTAATAAGTAAGATGTGTGAAACAGCAAATCATTAGTTAGTTTTAGGTAAAATTTGATTTACAATTACGTTATTTGAATCCAAAAACAGTGACTAATATATATTATACTGTTGCATATGTAATGAACTAATATCCATTTTAGTTTAGCGACAGTGGAGACGTTTATGAAAATGTAATTAACTATATGTATACACATTTTAGATCAACAAGTGTAAAACGGTTTTTGCATGTGGACTGAACTATATACACATTTTAGTTCAATAAGTGTACAAAAGGTTTTGCAAGTGGAATGAACTATATACACATTTTAGTTCACCAAGAGTGAAACGGTTTTTGCATGTGGAAAGAACTATATACACATTTTAGTTCAATAAGTGTGAAACAGGTTTTGCTAGTGAAATTAACTATATTTACACTTTAGCTAAACAATTGCGATGATTGTTACCCATTGTGGCTTGACAAAGACGTACATAAGTTTGTGGTATATGTTGTATTATGGTGTATGTTATTGACAAAATGTTATCAAACTAAATTTCCTAAACCATATATTCCGGCAGAAGATATTATTATACGTAGTAGAAACTGACATTTTACCAATTTTGGAACTGATTCTGAGCGGACCAATTATAAAAACAATTAATAAATTTGTCCACTTAGAAAAACGTCTCACACATGCTCAGGCTTAATTCGTAACTTTTACACCAGAATGCGTTAAATTTATGCAAAATGTTTCAATACCCTTTCTAACTACATACCTCAAATGTTTTATAAAACGAGTAGTAGGTAAATTATAACAACAGTTGGTGCAATACACTTATCTATTTTCTAAATCGGGGATGGATTATACACATCAATAGACATACATTCTGCCGTCCTAGTCTAAAAGGCGACTTTTTGCTATGGAAGTTCATAGTAAAAAGTCGCCTTTTAGACTAGGACGGCAGCATTGTATATACACCAAATTTCTACGTTCTGTGCCTAGCCTAGGCTAATAAGTACACACCTAGAGAGGTAAATCAAAGGCAATTAATAATGCATTAGATTGCAGAGTATTTTTGCTGGAGCCAAAAACAAGAGCGATAAAAACTGGCTTGAGGCCATTTTTATTACCGCTTGCGGTGTGTACACAGTATTTCGTCGACTCAGTCAGGAAGTGGAATTTTCTGTCGTATGAATGCTACTTATGACTAAGGGTGATATAAATTACTGTATATATGGGAATCAGGAAAGACAAATTAAACTTTACTGTTTGTGGACTTATCTATAGACTATAAGCTTAGAGCAATATGGCTTCTGCGTTTTGGATTTTAGACGACTGGCCAAAAATGAGTGTAATATTTGCAGGATCCATGTTGTAAATAGATACGTGGGTATACATGTATGTGAGTTTATTTATGCCACCATAACTACTAACCGCCTTAGGTGATTGAGATATGTGATGCACTAGTAGAATTATTGCCAAGTAACATAGGATAGTTGGTTTTAAAAGAGCAGTCTTGTTTTTACCTAAAATTATCGGCTGCGGGAGAAGGCTCACTTTTTTATTTACACCTCCATTATATGAGTATACAAAATCTATATCATTATTAAACTATTTCAGATATATGGATACCTACATGTGGCACCCAAAAGTAGAATGAAGCGATTTTGAGAATTATAGATTCGCTTGAACTACTGTGGCAGAAGATAACGCTTTTGTACATCCATGGTGCTCTGAACTTACACGAGCGTGGTTATGGTCATGGGTGGGCGGAGTCACGGAGGTCAGCGAACTCACCTGACTCTAATGCAGAGGGCGGCCGGCGCGCGTCGCAGCAGCCGTCAGCATCGAGGCCACGCCCGCTGCCCTGCGGCAAGCGCCGCGTCAGCGGACGGTCACAATGTGAGACATCGCCTAGCTATGCCCTCTAGCCAATGTGCCGGATAGGGGTGGCAGCGCCAGCGTTAGCGGATACGTTTTTTTTATTAGATTCTATCTGTGGGCCTCTCTCAAGAAACATCTCAGATGCTAAAGCTTAGATTCGACGAGTATTCGTGTTGATTTCTCGTTCTTATTGTACACCAGAGACGCCAGCACGAATCATCGCAGGATCTCCTATAATGTGGCCTCAGGGTAAGGATGCGTTTTGTAATACTAAGTTGAAAGCTAGTATAAAGATTTATGGTCTGGTGTCTCAGGAAGGCAATAAATGCGTGAGCGATGAATTAATGAATTAATAAATGATGAGTGAATGAATAAATGATTGACTTAGTGAATGAATAAATGATTAAAGAGTGAATGAATAAACGAATGAATTATCAATAAATGAAGACTGAATGAATGAAAGATCTCTAAGCTGTTAAAATTAGCTAAACAGCCAAGAGAGTCCTGGACACGTGTCTTATATTATCGCTGTGTAATTACACTGTCATAGATATGGAAAATGGTATGTCCTAGGACCAGGAAAACCTTATTCAGTTTTTGAATAATTTGCTCAATACCTGAACTAAAAACTTCACTCTGTTAACAGTGGTACCGACAAAAATTTATGAATAAATTTAATGAAATGAGACCCACGTTTAAATTTTAACCAATACGTATATATTGATATCAACTAACGCCAGCACTGCTCTGTAAATAAAAAAACCTATAATTTTATGGAACAAAGACATCGACTAACCAAGAGTAAATCCGGCACTCAACCCTCAATTTAAATAATACTAGCTAACCCCAAAATAACTAAGCAAATACGTATTTAATAGAGCTGGGCGTTGTTTTTTCTGAAACTGTTCCGAGAAACAGTTTCTTATAAGGAAACGTAGAAACAGTTTTTATCATAGTTAAAATCAGTTTAAAAACGTTTGTTTCACATAAACGTTTTCAATTTCTAAAATGTTATACCTAATAACGGTTTACGAAATAGTTCCTTCCAAAATGAAACTGTTACTCGTAGGTTTTGTTTCAACGAATACAAGTAAGGAAGACGCTCTTGTATTTAAAATATGTAAACTAATATATTGAACAGTAATGGACCATGCAAAATGCATGCACCATTCCAGTCATCCATGCCTTACATCAACTGTTAACACAAACTTGAACATTAAATAAAAACAGAGCTTGGAAAATGGTTTTGTTAATGATTATCGTAATTTACCCGGTTAAATAAGCTTCTGCCTGCTACCCACGACTAATGATTCTGAGCCAGAAAAACCTCAAAGTCCATATTTTGAGAAAGTAGCTACCCCGGTATTTATTTTGGAAAACGCCCAAAGGTAGTATAAATATGTGTTATCATTTCGTTGCTCCAAAAATTCGTTCGCTCCGACCGGCTAATTTATCAAACGTAACCGACCTTAATGTTTCCAATTTTCACGAATAAATTTAGCTTTATAAAATACCATTGTCTAAATAACGATTATTTATTACGACATATGTAATAAATCTGGCAGAATACTTCAGCTAATTAAATATTCGTCTTTAGTATATTGTTATATCGCCACAACTTTGAAATACTCGTATCTAAAAACGTCGTAGAGAATAACGTCTAAAGTTACATATATAACTTCATATAAATATATAGGTTAACGCGGGCTTATTTTCCGCAACTCGACGACAAAATATGGATTTTGCGTGATGTGAACTTTATATACGCTTACTCCGCGTTTACCTGGAGTCAGTAGATACGTGTATTTTTTTAAGTAATGACGATATGTATTATAATTATAATATTTTGAAACCGATTCCAAGCCTTGTTTAACATTTTCTACGGGGTAGGGGGTACGACTACGTTAGACACGCACGTTTTACAAAACAGACAAAATTCGCCATTAATAAGCGTCGCTCGAGCATATTTTCAAAATTCCTTAGTTTTTAGTAACTCACAAATCATAATAATAAACCATTATTCATTTCATTCAATAATATGTATGTATGTAAACAATTTAATGCACATAAATCACACAGAAACAATACAAAGATCAATGGTTGTACAAAGACAAAAATAATATTTTTTATTCTCATTTATCTCTCCGCTATCCCACCGATGAATACTAGATGTGCGGAACTTTTGATATTGATTTTTTTTCAACTGAAGCCTTTACGGGTTCATAGCGGTGGCGCGTTGTCCATAAATAGTTAACTAGTACTCTAGTAGTAACTTGAACTTTATCCACTTACAGAGGCAGGTACATAATTGACCCTCAGATAACTCAGGGCATTCAGCAACTGTAGAAGTGCACCAAAATATACCGCAGGAGCATTCCATGAAAACTTACGTAACGCTATGGTAGCTACCCTAATAAAACTTATTAGCTACTCAGAACCATTACCAATATTACAGCCAATTTATGATATTACCATACCGATATTCTTAATTTTGCATGTCAAAAGTATTAAAATAGTAGTGTCGCTTACGTAACGTTTTCGTACAATGCTTCCGTGGTTAATTTTGCCTCTTTCCCACTGATTCATACTGACTTGCGTCGTTTTCAGAATAATCGATTCTATTCGGATTCTTAAAGCTTTTTTAACTACTAAGATATTCACCTGGTCGTCCGAATTGGTCGGCGTTTGCTTGTTGTCCTCGCTCCCGCTGTCGGAACACTCTTCTTCCATCAGAGGTTCCAGTCTTCTCCTAAAAATATCCCTACGTTACGTTTCAAGGTTAGTATCTTGTTTGAAATTTTGTTTAACTGCCAATTATATTTAACTGAAAATGATGATTGATGCTGATATGCAGTAGTTCAAAATCAAGATCGATAGAAGAAAACGATGATTTTAAAGTAATAGTAAAGAACTAAATGAAGAATACTCGTAAGTTAGGGACCACCTGTACTCAGGGTTGCCAGATTGAATGACTCTATTATCGGGAGCAGGAAACAATACATCGAGATTTTGAGACTTTGGTCGGGAGATGCCCCGAGCGCTCGACGCGCGAGCTTTTTTTTAGCCTGAAAGAGCAGAAATTTTCGCTGGCCGGACCACCTTGAGTGGATCGGACTAAGTTTTAAAATGAAGTCGGGAGGACATACAAAAAATCGGGAGAATCCCGCCAATTCCCGACCATATGGCAACCCTACCTGTACTGCTGACGCGTTAATTTGTGAACATGAATCGCGTACAGAACTAATGCAAAAGTTCTCATCTAGTAAGAGCATTTTCTTAGGATCTACAATTTTTTAGGAAAAAAATTCGAGATAAGAAATGTATACTGTTTAATACAGGTGCTCTAATATGTTTATTTAAAATAAAAATATTTTACCTAACAATTTTAAAAGACAGGAATTACAATTTTTCCTTCTCTCCCGATATATTTCTGTGAGTGGTACACTAACATCGATGCAGTGATCGTATCGAGCGTGTGCAAGCAAGTGATACTGATGGTGATGTGCCGATGAAAAGTTTCCAAAATTGTGAAACTTTTAATATGAAAATATCTCGGTAATTTCTAGCAATTAAACTTTCTTTTAATACTTTTGAATGTTTCCAGATATTTCCGAAGACTTTCTCAACTTTTTGGAAACTTTCTGCAACTTGAACATCTGTAAGGTGGGGTAAAAACAGACAGGTAGACCCGGCGTAAGTTAGACGTATACGTTAGACTAAAGGACCTGGGTCATAAGTATGTAATGTTTACACTGTAGTGAGTCTATATCTATTTTATATGATAAATTGAGCAGCTGAGGGAGCAAAGGCTATTGCAAAAAGATCAAATAAAAACTGAGTGGCACTAAGATCTAGTAAATAGGTATAATTTATAATTATCAGCTATTTTTTCTCGTAGTTATCTATTAGGTATTCTGCGTTTACTGCGTTTGAGAGCTGTATTTCTCGTACCTCATCTGCCCATATTCATACTATACTAAGTTATAGTAAGACTGTCATATAGGTAGGGCAAATCCATCAATTGTGGAAATCGGGATAGCATGGACACTTTGAAAGTGAAACATAAGATTGTAGTAAGTACTCGTATTTTACCTAAGAGTGTCTTGTGAGTGTCCCCTGTGACGGTCTTACCTCAAAATAATTTAAATATAATGCATAAGGCGGTCATCCGCGATATAACGGGCTTAAACAAGGCTGGCGTTATTGTAAATTTTAATGAATCATTTAAATAACTAAATTATAGGCACAGGTTTAGCGTCCTCTGACTAAAGAGTAGTGTCTGCTTTCATAGTGATGTCAAAAACGGAACATTAAGTAGCGCCAGCCGTATTAGAGCCCTTGACAGCCCTTCTTCAGATTTTGTGTCTGCGTCTTATTAGCCACGTTTCGCGATTGCTGCAGTTTATTCAACATTAGAGAGAGATATGGTAAACCCTGATCAGAAATATTGGAGGTATAGCCAAAAAATTGGCAATCTTAAATATGTAAATATTTATGAGTATTAGCATATTTTGAGCGTAATGAAATCTAGAGTTGGCATAACTGATTTTGCCATTATTGATCTCAATAACTGCGCCCTCATGATAAACCTCATATATTTCCAGCCAAGCTTTTATTAGGTTGACGCAGATCCAAATCCGAAGCGTGGCCGTGGGATGCTTTAGATAATTACCTGGGCAAGAGTGGCCTCAGCGTGGTGGGTCCAGTAATGGTCGGCGCCATGAGGAGCTCGTCCATCATTAGTTCCGTGTCATCGTCACCGGCGTATGACGATGACGACTTTGTGGGCGACTGCGGAGGTAAACGGCTTTCTGTTCAAACGACTTTGACGATTTGTGCGACCAAAGGTCAGAGTCAGAGTTTAGAGACGCCGTGTTAACGACTTATATGTACGATGAAGAAGAATACAAATTAGGGGTTTATGAAGTTATTTTATGTAATGAGAAAATGACAAACTGTTTATTAATACAACACTTCACTCGCTTTTTAAGGACCCAACAAAAATAATGCAGGAATTTTAGGCGCGTTAGAACATATCTAACATAATTAGAGGGTATGCGATACAGTTTGGATTTTCACACCAAATCCAGACCAGAGCTCCTTTAGATTTCACACCTTCAATTGCATTCAAAACCCTTTTTGATTTTTTTGATTTCGTTGCTCTATAAATTGCAAGGTTATTATCCGACTACGGCGAAGCAAAAAGGAGGGTTATAATTTTAGCACCGTATGTGTATGTTTGTATGTTCGTTAAAAATGTATCACACGTGTTGATACAAGTATATTATGCAACAATATTTTCCTTTCAATAACTACAAGAAAGACATTCAACAGCTTGCTCTCCGACAATTCGTTTAAAGAAAGGCTAGCATAATGTGCAGTTATCTCAGTCGTGGCATGAAACGTCTTCACCCGTTACTTTCGTATCATAATATATTTGATAGAAAAAGAAAATAGTACATTACAGAACTAGGGTGGTAATACAAAGAAAGATCGAGATCGCAGAAGTTTGCGGCCCGAGCTTTTTTTTGTTTCTCTTCTTGCCGGGGCCTTCGACTACGAACGACTGATGGCATACTAGAAACGTTCTCTAAATCAAAAAATAGCAATTTATCAGACTTTTTTGTAGTCGAGTTTTAGTTTTTAACTTTATTTTTTTCTGTAGACTGTTCTCACCGGCTCCAGATACGGCGACAGATCGATTCAGCCTATTCGCCCTCTATTAGGGCAGTTAATCAAACTGTTTTCACATTATTTCATCCGGTTCCGTGCACTTTGACGTAACTAACTCGTGATCACTATTCTGTGACTTCTTTGGTTATCGAATGCCCATCAGGAACAAAATAAAAATACAAGTTTATAAAAATAGGCGACTTCAACACGTTCCCTCAATTCCTCATGGATCACAAGATCAGAACACAATAATAGGACCGACTCGGAAGTAGAATTGCCATTAAGCCCCTTTTTTTGAAATTAGTTCATAAGCGACGGAGTTATGAGGTAACAAATAGGTATAAAAAATAAAAATAGTCCAGAGAACCTCGTGAAGTGAAAAGTCTGTTAAAACAGGTAAATAACCCAACAGCTTACAGAGAGCGTCCCGTGTTCGGAGTCCGGCAGGTTGTCGGACAGATCGCCCGAGGAGGGCGTGCCCCACGCCTCCTCCCCGCTCGCCCCGCTGCCATCCCCTGTCTCGCCCGTGCCGTCCTCCGTGAGCGCCGACTTCCACTCGCTGACGCCCAAGCATCTGCGGTTAGTTTGCTTTTAAGCTAATAGTACCTAGTAGTACATTAACTTTTCGGTAGATAGCGTTACTTGTATCTGTAAGCGAATAGCTTCTTATTTTTGGAATGAGCCACCCTTTCAACAGATGGCGTTGTTCTCAATCATGCATTGTGAATCGCGGTAACGCTTGTTTCGTGTAAGAAAGAATTTTATTAGTTCATACTTAGTTTAAGTAAATAAGAAAGGTGAGAGTTTTGTGTCAAACAGAGTAATTCCGAAGTAATAACAAAATTATAATTAATTCGTTTTAATTAAATAAGGTATAATGCAATCTCCTAAGGTACTGGTTCTCAAACATATATGCTAAGATTGCTAATACATCACAGTTATTTAATTTGAGACTAAATAAAGGTAAATGTAAAAAAAATCTATGAAAAATAAGGGTTAATTAAACATTTCTTCTTAGTATTATTTTAATAACATAATTCTATGCCCAAAGAGGCACCTAAGAATATGTAGAGAATTATAAACTTCAAAATAAACAATAGTTAATTAATTGTTATCCTTTGGTTTAATATTAATTCAATATAACGAAAACTACAACACTTTTATATCTACTGGACAAATCTACACAATTATGTAAACAAAAGTACTATAGTTTTGATTATAAATCTGACACTATAACCCTAGCATCTATAAAAGACTGCAGAATGACGTATTTCTAAACAGTTTTAAATGACTATTAACTATAATATAGATTTCAATAAATTTTTCTAGCAAAATATGTTTCACTACATCCAATCTCTTTGTAGTTTAAATGATATGACTACAAAATGGCTACGTTCAAAAACTGTAAAATTCACTCAAGTTATCACATACTTATCGTTTTGGTATCGCCGTCATATTTCCACCTATTAGTCGAAGGGAGAAAGATATTATTATACAAGAAATGAGAAAAGTTTCATGAAAAAAAAAAATACATAATAGTCAAGGTATGATATTCAATCAGGTTGGGTAGGGCAAAGCAGGGTAACGGAAGGATAGAAATTCTGAATTTGCTTGGGGTAAAAAAAGTCGTACCAGTAGGGTTCACAACGTTAAGATCACCCGATATCGCTATAGTTGATGGAATTGAGCCTAATATCTATGAAATCTATCCGATCAGTCAAACCATCTTGTTTACTTAAACGTTCGACTTTGGGTCACACTCTGGTGGCAGAAATAATCTGGTAACCCCCCTTTTCATCGATATGCACCCCTGGGAAACTATTCGGTGATCCACACTTTTTCATACACACATTTTGTCCATTCGTTCAATCTATTTGCACCAGCTCTTGTAAAATTACCTATAATAAATACTTGTTTCCAGGGAGCAAGAAAAGGGTTCCCTTTGTTTTGGCGTAAAATAAAAATAAAATAATATAAAATAGTTTATTTCTGCAAGTAGGCCCTCAAGGGCTCTTTTACAAGATTGCTTCTATGTATTCTTTCTTTTGGCGCTTCAGGTAGTGACCTTCTGGTGAGAAGAAGCGCCGGAAGAAACTCCCCAGTTTCTCTTTTGTTTAAGAATGTTTAAATATAAAATATTAATGTTATTACTTGCCCGGATACTATTTCCGCATAATACATATTTTACAGATGGGTAATATTATGCCAAATAAAAGGCACTCATTAGAAGTAGTAAGAGTACACGAATGGAGCGGTACCTTTCTAAGAAAGATGGCTGCTTGTGTGCGAGTGAAGTGTTGGGAACACTCTCCGTGTAGCTGAAGATGTTCATCTTCTCCACTACGAAGGAGCCCGCTCTGGCCGTCCAGCCCATTATGCCGCCTGCCGCACCTGACACTGATGAGGAATGTTTATTTATCACCAATGCTGCCCAGTCATAATGTTGTTATCAGAGCAGATATTTTGTCACTTATTCCAAAACTGATTATAGTCAAATTTGGTTTACAAAAGAAGTATCATACCATGTTGGGTTTTTAAGGGGAGGTTGATTGTTTTAGGAAAGTGGGTGTAAAAAATTGGATAGATCGCAAATAAGACAGACTAGCTATTGTATAAACTCTTTTGTCTGGCTGTCTAAAAAATAATTACTTTAAGATTATGTCTATTGTAATCAACCATCGTGTAGTAATGATTTTTAAGTGTTTACCTGTGTTATATGCTTTCGATGGCTCGGGCTCCAACGCTGTCAGTCTCACGTTGCCATCGTCCGTCTCGTCCGACGGGAGTCGCTCAAGACTCGACATGGTGCCGTACCTAAAATCAATGTTGCCGGATCTAAATCAAAAACGTAGCTTAGTACACTGGACGCAACTAGGGAACGCCATTACGCACTCGATGAAACAGCTAACTAAAGGCTTGTGACCAGTTGATAAATAGCAATTTCACTTCACCGAACTGAATTTGTACTGACACAAGCGTTTGACTCGAAAAGCATTCGATAATGATTGAGATGGATCTATTTCGGGTGGCATAAAATTGTTAGTCCTAATGTTTTATCGCATAGCAACTTTACGCCGCATAACGTATGGCATAAACTTTGCGCATATTTTTCATTTGCCGAAATTGTTGTTCCTAATATCATTTGTCCTAAATGTCATTGATCCTAATGTTTATTGTGTCTAAGATTCTATTATCAAATAATAATGTGCATAACTATGATGTACCTAATATTCAATTTACTAAAAATCTTTCGGTTTTGTTAGGGGACGCAGTTCAAACCTAACGTAACCTACTTTTCAGGCAGCAATTCGTTTGTGCTGGAGGACGCAGTTCAAACCTAAACCTACATTTCTGTCAGCAATTCATTTTTGTAGGGGGACGCAATTCAAACCTAACCTAACCAACTTTTCTGACAGTCATTCGTTTTTGTTGGGACGCGCAGTTCAAACCTAACCTACTTTTCCGACAACAGTTCGTTTTTGTGGGGGGAGGCAGTTCAAACCTAACCTAATCTACATTGCTGTCAGCAATTCATTTTTGTTGGGAGACGCAGTTCTAACCTAACCTACTTTTCCGACAGCAGTTCGTTTTTGTTGGGGGACACAGTTCAAACTTAACCTAACCTACTTTTCTGACAGCAGTTCGTTTTTGTTGGGGGACGCAGTTCAAACCTAACCTAACCTACTTTTCTAACAGCAGTTCGTTTTTGTTGGGGGGCGCAGTTCAAACCGAACTGTTGAGGTTTTATACTGTATTTTGTGTTGTCTATTTATTCTTTATTTCTTGTTCTACTTTTACACCTTTTGTTTTACGTTTAGTTGTCAAATTAAATTGGAAAAGTCAGCTGCTGGTTTTCTTGCTCTCCGCTATTTAAGATTTAAATCCCGTACATTTTTCCGCTATTTAAGATTTAAATCCCGTACATTTTTGGTCCTTCTCCCGTTTTTAATGAACACGCGATCGAAAACCAAGCAGCGGGCGCCGCCAAGCGGTGCCGGAGAGGCTTGTTCGGAATCAGGTATGCCCGTCGCGGGTGGGCTCGGTCGGTCCACGAATCAGGACCCTGTTTCTACCGATGCCACTGAAACGCCCGCGGTGAGCAACCCTGGCTCCGGGACGCCTCGCCAGCACCCTACAACGAGCACAGAACACGTTACTGTTTCACCAAGTTCCAGGTCGCGCATGTCGGGGTCTTCACGGTCGTCAGCCACGATAAAGGCACGCAGGTTGACCGCGGAGGCACAGTTAGCCCGTCGCAGCATGGAGCGCGAACAGGAGCTGTTTGAACGCGAACAAGAACTCGCCAAACAGCGCGTAGAACGTGAACATGAACTCGCGCGACAGCGCGCCAAACAAGAGCAACAACTCGCACAAATTACTCGCGAGCAGGAGCTCGCCCGTTTACGGCTCGACCACGAACGTAAGCTCATTCAACAGGCGCATCAAGTTGAAGCACTGGAGATGGAAGCATGTCTGGCGGCTCAGGAAGCCGACGAACGCTCAGAACAATCGGTCAGTCATTCTTATTCTCGTACCGCATCATGGGTTCACGACGTAAACCATAGCAGTCATCCGAACAATAATACCGATGACTATGCTATAAACGCTCCATCGTTTTCGCGACAGGATAGCACTGCTATGGTTCCCGCTCCCGCGAGAAATCCCATTCACAAGCGTAGCAATATTCATCCTCAGATTTTAAACGATTCGAATATGCCAAATTTTTCGCAAGAACAAACAAACTATCACGATATTCACGTAAAAACATCGACGAATTTTCATCACAATCCTGCTGAGCAATTTTCATCCAAGTTCATCCCTGAAAATCATGAAAATCAGCGTAACATTTACAAGAAACCCGTGACATTTCAAATTCCATTAAATGACAAAACTCAGTCAAATGTATTTGAAACGTCGACGTCAAAAAATACGCTGTCATTTTCACGGCCAGTAGTCGACAAGCACAATAAAGAGTATGCAATGTCGAAACAAATTGAACAAAATTCTTATTCGCATAGATGTTCGCATAAAGTTGAACTTATGCCGTTTAGCGGTAAAGCTACCGAATTCTTGATGTTCAAGCGGACCTATCGCAATACTGAACAAATGTTTACACCCGCAGAGAATCTCGTGCGTTTGACCGGCGCGCTCCGTGGTCCAGCTCTCGAGTGTGTATCGTCGCTGCTGTACACGACCGAGCGCCCCGAGGAAGTGCTCGACATGCTGGAGCAGACGTTCGCGCTCCCCGAGATGATCGTGCTGCACGAGATCGCACTCGTCCGGAATCTACCCAAGATAAGCTTTGATCAAAGAGAGTTGAATCATTTCGCTTGTAGATTGCGCAATTGTATAGCTGTAATTAACAATTTAGACCAGAAAGAACACATATACTCTGTAGAACTATTCCACTCTGTATTGAGTAAATTGACACCTATATTGTACAGTCAGTGGAAAGATTTTGCGTATAATAGTGATCGATCTGCACCGAAAATACAACTTTTATCTGCGTTTCTTGACATTGAGGCTATTAAGCACAATAGATTTGGTTTGGTCGCCGATTACGCTAAGCGACCCGGCACGTTGATGCCAGATTTTAATAAACGCGCAGGTACAGTCAGCAATAATTTTGTACCCAATTTTACACGCCGTGAAAATAATTTCACACCGAATTTCACACGTCGTGAAAACGTTCACGTGACATCCACACGCACTGGTGACTTATGTCGTTTCTGTAATAATAAACACAAACTGAGTGATTGCAAAGATTTCAAAGCTCTGACGTTAGATGATAAGTGGCGCTGGTTGCGCGATGCTAAGATCTGTTATAAGTGTCTGAAGTCTAAAACACATCGTTGGAAGACTTGTAAAATTGGTCGTTGCGGTATTGACGGGTGCGAACGTTTTCATAACCCACTGTTGCATTCTTCCTCGACACAAAACACAACACGCAGCGCTGCTGCAGACGAGTCTCCGTCTTACAACATCGTAACTGGAACCATAAACGATTGTGATAAAACTGATAAAACTGTGACAATTTCGAACATCGTTGAACACATAAGTAACAAAACGTCACCCGCTCAAACACGTGTATATTTAAAAATAGTGCCTGTCGAAGTGAGTGGTCCTAACGGAAAATATGATACATACGCTTTACTTGATGATGGATCAACGGCGACCTTGATCGACTCGGAGGTGGCGCGACGCATTGGAGCATCAGGCCCCATGGAGTCAATCAAAGTCGACGGAGTTGCAGGAATGTCAACACATAAACCGATTCAACACGTGAGCTTTTCTATTAAGGGTAAACAATGTTCTGAGACATTTTCAGTGACAAATGCTAAGGCTATGGATACACTCTCGTTGTTTACACAAACTGTCAACCACAGTGACTTATCGAAGTATACACACCTGGCAGATTTAATTGATGATCTTGCACTGACCAACGCTACGCCTAAGATTTTGCTCGGCGCCGAGCATTGGTATTTGACCGTTAGCCACGAAGTGAGGGCAGGTCCTAGGAATCAACCCGTTGCCTGCCGCACAGCGTTAGGTTGGGTAGTGCACGGCAGGTCTAATAGTTGGACAAAACCTGTTCATTTTATAAACCACGTCTCTGTCGACGACAGTAGCGACTCCAACATGAACGACCTTATCAAGGATTATTTTCGCCTTGACTCTATAGGTATCTCTAAGCCCGACACTATGTGTACTAAGGAGGACGAGCATGCTTTAGACATTTTAGACACCACGGCTAAACGTCTGCCATCAGGTAGGTTTGAGGTAGGACTTTTGTGGCGTAAAGACATCCCAAACATACCCGATAGCTATCCACATGCACTTTCGAGATTTCTCGGGTTGGAACGGCGCATGTCTAGAGATGCTGAATTTAAAAACGGTTATTGTGCCTTTATTAACAATATGATAGGGAAAGGTTACGCCGAAGAGTGTCCCAGGCACACCTATAGAGATAATGTTGACACAAACGATACACGTCAAACACTGCGCTGGTATTTGCCACACTTTCCTGTCATACATCCGCAAAAAAAGAAGCTTCGAGTGGTTCATGACGCAGCTGCGAAGACGTCAGGTGTCAGTTTAAACTCACTTCTGCTGCCTGGCCCAGATCTTCTGCAGCCATTACTTCATATTCTGTTTCGCTTCCGTGAAGGTCACGTTGCAATGACGGCTGACGTGAAGGAAATGTTCCCACAGGTTAAAATTAGGGAGGAAGACCGTGATGCCTTGCGGTACATTTGGAGGGACAGTCCCAGCTGTGAGTTGAAGGAATACAGGATGACTTCTGTTATTTTTGGTGCTGCATGTAGCCCATGCACAGCCTTATACATCAAAAACCGTAACGCCCAGGAATTGCAGAAGTCGTATCCCGCGGCATCCAAAGCTGTCATCCATGATCACTATATGGACGATTTTTTGGGCAGTTTGGATGACGTACAGGAAGCCTCACAACTCGCAGCTGATATAGTAGCAGTGCACAAGGCCGCAGGAATGGAAATGCGAGGGTGGGTTTCCAACGTACCCTCCGCACTCGCTGCAGTTCCTGAGGACTTGCGTGCTCCTCCACCTGACAATATTCACGTAGGCCCTGAAGCCTTTGTCAGGACTTTGGGACTCATTTGGCATCCACAAAGCGATACTTTTAGCTTTCGTAATGGGTCCCCAATTCCTGAAAACATCAAGCTAACTAAACGGAAAGTGTTGTCTCATTTGATGTGCGTATACGATCCGCTAGGTTTTTTAACTCCACTGGTTATTCAAGGACGTATTTTATTCCAAGAAACTTGGAGAACTGGTATCGATTGGGATACCGAGCTGCATCCAGACACAATTAGAAAATGGCTGTTTTGGTCTCACCAGCTAGCTAGGATTACAGATATTAAAATTCCTCGCTGGTACAGATGCGGGTTTCAAAATAACGGCATCAAGGACAGACAGCTCCACGTTTTTGCTGACGCTAGTGAGGAAGCATACTCTTGTGTCGCATACTGGCGCTTTACATTCTCAGACGGTTCTGTGAAGCTGTCTCTGATTGGTGGTAAAGCGCGCCTTAGTCCTCTAAAACCTGCATCAATACCACGACTTGAGCTCCAAGCAGGCCTCATCGCCGCTCGATATGCCAACACCATATGCACCGGTCATCAAGTCAACCCGAATTCAACACATTTCTGGTCTGATTCAACCACAGTTTTGAGTTGGATTCGCAGCGACGCACGGACATTCAAACCATTCGTAGCGAACCGTGTAGGTGAAATTACAGAAATAACGAACGTCGATGACTGGAAATTTGTACCTGGTGGTTTGAATGTCGCAGATGATGCTACAAGGCTAAAAGACTCGGACATCGACCTGTCGCGTTGGCTCTCTGGACCTGATTTTTTACTGCTGCCAGCTTGTGAGTGGCCCAAAGAACCATCGCGTGGGCCTGAAACTACATCTGCCTTGGAAGAGCGGAAACCATCCAAGGTGCATGTAGGCTTAACCCATCTGGACAAACCTTCATCGGTTGTACCGGATCCCTCACGTTTTAGTGAGTGGTTACGACTGATACGTGCGACCGCGCGCGTCATTCAGTGCGCGTACAAATTTCGGTCACTTTTGGCACACAACAGTCAAAATTCCAAAAAGAACAACGTTCCTTCCCTCCAGCTTTCACCACTGTCCGCTATAGAGGTGCAAAGGGCCGAAGTGGAGATTCTTCGGAAAGCACAGAACGACAGCTTCAGCGAAGAAATAACACTTCTACAAAATGCCAAACCCCTACCCAAGTCAAGTAAACTTCATCCTCTCTGCCCAATATTTGACAAAGACGGCTTACTCAGACTGGACAGCCGAATAAAGCACATTAAGAACCTTGATTACGCCACCACATCACCTATCATTTTGGATGGTCGGCACCCAACCGTACGTCTTCTCATACGCCACTACCATACGAAAGCTGCACATTCGTTCAACGAACTGGTCGTCAATGAGATTAAACAGCGGTATTGGATTTTCCGGTGTCGCAGCGAAGTTCGAAAAATTGCGGGAACATGCCTATACTGCATCAAACGAAAAGCGAAACCGAAAGTTCCCCCAACTGGTGATTTGCCTGACGTACGCCTCGAACATCATAAACGCCCGTTCTCTAACACTGGCCTTGACTATTTTGGCCCTGTGGAGGTGTCAGTTGGACGTCGCAGAGAAAAGCGGTGGGTTGCCCTGTTCACCTGTATGACGACACGCGCAGTGCATCTGGAGATCGTAGCCAGTCTTTCGGCAGATTCCGCAATTTTATGCATACGCCGTTTTGCTGCGCGTCGCGGATTTCCACTCAAGATCCTATCCGATAACGGCACATGTTTCGTTGGAGCCAATCGTCATTTGTGCGAGTTCTACAGTGACGCCGTGCAGGAATATGCTGCTGGCAAACAAATAGAATGGTGTTTTCTACCACCGGCGTCCCCATTCATGGGTGGCTGCTGGGAAAGGCTCGTGAAGACGGTGAAGTCTGCGCTTTCTACAACCCTGAAAGAGAGAGCGCCGAGAGAAGAGCTATTGCACACCTTTCTCCTTGAGGCGGAGGCTATAGTTAACTCAAGGCCCCTGACGTACGTGACTGAGAACCAGGAATGCCAGAGCCTTACACCGTTCCATTTCCTGATAGGATCATCCTCGAACCAACAATTACCGGTACGCCTCGATGACGGAGTATTTTCGTTACGAAAAGAATGGCAAAAAGTTCTCCGTCTCTCTGAACACTTTTGGGCTAGATGGCTGAAAGAGTACCTGCCCACTCTCAGACCTAAGCGACAGCATGAAGGTCAGTTTTCAAACTTGAAAGTGGACGATGTGGTGCTGGTGGTTGACCCCGATTTGCCACGAGGAGTATGGCCCATGGGCCGAATCGTTTCTATCCACCCGGGCAGAGATGGAGTCGTTCGCGTCGCGGATGTATCTACCAAAGGAGGCATACTGAGGAGGCCTACCAGGAAGCTGGCCCTGTTACAAGAGTCAGCTGTGTAGCTTTGCTACACGGGGGGGATGATGTTGAGGTTTTATACTGTATTTTGTGTTGTCTATTTATTCTTTATTTCTTGTTCTACTTTTACACCTTTTGTTTTACGTTTAGTTGTCAAATTAAATTGGAAAAGTCAGCTGCTGGTTTTCTTGCTCTCCGCTATTTAAGATTTAAATCCCGTACATTTTTCCGCTATTTAAGATTTAAATCCCGTACACGAACCTAACCTACTTTTCTAATAGTAGTTCGTTTTTAGGGTTCCGTAGCCAAAATGGCAAAAACGGAACCCTTATAGTTTCGTCATGTCCGTCCGTCCGTCTGTCCGTCTGTCCGTCTGTCCGTATGTCACAGGCATTTTACTCAAAAACTACATGATGGATATTGATGAAATTTGGAATATAGGTGTCTTGTATGACCCGCTATTTAGTTTGGTAGTTAAATAATTAAAATAAATATTTTTAGGGGGGGCACTCCATACATGTTACAGAAGCTAAAAAATTTTTTTTTCAGAAAATATCGACGTGTGGTACATAGTTCGACAGCTCTTTCAAAAACATTTTAAGGTTTTTAAGTAATGTTTTTGATTAAGTGAATACCTTTGGAAATAATCGCTCCGAAAGTTGCGAAAATTGTGTCCCCCCCCCTCTATCTTCTAAACCGTGTATCCGAAAAATATGAAAAAAATCACGAAGGTAACACTTAATTAATGCTTTCAACGAAAATTATTTTCAACAAGATTGAATTAACCGTTTTTGAGTTATTGTCAATAAACTGCGCTTCTCAACAAAAGGACGTAATTGCTATGAAGATACGCTCTTTTGTTGTTGTACTTTTTTACATCGTATTTTTTACCTTATAGTTACGGCTACGGAACCCTACACTGAGCATGGTCCGACATGCTCTTGGCCAGTTATTGTTTGGTTCAAATTACAAATTTAGGAATAAAATTGTTTAGGTGCTATAATTGTAGCCATTTTAACAATAGGCAAAATAATTGTTATGACATTTAGTATTAGGAATAATAATATTAGGACAAACATGCTTTAGGACTTTTAAATGTGTATGCGCAAAAATGAATAAGACTAAACGAGTAGTATGCCATTCAACTTTATGCCAAACATTCTCGGCCAAACAATTTTAGGACAATCCACATTATGCGATACGACAGGCACCCGATTGGGATCAGGGTTTCAAAATGACTTGAAAGGTATTTTGAGTTTATTAGCATATGATATGTAAATAGTAGCATATGTGACCAAAGTGAACCATCTAATGACTGTTTCCTTACCTACCGATATCAGCACCGATGCAAGGATGGAGACTTGATGGTATCATGTCGAGCAACTACAGGTTTTTTTAGGTGTAGTGTGACAGCAGTTTGGACAAGATTCGTGATTTCGAACACTTAATGAAATGACACCACTCTAAATAGTGGCATTGGTACCTACATCAGTAATGACTAAGAACGTAATCTTCGTAATGTGAAGATTCACGCATTTTGATATAATAGGGCAGATCTGCTTATAATTTTTTGATAACGACTTAAAACCATCATACTATTGCATATTTAGCAATTAAATGCCACATTAAACACAAGCCTAATTGCAGATCTTTATATGACACTGTTACCCATAGAAGAGCTCCACAGCTTTCCTCACAGGCACCTGGATTCAAGATGAGACGAAACAAGTAGGAGTCTTCTTGCCAATGGATGTTCACCGTGATGAAGGTGGATATTGGGTAGTGCGTAATGGCTGTGAGTATCGGGCATAACAGACCTTTTGAGAGACACGTACGGCAGGTCTTCAGGTGCGTCGGGGGAGTCAGGGGATTCATCTACTAGGGCGTCCTGGAAAATAACAAGAAGTTAGAAAGTGTCTACGTTCACTGTGGTGATTTTTTCTTAGAGGAGCATGAATGGGAGTCACAATATAATACAAAACAGTTTGTCATTTCTTGCGAAGGATGTTTGATGACTAAACTGTTTCATTTGACTTAATCTCTTTGCTATAATAGGTAACATTAATTTGCCCAAAGGCTTTTTTTCAAGATCCGATTTTTCTAAGGATATCGTATTACTATTAATATTTGGCTTATGTTTAACAGATCACCAGATATAGTAAAATATAACGCCAAAAACACTTTTTACTACCGAAAATAGTAAATGAACACCAAAATTAAAACTCCATTTTAATGTGAAATAATAACCAATATTATAACATCTTACTATCCTATAAAAGAAAATGTCTCCAAACTAATCATTGTTAACCCAAACATAGCTAATGAGCACCAAAATTTAAACTCCATTTATATGTAAAATTATAACCCAAATTATAAAATTTTGCTATCCTATTTAAAACACATGACTCCAAACTAATTATTGTTAACCCAAAAATATTTTATGACCACCAGTATTTTAACCGAATTTTAATTCAAAATGTCAAGCATATACTCGTATTTAACATCTCATTATCCTAGTAAAGTAACCGGCCTCATGCAGCAGGACGTTGGGACGATATCGCGAGGAGTATGCACTGTGCAGTAGGCTTATGATGCTACGCTTTTTCGCACGATTAATAAATGATAAAGCATCCGTCACGTTCTGACAAATAGTGTGTGAGAGTGACGGATGCTTTATCATTAGGGTTCCGTATGTACCAAAATGGTAAACAAGGAACCCTCATGGTGCGACTCTGTCTGTTTGCCCGTCTGTCCGTCTGTCACAGTCAGATATCTCAGAAACTACTGCTGCTATCGATTTGAAATTTGGAATAGTATTCAAAGTAGCTAACCCGAGCATATTGGATGTAAAAAAAATCTTGTAACTGTTTTACTTTTTTTTAAAGGGGTCCGTAATGGGACTTTAAAAATTGAAAGTAGAGCTATTATATCGAGTGGGGTATTAAACAAAAGGGCTTGATTTGTAAATTTAAAGTTCGTTTTTATTTTTATTCTTAAATAAGTAGTTTTTGATTTATGATGAAAAACGTTAATAAAAATACCATTCCCCCTATTATCTTCGAAGTTACTGAAAAGAAAAATCTGTAATAATTACCAATTAATAATGTCATCCTAAATATTACAGGAAAAATATAACGGTTTTCCTAACCTGCACCGTTTTTGAGAAATTTGCAAACATCGTAACACTTACTTATTTGCTCCTACTAAACTAATCGCCATACAGTTTTTGTTATTCATAATCATGTATCTACTTATGAGTTTGTACGGAACCCTCGGTGCGCGAGTCCGACTCGCACTTGACCGGTTTATTTATCGCGCGACAAAGCGTAGCATCATAAACCTACAGGACTCAACACCTTACAGAGGGGGCTTAGGCTACCCTGTTTCCAACATCCCGAAAAGATCCCCTCCTTTTGGCAGTAACAGGGCAGGTAATATTGGCCATCCCCATGGATGACCTTACAAGTTAGTGGCTATATTGTATAGCCAAAAACTCCTCTTACGCTTAGTCTTTTCTCCCCCAACCAGCCGCTGACCGCCTTCGAAAGGTTTCTGCGTGAGCCGGATGGAGTGCTGCAGAGAGCTGCCCCAGTGCTAACAATGTCATCCCTCAATGCGATAGCCCTCTGCGGCTTACGCGGAAGGGTTTAGTTTCCGGCAGTGAGAGCATCCACCCGGTGCTTCATACAGGGCCATGCTTCGGACAACGCCGTAGTAAAGACGCCTACACGCGGCCTATGGACTTCCCAAGTTTGGCAGGAGTATACTGAGTGCCGCGGCAGCACTCATCAATCTGGGAGCGAGCTTAGTGAAATGAAGTTTGAAGGTCCACCTGCCGTCAAGGGTGAGACAGAGGTATTTTCTCGGTCCCAGTCCGGATTCTCCCGGAGGCCCCGGATCCCTGGAGCTGGATCTGTGCCCGATGTGGCGGACCTCTTCAAGGGCCATGGAAGAGTAGCACCTTCGTCTTCTCCACGGTGACTTAGAGTCCCAGCACATGGACCCGCTCCACCACCAGTGTCGCCATCACTTCGCCAAGCAGCCTATCATCAGCATAGCAAATCACGCTAGTTCCGGGGTGGAGTGGACCGCGGCTCCAACACAGAGCCCTGCGGAACGCCGCACCCAACGTGGCGATGATGGAGCCTCCCGTCTGCGCCCTCCCATCGGACCACCCTGTCCCGGAGGCAGTCCTGCACTATAGATGCCGGAGATATCTCAGCACTCCGTGAAATCGGAGGGCCTCCAGTACAGTATCGAACGGAAAGCTAATAAATGCATTCTTGACGTCTAGTGAGATTGCAAGGACTATCTCCCCTCTCTCAACTGCCTCTTTGCACCGAACCTAGAGTGCGGCCAGGGCATCAATCGTAGAACGACACGCCCTGAATCTGAACTGAGCCTCCGCAAGATTTAGTCCAACTTCCTTCAGGTGTTGAACGAGGCGGTTTGCGAGAATCTTCTCAAGTATACCCACCTCGTCTAACAGAACTATGGCCTATAGGCTCCCGGTAACCCTGGTGGTCGGCCTTTTTTAGGAATTACGACAAAAGGGTCCTCCTTCGCAGAGTCATGTGTCGAACACTGTCCGAAGCCAAGCCTCAAGTTCGCTTGCCGCGATAAGCAGGGTGCTTGCCCCCGGCACTCCGTCGGGTCCTGGTGCGGTTTTTCTCCCTCTTAAGCGACCAAGAGCCGCCATAAGCTCCCCGCCTCTAATTGGTGGGATCTTCTCGGTCACCACCCCAAGTTGGGAGGGAGGGACCATAATGGGAGGGCGGTGTCCCGTGGGTTCCGGTAACAATTCTTCCACTACTCTCTTCACGATCGCTGGCTCTAGAGCTTCCGTTGCTCTAGAGCTCCCCGTTAAGCCCGTTAAGGCCCTCCAGGCACACTTCGCTGGCCTTGTCCCAAGACTTATCGACCGCCGCCGCTGGGATGGCTGCTAACTAATATTGGAGGGCCCAACAACCGATACCGATGTCCTGCGCAGCATGGCTCTGTATGGCCCCCGTGTGGATTGACACACTCACCGCTCGACGCAAAGCCGCCCTAAGGACACATCAGAGGAGTCAGAGGGCTAGTAAGAGTAGTACGAACCTACCGCACAGTCTCGTGGACGACAGCAGCGACGCTAGCGTCGGATCCTCCGTGTGATCTCCATGCTGGAGTAGAGTATGCGTACTGCCCAGGAAAAAAAACCGACAGAGTAGTTAGTACTCTGTAAATCTCACTGATTCCGAATATGTATACGAGCACGGAGTTCGCGCCGGTTGCAGGTGCGGTGCGGTATTCTACAGGGGCCTGTTTTTGGGCCCTTTCTATACAAAACAAAATACAATTTTCGAAGAAAACCCCTTTTTGGTGATCGACGCCATAGTAAAAATCATCGTGTTGCCAAGGTCTATTAACTGACACATGTCTCATTTCTGTTGGTCTTGGGGACATTGCCCATTCAAATTTACCCATGGTCCTTTGGCATCATTATACTTTATTTGGTAATATGCATACATTGTATGGCAATCATAGTGGTTTATTTAGGTAGAAATAGCGTAATAATTTGCTCGCTAAGATTTGGTGATCATTGATTAAATTTGGTCTTTGAGTACAATTTAATGTGCAGTCGTTCGTTACTAAGTAAAACAGCTATTAGTATTGTAATGGTAGAATTTTTGGTGTTCGGTATATTTTTTGGTAAGAGAGTTCAGGGTATCAAAGTATTTTTGGTGGTCATTATATTTAACCCCCTTAATATTTGTGTGCGGTCAGTTGTTTATGACAATTCAGAAAAGTTGAAGGTTTCTGCAAAAGATCATTATTTGTAAATAAACATTATAGCTTATAATGTAAGTATGTTGAAATGAAATTACATCAAACAAGGATAAACTAGTCACTTTTTAATCCAATTCGTTCCTATTAAAAGTTCTCTAGTAGCTATTATTAGTTTACCTAATGAACTTACAGTCTTATCACCAGTTTTGTAGTCAGGCGTCGGTGGCACTATGGAAATGTTGACTGGAGACTCCGACTTGATGGAGCCCAGGCTCCCTGGTCTCGAGTTTGCGTTTAAACTGGTCACCGATGCTCCCTTGAAGGGCTCCACCCTCATTAAGTGAGCTGCTGGATTGATCGCAGACAACCCCATCAACATTAGAGGACCCAGTTCTAAATCATCATCCGACGCGTCATTGCATTTATTAGCGTTAACATCTTCAGTCTTTTTATTTATATCGCCATTCATTTTTGTAACAGCTGAGATACCCATCCTAGGCGATCGTCTTAAACCTCTTTCTATTTTAAAATCGTTATCGTCATCTTCGTGAATCGAATCATCATCTAAAAACACTGAGGATGTTTTTAGACATGTCCCAAGGTTTTCCCGTTTAGTTATAATGTTCATACCTAATACTTTATTAAGAACGTTTTCAGCCTTTTGTCTTGTTATTTGTTCTTTCCTTATACTTGCCGGTGATGGGTTGTTAGCATTTATCGTGTTCGTGTTTCTTGTCTTGGACAATGTTACACTTTCAACGCATTTAATTTCATTTAAGTATTTCTCTTGAGCTATTACGCATTGGACTTGGTTAGAAATATTAGAATTAGACATTCTTAAATCATTAGAGCTAGAGTTGAACACCATCGAACTACAAGTTGTATGACTAGTAGACAAAGGACTATTATTTCTAGAGCTAGAAGAAGGACTAGGTGACCTTATAGAAGTATCTTTTCTTAACTCGAGTTGACTCTTATTAGTTGAGTGTATACTTCTACTAAGTATGGGTGAATCAGTTTTTAATTCATAGGACGTTGATTTGAGCATTCTTTGACTTTGCTCAATTGAGTCTATGACTCTTAGGGCTGCTTTCGGAGCATCTTCAGGACGTATCTTGATAGCACCTTTACGCTCTAAGTGCGTTGAGAAAGTTTTCGGTTTCCTGAAACCAGAAACATCATATATTGAATTAATTTCTTACACACCTCCAATTTTGCGGTCAAACTTGCATTTGTAAACAGAAGGTAATTCCGTTTGCTCTGTTACTCGTAAATGAAATTAGTCATGCTGATATTGCGTTTGATCATGGTATGATACGACGTCGTCGATGATGCGACGCCATAACGTGAAAATCTAAGATGTGCATCGTAAAAAGGCACAGAGAACCGAAGAGCTGGAATTTAATTTTAGTATTAGGAATTTTAGTTTTTGGTGATTGTTTGAACTTAAGGCTTATTAAGGTTTATTCTTATACTAGATGTAATTGTAGTTATCAATCACGTATTTACCTGTTCCCGCAATGCGCACTGCACGTGGTTGAGCTTTTGTTCGAGGAGTTCTGTGTCGAGGCCTGCTTCTTCGGGGGAGCCAGGGGCTCCTTCTGGGAGACCAGTGGGCTGTTGGGCTTGGAGAGGCACTTCTTGTGGCACTGCCGGCAGACCGGTATCGTATCCACCACCACAGGACTCGTTCGGACTGTGATCTGTACAATGTTGGTTTATAAACTTTCTAGTTGCTGCGATGAAAAAATTGCTTTTGCTGTTAACCTTTTAATCTGTTTAAAATATCAGCAATTTCTTATTTTATGACTTGATTGACATCTTCAAAATTAAAGAGTCTTTTGCATTCATAAATCACCAGCTCACAGCATATTTATAATAAAACAAGATACTTATGTTCTTCTCGAGATAGAACAGCAATACGTGAATAATGTTGTCGTCGTGTATGAATATGTTTATTATGACTTGTTGTTGTTCTAATGGTGTCATCAGCTGCCTCGGGAGGAATGTACCTTGATTAATTATCATCATCATTATGTGGTCCAACTGCACTAAAAAGCGCTCAATGCCATGCGAGTCCAATATAACAATACGTTCAGGATGCTGTTGGGATTGCCACGTTTTTGTAGCGCATCTGGTATGTTCGCGGAGGCTTGCACCGATAGTTTCGGTGAGATTATTCGCAAGAGAGCTACCTCCCTCCCTCATACATACGGCGCGTGCGTGGCAGTTCCAACAGTCTCGTGCACCTATTGGCGGAATACCCTGCCTGCGCACTGTGGAAGCACTGGGATGCTGTACACATGGGTTCGAGAGGCTGTGTGTATAATATATTTTAAAAATGTTTTAGTTGCAATTGTTTTGATTGATTTATTTGAACTTTTTTGTATTTTATATTATTTTTTACTAACATAGATTATAAGCCTTTGTAACTAACGCTATGGACATTCCAAGTCAAATAAATGAATTTGAATTAAACTATCGCAGACCGCTGGAAACAGGTCTCATTAAAGCTGCGCCACTGAGCATGATCCCTAGCCTCTATCGTCTAGCTGCTCCCAACCACTCTGCGAATATCATTACTCCACCTTCCATGAGGTCGTCCTACACTTCTTTAGGTTTCGCTTTATCATGGTTTTGTGTACTTACTTGGCTCCCAGAATTACTGCTCTTGGAGGGACTCCGGTCGGTATCTTTCTTCTCGCTCGGCGAACTCTTGTCTCCGTTCACCGTGACGATCTCTGCCACTTCTAGAAGGTTCAGCTCTTTCGAGCGCTTCCGCAGCTCTTCTACGCTCCACATCTATATTATAATGCTCATTTATAAACTATTGCATAGTAATACCTACTTAAAGTATAGTGCTATTTGATTTTACTTAAATGTAATTTCGTGTATTATCATTATCAATTTCTGGTTCCCAATATTGAATAACTTGAGAACAACGATGCTATCGTATCGTACTGTATCAGATCCGATCGTGATTTATTTCACGAAGATCACTACTGGACATACATTTATATACAATAGCAGATCAAAACTCAGCAAGGGTCCAATTTTGGAATTAATTTTTGTAACTTATGGGGCGCAGATTGTCTTCATGGTTAAATAAACTAAGGTGCCTATGTTCTTCCCGAAAATGAACTTGTAACATACGTGTCGATAATTGTGTCATTCTAATGATTTTCAATATGTTAATGACGTACCTATAAATAATATATGATGAAAAAGAACATGTAAAAACATCTGACACCACTATTCCTAAAGTAAAAAGGTCGTGTAATATATTTATGCACGTCCTGTTTCATCCTATGTCGTTGCCGGTGACTATATGTATTAAGATCGTACCATGGTTGTTTTTAATACCCACCTCCATGTCTGGCTCCGGCGGGTCCAACTCCTCGGCCTCCGGCAGCTGCGTCATCCACTTCTGCAGATGCAGCGTGGAGCCCCGGCTGCGCGAACTGCGGGCGCCCTCGGTGGCGCTCGCGGCGCCTGTCTGCGTCTCCGCGGAGCTGCGGCGCGTCTAGAATAGCGCCAGGTGCGCTTAGTCACGGTTTTTCGAACTACATATTCTTATTTAATCGACTTCAAAAGGGGGAGGGGGAGTTCTAAGTCCGGATTATTGAAATGTGTTTCCTGCGGCATTTCCGAATGGTGCCGTGAGAATCTCGGCTCGCTGTCAGACAGGAAACGGCCTCCTGCATCGTGGATTGTGTCTTTATGCTGAACATAAAGTTTCTAAGGAATTAGTGTTCTATTAGATAGCTCTTCGGCCTCTGGCAGCTGAGTCATTCACTTCTGCAGGTGCAGCGTGGACCCCCGGCTCGCGGCGGCTGTCTGCGTCTCCGCGGAGCTGCAGCACGTCTAGAATAGCGCCACACACGCTCAGTCAGGGGTTTATGTTAAATTCGCTAGTGGCCACGATTGACAAAACTGTTTGCCGGTTAAGTGCTATATAAAAGCTCGTTGAGCTAGTCAGTGTCAAAAAAGTGGTATAATCGACTTCAAAAGGAGGTTTCCTGTTTTCTTTGCAGGTCGATACAATCTTTTTTCGTGTATGTTGCCTATCGGAATTAAGCGCGAATATTACTTAATTTTACATTCCGACGTAGGTATCGTAACGTAACCCTATCTATACATACAACGTTTAATTTTATTACAACGTTGAATTATAATCGCGGAAACCGAAGACAATATAGCATGTTCCCGGATTTACACAGCTGTTCGGCCTCCGGCGGCTGGGTCGTCCACTTCTGCAGGTGCAGCGTGGAGCCCCGGCTGCTCTAGTCGCTTCAGTGGTGCCTCGGTGGCGCTTGCGGCGCCTGTCTGCGTCTGGCAAAACTGTTCGCTGGATCGTAAGCCCCTAATTGAATATGACCGATATACAAGAGCTTAACCGAGCTAATAGCCGCTCTAGTCAGCGTCGTTTTAAACAACATTAAAAGGAAGTTCATTTATCTTTTTCGAGTTTTGAATTCATCTTTTTTTTTGTGTATGTATGATAGATAGAGGTAATTTAGAAAATTATTTTTTTGGTTTTGATGATGGCATGTTTGAGGAATTGAGGGGACTTTTCAAATATTGTATACTTACTCCTGCGATTTTAATAGGTATTTTTAAAGTAGCTTGTGCATTTAATAATTAGAATATATTTGTCAGTTTTGAAGCGATTGAAGCAACCAGTTGTTTGAGGCTGGTAATTTTTATGGATAAAGATGCAACTGCACTCACAACTGCATTGTAGTATCCAACAGTAAGCTTTTATCAGATTACATGTATTACACAAAATTTCACATTGTATATACTATATATTTCACATTGTGTGTATGTGTATCACGATTCGATAGTTATTGTTTTGGGTAGTTTATTGCTGCCAGCGGTTACCGCGAGGCGCCTCGCCTGTATAGACAGGCGAGGCGCCTCGCGGTAACCGCGGTAGCTCAAAATTTCTACTTTACACGGCACGGCAACCGTGCCGTGACCGTATGCATGTGCAAAAGCACTTATGGTCGCAATCGGCAACGGAAACCAGCGGCCATAAGTAGGAGCAAGATACCGTGCTCTGATCTCCCGCTCCCTCTATGATTGACATACGCCGCTGCAGCCTGCCGCCGATGTCGTCACCGGGTTGGAAAGTAACGCTCTAAATTTCTCTTTCGTCACGCGGATAACGAAGGCAGGACTAAAGTTGTACATTAGTAGTGCTTGGAATTATCAAATGGACGTCCCACTGTTGGTCACTACCCCAGTGGTTGCAGCCTTCTTGAATGTTAAGTCATTGGGCCAAAAGTCCTTTTAGTGCCTAACATGGAGATAAAAAGCTATATATGTTAGTAACTTTTACAAAATTGCAGGTGTCTCGAAATATTTTAAGCTTTCAGTTAAATCTCAAGCAGGTTTCAATGTTTAGTAAGATTTTTTTCAGTATTCTGGGCTTTTTATAGCAAATAAGTCTCATTTCTTATTCAAATTACAGGTCTTGTCACGTAAAAAGATCGCTGGTGGTCAAGCTGCGCATTAGGCCATTTATCGATCTATTTGGTGGTATGAGGTGCGGCGCGGGGAGGATCAGCAATTACTGCATTATCAGTCCCCTTGTCAGGGATTGTACCAGTCCGGGATTGTACTAGCAATTACTGCATTATCAGTCCCCTTGTCAGGGATTGTACCAGTCCGGGATTGTACCAGCAATTACTGCATTATCAGTCCCCTTGTCAGGGATTGTACCAGTCCGGGATTGTACCAGCAATTACTGCATTATCAGTCCCCTTGTCAGGGATTGTACCAGCAATTACTGCATTATCAGTCCCCTTGTCAGGGATTGTACCAGTCCGGGATTGTACCAGCAATTACTGCATTATCAGTCCCCTTGTCAGGGATTGTACCAGTCCGGGATTGTACCAGCAATTACTGCATTATCAGTCCCCTTGTCAGGGATTGTACCAGTCCGGGATTGTACCAGCAATTACTGCATTATCAGTCCCCTTGTCGCCTCAAATCTAGTGTCCACTGCGTTACTTACCAAAAATTGTTTTTTTTTTTATATTCATAGCCCTCATATTTCGATAAACGTTATCATTCGGTGAGTATATGCTATTCTGAATTACAAAATAATGTTTTTCTACTCCTGTACTGTTATCTGTCTTTTATTTGGTCACGAACACTAATATAAGAACATACATAATATGAGTTCAGAGAAGTCTATACTCTATTCCCCATAACAGCACTAGTGTCGTTATAGCCACTTTACGTTATTGCTAGCAACCACAGACTTCTAAATCTAGGTTAAACTTAGGTCAAGGATTAAGCGCTCAATTTTAACTTTACGGTAAAAATGCACAACTACCAACTTAACAAACAATTAAAATCCTACGGCTTTTATGAAAAACGAAACTTTCTGAACTAAATTCATTGATGCCAACATAAAAACAAAAGTATTTTTAATATATTCATTGCGTGTCAACTTCATTTAAAAAAAAAAAAGTTTACCATAGACACATACTGACAGTCATACGTCATATTTGCCTTCTTTGCAGGTTATGCCTTGTTTGTATTTTATATTTTAAAACCTGTCGTAGAAAAAGTATTGTATGCAACGTTGTATAATTAAGTCAAAAAACGCTCATTGCGTCTCTATTTGCGATACTCGCCGCATTCGCGGCTCGTATCGCAACTCACGCAATTCGCATTTTTTGAACCTTCTTATACAACTGTTGCATAAAATACTATTATAAACGTATCAGACACGGTATGACAAATGCCGGTCGTCGACGGAACGTGCTAGTGGGCATAGTCTCACACTTTTCAAGACAAAGAATATTTATTTTGCATGAAACTTTCTAAGTACGGTTATGGTATGATACGGTGTAGAAGGCAGAGACCTTTATGATGTTTCAGTTTTTGCATATCCCCGCACTTAGTCCTCCAGCCTCTGGGTGTTTCCCTAATTTGACTCTGTATTTCTGGTGGTATTTAGTAGTATTGGCGGACAGGCCTGGATGTTCAAGACTAGCCTATCAGGCAAAGCCAGTAAGGCCGGACACGCCAGGCAAATTGCGTTAGGCCAAAAACATCCGATCACATCTCATATGTGTAGCAAAAAGCCCTACTTGTAGGCGTGGTCGGAAAACGTAGATGTAGGGATACGTACCGGTTGGCCAATCCTTCAGTCCAAACCTGTCCGACAGCTCCTTAGCATATTGTGTTACCGCTCTGGCCATGTGGCTGACTATAGGGAACGTTCACAACGAAGGTGCTGCCAACTGGTAACGCCAATCCGAATCTTGTATGTAAGTACTATACTGGAGCCACATTAACGGGAAACGTCGTTAATATCGCGATGATCAATAGGACGATGAACGTTAGTGTGGCCACGAATAACTATACTTGACATTGACATTTCCAACTAGTATATTTTTAGGCCTGATAAGTTCCATTTACTGTCTGCATAGTGTCTCTCGATTTATTGCTGCCACCTATAGTTTTAGCACGTTCCCATAATTGTTTGATTTGCCTAAAAGCAGGCATAGTCGGTGTTAGCAGAATGAAAGTGGTCGAAGTGCATTTTTTTTTGCTGTGCAAAGCAATAGGGTTTACCAGTTTTTTTACCACCATGCTAAGAATGAGACTGTCAATAAAAAAACTATTTAGTAAAAAAAGATCTACTAAGGCCAACTGAGGTTATTGCGTCTATGGGGGCAAATGCGTCTTTTAAGGATTTCATTAAATCCGAACTCTAACATTATTTCTACCGTACTTGCCTGTAGTATACGCTGTACTTTACAGGCAGGTACGGTAGGAATAATTTTAAAGAGTTCAGATTAATTGGAATATTTAAAAGACGCATTTGCCCCCATAGACGCAATTACCTCAGTTGACCTTACCTATCTTCTTGCAAGGTAAATTTCATAAATGTTAATAACGTTCAGTTCTCTCTACTAAATAATACCTCTAGTACCTACGTACAGAAGTTTCTCTTTCTAAGAAAAGTGACGTTCTGGTCCGACCACCGGACGGAACGCACCGGACCCGACCGTCTCTATCGCATAACGCGTGTACTTTCTGGTCGCTGGCTAAGCCCCTCTGGAGCCCCGCGACGAAACCGCGGAGTGAACCACTCTGGCTAAAGCGACTTGCATATTGCATCAATTTGCATAAGTAACGTATCCATTTAGATACAGATGTACCAATTTAGACTTCAGAGTACCTACCTATTCCGATATTCACCTATGATTTTATTGATACAATGATTTTCCAAACAGACCTAAGGATAGGGCACCAATCATGAACACGTTAAGCACAGTAGTACCCAGTAATGGATAGCAAACATTTAATGGCTTACGAGTATAGCCGCCTATTCATGGACTTTACCAGTTATGACCATCAGTTATCTGAACATAATGTTGATAGTTTAAAAAAATTGTGTCAGTTACTTAAAATGTGGGTTTTACGGGAAAAAATGGTCATAATTGGTTCCTGTCCATTACTGGTGCCATAACATGAGTACCTACCTAGACACATCGACCGCTCTCAGACGCCCCGCCAATGTGATGAGTGAATATTCGTGCGTTTTGACCGCGCGGGCAATAGTCATTATTATTTCGCGATTATGACCACAATGGAAGAGTAAGCCGCCATAACTTTGATCAAACTAGACTCAGCATCGGGACTGCCTCTCGGTTTCATAAAAAAATACCTTGACCATTACCGGGTTATTCTTCAGAAATATGTCTGCGACTTATTCTTCTGTCTCCATACATTTAGTATAAAAAAGGGTCAGAGGAATAAGGTGACCGCAGACAGATTTCTGAAGAATAACCCTACCTATTTCAACAATATTTGCCGGGAAGATAATGATGAAAAAAAAACGCTGTTACACGCCGAATATTCACCCTGATACAAAGAAAAATGGTAAGTCGCATAAAAATTCGTTAGCTTCGCAAAATGGGTGTCGAAATAAAATCACCTCACCACCATTGACAAAGTCTTTATTACGGACATCTCCGGTCTAAACACAACACACGGCGAGCTCGCTAAGGGGTACCCAGTCAAAAACGTTTTTTCTCAAAATTATTTTTCATTTTTTTTTCATTTATAATCATTAAAATTTACACACAGCCGAAAACACCGAAAGATTTCTAGCTAGGATTTCGTTTTGTAAAAATTTTTTTTCACTTTAGCTTAGTACCAGGACCCGGGTTCATGAGAATGGAGGTTATGTGAACATTTTGCTTTTGCGATGCCAGCGATTAGTTATTCGGGTATTGAGGAACTCAAAATACTTTATTAATATACAATTAGCTACTAACAAAAAACTATAGCTATACGATCGACTACCATTTTTCGTTGTAAACACATTTAAGACTAATGGCGATAGTGTTTTAGATTAACCTCTATAGTTTTACGCGGATCACGTTTTATTTCCAGGTCAAAATGCAACCGTTATTGAACATGTGTGTTTCGTCGCAAATCACAAGCGTATATTAGAAACTTTGACGTATAAATAAGTTTTGTAGCGAATACGTAGACCGTCGACGTTCGAAATAACAAATGAACGTCGAGGATCCCGGACGGCGTCGCCTCTGTCCATCGACTGACGGACGTCAAAGTTTCGAACACATTTTGTCGCTAGAAACATACAAGATTCGGTAAAGATTGGCAACACCGGGATTTAAAACGTACAGTAAACAATCCGACTGAAACCGTTAAAACAAAAAAAGCGCTTCGGAAACTAAAATGCCAAACAAATCTAAGGTTAATGAAGTTAGTTTCGCGACGCAAATCGCCAAATATCCACATGACCTGTACAATGACTGTAAGGCTATGTACAGATAGTTACACATTACAATGGTCTATAATTTCTGCACAATATATATCTTTCTAATATTAACAACACGATAAATTTGGGGCTAGTAAGTAAACATTCATTAAAACATCCCATGAATCAGACAATCGAGGGACAGTCGAGTCAAACAACGTCGAAATACGTCATAAGAAAAGGACGGAAGACTTACGAAGCCAAAAGAAACTCCTGAAAAACGACTAGTAATGAATTCGTATATAAATATTTGCTACTGTTGGTACCCTATCGTTACATTTTGACACTTAGGCTAGCCGGTAAAATATATTGGCATATCTAGACACCTTTAATCTTCTCTTAAGCATTGTACAAGGGTTTCAGTTCTGTAAAATTTTACTAACAGATTGTCATACCCTAGAAGATAGAGATCGGACACCGAACTAAAATAGGTCAGACTTATAGTATTGATGAAAATACTAAATCTCTTCAATACTGCTAATCGAAAATATGTCTCTCAAAAATGTACCACAACCTTATTCTCAACTATAAGCAAATTTTATAACAATCCAACAAATCGCTCGGGTCTACACGACGAAAGCCTTCTACACCGCGGGCCAACACCATCTATCGGAAAACGACGAAACTAACACGCCAGAGAGGAGACTATCCCCAGTCGCTATCACACTTCCAGGGTAAGCAAGTCTCCAAGATCTCTAGCTCCGTGTCGGAGTCGGGGGATCAGAGCTCCAGGTACGCTGGCGGGGTAGGCCGTTCCGGCAGCATCATACGCGGAAAGAGCGGGTCGTCAGGTAAAAAGATCCGCTCTTCAACGGCATGCTTGTAAGACGGGTCTACGTCCAAGTCTGCCATTGCTAAATCAGCTTCAAAGGATTCCCATCTACAAGGAGACATCTCCGAATAATCTTCACCAGCGTCTGGTGTCAATTGAGCGCTAGGCGAAGTAGGTTCACCGTTCTTCTCCATGGAAGAGGTGGAAACGAAATGAGAAGAGAACGTCTGCGAATCTGCCGGTGAAAGATTCGCTGACGGGGTTTCAGGTGTCGGGGCCGTTCTCCAGACAGAACTGAGGGGCCCCCTAGCCGGCTGCGGAACTGGCGACGTCGAATTAGTCCGGACATCGAAGCTAACCCTGACCTCCTTCTCGGGCCGTTCTTCTACCAGCATGTTGAGGTGGGACCGGTAACTGCTGGCTGGGAGGAGTGCCAAGCTGGAATGCCGCTGGAAGCTGGATGCGGATACCTGGCGCTGCTGCGAGTCCAACGTGGCGAGGGAGAAGGTTAGCTGAGGATCTGGTGAGTCCAGCGGCGAACCGAGGGGAGTGCCTGACATCGTATTGGCTCGGTATCTGAAATTTATAATCAATATAAAATTAAAAAAATAAAATAACCGTCTTCAAACTAGCCTATTTGATAACAAATGCCCTAGTTACTACTAGTACAAAAAATACCCAAATCACTATATGTGGCCATAAAATTTGAAGACTTCTCTCTCTCCAAGATCCCATCATCAGAGCCTGGCCTAGTTGCAATGGGATTAACTGGGGGTGTATACTTTGAAACACAAAAATATTTTTCATCACACTTGCTCGAAAATGGTGTTGTTACACGTAGGTTCTGCGTGCCGTAAATGACCATTTACGGCACGCACGCCCTAGGGCGTAATGAATTTTTTTTTATTGAATACGCTGGTTCTGTTTTACTCTTATTTGGCATCTTCAAAGGAAACGCCAACTTACTAGTAACTTTTATCACTGAATATTTATTTAAAGATAACTGTAATGGCAAGTACATGTAAACACATATTTCGGTACCATTAATTAAATGTTTAAATAGTGTATTTCAGTATTTTGCAAATATAAAATCAACTAAAATGGCCGTTTTAGGTCTTTACCGCTATGGTTTCCGAACGTGACTTGACATTCGCATTGTCTATGGACATATGTCACTAATGTCACTTTCTGTTTTAAAATTTTCTTACGCTGGGTGGATTAGTAAGGTTATTTATTTAGATTTCCTTACAAGTGTGATGAAAAACATTCTGCGTGCTACGTGTTATTAAAGCCCTCGTATTTGCCTCGGGCTTCTAACAAACACTCGTATGTAATTCCGTCCTTACCGCCCTAGATACACAATGTACTATTAATGGCTATAGACATCTTCAAGTAATCGTGGAACATACATAAAAAAGATTTTAACAAAACAAGACCTTTTCTCGGGATATGATCATTTCGTCTAAATCGCAACTGGTACTAGCGGTAACAGGTCTAAAACGCAGCTAGTCTAAAACGCATCTCGTCTAAACTGCAACTGGTCTAAGTAGCTTACCAGTCTACGTCGCTATTGGTCTAAGCAGTAAGTGGTCTAAAACACAGCTGGCCTAAGAGCACGTGGTCTAAGTCTTAGCTGGTCTAAGTAGTAAGAGGTCTAAGTCACAACTGACCTAAGTAGTGTCTCGTCTAAAATGCAGTTGGTCTAAGTAGTCATTTGACTAAACATTTGCTGTTTTCTAAAGCAGGAAGTAGTCATGAACTCGACTAACCCAAGTAGTAACTTATATTCGTCTAGTGACTGCAATACGTGGCCGTGGCCTAGAGAGAAAAAAAAATGTTTTTTGAGATTATTGTTAAAAAAATGAAATAAAAATGTTTTTTTTGAGATGTGGCCGTATTGCAGTCACTAGGCGATATGTCACGTTATCATAGCCCCCACATAGTTCGACTTCTGCTACGTCCAATAAGGATTGCAAGTTAGTCAGGCTTAAAAAAAAACCCGGCATCTGCAGTAATGTACATACTACTATTAACGGTCAGATACCTCACGTTAAGCGCCGTTGGATACAGACTTAGAACTCATGTTCTGAGTTTGTGTCCGTTGGCATTCAATGTGTTAAAAAAACCCGGTCTAAACCATTGGGTCTGTGGCACTCATTGGTAAAAGTGGTCATTTCGGGAAATGGTCTTGTGTAGAGCAGTCATTTATAGATGTGGTTATTTGTAGCTGTGGTCATTTCTGATTGTGGTCCTAAACCGACGAAAGGGTTTAGATTAAGAGCGTTTTAGACCAAATCAGCTTTAAACGAGGTGCGTCTTAGGCTAGATGTCTCATTGGACCAGTTGCATTTTAGATTAGGTGCGTATTAGACCAGTTGTGTTTTAGGCGAAATGCGTTATAGACCAGTTGCGAATTGTCTGCTAGGCTAGATGCTACTTAGACCAGTAGCGACGTAGACTGGTAGCTACTTAGACCAGTTGCAGTTTAGACGAGATGCGTTTTAGACTAGCTGCGTTTTAGACCTGTTACCGCTAGTACTAGTTGCGATTTAGACGAAATGATCATATCCCCTTTTCTCGTCGTTTTAAAGTCGGTGAAAAAGGCGGTTTACATAAAATAATTAATAGAGCAATTTTTTTAAATAGATCCTACAGACTGAAGAAGAAGCTCTTACATCTGTCGTTGCAGCAAGCTCTGCCACACTGCTTTCAGGTCTATAGAAGGGGCTCGGAGCACCACAGTCCTGGTTCGTCCTGGAGTGCGAGGCGCGCATGAGACCAGCGGGCTCTCCCCTCCTGTTCGTCCAAGGATCAGCCTGAATTCTGTTGCTGTAAAAATAAAGATTATATCGCATCAGAAGGTGAATATACAAGACCAGGGTTATTCTTAAAAACTTAAAAGAGTATTATTTATGGCCAGGGGATGCCTTCATAAATATTTGATTTATGGCAGGACTTGAACCTGCGTCTCCAACGGCCCTCCAGGCCAACACAGGCGCACTACCAATTGTGCCACCGAAGCGATACCCGAGGCATCCAATTTTATCAACCAGTCTCTTCATCTTTTTACGCCATCCTGGGAGGCGTTTGTAGCGCCATCTACCGTTAAGTCAGTTGACGGGACGAGAATACTGGTTGCTTCAATCTTTCAAGTAATACGCATCTAGCGTTTATTGAATGCTTACCCTTTTTCCTAAGGTTGAACTGCGCATCAGAAACGGTAGCCAGCAGGACAGGCTCCTCGGTAACGAAGAGAACCCGGTCCCGAGACACGGTGGCAAATAGGAGTAGGTCGCTGAATAGCAGCGCCCAGTACGGACGGACGGCGCGGCCTTCGACCCTGGAGAGCTCGCCGCCGAAGATCCATTGCCGTCCGGTAGTGCTTAGGATGAATGGCTGGAAGTGACAGGTTCATTCAGGCATGTATCATAAAAAGATTTTAGACAACTAATACTTAGATGTTTATTTCGTTTCCACCCATATTATCAGGCAATTCGAATAGGAAGGAGAGAAAGTTCCATGAGTACGAGTATGAAGATTTTAGCATAAAAGTGGACATCAAAGATTAAGGGGACATTCAAGCAAAGTATAAAGACAACCTATCTACCGTGATTCAAGTTTGCCACTGGTTGTTATAGGAACTTCTACTGTAAAATATCACGACTTTATGCAACTTTTCCACTGAACACTTTACGAAGACTATCTTAGTTTAAGTATTTTCGGTCGCTCCAAAGTAGATAAACTGATACCTTACCTTACATCTAGTGAACACGAGTCGACTTTCAAGGTCAGCAACAGAGAGAAGCGGCTTGCCATCACCAGCTAAACCCATGAGCCCCGAGCCTGCTGTCACGTCCTGATAAGCGCTCTGTGGAAAACGTGAAAATATATATATATATATATATATATATACGTACGTCACACCTGGCCATAAAGTGACAATTACCGCTCGCTACGCGTGCGGAAAATCCCACTTCTTGGCCTGGGGGCGACGTATAATTTTTTTTCATCACATTTGCTCGAAATGGTGTTGTTACACGTAGATTCTGCGGGCCAAAAATGACCTATTACGCCCTAGGGAGTAATTTTTTTTTTAAATTTGAATACGCTGGTTCTGTTTTACTGTTATTTGTCATGATCAAAGGAAACGCTAACTTACTTTTTTAACTTTTATCACTGAAATATTTATTTAAAGAGAACTGTTATTACATATTGCAGAACTATTGCGTCGTGTTGAAACAGTAAGTCTCAATTTTGGTTTGAAGACCAATAGGCTAAAAACCAAGATGATGGTTGTGAACCGATGCAGCAACAATGCGCCAACAACGACTGAAAACTGTGAGGTTGTACCGTCATACATATACTTGGGAGCACTGGTCTCAGACAGCGGAGGCTCGGAGAATGAGATCAAACGACGCATAGCCATGACAAGGACTACAATGGAAAGGTTATCTAAGATCTGGAGAGACCGTAATATTACGAAAGCAACAAAGACTCGCCTTGTAAGATCCTTAGTGTTCCCAGTGTTACACTATGGTGCAGAAACGTGGACGGTAAAAGAGAGAGAACGGAAATGCATTGATAGCCTAGAAATGTTGTGCTGAAGAAGAATGCTGTGGATATCATGGACTCAACACCGGACTAACATATCTCATCAGGAGCTTAAGATCGAGCAAAGACTCTCAGCAATAGTTCACTCTCGAATTTTGATTTACTTTGGCCACGTTATGCGTATAGAAGGTGACGCTATGGAAAGACTTGTTGTTCAGGGTAGAGCCATTAGGCTCAAGATCCAGAGGACGCTCTCCTTTGCAATGGACGGATCAAGTGAAAGCCCTAACAGAATCATCCCTAAATCTGTGCGCGCGAAATGCGTCGGTGAGGTAGAGACAGACAGTCAAAAAGGCCGTGCTACGACCCCCATGACCACGACTACTCTGCCAAGAGTATAGGACTAAGAAGAAGATAAGAAGTTATTACAAATACGTGTAAACACATATTTCAGTAACATTTTAATTAAATGTTTAAATTGTGTATTCAGTATTTTGCAAATATAAAATCAACTAAAATGGTCGTTTTAGGTCTTTACCGCTATGGTTTCCGAACGTTCCGAAGGGCTTGACATTCGCATCATCTATGGATATATGTCACTTTCTACTTTTATCCTACTGGGTGGATTAGTAAGGTTATTTAATTTAGATTTCCTTACAAGTGTGATGAAAAACATTGTGTGTGCCACGGGCGGTAAAGAAATTAAAATTCCTTCCTTACCGCCTTAGATACACTATGTACTAGTACTTACCACGGGCGGTAATAAAGAAAGCCTCAGATCGCATATTTATCATCCTTGCCTTCGGCTCGGGTGTCTTTGTCGCGCGTCAAATGCTGCCTATCTCTTTCCACTCAATATCGTGTGACAGTGACAGGTGACGCTCTGTCGCGCGAAAAACGAAGGCGCGGCCACTTATGCTAGACGTACTGAGACATTTATTGTTTTACCGCCCTAGATAAGTAATGTACTATTTCCTGGTACCTAACTAGAAAGGGAAAGTGATAAAAAAATATCATATAAGTAGAGAAAAGGAATATAGTATACACCTTCCAAAATACTAGTTATGTATGTACCTTACAGTGGATTTTCTTACAGGTAAACATTACTGAGAAAATTTTCAGTAACTACTAAAACATGCTGCCTTAGAAAGTTACGAAGCTTGAAAAAATTTTGGCTAGCACATTGCTAAAGGGTTGTACAGTAGGTACCAAAAATATATCACCTTCACGATTTTAAGGCAAAACTTTTTTTTATATTTCATAAACTGATTTTCACATTACTGCATCAGATATTAGGTGGTATGTATGTAGTCTCCTTGGACAACCGATGACAAAACCTGAACACATATATAGCGATTGTTTCCCAATCTTTTCTTGTTTTTTGAACAATTTTACATGGCAGTATTCTTTTATTCGTACCACAAAGATGATATATTTATGGCCAGTACTGTACAAACGAAGCCACTGTTAACTAACCACCCATAGACTTTAAAACGTTGCAATAAAGATGACATTCGTTTACAAATGTACTGTTAACAGTGTGTTCGATTGTACATTAACTGTCTAGCTAGAGAAACATTTAGACCAAGATGACGATGGACAAACCTGCAGCTGTTCCACAATAACTTGCAGCTGCTTCTTCTCCAGCTGATCATAAGGCCCGGCGCCAGCGGAGGCCGCCGCCGCCCGCATCAGCCTCAAGAGCTCCCGGAACTGCTCCAAGGGCTTGTGGACCAGGGACGTGATGTCAGGCCTCCGTCGCGGGATTGGGGGGCTTGTGCAGAAGCGAGAAAACGCGCCGCTTGGGTCTTTTGATTTTTTTACCTGGAGAATTGATACCATATTTGTAATTAACGATGGCCATAGTTAATCAATGAATATCAAACAGTTCTGTGTCTAAGGTACTGACGGAAAACGCACAGCTTTGATCTCTATGGAGAGCACTATGAAATTTGAAACAGGTGTTCTCTGTACTCTTTCTAATCGTTTCCTCATTGCTGAGGATCGTGGCTTCTGATTCCGTCCGCTCGACGCTACGTTGCTCGGTGGAGTGCGGCACTGATGTCAATTCTGATATGCGGCCTGACCACCATTTGAGACTTCGTGTTCATTAAGGGACGTTCTTATGATATTTAATTTAACCCCTAAACGTATGTAACCAACCCCGTAATAATAACCCCTAACATTTCAGTGAATGTTAAATTTCATCGTCATATCATTTCATAAAAAGAATAAAATTATGAAAATGTATATGGAGTAGAGAAATAAGTTATCTTATCAATGATATTAAAATTCGATGAAATGATGACCATACGGCGGGCACCCAGACAAACATCTTTGATGTCGCCATCAATGGTTTAATGTAAGAAAAAAGATACTTACAAGCACACAGTCAGCCCTCTTCAGCCCTAGGCAGTACTTTTTGTATAGGCTGAGGAACACAGGCGCTTTCTGCAGGTACACCGCCACCACTGTCGAGGTTTGGATCTCGCCGTCATCCTGTACTACTTGGTCTAGGATGTCCTCGGATAACCTTAAAATCTGCAGAGGTGAACAAGTCATTAATTAATTCATTAGTCATACCTTTCGAAGCGCTGGTAGATTCAGCTCTGCTAAATAGCTGAGCTGAATCTACCAGCGCTTCGAAAGGTATGACGTGCCGTGACATCTGTAACGCGCGATACAGCATGTAATGTAAGAGTAGGTTGCTTCATCTTTTGTCGATTTTTTTATTTCTTGCGGGGCACCCCCCCTTTATCCTGCTTTATCCTACACAATATACAACAGCCAATTAAAACGCGCGTACAGCACTGCGTTACAGATACGGCTCCTCATTTATTTTGTCCTTATTTTGTCGATTTTTTTTCTTTCTTGCGGGGCACGGGGCACCCCTTTATTTCATTCTAGGACACGAATAAACATACCGTTTTTTTTTAATTTTTTATTCAAGTTTCATAGGTCGCTATCGCTTAGTGAAATCCTGACCAAAACAAGGTTATAATTCTGTTCTTTTTAGGGCGCCGCCCCATAGCTGCATTCTTATCGATTTTATGGCAGCCTATCTGTCTACTGTTCAATAGCTTTGACATTACTAGTATGTGCTTTGACGTCTCCAGTATTATAAATTTAAAAGAACTCTGGTAGGTGTAGTTAAAGTTCAGGTCTTTTCATCTGGTCATATCGAGAGCCAAAGGCCCAATGAGACGTCTTACCTCCTCAATATTTTGGAACAAAAGCTGGTGGTCATTAGGTGCTATGAGGTCGGCCCGCTCCGCCAGTGGCGAGACGAATCGGACCAGCCCAAACTGGAGGCAGGTTGCGTAGTGTTGTTCTCGGGCCACCACGGCCAGCAGTGCTCTTTTCCTGCTGTCGGTGATTGGGGCCTGAGGATAGAGAGCCTACTGACATTATAGGATGCCTTTGGACGATATAGAACAGTGGTGGGCAAGCTATCCTTATGGTTTGCGAGACAATTTAAGAAATATCTGAAGAGGTCCATAATAGGGATACTCACGAATTGTTTTTAACACATTTCTTAACAAAATATGAAAAGACCGTAAAAAGATGTAATAAAGTAAAAATAAAATTAAAATCGAAGATATAAACATTTTAAAGCAATAATAAGACATGTAACGATTAGACAGAGGGATCCGATACGGACTATGACGCCATAGTACACGGTCGCCATACAATCTTCATAGCATAGTATATTCTGTTTTGCTAGAAAGACTTAAAGATAAATCTTTGTTGTCTTATAGCTTGGTTATTTTTATAATTATTCGAAAAATATTTTTGTTCTACTGTTTCTTATATAAATGAGCTTTTATTTTAAAGTAAGTAAATAAAAAAATATTAGCAAAAAATAATTTTATTTTATCGCGGGCCGCCATCGGGCCGGATTAAACCCTCCCGTGGGCGGCGTGGGCCGTACTTTGCCCGTCATTGATATGGGAAGAAACAAGACACGTTTGATTTCTGATTTATTTCATGAATGAAGGAGCGCGAAGAATATTCGTACTTAGGGCCTTATTTACTACATTACACTCTTGCCATCAAACGTCAAATGCAAAAATCTGACATGCATGGTTCTCATACAAATCGAGGAACTTTTTCCTTCTATCTCGATATATTTCTGTGACTTGAACCCTACTAAATAAAATAAATAAAAATAAAATAAATAAATATTAGGGGACAATCTTACACAAATCGAACTAGCCCCATAGTAAGCTCAATAAGGCTTGTGTTATGGATACTAGACGACGATATATTTAATAGATACAAATACGTAAATACATAGAAAACATCCATGACTCAGGAACAAATATTCGTGCTCATCACACAAATAAATGCCCTTACCGGGATTCGAACCCAGGACCTCCTGCTTCGTAGGCAGGGTCACTACCAACTAAGCTAAAGCGGTCGTCAAAATCAATCAATATCGGGTAGGTGGCACGCCAATTGTTAAAACATGACTTGCGTAAGGGCCTTATCACACTGACGATTTGCGAGCGAGTTGCGAGCGTGTTTTCATACAGATTTCGATCGACAAGTTTTGTATGAAAACGACAGTCAAGCGGCACTTATAGTGCTGACGGCACCGAAAGTGGACTCAAGACTGGTATATAATGGCGTACAAGTCGTAAATAAGCTGAGAAGGCACAAGAAGATGAAACTGATGTGGATCCCAGGGCACGAAGGCTTCATCGGCAATGAATATGCAGGTGGGCTGGTCAGAAAGGGCTCGGAAGGTACATTCATTGGGCCGGAACAATGTGTGTGACTCTCACAGGGAAGCATATAATAACAGCGACCTAGTTTTCTTCGCCGAAGTCAACACAAAGTCCTCCCAGACCGGGGTTAAAAATAATGCACATCGTATACCGTTCCTCCAGGACAATGTGCTCCTTCGACAATAGGCAAAGCTGTTGGACAATATACGAGTAGAGGTAGGATGTCCTGGAATAGATTTGGATTGCCACACTGACCTAAAACCAGGTCAAGGGTCAGAAGATCTCAATCGTGCATCCTTTATATGATGTAATAATGGTTGATTCTAGGAAGAACAGAATCTTAGATTGCCTTATTTCAGATATTTTTCTCAAAATATCTTCTTTGTACTCACTGGACACTATCACAAATCATATTTTCATCACACTTGCTCGAAAATGGTGTTGTTACACGTAGGTTCTGCGGCCCGTAAATGACCTAGTATGCCCTAGGGCAGTGGTTCCTAACCTTTATTGCCACATCACCCACAGGCCCCCACTAGATTTGTATCATTACCCCTCCAAAAAATAGGTAATACAGACAAGTATATGAACCCCTGAGTATATTACCCCTGAGAAAACTTAATTTTACCCCTAAAGGGGTAATTACCCCCAGGTTGGGAACCACTGCCCTAGGGCGTAATGGTTTCTTTTTTATTAGGGTTCCGTAGCCAAAATGGCTACAAAGGAACCCTTATAGTTTCGTCATGTCCGTCCGTCCGTCCGTCCGTATGTCACAGGCATTTTACTCAAAAACTACAAGACGTATACTGATGAAATTTGGAATATAAATGTCTTGTAGATGCCGCTACTAAGTTTGATAGTTAAATAATAAAAATAAAAAAATCTAGGGGGGGCACTCCATACATGTAACAGAAGCTAAAAAAATTTTTTTTTCAGCAAACATCAACGTGAGGTACATAATTCGATAGTTCTTTTAAAAACATTATAAAGCTTTTATGTACTTTTTTTTATTAAGTGAATACTTTCGGAAATAATCGCTCCGAAAGTTGCATAAATTGTGTCCCCCCCCCCCTTTAACTTTTAAACCGTAAATCCAAAAAATATGAAAAAATCAGGAAGGTAACGCTTAATAAATACATTCAAGGAAAATTATTTTGAATAGTAAGGGATAAACCGTTTTGAAGTTATTGCCGAAAAACTTCTGAACCAAAAGGTTTTAAGTGCCATTGATTTATACGGCATTTAAGACCTTTTGCCAGTTGTTTATTTTTAGCTTTATTTTTATCTGTAGCACATTTCCTTATAGATACGGCTATGGAACCCTACACTGAGCATGGTCCGACATGCTCTTGGCCAGTTTTTTATTTGAATACGCTGGTTCTGTTTTACTCTTATTTGTCATGTTCAAAGGAAACGCCAACTTACTTTTTTAACTTTTATCACTGAATTATTTATTTAAAGAGAACTGTTATTACAAATACTATAATGGATATTATGTCATTTTCTGTTTTAAATTTTTCTTCTCATACTGGGTGGATTAGTAAGGTTATTTATTTAGATTTCCTCACAAGTGTGATGAAAAACATTGTGTGTGCCACGGGCGGTAAAGAAATTACAAACTAGTGCTTTTAAAGCTTACCTTCTTAGATACACAATGTACTATTTCATCGTTTCAAAATCATCATTCTGCAAACTCGCCACTATCATTGTGTATAGTCTGAACATTTTCAACGGAACGTAATTCAACCGACTTTTCACCTCTCATTCATTTTCTTCCATTCATATATAGAATCACTCCCTTATAAAGTTTCACAAAATTCGCGAGTTCAGCCCGCCCGTATCCCTCGGGAGGACTGAAATCCGCCATTCGATTTATAATTATGTATTATAGATAGTCTACGCTCACAGCCAATGAATTCGGGTAATTTTCTATGAACAATTAGGTATATATGGAAAATGACCCGAATTCATTGTCCGTGATTGTAGATGCTCGTAACTTCATTAGTGAAGATGAAGCAAGAAAAAAATCATGGCTATTTTTTTTTGGTATAGGTACGTACGACGTTTGAAGGCGGACGACATAACGGCTGCGATGATGATGATGATGATAAGACTGTGTTTCCATCAGAGCTATGCGAGGTAGCTAAGCGATGTGCAAGGAAAATATCCACCAATCAACGTGCCTAGCCTCACTCAGCGCGGCCCGGCATTGGTGGACTTTTTCCTCGCACACCGCTCCGCTACCTCGCACAGCTCCGGTGGAAACGCAGCCTAAATGAGGTGTGTGAAAACATTCGACTGTTTTTTATGGAAATCTTTGTGGAGAGACCTATGTTCATTAAGGGATGTCTGCGGGGTAATGGTGATGAGTAAAAAAAAGTGTTAAAAGCAATAAATTTATTTGCACTAACACAAAGGAACATAAATCAGAAACAAAATAAAATTAACAGGAACCAAAATTTTTAAATACACAGTAAAATAAAATAAATTAAAAAAATATTCACTACGTAATGTACAAAACGGCATAACTAAGTAAAGATACCTATAGAAAATCTTTGCATTTTCTAAGCATGGTCTTCAAACTTTGGAGAATTTCGAGAAACTTCGCGAGATAAACTAAGTCTAGGCACTATTGTATGTGAAGGCAGCTATGCACACGCCCTGAGACAGAGCGAGACATGCATGTCATCCTTTTCTTACTTATGGTTCGCATAATGGGATGCCTGATTTGCTTAGTCTCGGCATATTCAACCGACAGAGTCCTCTACGATTGAACGTGAGAGGCAAGAAAACAACTATTTACACATGAGATAAGGCAATTCTTGGCAAGAAAGTTAATTTGCGTCAACAAACGGACATTCAGGCGTGGGGAGCGACTTCATCCTTTTGTTGTCGATGTTCCATTTATTCGCACGATGCGATTTGTTTCATAATTTTTAATGCGTACCACCAAGGAATGGAATTTGCTTCCAGCGTCTGTATTTCCTGACATATACAAATTAGGACTCTTCAGGACACGAGTAAATAGGCATCTACTGAACCGACGAGCTAGTTCTTCGGCCTCATAGTCGCTTACCACGGTACTGAGTCAATCGCATGTTACTTAAAAAACCAAAAAAAAAAAACAGGTATTGTAGGAGGTATAACGGGCTAACGATTATTTCGTATTCGTTTAGTTTTGTCTCGCTAACTTCTAAGAAGATTCCCTGTATTACTGACCGCGCATAATGCTGTGTACATGCTTGTATATATGCGGGTATATATTTGTGCATATGCTTGTATATACTTGTACATAATCGGACACAAAAAACGATGTGTCATTTAATAACACACATAAAAGGTATCTGCAAAATTATCTTTAGTTAAATACCTACAAAAAAAGTAACACACAAATCATAGAATGCAGAAAAATAAAACAAATAAATAACAAAGAAGTGCTTAAGGCGTAAACGTAACGATTCCCCATTTAAATAACTAAAACTAATAATAATTTAAATCATTTCTTGTCATGCTTTCATATAAAAAATACAGAATGAATAAAACTAAACATCAAACATTCCAATTCATTAAAATGAGAGCAAAATCTTAATAAATATGTAGACATACAATTTAAAAAATTAAAATTTGGCGTATTTTTTTCTTTTTACGAAATTAGACAAGAAACAATTATACTATCTAAAGCAACTATACAAACACACCCTTAAAAACTACAAAAATTATGATTTATATTGGAATGTATGAAGTAGAACTACAATATTTATACAAATAAATTATAATTAACGCTACTGTACAAAGTAACAGGTTTAAAAGAAATAAATAAAACACAATCCACACGAAATTGAAACTACGCTAGCACCTTCCATTTAAACAAATATTAATACAATATTGTAATAATCATTTGTTATTATTATTAAAAAGAATAAATTTCCAAATTATCCCCTATAAATTCGTTCAGAAATTTTACTAAAGTTGACTAGTTTGCCACAAAATCGAAACTAAATTTAATGAGAACATGAGATTAAATTTAAGGGAATGACAACATAAAGATTAATAATGTTCGAGTAAAAGCAATACTAAAAACGGAAGAGATAAAATAAAACAAAATAGATAAAGGTCTCTATTGAGTTATGAAGTCTAATGTTAAGACTTATGTTAATAAAAATTAATTGCAGTGCATTGGAGGATAGTTATTAATTAATCTACCACAGTATCATAGTTATAGGACATCGTATATGATTAATCGGTACTTAGTTTAAAAATACCAATAAATAGTTCTGTCAATATAATCACTAAATTAATCGAAGATATCAAAGAACAAAGTATTGCTCCAGTTGCCGACATGTATTAAAAAGTGGTCGCTTAGGTTCCCATCTACTCAATATAAATGTGACAAATGACAAAGACAGTTCCATGTACATTAACTTGACCATAAAGACTGGAACTTATTATATGTTTCTGACATTTAGTGAGTTTCAGTCTTTGTGGTCACGGGATCGTTAAAAAGATCAAATAGGCCATGTTTCGGAAAGCATAGTTATTCCAGTTTTGGAATTCATAATTCCAAACACTATTTACGACGAAAAGGCGATTTTATATTAGATGGTGTAATAGAAATATAATTAGGCTATAAAGTAGTGTTGTAACCTGATCAAATAAAATATCTTTCAGTATAACATGAGATTCGAAACAATAAAATTCGATAGAATGATGCTTTCGGAACTTTAGACTGTATGTCAAAACGTAGCGTACCCGTAAGATATAAATATCTCTTGTGATTGTCATCTGTCAAGTTTCTACATATGCACGTGCCTAGTGTCCTGTCATTTTTACCTCTCAAACAATAATCCCATTACCAACCTCTTTGGAAAACGTCACTTGAGGGAGCTGTAGTTTGCGTCGGTCCAAGCTTTGGCTTGTGGAGGAACATGCTGTGGGCGGGCGGGCGACCGGCGCGGGCGACGCGGGGGCGACCACGCGGGGCGACCGCGGCGCGGGGGGCGGCGTCGACTCGGGGAACGGTATCGTGACCTGGGCGAGTCGTGGTCGCGCCCCCACACCGTTCTGCGGGACCCTTCGGAAGGTCTCCAGCAGCAGGGTTTGGCCAGCGTTTCTGTCGAAACAAAGAACATATTTAGTTAAGGGTCTATTTTAGTTGTTCCGCTACAGTAGGTACTCGTCACTTAATCGGGCGACCTACGTCCATAGTAGCGGTGGGCGAGTCGAGTTGTCTGATTCGAATTACTCGAATCTCGAGACTCGAATTTATACGCAACTCGAATCAACTCGCATGCCTAACTCTAGCTAGAATTGATATGGACCGGACAATCGAGAAGACCACGAATGCGAGTTATGCAAGTGCACACGAGTCAGTGATCCGCCAACTCGAATGTGAAAACTCGAATCAAGAATAAGAATATGAATACGCTGAACTCGACTCGCTGATCCTATTGATGCGAGTCGAATCAACTCGAGTTTCGATTTGAATTAGCGGCCGAGTCAACTCGCGTTATCGCGCATATTAGTCAATAGCACCAATTACACCAGGCGACCAAAGTCACCTGTGGCTTTACATTAACACATTCAGTGCCAAGCTCCCAAATTTTCATACAAAAAGGACCCTATACCCGGTTTCTTGGCAATGAAAGTGTTAACAGTGCGCGTATGAACGTGTATACTGCAGTGTGTTCGGATGCGAAAAAGCCGATGGACGGCAGGCCTGCGCCTCAACTTTAAATATGTCGCGCGCTGCTAAAGGGCCGGGGTGTCCCTTTCTTTCCTTATACTTTGGCATAGGACACTTACTTGACCAGCCCTCGGACCTCTTCCTCGCTGGACGTGACGACATTCTTGTTCCCGACGAATACGATGTAGTCGCCCGCGCGGAGGCCCGCGCGCTCCGCCGAGCCGCCGGCGGCGACTCGCTCGACGCGCGGCGGCCGTGTCCAGACTACGGTGAAACCGAAACCTCCGCTGGTGCCTCGGGACAGTCTGCGAAAAAAGTTTAGTTGATCTAAAAAAACTGACTTCAAATATTAAGCACAAACATAAAACTTGCTCATTGCAGGCAAAAATGAACTTTTATGCAAAGAGCTGTAGAAGGTAGCCGTCTGGTCTGAATGCTCGACACTGACCCAGTAGTCACCATCTTGAACGTTAAGTTATTAGCAAAATAGAGGTGACAGCAGGGTGTCAACTATAGGGCATTCGCGTGTCGAGCTCTAGGACGTTTACCTTAGGTAGTTTACATTGCATATTTAGAATTACATTCCTAAATAACCACATTTTTACATTAAAATACCACATTAAAGTGCATAAATGCGCCATTTTGCTTTTTTTACGATTTTTTTTGTATCCGGTGACACTCGCGTCATCAAGGCGCAGCTAATGATGTAGGTATAATTTATTAACAGTTATAATTATGCAACTACGACGTTTTCCTGCCTAGTCGTTTTAAATTCAAGACTAATCTGTCATTTTACAACCAAGTCGTAATAAAACCTGGTCTTAAATCAACAATTCAATCAATCAATAATGACTAATTATTAGTCATTGTGCAACTACGGCATTTTGTTATAATGACATTCGTGCAACTAAGACATTTTGCTCACCAAGTCACCAGGTCATTGTTCAAAACAGTCATTTCGTTTATTGAGACATGATGCAATTAGGACGTTTTGTTTACTTAGTCTATATGCAATCTAGTCCTTGTGAGCCTAACCCGAATTTTGCAAAATGGGACCAAACTGGATAAAAAAAAAATCACATCGGTTTATAAACGGAGTTATGAGGTAGCAAATATTAAGAAAAAAATGACCACCGTCTAGAGGACCTACTCCTTTATGTAAAGTTAACGACTCTGAATTTTCGTTCACTGTAAAATAATCCTTGCTTCCTAAGGTAACGAACTATGGAAATTGCAAGCAGCCGCTACTTGCGTAGCTTTAAGATAAATCAGAACAAGTTAATGGAAACTTTTCGAGGCGGCAACCAACTTCGGACAGGTCGGTAGATCCGGTGCGGCGCTGTGCCAAAACTGCGACGGTTTAAAGAATGGCCAACGTTTGTCACTGCACTGTACGATTAAAATTTACGTTCATCGTGTCACTGTCACGTTTTTTTGGTCACACGTCGGTCAGCGACATGATTTAGTAGTTTATCTACGCCCATTGGTATCATAAATCCTATATTATGCGATCGAAAACCGTATATAATAATAACCATCATTATTGCAACCAGTAATGTATGTCATACGTCAGAACGTCATTATAATGTATGAAAAATCATAATAATATCAAAATCGACGCTATTTCTTTCCAATTTCCGAACACATCATTAAGGATTTATGAAGTGTGTGTACTGTGTAGATAAAGTAATGTATGTAACTGTACATAATTACGCCTTAAACACTCGTGTGATCTGATTATGACGTGTTTTAAGGCCCTTCATTATGTAGGTATCAGTTGCATAAACTTACTAATCAGGCTCCCCCTGAAAAACAAGGTCTACATATCAAGGTCTGCTCACTTCCTGGATGTCGTGAAGGGCGTCCTGCCGTTCCTCTGCGACCTCCTGGGTGCGGCGGCATCTTCAGGTGGGTCCAGCTCCAGATACCTGAGGAACAGGTGCTCGTCGGCCTCCCGTTGTAGCGCCGCCGCCACCGCGGTCTGCCCCGAGGGGCCGTTGAGGACGCCTGGAAGAAGAAGGCGGTTAGAAGATAATGTCAAAGTTAAAAGGATATTTTATTAGGTGACAACCAACATTCACCAAAAATCACTGACAGCTCACTGACACAGTCGATCTTGTTATTATTTCGATACGGTTGATTTTCATTTGATTTTTTTTTGTTATTAATGTGTTTGTGTAATTTGCCACACACAGCATGTAAAAGGATTCATAATTATTGTCTCCTATTGCTTTTGCTGTATTTAATTAAGTAATTTCTATTAAGAAGACGATGAGCCCAGGTACAGTAAAGGGCACTTATATGTATACAACACAAAGTTTCAAAAATATGTATACAGGTTTTATTATTATGGCAGTAAGGTTTATATATACATATTTTGGAACTTAGTGTATTTATCTTTGACCTTGACTGTACCGACTATAAGAAAGAAAAAGCTGAACATCAAATTAGAAAACAACATTTATAGATGTAAATTTCTTGACATGTACAATACAAGTATCATTAGCATTGATATCAGATCGTAAAATACGCAATTCTTGCTGTCAACGTTTTAAGAATGCTCCAGTACGGATCGCACTGTTTACGTCTCGACTTTGAAATATGTATAGCGCGCTTCTAAACGGCCGAAGTTTGACTACTGGTGTGTGTTTTTGTACTTTGATAGTGGTGATCGAGGACCTTAAAACAAATAGCCGGACGGAGTCGAAGCCAGCTACCTATATGTGCGTCCTGCTCGCAATAGGAAAAAAAACTAGTTGATGTGTGCGTGCGGCTCGTATGTTGTTTTCTGTTGGCGAGGCTCCGTCCAGCTATTTATTTTAAGGTCCTTGGTGGTGATGTTCACCTTTGTCATTGCAATTCTCCTTCTCCTCGGTGCTAGTATCAATGTTGTCTGTCGCCATCTTGCCGCTCAGTTCTCTAGCGCAGGGGGTCGGGCCGGGCGGCCGCTGGAGGAAGAACGACCCGGCGACGTCGGACTTAACAGCATCTTTCAGCGGAAACGAGACGCATCCTAGGAACTCGCTCCGACTGCAACAAGAAAAATCTGCATTGGTTAATGGGTTCATGTTGGATAACAGTTGCATTGTCACACATCGAAGTCCCTTAATCTGCCGTCAATTCACTAAAACCTGGTTAACTGCTATACAATTCTATCAGTGAGCCGGGTTTTAGTCATAGGTCGGTAGGAATTACCTAAGTCTCCTCAAAACATTGCGTGATTTTGCGTTAGGATTCTCTTTGTCTACATTTTACATTTTGTCCATTTCTTGTTTTGTCCGCATTCCTACTTCGTCCGCAGACTATTCCCATTCTCGAACGAACCATGAATGTGGACAAATTGAGAATGGGGACGAAATGGAAATGTGATCGAAGTGAACCCAAAGAAGAATTATTGCGCTTATTAAAAAAAAATCTAATTGATATACCGTTATTTGAGGACTTAGAAAGTTTTTATATGATATGTTATGTTTTCAGGGGAAAACACTACTTAACCGCTTATCTATAAGAAGAGAGGAATATTCATTGCATCTTCATACAAGCAGCTTATTGATATAATTTATTGATAACGAGGTAAGTGGTACTTTTTGACTGAAAAGGACACAAGCTGTTTCGGTTGATACCACTTTGCTTGTAGCTACATAAATTGATAGATAATTGTGTTCGTTTCGCTCTAATTTGCAGATGGTTTTCGTGCACATTATACACGGCAGGCCTCTACGTAACCTACCGTACCTAACATGTAACGTCCAATAGGCACTGGTCCCACCGCCGGCGAATAAGCGAGTAAAGTTAGGTGAGTAACAGTTCATTGCGGGCTGACCAGGCGTCTATCAATCGACCTTTCCAGATCCGCAATGTAATGCTACTCGCCCAACTTTACTCGCCGCCGGTGGGACTAGTGCCATAGGAACGCGTATGTGTAACGCAGCGGAATGTATGCTGTTATTTGTCACTTTACGTGAGACATGCCGCGGCCGATTTGTGCTAGCCAGGCAGGTTTTGCGACACCGGGATCCTATAAGGAATTGACAAAAAATAACAAAAAGGGGAATTTAGAAATCTTTGATATAGGAAATCACTATGCAGTTCTGTGCTCTCACGTTCAACCAGATTGATTTCAATTTAATCAGATGGATATCTCTAAATCTTGATCATTTGTAAGTCATAGAATAATACAACAGATGCTTCTACAATTTCGAACTCAAATTTAAACGTCTTAGGATGTCATTTCAATTGGTACTGCGCATAGCTTGTTGTTCAATAAAAGACTTCATAGATTTATATAGCTCGTGTACACTGGTTCTATTTTAGACTTCTTGGTACTAGTAATAAGGTGTCAATTGGGTCGGAATCTGCCGGAATTTGACATTCAAATACATAGTAGGTGTACCTTTTCGGAAATAAAGGAGGGTGCTCCAAAGCGGGCCTTGGGTTGCACAAATAAAAAGGTTTCCGATTGTATACTGTTTCAATATTGTCGCCGGGTTTTCTACCTGGCCGTATTGTTGGGCAATATTATTAATACTGAGACTTTAAAATATATTTAGATATGTGGAGTTAGCTGAGAAGTCCCAGTGATTGAGATAAAAAAAAAAAATTGCCAATACTTAAAATATCACGTCTTAATATTATAGATATCGATCGGTGTGATCACAACTGACTTTTGATAAAGAATATTCTTTAATAGGATCAAAATTATAAAAATGGTGATTTGATCGTTCTGTGGCTTTCTCTTTGTATAAAAGAATAATTCAATTTTGTAAAATGAATGAAAGGTTTATTTACTAAAATATTTTCAGAATTATCGGGAAATTACAAAAGAATGCTAAGATTGTTGCGACCTTAAAACTAAATTTTGCTTTTTCACGATAATTTTTAGTGAAATATGTATCTATACAATTTATTTTTCTGTCTATTAAAAAAAACAAAGTATAATTTCAAATAACACATCCTAACTTGATAGTAACAAAAGATAAGAAAGAATATGCACATGAATTTTTAATATACAATTTTAGGGGTGTCACTTAATCCTGTTTGCCAAATACATTTATTAGTGCGTCTAAAAGGTAAAATAATATACCTTATTATTTGGCAAATAGTGATCTGAGGAATTTACCTACTCCGTGGGACGTTACAAGGTGACAGCGGAGCAGAGTGATTAAGGGTATGAATTTAATTTAAACTCTATTTACTTTGGTTAAAGCATTTTTATTCTACGTCGGAAGCGAGTACAAATAATAAAATTAGTTTAATAAAATTAGTTTAATCATTTTGAGCTAAGCTAAGACACATTTTCTATACATTGGCAACGGCAAACTAGATCATTTCTTGACAAATAAATAATGTTTGAAATCAGCTTTCGTTCCAAAAACGAAAATGAATAAGTTGCAATTAATTTTGAGCTCCTTATTAGATATTTGGCAAGAAATTGAGATATCGTGCGTTTTGCCAAAATAATTAATTGTATATAAATAATATTAACTCATAGAACTGACACTTTTATGCTTCAAAATTTATATTATTTACAACAAAACGTTACTTTAGTAACAACATGAATACGAGGAAAATGCCATAAAAATGTATCACAAAAACGCCGAAGTGTCCGATCTATGCACAAATGTTATTTATATTTTATATTTTTTGCCGTTTCTATATGTGTTCGGGTGTCACATCTAAACATCGAGATTTCTTGTGAAGTAAGCTTGGTTGGTACATTGCTTGATTGGATATCATTTTGAATCTGGACTAGAGTCTTAAAATTGGAGGTATGTTTGAGACAAAATGGTGAGAGGACTGGGTAGTGCGAAGTTGTAATTACTATCTGCGCTTTGCGAGAGAATTTTAAAGAGAACTATAGTTATAATTGATTGCTAACACTTTAGACAACAAGATAACTATTGTAGGTTCTTTTCCATGATTGGGGTTACAAAACGTTGATGTTGGGCGAAATTGCAAACTTCTTATAATAACCATTACTAAAAATTAATGGAGACAGCAGGAAATATATCCAGTATCTGACTATATCTCCGATTTTAAGACTCAAAAGTGACTTAAAAAACCATTATGAGAAGCATCAGAATTGGTAAAATCAAGGAAACGAAAAATAAACGCACGTTCCGAAAAGAACACCAATAAACATACATATAAGCTTGAAAGGTTTCGGAAGCTTCTCGACAATGGTTTTAGTCTTCATATTCGGATTCTAAAGGCCAATTTTAGTGGTAAGCCAAAAAAAGGCAAAACTGACAATTTAAAAGGTTACAAATAATAAAGTTTGTGTTCACAGTTAGCTCCGACTTAAACGAAAAAACACTGTTGAGGAATCTGGCTGGGCTTTAGAAATGAGGCCTATTGGTTAAACATTCCAACGATACATTAACATGGTATTCTTGAAATGTCTTCTCTTGTGCGATACCATCGTTTCCTCCAATATCCAGTGCCTTCAAGATGTCCAAATTATATCTGAAAATCTGTTGAATCGCCCTTCTGATCACTGCTTATCATATCATGTTTTAGGTCTCTAAACACCGTGCCATCTAGTCAATTCGATAGCGTATACGGTTATGTAAAGTGCCTTAATGATTGACGAACTGCATTTAATTTATCCTTAGACTTTCTAAACTGAGACATGTCTCTTGTCAGCTCGCAATAACTTATACATCGCAAGATTAAATCCAGCTTATCTGACTTTGGACTCAAATAGGTAGGTTTAGGATGTAAATTTGTATGCGCTTCCTTATAAAGTTAGCTTTGTTTAGTCCTGAAGACATCTAAGACAACCCTACCTCATGTCAGTTTGTTTACCTCTATGCTAAGCGTAGTCACGCGAGCATATACGCTATTACTTGAAGGCTTGGCTTGTAATAACTTTAAGTGATATTTATAAATAGACCAAGACACTTTCCACAGCTTTTCTAAGAGGATAAACTCTTTATTTTACCATCGAAAGGTTTTCCATAGCATGGAAATTTACTTGTAATGTGCAAATGCTTCGATTGAGAAATTAACCACCTCCAACATTTAATGTCATTCATCGGCAAATGATCGTTAGGAAAAATTGCATCGAGATTTATAAAATGCTGATATGTCTTTAGCCAGTAATTTTGTAGCCAATTTGTGTCCTTATACGTGTGGCCTAGAAAGAAATCTAATGCAATCCGCTTTATAATTAAGTTCATATACCGCGGTAAGCAGGTGTTCGTTTCTGATGAAAACATTTGATTTTCTATCGTAATTTTAGTTGCAAATGAGGCAATCTTTTTTATCAGAGTTGTGCCAATTTTGTGTGCTATTTTTGACTGTGGTATGTTTCTCTCAAATTGAGTCTGATTTTTAAATTAAGTTGGATTTATTTATTTATTTATTATTTAAACTTTATTGCACAATACAAGAAAGTACAAATGGCGGACTTAATGCCGTAAGGCATTCTCTACCAGTCGACCATCAGGGTAAACAGAGACATTATAGGTGCGGATTTAATTTACAACCAAATTGTACGTGAAGTCGGTTAAAATAATAAACTACTTATATACATTATATATGGACATATACATATAAATATATACATATATAAAATAAAATAAATATATATGGTACCTGCTTCTAAACTACTATGAAGAGTCTTAGTTTTGTAGATTCTCGAAAAGATGTTTGCGCAGCATGCGCTTGAAGGAGAATTTGCTTTGAGCTTCTCGTATACACAAGGGGAGGTCGTTCCAGAGCCGAATCGCTTGTACAGTGAAAGAATTTGTCATTGAGCCAGAACGGTGAGTGGGAACAGAAAGCATGAGTTTACGGGAGGAACGGAGCTCACAGCCCGGCCGAGCAGTGACAAACTGGAATTTAGAACGAAGGTAGTCGGGAGCCGATGGGTCGTATATGATGGAAAAAAGTGTGCACAAAACCTTAAGAGATCGACGTTCCCGAATAGGAAGCCAATTAAGTTGTTGACGATAAGCAGAAACATGATCATATTTACGAAGGCCAAAAATAAATCTGATGCAGTTGTTCAGGAGTCGGTCTAATCTATCCAAGAGTGCCTGGGTGATATTGGTACAGCAGACATCGCCATAGTCGATCACAGGCAGCACAAGAGTCTGTATGAGGAGTTTCTTCGTACTTAACGGGAGGAAATTTTTAAATCTATATAGTGACCGCAGAGTGTTGGTAACCCTGCGACAAACGTCAGACACCTGGGGTTCACAACTAAGGCCACGATCAATGATCAACCCGAGGTTTCTCACCTGCGCTTCGAACGGGATAACTACATGTTCGAAAACGACTGACGAGAATTGTTTAATATCGTTGATAGCTAAGAGACGTGGACTCCCAAGAACTATTGCTTGACACTTTGACGGATTAACGGCAATCCCGAAATCCCGAGACCAAGATGAAATGCGGTTGAGATCCTCATTCATTCGAGATATGGCTGCGTCTATGTCGTTGGGTTTTGCCTGGGTGTACAGCTGAAGATCATCAGCATACAGGTGGTAGGAGCACTTAATGACGGGGGTGATAAGGTTTATAAATATGGAGAATAACAAAGGAGAGAGAATTCCGCCCTGCGGGACACCAGATGCAAGATCACACCAATCCGAGAAGGACTGATTAGCACGAACAGCCTGGCGGCGATTCCGTAGATAGGATGCAAACCACTCAGCCACAGATGATGAGATATTCAAGTGTTTAAGGGTAGCAAGTAAAAGTTCATGATCGACAGCATTGAAGGCGTTGGAGAAGTCAATTAGGACCAAAATTGTGAACTGGGAGGATTCAATGCCATGCCGCACATCTTCAATAACATTTAGCAGAGCAGTAGACGTACTGTGGCCAGGACGAAAACCAGACTGGAAAGGAGAGAGTAGCTGGTTAGAGTAGATGTGGGCAGACAATTGCTTGTGGACTATTGCTTCAAGGATCTTAGACAGGAAAGGAAGAATTGAAATAGGACGGAACTCTTTGAGCAAGGTAGGGTTAGTGACTTTAGGAAGAGGGATAACATAGGCGTTGCGCCACAGAGAGGGGAAAACGCCGGAATGCATAGAAAAGTTCACGACATGAGAGATAACAGGGACAATGCATTCCAGAACGTGGACTATCATCACCCTGCTTACTTCGTCATGTCCGATGGCGTTAGATTTTACAGACAAAATCACTTTTCGTACCTCATCATCAGTGGCTGGGGTGAAGAGAAATGTTGTTTTAGAACGGGGTGAAAGGGCACTAATGCACGAAATGCTTTGAGTTTTAGTGGCGGGGTCTAAGGTTGAAGATTTTGAGAAGTGCAGATTTAAATCGTTTAGAGAAAATGATGATGATGAAGGAGAGTTGTTTTGAGAACTACCCACGCCAATAGATTTTAAAAATTTCCAGGTGTTGGCCGGTGACGAGGAAATGATGTTTTCGTGAATGTATCGTCGTTTGGCTGACCTTACTATCGTATTACAACGATTCCTGGCTATTTTGAAAGTACACCAATTTTCTTGACAACGGTCACGTTTATATTTGCGGAACGCACGATCCCGCCTCGTCATTGCAATACGGACCGCTCGGGTAATCCACGGAGCGGGCGGACGCTTTAGTTTGACTTTGCGAATGGGCGCGTGAGTGTCGAATAGCTTCAATACTGCTGCACTAAGTGAAACTACCGCCTCATCAACTGTCAATGCTGCAAATGTGGGTGTCCAGTCGATAGAGTAAGCGTCTCGCTTTAATGCTTCAGTGTCCAGCCTCGCAAAACTTCGTAGCTCAATTGAAATAGGCTGCATCTTAGGAGGCCGAACCCTGTAGCACAGAAAAACTAGATCGTGTCGAGAAAAACCTGGTGCCGAAAATTGACCGACTTTAACTACGCGTTCAGCTGACGACGTCAAAATGAGGTCTAACCAGGAGTCTGAAGTGTCGAGATTATGGTGTGTAGGTTTTAGCGGAAGTATATTAAGTGCTGCGGACTCTGTGATTGATAGAAGTTGGCGTGTTCTGGTATTGCTTTGCATAAGGTCGGTGTTAAAATCACCCATTATTATATGGTGTGTACCCTCTGTTATAAAAGAAGTGAACAGTAACTCTAAGGATGAGAAATAATCGACTGTGGGCGGACAGTACACGACTCCAAGAACAACTTTCGACCCCCTAATGTTAGCCTCAATGACCAAGTGTTCCATCGAGTCGGAGAATTGAGAAGGGGAGGAAGAGATAATTTCGTACGGAATATCACTACGGAGATAAATGGCGACGCCACCGCCGCGCTTGCCCGTGCGGTCGTTCCGCAGCAATACGTAGCCGGGGAGCCCGTACGACGTAGATAGAAGACAGGGTTTAAGCCAGGTTTCGGAAATGAGGATCGCATGGGCACAACCTGTTGAAAACGTATCGAGTAGGTCACTGTAATGACTTGGAATACTTTGCGCGTTTAAATGGCATACATTGAGAAATTTGGGAGAATTTTGGAATTCACGCGAGATTAAGTTACAAAGAGTTTCAGGCTCGGACAAAGAACTATCAAGAGAATGAAATGAAGAGGAGAAGTCATAAGCAGAGTGGAAAGATTCATCTTCTGACATAGTATTCTAGTGCAGGTATGTAAATAATATAAATAATATAATAAATATAATATATAGCTAATAATGAGTGCAGTAAGCACAACGTATAAATTATTGTCTAACTATGTGAGACCGGATGGCTCTGTATAACCCGCCGGTCGACCGTTTACATAATACGTTAACTTAGAACAGAACAAAAAAACGGTAAGACAGTTGAATACATTACACTATACAGAGACAAGCTTAAAGGTACAAAAAAACGCTTCAGGGAAACTGACACTAGTAAGCGAACATGAATTTCTGAACGAAATCGAGCTGTCTGTCAAGTGTCAAAGTAACGAAGTGTATTTACAAATTTAAAAGTGGGTGAGATTAAAATAAGCTAAAAGTGATTGTTGCGTTACCTAACAAAAGTTATAAAGGCGGTATAAGTTTACAACGCGACAGACAGATAAACAAAAGAAAACGAAAAACACTTGAGATGTTTGCGTACCGCGTTTGGGCATAGAAAACAGAAGCACAATTAATTCATTATGGAACTACACTGCGTTGCGTCTCGTACGGCGCTCCTCCGTTGGCTTCGTCTTTCTAGGCCCAGACACTTGCACTTTAGATTTAGTTGTACGTTTCTCATTTTGGATATTAGATGTCTCAATTTCTAGCTTTATTCCGTCTTGTTAGTGGTGATATGATTCCTTTCTATTACAGTATCAGGTTGGACATGACATTTAATTGAGTATTAACAGTGTATTTTCATATTTTATTTCAAGTCAGTAACAAATTTTGGTTCTCTATAGTCGTCAGAACTTTACAATTTGTCTTCTCTATAGTCGTCAGCACTTTACAATTTCCTTTCGTTATAAAAGTATTAATGATGTTCTATAGGAACCTTTATTTCAGCTTATTCTCTGTCCCCCAAGGTCCTTTCCTCGGTTTCCTTGTCCATTACCTCCTGTCTAATAACAATTATATACAAAACACAAAACTAGGAAACGTGCAGGTCTCCAAAGCTAAACATGCAAGACCGTTTCAAGGTCTCTTCGAGTGCAGGGCCATGCGTGACCGGAGGGGACACCAATATCACTTACGGCGATGTTTGTCACTGGTCTTCGCATACTGTCTCCAGGAAATTAGTGGGTAGGCTGTTCTTTCTGGCCCGTGGGAACGGTGGGTCCCACTCTGGAAGGCTATTTTTCCTGGAAAGTTGTAACCTGGCCTGTCGGCAGTACTGACGGGGGGGTGGAGGGGGGTCCTCTCGACGCGTCTTACTGAGCCCTGCGACCGTTTGTGACACGAATGACATCCCTTTTTAGAAGGCTGAAAAAGATGCCTTGGTTTTTAATGATATTGTTTTTTTTATATAACTATCCTAACCTGACAAAGATTAGGAAGTCAAAAACTTTTTTATATCAATTAGCATTAATAGCTAGCTCGTTACAGTGACTAAAATATATTGTGTAGTTCGAATCTTCTTTAAACATAAAACAATAATGCCAAGCATTTGGCGATTGGTTATTTTTGTATAAATTATTGTTATTGTTTTGTTAAATATGTCCCCAAAATATAAACTGATATTAAATATGTAGCGAGGGGCCAACGCTTCGTGGCGTTTATTTCTACGATGTCATAACGCTTTTGATCAAGGCAGTACAGGTCATGTGACAGTTAAGTAGCATGAGATTTACTTCATGTTCTACTAGCGTTAACGCTAAATAAATGCATGTCCAATTATCCTATCTTCTTCCGCCAGAGCTTATGTTAAACACTCAGATAAGGGTTTGCTGACAAGCCAGTCGCATCTGGAGTGGGATCAAGTAACTTTAGAACAGAAGATAAAAGTAAAGCGCATGTTTCTTAGGCTTAACTTTTATCTTAGAAAGTATGTCTAAATGCCGGTATGTATGTATGCGAAATTGAGAAATGAGTACGCCTAGCCACCAAGAGTAAATAGGTATCGAAAGCCGGTTTTGTTTCCATTTTCGAGCCTGACAATAAATAGGTATAGGAGGTTAATCAGGACGGGTCCTTGTTAGAGATTAATTTATATGGCATTAATGTTATCAACGCAAAATATTTAGACCCAAAATTGTGGTACAATATGTGCTAAAATTCGTCAATAGTGGTAAAACTAATCTTAATTTAGTACTGCGTTACCAAGCAATGATAAAGGATTAAGTATATTTTTCAGATAAATATTTATAAGCAAAGCAATAGAACTCAATAGGTATGTTAAATAATAATCATTGGCCGAAATTTTGGACTAAGTATGGTAGGCTGATATTACTGAAGTAGATTAATTAGCATCTAAAAATTGTTGCCAGTTTGAGAAATTAGTTCTAACGGAAAACCGCAATACGGACGAACTTTATAATGTTCTTACTAAGAGTAATACATAACAAAATCCCCAACTTCTTAGTTTATAGGTTCTTTTTAAAAGCAATTATTCTCGTAGGTCGAAGCAAAGTTGCCTAGAGTTCCAATTAACGGTTTCGCAACTTTTGCCATCCCTGTTGCTCCTGGCAAGTTAGATTGGTCGGTAAATTGTGCATGTGTGCAGCGGTGGCCTAATTCTCGGTGCCATCGATATAAAAGATGCATATGTCGTGTGGATGAAGTGCAAATCTCACTGGTGTAGAGCCTTGAATAGATATTATATCGCATGGATAAACCGTGAAACATAGGCGGTCTTTGAATGTAGTAGTGTATGTGTATTGCGTGTGTGTATTGATATTTAGGATCGTCGTTGCACATTAGTATCTTTAGGTATGACCCTGAGTGTCCGTGTAGTTTACGTAGAGTAAAAAGTAAATTTATTCAGTTTAGTATAAACATAATTACTCAATTCACACGGTATTATATCTAATTAGTTGAGCTTAGGTAAAGGATTATACGCAAACTTTGATTTTTTGGTGGTAAACCGATGGATTTAATCGAATTCTGTGAAACAGTTTAAAAAGTCCCGAAAACCACAGCTACTCATTAGGTAAAAAACCTTATACTGTAATATACTAAGTTCATATTGAAATGCACCGAAAGGGAATGGTTACATTGAAAACTGTTTCGGCCAAGCCATTAAGTTAGGAAGTCGGACGTGAGTAAGTATCGTAAAAATGCGTTGTCACGCAAATACCGTTTCATAAGAGTGCTTTGACATTATATTTTGAGCCCAAAGAACTTGTCTTCTTGAGCGTTCATTGATTGCTGTTCTTATTCCAAACTGTGCAATGACTGACCAATCACTCAGTTTTCAGCTGTTCATAGCTCGTACCAAAAGGTTTGGAACTTATGTAGGAAATGATTGTGATTTGATATGGACTTTTCGTTAAAGCAACAACATCATGGAAATTATCTGCATACATCCGCGAAGAAATTCAAAACCCCAGCCGAGCCAAGGCGGGAGCCACAGCCCATTCATTCTCATCTAACTATGAGAGTAGACCTGTGCTGTGTCAGCAGCGGGATGTATATGTATAATAGGCGATAAGTATAAAGTCAAAAAGTTTCTAACAGCCTGATGACTTTTGCGACTGAACTAAACTGATACAGATTAGTAATAAATAAATAAATACCTATTAGGGGACAATCTTACATAAATCGAACTAGTCCCATAGTAAGCTCAATAAGGCTTGTGTTATGGATACTAAACGATATATTTAATAAATACAAATACTTAAATACATAGAATACATCCAACACTCATAAACAAATATAATCACACAAATAATACTTGCTCTTACCGGGATTCGAACCCCGGACCGTCAGCTTCGTAGGCAGAGTCACTAACCCCTAGGCTAAACCGGTCGCCAAAAAACATAATGCACATAGAGCAGTCCACTTAAAGAGATATATCCAGATGGCTACTCTACTTCTGAATGATCAATAAAATTTTTCGTTAAGATCAGTTAACACTCAAAATAAAATCTGTACCTGAAAACCAAGTCAACAGACTATGTTCGACAATAATATTGATACCCCTGCCCTGATTGCATCTATGACTTAACAGTCATAGATGCAATCAGGGCATAAATATTAAAGCCCCAAAACAAATTATCCATGAAGAGTGCAAACAGGAGAAAAATAAACTTTACTTTTACTCAACGTGTTAATCAACAATTTCCCGAAATTCACTTCCATTTACATAAACGAACAGTTAGATAGCCCGCCACTGACTGCATTAACGTAGGCAAATATCAGACGAAAACCAACCGACTTGTCATTCTGCCAACATTACCCACATTAGCAATTCAAATTTTAATCCCTAGCAACACTGGTAACATTTTGAAATAAGAATTTTCTGGCGATTGAGATTCTATTCTAATTTTAAATAGCGAATATGCATTGAGTCTATGCCATAGACAATGTGGGATGGTCTTACGACATTTTAAATATGGAAGCTTGCTGTTCGATTTTTAAATTAGAGGCGTCAGACTCGGTCGTTTTCATTTCAGTTGATTGGAACCATGGAAGTATAAAATAGAAGGATACCGCGCGGTCTAAGACGCGGGTGAAGCCAAGCAATGGCCGCCGAAGTGAGCATGTGTGCGTTGACGGCCCAATGGCACGCACGCACACATCAACCAGCATAATGGGCCGGTCGGCTGCCATTGGGCCGTCAACGCACACATGCTCACTTCGGCGGCCATTGCTTGGCTTCACCCGCGTCTTAGACCGCGCGGTATCCTTCTATTTTATACATCCATGATTGGAACGATGGTTTTCGTTGGGGAATTTAATTTACCTTTATTTATTCGCAGCGCCTTGTTAGTTTTCATTTATAGAAAAGGAACATTTAGATATCTTACGGTTTGACGATAGTTGATTAATAATAAAGTGACGTATGTAGATAGATACAGTTAGAATTAAAACTATAGGTGATCTAAAATACAAGCTTATGTACAGCAGTGAAATTATTTACTTGCAAGAAAACGACTGACTGAAGGTAAATAAATACAACAAACCCGCTTTAAAAATCAAATATTTGCATGTTAATATATTGCGTACCTGCAAAATAATATTAGTACATTACACAACTAGGGTGGTAATACAAAGAAAGGCCGAGATCGCAGAAGTTTGCGGCCCGAGCTGCAAGCGAGGGACGTAAATATGCGATCGAGGGCTTTCTTTATTACCTCCCGTGTTGTGTACATCATTTTATGTCTACACTTGGCCAGAAAGTGGCTTTATCCATACGCGCAGCGTGCGGAAAAAGCCACTTTATGGCCAGGTGTGGCATAAACATTATAATTATTACCATGGTGTGTACATAATTTGACGCTTTCCCCTGGCCCCGGGAAGTAGGACTTTTTTTGTGGCGGGCAGCAAAGTACCACTTACGGCCAGGTCTGACGTAAATTGTTTGTTCCTTTGTCTTGAAGCGAGAGTTAAAGTAGGTTAGAGACACATAGATACAACAAAAATTAAAAGAGCGGTATCAGAAACTTCATAATTATATTTCCAATGCAGCTTAAAAACCTACCTAGCTGCTAAGCTAGTTCTAACTCTAAATATTGAGTTCTAACTCTGTTACCAATACACCGACAATGTCAATGTAGCTTGTACCTATGTAGCCAGGTGGTGTAGTGGTAAGCACGTTGTTCCGGCAATACAAATATACGTTTAAAGTTTCAACATGTATGTATATTTGGGCTTTGTATCAATAATAGTAAGGATTGTAGGGTTCAGTAGCGTGGCGTCCGAAGAACTCGATTCCTACCGGCTTGCCTAATATCAGGCATTCGAGCACCTTACTCTACTGCTCTTATGAAAAATGTCCGCCAAATCGGCACTGGCTTGCCCGAGGATATCTTTTACGCCACGCCACTGGAGGGTTTCCACATTAAGCTCCACCATATACGCCCCACTGTTGGGCACAGGCCTACTCTTATAGACGAGAGTGATTGGGGACTTCACATACACCTTTGAATTTCTTGGCGTATGTATGCATGTTTTTCCATCACCGAAAAGCTAATTGTAAATATCTAATAATATTTCGTACATAACTTCCGAAAAGCTCATTGAAACGAGCCAAGATTCGAACCCAGGACCTCTGTTTGAAAGGCGCATGTCCGAACCACTGAGCTACCATAGCATCTAGCTTCCTTTACATTAAAGTCAAGGGAGTCAAGTATATTTCCAGTAAACGTATTAGTTGAATACAGATGAAAAGTGTTCCAAAACATGGCGCCGGAACGTAAAATTCTGTTTTCATATCGTGCCGTCATTAGTATTAAAAAGGTCGACTGATCGATAGTTATTTAGAGACTGCACTTGGTCGATCTCACGAACCTGATATAATATTAAAGAATTCATTGCCTTGGTGGTACCCTAAAACCTCCCAACAAGCAAAGTAATCCTATAAATAAAGATTATAAGTATTAATCTACTAATAAAATTCTTATAGAGACATTGTTGTAGACTCCTTTACTTATAATATCATTAGACAAGTAATAAAATATACTCAATTGCATTTAGTTTTATATTTTTGTCTTTTAGTTTGCTTCAAGACTAACGCACAGAACAGTTACAGGATAGTTTTACTAATAGTAACATTTTTCAAGCGTAGATAGTCTCAAGATCATTTGTTCTTATAATTGTTCTATAACATACTCAATGCAGAGAATTTTCAAAACATGGCGAATGTTTGTAATATTTGTCGGAATATTATTTTAACAATAAATATGTTATGTGCTATTTTTAAGAAGACTTTGTAAAATTAAACAATATTTGGTACACATTTACAATAAAAATGACTTCCCCAGCGAGTTCACATACTATATTTACAATACTTACATATGTTCTACAATAATACAAATTATGATGGTTTAATTAATAAGAAATATAATACTTACGTTTTAAGTAAGTATTTCTTTTTCACAAAACAACCGCAACAACGAAAATATGTTTATAAAATTTACTTATGGACAGCTCAGTAGTAAGTGATTAAACTAAAACAAAACAAATAGTTTATGGAATCTGCCTGTTTGTTGGTTTGTACACCTCACGCAAAAACTACTGGACTAATTGCCATGAAATTTGATACTCGACTGTAACATTTAATGAATGTTATCAAAATATGTGTTTACATATTGTATTGAACATGACAAATTAGAGTAAATCAGAACCAGCGTATTCAAATAAAAAAAAAAATTATGCCCTAGGGCGTAATAGGTCATTTACGGGCCGCAGAACCTACATGTAACAACACCGTTTTCGAGCAAGTGTGATGAAAATAGTACATTGTGTACCTGGGGCGGTAAGTAAGGACTTACAAACAAGTGTTTGTTATAAACACGAGTTTGTAATTCCTTTACCGTCCGTGGCACACAAAATGTTTTTCATAACACTTGTGAGGAAATCTTAATAAAATAACCTTACTTTTCGACCCAGTATGTCAAGAAAATATTAAAACAGAGTGACATTTGTGACATATGTCCATAGACAATGCGAATGTCAAGTCACGTTCGGAAACCATAGCGGTAACGTCCATTTTACTTGATTTTATATTTGCAAAATAAAGAAATACATTATTGAAACATTTCATTAATGTTACCGAAATATGTGTTATATGCATTTGCAATTACAGTTATCTTTAAATAAATATTTCAGTGATAAAAGTTAAATAAAAAAACTGGCCAAGAGCATGTCGGACCATGCTCAGTGTAGGGTTCCATAGCCGTAACTATAAGGTAAAAAATACAATGTAAAAAAAGTACAACAACAAAAGAGCGTATCTTCATAGCAATTACGTCCTTTTGTTGAGAAGCGCAGTTTATCGGCAATAACTCAAAAACGGTTAATCCGATCTTGTTGAAAGTAATTTTCGTTGAAAGTATTAATTGAGCGTTATCTTTGTAATTTTTTTTATATTTTTCAGACACACGGTTTAGAAGATAGAGGGGGGGGGACACAATTTTCACAACTTTCGGAGCGATTATTTCCAAAGGTATTCACTTAATCAAAAACATTACTTAAGAACCTTAAAATGTTTTTAAAAGAGCTGTCGAACTACGTACCACACGTTGACATTTTGTGAAAAATTTTTTTTTTAACTTCTGTTACATGTATGGAGTGCCCCCCCTAGATTTTTTTATTTTTATTATTTAACTACCAAACTTAGTTGCGGCATCTACAAGACATCTATATTCCAAATTTCATCAGTATAGGTCTTGTTGTTTTTGAGTAAAATGCCTGTGACATACGGACGGACGGACGGACGGACGGACATGACGAAACTATAAGGGTTCCTTTTTAGCCATTTTGGCTACGGAACCCTAAAAAGCAAGTTGGCGTTTCCTTTGAACATGACAAATAACAGTAAAACAGTACCAGCGTTTCAAATTTAAAAATAAAACCATTACGCCCTAGGGCGTAATAGGCCATTTACAGCCCGCAAAAACCTACGTGTAATGACACCATTTTCGAGCAAGTGTGATAAAAAATATATATAAGATAAGAAAAATAAGGAAATATGTTAGTTTTGAGTTTCATACCTAGCGTGTAACTTTTTCATGAGCCTGCTGAGCTGGGTGGGAAAGTCCGTTTTAAAAGTGTTAAAAATATTAATACCATTGAATAACCCACAAAATTTATGGAAACTTTTGTTATGAAACCGTTATCATAAACGTCAGTTTTAATATAGTTGCAGAACAAAGTTCTTGATTTCCCCAAGCAAAGCATGTATCGTAACGTCACGTTAAGGTAGGTTTAGCATGAAGCGTTTTTGTCCCGTTTGTGGGAAAGTCTAAAAATGTGAACATATCACAGAAAAAAGTTATCAAATAGGCAATTTGGTATACATGTAGATTACCATAGTTAAAACATAGAATGAGAGACGGTCGGATCCGGTGCGTTCCATTCGGTGGTCGGACCCGAACGACAGTTTTGTTAGAGAGAGACTTTTGTACGTAGTATTATTACTTATTCTGTGGTTTTACTAAAATTCGTAATTAGGGGCAAGATTTATGTTCTCTCGTCGCTTTGACTTTGACGTAGCACCAGGGGCCCGTTTCACGAAGCTACAAGTTACAAATTACAAGCGGAAGTCTCTTTCTATCAAAAGGTATTGAAAAGAGACTTCCGCTTGTAATTTGTAACTTGTAGCTTCGTGAAACGGGCCCCAGGGCGCAAAACCGGTAGTACCAGTACTTTGCAAAAACCCCGAAATAGCCCAATATTTTGAATTATTTTATGGTTTTTTTATGTAGGGCTCAATAATGTATTTAGGTAATGACTTCGTATTATAAGTTTGTCCGATTAAAAATGAAATAATAAACCAAAGAACGGAAAAAGTATCCGAATTACGAATCGCTATTATTAGTTAAAAGGTCAAAGGACATTATTTAAAATGATAACAATCATAAATATACATAAAATAATGAATTAAAACACAAATACAGTAACTTAAACTAAAATCCTAACATCTAAATCTCACTTTACATAACGACACATAACTAGGTTGATAATGATAATAATTATTACATTGATCAAAGATGTAGTAAAGTTATAAGCGACTTTGAATCAAATATCATCTAATATCTGCTAGAGGAAATCGGCTTGCAAGGTGCAGACGGATTTACTCGAGCCCCGCTGCAATATCATCCCTCCAATCTGGATTGATTAGTTAGATGAACCGGATTTCCGATAACCTGGCCTGTCTAAATCTCTAATGCTACGTTTACACGCTGGCCAAGCTTTGACTAACTTCCACAAGCACAAGCGTGTGAACGGTGTGTTTGGGTTGGCTTGCGTGAGCTTGCTAGAGCTGGTCGCTGATCCGGACTATTGTCGGTTTTTGAACACAGATCAAAGGAAGCTTGCGGCAAGCGCTTGCTACGTATTTACACGCTGGCGCGTGTTTAGTATTGCTCACGACTTCGCCGGGGTATACGGTAGTTTTTCTTCCTACAAAGCGAGCATGCCACAGTATGGCGTTCACTCACACAGACGCGCGTCGTGCGTCTGTGTAAATACGTGTCGCGCGCTCCTGAACGGCCGAAGTCGTACTACTTGGTTGTCTTTATAAGATTAGGATAAGGTTTAGGTTTAGATATATTATAGTTTCGGGTAGGTATATTTTAATTTTTACGTTAGGCTTTTATTTTAGGTGTATTTTGTTTCTACTTTAGGGTTTTAAATTAGTTTAGGATAATTTATTGTTATTGTTTATTTAGTTATTGAATAAAGTGTAAATCCACAATTACAGTCTATTATATACTCCACCCAAGAGCCCTAACATAATATGGTGGAGGCGCTGGGTACTGAAGTGTATACACGTATTGATTTCCGTTAACTTCGAGGGCACATTCTCCAGATCTAATTAAGTTAATTTCTCTAGAAACTAATGTTGCAACTCATACCGTTTTTAAAATATTCATAATCTTAATTTAATCACTAACCATTATAAATGAGCTGTCATAATCCCAACACTGTCATAGTTGACGTTAATTTTTGATTAACTCAGAAGTGTCTTTTAAAATGGTTATTAACTCAATATTAATTTATTTTGTATAAAAAGTAAAAAAAAAATTTTTCGCATTTTACAAAAAGCGATATACCGCAGGTAGCTTCTGTTGACGTACGAAGCAACCTGTCGAATTTAACGGAAATAAATAAAACATGGTGTATAAATTATCGTCTATCACAACGGTATTAACACGAACGACCATAAAGATACCTGACCAATTTGGTCTTAGCAGGGCGAGTTTCATTTCATAGCGGCCATTAATCGATCGATTGAACTCATCGTACCTAAGTAGCCCTTATACAAGACGCCATTTTTTTAACGAAATCGGCAATTATTTGCAGCTGTCATTCCCGTGCGCCTCGTTTCCATACCCGGGATCGATTAAAGCGCGACTATGACAATGATACCTTTCAAAATTTGCATTTCCTGTACCTGAGATTGGAGTCCATTTTGTTTCTTGGTTTGACTTAACGAAACTGAATCCCGACGTTGTCAGATTTTGGGTGTGTGTATTGTGGGCATTTGAATAAGTAAGTAATACTCTTAATTTTGGGAACAGAAAATACAAACGAGAAAATTAAATCCGTGCATGACCGAAGTATCAATATCTTTAGGTCGTGCTATTTGTGTTGCCATATTGGCGCTAGTGGCGCCCCTATTAATTTCTACTCATTTTTGCCAGGCTGTACTTGTAACTTTATCTACCTATAAAATGTCATTGGAAACCCGCAATGTAGCGTCCCTTGCATACGGGATCTTGCGCAGTCGTAATGGGGCCTAAGTCTACAAATTCCGCGTTGCTCTAAATTCCTCAGAGTACATTCAGTGGGTTTCCACCCTACAGAGAAACCTATCAAAAACTAATTATTTCACGTTGTTAGACACGTGGTAACCAATTAGCAGGATAAATGGGGAACTTAATTAACATTGTGCGGTTTTGCCCATTAAGTACCTACTATAGTGTAACTCAGGAATTCGACGTCAAACTCGAACCGAGTATAGTTTGACCCGTGAACTAGTACTAAAAATTCGTCATCAGAGGGCATGCTGCTGTGGGTTGTCAAAGTCGAAGCGAGGAGCAGACCGATATGTTATATTAAGGATGAGGATGCCGGCAAATATCTGAATAACTGTACTGAAAACAATACTAGCTACTACGGGTGACATAGATTACGAAAATGTAACAACTTTGTTATCAATCTTTGATGTTCACGTCATATTTATTTATGTTTTAATTTACGTAGACTCCGAGCCCTCTCTATGCGACGTTGAGTAACTCTAAGTCGGTTCATAAGGCGCATAGCGAAAGACTACGCTTTCTTCATATTCACGTCGAGTCGTCGTCGAGTTTCAAAATGAAATGTAGCCATGATGAGTAGAAAGAAGACGTTCCCATTTACCAAAACCACTAGCGATTTCAGGATGGTTAGTCACTCTAAGGATTGACTAAGTAACATATAAAACCGAAACATTTTCGCCCAAACATTTTTAGCCCACTACATTTTAGACGATGTTGAAGGTCACCCCTGTTTTGCATGTCAGAAAAATGGCGAATTGTGCTGCACAAGGAATTGGAGTCAGTGATGGTGGAGCTGAGCCTTTTGGGCGAAGGGACATATTTGGTATCGCATCCAACCTCACTGCATTCCCTCGTTTTTTATAACTAGTTACAATTATCGTGCATCAACCGATAAAAACCTAAGCTCGACTGCGAATTACCTGGCTGCCTCCTTCTTCACTTTGACATACTTATGTACCAATTATGATGACAGTTAAATACAAAAGCTCGAATCTTTGCTGACCATAAAATGTTACTCGCCTTAAGTGTTATCTTGGGTAGTGACTAAAGGTAACTAACAGACGTACAGCCTAAAACACTGCAGATGGCGGGATCAAATTTGAAACACTGTATTTTTTGGGGATTTAGAGGTGCAACACGAAAAGGTTTTTGAAACTCAACCTCTAAAGGGTTGAAAACAGGGATGAACGTTTGCAAAAAAAAGTCGGGAATTCAAGAAGACGAAGTCTAGAACCGGCATCCTGTAGGCATCACCTTCCAAAATTGCAATAGACAAGCAACAAGAACCTCGTAAAACGATAATTTGAAGTGTTTCAACAACAGCCAAAGAAAAACACTGTTTATGGACATAAAAGTAGGTCAAATGTATTCCAGGCACTATTAGTATAATTTAGAAGGGCGAGGGCGCAGGGAACGCCCTGAGGGAAGAAAGTTTGGTAATAACGACGCGAGTTCTTTGCTGGCACAGAAGATGGCGTACGTTTTAACTTATGAAACAACACACACTTTTAGTCATGCCGAATTTTATTTCATACTGACCGCTAAAGCTACGAGAAAGAAATTTCAATTTGAAACAGTATAGGGAAGTATTTACTCGGATAACAAGTCATTACTCATTACAGTAACATGCTAGTGGCTCTGTGAGCTGTAAACCTCGCGAGCCTGTCAAACCGGCTGACAAAATTTCACGAGAATTGGTTGAGAAATGCGACTGTAGAGGAGAACAGTCTAACAGACATACGAAAGCATTTTTTCCAAAGCTGAAACGACGCTTCGCGGTCGTTTGGTCCCTGGGGTAAAACATTTAAAAAAACACACATGAACACAGATGTGCAGCCGAAATGGCCTCAAATGAGTAATGTTGTTGGCTGGGCTAGGTATAGTTCTGCCAACTGCACTGATATGGAGCCAGAGCAAAGAGAGCAGTTGTGCGATTTCCGATATTATTGTTTTGACTTTGACATATTACCATAAACTATAAGTTCTACAGGCGTACAATTCAATTGAGTTCAAAACTGAAACACCACCTGGATTAAGACTTGTGATAAAAAATAGGACACTGCTAATTTTATTTTTTTTAACTTCAATGTGCGAGAATTTGGTATTAAATTTAACCAGCAACAATTATTAACGTAATATCATTGGTGGCGGCACGGGCCATAATTCTTTAGTGTTTACATTTTGCGCAGGTCGTTACACGCATAATGACATATCTTCGCGAAACGCCACATACGCAGAAAGACACATACGCGAAAAGACACATACGCGAAAAGACACATACGAGAAATGCCTCATATTATGCGAAACGACATAAACGCGAAACGTCACATATGCGTTATGCGCCACATACAGTCACATAATCCCGGGCGTAACGCGGATTGGTTTACGTGGATCTACCAACGCAATATCAGGCTTATTGGCTACTAGCTTTTTCCCGCGGCTTCGCCCACGTTGTTCCCGTTACTGTCCCAAGGGAACTCTTTACCGAGATATAAAGTATCCTATGTTTCAATCCAGGATTTGGTTTACTTACATGCCAAATTTCAGCTTAATCCATCCAGTTGTTACCCCGTTATTAAGTGAATAACACAATATTTCATATAATAGTTTTGCTTATTTATTTTTGAAGTATTAATTGAAACTTAAACGAAATTAAAATGTAATTTCTCTTCTACCAAAATAATATCACTTCTCAGCACTACAAGTTTTCCAAAGAAACATAGATATATACCCATGATTATTGCATTAAGGCCGGGTCACACCGGTTGCGTGCGCACCTCCCTGCGGCTATGCGTGGCGTACGTGTGCGCAGCTGCTCTACCACACCGAGTCATACGTACGCCACGCAGCCGCACGCTGGATCTCCGTTGCGAGCGTGACTAGCCGCCATTTCGAAAAACATAACCTATAACGTGAACTCGAATCGCCCAAAGATCGTTTTCTGGTATTTCCACACGTCAAGATATTCTTTTGAAGCATTACATGATTTAATAATAATAATTTAATAATTTAAATTCTTTATTCAGATAACTATGATCCATGTTGTTAGTGCTACAATACCTTAATATCTATTGTTAGTAATTTAACTACAAAGGCACCTACATATTACAATTATCCCCTTATCATCAAACAGTTCAGATGACCATATATTGGGGAATCAGGCTTCGCCGCGAACATCATTAGGATGTTGTTGGCGCTGGTCCGCATTCTATGCATTAACGAGGCAGCTCTCTTGCGCACTATAGCGTGGAAACCGTCAGTGCGTGCCTCTGCAAACATTTGTGAAGCACTGCAGAAGCGGGGCAGCCCCAACAACGCCCGGTATCCATTATTATACTGGACTTTTAGGGCACTGAGCGATTTTTTTGTACAATTAAACCACAGGCTGCTCGTATAGAAGCTCTGACAATACGCTTTAAATAGTGTGATCTTCACTTCTTCCGAGCAACGAGCAAACCTGCGGGCCAACATGTTACTTCTCACCGCCAGTGCCCTGCGTTCTCTTTCAACATCTAATTGATCTTTGAGGTCGTCGGTTAGATAATGCCCTAGATATTTAAAATTAAATACTCTTTGTAAGGGAACACCATTAAGAGTAATTGCAGGCGTATTATCGGGTACCTTTTCAGGTCGTTTACCGGCGGCCTTAAAGATCAAGTACTCGCTTTTTTTTACATTATAGCACAATCCGTGACTAGCTGCATAACATTCACAAATTCTAAGTAGCCTTTTTAGAGCACTCATCGATGGGCACAGCAACACCATATCATCAGCATAGCTGATGTTGTTTACACAAACACCATCAACGTAGCATCCGACATGTGTGTTACTGAGCTGGTCGATGAGTCCGTCTATAGATTTAGTGAGGCCTCGAAAATTTAAAAATGCACCAACTATAGGAACTCTATTAAAATATGTTGATTAAAGTTAGTCGGTGGTTCGTGGATTGGAGTGAAACGACGAAATGCACTTTTAAAAGCTTATGTTGGATAAAGAAGCGCGTAAAACACGTAAATAACAATAGACACATTTTTTAAACACGGGATATAGTAATTTCTGACCGTCATGGCGGCGAGCGGTGGGCGGACTTTCGAAGACGCGTCGGTGTTAGAAGGAGATGGGGGACGTTACTGCGCGAACGCGTTGGCGGAACGCGTGAATAAACGATGTTTTAGCCGGCGCAGCATTTTCCTAAACTAGAGAAACCCTAGCAGTTTTTTTAAGATTCGTATTTGTAAAGAACGTATTGCCATGAAAAAGATAATCATCAAATAAATTGTTTACGGTTTCCAAGTCAATGGACATAAAACTAAATAAAATTACAATTATCAACAATTAAATCACGTATTGTTTGACTTCAAGTGTTGCTCAAAATAATAATGTAAGCATGTAAGATACTATGATTATAATAATTACCTCTTCCTTGTTTCTTATAATTTCGATTCGTTTTTCTTTTAAATCTGCGTTCATATTGTTTTTTTTTTTAATGAAAACACTACAACCACAAAATAGAACAATAACCCGCAACGGTTCAAATTGTAAAGAAATACAAGAGAGCTGCGCGTGTCACGCGCCGCTCCGAGCTGTACGCGTCCGACCGAACCTATTTCCGACCAGTTTCCAATCTCACAAGGAACGCTATGAAATACAACGTCATCAATGCACGCATCGATGCGACGTCGCCGCTCCGCTCTGCGTGTCCGTGCGCGCAGCACGCAGCCTGTTTGTCTCGAGGGAGCTGTATTGCGTACAGCACGCGCTGCACGCGCGTGTACGCACACACCACGCAGGCGGTGTGACATCGCGTATGAGTATTCATACTTTACAACGCGTACGCTACGCGCACGCAGACGTGCACGCCACGCACACGCAGCCGGTGTAGCTTGGCCTTTAAGGTTGAATATATGCATGCGTGAGTGTCATTTTGCGTTTCTATCGGTTCGCGTATGTGTCATTTTGCGATTTTGTCGTTTTGTGTATCTGTCATTATGCTTTTCTGTCGTTTCGCGTATGTGTCATTTTGCGAAGTCAGAATGTGTCATTATGCATGTAAAGGTCGAGCTGAAATTAATTTGTATACACCGTGCCCCCGAGTAACCCGAAAAACTGTAACTATAGATTCTAACAACTATTAGGAGTAAAAAAAGTTATATGATGTATAATCGAAAAACGGTTACTTTCCGAGATATTCATTATTTTTTAAATTATTCCTCCCAAGTGTGTAATACGTGGTTAAAAATTTTCGGGTTATTCGGGGGCATGGTGTATAAACATATTCACTCCTAAGTACCAAACTGGAACCTTTATAAAGTGATTGTGGAACACATTCATTCGATACATACGCCTGTTTGACTTTAAATGCTGGGATTGCAGTTCAAAATTCAACGTTCATTTGTGAACAGATTTCACTGGAATTCGGATCCGTCTTTATCAATACCGTGTCAGGGCATGTACATGTAATGCCAACCTGCATTGGTTTTTTCGTGGAAAACGAAAGGGCCTTCAATTTCTCTATTTATCCGTTTGGATGGTTATCTGTTTATTTCTGATATTATATTTAATAAATTGAAGAAAATTTATCAGATTCTTTATGGAAAGTAATTTTTTGGTCAGCCTTTATTAAAATTGATCCGCAAAAAAATAAGCAGTTAAATCATTTGGGCAGCATACAAAGATTTGGCTGGCAATAATAAAAATCGAGCGGCAACTCTTGTTCAGCAAATAATTTAAAAATGGTTAACATTTTAACCAATATTAATCTGCTTTATTTATCATTTGTCTGCCTAATAAACAGTCGAGCTGCAAAATAATTACTTGGCCGGCAAGATTTTACAATTGGTTAGCAGAGAAAACATGCGTGGATTGCGTTTAGTTTGGAAAATCAGCAGTACTGTGGGCAGAGCGAAACAGACCACGTGACGCGAGCAGCCAATCGTGGACGTGTTTGTTTTGTCATTCGGTGATTGTCAGCTGTCAGTGTCAAGTAGTAGTGTTTATCAATTATCAGTGATTTTTACCGTATTGCTATTTTTGAAGATACTACTTACTATGAAATGTAAAAAGCCTGCGAAAGTCCGAATCTAGGGCTTTCGCTGGTTAGGACGCGTGCCGACACTGCGCGCCCTAGAGTATTTTTATAGAGCCGGAGGCGCGGAGGGAGAGCAGCCCTCGCCCGCCATGACGAAGCGCGGAAACGAGTGAGGCCAGCGGCTGAGGCTGGTCAAGCCGGGAACAGCTGCTGACAAGCTGGGAACAAGCCGAAGCTGCGGAGCCGAGCGAAGTGACCGTGCGTCGTCATGCAAGGGCGGAAGGGCTGTTGTTCCCGCAGCGCCGGAGACCCGGAAAGTCAACTTTTTCAACTTTGAAGTCCAATATGTCGGTTATTTTTGATTTCAGAGAAATATTGTTTCTATAAAACATGCTTATTTTATTGTTAACTCAAAATTTTTATTTAGATGTGCCCTTTTGCGTTATTGCGGCAGAATAGTTGCGCCCATTTTGTGCATGCCAATTAGGTTTTATTGCACCTTTCATTTTGATGAACAAAATGAAATATTTTGCTTACCTACTGATTGCTTACCAAAATTTGATTAACCGTAGATCGCGTAATGCAGCTCAAATATTTAATTTGCTGACCAAAATAATTTAGAGCAGTTCAGTATATCATTAATTGCAGCCTGATTTATAAATGTTTGCTAACCATAAGTTGCTTACCAACGCTATTTTGGCTGACCAAATACATATTTCTGCTGACCAAAATATGAATATTTTGCTGATCGATTAAATGATACCCATTCTTTATTAACTGTTTCCATAAGTGTAATATAATAATAAGTTATATTTCTTATGTATGCACTGCAACATCATAACTTTTTAATTTTATTTTTAATAAGTTTCGGATTTAGTTTATTTTCTACTACTCGTATTATATTCACGTTCTTATCTGCTTACTTGCGTAAATCACAAAGTCTATTTTAAATTTGTTTCTGCAGCAGTAGGGTTATTTTAATCTGCTACTTATTTAATATTGTTTATAATATCACACAGAAATATTACTTTCTTATATAACGAAAATGATCAGTTATGTTACACAAAGCAGCTTTGTTTAAATCTTACCCTTAGTTTGGCTTTTACGTTTATGTTGTTTTAAAGCATCTTACCACATTCTCAATTGTCATTATGGACATTCTTATTCATTAGTGGTAAAGTACCTTTTGACCGAATACACCACAAATGTAAAAACTTTGTATAATTAAGTTTAACAAATTAACTCTCTTTTCTTTTGGTGTAAATAGACGGATGCATGTGACGCCATTTTCCTATTAAAATACGACCTTTTTCGTAATGCTAGTACGAGAGTCGGGGTCTTAATAGCTTTACTTAGCGGCACTACTGGCCAGCAAATATAGGGGGATGGTGGCAATGAATTTTAGACCTTAACGTCAAAGCAATGAGCTCAAATCAGTTTGATCGAACTTAGATAGTAACTTTTACGACAGAACAATGAACTACCGGTGCGAGTACAATTCTAAAAAGCAGAAATATTTGTGCGGCAATGTCGATGGATCCCCACTAGAAGAATACTTTGTATGATTTGTGTTTTTTTGTTAGTTATATACCCATAAAATGTGCTACACTCATAGTATAGGAGGGGTTTAGTCAAATTTAACTAAAGGGTCTATGTTAAAAAGATGTCAGAAAGCCTAACAACGCGGTAGGGGAAAGGGGTTGAGGCGAGAAAATGTGGTCGGGAAAATCCTGTCTGCCGATCAGATTTGAATATTTTTTCTCGACTTATCTAAGTGCTAGGTGGAAAGGCATCATTTGAGTAAAATAAGATAGTTTAAGGAAATAGAACGTTGCAAACCAAGTACGATAAAATAAAGAACGACCCAGAATCGCACTTTGTGGCCCAGTCCGCAGGTAAAAGACATAAATAAACGATCTAAGGTTTTTTTTATTACCACTCGTGATGTGTACATTTTCCCTGGCATGGAAGTGAGTTTTAATGACTAGCGGGCAGCAAATACTACTTAAGATGACATATTCTCCAAACACGATACCTGATATAAGAAGGCATTGGCATGGCAAGAAAGTTCCACAGTTTTTGAAAGGAAATTAAACAGATGGTATATTAAAATTTATTAGAGAAATAAAATTTAGCGTAGCTACAGTAGTTCGATATAAAATGAAAGCTACATTCGAGATTTTACAATAAACCAAAATTTGACGTAGCATTCAAAACAAACACGTAGATTGTAGATTCTTACTGCAAAAAAGAATGATAATAATACACAAGTTCATAAAGAATTTCGACACATTCACTCTGGGAGCAGAGCCAAAAACACTCCTGAAATGAGCCAGGCGGTGGTTTCCTGGTAGCAGAGGAATGAATGATATAAATGATTATTTATATCGAACTACTGGAATTGTACAAAATGTTAACATAGCATAAGCCTTTCTCGGTATAAATTAAAATGGAAGTTCAGAAATAAACCTTTGGCGGTTGGAAATTCGCATGGCAGCTGGAAATATTTCGCACGGCTTATAATAATATCGCAGAGTTACATTCAAAAGCATCGAGTCATAAACAACATAATATTCTTATTGTGTTGATTCGTTTTAATTTAACCATCATAACATATCCAAAAATGGAGCATAAACCATAAAGTAATAATAATTAGAAATTTGAATATTTATTATGAGCACCAAAAAGTGTCCACATGACAGTGCTTTGAGTGAGAAGTCAAATTAAACTTATGTTAAAACAATGAAAGACTTCGAACACATTCAGTAATTACGCGCTTGCGGCGTTTAGGACTGGATGCTACAAATATATTACCAATCAGGAGAAACACTAACAGAATGAATTCATGAAAATTTTAGTGCTGCTCCTCCTAAGTCTTAGTTATTTCAATTTATGGTATAAAGTGTCATTTAAAAAACTCACAAGTGCTGCAATCGGTTTTACATCGGTTCTAAAGCCCTTTATATCTTTCAACGCGAGATCTACTATCAGATTAATTATTAGACCGAAATCGAGAAGTTTCTAGCAGAAGCGAGGAAAACTTGACGAGTTTAAGGCAAGTGAGTATTCCTGACTCGGCTCAAACTTTGTTGTTTATTCGACAGATGCAGTGCAAAGGCAAAGTACACTGAAATCCGTCTGCAAACTGATTTCTTAACATTTTCGCTTCTTACCATTGAGCTGATTAATTTTTAATAGCAGCCGGCAAACTAGACACTGAAAGTTTAATTATGGTTGAAACATTTGTGAGTCTCACTGGAATCAATCAAAAACTGTGGAATCCTACATAAGGTGGACGATGGCCAAAAATATCTCTCAATCAATAGCTTGTGTACACCCACTACAAAAGTTGAAACTAGTTATAACCGACTCAATGTAAACGACGTAACGACTAAGAGAAAAGTATTTTGCATTTCCTTACCACAAATGCTTATTTGGAAAGTGGCTTGGACTCGGATACTACATATAGTATTTGTAAAAGAAACTACAGAGATAAAAGGAATGAACTTAAAATCCACGAGAATTGAACGTGATAGATTACTTAGCATTTACATGAGCTAACGATATTAACGGTATATTAGAATCATCCGGTAGCATTTTGAAACCTTGGAATCTCCTTTAATTCCAAAGTGCAATTGTAATGAATATGTGTTTCAAAACAGTAATATGTGTTTCAGCTAACAAAAGTAGCCTCGACTAAGTGTCTGCTTGTTTTTGTTTTAATTCAGCAAGCCAATGTCAAACAAGCAACGGGACAGAGAGTTGAGAGCGCGCTTTGCTATGTTAAAACATGGTTGAGTGAAATTTTCCTCATTAAAATGAAGTTCTATCGTTTACATTATTAGTGGATTGACATGACAAAGTGTTGGTATTTTTGCAAATATTGTAGATTAATTCATAACAGAACATGAGAAAGTTGAATGCAAGGAAAGAAAGGCGTCCTATTTAAGCATGCTACCAAAACGACTATAGGTACGATTAACCAGACAAGAGTAAAACGACAACAAAAATGAGTAACACCTAGGTCATGATATCTATCGAAGAGCCAGTAAATAAGAAGAGTAACACGGCAGAGCGTTGTTATCTAGAAAAGAAGCTTTTTCATAGCCATTGCAAGATATGAATTAGTAAAGAAGACGCAGCAATTTGGAAATATTTTCGAGTAATGAGCGTTACGTAATTTAAGGCGCGGTAGGACCTGGCTTGCATTTCACATACAAACTAGGGTCGGGCGGAATGCAGATTATTGCAGATTATCTTCGATTTCTAACATAAAAGTATACGTTATCAACCCAAACATGAGAGGATGCCCTGCATGACTGTGAAATCATGATTGTCAGGTATTAATTTTGTCAGAAAAGGTAACTGGTGATGAACAAAATGAAAAAAAATGAAAAAATACTTTATTTTATAGTGTTTTCGCGCTACTTTTCTATCGAGCGAAGTGTTCGCTATCGTGTTCTAAGTGAGAGGAAGCCCTAGATACAGTTCTGAATATTATTATATATGTTTTACAGTGACCTAAGAGTCAAATAAGTGCTCTAAAAATGATTTGGAAACTAGGCTTCCGTGCCCGATTCTGGTCTCACCTCGCCTTAAGATAACTTATGGATTAATAATTATGTTGCTTTTAATAATCACGAAGTTGATGTTTGATTTTAAGCATTCAGAGGAATTTAATTAGGAAAACCCTACTTCAGTTTGAATTTTGTTAATTTGGGGTCATTTGGACACATGTAGAAAGCACATACATGTAGAATATATGCTGTCAGACCAATATCAAATAGTAGTGTAAGTACTAGCAAGTAAAGACGAAGCAATATCACAAATCACAAGTAAAATTGGAGACGAAATAGCTTAAGTCAACGAGGGTCTTTAAAGTCTATATAAACATACATTTAATTTGGGACGTAAGAATTTTAGCATTATATTTCGATTTCTTTGTGTGGTTCTATTTCTAAGTGGTTTATTGTTAATAGAGTACTATGATGTCGTTGCGTTGTTATTTTTGTTATGTTGATCCTCAACATCATTTTAAGTATTATCAAGAAGGAAACTTCTTCGATACTTTAGTTTTTTTTATAATGAATTTTGGTTACTTAATTGCATGCCGTTGATTTCTTAGTTTTTGCCGAAATGTCGATTACGTTTGAAAAACAATTACCTTTTAAAATTGATTTTACTTGAATATTTTTTTTAAAAAACTTTTGAAAAGTATTCGAAATAGTCCAGCACTTTTTGATCGCTTATTTAACTTTGTTAAATAATTTAAAAATTGCCTAATAACCTTGGTGGCTAGGTTCCTTACATCCAATCAGGTTAAAAACTGGAAGCTGATTGCAGATTAGGCTACTCAAAATATTAGTCTCTTTACACAATTGACAAAATTATAGTTTTGTTTGTTTACAACCATCGCCTTTTTCGAACTTTCGATAGCAGCGACATCTGAAGTGAGCAACTGGCTGTTTTAACCTCAGTGGGCGATTCGGTATGTAACTGTAAAAATCCTTGCTTTGGCTTAATATATTTGGTCAAATATTTTGTCTCCTAACTCATATATTTTATATTTTGTCTCCTGACCTTCATCGCGATTTTTATCTCGTCTTTCTAGATTATTCTAAGCGCGAAAAACAAGGGTCAACGCCCGATGAATGCTGCTGAGTTTTTCGTGTCTTATTAAATAACCAATTTACTAATTAAATAAATGAAAAATATAACTAAAGAATGGTATTTTTCGAAAGTGTGTCAACGTTGAAATGAAAACTGTCACAATTTATACCAAAGAAAAATAATCAAAATTCATCAAACTAATTGGTTCGATGATTTTTAACTCACTCGAACCCATAGTACTATCAGTAAAAATAGGCAGTGTAGCGAATAAAAAGAAATGTTAACACGGCCCTTGTCCATCAAAGCCGCAAATACAAAGTGCATCGATACTACCGGCACATAAGAAAACTCATAAGTCCTTCAGCCGATTAAAAAGTAAAAGTTCACATCGTGTCCCATTTTTGATTTATAAATTACGTTCCAACCATATTTCACTTAAAGAGATGTAACAATTATTCGGTGCGAGGTTAAAATACGTATTCCGTTTCCACGAAATAACAACGGCGGCAGTGAAAGTGAAAATCATTAACACGCCGTATTTAGCGTAGTAGGGCAAATTTTACTTTCTATAAAATAGGTCACAGCTCATGGCTAATACTAACCTATTATCTGACCACGCGCAAAGACACAATGAGCTCAATAAATCATAATTAGTCGAATAATTTATTTCTAAACATTCATGTGAGAGAAAAAAATCACGATCACAGTTCTTAAATATAACCTTACCGTTGCAATCAATGTGACACTGCCACTACCGTATCGGATGCAATGCGTATTTTTATTTTCTGATTTTTTATCGCACGGACGTTAGCCGTCTGAGCAACGGTGCCAAACTGCCAGGGTTTGCGGGAATCGATCCACCCGCGCATGTGCACTTGGCCGCGTCGCCACCGATATCTTATGTATGAGCCTGCCTTGCCAGCTTCACTTTTCCCAAAAATCCCCAAGAGAACAAAAAATTTACCATAATTCCCACTTCATGACCTGACTTAAAATATTCTTCCTACATCGAAATTTTTCAACAATATCTCCTGGATTAAGATTTAAGCTTGTGTGACGCGGTTCTGTTTAGGTATTTGCAAGATTCTCGTATGAAAGCCAGTTGAAAAATCGACGTCTATTGTTTACTTGCATCATAATGCATTGGTATTGTTGGCCTGTATATCATAGATGAGGGTCATTGTAAAGCTCTCTATCGGCTAGACAATATGATATTACATGGCCCGTCTAATGAAGCGTATTGAATGGCATCAAACATATAGCATTTATGACTTGTGATGGTTTAAGTGGAGTCCTTTTCGATAAACTCATCCAGAGCCCTACCAAATGTCCCCCTATTTTAAAGTTACTCTTATCTCTATAATCTCCCAATAAGCCAACGATTCATATTTTGCTGATGCTGCCAATGCCACTTACGTGTATACTAGAGTAACGTTGACACTGGAAATACTTCCCGATCTTTAAGAAAGGGTAATAGGATTGAAAAGTACCTTGAAATTAAATGACAGGATATTATCGTTTCTGCGCCGGAGGTCCGACAAGAAATCAAGTTGAGAACGAAAATGAAGGCACACATTTTATCACCGCTACCACCTCCTAAACAGTTGGTTCTTCAGATGTAAATAAAAGGCCACTAATTAGAAGAGAAAGCAAGAGAGATATCCTTTGGATCATATGACTTTGTAAGATCTGTTTCTTGACTGTTTTCTTTGGCCCGCGGTGTCTTCCTAATGGTATACTACTTATTTGTGTTCAAATAGTGGCAAATTATTTTTTTAAATGAAATAGGGAGACCTCAGTAATATTTTTCTTACAATGGTCAGCCTTTTCTCTGTTGATAAATTCATATTGTGATCTTGTTACGGATCCGAGCGACTAATCCCGTGTTTACAATGGTTTGACAATTTCACGTCACTTGATTGTGGGGCGTCTTACCTAATCCTGTGCGGTCGACTACCGTGGTCACCTAATCGCAAATAATCACATACGGTAACCGCATAAATACAATAGTGCTATTAACCATCAATGGCCCGTTTCGCGAAGCTACAAGTCTAAACTAGGGTCATTGGTCAACCCAATGATAGTCTTGTTTTTGACCATTTGTTACTAGTTTAGATTTCTAAATTTGTAACTGGTAGCTTTGTAAGGACCACAGTTATTATGTCCTTGTCGTCAGTTTTAATCTTTAGCATGCATTAATATTGCACGGTTACTGATAGTTCATAATATTCCTATTATCATAACAGCAAACCGAGCAAACAGCTATTATGATATTTCATGCCACACCTGGCCATAAAGTGACTTTTTCCGCACGCTGCGCGTACAGAAAAAGCCGCTTTTTGGCCAAGTGTAGACATAAAATGATGTACACAACACGGGAGGTAATAAAGAAAGCCCTCGCTCGCATATTTACGTCCCTCGCTTGCAGCTCGGGCCACAAACATCTGCGATCTCGGCCTTTCTTTGTATTAACCACCCTAGTTGTGTAATGTACTATTTCATCACACTTGCTCAAAAATGGTGTTGTTACATGTAGGTTCTGCAGGCCGTAAATGGCCCATTCCGTCCTAGGGTGTAATGTTTTTTTTTTAATTTGAATACGCTGGTTCTGTTTTACTCTTATTTGTCATGTTCAAAGGAAACGCCAACTTACTTTTTTAACTTTTATCACTGAAATATTTATTTAAAGAAAACTGTTGCAAATGCATGTAAACACATATTTCGGTAACATTAATGTAATGTTTAAATAGTAGTTTGCAGATATAAAATCAACTAAAATGGCCATTTTAGGTCTTTTCCGCTATGGTTTCCGAACCTGACTTGACAATCGCATTATCTATGGATATATGTCACTTTCTACTTTTATCCAACTGGGTGGATTAGTAAGGTTATTAATTTAGATTTCCTCACAAGTGTGATGAAAAACATTGTGTGTGCCACGGGCGGTAATGGAATTACAAACTCGCGTTAATAAAGCCCTTGGCTTCACCTCGAGCTTCTAAGAAACACTCGTTTGTAATTCCTTCCTTACCGCCCTAGATACACAATGTTACCATGATTGACCACGATTTACCATGACAATGATTTACCATGTTATTTTATTTTAATATCTACCCGTCTTTTCTTCAGCCTGAGGCTGCGGCTCCACTGAGGCGGAGACGAGCGGAGCGGAGAGTAGACGTGTAGGATCGACCATTCACATTTAACTCTGTTTCTCAACCACGGGATGTCCAGATTCATAACTCTTGGCCAATAGCTGTGCTATAAAAAATATGTTAAACTACCTATACAGTAGTACAGTACTCACCGATATTTTTTATCCCTATGCCATACAGAGACGTGAAGCATCTGGTTGTCGTATATCGATGTAGGGAGAGGTAGTCTCAGGTGTCTTTGGAACTCAGGCTCCCGTTTTCCATAGAGGACAGAAGTTCTTTGGAATATGGATCTTTGCGAGGGCAGCGGCTGGTTTTCGGAAGCGCCCCCTATCACCACCTAGGTAAAATATAAAATTATGAGGGTAGTTCTACCAGCGTTGCAACCTCTCACTTTCGTGGTTGCACTTTTTACTATTTGGCTGGGATTGCCAATTTCCTTGGCACTGGTATTCTACAAAAATAACCGAAAATAGAAATCCGGACGTACGGAAAATGAACTCTGTATGACCCAATTACCTTAAAAAAATTAAAAACTCGATAATGAACTCTAAAAAAAAATACAAGTAACACTACTGTAAGTATAATTGCTCTAATTGGATATTCAAGTCTAATTTTCCAGCTCCTAACCTTTTTCCCGTGCAGTAACCTTCCTCGTAGATTTAATATTCAGCTCAGAGAATTCGCTAACATGACAGCTACCACCTCTAACAATGTTATCAAAAAACTTCTCATATGCATTGTCCAAGTTTTAGACAGGTGTGCTTTCCGATCGTGTGTTTTCTTTTATGGTAGCAACGCTTAGCAACGACTTTTCCATTTTATTTTTAAATAAAACAGTTTGTGTAGGTATGCAATTATGAAGTAAAAATAGACACAATGCTTTAGGGTTACCTCCCCTTATTCTGTTAAGGGTGGATAAACTAGCTCTACTCCGTACCTACTAAGTGTTTCTTTTTAATTTTATTAGGTTTTTTCCTAACTTCACATATGTATATGGAAATGAAGGTGATTTCATAGCAAACACGATGACACAGGGTTGCCTGGCAAAGGGGTTGCCGTATTCCGATTAGGATAAAGGTAGGTCACCGTATGTATCTTTTATTATTGATTAATATATTTTTTTAAATCATTACGCTGACTGTCTGACCATTTCAATTCAATAATTTTCAATTATATAGTCTTGCCAGGTGGCAATCCTAGCGGATTGTGTTAGCTTTTTACCTCTTATTGTTTGCAAAATAGGTTTCATTAAAAAACATGAGAGAAGGTCGTTGTTAGGCCGTTTGTTAGACTATTTGTAGTTAAACATTTTAAATTCATATACAAACGTGAATATGCAGCAAATGTTTGTAAGCCGCTTAAATTGATCAATTAGGGTTGTTATCAAATTCTCTTGCATTCACGCTGATATTACTAAAAGGCGGTGTTTATTTGCAAAATATACATACAGGAAATATTATTAGTAAATTATTGACTATTAGTGGAATACTCTTATTGAAATAGGAATGTGTACCTTCGCATAAGCATTAATATCTTCCGTTTTTCCGCATGCTCTTCGAAGATCTCGACATCGGATTACTGTGAATGAAAATACACAATTATTAATAATCTGAACTCATTTATGAATATAAAAATATCAGATAATTGTCGTTTGAATCCAAATAAAGCAATTTAAAACACAAAAGTCACTCACCATGTACGTCTATGACGTCATCCCTTGTAATTATTTCTAAATCTATTGTTCCTTGAAGGGTGTTCCATCGATACCCACTATTGTCCATAGGGTTACTAGCTACACTTCTTCTCCTCTCTTCACTACTGTTTATGCTACCCTCTTCTGGAGAATATGTTAGACATCTTCTAGAAGACTTGTGTTCTATAACTGGAGTAAAAGCATCATTCGGCATGTCTAGCTTACTGGTCTTATGTGCTATTTCTTCGCTTAAAACATTACTCGGTCGCTTTAGATTCGGCACAGGGGTAATGGGACTTGGGATGCCGTTTTCAAGAGTGAGACCGAACATTTCTTGCGATCGTTTCTTTTCGACAAACGGCATAAGACTACTGTGGGATACGTTGGATCTTATAGATTTATCATGCGCTTCGTCGAAAGTTTCTAAGCTAAAATTTTCAGAGGACACACTGTGGAGGTCCAATGCTGGACTCGGGATATCTATGTGCGTCAACACTGATCTGGAATCCTTTAGTTTCCATTGACTGTCGTTGCTTACTGTTGATTTCTTTCTGCGGATACACCTCTGCCTTTTCAACCTTAGCTGTGAATTATCTCTGGAAATGTCTGGTGTTGATTCTGAATTTGCACGATTTAAATTCCATTTATCCACCGAAGTTGCATTCATAGATTGTGACCTACATAATGTCCTACTCAAATTCACATTTGTTCGTATCCTAGATTTTGATTCAATTACATTATCTGGTGTGCATACTTCTCTTTCGTTATAACCGTCGCCATCATCAAGTATAAAACAACCGATAGGAAGATTTTTGAGTAATTTTTCATTTACTCTATGTACGGGCATTATTTTTTTAGTAGGAGTACTTTTAGGAGAAACAGAATTTTCCCTAGACAGATTCACGTACCTGGCTTCTTTTATCAAATTTGTTTTATTATCAGCTTGAGGGTTAACGAAGAGATCTTTTACGCAATCTCTAGGAGCAATTTCTTCTTCAATTGAAATCTCTATATCTTTGTTTAATACTCTTCTCTTACATTTGATGATTTTAGTACTTTTTATGATATCTTCAATCATCCTCTCAAGAGTAACGTCCCCCATTTGCGTCGTAGATACAGTTGATTCCGTGTTATTTGTAATAGAATCCTTTCCTAATATGAATTTGTATTCCATTTCAGTTGCGCTCTCTTCGTCTTTCAATGTGACGGGGAATTGATTTTCAATTTTGGGAAAATATTCCGTGATATCATTAGTAAATGGAACTCTTTTTGATTTGCTATGAGTGCTCAAAGCACTAAATCTTAAAGCGGCTAATTTTATTGACAAAGGAGTAACAGAGACAGGAGAACAAGCCTCCCTTACAAGTGTGTGTGCATCTCGCTTATCCACGCAAGGAGACTTGAAGGAACTTTCAAATTCGTTTGATTTCTTGCGTGTGCGTTTCAAGGGTATTATATTACTAAAGCCATTATCATTTTTGTTAAAATACAGAGGGTTATCTGTGAAAATATGATGACCGAAAATCGGTAAGGTTGTCTTCTCCGAAACTTTGTCTACAATAGGTTTTTCCACACAATTTAGGACTAAATCTGCATCGTATTCGATTTCGACTATACCTTCACTTGCGGATTTAGTTGTGCTAATGGGACCATTGTTTTTTGGTAGCTTGTTAGCTGCGAAAGAGAAACGACTGCTCGTCACGCTCAGTCTATCAGATAATTCATTCAGAGAAGGTTCTGAGGAACTATGCGATAATCCTGAACTTAGGGCGCTTCGGTCTATTGCTTTAATTCTCCTTTCCGATTTATAAACGCAACTGTCTCTTTTGAAGCCTTCTTGTGACATCTCCAGTTTTCTTTTCTTAGCTTCTCTTACTCTCCTACTATATGTGGGGGGAGTTGGTGGCAAATTGGACGGAATATCGTTTTTCGATCCGTTAATATAGTAACGTCTCCTTTCGAAGTTTTTCACTGGCGTCCCGTTGGTCGGAGTTATGTTACTGACATCTTTGAGAGCTAGTATTTCTGTTTTCTTGACGAAACCTTCTTTAAAATAGTTGGGGGTATTTCCTATGTAATTAAGGTTTTCTTTGTCGACAGTTTTCATGTTTTTCCTAACTGCCGAGGGTCCTAGTGATCTACGTTGGTAGCGGCTAGGCTTTTTGCTCTTTTTAATGGACTGAGCGTCGAGGGACCGACGAGCTTTGCTATTGTATGGGACATCGTATTCTTTTTCCTCTGACTCCGCGTCGCTCTTGATTTCTTGGTTCTTTTTGGCGTACACCGCCCATTTGAGCATTTTTAGTCTGGAACAAAGAAATAATCTTAAATTGTATAATATACTTGATAAGCTAAAATGCACCCGCATCAAAATTAATAACAGTACCTACAAAGCAATCTCTATTTTTATTTGTTTAAATTGCATTATTGAAGAGATTTCAGTTTTGTTGCCTTGAGATGTTATACTTAGTCCTAGATTCCATCATCAGATGTTGAACTGATGTTAATGAGACACCCTGCCTGAGATGCCCTTTCACAAGAGACGAATTTTCTAAATTGGCCCAGCATTTTCCAAGTAATCGGGGAATATACCGCCATTAAAAAAGGTATTTTTTAAAGTCTATTACTATTGTATAAAGTAAATGAAACTGGTGACTTTATTTATACCATTGATTCTTTTATAGTATGCATGCGGTTTCCATTGGCTTAATATTTATGATGTGAGTCGAGCTCGAGAGTTGAATCGGTCAAATTAAAATAGGAACGTTCCTATTTCACTTATTAACTCTTTTGTCCATTGAAATAACGTAAAACGTTGAATTATTAATGAAAATGTATGGTTACATATTAATGGTCAGGTTATAAAAGTACAACTTAATTCAGAGATACGTAGATCCGTGTACCGTATACAAGTATATTGTGAGTGTTATGCCTAAACGGTATGTAGATAATCGGGTATGTGGGTTGCGAACGGTAAGGTGCAGACAAACAGCCGCGATATCACAGTTAGAATAGAATGCGTTTCTAATTTCGATGACTATGCTGTATTTATTACGGTCGTAGAAACCGATTCACACCCGCTTGGCGGTTAGATTTGCCCAATACAACATTCTTAAGTTGGTCAAGTGCGAGACTCATTTTTAACCGACTTTCAAAAGGACGGTTCTCAATTCGAGTGTATTTGTGGATCGATTTGGATTATTTTTTTTGTTTGAAAGGGTTCTCCTCCAAGTTGGTCCAAGCTAGGTTGGTTGCAACGAAGTTAGGATCTGATGATGGGATCTTGGGGACATCGAGGGAACTCTTCAAATATTATAGGCACACATATAACAAATTGGGTGTTTTTTTTTATTTAGGTAGGTTCCGTTGAAGACGGTTACTTAAAAAAATCCATCAGTATGATAAGTTGTTTCGACATTTTCATACAAATACTTCAACTCGGACTTGACTTCGTGAGGTCCCAGGTTTGAATCGCAGCGGTCGCCCTTCAAGTACTTAACAATGTTTTTTTAGTTACCAGGAAACAAACATTAAAATGGTAACTAACTAAAACCAATTAAAAATCAGACATTGACCTTATACAGCCATCATAAGACAAAACATTACATGTAAAAAGATGCAAGTCTCGCAACACATTTTATAGTTCTCAAACAAAGAATCCTCCCCGGTTAAATAATAGGCAAGCCGGTGGAAATCGAGTTCTGTGGACACCCAGGGTACTGACTTGGTTTATTTAACATTAGTACTTACATCTCCTTGCGAGACTTGCATCTTTTTGTAAGTGGTCTTCCTTTACTCATTACATTCCAATCCATTCTATTTCCAATTTGAACTACAAAACTAACTTTGTAATAGCATGTATTTGCATAGGATTACAAACTTGTGTGCAGTTGTGACTGAAATTGCAATTATTTTTAGGTTTTGTAGGACTTGATAGGCTAAAATCTAGCTATGTTTAAAATTTGGAGCTTGTAGGTCTGCTAGAAGTACCTTAGAATTATGATGATCATCAGTCAGTGAGTGAGTGAGTCAGTCAGTGACAAAACTAAGGAACTTTGACCTGCAATGTTCTTAAGCTACACGTGCAAATTGAATGATATTGAGAATTTCTTTAAGTCTTATTGTGCCCTATATATCCCTGGAAATTCACGGTTCTAGCTTTAGCCAGTACAAAATTACGAGAAACTGAAAATGGCCTGAATGGCTTCGAGAAAAGGATGGTATGGCCGTGTCTTTGTTTTGCTCGACTTGGCGGGGGCACTGCCATGCCCCCAGATACAACTCGTTTTCGAAAAAAGCTGGATGTGCTGTTTTGTCTCTTGGCGGTAGTATAAATGTCGTAAGTCCGAGATTTCACAGTTCAAGTATCGAGCGATTGTTCTCGAATGCTCTCAAAGGTTCTCGGGACACTTGTAACGGGAGCTGACTGGCGAAACGTGGTTCCGATTCGATTCTTGGCACGCTCGTCGCGATATCAAGGCATAGGTGTTATTTATTCCGTTATAGATGAATATGTTAAGGACAGAGTTGTGAATGGATAGAATGCTGTCGAAATGGCGTAATTGCGGAGATCTTTTTAAACGGTTAGCAGTTGTCAGTCTGACGGAATCTTTGTTTTTTTTTTGTGTGTTTCTCGATTATTAGAAGATGACTGAATCGATTTGGAAAATTTTTTTTTTTTGGGCGCATTGCTACCAGATCAGAGTCTTATGATAATAGGTACCTATCATAGAAATATGAAGGAAACTCTTAAAACACTATAGACACCCCTAGGGCATGCAATACCGGATCATTATCAATACCGGTATTGAGACTCAATACCGGAATTCCGGTTTCGGTATTGGGGCATTTTGAAAAAAAAAACGATTTTATGGAAAATCATTTGAATTGTCTATTCTACGATCTCACTTGTATCAACAAATTAACAGTAATAGGCTCTTGGTATTATTCATGCTAAATTTCATTAATAATCAGCCTTAAGGCCTAGCAATAAGTACAAAATTAAGAAATCGAAACACCACCAATGCTAGCCTATCGCCAATTCCGATACAATGCATAATAAAATTAGGATGGTTAGCGCGACCGTAAGTCAACTAGCAATTACTGTTCAATTTGTCCAATATAATGCAGACACTACTATTTTACTTAAGTACATAATGACGATAGCAAAAAGTAAAATCGGAATTTCGGTATTAGTCCTTTTCAATTAATATCAAGATATTGCAATACCGAAAAAATTTAAGGCGGAATTCCGGTTCTTCGAGATTTCGGGATTCCGGTATTGCATGCCCTAGACACGTCGCCTATTGCGATTTGGAAATAACTATAGTAGATTAGCACTCGCATTTGTTAATTGAATATACTAGTTTAAAATCGGTTATTATACAATTATGTATAATCGGCACCGGCAGTATTTTTTTTAAATAGTATTAATTATGATTCAGTTGGATAGTTCACAAATTCGCCGTCAACGGTGTACCTAATATAATTTGACCCGTGAACTAGTAATCACAGTTTGTAATCGGGGGTCATGTTATAGGGAATGCAATACCCGGTCAAATATGAAACCCGGGTATTACCCAACTCTAAATAAAGTCAGTTACCCGGGTTGCATTAACTACAATGAACTTGCCGGCATTACCCGACGTGTTAAGTAATATAAGCAAGCATGTAATGTTTTTTCGCGTTTGCTTTAAGGCGGTTGACGTTAGATTTTGTTTATTATCTTTATGATAAAACGAACATGCATAATTTTTATTAACCACTAGGATTTTTTACCCGGGTTCTGAGTTAAAACCCCCGGGTTTTACCCGACTCTAAAAGTCGGTTACCCGGGTACTACCTAGGTTTCCGGGTACCTTGGTAGTAGGTTGCACTCCCTATCGGCTACTGTGGTCCGTCAAAGTTGAAGCGCCGAGCGGATACACATATTATGATACGATTATGAACTAATGTAACTAGTGTAGGATTTAAGTAATAGTCTTAAAAACTAAACTTACACTAAACATGATACTTATTACACACTAACAAAGTGTTAAATGTTAATAAAATGGATATAAAATACAAATCACCCACCCCTAGCCTATCACCCATCTCTAGAATAACGTCAATTTTTAACCTTATCTGCACAGAAATAAAGAACAAGTTTGAAGTATGAAAAGTAAACGAAGCCAATATGTCGTTTTTGAAGCAGCTGCTTTGAAAACAAGCGTTAAGTGCCGCAATTACACAATTAGTGTCGAATTATTTAAAAAATACAGTTTTGAAGCCAAAATAACTATATTAACACCTGTATGTAAGAAAATTTAACTAAATTGCTAACTATTAGTAGTTCATTCGCATTGCCTTCCAAGAGGGGATTATATTAACTAAGATCACTGGGACACAAATAAACAACATTCTTGTAAACAATAGAATGATAGTTAACGGCCCGAGTAGATTTCAAGCACTATGTGTTTATCGTAAAGGTCAAAGCCAAGTATAGTGGCATTGGCATTACGCGCCTATATGAAGACCATATTAAAACTCCCACATTATCATGAAATATTGTTGAAAAACATAAAGTACCATAACCAAAAAGTCTAATATCTCAATTTTTCCATGTTTTTACGACGGATTTAGTCAGTGATGAGTGTAAAACATCTTTTCCAAATAGGAATAACCCTATTTCTGAGTTTGAAGCTACGCGAAAACGTATGAATTCGGGAAAGGAAATATTTAATATTTTAAATTTTTTTATAGGTATTTTTGTCTCTTTTGTATGCACATGTCTGTGCACATGTGGGCCGCCATTAGATAAGTGTCGGGGTCTGAAATTATCGAATAACGTTACCAATAGGGCAGGTGGGGTAATGAATAATTCAGAATCTCATCGTGTTTGTTTGTCCCGCCGTCACTACGTAGCACCCACCGTTTTAAGGCAACACATATTTGGTTTTCAAACGCTTTTGTTTTGTTTAACACAGGGATATAAAGTGCAAAAACGCTGTTAAATCAGCGAGGATATAATGTGACATAATACTGTGTAAAAGCCAGCTAATTTTTCTACATTCCGATATAAAAAGTACAGAGAAATGATATTAAAGATAATTTGCATCATACCACGCGACACGCCGCAACGTCTTGCAAAACACAAGTCCACCCCACTACGCTACATAATTCTGGCGGTTTCTTTCTGTGCTTTTTTCAAACTTCGAAAACCTGCTCGAATTTAAAAAAATGCTCAAACGTCGGGGTGTGAGGATCTTTTCAAGAATCGCGTGCTACAACATTCATTCGAATCCATTTAGTACGCATAATCTTTAGACTTATTTCTATAGAGCACTAACAATAAAAACGGGTAGGACTCAGGTCCCCTAGATTTTAGACCAGTTTTCAACAATAAAAAAAACGTTGACGTCTCGGCCTGGCTCTAGAAGCGTATTTTCAACTTTAACTCGCAGCATTACGCCTCTCGGAAGCATTTTTGAAATGTTTTAAGAAACGCTGCACCCCATCTTAAATTGAATAGTGGATGTGGTGACGCGTTTGTACGAATTCTGCATATCGTATTAACATTGGTTTTGCACAGCGTGAGTCTTTGTATGATGCCCGAATATGTACGTAATCATACAGTCAATTTGATTTGGCGAAATTTTATTTATGCCTGCTACCAGAGCGAACTCGGCCATTATGCTTAACATAATAATGGCAGATTGGCGTATAATGAGCGTTAGTCGAGCGATTTTAACTCAGCGGATGATTAGTTTGCAATTTGTTATGTTAATTATGATTTGTTTGGAAATTATAGTTTTAAGCGGAAAATTAAATGGTTATTTTAGCACAAGGCAAATAACTGAATACGCGAAACGTCATGGGGTACGGTCAAAATATCTAACGGGTTTTTAGCGGAGCGAAACATGTCACGTCCGGAATATAAGACACTGTGTATCAAAATGTCTGAATTATGAGACCCTTTGTGGATCACCAACATCATTCAGACATTTTGCGTATCTTCTAGAGTGCCAGGTAAAAAGGGTTGCTTTGATTTAATGCGGAGAGGTAGTGAAAATAACTATTTTCAGACACACAGAAGTGAGACCTCGAAGTAGTTAGGAGCGATTAGTATTACGCTACCATTACAATGAAAAGTTTTCGAAACATTGCAACAGAAATGGAGGCAAACCATTTTAAATATAGGAAGTCTCGCTTTAATTTAAATGGCTGAACTATGAAAATTCTGTGTAATTTAGCTAGCTTTTATTTAATTTGCAATGTTCGTATGTAAGCTTCAACTAGAAATTTAGCTTAGGTACTCTATGCTTAACAATGCAATATCATCTTAGAGCTATATATAAGTATACACTGTATACTTATATATAGCTCTAAGATGATATTTATATATAAGTATACACTGTATACTTATATATAGCTCTAAGATGATATTGCATTGTTAAGCATCATGCTTAACAATGCAATATCATCTTAGAGCTTTAAATAAATGGTTTTCGTAAGTTTACATACTGTATACTATACAGTATGTAAACTTACGAAAACCATTTATTTAAATCTGGGCGTGGCTAGGCTATAAATAAGATTGTGGTATATAAACTATTGGAATACTAACACTTTTTAAAATTTATAATTGAAATACAAAAAATAAAATATAATTAATTAATGATTCTATAACATCCTGTATTATTTGTTTACAATTGCAACACTTGTTTTCTGGTTGTCAAGTCAAATGAGAAATGCAATGTCAGTTAAAATAAGGCTATGTGCACACATACGATTAAATACGACGTAACTCTATGTTTACTTACTGGTCCGACCATGCTCAGTGTAGGGTTCCATGTAACTCTAAGGAAATGTGCTACAGATAAAAATAAAGTGAAAATTAAATTAACACCTGACTACGAAACAGAATATGACAAGATTTCTGCTTGCATGAGATGATTCATGACTTTTGCCTATTACTTCAGAACACAGGTTCTTGCAAAGGAGCTTGTTCTTCGGCTTTGCGGCCTGAAGCTCGTCCTCCGGGCTTCCGAAAACGAGACTCAAATATGCCTTACATAGTTCAATGTAATTTATACCTTTAATAAAAGGAATAAAGTTGCATTTGTTTTGTTTCTTTTCAAACTAAAAAATAATAAATTCAACTCTATTCTATGTCAAGTTTAAAGTTCAAATTTAATTGTCAATTTTGCATGTATGGTGGGCGGCAGGAGGTTAAGCAGTTCTCGGCCTTCGGCGTCCGTTGGACTTACTGGGGATATAAACGCTTAACGCTTACAGAGAAGCTTGCCAGTCTTCGGGCTCGTTGCAATTGTCTAATTTGCTATACGGTTTGTATAAAATCGCTTCTTCCCTTCGGCTTCGCTTGTATTTACTGCAGTATATAGAACACTTCCAGAGGAGCTCGGCCTTCGGCCTCGCAGCCTAAAGCTCGCCCTTCGGGCTCGCGGAATGACACTGATATATATTTTTGCGTAAGACCACCTCGGACGCTTCGGACCTTCAGCCTCACTTGAAATTACTACATTACGTGTAGAGGACCTTGCAGCTTGAAATTTTCTTCATAAGATCAGTCACAAGTGGTGGTGAACCGGTGAACCGCGAAGTGACAGCGGAGGCACCCTTACTGGAAAACTATCTTCTGACACTTTAGCAACCATGTAGAACTACGCGATAACATAACAAACTCCGAATGTACATGGGCCGTAGCTACTGCGATCCTAGCGCCCGCCGGGCGGGTTACCGGTGTTGAAAGTATTCAGGGCTATTTTATCACCGTCTAATTAATAAACTTGTTCTTTTCATTAGCAGTATGGCGCAAGTAGTCCTTAATTGCCACAATTAGTTTAAAAATTAGGCGCTGGACTGCGTTAGGGTGTATTTTCAAAAACGTAATTTCGCTGTCATGACATATTGGCGAATACTGAGAAGATTCTGCCTTATTAGAATTGGACTTTTGGTTACAATGTAGAATCAGTCAAGTTCTAACAAGTAACCAACGAATGCCAGTCTAATGAGGAGGATCTTTTAAATATTGGTGGCCAGAGTAATTACGCCAGAGAAAATACACCCGTTACTGATTTATTACTTTTTAGTACAGATTACGTTGTGTAGGTAGGTTAGGGATTTTATTGAAATTTAACATTGCTCAGTACTATTTGACTACCTCACCCGTTACGATATATCTGATGGTGACTGTACATAGTTATGATAGAGCTTTTGAACGTGTTGTTTTTTTGCTATTGATAATTAGATATTGTTCTAATACGTACTCTGGAGCTACATCTGTAATATATTTAAATGGCTACATAATTCAATATGACTTGATGACATTTATTTGATGATTTTTTCCTTTACTTTTTTGGGGATCACGGTCCCTTACTTAATTTTAGTTCCAACTGGCAACCTGCGTCTAATCAAGCCAAATCTAACGATACCCGTCACATTTGTATCGGTTCAGTCATTTTTGAGTTATGAGGGAACAGACGAACACTAAAATTTTAATCCTTCTTTTTGCTTTGCCGTAGTCGGGTAAAAAATACGAAGTAACAAAGTACACCAACATAAGAGCGTATCTTCATAGCAATTAAGTCCTTTTGTTGAAAAGCGCAGTTTATCGGCAATAACTCAAAAACAGTTAATCCGATCTTGTTGAAAAAAAATTTCCATTGAAAGTATTCATTAAGCGTTACCTTTGTAATTTTTTTCATGTTCTTCGAACATACGGTTTGGAAAATTGATGGGGTGGTCACAATTTTCACAACTTTCGGAGCGATTATTTCCAAAGATATTTACTTAATCAATAACTTTATTTAGAAACCTGAAAATGTTTTTAAAAGAGCTGTCGAACTATGTACCGCACGTTGATATTTGCTGAATTTTTTTTTAGCTTCTGTAACATGTATGGAGTGCCCCCCTAAAAATATGTATTTTAGTTGTTTAACTAACAATCTAAGTAGCGGCTCATACAACACACCTATATTCCAAATTTCATCAATATCCATCATGTAGTTTTTGAGTAAAATGCCTGTTACATACGTTTGTCCGTATCCGGACGGACGGACGGACGGACGGACGAACGGGCGGACGGACGGACGGACGGACGGACGGACGGACAGACGGACAGACAGACAGACAGATGGATAGACAGACCGACGGACATGACGAAACTATAAGGGCTCCGTTTTTGCCATTTTGGCTTCGGAACCCTGAAAAGGATAAAAATTAAAAGAGAAGAAAAAAAAATAAGAAAAGAAGTGAAAGATAAAAATTAAATACGACGTACTTACTATACGAGCGAGGGGGTATCCATGGGGAATCATTGAAAAGGAATTGGAAATCATTATTAATTTATAATGATTTAAAACGAACTAGGAACTATAACGGTTTAACAACCTAATTTTTTACGCAGTCAGGATTTTTGTTTTTTTTTTCTTATTATTTGTTACTTGTTTTTTATAAATATTTTTATCAAAATTATTTAGATGAAAATGTATCAAAATTACGGTCACGTTTATTTTTTTACTTATGGCAAAAACAGGGGGTAAAGTAAAGAGTGTCGCGTCGCGTAAGAGCCATGCGCTATGGTTCCCTACTTTCTAATAGGGGAGGCCGCATCGTCTGTTATGTTACTTTATCTGTGGTTATAATCTATGGCATATGGTCGCTAACCATAGACTATTATCAGCAGGGTTCACAACTCCGCCGTTGATATCGTCCTAATATAATTTGACTCGGTTACAGACTAAGGAATGCAATACCCGGTCAAATATGAAACCCGAGTATTACCCGACTCTAAATAAAGTCAATTACTTGGGTTTTCGGGTTTTGGGTACCCGGGTTGCATTACCTACAATGAACTTCCAGGTATTGCCGGCCGTGTTAAGTAAGATAATACCTACAAGCATGTGATATGTGATGTATTTTCGCGTTTGCTTTAAGGCGGCCGACGTTAGATTTTATTTAAAACCTTTAAAATAAAACGATACATGCATAATTTTTATTAATTACTAGGTTTTTTAACCCGGGTATTGAGTCTAAATACCCGGGTTTTACCCGACCTTATATAACTTCGGTTACCCGGGTACCCGGGTTTTAGGGTAACCGGGCTGCATTCCCTATTACAGACCTGGAGCATACCGCTCCGAAAGATTTGCTCTTGAGATTCAGAGGGGTGATGTCGCAAGCACAATGGCCACCATGCTGCAGGGCAGGCAGGAGTGGCAGACTTCGCGATTTTTTGCCACGCGGCTTCTAGTACCATATGTGGCCTCTAGGCTTAGTCAGCGATCAGAAAGAGCACGTGTTATGCGATAGAGAGAGACGGTCGGATGCTGTGCGTTCCGTCCGTTGGTCCTGTATACAATAAGTAGTAGTAAATGCTACTCTTAGTAATGAAATAATCTGAAAGTGATAGTTTTTTAATTATTAGCCCTAATTTCCGTTTCTGCTACAGGTAAAACAAAATTGTCTCTCAACAATAGACGCCTGTGCCCAGTAGCGGGAGCGGGACGTACACAGGGTAACGATGAAAATAAAATTAGGTTATGAAACGCGTGGTATTAAACCTGCCAAGCGTGAAGCGGCCATCGGGCTCCAGGCGTGCGCCCAATTAAAACTGTGTACCGTAAAATTAATTGGCAACGAAATGTGTAGGCATCCTTTAACAAGCGTGGGAATAACGAAGCCATGTTTATTTTGTTTTTGCAACTCGATACTACTGGCGTAATGAACGTTGTATCTAGGCTACACCACTAAATAAGTGGGTCATTCTCATTTAGATTTGTGATTTGTCACAGCTATGTGCAGAAAGTTAATTTTGCTAAAATTATAATTTTCTTTTTTTATATACGATCCGAAAGCTTGACAACGGGGCTAATTTAAGTATATAAGTCGAAAAGTATTAGAATATTCAACTTCCTGGAAACCCTTAACTTTTGCACATCGTTGTGACACATCTGTCAAGCTATAGGAGCATTCCACGGACGTTACGTAAGCGACGGTATCTTTTTAAACGGTTTTATTTAGCTTACCGTGTTTGTGTCAAGTTTGTAAGTTTGTTTGGGTCAAATCTTGCGGCAGCTTTTTCAACTACTTCTACTAAGCCGATTTTTATGAAACTTTGCACACAGATTCAGTTTCCGTGACAATACAATATTATGATAAATTCAAGGTGGTCTGATGATGGAGTCAGGAGCTGGAGAGTGGAACTCTTCAACCGTTACTACTAACTCCATCGAGCGTGGGCTCATTCGCTTGGTATTGAAGAGTCCGATTCGTTAAACCTGGTCACGAGGGTCTGATGATGGAGTCAGGAGGTAGAGAGTGGAACTCTTCAACCGTTACTACTAATTACATCGAGCTTGGGCTCATTCGCTTGGTATTGACGAGCCCGATTCGTTAAGCCTGGTGACGAGGATCTGATGATGGAGTCAGAATATACAGAGTGGAACTCTTTAACCGTTACCAGTAACCCCTTCGACTTTGGTCTTATTTGGTTGGTATTGACGAGCGCGTTACGTTAAACTTGATGGCGAGGATCTCATGATGGAGTCAGGAGGTAGAGAGTGGAACTCTTCAACCGTTACTACTAACTCCATCGAGCGTGGCCTCATTCGCTTGGTATTGACGAGCCCGATTCGTTAAACCTGTTGACGAGCGTCTGATGATGGAGTCAGGAGGTAGAGAGTGGAACTCTTTAACCGTTACTACTTACTCCATCGAGGGTGGGCTCATTCGCTTGGTATTGACGAGCCCGATTCGTTAAGCCTGGTGACGAGGGTCTGATGATGGAGTCAGGATGTACAGAGTGGAACTCTTTAACCGTTACCAGTAACCCCTTCGACTTTGGTCTTATTTGGTTGGTATTGACGAGCGCGTTACGTTAAACTTGATGGCGAGGATCTCATGATGGAGTCAGGTGGTAGAGAGTGGAACTCTTCAACCGTTACTGGTAATTCCTTTGAGTGTGGGCTCATTCGCTTGGTACAGTTGAGCTCAATACGTTCTACTTAATGACGACGGTCTGATGATGGTGCCAGGAGCTGGAGAATGCAACTCTTCTACCGTTATTAGTTACTCCTTCGAGGGTGGACTCATTTTTTCTTATTGACAAGCCCGTTACGTTACACTTGATGGCAAGGGTCTGATGATGGAGTCAGGATATGAAGAGCAGATAATCTTCAACCGTTTATAGTACCTAACCTCTTCAACCAAACAGTTGGTCGGTTGGTATTGACGGTCCCAATACGTTATACATGGTGACGCTTTGGCTGGTAGTGATGAGTCCAAATTACGCTTGCTAACGAAGGCAATGATGATGAGTCACGAGGTGGAAAGTCGAAATCCTCAACCGTTACTATTAACCCTTTCGAGTTTAGGTTTTTTGGTTGATATTGACGGTCGGCTGATGGAATCAGGAGGTGAAATGGGGAAATCTTCAACTGTTACTAACAACGCATTCGAGTTTGAGCTCTTTATTTGGTACTGACGAGCCCAACACGTGCACGTTATGCGTTAGGGCTCGATGATTGTGGCTCTTGCCTAGGTATAGATAGGGTGTAGCAATGTTCATTTATTTGCAATCGTTACCTCCTCCCTCGTGTTTGGGCTCATTTGGTTGGTATTGATGATTCCTTTACATTGAACGGCGAGGCGGCGGTTTGGCGATGAAGGTTTGATGAGGGAGTTTGGAGGTAGAAAATGGAAGTATTTCGACGTTACTTAATCCCAACGAGTTTTGTGTAATTCGGTTTGTATTGACAAGTCTGGTACGTTATACTTAGTACCAAGGGCCTGATGACGGTGTGAGAAAACGGAAAGTAAAAATATTGAACTGTTACTAGTAACCCCAAACCGTAGGCGTATATCGTCACAGTGTGGCAAGGCGAGCCCATTCAGGTATTTACAAACACCCAAATGCCTTTAACTCGGTCCTTATGCTTGCGTAGGTGCGAGCTACATTGGGATAATATGCGTAGTTGGTGATACGCAGAAAGTTACTCTTCAGCTCCGCAGTATTGAACGTGCAATCATCGGTTTTGCACCCTGAAACTCGTCATTGGTACTCGCAAAAATGAGATGAGACTTTACCTTTAAAATTGATTAGTAAGTAGCTTTCGCTTTCTAATTCAATCATCAGTTCCTCGATCCCAAGTATAAAGTATTGGACTCATCAATGCCAACCAAATGAGTCCAACCAAACTAGAGAGGGTTACTAGTACCTAATGTTTGAAAAATTCTACTGTTCAGCTCCTGGCTTTCTTCGGGCTCACAAAAATGAAATGAGGATAGTTTAAAATAAGGAATAGTTTGCGCAATGGTTTTTAGTCAAAAGTTGAATATTAAACTAAAAACTAGAAAATAAAAATAGGTAAAAAAACTTTTTAAGTTAAACGGTTTTATCTTATGTTAAAAAATGTACCAAAAAGTAGAAAATAAATTTAGGACACAAAACTGGATCTTTTCGAGATTTTGACATCTGTTAGGTGGAAAATCGTCCAATAAGCGGAATAACTAATAATCTGGGACTTAACATACTAAATAAAAACGTGGGGCGCATTGTATTTGCATCTATCTGTATCTCTACTTATTATGAAACAATATATCCGCCCGCATCTGTTTGTCTGTCCGTATAAACATGAAAACTGCTGGACTACGTTGATGCGGTTTGCACTAACTGCTTGATACTTTGAGATGGTTTTAGAACATAGGTACTTTGCTTAATGTGTCTATCTTTGCATGATGCGGGTGTTATTAATAATGTAAGTAGGAAAACTCATGTATATTAAAGCCCGTCCAAAGGAATATTATTTAAAAATTGCGCCCCACGTTTTTATTTAGTATGTTAAGTCCCAGGTTATTAGTTATTCCGCTTATTGGACGATTTTCCACCTAACAGATGTCAAAATCTCGAAAAGATCCAGTTTTGTGTCCTAAATTTATTTTCTACTTTTTGGTACATTTTTTAACATAAGATAAAACCGTTTAACTTAAAAAGTTTTTTTACCTATTTTTATTAATACTTTTGACAAGTAAAATTAGGAAGCTGAATATATGTATGGTAATATCCTGGCTTCAAGGTTGTTTAACGTTTCTTAGCAGCTAATAAATTTTATTAGGGTAGCCACCATAGCGTTATGTAAGCGACAAAAAGTAGATGTTTTCATGGATTGCTCCTATATCAGAATGATCCAATTACTACGTTCAGATTTTTCTCTCTCTAACAAAACGAACGTTCGGGTCCGACCACCGGACGGAACGCGCCGGACCTGGCCGTCTCTCTGTATCGCAGGTCGAGTGCTCTTTCTGGTCGCTGGCCATGCCCCTCTGCGAGGGCAATATTTGGTCTAGTAACCGCGCGGCGAAGCCGTGAAGTGAGCCACTTCTGCTAGAGACGCGGTTGACGGTTAATCTGTGAATTAGTCTGTTTCGGTAGGTAAAACGTAAAGTATAAAGACGAAGAAGTCCAACTTCGGCCGTTTAGGAGCATTCGACACGTATTCACAGAGACGCGATAGCACGTCTATGCGAGTGCGATCCATACTGGAGCATTCTTACGCAGTCTTAAAATTTTGCTCGTAGCACTACAAAGTGGTTACGAAACTGTTTTCCTAGAGTACTTTCATGTGATTGCCTGTATTACCTATTTTTTGAAGGGGTAACAAACAACATAAATCTCCATGGGGCCTGTGGGTGATGTAGTAATAAAGGTTAGGAACTGTTGTAGTGCGTTCGTACGGCGCGAACACATTCAAGCGCGCAATGTACCCTTTGTACGAATAAAAATTACTGCTATTATAGTGTGTCTATGCTATACCTAAGTCGGCCGTAGGTTCAATTGGCGTAAGGAATATTGGTTTTCCTGTTAACTCACGGTTAACAATACTACTAAGACGGCACTTCGAGCGAGGACATGATTCTAAGAAAAATCTTAATTGCTTGGTATAAGTTTTACTTTTCTAGTAAATTGCAACGTTTTTCAGGTCTTTGGTACATACTTTTCTTATTCATTACGATGTCAGTATCTATTTAACATTTACTTACTATGGCGAAATAATTTGTAAGCCACACCTGCCCATAAAGTGGCTTTTTCCGTACGCGTAGCGTGCCGCTTTCTGGCCAAGTGTAGACATAAGATGATGTACACAACACGGGAGGTAATCAAGAAAACCCTCGATCGCATATTTGCGTCCCTCGCTTGCAGCTCGGGCCGCAAACATCTGCGTTCTCGGCCTTTTTTGTTTTACCACCCTAGTTGTGTAATGTACTATAAGTTGTGTCTTTGGTAAGCATGAATAAGGATATAAAACCACAAAGAAGAATTAAATAAAAAAAATATTTCATTGTATTTTCAAAAACTTGTACAAAAAAGTTTACCTAAACTAATATTAAGCATCATAAATAAAAGATTTTCTGAAATACCTAATTTTCTTTTAAGCTGGACGAAAATTAAACGAATGCTGGATGGAAGATTAAAAATACAGAAAAACAACACATTTAGAGCAATAAAATTATGCCAAATAGATACAACCACTGCAAAATCAAATGATTACTGAATAATAATGGGTTATGTAGCCTGACTGTATTATTTTCGCAAATAATAATACCGGTCAATAATAAAGGAAGCTGCGTTCTGAAAATCTCGAAGCAAAAAACTGGCAGATGCCGAAGACAGCACCCTCTTTAAATTGAGCTATTGTTCAACAATCGTGCTGGCTCAGGAATTGGAGTAGGCAGAACAATCGTTATACAATCCGAAGACCTTATTGTTAACCTTATATTTCACGGATAAGGAAGTGTGCGAAATTATCCCTTAATAAACCTACATACCAATATCGACTTTGTCACGACTGACTAAGGTCGGTTTTCAAACCGCTGGCGAGGTATTCTTGATCTATTTTTTTAATGCTTGTATGACTTGATTTGTTAAGTTTACGTGGGAATGGAACCAAGGGGTGCTGATTACTTATTGATATTTATAAGTTCGGTCGATGGGGCTTGGGATGGTATGATACGGCCGTTTGAACGATTTCCATCGCCCTAGTCTGTAAAATAATTTATTTTTATTAGTATGGTATGGCTAGCCTATAGTTTTCACGCAAGCTATAAGCATATGTCTATTTTACTGTACCTACAGCGTGTATTGTGTACTCTTACAACTAATAATTATATTTAACAGCAGTTGCTGCTGCTCCTAAATTGCCCAAAATTAATGAGTTATTTTTTTCGGTCGTCCCACTGGACACTTTAACGGCAAGACCACGGCACACCACAGCTGATCTCAAACGAAAAAAAAAAATGTTACGAGATGTTTCACAGAAATTTCCGAATAATTAATATACACGGTGAATTTTAATCGGTGATCAGGAGTAGACAAATATTAATATCTAGCTAAAATCAAACTTAATAGGCGAGGTCTCACACAAATACCTCACTGTTTAATTAATTAAAGGTTAAAACATAATTTAAACTAATAACCACTGGATACATGGTCACCTACATTAATTATTGAAGTAAAATCACGTGATCACGATACGTCAAGTGCCATAGCTTTCGCAGAAAATTTGACAGATCTTAAGTAAATAAATTTTTCTACGAGTATGAGTAGTTAGGGCGTGATAGATAACGAATTAACATTCATAAAATGGCCGAAAATGAAAAGGATGCAATTCCGAAGATTTAAGTAGTCGCCACACGAAGGACTGACTCGCATGAAACCTTCTCGCTGCTTGCCTATTGCTCCTACGAGGATCCCGAGCAAAGTATCTTAAAATGCGTCGATCCAGATCGTCAGGACGACGACGAGGTCGGCCGGGTGCTTGAGCGTGGTTTGGCACTGTGAACTGTCCGATGTCACGGAGGTTTGTTCATGAGGTTTATCAAACTGTGCGAGAGAATTGGTACGTTTGGATGAATTTCGTGGAATAATTCTTGAGTTCATCTTGAGCTGTTTGGTTTGTATTGATCAACGTACTTACAATATTGTATGTAACGCTCGATGTTTTGAGCACAGATATGTTCGAGGCATGTTTTTTTTAATTACTAATTTACTTTTCTCATTCAATATTTGCGACTTCTATGACTTTGTTTACATACACGACAGTGACAAGTTAATACTCATAAATAATCATTGCCATTATTTTTTAAAGAGGTTGTAATCTCACAGATACAGATTAGTAGGGTGACAAGGAATTTAGGATAAAACTGATTTCGTAATAAAAATTATCACAGAAAAAAAAATGTTTAGATGTAACTAATTACGACATCAACGTGACCGCCATCAATTACTGAGTTAGAAAAATTGGTACCTGATCACCGATTAGATATCATCGTGTATATATATGTCGTATTCATATTTTCTTAGCTTATACCAGTACAGGCTTTTTTCAAAGAATATTATCGTGCCCAAACTTAAAATTTCGTTACATTATAACACTTTAAATTACCGCTATTTAAACAATTTAAATAGTTTTACGGATCGAATACTATTAACCCTAAGTTAGACAATGTAAAACTATCCAAAATTAAAGTGATAAAATCATACAGACTAATACTATTACTGTGCCGTATGTAACATAAATGTACCTAAATTTTGGTGGTGTTTGGGAGTGGCCACGTGTCACTGATGTCAAATATGTGTTCTTAAATGTAATAAAAATCTCGACATTTAAAATTCTAATAACTTTATTACAGTTATAACGCTATAAAATTGTACGACGTTTGTTATCAAACCATAATATAACAGAGACTACTCAATAATATAACAGTAAAATATTTTACGACCGTTTTTTAGTTTAAATAAAGCACGTTCAAAACGCCAATGTGTTTTTTTTTTATGAAACACCCCTTAAGATCGATTTATTGTTGGCAGTATGCCCCTGTTCCTAAGTCATTTATTACGCAAAAGAAAAAGTTTGTCTATTGTCGTTTTTGAAATAAGAACTCGTTTCGGTTTGGTGCGATTTTTCAACTTTTTTTCTGGAAAAGGGTTGACCGGTGTGTCTATTGTGCTTGTTAATAAAAATACGTAGTTATTTTATAAATATTGACGAATGCAAAAGGTAAACCGAAAGCAAGAACATATACCTATTTACAAACCAGCTTTTACCATGGTTTTTACCCGTATTACCAGATTTAGTTCTCTAATTCTGTGGGATTTCTTACTTAATATGTCCTAAAAAACAAATACTTTTCTTCTCATTATTAATGGTTACGCCATTAAATGAGGTATAAACATCTAGATCAACATTTTATTTAAACCATTAAATAATTGATCTTCATTAACCTTCCAATAAATAATGTAACAAATTATTGGTACAAACGTGAATGTCATTAAGGGTTGCCTAGTAGATGTAGTGCCTCTGGTATGTTCACGAAGGCACACATTGATACGTAAGATACGTTTGAACCCGTTATTAGGAAAAAGAGCGCCTCGTTGTTGAGTCGGGTGAGAGCAAGCTCTAATACCTTGCTTGCGGAGATTGCGGGCAGATTCGATTGTCCTATCATCATGTTTTGTTGGGACAAATCAAGAGTGTAGCCCAATTCGTAATAAATTAGTTGTGAATATGTTCCTACTAACCTAGTCGTAAGCCTATACTAATACTACCGATTGTATGATTAAATCGGCAACGTTTAAGGATATTCATCGGCTGTATGCAAAATCGGTTTTGTGTGTGCTGTTTAGTAGCTTTATTATTTTTTTTTTACGTATTAGCTTTTTGTTTCTATTTAATAATTTTCTTTGTTGTTTGTTTGTAATTCATAAGTAGAAACTCTCAGACAGCTGAAAATCAGTGCTGTGCTGGAGGCCAGTCGCATAGGCACTAGGCAGGTTTTGGCATCGTGCTGAGTTTAGTGGTTTTGTCCGTTGACATTTTTATTTTATCTTTTTATTGGTATAATTTTAGTGACCCACATTTATTCAAACTTCTATTTTGTTTTACAGGTATAATTGTGTATGAAATTAAAGGCATCATTTGTACATTATTTTGCTACGTTGGTAGTTTAGTTTACTTTATAAACAGACTAACATTATTTATGATAGAAAAATCAACTAAGACTATATATGTATATACAATAACACAAATGCTGGGCATGTATTTCTTACATTGAGATGTTGTGGATGAAGTCACCAAATATTGGTTTAGATCACCTTGACCGTAAACACGTCCAATTATTTACGATCACTACTGAACCGTAGGAAATTATATCGCATTTTAACCATAATCCCTTGAAAACTTAATCCAAAACAAATAAAGTCTGGGAACCAGGGTAATCCCACAACCTGAGGTTAAAGGGTTAAGGGGGCTGCACAATGTCCATACAACTTACACTTGGGGTAGTTAGGACTGTATTGGTGAAATTGTGACTGCGAGTTAGCTTTAGGAACGGAATGTGACAATATTTCGTAATTCAGTGAATCTCGACTGTGAAAATTATGGAAGCATTGATATTTAATGTAAACCACGTCTGTTTTGTTTACAACGGCGGTCAGCGTTTTTGTGGTAGAAGAAAAGTTTATATTTTAATGTAATTTTATGTCATGAAAGTGTTTTTTTTCTGTGGCCTTTCACAATACAATACACATATACTTTTCTCAAACATGGTATGAAATGTTGACATTACGTGCCTAAAAATAGGCCGCAAAGTACCTTGTTTCCGGTGTGGCTTGACACTTGGCACGTAATGGAATTTCATACTTACATTGCCGGCCTAGGCCTTTACTTTTTTTTTTAATTTCCATTCCACATTTATTTGGGCCACAGCATCACGGCATTCAGCCATTAAAAAAACAAAAAACGATGTTTGCTATATTTTGCAGTTTTATTTATTTCAAATTGACATGAACATAACAAATAACAGTTATAAACAATTTTAAATTGCAATGTTAACTACACGAATACACATTTAAAATATTTCATCTAAATATTCGCGGTAAAAATGTGAACTGAAACAGCTTTTGCATTGTCTATGGATATAATATGTTACTAATGTCATTTTTGACAGAGAGTTTGTGTTATAAAATATTAAGTTTATTTATTTAATTGCATATTTGAGAAAAGCACTATACATACCTCGGCGGGAAATGGGGTTGCCAGCCTCGTAACTATCTGCTAGCTATATGTACCTACTCGGCCGGCAACCCCTCACTTCCCGGCCTCTGCAGTAATGTACTATTATTGTACACCAAAAAAACACATTGCTTTTTATTGGGAAATGCAACATTTTAAAATACTTTTCTAAGCACAGTAGAATAGAATATTGTTTCGGTCGATGCTAAAGTATGTAGACAGGTGGTGATAGCTCATCAACGGCGGTTTTGGGATTTCTCATGTTGTTTTACGCATACAAAAATAACAACACATATAGTAAGAATTATCTAAGGTGGTGTAAACAGAATGAACCATTCGGACACCTTAGATAACCCTTGCCTTAGATCGCCTTGGTTGGTTGGCAGTGGCACTACTGGTGACGCTGTCTATTTCTAATGGACGCGTTCACTTTAAGTACGGTTAACCAATAAAACCAGAAAAAAAACTCGCTATGACGTCGCCCTGTCTGGTTCCACCAGAAGACCCAGCTCTGGAGTTGGCATTATGCTGAGGTGGGACATTTTTGTGGCAGCGAGGTTTTTATTTTTTTTGTGTTTTCTTGTTTTTTATTTTTTTCTATGTTTTGTAACTTTTTGCTGTCATAAATAAATGTATTTTCTTTCTATAATTCTTACTATACACACATAACATACTTGTAAATTCATCTTAAGTTTTCTCATTGACGTTAAAGGCGCTGCACCAAGTTCATGTTTCTGTTTAGCCCATTGATTGACTGGTATTTGAGGAATTACCTAAGTCCGCCATTTGTACTATTTATATTGTACAATAAAGATTAAATAAATATGTATCAAGCTGTGAAATTACTAGCATAGAGGCATTTTATCTTGGTCCTCAGGGTTGGCAACACATTTGTAATATTAAGATTGCAAATGCCCATGGGCCTCATAAGCCACTTAACATCAGGTGACCTGTGTGCTCGTTTGCCTTTCCCATGACATAAAAAAGGCCATTTAAACAAAATCTGATGTCAATTTACCTTTAAACTTGTTTGGAGGGCTGAGTGACTCAAATCACCTTAAACTAGGCATGCATATTTTAAGTGCATTGCAGATATATTTTAAGTTTCAACAATATTTTCAGCTTATCAGGCAAAATCGCAATAAAAGTTTTCAACTCGACCGTTTTGTAGTATAAGTCCAATGGCGTTTTTAACACTCAAAAGCAACATTATTCCAAAGACAATTTGTTTTTTTTTTGCGTGCCAACCCCCAAATAATCTTCTTATCAAAAGCGCGTTCCTTTTTTAAATATTAAGCAAATAAATTACTAAGCAACAAACTTAAAAGTGCGTGTGGAAAAATTAGGAACTAATCTTGTTTCTTATAAATTTCAACGTGTCTACAAGCTACAACGACCTATGCAGCGGCAAATGTAATTTTGTGGGGAGTATTAAAAGAAATAAATTTCAATGACAATGAGATTTTACGATTTGGTTGACGCAAGGAAGTGTCATAAAGTGAAGTCCTTGTTTTGAACTTTAAACGATTTGTTTTTATTTTTTTAGGGAGATGCAGTTCTTTAATTTGTGAAGGGTCCAGGCGTGCGTTACATTTATAAGTATTTTGTTTGTTCAACTCTGAGTGATTTGAAGAGACACATATATAAAGTTATTTTAAAATGTACGTCAGTATTTACGTTAAAATTTACAGGAAACAAGTCTTTATGCTATGTTTATGTATGATTTGTTACCTTGTTATGAGTTCAAATTTGCTGTTACAGTTAGTCTTTGATATAGTTAATAAAGCTTAAAATCAAACGGCAGTAATCTATAAGACCTTGCAAAACCATCCCTCTATGAGCAACAACCTTGCAGAACGCTATGACCACAAAAAATCTAATGAGACTTGAAGTCACTAGACTGTAAAGCAGAGTTCTCACAATAAAAAACCTACTTTCAAAACTGTGCAAAAAATCAGCACGGTTCGTTGACTACAAAGGGTGCCTTATTAAAATCAACTGCTTTCCTATTCTGGCGCGCGCTGTTTGCGTATCTTCCCTCCCGCTCCCACTAATTAAGGGCCCCGGTGACCCGTGAAGGTAAGAACTCGTGAGAAGGCATGATCCTTTGTTTTATTTTTGTACTCCGTTAAGTGTATAAAAGGGCTCTTATAATGCTTTTTGTGGTTGATAGCCTGACTTGCTCGCGATGCGTAATTGTATGATCGCCATTTATGCTCCTTGCAAATGCGGGGACTGTTATTTGCGAGGATCTATTACAGTATTATGTTATTAAATAAATTAAATTAAATGAAATTTAACCACTACTCTGTTATTTTATTAGTTAAGTGTTATCTGAGAGCCAAATAAACGACGAGTATATAAATGTCAAAGCACGTCTAATTTGTACGTGTTTACGTAAAATAAATTTCCACCATTTTTTTTTATTTTAAGAGAACTTTTTACAGTCGTCAAACTTCTTTTCTATAATCTCAAATTGCATCACAAAACCAATCAAAGAAGTCCAAATACAGCTGTATTATCTTATGACATTTACATAATCTTCCATCTTAGTCACTATCCAGTTCCATTTCATAATAGTTAATATTAAATTGTTTTAAGTGTGGTAAATAAACATTAAAAAGGAATAAATACGGAATACGTCAGTTCTAAATAAATAAAAAAATATAATATAAATATTTCACATATGTGGGCAAAATTTCAGCTCAATTGTTGGCTTTTAAATTCAGTTGCAAGATTTCACCGGAACAAAACATAAAACAATTGTTAGTTAAATAAAAACTTGTAAACAGTCTTTGACATCGACTGTACATGAAAAAATATCGCTGGGCATAAAATATCGCTGCGCTATATTAAAAAAATCGCTTCGCTTGCTTCCTTAACATACACTAAAATAATGCATAATAGCACAATACAAGTTGTATTTGATATTTAATTTTTTTTTAAATCTATATATTTATCTATATATTTGTATTAAAATCTATACTAAATTAAAAAATAAAATAACTATCTATCTGTTTTCAGATATTTCGTATTGTGTCATTCCTGCATTAAAGCGGTTACGAGTGAAGGTATTTATATAAATATTAAGCAATAAATATATATAAAAAAGTAAGCTGTAAGCAATAACAATACTTCAAATATCTGATTTTTTTTTAAAGTTTGAATAGTAAAATAGCGTCACCTAATTACCGCGATGCTGTTTTCATACTAAATGTATGGACGCGGTAATTAGAAGTAGTCATACTTCGTAAGAATGGCCGATCACTAAGTGTTTATAAAGCAGTTTAGAAAAAGCGTTAAATTACTTGTGGATCATAAACAGATTAAAAAACCAAAAAATTCCTTGTATCGAAAAAGTGCCCTATTGTTTTTCTTTGATTGGTCCCTGTTATAGCCCGTTCACAAATTTCGGTCCAATATTAACCTCCTATTTATTTAATGTTCTGACATACTTACATACTTTTATTAGGAACAGGGAAGACAAATGAAATATACCAAATATACGAGTACCACACGAGTTCAGATTTTGATTGCAAAGTAAAGGCTAAATACAGATGTGAAAAATATTTTTCATATCTCAGGGCCGTAACAAAAGCCTAAAAACTATCTGACTGTGTTAAGATTCACTCACAGTAAAGTAACCAACAAGTACTGCGATATATCGAACGTGTGCGTATCGTGACCAGCTTTAAAAGCCAACCGTACTTATCTTGACCCAATATGACTAATATTGATAAGAAAACATATGCTTTTTACAAATATGTGTTTTTTTTAATCAGCCGTTGAAGTAAGCTGCAGTTATAAGTTGTCAGTTAGTTAGAATGGATTACCGTTAATACGTTTAATGTATGGGAATATACAAAAAATTATAAAACTCCTGACAATTTGGACTTTACTGATCTTAACTTTATTAAACACTTGATACCACCCCACGACTTGGTCTGTGTGTATTTTACATTTTTCAATACAAATTTTCAATCTTCTGTCTCATTCCCTTTGGGGTAGAATTTCGAAAAATCCTTTTTTCTTTGCACCTTTGCTTACCCTAAAGAAATGTAGGTATTTCAATTTCGATTACACTTTCTGCAGTAGTTTAGGCTGTACGTTGTCTCTGAGTACCCAAGTCAGTACGGACTGTTTTAATATTTGTATAGGTAATTAGGACCGGCCCCACCGAGAATTTTAGCAATTGAAAAATCCTTGTCAAAAATTTCTACCTTAAGTAAAACCAAAAAAGTGTGTGAGACAAATTTATGGCGCTACGAAATAGGAAATAAAATATATTTGCCCTAAAATTTATTTCCAACCTCAAAGATAACTCATAACTTACAGTTTATTTTTTACACTTTTACTAACCTTATATATGCATGGTTTTAAGTCTTTCTGTCTGTTCTGTTGTCTTTAGTAAAAATTTCAGCACATAGTAAAAAAAAATACTCAAACTAATTTCGTAGGTACAGCCAGATGGTCGTGTGTTGGACTTATATTTACAATACGTATACGTTTTTTTGTCATATTTATCAAAAAAACCGGACAAGTGCGAGTTAGACTCGCGTGGAGAGGGTTCCGTACATTCAAAACAATATATCACAATTATACTTTACTGCACAGACTTCTTATAGGTTCTCCTGTAATCTATAGGTGCAGGACTATTTTCCATATTTTTTTCAAAATTCTAGGTCCAATAGTTTCGGAGATAAGTGCGGGGGACTGGTACATTTTTGCGTATTTTCTTAAATAACTTCAAAACTATTAATATAAAAATGATAAAAAAAGTATATTTGAGAGACGGTGAGCCCTTTCATTTAATATGTCACAAGATATAGTTTGCAAACTTTTTTTTTCTACTTGACCTCCGAAAAGTGGCCCCCATGATTAAAATTCGTATATTTTTGTGACACGTCCGTTTGGGCTATTAACTTTAATATATGTACCAAATGTCAATTCAATCGGTTCAGTACTTTCGGAGCAAATTGGCTGTGACAGGCAGACAGACAGACAGACACACGAGTGATCCCATAAGGGTTCCGTTTTTTTCCTTTAGAGGTACGGAACCCTAAAAAAGTAACAGTCTAAAAAAATACCGATTTTTAAGAAAATTAATTTAAAATGTGATCGCGGTATTAAACATGAATACCATACAAAACTAGTTGTTGCATCTCGTAAGGCTTAACTGTCAAAAGCGCTGCTCAATTTAACCAATTTTTATTGATTTTACTAATTGTTTTTTTTTTAGTAAACTTGATATTATTTTTTTATTTTCTTTAATTTCTTTATTTGCTTGTACAGGATAATTATGGTGTAATATTTAAAGAAAAATATTGAGACAAATGCGCCACACGAAAGCACTTTTAATTCTCTACATGGAATACAATTCAATATTAGCGCGCTTACTTGAACTAAAATAAAAGTATCAATTTTTAGCCTAAATTATCAATACACACTTGAGACAAAATTCGGATTGAAACAATAAAAAAAAATTAAGGCCTCCTATTTAGAACACGTGCTGGCATATTCCTATAATTTCACTAAACCACACGTACCCTTCTAGTTTAATTCAAAAAGTTAATTTATTACATTATTACGCGTCAATTTTACATAATAATAGCTTTGGTTTATTAAGATTCTGTTTAATCGGATATGCATATAACGTCGCGTTAAGAAACAACTTTTAATTTCGATGTCAAGTTTTAAAAGTTATTTCTAAACGTTATACAGTCAAGTTACATGTTGGAATTCTTAATTATTCTATTCTTACAGATCATAAGACAACATTTTGTTTCCCGCCAAAAAAACAGATACTGATAGTATAGTATCAGATATTCACATCACATGTAATTTCAAAATCCACAAATAAAACTTACCGCTAAATAGCACTTTCCTGAATATGCCGGCAATCCTTATAGACACACACGCATGACGAACGAAATTCAAAATTGGAACTGCAAGTTGCCACACGAGTTGAAAATTAAAAATAGAACTCAAAAACTCAAACACGCATGCGCCAACGTGCTTTCGCGCGAAATGCCCGCGTTCGAATAATTCAAATAGAGAACTTACCTGGGGTTGTGACATGCCACATGCTCTTGTCTCCTGCTTACACCTAAGTGATGGACTTAAGTGTGAGCGAGAAGCGAAACCGGTATTGTGAAGGTGGAACGGTCATGATGGTTAAGTAGTTTTTTTGGCTTTACCGGCTTGTCTTTTGTGTATCGTGCGGATTTTTGATACCAGAAGTGATAAGTAAGGGTAGGTCATAAAAGTTGAATCTTCAGATCTGCTATTGCTATCATTACATAAATAGGGGCTCATGCGTTGTTAGCTTACATAGACTTAGTCTCATTAGTTACCTACAGTCGACAAATAATATCTACACATATTTTCGCACCTTATTGCAATGGTTTAAGATATAAGATATCGCATACTGTACCTATTTCAACTGAATGTTAAGTTGGGTTATAATGCTATCGTATCGGGTAGTCCGGACCCGGAATCGAACACAGTATCAGACTTACCAACTTCATGACTGTTATCCACTGAAACACAAAATCACCCTTTTGTGACAGAATATTTACGTGTGTTAATTTACTTAATTGCGTAATTCATTCTATTTCCAGGAATGTGACACTTAAATTGTCTCTTAACTATTCAATTTAATAAATTATTTATTTTTAGTTTCAGTTTTCAATTATGCACAATTACTAACAAAAAAAAACACATGGAAATATGAAACTGCATAAAAAATCTTGGTTTTTCTTCGAAGAGAGAATGAGATGTTTAAAAAATATATAATTTTAGCTTTAGGTAGTATTCACTAAAGTAATATTATATATGAACTGAAAGTAATGATCTAGTCGATATTCCTTAATTTTATTAACTAAACTTTGTCTAAAAAAGGCCAATAAATAAATACTAGTTCAGCCCTAATACAAATCCAATATTAAACAACACATCAGGCTACATAACCAATATGCCGCAACTAAATAAAAAAAAGTCCAATGACACCCCATATTCACAAACAGTATATTTTACCCCAAAAAGATTTTTTAAACTCGAATAAATCAGTTAGCACTCTGTTGAACGACTGGTAAACAATTCGACAGGCCCGTGACGAACGAGTGAACACTAAATTAAAAAATAGCCGGCTCTTTCGTTATTTTTGTATTTACGAGTTTTTTTTTTGTTAAATGTAAGTTTAAATTCGTCATGGGACAGGATTTTATCTTTAGGGACTTAAGTTTAGTAAAAAAAAAACCGGTCAAGTGCGAGTCGGACTCGCGCACCGATTGTTCCGTACAAACTCGTCAGTAGATACGTGAATAATTCAAGAAAAACTGTATGGTGGCACAAACTTAACTTTGCTCTTGTAAAACTGTTGTCCCCATACATCGACATATGCCGCGGTTAGTTTAGTAAGAGCAAATAAGGTTGTCTTATGATTTTTGCGAATTTCTATAAAACGTTGCAAGTTAGGAAAACCGTTTTATTTTTCCTGTAATATTTAGGTTAATATTCATAATCGGTAATTATTACAGATTTTTCTGTTCAGTAACTTCGGAGATAATAGGGGGGGGATGGTATTTTTTTCAACGTTTTTTGTCTTAAATCAAAAACTACATGTCTAAGAAAATAAATAAAAACAGTTTTGCAATGTACATCTTAAGCCCTTTCATTTGATATCCCACTCGATATATTAGCTCAACTTTTGATTTTCGACATCCCATTTCAGTCCCTTTTAAAAAAAAAGTAAAACAGGTATAAGATTCTTTTTCTGTCCCATAGGCTCAGATTAGCGGTTTTTAACACTATTCCAAATTTCAAGTCGATAGCATTAGTAGATCCTGAGATATCTTGCTGTGACAGACGGACAGACAGACAGACAGACAGACAGACAGAGTCGCACCATAAGGGTTCCTTTTTTACCATTTTGGTACGGAACCCTAAAAACTTTCAACAACGAGGCTAAACACTGCCAATTCCTCATTTCCGATGTCGCCACTGTTGAGTGTTCCTAAATGGTGACGATTGTAAAAACACGGAAATGTATTGTGAAAGTATTGCCACCAAAAAGAAACAAATAAAGGATTTTTATTTTATAGAGGTTAAGCTAATTGTAATAAAGCAAGTTAAACTGAATATATCGCGTAAATTATTTTATTAAAGTGAGTAATAATAATAATCGCGGAAACCGAAGGCAACGCTTTTAACGTATTGCAGTTTATTTTTCTCAAGATCGGAACACAGAAAGTAACAGAAATTATCTAATGTGAAGTTTGGGCATGCTGATTGCTTCAAAATAATATAGGTACTTATACATAAAGACAACACCCAAAACAAATATACGAGTAAAACACACAAATATTGCCTTTACCAGGATTCGAACCAGGGACCACTAGCTACTAGCTTCTCAGGTAGAGTTAACTAAACTAGTTCGCCTAATTATGACGTTTACTTTAGCTAAGTGTCGTAGAAACATAGGAATCAGGTTATGGGCAATTTTTTTTTAAATCGGGGCACACATGGCTTGAAGGCGTGGCCAAACATGATGTTAGTTAAAACGAAAAAGGAAAACATCCTGCTTGTCGAAATGGTCCGGATATCGGCGCGTGCGCACGTTACGCACCTGCCTTTAATAACATGCTGATTCTCAAACTTAAGGTGATTCAAGTCGCCTGGTTCTCCAAGCAAACAATTGGGAATTAAGAATCTATTTTAAACAACTTCAAAAATTGTGTATGTAACTGGGAACATACACAATTTTTGAAGTCGTCTGAATCGGGAGCGATATAAAATTTGGTTGAAAGTTGTCTCCTTTAAAATAAATAAAATAATTTATTTCTGCAAGTAAACCCTCAAGGGCTCTTTTACATATCTGATTCTATTCTTTTCTCCTCTTTTGGCGCTTCGGGTAGTGACCTTCTGATGAGAAAAACGCTGGAAGAAACTCGCCAGTCTCTCTTTTCAAACACTCTTTACAAGTATTACAATATTATGACGTTAATACACGAGATTTCATTAATACATTCCATTAAACTTAAAACTACATGTATAGAGATGTAAAGGGTCTCTACGCGTCAAAACAAGACAAATAAAAATAATAGGAAATAAATTGATACTAAAATTAATATACAATATTTTTTAAATTATTAAAATCTTTTTCAGCACGATACACTTTTGTCTGCGCAAAACGACATGAGAAGTCCCAAATATGAAATAAGCCATGCATCAGCGCCATCTATTAGCATCATACGAAACTAAACATTAAATAAAAAAATGTATTTTTAGGCCTTTTTGTGGATTGTCGTGTGAATTAGTCCCGGTAAAATGTATCAAGTTATAAATTAAATTACATAAAGTTTAACCAAGATGTCGTTAAAGTTATGTAATTGTTATTCACACCTTAGAGTCTGGCTAATGAAAGATGAGACTAAAAAATAGCGGCAAATTTAAAAAAACAACGGGTTGCAACACTGTTTATAGGGTGACAAAAACGGTAATGATACTTGAGCCGATTTTTGAGTTGTTGTCACCTTTTTAATTCTTCCGATTTTAGTGAAAATTGGTAAGTACATAGCTTTTATTAGAGTGTTAGTGTTTATTTATGATATATATTTACTCCCCACATTAGCCACGGAAAGAAAAGCAAAAACAATTCAGTAAGTATTTTCGGAAACTTACTTTCTTATGTTGCATATTGAGTATCAAAATCACCACAGCATACTATCCTCAGAAATCTAATGACGTTTGACACATTTGACGTTTGTATAATGTCGCCATTTAAAAAGTTTGGAATAAATGTCAGTCTCATCTTTCATTAGCCAGACTCTACAAGCAGTTCTCTGGAAACTTTGAGAGCCGCAGGCACTCATTGACTAATGTACGCCAGAGAGTTCCCAATTCTAATTATACGGACAGGGACAGGTGGAATTACCTGTCGTTCCTGTTTTTTGCACTCTTAATTTGTTCTTCAAGAACAGACAACTTCCTAAAACTCTTCGTTGTTGTACCTAAATCTTAGACAAATTGACCTAGCAGAAGGTTGGCGGAATTATTTCATATTTAGAGTTATCCCCCCTTTTCCCTCCTCCCTTCCTTCCTTTCTTCCCTCCCTTTTTAAGGTTCCGTAGCCAAAATGGCAAAAACGGAACCCTTATAGTTTCGTCATGTCCGTCCGTCTGTCTGTCTGTCTGTCCGTATGTCACAGGCATTTTACTCAAAAACTACGTGATGGATACTGATGAAATTTGGAATATAGGTGTCTTTTATGAGCCGCTACTTAGTTTGGTATATAAATAATTAAAATAAATATTTTTAGGGGGGGCACTCCATACATGTTAAAGACAGTAAAAAAAAATTTTTTCAGCAAATATCAACGTGTGGTACATAGTTCGACAGCTCTTTAAAAAACATTATAAGGTTCCAAAGTAATGTTTTTGATTAAGTGAATGTATTTGGAAATAATCACTCCGAAAGTTGTGTAAATTGTGTCCTCCCCCCTCTATTTTCTAAACCGTGCGCCCGAAAAATATGAAAAAAATCAAAAAGGTAACGCTTAATTAACTTTCAACGAAAAACATTTTCAACAAGATCGAATGTACCGTTTTTGAGTTATTGCCGATAAACGGCGCTACACAACAAAAGGACGTAATTGCTATGAAGATACGCTCTTTTGTTGTTGTACTTTTTTACATCGTATTTTTTACCTTATAGTTACGGCTATGGAACCCTACACTGAGCATGGTCCGACATGCTCTTGGCCAGTTATTTTTCCTTTTTGTGACGAAATTTATTTCGTCATATTTAATAAAGCCACGTACATCGAACACATTGTTAGCTGTACGTTTGTAAACGAATGTCATCTTTGTTGCAACGTGTTATAGTCTATGGGGTGGTCAATTAACAGTAGCTTCGTTTGTTATGTATGTACTTATTCCTCACTTTTTCAGAGTAGAAAAATAGTACGTTATTCATCAAGTGATTTCAAGGAAAATAGCCTTCGTTGTGCTGTGCTATCTTTAAAACAATGTCTCTTGTGTAGTAGAAATTTGTCATCTTTATTATTATTTTTTATTTGTAGGTACATATATCTTTAATGTCTTTATTTTTTTTTCAATTGATAGCATTATTATTGGCTACTTTAAGTTAAGATCTGCAACGCTTTGGCGATTAGCTGTAAGTTACAGATATCTAATTTAATAAATAAATTACAAATAAATTACAAAACGTATTAAGTTACCAAAATAATATGTTAAAATAGTACAATAGTATCTTAGGAAAACGAAGCAACGTGGGTGAAAATGACAAGATATATTTAGCATTTTGCGTGGGACGCAAAAGAAAATTTAAGAAATTTCAGAGAAGTGCTACAAATATAAATGAACTGTCAAAATTTATTATCACGGGCCATCTAGAAGGGGGTCCCTCTAGAAGGGGGTCGCGAGGGCTGAAAAATCTCAGAAAAAAAACAAAAAAGCTCGAAAGTGTAACGGAATAACATTCAGGTTAGAAATCATGGAGGATGGGGTCGCTAAATATATTTTCATACAAAGGGGGCCGTGCTATGAAATAGTTTGCTTGGGTAGCTACTTTCTCCAAATATGGACTTTTGAGGTTTTTCTGGCTCAGAATCGTTAGTACTCGTACTTTCAAATCTTATACGTAAAAAAAGTGTCCCAAATTTATTTTCCCATTACGTCACCATTTTGTACTTATGTTTGTATGAACGTGACGTAGTGTGCCCTGCCTGGTACAAACTGTACCATACAGTCTAGGAAAGTCTCGGACACTACATCAAAGTTTTCAAAGATGCCAGTATGACCTAGTTCACACTGTCGGCGCCCTGATTACTGCGAACATTATATTGCGCTCATTTATAAAGGAAGAATGTTGGTAAAAACTTATTTGAGCCACAGTATAATAGCAGTAAATTTTCTTCCTACAAAAGGTTCATCGCGCGCTTGTATGTGTGCGCGCCGTGAACGAACGCATTACGAGCAAAGATTTAAGAATGCTCCGGTACGGATCGCTCTGTCTACGTCTCCACATGGAGTACGTACCTAGCCCGATCATATCGAGGTGGACCGGGACTAAGTGACCTGGTTCGACCTCAGGCACTCCCGGCTCCCACCCAGTCCGACCAACTCAGGGTGGTCTGGCTAGCGACCTGGTTCGACCCCAGGGAACGCCACGGCCAACCAACCGGTCCGACAATCGCTACGCCCAGGAAAGGCTGCGAGTTTGTCAGTTTATAAAAAAAAAAAAAAATGGAGTACGTATCGCGCGCTCCTAAACGGCCGAAGTTTGACTACTTGTCTGTCTTTCTACTTTGCCATTACTGCGAGGAACATTAAATCGCGCTTCTTTATAAAGGCAGGATGTTGGTAAAAACTTACCTGAGTACACCGCGACTAATCCGCAAGCAACCTCTTATATCTAATACATACATGTAATAAAATCGTAGCATGAGTTGCGTTTGGGACACAGAAATATGTCGAGATAGAAGAAAAGAGTGTATGTACCTCGCGTCCTAAAAAGAAGGGCCTTCTTTGCTAGTTGAAGTAAAAAAAATAGTTCTCACTATTTACTCGCCCTAAACTGAATTTTCAGAAAAGGCAATTTTAACACGTCTTTCTCATCTTGATCCACTTGTTCATTCCAACCTGTATATCTACTAAGCTACTTGCTAGTTTGTTTCGGGAACATCAGAGCAGTCCCCATCAATGTGAAACGTCGTAACTCCAAAGGAATTGCAAGCGCACCCGTCTCTGCTGCCGAGTTAGTATTTATCGATCTTAAGTAATTACCACCGAAGAGTGCAGCCAATTCGCTGCACTTGAGCATATTGCATCTCATCTAATGGCATTTAAACGAACCTGACATTTCTTAATGGGTTTGCACAGAGTATGTAATACAACATTACATGATAAATCACGCTTGTCAATTTATATGAATCCGTATTAAGATCGTCAAAACAAATATAATTGATAACAAACAAATTAAATGCTGTTGCGCGTACGGAAAAAGCCGCTTTCTGGCCAAGTGTAGACATAAAATGATGTACACAACACGGGCGGTAATAAAGAAAGCCCTCGATCGCATATTTACGTCTCTCGCTTGCAGCTTGGGCCGTAAACATCTGCGATCTCGGGCTTTCTTTGTATTACCACCCTAGTTGTGTAATATACTAAAACAAAATAAAATTTATAACATTTATCTACAACCATATATGTAAATCCTCTATTAAGCGTTCGGAAAACGGTTTATAATAATCACCATTATTGCAACCAGTAATGTAACATCAGTGTATTATCTGTGGCCGTGTTATTATAATGTATGAACAATCATAATAACATCGAAATCGATATTATTTTGAAAATCTAGTGGGTCATGATTTTTAATGTACGCGTGTGTAAGTAAAGATACGTTGCGCTGATAACCTCTCCCCTTCTTCCTTATTGACAGACACATGGTACAATTGCTCCTGTCCATTCAAAAAATCCCGGAATTGGAAGCCCTAATCGGTAATCCTGAGCTGCCTGAGCTGGTATTTTCTACCGCGTATTAAAGTACGAGTAAATATAAGTAGTACTTAAGTCTAACATTATGGTAAGTCGGATTGTATAAAGCAACCCCTCTGTGCCGTATTCTACTCTGGCAGCACCTTAGCTTATTATCTAAGTGGCAGACTACGTGCATGACGTCACAGTTAGAAGCATAGTTTCAGACAGCTGACCTGGATGTATCCTTGCAGTTAGTGACATGAAGCGAGTTGCCTTGGAGTAATGGGACTTGGAAACTGTCTGCAGACGTGACACCGCGTTTATCTTAATCAAGTGCGAGCGACATCGCCTATGAAGCTAGAGGTCGGGTTCAAATTCTGGCACAGGCAAATATTTTTATGATGAGCATGAGTATTTGTTCCTGAGTTATGGATGTATTCCATCTATTTAAGTAATTATTTATCTTCTGGGTCGGCCTCCAATTAGTCTGGTAAAGTCACCAGAAGCTGATGGAGACTAAAGTAAAGTCTCGCGACCGCTCATTGGGGGAGTCTTTGCATGAGTCCTATGTTCAGTAGTAGCCTTTGGGTTGAAATTATGGTGCTGATGATGATGATTCATCTACGTAACAGTATTAGTCTAACACTATGTCAAATCGGATCGTAGGTATTTAAAGCAATCGCTCTGTGCCGTAACCTACTCTGGCAGCACCTTAGCTTATTATCTAAGTGGCAGACTACGTGCATGACGTCAGAGTTAGAAACATAATTATCAGACAGCTAACCTGGATGTATCCTTGCAGTAGTGACATGGAGCGATTTGATATGAGACTTGGAAACTGTCTCAAGATTTAAACTTTCACGGTTTTTACACGTTTTCTAACAAAACAGGACTTGACAGTGTAAAACCGTGATATATTTACCTCGGCGTTTCGGATGTATCCTAGCGTTCATGGTCGCGAAGGGAGCTTCTCTACTCGGCTGAGTTCAGCAAATTATTTTTATGAATTAATTTGAAAGAATCTAATTTCATTGAAAAGGTAATAAAAACAGAATGGTCTGATGATGAAAACCGTGTAAAAAAGGAGGGAGGGTCCTCAAAGGTTTTTTTTAGAATTTTGGCAATGGCTTCCCTGTCAGTAATCCTGCCGTGAGCTTCTGAGGCCGGTCTTCTGCTCCTGAGGAGCTCCGGCCCAATACGATGTGTAGAAAGGGCCGCTGTTGCAGGTCTCACAAAAAACCCTGCCAGTTAAAAATAATAATGCACACACCCATATAATAAACAGTAAATAAATATTAGTGGAGAAATCTTACACAAATCCACCTAGTCCCAAACTAAGCAATGCTTGAACTATAGGTACTAAGACGACGATTCACGATATACATAATTATATGTATAGATAAATACATACATAAATAGATAAAAAACGTTCATAACTCAGGAACAATCGTGTTCATCACTCAAATATTTGCCCATACCATTATTTGAACCCGGGACCTCTACCCTCTAGCTTCATAAGGCGGTGTCACTCCCACTAAGCAAATAAACTTTAAAAAATCCATTTAGGTACGTCCTAACAGCGTGTCTCCGTGAGTTACCTCATAATATCTTCATGCACAGTCATTTTATTTTTAATACAACCCTGTAATATTGTGGATAGACCACATGATTAATTAATTAACATAGGTATTAATTATTCTTAACCGCTACCATATTGTCTAACAGGACAGGTGTACAATTTAATGGAAATCAACGTATCTTGATAAGATCGAGCGTTGCCGAAGGGTTGGGCTGTATATATGATTCTATTTTTACTGTAATTATGTTTATATTATAATAAGCTACGTGGCATTTATGGGAGGCTTTTTGGAAAAAATGATAAGTATAGCAAAGTTTATATCGGATATAATCTATATAAGGTGCTAACAAATTAGGTACCAATATTTTAAGAGATGTTAACTTACAACACAATTAACTTGTTAGAGAAATTAAGAAAACTTTTTAAATGATATTTTTGGTTTTCATAAACCGAAAAAAAAATTAAAATTCTACCCAAACTTAATCATACTGTTAATTTAACTGACAAAAACATTTTCTGTCAAGTGGATGTCGTTACCTGTTAAGTGACCAGTTCATTCATATTGAAAAGTTATGAACCATTAGCTAATCAAAGAGGTCTTAATCATTGATTGTTGTTTACCTCATTAACAGGATGCTTACGTAGCAAACTTACTTCCCTAATTTTCTCCAAAAAACATACATAATTTGTTTATTGTTTTATACATAAATAAACTCAGAAAGCCGAGTACTATCAGCCCTAAAAATATTAGTACCTAATTTATTAGCACCTTATAGATGGTACCCTAGGTCTCATTCAAGTTTAACACCTAAAGTACGCTGTTGACATTTACTTCAGTAACTAGTAGTAGTGAATAACACTATTCAGATACTAAAAAGTTATAATCAATACAAGAACTTGAACTATCGAAAATTTCGCTCATATCCAAAATACCGCTTTACCAGAATACCAAAATTTTCAAAATACCAGATTCTCGATTTATCAGATTAATCTTACCACATTCCCGTTACACTAGATTATGAAGTCGTAGGTTACCTACTCAAGAAACTAAATGATTTTTTAGAATGTATTATTTTGGAAATCTGGTACACGGGCAATCTGATAAATCGAGAATCTAGTATTTTGAAAAATGTGGTACTCTGGGAGAGCGGTATTTTGGGACGAGGGGAAAATTTGTATACGCTACTCGAACTCGGGAACGAACCCGGGACCGCCTGCTCTGTAGGTCACTTCATTAACGGAAATGACAACAGTAATGTTTAACGATCACAGGTGAACAGGTGTCTCTGTGTAAATTGGACGATTTCTCACGTCGCCATTAATTTATCGAATTAGGGGACTCGCGCGCGCGCCATGACGGTGACATTTTGGATTTTGACCGCGCACCGGCGAGTAAGTCGTAGGTATATGACATGCTTATCGCGGTACCGTAAAAACAGGTATATGTCCTTCCCGACACGACTAATTTCCACATTCATAATGCTGAGACCCTATGAGCCCTGCTGATCGCCTATGAGGTGGACTGACCAGATAAAAGCGGCAGTAAATGGCACATCATTACTACATGAATGCACGAGGAAGGCGGCCATCAGAGAAGAGTGGCGGCGTGTTGTGAAGCTTGGCACCAACGCCTGAAGTGATGACCACGACCACTCTGTCAAGAGTGATACCGAAAAGGAAGAGAAGAATGCTGAGATATGTGATACACAGGCACAGTACAATGGCAGTAATTTTTTGGGTTCCGTACCAAAATTGTAAAAAAGAAACCCTTATGATGCGACTCTGTTTGTGCGTCAGTCTGTCCGTCTATCCGTTTGTCACAGCCAGATATGTCAGGGACTACTGCTGCTATCGATTTGAAATTTGGAATAGTTTTAAAAATCTCTAACCTCTAACTATCGCGCGCTCCTAAACGTTCAAAGTTTGACTATTTATTTATTTATTTAAACTTTATTGCACAATACAATAAGGTACAAATGGCGGACTTAATGCCGTGAGGAATTCTCTACCACTCAACAATCAGGGCAAACAGAGACATTATAGGCATTGTAGGACCCCTTGTCTGTCTTTATACTTTGACACAGGTGTGTCTGCCCGGTTCGCGTTAATATAATATCCGGGATAAAAACGGGAGACAATTTGCGATCTTGGAAAGGATATATTCTTCCCAAGGTCTCAAATTGTCCCCATACCAAATTATATCCAAATCAGCTTAGCAATTTAAGGGTGAAAGGTAACAGACAGACGGAGTTACTTTCGTATTTATAATATTAATTTGGATGATTCGAATCTAAGGCCACATTTCCACCAGGGCTGTTTGAGTCAGCGGAGCGCCTAGCCTCGCTCAACGTGGCCCGGCATTGGTGATTTTTTTCCTCGCACACCGTTGTTCTACCTCGTACGGCTCGGCTGGAAACGCAGCCTAATTTAACTGCAATGAGTTACTGTTGGTCCCTCTCCGTAACCACGTACTACGTACAGAAGTCAGGCTCGCACTGGAGCCGACCGTATCTCTCTATCGCATAATGCGTGCTCTTTCTGGGCAAAATTTGATACTATTAGCGCGCGGCGAAATCGCGGAGCGAGCCACTCCTACCGTAACTTAACTCAATATTATAGAACGGAGCGTGCTTCGATTGGATTACAGTATTACCTATAAAGCATGCGCGCCATATTTTCCAATAGACACAAAGATAGGGGCGAAACGCAGTGTTGCAAACACTGATATTTACTGAGGGCTAAACTTATGTATGGAAAAAGAGCTAAAGTGTGCTAAACGTCAGAAATGCGTGTAAAGAAGGGTTAATAAAAAAACGATGTTATTTAGCAAAGAAAAACTATGTATTATCATAAGATAGCACACACACTTTTGCACTTTAAATAACCATAATGTTACTTAAAGTGCATTTTAATATACAAAAGCATATTACCCACGGCTATAGATCAGTAAACGAACAGCTTAATTTCATATCACGTAATGTAGTTTAATGATGTATCTTGAGACATTTACATATTCAGCAATTCTGAATTCTGAATTTCTTTTAATTTTTTCGGGCAGCTTCCATAATTCTGGCGCTTAATAAAATGTGCTAAATTTGGCCTTAGACGTGCTACCTACTGTTGGCAACATTGGTAATTTCATTTTTATAGGCATATGCGGTCGTTTCAACAAATTGGATTTAGAACAGATGCGACCAACTGTTGTACTAACAACCATAAAGACGAGTCCAATCCGAACCGCCACCTGCTGGGGTTCTGTCCAAATCGGACTAGCCGATAACAACTCAATTTAGGATGGGTATTTGACAATAATCAAAATCAATTAATTAACGTTGACCCACAAATTATGTTTACAAAACCGCTCGAAAAATATACAGCTTTCAAAACGACGAAAACTAATAATAAGACACTATGTTGAGCTGTGACGTCACAAGCATGTATTTCATACTAAACTGCATACCATTTGTAAACCTTAGTGGATGTTGCAAAAATCGAACAGGGTGGGGGCTTGTGTCCCTGGGATCAAACCTTGAACCTGAGAACGAAGTTGGACTACTTGTTCATCTTTATACCTACTTTGCCCAAGATGTGATAGTACCGTAGGTACCGATATTCGAGTCATTTTCAAAAAAATTGTACACAATTAAGAGATTTAATTAAAAAACAAAACTTAATTTATTCTTCAGTGTTACGAAAGTTAACCATATAGTTTGTATGCCTAACTTTCGTAACACAAAGGAAGCGATCGTGATTTTTTTTACTAGGCCCTTAACTATGTACAATTTTTTTGAAAACGACCATTCAGCTTCCTAATTTTACATGTCGAAGTACTCGAAGTATTAAAAAGTTAGCGTCGCTTACGTAACGTTACCGTGGAATGCTCCTAAAACGTGTTGCTACTTACTAGTTACACGGCTGACAGCTTCCCGATGTCCTCTAACTTTCCCAGCCCGCGTAACGTTACCTCTGACATTTCCTAACTACCGTAACTTTTCTGTCAGTTGCTAATCCAGTAACTGACTTAGGCGAGCGAGTTAGCGACTGCTGTTCTCTGGAATACGTAACGGTGCCACAGGATAATACTGCCGTCCTCAGACTAAAAGGCCGCTTATTTGTATGAACTTCCATACTAATTAGCGACCTTTTAGTTTGAGGACGGCAAAATCGCAGTAATTTTTCTTCCTGCAAAAGGTATATCGTACGCTTGTATGTGTGCTCGCCGTGAACGAACGCACGACAAGCAAAATAGGGATGATGACTGGGTTAAAAATATGTAATTCTATTTAGTCCGTCAGTTAGATTATGGAAAAATATGGGACACGTATTTTTTGGTTTATCAAAATATTAAAAATCGACAAAGTTATAGATCATCAAACTTCTGGAGTGGGGGCTTGTGACGTCACTCTTGAGTACAATTTGTACTCAAGAGTGACGTCACTCGAAACTTCTAAGCACTCTATCCTCGTCAGTTTTTGTTTGTCAAACAAAACAAAAAATACGTGTACAATATTTTTTCATAATGTAACAGACGGACTAAACAGTTTTTTTTAGTCATCTAGCCTATTCTACGAATGCGTAAGAATGCTCTAGTACGGATCGTACTGTCTACGCCTCGAACTTGAATACGTATCGCCCGCGCTCCTAAACGGCCGAAGAGTGACTACCTACTTGTCTGTCTTTATACTTTGGATTTTGGATGTTACGATACATAATTTTGCCGATACGATACCGATACCGATTATTGTAGTAAATAATCGGCGATACCGATACCGATATCTTAGCTAAGTAATGAAGTATGCACCTCAGACCTATCGCATGTTGAGAACGAAACTGACCCAACTCAAAAAAGCAGATTTGTGGGAAATCGCAAAAAACGTGGACATACCTAATAGTCAATAACATTTTTGCGATTTCCCACAAATCTGCTTTTTTGAGTTGGGTCAGTTTCGATCTCAACACGCGCTATGTATGTCCTTATTGTACCTAAAACTTGGTTATATTTAACAGAGAGTCAACCTTGAAAGTGTAAAGTAAAAATAAATAGTCAACTCAAAAAAAAAAATATATTATGAACCAAAGATACCTATAATTAACATAGTAATTATCATTGCACAAAGTAATTGACTAATAAATAAATTAAGTCAGTACCTATTTAATTGAAATTACTTTTTGTAGATTTTTTCATACAGCAAATTCTTTTCGCGCTGTTCAAATATTGGTTGTACATAATCGACGATATCGATATATCGATATAGGTATCGCTACATCCCTACTTTGGATACAGGGTCACATTTCCTGTCCTTTACTCATGTACGCGATTTGAGTCTTGCCACCAGTTTCGATTGGTCAATTTTAACAGATTAGGCATTTACACCCGACCAAATTCGATAGGTTATAACAATATCAAAGTCCGCTATCTATGTGTGATATTTACTTTAGCCGAGTAATGAATATTTCTATCTCAAAGGTATACGTGAACGTGAACACTCGTCTATAATATTATCCTCTGTCTATGGACAGCAATCCTCACAAAACACGTACGTATGGCAATCCTACTTGCAACGATTGCTTCCTTCCCCATAGCAGACCACCACGTGTATCAAAATCCAGAGGAAATGTTACCAGAATCAACTGTATAGTACCTAGTAACTGCAGTAATATTGCATTGTCGTCCAAACTAGGAAAAGAAGAGGTTCTAATTCAGCTTGCAATATTTGAGCCAAACATACTTACATGCAAACAATGCTAGTTAATAAAACCCTTTCACCAAAATGTAAGTTTGCAGCCAATAAGCCAATTCAATTTGGACCTTATTGCCATAGTAGGAAAGGCGATATTAGAGCAAACGCGCGGGATGTAAGACTCATTCGTGATTAAATTCAAAACAGTACCGTTAGAATCAACATTGCAGAAACTGCAGCTTATGTTGTGAAGATGTTTCACTCCATACAAGCATCCATTCGCGTATGTTTATTTAATTCAACTTTAATATCAAGATCTTGATTTAATACCGCATGAAGTACATATACTAAAATAACACAGTATGTACAATTTATTTGAATTATTGTTTGATTTAACTTAAACCTTCTACATAAATCTCTATTTTGCTTTTATTACGTAAGACTTATAGGTTTTCACGGACGTCTCAAAATCGGTACTCGACAATTTTAAACTACTTCACAAAAATGAGCAGGTTTTTAATCGGTTTTTTGTATTTTATAATTAAGAAATATACCTACCTCGGAATTTCGTCTATATGAACAGGTATTAAAAAAAAATAAGTTTAAAGTTGGTTACGTTTTTGGGAAAGTTGAAATTCACAAGTTTTTACTTCACTTGCCGTGTTAGTATGTGTGTACTTATGTCTGAGTAAGTTAAATCTTACAAGTTAAATTAGAACCTCTTTCTGTTGTTCGGTTGGGCTGAAATTTGGTATATGTACTTGCGTATCTATGAGGACAATGCAATAATGGTGGTAAGGAGTCGAAACGCCATAGGATCATCTGAGTTACATAAAATAAACTTACCGTGTTTAGGCTCATTTAATTAGTTCTGACATGCAAGCTTGCGATTATACCTACCTAAAAGTATAACAGGTAATTAAAAAAAATTGGTCATAATAATTTCATTTTTGACTGAAACTTATTTTTATACGTTTTATGGAAAACTAGCAACGAAATGAAGTCGCTGCATTTTCTCTAAACTTATTTAACAAGACCAAAAAACGTTGATCCCCCACCAAATGCAGCTACGCACAAGCCCGATGTCAAGTTAAAATGGCAAATGTTTCGTATGGAAAATATAGCATTTTGTTGATCATTCGCACACGTTCTGTTTTAGTTCCTGAAATTAACTTATACATAAACTAGTTTGAATATTAAACAGGACTCATTGGAAAAATGGAATATACCAATTTATGTTCTTCATTTCAAAAGAGACGTTTAATTACAAACGAGTAGTTTCATTTAACATTAGGTATAATTCGTGTCCCTGGGATATCGCGGGATTATTGTATAGTCCGTACAAACGGGTCCATATTGGCTCATATAAAATTGCTATTTCGATTTTTTATACAAATAACGATTTGTGACTATACTCATCATTTCTCCGAAAAATTTTGCTCATAATTTTTTTTAATATTTATTAGTACTACTACTTACATTGCCTATAATAATTAGAAAATCGAATTTTTGTACACATAATGTTATTATTTAGATCTTATCTGTACCTATAATGTTATTGGCAAGAATTACTTAATTAATAAAGTTATTACATATAATTATTTTGCTCATAATTAGAAATCAACGTGTATCGGAACGCATATGCAATCATAATTGAACTTATTTCATAGAATCATTTTGCTCATAATGTTTAGAAGTTATATTATTTATTCACAACGTGTATCGTTTCGTTTTTAGGGTCAGCAAAAAAAATAACCCTAACCTACTTATTTTTGGGAGCCGTTTCGTTTCTAGGCCCATTAAAAAAATAACCCTAACCTACCTATTTTTGGGAGCCGTTTCGTTTTTAGGGCCATTAAAAAAATAACCCTAACCTACCTATTTTTGGGTGCCGTTTCGTTTTTAGGGCCATTAAAAAAAATAACCCTAACCTACCTATTTTTGGGAGCCGTTTCGTTTTTAGGGTCATCAAAAAATATAACCCTAACCTACCTTTTTTTGGTAGCCGTTTCGTTTTTAGGGTTAGCAAAAAAAATAACCCTAACCTACCTATTTTTGGGAGCCGTTTCGTTTTTAGGGTCATCAAAAAAAAATAACCCTAACCTACCTATTTTTGGGAGCCGTTTCGTTTTTAGGGTCATCAAAAAAAAATAACCCTAACCTACCTATTTTTGGAAGCTGTTTCGTTTTTAGGGTCATTCATAAAATTCAGTATAATTTGAAAAATATATTACCTATACAAAAGCTTATTGCTTAAAAATGTGAACTTGGAAAAATATACAGGGTGGTCCAAAACATGACGTCTAAAAAAAAAAATTAGATAGCTTGCGTCTAGGGCTATCAGAATATACCCCATGTATGTTAACCGATTTCTTGTAGTTTACGAGTTATTAATATTTTAACGTTTTTTTTTTAAGAATTCTTCGGGTGTGCACTTCAAGTCATGTAACTTTTTTTCGGTAGGTTATTTTTGCGTTTTTGTTTTTGTGACATTATCCTTACTAACTGTACTTTCTCTCATAAAATATTCAGCTTCCTAACTTTTAGTTAAGTTACACAAAACAATATCAAAAGTGAAAGTTTTCTGTTCAAGTAAGTCGCAGTTAAATTTTCGCACTAGATTTAAAATTAAAAAAAACTGGTTTTAATGAATTTATGTAATTTTAAAAACTTCATGAGACGCTAAGCTTTCAAGAAAATACAAAAAAAAGAGGTAATTGATTGGTCAATATTTGTCGAGACCGCCCTGCAAAGGTACTGAGGTGGTAAGTTCCCAGTAACTAAAAGTTAGGAAGCTGAATATTTTATGAGAGAAAGTTCAGTTAGTAAGGATAATGTCACAAAAACAAAAACGCAAAAATAACCTACCGAAAAAAAGTTACATGACTTGAAGTGCACACCCGAAGAATTCTTAAAAAAAAAACGTTAAAAAATTAATAACTCGTAAACTACAAGAAATCGGTTAACATACATGGGGTATATTCTGATAGCCCTAGACGCAAGCTATCTAATTTTGATTTTTAGACGTCAGGTTTTGGACCACCCTGTATATGAATAGATTATGACTAAGCAGCGATATATTTTGAAATATATATAACACCAAATATTATTACTTGAAAACGTTATATTGAAATATTATATATACATAAATTATAGTAACAAAGTTATTTATGTTGAACAACATTATGATTATAATACATTCGGAGTTCCAATGACTATTGCTAAAAATAAATATGTACAATGATCATTAGGTTGTAAAATTTTATGAGATACATTTTCGGAGTTCCAATAATCGAATTTGCAATTTTATATGAACTTTGGCGCACCCCGTACAAACTCTTAAGACTGCGTTATGCTCTGATTATAAGGTAGTTTTTGGCTTGCGTTCGTTTGACAGCATTTGGGCTAAGTGTTTAAACGGAATATACTACGTTCACTATTTCAGTACCTTATTACGTGTTATAAGTAGGGAACGTGCAGGACTATAGGTGGCAGCACTAAATCGATAAAAGAAACATTTTGCCGACAGTAAAGGAAACTTATCAGTGAATGTCAAGTAAGTCGTGGCCACACTAACGTTAACCGTCCATCATCGCGATAATAACCCTACTACTAAACCGCCAACATTAAGGGCGACCGACGTAGGCTGCCTCTTTCCGTCGCCGTTCATGTTGGCCGTAACTTGTGTAAGTTACGGCTGCACATAACAAAAAGCACACAGATGAGTGTCACCAACGAAGTTGCCAAGCTATAGTAATACTTTGCCTCTTCATGTAACACTTCAAATATTACATTTACTTGGTATGAAAAATAACTTATATTTTTAATACAATTATTATTAGAGACCAGATTTGAAGTAGCGATATTAATATTAATATGGATATGACTGGTAATATTTATTATTTTTTCTACTCACAAAAATAATGTAACTTATCGGAACAAACTTTTGTAAATATTGGGCAAAAATGATGGTGATAATAAATAAAAACATCGTTTGTTAATTTTTGAAATAGTTTATTTTTTTAAGTTCTTCTTTAATATTTCTTCTGCGCAATGCACAGTAAAAATCAAGACCTTATTGTATAACCAACATGACATGTATTTAACAAATTGCACTAGTCATATACATATTAATATTGTGATCGCTACTTCAAATCCGGTCTCTAATTATTATAAGTTCAGGTATCCACACCCACAGCAACAATTCACATCTGTTTTTAAAGAACTTGTAACAGAAACATGAAGAACGTTACAGTCGAGTTTGGTTTTATAAAGAGCTTATAGTTGGCTTCATGGGAGTAAATAGTTTTGCGTAGTCCAATATAAGGTTACTATTGGCTTAATTAGTATGCACCAACTCCACGATAAATGCGTTAATATGATATATACGCCTAGAAATTGGGCCCTTTTCCGTGGTTATAAGCGCTTAAGTCTATTGCGTTATAGTTCTGGTTCCAAAAAGGTTATTACACCACTTGCTACTTGGGTAAGGGCGCGGCCCCATGTCGACGGCACGGCGCCGTTCACCGTGGAACGGCACGACGCCGTCACCGTGCGACGGTACGGCGTCGTGCCGTCGGACGGCGCCGTCAACGGCGCCGTGAACGGTGCCGTGGACGGTGTGACGGCGCCGTGAACGGTGCCGTGAACGGTGTGACGGCGTCGTGGACGGTGTCGTGTACGGCACACGGTACCGTGTGCGGCGCACCGCACACTGCACTCTTCCCGCTACACTGTGGATCGAAAATCGACTCTCCATAGAAATAGGGACTTATTTTTGTAAGTGTATAATTTGTTGATTGAAATCGTATCCTTGTATCATTTTTAGGGTAAAAAATGATTTTGAGAATGGGATTTGGCTAAAAAACCGACGAGTAATAATTTTTTTTCTTTAATTAAAGTTATTATAAAAATTAAACCGTCTTCAAATAAAAGGAAAGATTTATGCCAGCAATTTTTTCTGTCTTCCGGCCGCTTTCCGACTCCGTCGAACAGAAAAATTGTATATAAACCTTGGCCAGTAAATAAAGAAAGCCTCCGATCACATGTAATTGTCGGCCGAGGCGAAGCCGAGCCACTGCCGAGCCACTGCTTACTTTACTGGTCTATGTATGTAATATAGTATTTGAGCGTCTCGTAGCGTAGGTACTTCCAAATATTAAGGCTAACACCGACTTCAAAAAAATAGTGTTCATAAAACTTTTATTTCTTCCCTTTTTGAAGTCGGTTTAATTTTTAAGTATTTTTTTTATTTCTTGATTTTCTTAATTTCAGTAGTGATCGAATTACGCTGTTAAGTAGGTACAAGTTTTCCTAGTGACTGATACACACATAACTCTATCTCAAAAACTACTGAACCCATTTTGATGAAAGTACACATTGACATTGCGAATTAAACCGAATGATGATGATATAATCACAAAATTAAAAAAATTAAAATAACCGACTTTCAGTGAACCTATTTTGATACGAGATGCACGAGTGAATATGAACAATTCCCAAATCGCCGTATACAGGTTGGGAGGGACTATACCGACAAACTTTAACTATAGATTCTAACAACTATTAGGAGTAAAAAAAGTAATGTGATGTATAGTCGAAAAACGCTTACTTTCAGAGATATTCATTATTTTTTAAATGAAAAATCCCAAGTGTGTAACAAGCCCTAATAAATGTGACTAAGATAGTTTTACTAATTTTTTAAATCCTTTAACTAAACAGCAATTAACCTTCGCAGTATTTGATGGTAAGCGACTACGACGAGGCCAAAAAAATTGACCTTTCGTTTCCATTTTAGCTTTTTTTTCTTTTTGATAACTTTTCCTCCAGTAAGCACATGTTTATAACGAGGGGCTGAATTTTCTGATTTATTTTGTTCCATAAGACTATTAATGTAAAATGACAATATTCGACCCATGTTGATATAACATTATTTATTCGTCACACCACCAGGAATTCATGGCTAAAGTATGTCGGTATAGTCCCTCCCACCCTGTATATGCCTATAATATTCGAAGAGTTCCCTCGATTTCTCTAAGATCCCATCATCAGATCTCGGTTTGATTAGACCACTCTGGAGGACAAATCCGTTTCAAACAAAAAAATAATTTTCCAAAGTGGTCCAGCTGTCTTCGAGTAATAGGGTAAAAAATGAAAACCGTCCTTCTTTTGTGGAAGTTTGTTAATAACGGACTTCAAATGAAGAGATTCGATAAGAAATGTACAATTCACTATGAAAAATACCCAAATCGCTATATTTTTCTCGATTTTCCAAGATTCCATCATCAGATCCTGATTTGTTTGCAAGGGGACTACCTCAGAGGTATACCCTTTCAAATAAAAAAAGAATTTTCCATATCGGCTTAGCCATCTTCAAGTAATCGGGGAGCAAACCTACATAGAATGTTCTCTTTGTTTTGAAGTCGGTTAACACTAGAAATTCATTTGTAATAAGAAATGCACGAGAAACTATAACCAATACCAAAATCGCTATATGTGTGCCTATAATATTTGAAGAGTTCCCTCAATTCCTCCAACATCCCATCATCAAGTCCTGATTTGGTTGCAATGGGACCACCTCTACAATATTCAAACATCATTCTTTCAAACAAAAAAAGAATTTATAATTGGTTCAGCCGTCTTCGAGTAGGTAATCGGTGAACAAACACACAAAAAAAACGTCCTTCTTTTGAAAGCCGGTTAAAAAGTCGCCGCGACCTCACTCATTCTCAGCTCACCGCGATTTTTCTATACAAATTGATGATTCTAGATTCGCCGCAGTGTAAGATTCGCCTAAAACAAAACTACCGAGCCGTGCGCCGTCCACCGGTGCGGTGTGCCGTTCACGGCACCGTGGACGGCGCCGTCACACCGTTCACGGCACCGTTCACGGCGCCGTCACACCGTCCACGGCACCGTTCACGGCGCCGTCCGACGGCACGACGCCGTACCGTCGCACGGTGACGGCGCCGTGCCGTTCCACGGCGGACGGCGCCGTGCCGTCGACATGGGGCCGCGCCCTAAGTATACCGGTTACCTGTTGTAACGCGGCAAACCTCCTTGGCGCAGTACTGGCCGGTTAGAAACCTTTTATAACCTTTTAGACGAATGTCTTGCATTTACGATCGTCTTTTTTTTCACGGAGACATTTTCGGTCGCTTTTCACATCGCCGTGATATCTTTATTTGCTATATAGACTGACATATGACATTTTAAACTGCTTAAAAATGAATTACTGTGTATATAAATACTCGTAAGTTTGCAGGTACTTTTATATATTTTACTACGTATGTTTTTTTGTCAAACTCAATCCAAGTCTTGTTCAATTTTCACTATAAATTATACTTATTTATATTAATATTATTATATTAAAACAGTGTGGAACTAGTTTACTGTTAGCGTCAAAATAGTCTGTCTGCAATACTATAGATATAGGCGCAAAGATGTTTGACGATATACAGGGTGTCCCAGAACTTTGCGACACGGAGGGAAAGAACGTTAAATATTGAAGATGTGGTCTATGGTCCCTTGAAGCTGTGAGAAAATCAAACTTCTAAGTTAACGTAAAAAAAGATATGACCGTTTATGGCGCACAAAACGTACACTTCGAGTCTCTCAAGGAAACAAAAGTTTATAGGGTAGTTTCCGTTGAGCTAGAATTATGAGATTTGACAAGTAGGTACTAGGTACCTACCGTCTTATACTATAAGTATAGGGAAAAATCTATAAACTTTACATTTGTACTTAAATCATAAAAAATATATAAATTTATTCTAAGTACCGAACTCTCGGAGAGCGAGTCCCACTCGCACTTGTCCACTTTTTTGCAAATAAATACAAATACATGTTATTTATTTCGTTTTTTTAAATTTAATTGTAATTGAATTATCATATTAGTGTATGCCTTTTTCCAAAAAAAAATGTTCCTTTTAATATGGCTTAGTGGTGGCAACCGGTACCATGTTTTTGTATTATCGATTATTTTTCGCAAATGTATTAAAAACGTCATTTGATACACGTGCGGAAGTGTCATTTCTATACTTTCTGCACTTATACCAAAAAGTACCTACTATTTTTATAACAAAAAAATGCAAAATATATTTTCTTTAGCGGTTTTTCTCTGGCTACCCTTTGTAGTTGAGAGCATATGTTACCATCACAATAGTTTCATTTCCATTCAATCAAAAATCATTAAATGATTAACAACACCTTTTAATGAACACACGTCCGAAACTTTTTTCCAAATCTTATAAACCCACCCAAATAACAACTTTAAAATCAGTTTTACAGAGTTCCAAATAGTACAAAAGCATATATTTTCTGCAATTATCTCAATTTACACGAGCTACACGATTTTAGATCGTATTCTGGGTTTAAAATGGTTGAGAATGAAAATAAGTTTTTTTTTGTGTAATTATTTGCGTTAACCCTTTGTCCGTTCGGGGGAGGACGGCCCACTGTGCGCCGCGGGAGCCATTGTCGCACAGTGGTGCGCGTGGGCATGAAGTAAAACGTAATGAGTAAAGGATTTTGGTAGATATCGGATTCTACTTATCAAGTCTTTTTCATCAATGGGGGAAACTGGTGAAAGTATTTTTTTCATACAATTTTTTTTAAATAAAAGATTTTATTAAAAAGTTTTTTTATAACTATTGGGAATACCCAGCAGACAAACCACCCAAGGAAAGAAATTCGCTTCTAACTCAGGTCATTTATACACAAATTTTAATCACGTATTTCTGATGATGATGGTATAACTAGTAACTAACGTTATATTAGCATAGGTCTAATTTTGTCATTTTACAGTATTAGTCTTATGGAATAAAATAAATCAGTAAATTCCGCCCTCCTTGTAAACATGTTATTACTGAGGGAAATATATCTAAAAGGAAAAAAAGGAAAAATGGAAACAAAAGGTAAATTTTCTGGCCTCGTAGTCGCTTACCATCAAATGCTGCAAAGGTTATATTTTGTAAAAGTATCTTAGTCACATTTATTAGGGCTTCTTACACACTTGGGAGTTTTCATTTTAAGAATGATACATATCTAGGAAAGTAATCGTTTTTCGACTATACATTATATAACTTTTTTTACTCCCAATAGTTGTTAGAATCTATAGTTAAGGTTTGTCGAGTTACTCATTCTTACCGTGTATAATACTAAATAAAAAAACATAGGTATTTATCATTTACTTAGAAAAATAAAGTTTATTTTCATAAAGAGAATTAATTTAATTAGTTAATTACCTATCTTACAGGCGTAATGCATGAGCAATGTACAAAGCTTCTTTTTAGTTTTCGTGTTTAAGTGGTTTAAGTCGCGAATGATAACAAAAAAATACAAAATAGGCAACTGTAAAAAAATGTCGTGAATGGTGCAAGATTTTTTATTTTTACTTCGATTAAATCTAACAGACGTGTTTTCACTGTATCTTTTAATATGTTTTCCAACATGTGACGTTAAATGTACCTTTCCGATTAGTATGATATATTTGACCAAATGCATGCGCCAGCGGCGACCGGCGGGGGGCATGTGTTGACGCCTTGGGCTATTTTGTCTAAACTACGCATTAGGTCATCTATACGCCAGATGACCAAAGTTTTGTCAGCGGGGTACCAAGTTATAATGTACGCGTGTTGACGCCTTAGGCTATTTTGTCTAAATTACTCATTAGGTCATCTATACGCCAGATGAATATGGACGAGTCAGCACTATGGAGTATAAAGGAGTGTGGACAAGTTGTTACTGTAGACCCCAGTGGCGTGGCGTCTATGGATTCCCATCGGCTTGCCTAATATTAGGCAGTACAGCACTTAATTCTAGTGCTCTTAAAGAAAATTGAAGCTCCGGCTTGCCCAAGGATTTCTTCAACGCCACGCCACTGGTAGACCCTATAGAAATTTCGACGTGCTAGTACTATGGATCATATAGGAATGTTGGCGAGCTGAGAAGTTGTCGAGATAGGAATTGTGACAAGGAAGGTGACGGATTGGGAATTGCAAATGATGAGTTGATATTGAGGATGAATTATGATGGTGATGAAATTGACTATATGGGCGAAATCATCCCGAGCGGACCGCCGACCTATGTCCCGGTCCCGGATTTACGATTTACCCAGACTATTTTTTTTGTTTCACTTTTCGTGTTAAGCGTATATTTTAACCAAATTCAAGGTTTTCTAGTTGGCTGTTTTGTTTTTCGTTCTTTGTCAATGTTTTTACCTCAGAACTCTGTTGTTTATGAACCGATTTCTAAAAATATTTTTTAATAATTGAAAAGATTATACTTTCACATTGATCCCTCTTTTTTGAAACTTGAGGGAATTTCTGAAATATTATACGCGCATAGCTTTTTGATACATATATGTATCTCGTCTATTATCTCATGAATTTGCAAGTGTCGTGGATTCAATGTTTAAAGTAGTTTTGTTATTGTTAAAGATAATTTAATTTTACGGTCGTTATTAAGTAATTAGTGCATATGTTTTCTTGATAGCATACATTGACATTATACCTCTGGATTAAAAGCTACGTTGTTTTTTAATAACAGTTAAAGGTCAGGTTAGGCACGCGCCTGCATAAATAACTAGCATCTGCCAACGGATGCCTGACACCTTGTGGTTGGCATTCTAGACCAGTTAGCGTAATTGGTTAGCAGTAACGTGGTCTTAAGGTGGTCCGAGATGATCGTAGGTACAAATGAATAACGCAATATTTAAAAAATAAACTACCTCAAATTACTCGACTACAACAAATACACGACGGTAAATAACATGTTTTTTTGTTTGAATTAACCAATATCAAATTAATCTGAGATGAGAAATGCGCGAGTCACTATGAAAAATACCTAAGTAGATATATTTGAACAGTTTCCTCGATTTGTCTAAAATCCCATCATCAGATTCTGTCACCAACTTGAAGGTGTACTCTTTCAAACAAAAATAAAATTTTCCAAGTCGGCCCAACCGTCTTCGAGTAATCGCGTAACAAATATACAAAAAAATACAATCGAATTGAAAACCGTCCTTCTTTTGGAATTTGGATAAAAGAGGGTTTTTTGATGTATTTTTTTTTTACATTTTTGGCCTACAATAAAATCTAGAGTTGGTTACTTCGATGTTGCCATATCAATCACGAGAAGGGTGCCGTCTTGACAAACCGCATATACATATTTTATCATCTTTATAATTAAACTAAAGAAATCAATTTAATTACACAGAGTGTACCTCTAACAAATAAAATATGACGAAACGAATTTATGACCACTAAAGCAATTACCACATAATTATGCACATACAATATCTAATACTGTTTACCATATCAATAAAGTTTATGGAAAACGATTAAATTTATGTTATGTAGCTTCGTTTCTTATACAAGTCTGAATAGGGTTGGAAATTGTTTAGCAAACGGTTTTCGAACGCCATTTTGACTGTTGTTGTCGATTTAAACTTTATCGCAAGGGCGTTTTCTAAGATTATCTATCAACAAAAGATTTGTGCTCCTAATACAGGCAACTGTCATATTAATTCATTTAAAAAAGTCACCCCTCCTTCATTTTTTTTCGAATAAAAAAACGTGGGTAAGAGAAAAGACGCATAGATAAAAAATGCATTTCGCTTTGCTGAATTCTTGTGTGCGTCGTAGTTTGTAAAACGAGTTTCTGATTTATGATTTTTTTGTTCATTATTCTCGTACTCTGTTATTACTGTAGGTAAAGTGAATGTATATGCTGAAGATTTTTTCGATTATTATTAACTTAAATTGACGGTATTACTTGTCAAATTTCATAGATCTAGGTCTTTAAATTTTGGTTTCCTTGAGAGAATCAAAATGTACATTTTTTGCGGTATAAATGGCTAAATATCTTTTTTTACGTTAACTTAGAATTTTGATTTTTTACAGCTTCAAGGGACCGTAGACCTGAGTATATGGTTGTAGTATTAACTCGATACCTCCACGCGTTCCCGAGATAAAGGGTCTTGACAGACGGACAACAAAGTGATCATGTAAGGGTTCCGTTTTTTTTCCTTTTGAGGTACGGAACCCTAAAAACGGAACTTTTTCGATTCACATTCACGTTTCCGTCGGTCAAGGAAAAGGTAATAACACAAGTTATTTTATATGCATCTATTATTGTAAAAACCTAGCTTAAGGAAACAAATAAATAAAGGGAATAAACAAGAAAAAAAAATAGACGAATTATACTAGACTAAGGAAGAGCAAAACGTCTGCGATCTCGGCCTTTCTTTGTTTTACCACCCTAGTTGTGTAATGTACTATTTCAACACACTTTCTCGTAAAGTGGCTCCGGTTCAAATCCGGTTGAAATCCGGTTTATTACTTTACGTTACCGCACTAATGTTTTGTACATTAGGTACAATTTTTGTGATCAATAAACTAGTTTCAGTCAAAATATCGTCGACCGTAGGCTGAATTAGCGTAAGGGACATTGTTTTGCCTGTCCCTTACCGTAATTCAGCCTACGGTCGACGATATGATAAAAGGTTATATACTTCATCAAAGTATCTACAAAATTACAATATGTATATTGAATCATTAATTATTTAAAATTCTCTATAGTATATATATTTTTTCTGTTTATTTTATTGTGCATATTTCTGGCTGTTTGAGGGTTGCGTCCTTGCCTCTGCGCGCGCATAAGTAATTCAACTACTGATCGGCGCGCAAAAAAATAAATCTTGCGCCAATTTGTATTTTTGTTTGTTTGGTTAGTTTGTGATTGTTGCAACAAATTATGACTTCAAGTGATTAAGAACAATTAAATTTGACGCCGCTTTATATAATTAGTGAGGTATAAAATGCTAGTGATAGTTTGTTGCCATCGAAATCAAAAGAAAAATGCGTAAGTAAGCCTATGTTTTTTTTTTCAATAGAAACAACAAAAAACCCAGCCGTTCTTATAAAACTATTTTTTGGCGTTATAATGATAATGAGTTAATGAGTATGCCAATAAATATAAGCCGAGCTCGCTGTGCTACACTTATTCCATGGTAAAAGTGATGGTACAGACTAATTTTTTTTTTAACAATTCTAATAATTTAATGTTTTATGTTTTTTTATCCTCGCAAATGTGTTGAAAAACGTCGTATATGCTATTAATTCAAAGTCAAAGTTATTTATTTGCAGAAAATAGTGTACAGTAGGTTGGTAGGTACAATAAACATATATGATCAACTATTTTACGACGCCGTAGCATGCAAATAATTTATACATACTTAATTACAGTTGGCTGTTACTCGTATGTACATGACAGGAAGTCTTTAATAGTATAAAATCTTTCTTGTAACAGTCAGTTATATAATACCTTAACAAATTCATTATAAGGCAAACTACTGATGTCTTTAGGGACACGGTTAAATATTTTAATGGCCATGCAATGACAATTTCGGCTGCATAACTTAGTTAAGGTTTTCGGTAAAGCTAGTCTTGAAGGATATCTAGTATTCTATACTATCTATGTAAATATACCTAACCCCAGTCCCCAATTAATACACTGCTTTATAATTCGTCATGTTTTTTTTCTTTATATCATTCCCGATCTCACATTCATACACACACACACACACACACTTAACACTCATGTACTTTAACTGTTGAGCCATTTAGTGATTCCGCTTTCGCTAGCAATGTAAGACTCCCCATCCTCCTCCTGTGTTGTCCATGATACTTGTTGCTGTGTCAACTACGTGCCCTGAGGCTCCACGAAAGACCAGCGCTGAGACATCATCACGATGCCGCAGCACATGCTGAGTGGTGTCCTTTTGCCGTTGACCTGACAGCACCATTAGTTTTTGTAATTAGGGAAACTTGTATTACTTAGTTTTATTTATTTCTTCTTCTCCATGTTGTTTATTTTTTAATGTATTCTTTTGTATTGGTGCTGTTATCTCTTACCGTAATAAATGTGATTCTTTTTTTCTTTCTATTAAAATTGCAATCGTTTTTCAGCTGTGTGAATAAATGTGGATTTGATTTTACAAATTTCGAAATTTCTATTATATATAGTAATTATCATGGATCTCCGCAAAGTAACGCCTGATTCAATCAATTATTTGACGTGGTGTTGAACAAATAGCTCAGCCATACACTAAGGCTGCATTTCCACCAGAGCTGTGCGAGGTAGCAGAGCGAGGTGCGAGGAAAAAATCCACCAATGCCGGGCCGCGCTGAGCGAGGCTAAGCACGTTGATTGGTGGATTTTTACCTTTAGCCTTAACCCTTTGCAATATGCTTTTAAAGTCGGTTGTAAACTCAAAAATTAACAATTAGCTTTTCCTAGTGCGTGTTAGCCAGTACTTCATAAGGGCATACAAAAAGCATCACTGGAATTTATCGCCACCGAACGGGAAAGGCTCAACTTCATATTAATGTCGAGGGATATACTTCGTTCTTCCACTGGCGAGGTAACGAATGCGACCTTTGCGCGGGCGCACGTTTCATGTAATGAAGCTCTTGACGTTTATATTAATCATTTTAAACGGCTAAGCTTAGCTGTATTTTATGACTAACTTTCAATTCAACACCCGGCATTTGAGTATTGATTATAATATAATATAATATCGAAATGAGACATTTGAGACATACCTAGTAATAGAGAAATTTTTGCCTACTTTTCTTCGTTTAAATAGCAAGAATTAAAGGGAAGATTATTTTAGTTATTCAGACATTAAACCACTAATTAAGTAAGGTACTTGATGACCACATCGCGTAAGGGCTGCATCGCAAATGTGCTTCATCGCAGAAGGCCGAAGTCGCGAAATGACTACATCTTAGTATAACTAGGTCGTAATAAGGCCACATCGCGTATCGGCACATCGTACCTAAATGTGCTTCATCGTAGAAAACCGAAATCGCTAACTGACTATATCTAAATTTGATTAGGTCGTAAAATGGCTACTTCACTAAAACGCCTAGATCCGGGTAATGACTACATCGTAAAATAAACATAATGCTGAAAGTCTAGGTCGAAAAAAGGGTAAGTCGCAAAAAATCTACCTACTCGTACGGATTCATGATCAAATTAGATTTTCATCATTTTATGATTTAGTCACTCTACTACCAAAGCATGCTCACAATTTTATTGGTAATAAATGAAACAATGTAGTTTTCAATAATATTGTGTAATTTACAATCAATATAAAAATGGCTTCTTGTGAAAATAAAATGAATATTTTATAATAGATAGCTTATTATTGTTTGTGTCTCTTATTTGTTGTAATTATAATGTGATCTAAGTATTAGTGAATTACTTGAAACTTAACTTATATTTCAACTTCAAAATAGTCAAAAGGAAGTTCAAGGTCGTGGTCCTTTTTTCCTCAAGTTTTTTAAGTTCTTGGCTGTATTCTTTGTCAAAAAGAATGTGTTTTTGTTCCTGCTTTCTGTCTTGGTAAACGCTCCCCTCACTCTCATATCTTGGTACCTGGACTCCTCTTTGAGTTTCTGCAGAAAACTGAGCAACGTTGATTTTGTGTGCATTCGAACGCCGAGCGAGACGCCGATGCCAAGCTTCCATAGCATTATTGGTCCGGTGCCTCTCTTTACAGCACGATATTAACGCTGTATTTTTAAACCACTGTGTTTCAAAATATTTTATGAACGCACTCATTCCTTCACAATGTATCGCATAGTTGGTGATCGAGTTCCAGCCGTCATATATAAGTGAGGATGGTAACAATGGCAAATTACATACCAGTCTTACAATTTGCTTTCTTTTGTCAGAATTTGTCAAGTCCAGTTCGTCTGCTTTTTTCCAGGCGGCTTTTGAGAAATGGCAATAGCATCCTGTAACCTTTCCATTAGGGAAAACTTCTCGGAACGCATTAATTTGTGATAATTGAAAAGTCACATTTATATTTGGATATGTTGATCTCTAATGCATCTCGTATTAACGTAAATAAAGCTACGTATGTGTTTGGTGCCATACTTTCACAAACTTATCTTATAAATGGGCATTTTCATTTTAAAATGTACGGCTTAGTCTAAGTATGGCTCAAGGGCCTTAAAATAAATAGCCGGACGGAGCCTCGCCAGCAGACGAGTGAAGCATTTCTAATCGGCGCCTGTTGGCTTGTACTTACGAGTTGCACGCACACATCAACAAGTTTGTTCCTACTACCCGCAGCACGCACACCTAAACCTGACCAACCAGCGTTAAAGAAACCGGCGGACTAGGGGTGCAGTGCTTTGTTAGCGAGACTACGTCCGGCTATTTATTTTAAGGTCCTTGGTATAAGCGTGTAAATTTTATACGGGCGTATATTTTAATGAACATTAGTATCGGATCTAGGGAACCTATCTACATACATACCTTTGTTTAGGATTTTTTTTTTCCATAAATAATAATTGAGCACGCAATGTATATTAATTTACGTACCCAAACGTCATCATGACGGTATTAATTTATCTTTTAACTGCTCCACTGTTCGAGGCTGTGAGTAAACTTCGCTTTTCACAGCCTCCCATGGTAAAAAGTCCAATGGTGACACGTCAGGGGAGCGAGCAGGCCACCTATGACGGCCAAACCGTTCTATCCACTGGTTACGCGAATATGCTGAATAGCATTAACGATTATTCGTGCGTTTCGCGGAGTTGTCCTGTTCAGAAAACGCTCTCTGTACATCTCTAAAGCTCCTCGGCCGCTTTTTTGACCTTCGCCGTAGATCAAAATAATATTCGCAGGTTCATTAGGAGGAAAATTCGGCGGTCGCGGCACTTTCAACAATTATTTTTGGATCACTGACGGCAACATGACAAATTATGTCAGGAAAACAGAAACCAGGGACTAAAAATTTGTAACGGTCAAAAATTTAAAAGTTTTTATATCTTTACTTAGTGATATTAAAATCGCCTTTTGGCCCCCAATGTCCAATTCCCCGAATGTCCAGTACCCGTACGTCCAATTCCCCGAATGTCCAGTCCCCGTATGTCCAATTCCCCGAATGTCCAGTACCCGTACGTCCAATTCCCCGAATGTCCAGTACCCGTACGTCCAGTTCCTGGAATATCCAGTTCCTCGTATGTCCAACTCCTCGTATGTCCATTTGCCTGGAATGCATGCCCAGTGGGGACCGGTGGCGTTCCCTGGGGTCGAACCAGGTCGCTGGCCGGGCCACCTTGGGGAGGTCGGGGGGCACCTGGTGTCGAACCAGGTCTCCAGTCCCGGTCCCCTTTAGAAAGAGGGTTGGACTAGGTAGCGGCCAAAGCGCCTGGGGTCGAACCAGGTCGCTAGGCCAGAGCTACCTTGAATTTACGCTGATTGCTCAAAGTGAGCAACGGACCAGCGGGAAGGTTGAACCGGATCAACCCGTCCTTATGTGAGTGTGTGAATCGAACTAAGGGAGTTTTAGTTGCTGGGACGTCAAGTGCATGTCTTATTTCTCGAATCCCTCGATCCCTAATCGGGGGAAATTACATTTTTTTACGTGTTTGGGAGGCTGCTGCTGGTCAACCCACCGACGGAGCCGCAGCTGACGTTCACGGGGCTTCATGATACAACATTCTGAACTTCTCACAATTATTGCCCGGGGCGAAGTGACTGTCAATAAGAACATTCTTTGCCCGTACCTACCTACTGCGTAGTCTTACTGATAGTACAGTCAACTACAAAGAGATATATCCATGTCAATCTTACAAAATGAAGTAACTTTTTGTATGCCATAATTAATTACCCTTGGTTTGTAACATTTCCAGTAGCACTAGCAACCAAACCTTACACTATGACCGACTCGTTCAAAATGCAGTAATTATGTACTTATTCTACTATGTTTCCTCCGAATGTACACTTACAAGCCTCCTTTATTACCTATCAATATATTATGACAAATAAAAGCAAACTGCTAATGTTCCAAAAAAATGTAACCAATACTTTTAAATTCAGAACAAAATCGCATCGAAAATATATTTCAATGTAATGTCACTAATGTCTATTGATGTCGTTCTTGGCTGCCGATTTATGTGTGTAAAATGGATAAAGTTACTTACATAACCAGCAGAAAAGGTAAAAAAATATGTTGTTACCGAGGATATAAATACAATTTAAGTGGGGTCAACGAAAAAAGTAATACTACTTTGTGGCGATGCACCAATCGCACGACTTGTACTGCTACACTCACATTAAATTGTGACGAGGATGTATTGCGTGAAAAACAACATGTATGTTTTCCTGATGAAATCCAAATTAAAATTGACATAGTGCTCGATGAAATAAAAAAAGACGTCTGTGAAAACTTGGGGCCCATTCAAGCAATATACGATGATAATTTTCAAGAGTTTCTACAAAAAAACGAAAATAAGAAATTAGGAAAATTCATACCGCCGTTCTCAGCATATAGAGACGCAATGAGCGTTTTTTGACTTAATTATACAACGTTGCATACAATACTTTTTCTACGACTAGGGTTTAAAATATAAAATACAAAAAAGGCATAACCTGCAAAGAAGGCAAATATGATGTATGACTGACAGTTGTGTCTATGGTAAACTTTTTCTTTTAAATGAAATTGACACGCAGTGAATATATTAAAAATACTTTTGTTTTTATGTTGGGATCAATGAATTTAGTTCAGAAAGTTTTGTTTTTCTTAAAAACCATAGGAATTTAATTGTTTGTTAAGTTGGTAGTTGTGCATTTTTACTGTAAAGTTAAAATTGAGCGCTTAATCCTTGACCTAAGTTTAACCTAGATTTAGAAGTCTGTGGCTGCTAGCAATAACGTAAAGTGGCTATAACGACACTTGTGCTGTTATGGGGAATAGAGTATAGACTTCTCTGAACTCATATTATGTATGTTCTTATATTAGTGTTCGTGACGACCAAGTAAAAGACAGATAACCACAATAAGCCACTTTATGGCCAGGTGTGGCATAAAAGTATAAAATTGTTAAAAACTATTAATATCATTAAATAACCCATCAAATTTATAGTAACCTTTGTTATGAAACCGTTAGGATAAACGCAAGTTTTAACATAGTTGCAGAACAAAGTTATTGATTTCCCCAAACAACGTATGAGTAGTGACGTCACTGTATAACGGGCTTCAGTAGAGTAGTAGAAAGTCTAAAAATGTGATTTTAACAGCTAAAGCCCTGCTGTATCTCGGTGAGTTTTTATGATATACAGGGTGTCCCTAAAACCAACTTTTATACAATCAGGACTGATAGACCAGCTCATAAGAACCTAGATTAAGCAAATTTGACCTCAGTAAAAATTTCTTAGTTTTCGAGATATTGACGTTTTTGTAAAACTCGTGCTAAGTGATACCCTGACTCGGTGTTTTGAGTGTCATTGCTAAAATATCAAGTATTTTACAAATCTGTTTTTTGTTATGTGTGGCCAAATAACTATGCTATTCAACGTATTTTCTATTTTTGCTAATTTATTCATGCTGTGGACACAGTACAATAACAAAAAAAAATTATTCGATTTTTTTCAAATTTCACCTCTGACTTCGAACTAGCGTGGTGAAAAAAAAATGTACCAACATAACCAGGCACTCAACGTAAAAAAATTGCGCATTTATTGTAGTTTCTAAAATGGTATAAAATTTAGTAAACACTGTAATAATTTTTGAAATAATGATATTTTGTTACAAAATTAACTGTCTGCCGCCTTCATCTCATACGATCCGGTTGAACTAAGTTTGCACCTGGCGTGCTTGACATCACATACAAATTAGGTGCAAACTTCACGTAATCGTCAATATCTCGAAAACTAAGAAATTTTTATGAGGTCAATTTTACTCAGTCTCGTTTTTTATGAGCTGGTTTATCAGCCCTGTTCGCCATTTTGTAAAAGTCGCGAATTTTGATAGCCTGGATCAGTCTTTCGAAAGTCATGACTTCAAATTTCAGTATTTTCTTAATCTGCTTTTTGTTTTAAACATTACTTAATAATTATGCTATCATACCTTATCAAAATAAATTAGATTTTACGTGATTCAAAATATGACCTCGAATTTGAATCGCGTAATACTTAAAACAAATTTACCATGCTAAAATAAAAAAAATAATGTAGTTTAAAATAGTAAGATTTTACACACTAGACACCGTAGTTTTTAAGATAATAGCATTTTAATTCAAAAGGAGGTTATACTACAATATTCCATTGGTTAAATTTCGTACCAGAATTTGAATTTCGAACAGAAAAGGTATGATAGCATAATTATTAAGTAATGTTTAACAAAAAGCAGATTAAGAAAATACTGAAATTTGAAGTCATGACATTCGAAAGACTGATCCAGGCTATCAAAATTCACGACTTTTACAAAATGGCGAACAGGGCTGATAAACCAGCTCATAAAAAACGAGACTGAGTAAAATCGACCTCATAAAAATTTCTTAGTTTTCGAGATATTGACGATTACGTGAAGTTTGCACCTAATTTGTATGTGATGTCAAGCACGCCAGGTGCAAACTTAGTTCAACCGGATCGTATGAGATGAAGGCGGCAGACAGTTAATTTTGTAACAAAATATCATTATTTCAAAAATTATTACAGTGTTTACTAAATTTTATACCATTTTAGAAACTACAATAAATGCGCAATTTTTTTACGTTGAGTGCCTGGTTATGTTGGTACATTTTTTTTTCACCACGCTAGTTCGAAGTCAGAGGTGAAATTTGAAAAAAATCGAATAATTTTTTTTTGTTATTGTACTGTGTCCACAGCATGAATAAATTAGCAAAAATAGAAAATACGTTGAATAGCATAGTTATTTGGCCACACATAGCAAAAAACAGATTTGTAAAATACTTGATATTTTAGCAATGACACTCAAAACACCGAGTCAGGGTATCACTTAGCACGAGTTTTACAAAAACGTCAATATCTCGAAAACTAAGAGATTTTTACTGAGGTCAAATTTGCTTAATCTAGGTTCTTATGAGCTGGTCTATCAGCCCTGATCGTATAAAAGTTGGTTTTAGGGACACCCTGTATAAGTGGTTTTTTCACTAATATTTCTATTATTTAGAGGTGTTTCTATAACATATCACAGAAAAAAGTTGTCAAGTAGCCAATTGTACAAGAAAAAGGTGAGGATAATGTAATGTTTTTTTTTGTATTTGTAAGAAGAAGGATATTTTTTTTAGTTTTAATTTTAAACGCTCATTCCCAAAATACCGCATTCCTAAAATACTAGATTTTTAAAATACCGGATTCTCGATACACCGGATTCTACGTATACAAGATTGCCAAAATTACACACCCAAGAAAGTGATTTAGATCCTTGAGTAACTTACGATTTTATAATCTACTGTAGCGGGAATGTACCTAGTAAGACAGGAATCTCATAAATCGAAAATCTGTTTTTTTGAAAAATCTGGTATTTCGGGAAAGCGGTATTTTGGACACGAGCGATTTTAAATAGGTACAGTTTTCAGCTTTTCCTGTGTCAATAAATTTATAACCACGAGTATATACATTTTTAATTTTTCCTTCCGATTGCCTTATAGTACCTACATTACACAACTAGGTTGGTAATACAAAGAAAGGCCGAGATCGCAGAAGTTTGCAGCCCGAGCTGCAAGCGAGGGACGTAAATATGCGATCTGAGGCTTTTTTTATTACCTCTCGTGGTAAGTACTAGTACATTACACAACTAGGTTGGTAATACAAAGAAAGGCCGAGATCGCAGAAGTTTGCAGCCTGAGCTGCAAGCGAGGGACGTAAATATGCGATCTGAGGCTTTTTTTATTACCTCTCGTGGTAAATACTAGTACATTTCACAACTAGGGTGGTAAATTCAATGTAGCTCTGGCCTAGGGGACCGGGACTGCGACCTGGTTCGACGCCAGGGCACGCCACCGGCCCCCACCTGGTACGACTTTTCCCACGCCCAATAAAGGTTGAAAGTTTGTCAGGCATCAAAAAAAAAAAAAAAAAGGGACATTCGAGGAACTGGACGTTCGAGGCAAATGGACGTTCGAGGAACTGGACGTTCGGGGCAAATGGACGTTCGGGGAACTGGACGTTCGGGGCAAATGGACGTTCCAGGAACTGGACGTTCGGGGCAAATGGACGTTCCAGGAACTGGACGTTCGGGGCCAGAATCTAAAATCGCAAAGTCGATTACCGAACCCTTCTGGCCCCCAATGTCCATTTCCCCGTATGTCCAGTCCCCGTATGTCCAATTCCTCAAATGTCCAGTCCCCGTATGTCCAATTCCCCGAATGTCCAGTCCCCGTACGTCCAATTCCTCGAATGTCCAGTCCCCGTATGTTCAATCCCCTTATGTCTCATTCCTCGAACATCAAGTCCCAGCATGTCTTATTCCTCGAATGCGCGATCCCTAATCGGGGGAAATTACATTTTTTTACGTGTTTGGGAGACTGCTGCTGGTCAACCCACCGACGAAGCCGCAGCTGACGTCCACGGGGCTTCATGATACAACATTCTGAACCTTTTCACAATTATCGCCCGGGCGAAGTGACTGACAAAAAAAACATTCTTTTTCCGTACTGCGTAGTCTTACTGATAGTACCACGCCTAACTTTTTTCGTACGTGGTTCTATCAGTAGGACTACGAGCAAATAGCGTTGCCCTTAGTTCCACTAGAAGAGATAGGAGCACTTTTATTTTATCCTGGTTCAGCTGTAAATAAAACCGGTCAAGAGCATGTCGGACCATGCTCAGTGTAGGGTTCCATAGCCGTATCTATAAGGAAATGTGCTACAGATAAAAATAAAGCTAAAAATAAGCAACTGGCAAAAGGTCTTAAATGCCGTGTAAATTGACGGCACTTAATACTTTTTGGTTGAGAAGTTTTTCGGCAATAACTTCAAAACGGTTTATTCGTTACTATTCAAAATAATTTTCGTTGAATGTATTTATTAAGCGTTACCTTCCTGATTTTTTTCATATTTTTTGGATTTACGGTTTAAAAGTTAAAGGGGGGGGGGGGGCACAATTTATGCAACTTTCGGGGCGATTAATTGCGAAAGTATTCACTTAATCAAAAAAAGTACATAAAAGCCTTATAATGTTTTTAAAAGAACTATCGAATTATGTACATCACGTTCACGTTTGCTGAAAAAAAAATTTTTTAGCTTCTGTTACATGTATGGAGTGCCCCCCTAGATTTTTTTTTTATTTTTATTATTTAACTAAAAAACTTAGTAGCGGCATCTACAAGACATCTATATTCCAAATTTCATCAGTATACGTCTTGTAGTTTTTGAGTAAAATGCCTGTGACATACGGACAGACGGACGGACGGACGGACGGACATGACGAAACTATAAGGGTTCCTTTTTAGCCATTTTGGCTACGGAACCCTAAAAAAAGCACGTAGCTCGCGGGCTATAATCTAGAGCTGGGTCCTTACGAGTACTCCTTCTGTTGTTCGTTTATGCTTTCGTTTTATTCTTATTCAACCTTTTTGTTCACTCAAAGTTGAAGAGTTATCAAAAAATAGACAATGAAAGAAGTGTCCGACGCGTCAGTCATTTATTGATAAATGGGGTGTTCAATGTAAATGAGAACTAACTCATTGGCATTGGCTCGTACATTCAGTGAGTACCTCAGTGATTAAGTACGGCAGAATAATAATTAACTTGAACAATCTTTCCAGGATCAAGTTACAAAACCCTATTTAAGTTTGATCAAGCGATTACAAACATTTAAGATTATCACAAAAAGACAAAAATTTAAGTAAACAAACAGTTAATTACTTGTTATGTCAAACTAAGTCGGATTGCATCCATTGCTGCTCGGTCGGACTTTATAAGAAACATTACGCCTAATTAATAACACTAATTAATAAAATTATTATCCCATAAGAGTCGAATGACCGCATACTATAGCTGGGTAAAATATACGTTGCATAAATAACGTTTAAAGTGCAGCAAATTTGCAGCAAAAGAACATGGGGCATAAAACGTTAACTAAAGTAATAGTTAACGTTTTATGCCCCATGTTCTTTTGCTTATACTTTACAGCAGACATGTAAAAATCAAGGGCAGTCCGTATTATGTTGGCATTCATATTTTGGTGCTTCGTGCAGAGGGACGCTTCCCTTTACATTATTTTTTTACACCTTGTGTTATTTATGTAGGTATTGCACCATTTGTGTTTTTAAAATAAAATAAGACAGTAGGCGTTTATAAGCGATGCAATAGTTTTTCAGTCCAAACAAATCAGTAAATTTAACAATGAGCTTGTCGTGACGTGTTCATTTATTGAAAAAAATACTCACGAGGACCATCCATCCGCCATCTCCCTATTGATTGGCTAAGTGCCTTGCAGCTGTAAGCCAGAATAAGGGAGAAAATCGTCCTCTGTTTTAAACTGACAAAACCATAAAATAAAATGAGTTGGCGGACCAAGGATGACGTCCTGAAGGACCTCAGAGCGATGAACGGGGGCCGAGCGCCTGGATTTGCATGTGGTGGAAGGAGAGAGACCTCCCCCTATCCATCATGAAGTTGCTGATGAGGATGAGATAAACTACTTTTCTGGCGGGCAGGGAACTTCCATGTCGGAAGACAACCAGGGGCCGGATCTGGACGGTATCTCCGAGATGCTTAAAATGGTTAATAATAGGGATGAATCTTTGTATGATAATGAATCCCTGACGCTTTATCACAACAAGATCACAGATGAGATTCGGATAAGCAAATTAAATCCATGTGCCGGAGAATATATCCCAGGAAGAGGATTTAATGGGGGCAATAGTAGCGGAGCGAAGCAATTTGTTCCCCAATACTCAAATGCGCCAAAGCAATTTAATACTAATATGTTTAAAAGTCGAAGCCATAAAAAGCCACAAGAACGCAACGTAAACAAAAACGTGATGTCTGAACAACAAAGTAAACCTAATGAATCTCCAGAAGTAAAGCCAAATTTACTGGCCAACGGGCTCCCAAAACGCAAAATTGAAAAATCTGAAATTAGAGAGAATAGTTCACTTAGCATAGCCACGAGTAAAGCAAACGAAATAAAAGAACTACAAGAAAAAATAAAATCGACAATCATTGCATCAGCTAGTGATAACTCTCTGCAGACAAAGAGGCAAAAAAATGTGGCGATAGCTACTCTGCTTTAAATGGGATCAATTCCTACAACTGATGAACCAGTCAAATTGATTAAGCCAGAATATTTTGAGAATCCTCCACCAAATACACTTGTTATTGAAAATGAAGCCCTCGTCAGTGATAAAATAGAAGAGGAGAATGCGTTGCCAACATCTTCAAGCAGTGAAATGGATCTGCCCGAAATAGATCCAGAATCAATATCTAAAGTCAACGGTTGGTTCAATAACATGGAGTTCCCCAAGCGCAAACCACAGCCCTTGAAGCCTTTACAGCTGAAAGAATCCGTTACCTTTAGGAAAAAGGATAATTCAAGTGCAACATCTCGAACAAGCGACTCCAGCAAGGAGAAAAAGGAACCAGTTAAAGAAAAAGGAGTTAATAATGCTTTCAAACCTTCTTCGTACGCAGAAGACTTGCTCAAAAAGTATGAGAGCAACGCCCAGCGCTCGGTGGCATCGAATGAGGACCTCGGGACTATGCTGGAACGCCAACTCAAGGAACGCGACGAAGTTTACAGGCAGAAGATGTTGGCGAGACAAAATGCTGGCTAATGCATTAAGTCCACAGTGCCCAGCTGGTGCCACGACATTGAGTTAGCGAGAGGTGCCCACGCTCGTCAGTCCGGCTGTGCCTCAACGACATTGCAGCCAAATCCGGTGAGATCTTTCCATTGTAACTTTAATATTTGGCTCGCCCGATACACAGGCTAGGTCCGTAAGAAAGGCAAAGCCAGGTTAGAACAAGAATTACGGTCTAGGCAATATACAGAACCTAACACGTGATATAGAACCAAATCACAGCGTGATAGCCTCACTGGTCACAGAAGCCATTAGCCAAAGCCTATCACCCGCACGACAACACTGCGGCCTCGCATTCCTATAATATACGTCGCATTGAACCTAAGCCACGGCACACTTCTCCGCCACCGATAATTTAATTAACTACCGGTAGCCATAAATAGTAATTCTCAACAAAAACTACGTACCTCAAACCCGGTATTAAACATAACCCATACAAGTAATAATAACAAATAATAATTAATCAGTATCCCGCATGAGTCGCATGCCATAAGCCATAAATAGGCCACACGCGTCAACCACTCGTTTCTTCACCTTATGGCACCGCACTAGATGCGGGGAACATCCCTAGCGTCGCCGTGTCAACAGCGGTGTCAGTCAACAATTTTCCTTCGCGCTGCCATACGAATTTATATTTAATTCTATTGTAACGATTGAATATTACTATCGGAGTAAATAGTAAGCTACCATAAGTTCGCGTATCATTTCGTAGCAGCTATTACACCCGCTACATTGGTGACCCCGACGAAAAAATAATTATGTCGGAATACGGAGATACGGTGGACGACAATGTTCAGCAACCAACCACCTCGGTGGATCGCGTGGCTGTGCGGTTACCACCGTTCTGGGCTGTTGCGAGATACTCGTTAATAATCCAACATGAAAGTAATCTACTGCGCTTAATTATTACCGGTGTGATTTGTCAAGTGACACTTTGTCTTGTATAAAAGATTCAACGGCGTTGTGTCCCTTATTTCAGAATTCCACGCAAAGAACAGCTACATTGAGGTAAGTTTGCACCTGGCGTGTACTGTGTCGCATACAAATGAGGTGCAAACTTTACTCAACCTGGGTTTAATAAATAAGTACCTATGTATCAGAGGACAATCTTACAAAAACAATGATTTAAATTAAGGACACATAAATCAATTATATACCAATTTTTGTTGTCAAGTAATAATGGTACAAAAGCATTGGGATTCATAGGTAATTGAATTATTTTTTGTTTCTCTCGCTGTATAATTTGTCGCAAGGCTTCTCTTCTCTCTCTCTTGATGGCATCCAATCCAAACTGTGTTTCCGAAGAGGCAATGTGAGTTTGAAATATTTGACATGTACGAACATAGGTCTGTTACCTTGTTTTTTCCTTTAAATCATTAATATTGTTAGCTGTGAGCCCTCATTGCGTCACCCGCGTGGGTTAGGCTCGTAAAACACACTTTCCCGAAATGTACACTTTGCGCAAAGGTGCACTTTCCGCATAATGTGCACTCCCAAAATGTATACTTTCCCAAATTGGAAACTTTCCCGAAATGTGCACTTTTTCTAATAGTGCACTTTTCCAAAATGTATACTTTCCCAAATTGGAAACTTTCCCGAAATGTGCACTTTTTCAAATAGTGCACTATCCCAAAATCTACACTTTCACATTTCTGAAAAGGACGCACGCACGCACATACACACGCACGCACATGCAAGTTGTGGCATGGTCTAAATGGGACTATAATACCATCACCCCTAAAATTTACTTTCTAGGAAATTTCTAGGATTTTCTTTAGTATCGGGAAGTGAACTTCTAGAGAAAATGTACTTTTCGGGAAAGTAATCATTTTATGAAAATGCACCTTTACAGAAAGTGCACATTCTGTAAAAGTGTACATATTGGGAAGTTAACTTTTAAAGAAAGTGTACTTTCCGGGAAAGTGATCATTCTAAGAAAATGCACCTTTACAGAAAGTGCACATTTCGGGAAAATGTGTTTTACGAGCCTAACCCACCCGCGTGATTATGCTCGCCACTAGAAGATAAAATGGTAAAATGTTCAATCGTGGTGCTTTTATTTGTAACTAAACGTGCATTACAATACATTTAGTCAGATCTTCATTCAATTTATAACTGCTTTGTCGATTTTTAACGAAAGTATACCCATTTCGCCACAGTAAATGTCCCACATTTTTGACTTTTAATAAATTCCATCTTTCGAAAACGTATAATTTCACGATAAAATTATTTTAGCAGACTTATGACAGAAAGAAGACAATGACTAGCGATTTTTTTATGTGGTAAATTGAATTCCCATAGACAAATAAAAATATGCGTGGTAAAGTTACGAATAACTTAACATCGTATATACTAACGATTCGCCATTTGATCGCATTTGAGGTTATCACGTTTAGACGGACGTGGGGTGGGGGAACTGTGTATTATAATAATTATTATTAATATCCCTCCGGTACCATCGGTCCACTTTCCCGATCTGTCTACTTTACCAAACGGTCTACTTTCCCCATCTGCCTAGTTGCTTTTCTCAATCCGTCTAATTACCTATTGGGGTCACTTTCCTTAGGTAAATAATTAATTACCGATCGGTTCACTTTCTCCATTGGTGTACTTGACCAAATGGTCCACTTTCCCGATTTGTCTAACTTCTGTGTCAGTCTATTTTCCGTTTATCTGGGTCCAGTTGAAAAAGAGTATAAGTCAATTTACCCCTTAATAAAAAAGGGCATAAGTCTAGTACACTCTGTATACGTTGACTTTTTTTTTTTTCACTAGTACCCCAGATACGTTCACTTACTGGTCTGGTAGATATGTTATGTTATAATGAGGCTCGTTCATTATCTATTGCTAATCAATAAATGAAAAACAATCAAAGGATTTACCTATTATTTAATGATTTTGTCATGATGATGTTGACGTGATAAGATAAGTAAGGATAAATTCTGTATGGGCTCTAAAAACAACTAAAATAATTATGTCCTCCGATAAATTATTACATTAACTGTAATTAATTATCTTAATGTCTACGTTTATTTTTCCTAATGCGTAATTTAAAATGAACGCCTAAAGATATTTTAGCCCAGATCATTTTCTTTAAGAAATTTATATTGCTTATCTGCCTGTTTTCAAGTTTTTGTAAGAGTTTTGATAGTTTGCGATCAAAGGCTATATCGCTTTTCGCCTATTTTTTAGATAATTTATTAATTAAATAGTCTGTAATTGATTTTGCTTGAATTACGTATTGCTTCTTTCATCAGCTTGTATTTGAAGTAGTAAAAATTGGGTCTTTTGGGTATGTAGGTATTGATTCTCCTATGCCAACCCTCTAATGGGTTGGTAGTACGATGCTTTTCATAAGAACAGCTTAACTGTTCGGCAAATTGTTCAGGTTCCCACTGATTTCGGAAATATAAAAAAAAAAATAGAATATCTATTGTCTTTGGAGCGGAGTCAACAATACTAGACTACAAGCTTCTTTCATTTGCGTGTAAAAAAAATACATTTCACGAATCGCCAAATGAAAGTTCGCGAAGTTGGTACTATGCTACGAAACGCCCAGCAGACCAGCTCAATTCGTGAATGTGGACCGTTTGGAAAAGTAGACAAATCGCGAAAGTGGACCGTTTGGTAAAGTGGACACATCGCGAAAGTGGACCGTTCGGTAAAGTAGACAGATCGCGAAAGTGGACCCTTTGGTAAAGTAGAAAGATCGGGAAAGTTGTTATGTTATAAATAGGAAATTCAATACGACCGAATGACCACACAGCAAAAATGTCGCCAGTTTGTTTTCTTGATTTCACTTATTGTCGTTAAAATTAAAATAACATTGAACTAAATCGTGACTTTGACAGGCATACAAAATCGAATTCCAGTTATAACTAGCTAAAACCAGTTTTCGCTGTCGAAGCGGTTTCATGGAATATAAACCAACCTTACTTTAACCTATGACCTCCTACTGCAAGGGTATCTTCCCCATATTTAACATTTACAAACTTATCGATGCGGCTTATAGGGGCGCTGCAATCGTTGGACACATGCAAAGTTAGTACGTGATAGTACTCGTAGTTCCAGTTTTGACCGTTGGCATATATAAAATTGTCACAAATTTATCTTTCCAGTCGACAATGGCAAGAAACTCTAAAACTCAATACAAATCTAGGGACAATCAATTTCGTCGCCTGCAAAACTAAGTTCGCGTAGTTTTAACGACTTAGGAATGACGAGGTAGTTTTATTAATACATATAAATCTATTTTACATGCATTATCAAGTGTTTGGTTGAATCTAATGATTTATCGTGACTTTGGGGTAGTATGTAATCAATTTGGACAAGTTTTATGACTAAAGTATAAAGTGAAGAATACGTGGGCTTTTTTCCCTGCACTGAGCGTGAGCAGTGTTGCTCGTCTATGATGCATACGAGTGTTAGAAGCCAATGGCTATCAGTTTGTCATTTTGTCAGCGCGAAATGATACGAGAAGTCTAAAAAAAAACAGAAGTAACTTGCATGGGCCTTTAAGATCTACGCCATCTGTCAGCATAATTAGAAACTAAACATATTTTGTTAAAATCATGTTTTTTGGCTTTTTAAGAGTTCCCGTGTCATCGCAAACAAAATGTATCAAGCTATAAAATAAAACTCATTTCAAACATAATTTGATGCCGTAAAGGCAAACAATGACCCTCTTTAGGTTTGTATGGAAACCGGACCGACTCGAATCACTTATTAATGTTTTTTAAAAGCAATATCTTTAATAAGGCCGCAGAGAGGGCGCTAGTTACTACCTATCATTTAGTACTAGATCCATTTTGGGGTTATTTACGGAGTGAAGTTGATGAATAAAAAAAAAACTTCAAGTTGAAAGATGGAACGTCAGATTTGTGTGCGAATTTATCATGTAATGCTTATTGTTTGTTATAATTATAAATAATTAGATGGTGTAATAAAACACGTCGAGTACAATAAACCAATAATCAAACTGGTGCGGATATCGGATTATACCACAACTCCCAAGATGATCAAAGGTGACCAGGCGGTAATGCATTTAGGCCTTCTTCGGCAAATATATCTTGCCCGTCCCTTCTCAATTAAATATTTCATATGCAATACATTTCAATTAAATTTGATAGCGTCAAAGTCAACTCTTAACCCTGTTTTCGTTCGTTTAAAGAACCGAGCGAAATAAATTCAAAGCAATCAGACATCGAAGAATTAAACCATTCCATTCCAGTTCTCTTTGGCAATTCTAACGTCCCAGTTCGTTTCATCGCATTGTCATTTCCAATCGCATTGTAAGAACCAGGACCTAAAATAACTACTTAAGGAATATTTCGGAGCCAAGCCAAAATAACCCTTCAGTGAACGTGATAAGAACGACGGGACGTTTAGTCTTGTGAGCAACTCCAGGCCGCGTTGGGCAGGCGCATCGCAACAAGGTAACCGAGGGCCTCAAGTGCCCGAGTTCTCATGGCTATTGTTGACGAAAATAAATCAAAATTTACATAAAAAAACTAGTTTTGCGAGCGAAAAAAGGGGCACCCCATTGTCTGTCTGTCTGCGTTTCGCACACGTAGCGCACACGGAAGTGCAAGAATGAGTTTGGGGCAACAATGCGACAATGGCGGGGCTGACAATGGGTAAGACGGAACGAGAGCAACTATTGTATGGGAGGCAGCTGATCTCAGATCGCCGCGGGAAAGGATGGTCGATTTTCGGAGACAGTTCGGAGGGCTTCAGTGAATTTTGTAGAAGGCCAATCAATATCTGATAGTCACCATCAGATATTGATTGGCCTCCTCGCTCGCTCAGATACTGCTAATAAGTAGACGCCGCAACGGGTCTCTAGTAAATTATAATAGTGTTATTAATATTCATGTATGAAAAAATCTGCATACTGTGACAGCATTATGGTATCTTATGGGCATTAAAAAGTGGATGATCTAAAAAAACTGTTTCGAGAACGTGGTGCGAGTTTAAAGTTGAAAATAAAGGATTTGGTTTAAAAGTAAGGCAAAAAAGATAATGAAGTGATTTGAGCAAGTCGAAACCTACTCAATTCAATGTGTTGAACATATTTTTGAGTGTTTTTTTTATATATAATAAAGTCTTCACGACGTGTTGCCGCTTCCCATAGTTTTCGTACATTTTGTCTTTCGGAAATGAATGATTCCCTTAATTCTTACATCCAAATACGCAGCGATGGTTCATTTTACATTAAAATAATCTCTTATCTATTTGAAACCCAGATTATGACATATTTTGCAATTATAATCCCGTTTTAACGACTTGTCAAAAAACTGTTCACGGTTTGCGCTAGTGCTGCACTCTGGTGGTAGAAAATTGCAGCAATACTCCCTATTATGAAACGATGACATTGTTTTATTTTTCTATTTTATTATTAGATTCGTCTTGATGGTGCGAGTGTCACTGGGTATGAAGTTCGACAAATTAAACAAAATGGCGGATTTTATGCAGTTTCAAAATGCACCGCGGTCGGGTTTTTTTTTATAAAAATGTGGTTATTTCCTTACCATTTGTCTTGAAGTTTAGAGACTTATAAACATCCCTAAGAAAAAATATTTTCTTTTTAATTTTAGGGTAGTGATTATATAAATATATGAATAGGAGTAATTTTATGTTTCTATTAGTTATTCTACTGTAATTTATGTTACCTTACATTAAAAAAATAGTAACTGGGCAGTTTTTTACGGCATTTATTTCTACTCCTCAGATGTCACTTTACGAACCGCTGGTACAAACAGCAACACACTTAACTGCCCATTAAAGACAGAGCAGAGAGAAAATGATAACGGTTGAAAGAGATATATATATTTGTATTATGTCAACTTGAAATCAAATAACGTTTGCGTATGTGTAATGTGCCTTTGAGCTTTGTCATTGTAGTTTGCAGGCAAAGTTTTTTTTTCCATACCGTAAATAAAGGTTTTATTTCAACAAGACAGGTGAATTTGTCAAAATTATGATTTAGCTTTCAGACGAACGTTGGGATGAAATAAACTAATTTATACTCATAAACACACGCACACATGCATAACACGACGCCTTCAAGTGTGATTCTCTTTCTTGCAGTATTTCCCATTTTTGAAGTGTATAGTTAACTGTGTTGCTGTTTGTACATTCAGAATTATAAAGGTTTTCTCGTGTTGGAATATCTTTATTAGGGCTGTTTCATTTTTGATTTCGCTTAGTAAAAAATTGTTTTTTTTTTTTGTAAATTATAAAATTTTCGTTTTAGAAGCTAATTAAATACGGAACCCTAAAAAAGGCATGTAATTAAATCAATATCTGTATATTCCCTTTTTTCGAACACAATATTTCAAAGTTAAACCAAAAATACTGAGTTTGTAACGCTGCAAACCTCCTTGGCGCGGTACTGGCCGGTTAGAAACCTTTTACGAATGTCTTGCATTTACGATCGTCTTTTTTTTTCACGGAGACATTTTTCGGTCGATTTTCACATCGCCGTGATATCTTGTTATTTGCTATATATGCTGACATATAATATTTTAAACTGCTTAAATATTAATTACTGTGTATATAAATACTCGTAAGGGCTGCCGCTTTGCAGGTACTTTTGTTTTTATATATTTTACTATGTTTTTTTTGTAACTTCAAACTCAATCCAAGTCTTGTTCAATTTCCACTGGTCTTACCAAGGAAGAAATGAGACTTGGATTGGTTTGAGTTTTGTTTTGGTTGGGTTTTGGTGTGAATTCGATAAAAAAGGTCATCTCGTTTTGTGTGATTTTTTAGTTTTTTTTGTAGGACATGTTTAGTTAATCAATTGGTTTTTTTGCACAGCATTCATTTTTCTGGTATGCATTCAATTAATGGAGTTAGCTAGTGTGCTGAAAAATTATACAGATGTACATTTAAAAATATCCCTTAAAAATTGACTTCGATGTAGAAAAAAAATAGTTATTAAACTATTTGCTGTATTTTCACTCAGGGGAATACCTACATCAAGCATCATTGAAATTACGGCTGGTCCCTTTTGCCTTCCGACACGGAGCATCTCTGCCGATCTGTTACATGATTGCCAACTTTTTAATTTCGTCTACATTTCGAAGGGTGTGTATAACTATGTTCATGTTGGCTACTTTTCAACTTCTCTATACTGATAGTTACATTTCGCCATCTTTACCATTTGGCCAACTTATAACCTTCCTCATATTATTTGATTATTTTTGCCGAATAATAAACTTGCCCGTATTTTTTTTTCTCACATTGCAATACCATTATACAGGCCATGACAAAAGTGTTACAAACGCTTACACATATAGGTAATTAATAAATTTGAATATAGTTTTTGTACATGAGTATAATGTAATAATTATTATGAATATTAAATAATAACAATAACTAGCGATAATCCTTCGTACTTACTTATATATTTATTTCATAACAGAGCATACAGTGCAATTTATAATTTCTAGAATATTTTTAAACATATCAATTATATCTTGCATGGAATACATATTAAAACTAAAATAAATTTCAATATGGCCCCCGCGGCATGGTACTGAAAATGCTGGGAGCATTTTCTCGCTGGATTGTGAGACTGATGCGTTGAACGAGGAAGCTGCCAGTTCTTAGATCCTTCGTGTCTTTGAGTCTCTTCGATAGGTTGTTGTAGAGTAGAGACGTAGACCGCCGAGGCCCCACGGAATAAGGGTTTCGACGCCAAAATTAACAAAGCTATATTTGGCGCCGCGACCCACAGTATTTTCCCACCTTGGCAGTTTCTGCCGCCTCTGCTACTGGTGCTGCCCTTATGGAGGCATCCCACACCAGCAACCGTCCCATACTCCGCGGCAAACTGCGACAGAGAAACTTAAATGATACCTAAAAGGAAATAATTATTTGTGGGGAGTAAATTCGGGGAGAAGTAATACGTTAGTTAAAAATAGTAGGTTAGATAGGGAAAAGAGGAATATTATATAGGTAGGACATGAGAGGTGGTTTGGTCTTGTTCACTAAAAATCTTGGACTAGGTCGTTAGTTGGTATTGGAAGATTACAGTTTTTATGCCGTTTGCATGCTTTGCGTAATTGTTCACTTGGTGTTACTAGGCAACACTTTTGAGCTGTATATTGGGCTTATATTTTTGTGTCAATCTTTGCTTTTTCTGACAAAGATACATATATAGTTCAGAGAAGAGTTGCCACCATTATGGAAAAGTACTTTTCATGTGTACATTATTATTATTACCCTCTCTTTTGACTTTTATCTGCAAGAGTTGATAGTTTGTGTAAAATTATAATGCTAATCTTATATTTAGAAGTTGTTTTTAGAAAGTTAGTCAATTGTAAGTGAAAATGTTTTGATCTATGTCAATCTAAGGGGGTGCCTGATGGGGGAATCGTAGATTAAATTATATATCTTTTCTTTTTAATATTACGAGGTAATAGTAAATTATTCTTCGATTTTTTGTAAAAAATCGCGAAGACATCCTAGAGGCCCTTGTAATTTAGTAATGCGTTTTAAGTCACTTGGTCGATTATCTGACAGATTCTTAAATGTATATGCTAGTTAATCGAAATCGGTTTGAAGTTCAATCAAAGAGGTTGCAATCTCGTAGGTAATTCTATGTTGACATTCTGTGAGGATTTGAATTTTTTCTGACATTTTGTCAATTGATGACATATATTTTTGCCTTTGTTCCATATCTCTGTTGTTGCTTCTATTGTAATTAAAATACGATTGATTCTAGCCGTAAGATAAAGAATATATGTACCAATCCGGTCGTGAGAGTAGTGTTTGCCGAGGGGAGAAGTAGCAAAGAAATAATTGTGTGGCATGACTATGTCTTGTCGAGGAGACTGGGAGATACCACGAGCGACCGAAGATCTCTCGCTCAACTGATCAGCCTCATAATCCAGCGAGGAAATGCTACCAGCATCATGCCGCAGGGGCTATTTTTAGATCTATTATAATTTTAGTTAATTTCATTCTAATCTAGTTTTGAGTTTATAGTACAGGGATCAATTAGTTTCTTCAGGGGTTAGATTTTTAGAATAAAATGACCATCGCGGTTCGTTTCTTACTAATTTGCTTGTATTACTGAGTACGTGGTACTCACAATCAGTAATACAAGTTACTGTTTACTTAAGGTCCGCACATAGGTCGGCGGGTCGGATCCAGACCGTAGTCCGTAATTTAATAATATTTAAATGATCATTATTTATCTTTTAATGTCTTGTTCCAATGAATAAGGGTTTCGATAGAAAACGGCTGGTTTTTCGAATGATTGGAGGTGTTGATGCAAATTTTCAGCCTTAGCCTATGGTAGAAAAGTTTAAGCTCGTATTTATGTAGCTCTGATTTGTGCTGTTGCGAACGTTATATTTATATTTGAAAGAATAGTTAAATACCATTTTTTTAGAATCTGACAATACTTACAAGCCTTACTGGGGTTCCCTGGGATCGAACCAGGTCGATTGGGCCGGACCACCGGAGATTTGAAAGACATTTCTCAATAAAGAATAAGGGACAAACCTGCATATGTTAGCATTGTGACGGAGTGATCATTGAATTTAATATGTAGTTACATAAAAAGTATTTGGGGAAGCGTTGCGGAAAAATACTATATTTATTTTGGTTGTCTGATTTTAAAACAAAGGGGATCGAAAATGAGAAACACTTAAAAACAACGCTACGCTAGAGAAATTCAAATGTTTTGAATGTACAATCGAACCAACTGAATCATGACCCACCATAAGCTTATTTTGCTAAACCCCTTAAATGCAAGTAGGTCGAAATTCGCTTGAAGAATTATTTCCTTGGTAACGAACTTGTTATCATTTGATTAGACACTGACATTTACTGAGTGCACTGTTAAATAAATCGGACAATATCGACTAAGCTCGTATATGAAAAAGAAGAGATGATGGTACTGTCTTTATCTGTATTACGTAGGTAAGTATAGGAAGTTTTCTACGAACGTAATGGTGCCACTTCACTTGGCCGTATTAAATTTGCTCAACTATTAGTTGCATTTATTTCTCTAGAATATAAAATCAAAAATAATGCAGTCATGTTTGGGCAAATACGGCCAAGTGAAGTGCCAGCATAAACTTTAGATTACAGGTTTCAATCACGTCATTCCTATAACTATTTTCAGGACAGAAACTTGCCATTGTTGGTCTTTCAAGCTATATAAGTAAAAAGAGTAATAAAATTTGTGAAATGAAAAAAAACTTTATTTAATCTTTAACAGATCTAATTTAAATTATAAAATTCAGTATCTAAAACCTAGTGTGTGCACCATGGTTATCGATAACGGCTTGTAATCGGTCACGCATTGACCCTATTAGACGACTGCAAATGTCGCTGTCTCTCAAGTAATCCCAAATTTCGTTACAATGTTGCTCAATTGCTTCCTTTGTTCTCTCGTTTCTGTTATCCCACATTTGGACCATCAAACCCCACAAATTTTCCATTGGGTTGAGGTCTGGGGATCTACTCGGCCATGGAATCAAAGTAACTTCATCATTATGCAGATCAAACCAATTTGAGACTACCCTGGCAGTATGCACTCGACAGTTGTCATGAACGTAGGAAAATACTGGCACATCTTCACGCGGGTAAACTGTTCGCACTGTCGGTAACATAGATTCTTCTAATAGATCGACATACTTCATTGCGTTTTGCTGAGAAGAAATATGGACAAGCTCACCTACTCCTCCGATACCCATCCACGCCCACATATTCGCTGAAATTCGACCGGATAACTGATTAGGCACGACGTGATCTTCTGTGTACCGGGTGTTATCGTAACGCCACAAAGTTAAGCGACCGTGTTGAGAAGATCGAAATGTTTTTTCGTGTGTAAATATAGTGTTAGTCCAGTCGTAGTCTAAATAAGCGTTTGCAAAATTCCTTCTCGCTGTTTTATGATCATCCGTTAAGGCTACTTTCTCAGCATAATGTCTGTAATGCAGTCCAGTGCCGTGCAAATAATTTCTAATAGTTTGTAGACAGACGTCATGTTGTGCCGCAAAATATCGGGTGGGAGTAAAAGGATGTTCTTCGTAATGGTGTTGCATGTCCACTCTTTGTTCGTTCGTGAGTCGGCGAACGCCGTGGTTATGGCGTCGTCTGTCCTCGAGGATGCCCTCTTCGGCGTGCCGTCTGATCCAGGTCCTTACTGTATTCCGAGAAATATTCAATTCGCGTGATATTTCCCGTATGCCATAGCCTTCCTCACTTAAGACTACAATCCGAGCTCTTTGTTCTTCTAAATTAGCCATTATTAAAAATTATTAAGATTTAATTTCTATTTTTTCACATTGACTGACAACTTGACATAATATGACACACTTGTAGAACACCCCATTTTTTAAATTTATTTTTTCCATCATCAAAAAGTTTAGGTTAAATAAGCGAGAACTAGCTCGAAATTCAAACAATGACTGTATATGTGTAAAATGTGGTTTTATGGCAATGATAACAAAGGTTAAAATTGCATAGGTCTGCGACCTGTATTGACGTAATTTTATTAGTACCTAAAACGTCGTAAGTGCATTATACGCGATAGATCTTACAAGTTTGAAAGTTTCACACGAATTATCAGGCAAGTGGGTCATGATTCAGTTGGTTCGATTGTACGTACTACCTAGTATAATTTTCGCTATAAATATTTTTTGCGAATGGACGGAAGACAGTAGTTATTTATTGGGGATTCTGCCCCATTCCACCGCGCTACGGGTCGCTCTGCTCCCCTCCGCGCTCATGGGTCAGAATCTCCCAATAAATAACCGATCGTCTGACCCAGAAGCAAAATTTTCGTGACGAAACCTAACACGTTCGTAAGTGAAAGACGATGGTTTATACGTTAGCATCCCGTTGCAATCGAAGTCTGCTATCTAAGATAAATACTAACTTGATTTGCAGTCGAACTGACACGATGATAAAAACAGCAAAAGGCCCACGGGTGCCAGGTTTTAATTCTAATAATTTTTCCACATCCTGGCACCCGTGTGCGTCTAAAGTAGCAAACAAGATGTTCCGGGCTGGCCAGACCCGTAATCAACTTGTAGACCAAAGTCCCATCATTCCAACTATTTTTCCAGAATGGCCAGTTCTGTACTAGACAGTCGGTTTGACTAGACTAAAGGTCTGTTGTTCATATTTAATTTCATATTCAGTGTTCATATTCAGTTTTTGATTTTCAAATTCGGTATTTCATGTTACTACCAACCATTGTAGTGTGCGTCATACCGGAGTTCGCAATATAGGCTACTCTACAACCGGTAATACGTCGCCACGTGATTTGTGTATCATACTGGTGTTCGCAATATAGGCTACTCTGCACCAGTACACGCTACCGCGTTACCAAAGTCACCATCGCAGAGCTGGGCCCAAGCTCTTTGATAATGAAGTGGTAAGAGTCGTTGTGATCTACTGGTTGTTATAGCCACAACTTCTCCGACAACTATATCACAATAAAATGTATTTATATGAAGCGAACATAAAAACTTTGATAGCGCGATGCAGGCCTAGCAATTTGATTGGCTAATTCATATGACGTATGACTGACGTACTAAAGTAAAGGATTAATTATGCATTGTATTTTGTTTATGTTAGACGGTTGCAAAACCAGTCTTGCTGATTATGAAATAAAGATTACTTTTAGTCTTAAGTTTCATTGTTATGCAAGTTAAAACATCGTACAGTCGAGGAATTTAATTCCCTACCGATTTCGAACTGTGTCGCAGTAACATTCATTTGAGATTCATACCTACGTCATATTGATTGTCACTATGACAAAGTACTAAATGGGTTCGTAAATAAATAACATACTCAACATAAGCGAAACGTAAACAATTGAATACGCCTTATCCTCTTCTCACTTCAGGAACATAATACGAATCAAAAAGTAACAGAAAATGCATAGTTGAACATATCCACAATACTTTCGTGACTGAAACATACAACGCTGTAAGTGTATGTACTTAACATAGAACTTCCAACATTTTGTTTCTCAGATATGGAACGACTTACAATGCAATGCTTCGTCGATAAAGAATTCACATGATGGTACAACACAGAGTACAAGTAAAACAGAGACATTATATTGGAGTAACCTCCGAGATATTTTTATAATTTTAAATATGTTTTCTTGTTTAATACAATCTCAGATATGGTGTATTAATATCATAAAACAAGTATGTATTCATATATTAGATAAGCGTTAGAATTTTTATCAAAAGCTTCACTAATATATTTGATAATTATCTCAATAGACAACAGTAGCGTGGCATAAAAAAAAAATCTCTAGACAACTCGGAGCATATTTTAGGGTACTTTTTAACACACTTTTTTCTATAGTAGTAATACAAAATGGTACCCAGCCGTACAGAACTGGGCAAGCCGGTGGGGATCGGGTTATATGAACGCTACGCGACTGATAGACAATAGCTGGAATAAAAAAAAAATACACTAATATTGGAATATAAATATTTTTTGAGATGCATCTGTTTCTGTGTTAGTCTGTACAAAGTATCTCAGGTCGGATTACATTACACGTAATTGAACAAATGCAGAATCAACTTTATGGTTGCGACGCGAGCTAGCGATTATGCTAACGCACATTGTTTTCGACCCTTACCAAGATACTAAACGATAATTACCCGACTATCTCAAAGGTGGGTTATGTTTTGAGATTTTAATTATTGAGTTAAAAATATTTGTAAATATAACGATTCTGATTAGTTTGTTTCTACTTACATGTACTTAACTGTACAAAGCGATACTACATTAATTACACAGCTGTTTTATTGTTTAATGAATCTAGACATTTTCCTTACATTATTTCAATCCCATATAAAGTTTGAATAAATATATGTATATATAAAGATGGAAGGTAAGTTACAACTAGATCAGGGTGTAAGAAAACAATGTTTATTTGTTTTGTGAGAAAATTTAATTATTTTCATTAACAAAAGTAGACAACAGACATAAGAAGAATTTATGGGACAGGTTATGATGATGATTATATTTTCTTAAATTCGCATGTTCTTTGTACTAAATAAATAGGTATGCGTATGTAACTTGTTACAACTTGCAATATTTGTAATAAGCGGTTTCATTTGATAATTCGATACAAATATTTAAATAGCACCAAGGGCAACGTCAAAAATTGTTAGAAATATTTTTAACTTAAAGCATATAAAAACTAAAAGATGACAAAATAAAATAGGCTTGTGAATTATAATTTTTTTCCCGTACTAGGCTATAGTCATATTTACACGTGTTGCAAGGTTTGCATTCGCGGGTTTTATTTGATAATTCGATCCCTACCTTGGCGGCACTTTGTGTTTAACAGGAATAAACATATTTTTGAATACGAATTAAATACAGTTATAAAAGCGATAGATATTTTTTTCTACAATGCTGACATTAAGGTCTAAAGTTAAATGTTCGAGTTTGGTCCTTTAGCCATATATTTTTATTTCGGTTAAATACCAACTCATCAAATATTTTATTATAAAACCCAACGTTCCTTTGCATTTATTTCTATACTAATCTTGTACTTAGTGCCTTGAAGCTGTTCTTTGTTTGCTAAGTGAAACCGCCGTGACCTTCATTCAAAATGTCAGTAAGTGATCTAATTATTGTTTATTTCATTTAAACGTGTTAAAAGTAATATTGACCTTACTTTGTTGTAATTTTTGAAGGTCTGACTCCGAATATTCAACTTACGAGCGCACGCCCTCACCTGAGCCGAAGAAATCTACAAAGGATATCAAGAAAAGAAAATCGTCCTCAGCATCAAGGTATTTCATCTATTCTAAATTAAAACAAAATAATCTTTATAATTTTCATAATACGTTTTGACGCTGCCTAGGTACTAAGCTAGAGGTACCGGAAATTTTACCGGGATTGGCATATATTTGTGTGCCGTATAATTTGATTTTTTACTTATTAATGTTTTCTTATTTTTTTATAGATCTGAATTTGAAACAGCAAATCAGCGACCACGCACGCCATCACCAGCGCAAAAGAAAAAAACAACCAGCAAAGTTCGTGCATCAACCAGTAAAAACAAGAATCCGGGCTCTAGGTACTTATTTTACTTGTTGTTTTTTAAACGATATTAGTTTAAATCTTTATGCAAAACATAAAAAAATCATTAATTATTATTTTATTATTATTTTATTTTATCATAAATTTGGTAGATGTTTTAAAAAGTTTCTTTCTTTTTTTCTAGTTCTTCCAAAAAAGCACCTGAAGCCGACATCTTCAAAATTATAAGAGACGAAGAGAAGATCACCGAAGACCAAAATCTGAAAGCCGTCAAGACAACTTCATCGTTCACCAGTCGCGTATCAACGGGTTCTACTCGGCGTACTACAATTACGGACGGTAATTTTTTAATTGATTTAAAAGTTTATAACATTGACGATTTCCAAAAGACTCAGCCTGAGGAGCGTTATAAAAAAGCGCTAGCGTCAGTAAAATTGCAGTGCAAGGAAGATTCCACTGAGTGGGACCAGATGCAAAAGTTTTTAGGTCAAGCCTTTAATATTTTCAGAGATTGTGACCCTGTTTACTTTAATAATTATAAAAAAAATTAGTTCAAAATGTTTAAATTTTTTATAATAACAGAATTATTTTACTAAATTTTATTATTGAAAAGTTATTAGTTTCATTATATTAACACATTTGCATAATGTACGTTGTTTATTAAATCAAGTTGTGTCAGAATAGGGTGGATACGCTTATTAATAAATCTCTCTTGATATACATTTATAGACGTATCCATACTTTGCAGTGTTCACAATCAACTGTATTTTTATGTGGAGTCAACCGAGTTAGCCGTTTTGATTAATACAACGTAGGTTATTAATAAACATGTCTCGGGTGTAATATGATACTAAGTAGTATAGTATTGGACCTTCTAAGACACTACTAATTAGTAGGTATGTATTGGAAGTTCTAGATAAGAATTAGTAGTTCTAGTTTAATTACGACATACGTTTAGTACTTATCATATATATAACATTGATTATTCATAATGCCTTTTTGTGTTCCGTGTAGTACAACTGTAGATAAAAATAAATGGATAGGACATCTTCGAAGCACTGCGCATAAAACAATTGTGAATTCAAACAATATACTCAATGATGGCGTTGAAGTAGTTGAGTCGGCATTTCGGATGCGCATTGCCACTTATCGTATATCAGCAAGCACCGATCAAAGTCTGGGATCTATCGATGCATTTATGAATTCTATCCGAAACAAAATAAAACGACTTTTAGATGATTCTCTTACGAAACATACTTGCGTTAAAGTAAATTTTGAACTCTTTGGAATGTTCTTAATGTTTAAAAATAATAGTCAGGCAATGAAATCATTTGGTACTAAAAATAAAATATTATACCTAAGTTATGATTTTGAAGCATTATTTTGTGAGATAGTTAACTGTCTAAAGAAAAAATTTGAGGAGTTTCAAGACCGTGATAGTGGCTGGGCTTTTGTTAGTAACTCACATTTAGAGATTAATATAAACAAGTATCAACCATTACGAGGTTCTAGCTATGTAGACCTGCCAAAGTTCATAAAAAACAAAAAGGCTTGTCTAAATATACAAAACAACGACCAATGCTGTTTTTTGTGGTGTGTAACAGCGGCTTTGCATCCTTCTATTAAACATCCTGAAAGAGTATCGTCTTATCCAAATTTTCGTGACGTTTTGAATATTTCTCAAATTTCTTTTCCAGTCACATTTGATGACATTAAAATATTCGAGAAAAACAACCCAATGATTTCATTTACGGTTTTTGGTTTAAAAAATGATAAAATCGTTGTAGGCCCCCTTTACAAGTCTGAGGTATCCAGTAATCAGAGAAGGAGAAAAAATATAAACCTTCTTTTAATAGACGATGGCAGCCATCCGCCGCATTATGTTCTAATTAAAGACTTGAGTCGTCTTGTGCGTACACAAGTTACGAAGCATAAAAGTAAAATATACTTTTGTGAAACCTGTCTGTTATTTTTTCATAGACAAGAGGAGCTTGCAAATCACTTGTGTACTGGAGTAGTTACTGTTTTACCAGAAAAGGGGGCAGTAATTAAATTCAAGCATTTTGATCGTAAACAAAATGTGCCATTCGTTATATATGCAGATTTTGAATCTATACTAGAACCAACTGAAACTAGTGACTCTGATACTGATACTACTGATAGACATACTCCTAACACTACGACTTTGCATCATCATATACCAGCTGCCTTTGGATATTATATTGTTTGTAATGCAGATCCAAGTCATAATAGCTATTTCTCTTATCGCGGTACTGATTGTGTCGATAGATTTGTTGAAGCGATCTATAAAGATGTTGCTAAAATATATACAGTTTTGAACGAAAATACCTCAATGATATTCAACGAAAATGACGAGCTCGACTTTTTGAACGCTAAACGTTGTCATATCTGTAATCATTTTCTATTTTCTGATCGAGTTCGGGATCACTGTCACATTACAGGAAGATATCGGGGAGCAGCACATAGCCTGTGCAACTTACAATATAAACGTCCTTGTTTTGTGCCTATATTTTTTCACAACCTATCTGGTTATGATTGTCATCTATTTATTAAAAAACTAGGCGAGGCACCTGGAGACGTGAAAGTTATACCCAAAACTAAAGAAAACTATATTTCTTTTACTAAATTTATTCCATTCGGGGACACGTATTTTCAGCTTCGTTTTGTAGATTCTTTCAAATTTTTAGATACAAGTTTAGAGAAATTAACTACAACTATGCAAACATCTGATTTTATTCATTTACGTAAATATTTTTCTAACGATGAGGAGTTTAATTTACTAACACGGAAAGGCGTATTTCCCTATGAGTACATGAATAAATGGCAACGTTTTGAAGAAAAATACCTTCCCTCTATTGAGTCTTTTTATAATTCACTTACTAATGTGAAAGTTTCCATTAAAGATTATAAGCATGCGCAATCAGTGTGGAACCAGTTCAAAATACGTAATTTAGGCGAATACATAGATCTCTATTTGCAAACCGACGTTCTCTTACTAGCCGACATTTTTGAAAAGTTTCGCTCTACTTGCAAACAACACTATGACTTGGATCCTGCTTTTTATATAACTACACCCAGCTTGTCATTTGATGCCATGCTCCTTAAAACTGGTATTGAATTAGAACTTATAGACGACTTTAACATGCTCAAAATGATTCAATCCGGCATTAGAGGCGGAGTTTGTATGACTTCTCGACGGTATGCTAATGCAAATAATATGTACTTACCTCACTTTGATCCATCCAAGATAGAGTCATTTCTAATTTATATTGACTGTAATAATTTATATGGTTATAGCATGTGTCAGTACATGCCTTTATCAGACTTTAGATTTCTAGAAAATCATGAAATAAATGCGTTAAATATTACTGAAATTCCTGATGACTCGGATTATGGTTTCATTCTAGAAGTAGATCTTATTTACCCAAAAGATTTACACGTTAAGCATAATGATTTACCATTTTGTCCTGAAAAATGTATTCCACCAGGTGGAACGCATTATAAACTTGTACCTAATCTGTATGACAAATACTGGTATGTGATTCACTACATACATCTAAAAACGTGCCTTAAACATGGTTTAAAATTAAAAAAGATACATAGAGTAATTACATTCAAACAATCCCCTTACTTAAAACAATATATTGATATGAATACAAGGCTACGTCAAGAGGCCACGTCTGTTTTTGAACAAGACTTTTGTAAATTGATGAATAATAGTATATTTGGTAAAACTTTAGAAAATACCGAGAAAAGGGTTAATGTGCGCTTAGTCAATCAGTGGGCTGATAATGATAACAAAACAAAAAAGAAAACTACTGCCGAGAATTTGATTTCAAACCCCAACTTTCATAGTGCATCAGTTTTTACTGAAAATTTGGTTGCAGTTCAATTGAAACCAGACCTTATTACTTTAGATAAACCAATTTACATTGGTTTCGCTGTACTTGAGTTATCTAAAAGTCATATGTATGATTTTCATTATTCGGTATTTAAACGTTTTTATGATAGTCGTCTACAAATGTGCTACACGGATACGGATAGTTTTATTTATCATATACAGACAAAAGACTATTTTAAAGACTTAAGAATGCATTTTTTGTCTTATTTCGATACTAGTTGTTATGATGTTGGAAATAAGTTTTTGTTACCAGTTCAAAATAAAAAAGTGCCAGGACTTTTTAAAGATGAAATGGAAGGCGACATGGTTAAAGAGTTTGTGGGACTGCGTTCGAAAGTTTATTCTATTAAAACCACAGGGGTTACTAAACCACATGTTATTAAAAAAGCTAAGGGAGTGAAAGCACCTGTCATACAAACTTTAAAGTTTTCGCAATATGAGAAATCATTATTTCAAGGAGACGTAATAAAGAAAAAAAACGTATTATTTAAGTCAATCAAACACGAAATATTTACCCAAAGTGTGAATAAAGTCGCTCTTTCGGCAAAAGATGATAAACGACTGATATCTCATAACCAAATATCAACAAAAGCTTGGGGACATACCTCAATACTTAATGTTTAATAGATCATTTACTGTCAAAAGCATATACCTGTAAAAATATTAAGATTTCAATAACTTATTAATCATATGTTGTGAATTAAACTTCACCTTTCACCTTTCTTTCTGTCTCCATTATGTGTAATTTTGTGTATATTTTACTAATATGATGTCTTATTATTAATAAATGTATTATCTTATTATTTTGTTGTTTTACTTACAATTCACCTAAACCCTTTTTATAAAAAGTTTAGTTATAAACGTTTCCGTATGACACCACGTGATGTGATGAAACAGAAACAAGTTGTGACTTGTTTTAGGAATACGAGTATCCACGTGTACAGCTTAGGGTATCATATAATACTATTGCGCATTTAAGTTTTGCTGAACAAACAGTACCTAACCTTTATAAGCGCATAGCAATGTTTACACCTCACACCTCTTTTCGTGAGCTGACCTGGTAAGTTGTTTAAGTTTTACTAGTAACCTAAGCAAGAATAAAAATGTACTTTTTTTTTTTTGAATGAAATTAACATCAAGATTTATTATTTATGACGTATTTTATGAATATTCTTATCATTTTAAACTATATTTATCAAATCAATTTTTCTCCTTTTTATTGCAAAGTTTATAAAGTTAAGTTGTTTATATGTTTTAAGTTATATATTATAATTATTGATGTAAGTATATGGATTAATTTATTCAAGAATATACTAATAATACAATTTTTAAATAAAACTACCTAAAAATTAGAAACTAGTAATTAAACCTAAACTTTAAAAATAAATGTATAAACAAAAAGAAATCTCCGTTTTGTTATAGATTTTCAAGAAATGGGAGATACCGAAGACATCCACATCCCTTTTTCACAATACGCACAAGAGTTTGAGTTTCCACTTCCACAAGAATTCGATGACAGTGATTTATATAAAAAAGTTAAAAATTCTATTCAGAATCCAAAAGTTAAGAAACGGACAACCAAAGTCAATAACAAAGTCATTAAACGAACCATTGGACATCCACCATGTTTTGTGATAAAGAACGAAGCAGGAAAAGGCAACAAGCTTGTAAGGATCCAAATTATAGATATCCAAGATGGCGTTCCGGATACAAACGACCAAGATGAGAAGGTGCTTCTGAGCGCGCAGTACGTGGCCAATGATGGCTACGATGAGATCGTTGACTGCACTGAAGGTGTAATAAATAAAATTTCGAAGAAACTGTGTGGGTACAGCATGAGCTAATAGTTTTATATTTTTACTTATTTTTGTATTTATATCGATCTAATAAACTTTATTTAAGTACTTTTGTGTTTCATTAATTTCCTAAAATTTATAGTTACTGATTACTTAATCCTATTTATATAGAAGGTAATAAAAGAAAAATCAATTAAAATTATAAAAACATTTATTTTACCAAACACATTTTAATACAATTTTGAGATTAAAATCGTAAATTATTGTCTAAGTACCATTTTTTGATGCATAAAACATTTTTTAATGCACAATTTTTCTTATGATAAACACAATTATAAACACAATCGGGAAGACAATATTTTTTAAACAGCTCTTTTAAATTTGGTGCACCTTTCTCACCCAAATCTATAATATTACAGTCTAAACACAATTTTTTAACCCATTCAATCTTTTCCATACCCTTTACAAAGACAGTCTTATCTTTTATGTGGTTGACAATAAGTCTTTTAAATTCTCTGTAATCGACATAACCCTCATGCCACATAATACCAAAATTATTTTCTATCCATCGTGTCTGTCTCTTTTCATTTTCCTCTAATTTAGAAAACGAAAATGGTGGTTTTATTAAAAAAACTTGTGTGTACTCTGGCGTACAGTATGCAAATTCTTTAACTATAAATTTATTTTTGTTTGATTTAAACCCTTGAAGATCTACGAATACATAATTCTGCATTATGAAATTTTTTTTGTAATATTACTTAAAGGTTTATATTCCACAATACTATCATTTAAAATCAAACAATAAGCGGAGGTTTGCTTTGCTATATCCGCTTCACACTCTAATTCAACTCGCACATCCACTGAACCGGTTTTTAAGGTTTCGTTTTGACGAGAACAGTCGATAACAAATAGAGGAGCTATATTTTTAAAATCTAACGGGCCAAGCAAGGGTGCTTGAACACGGTTATAATAAGACTGTTGAAATTTTGCATACTGTTCGTATAATATAGCATACCTCTCAGATGAAAAACTAACATCAAAACTCTCATACGGAAAGTAACTTGAATTTAAAAAAACTTTAACATCTCGCAAATTACAGTGATCAAAACATGTTATGTCTTTATTAGCTACATTTTTTCGCTCTGTTTTCAATCCAATTATAATGTAACGTGGCTTTTCAATTTGAGATGAGGTTTTAATAGCCCACGAATGTTTTGATGTTTCGGGCAAGAGCGGATATTCATACAGATCCCAGTTCCTAAACGCTATCTGAATAGCACGATCTTTTTCCAAGTATTTAAGTAAGCTTAATCTTTCTCGATCAGATACTTTAATATGAGGCATACGCCATACTATTTTAGATATCGTGATATTGTCTATGTATTCATTTGCATTTAGTTTAACGCTATTTAAATTTGTATTTGATCTTAAAAGAACAAGTTCATGTTTGCAATTAATGATAATTTTTGTGTAATCCTCAGCAAACCCGAGAATTTTGTTTAAAGGCACAGACACAGAAAAGGTTCCATGTGTATTTTTTGTACCATTAACATCCCATCCCCATAATTTAGACATCGAAGCCTCAAATTCATTCATAGATACAAGAGATTTCATAGTTGTTGTAACCCCTGCATTTTTAATTTTATCTATTTCGATTCCATTGAGTTCGTAACGAATATCTTGAAATAGATGAAGTATGGGGTTATTTGTAAAAAGAACACTATTAACCTTTGCTTTCGTTTCTCTATTAAATGCGGTTATAGTACCTTCTATGTATAAAGTGCTTGCTGATGGTAGCACGTAAAGATCTTGCTGGTTAATAGGTATACGTATTTCATCGTTGAAATTAAAACTTGTTACGTACGGCTTATACGAATGGTATTCAAAGCTCTCGATCGAGTTGTCAAAGGTAAAAGGTTCAGTTAAGTTCAATATACTCATTTTAATAGACCTAAGCTTTGCAGAAATTGTTTATTTTGTTTTGTAAGACGTACTTTAGGTCTTCTTTTCTTGATTGCTTGATGACTACTAGTGTTTATTTTAAGTGGGGGTGAAGTTTTATTAAAGTCTATCATTTTTTCCTAAGGTGCAAATATATCTGTATCTCTTCACCCCGTAAATTTACTAAATTATTGTTAACGTCTAAAATTCTTATCGTAATTGAATTTAAACTATTTTGAGTAACAGGAAAATAAATTACGTTTTTTGGTGTTTCTATAATCCGATAACCAGGGGGCACATTAGGCACAAATTCGTGAATAATATGGCTAGGTTTTCCGTTAACAAATGATCCGCTCACTATGTCACATTCAATGCGGACTATAGTTGTAGACAAAATGGAGACAGGATAAGGGGACTCTGTTAATATATTTGCTTTAATAGATTCTGCCCCGAAACCAAGTAAACTGCCGATAGAGTTTTCTTTATTAAAATAAATGTTTTTAGTGCACTGAATTGATGTTTTTAAGGTATTATTATTGCACGTTAATGAAAGTGTACAATTTTGAAGATGTTCTTTAAGGTAATCTTCGATATCTTGAAGTTCATATGAACCTTCAGGAATTACAATTACTTTGTTTTCACCATAGTAGAATTTATTATTTCTGTAGTCTATATTGGGTATTGAATTAAAAGTAGATATATACAACAGTCCACACTCATATTCACCATCCAGTTGGAGAGCTGGTGAATGGTTTGCTATCAGTGTTGATGATGTTCCAGTTATAGACAAAGTGAAAGACATCGTGTGAATGATAAGATGTTTATTGTACAAAGGTATTTAACGATTACACCAATATTTTTTTAAGTATTTTAGGCATAAATGACCACAATTTACGGTATTAAACTTTTGATACGTGTTATAGTTATAGTAAATATCATAACCATTTAAATACTTCTTTAATTCTAACGGAGGTTGAAGGTCACCATAACTATTAAAATATTCACAGTAACTGTTATCTTTGACATAGGCTACCCAGTGAGTTCCATTGTTTATAGAACTGTCCAAGTTAACAATTCCACATTCTACTTTTTTAGGACGCTTTGGTAAACTGTCTCTCATATAAACTCCGCGAAAATGGGGAATATCTGATGAGTGTTTTAAAATGTCAATATTTGAAAGAGCGCGTCTGGGTAACCTCTCATTTAGTTTTTTGAAGTTTTTATACATAAACCTTTACCATTTTTATATGGTTTAATATGTAAACCTTTCCCTAAAGCAATAGATTCCATCATCTTGTTATGGCGTTCCGATTCAGCCAAATTTTTTTGAGCGGCCTTGTAATCACCTACAGCTTTAGCGATCCCAGCAGCTCCTCCAGCTAACGATCCTAACGCGGAAAGACCGGCAAAGATAGGTATTAGCGGCAATAAACCCCCAGTTTTTGGAATCGGTATTAAGCGCGGTATCTGTACCTTATTGTTATTAGCAAAAATTTTTTTTGCCGCCGTAAGTGCTCGGTCAACTATTGAACCTTTTGCCTTAGGTTTCTTTTTTATTTCACTGCGTATTTTAGACACAAACCGTTTAAATGGTTTTATTCCTGCACCGCTTTTCATTTTTGATTTCATCACTTTACTAACCAACCATGAAGCTATTTTTTCTCCTCTCCCTACATCTTTTGACTTTGTTCTTTGCTTAGCCATTTTATAAAGTTCTAAATCAGCACGGTGTCTATCAGCTAAATTATGATATTTATCATAAGCTATGTCGTGTTTCATACATGCATTATCTAACGCATTAATTCCTTTATCACCTCTTTGCAACCTTTTGCGCAATTTCGTACCCGGCCCACAATAGTTATAGCCAGGTAAATGTAATTCAAATGGTAAATTATTAATAGCACTATTTAAAAGTCCTCTCCCTTTCATATCCCTTAAGATAATGAGAAATTTTATCCAGAGAAATATTAATATAGTTATACAATAGCGTTTCTATCAATCCAACAATTTTCGCTATCATTTAGCCCTAACCACTTAACATACAGCTTTCTACCCCTTTTTTTAATTACTTTCTCTATAAGATAGACATGTGGGTACTTCGTTTTTTGAAGTTCTTCTTCGTAAAATGTACCAAGTATAATGTTATTCCGTTGATCTTCAATGTGATACGTTACAGGTCTAGTATTATTCACACGTTTGATTGTAAAAAGTTCTGTAGACCAATTAGGTGTATAACCCTTAGAAAATACACTTTTATACTTGCTTATACGTACACAATCTCCAACATTGAATTTATTTAATTTATAATTTATATTAGATTGCGATTTATCAATGTTATTTTTTACTTCGATTTCATTTGCGAAAGTTACATCAATAGGTTTAAATTTTGTTGTGCGATGTATAGTTTGGTTATAAGATCTGACTATGTCATCTAAGGGTTTACCAAGCCATTTATAGTTGCCAACGAAACTAAAGTATTTGTAGAGTTTGAGCTTAAGTGTCTTTATCAGCCTTTCAACAATAGAAGCCTTCTTAATTGAATACGTTGAGTAATGATTTATCTTCAATAATTTTAAATAACCATCGAATTCATTATTGTAGAATTCTTTCCCAAGGTCTGTTTGTAAGTTTCTAGGTCTTCGATTGGTTGATTTTATAATTAGGCTAAATGCATTTTTTACGTCTGTTTTAGTTTTAGATTTTATAGGTGTACACCAAGCATACTTTGAAAAGGTATCAATTACCGTTAATACATATTTATATCCTTTGTTAATAGTGTGTAATTTCTGTAAATCGATCAAATCAGCTTGCCATAAATCATCGATTCCTTTTAGTAAAACAGATCGTCGTTTAAAATTCCTTCGCGCTGATCGATGGATCTCGTTTACTACTTGTTGTTTCGTCATGTTTAATTTTTTTCAAAATCTGATCTATCTCCTTCTTTGTATAAAAGTTTAGATGTAACTGAAATACTATTTGTTCAATCTGATCATTTATAGTTTTAAACAAAGAGTCCAAATACTTTTTCTCGTACATGTTCTTAATATAATTATCAACGTACTGTTTATTTACGGCATCGTCAGGTGATAAAGGCTTCGCGACTCCTTTTAATTGTGAAGATTGTAAATCAAAGTGACCTGCTTCTGTACGAAACAAGGCTTTGTACTTGAATTCAGACATATCAGTAGCTCTCAAACGTTTATGAACATGGTGTCCAAATTTGTCTATATTCATTTTATTTGTACTTGGAAGTCAAACCTTAACTGTTAGAAAATAAAAAGTGTATTCCTTTATATATTATTTATTTATGAAGCCTGCTTCACGTAATTCTTCAATTATAGATATAATTTCGTTATCTAACCCTGTGTTACCAGCATCTCGTGATGCTATAAGCAGTTTTAATCTCTCTACTAATTCGTTTGGATCATCCCAATACACATAAGAGATGTCTCTTTTTACTTTTTTCATTGATGGCAAACCATCACCGGATACATATATTTCTTCACTTTCTGTGCGTTGTTTGGATAATTTGAAAAGAGGTTTTATGATGTATAAATATTTCATGCCCTTATTGCTTTTTATTGGCTTATTGGAATCGAAATCACGTCTATGTGCATTCGTTTTTAATAATAAGGCTTTATATAATCGTTTATCGTCTTCAGTTACGACATCTAAATCAGGTACTTTTTTAAACAATAAATCGTTCAAACCTGGTGTTAAACAATACCTTCCTCTCCCTATTATGAGTTCTTCATTACTCACAGAAATAGGATAAGATCCAAGCATTAGTTTGCCGCGATCCATTCGAACACCAAAAGGAATGTTCATGTTTAAATATTGTTTTTGCCAAGCAGGATCATCGCGGGGAGAAGCATACGAGTCTGACGTTTTGAATGAAGCATTATTTGATGTATCAGAATCATTTTGGTTAACACTTTCGTCTGACGAGACATCATCTCGACTAGAATTGCTGTCATTTAATTCATCTTCACTATTACTTAAATCGGGTTCCGGTGACTTTCTCTTTAGACTTCCTTTATTTTCATTTTCAGAGCTTAAATTTTTCAGTAATGTTTTATCAACAAAACTTTCCCTCTTTCCATTTTCAGAAGGACTATATTTCAATGTTTTTACCGATTTATTCCATTTAAATCCATCGTTATCGAAATCTGTGTCACTGACATTCACATTGTTACAATTATGTTTCGCCATTTCATTAAGAGGATCTGTGATCGGTTTTAACATTGTTTCCAACATCATATTATTGCTAGATTTAACATCACGAATGAGCTTAACTTTTTTTCTTACGGCTTCTGCAGATTGAAGCACTTTTTGCTTAAACAATTTCTCCTCGTTCATGTTTGGGTTCATGTCCGATCTAGGCGGTTTCTTTTTATGTATTAAGTTTCACGTGCAAATACTATTCTTTATGTATTAATTTAATCTAGCACAATAAATGTATCAAAACCTTTCCTATAGCATCCAGAATTTCTATTACAATCTTTATTTATAACTAAGTAATTGTAAGGCATGCTCCATACTTGTCCACACATTTCACGAAACTGAGGCCACGACATATCGCTTCCTACGTGTTCGTCATAAACATGACGTAAATTAACATCATCTTGTTTAAAAAGAATGATTAAATTGGCATTGTCTCTTATTAATTGTTTAGGTATTTTACTATATGTTTGATTCAGATAAAAGCTATCTATATTTTTATGTCTTCCCATTGCAAAGTAATCCCGCATATTATTTTGATTTTCACATGCAACATCATCAAATATCATGATTGAATTAATGTTAGCTGCATGAGGACTTAATATTTCATCGTTTTCACTATATTTTTGAAATGAAACTGTGGGAACCAAGTTTAAAACTTGTTCTAGAAATTTATACATAGGTTGAAATAAAGTTTTAGAGTAAACATAAACATTTTCAAAGCGTAGACCTTGTTCATGTAGCAGCAAGCCAACAATTAAATTCGTTTTTCCACAGTTAGACGGTCCACATATTATACAGCGAATAGTATCAGGTAAAAGTAAGCCATGTCGAAAATAGCGTTTATTGTGTGAAGAGCAAACTATGTCTAACTGCAATCTCTGAGGTTGTTTTATAAACCTCATGCTACAAATAGGTACGTGCGACAAACTTGAAAGGCTTTCTGTAAATAATATAATTTTATAAGCTTTAGGGTATATATTTAATAATTCGATCTTTACTTTTAAGATCAGATCGGCGGACTGTCAGGATAAAATTCATCAGAAACAACTTTATCGATAGCATTTTTCATGTATGCGATCTAGAGGTTTACAGACGATCGGAATAATTTATTGGGAACGACTGGCTAGACTTCGATTGCAACGGGATGCTAACGTCACGTCGATCGGTTATCTATTGGGAGATTCTGACCCACGAGCGCGGAGGGGAGCAGAGCGACCCGTAGCGCGGTGGAGTGGGGCAGAATCCCCAATAGATAACTACTGAAGACGACAAAATGGACAATCTGGTATATTGAAAAAAAAAAACTGGTATTGTGGGAATGCGGTATTTTGTGCTCAAGGGCTTTGCATTGTCTTGTTACAAATTATTTATTTGTCTAATTTTTAATCGTGTTATTTGATTTTTTGCTGTATTTAATAGTGTACAAATTCCTTAATTTCAACTTCGCTGTGGGTCCTCTGGAGGCAATTTGCTCTTGAAAGTGAATCAATTTTTATCCTAATTTCGTCTGTGAACCTATTGTGATAGCGTCATCGATTAACTTCACAAATCAATTAAATCTTGTTAATCATCTTTAGCATCACTGAGATGCCAACTTGATTAGACCCCTTGTTGCCTTCCTTCGCGTAGCATTTCTATTCACCAAAACAGTAGATCATAGCGTCCTCATTGCAACATTAGCCAGCATTTTCGTCTTCTCAACATCTTATATTTAATACTTAAGTCCGTTTTTTCCTTCAGTTGGAATTCCAGCTTGGCCCTGAGATTTCAAAGGCACCAATCAGAGCAGAATTTTCCTAATTTTTTCCATTAGACTTGTATTCCTTGCTGGATTCGTCCGTTGCCGATGCTGCATTTGAATTATTCAATTTCCTAAAAGTAATGGATTCTTTTTAGCTCTAAAGGTTTCAGCAGCTATGTCTTAGTATTAATGATTTGGTTCAGATATCAACTCTGTATCTAGATTAGACAGATTAATTTCAATAAAAGCAAAATAAATTATATATTATAATTATATACTACTTTTCGATTTAATGGATTTTTATTTTTATATTGAGTTTATTTCATAGAAGATTTCTGCAGAACGATTAAATCTCTGTCTTGTCTTAATAAAAACGATGCAATGTAAATTAAACAGTGTCCATAAACATATTTCCTGCGTCTTTGTTTCTGAGTGAGTTATAATTTCTTGTCTCAAAGATTAATTTTCTTGGAGTTTAATATTTTTATTCATTACTATGTGGGTATGTCTGTGAAATAATTATCTATCTGGTAATTTTAATATTCTTTTTGGATTAATTAGTATACTTTGCTTTGAATTTGAAGAATAATTAGATAATCTCCTAATCACTGGCGTTGGGAATCACTAACTTGTTCTTTAATGTAAGGCGCTTCCAACTATTTATGCCTTCGACTTTGAAACACGTTACATAATTATTGGTGTACATTATACAAGGGAAAATAAATTAATTAATTTCAACAATGTTTCCGTTATTGATTCCTTTGCCGACAGTTCACAAGGTATTTACTTTGATTATCCTTTATTTCGCCTGTGAAGTTATTGTGATAAAGTGTCATCGAATAACTTCAATCCAGCTTTATTAGGATGCCAACTGAATCAGGAGTGTTGCTGATAATTTCCGAAATTTCATTTTTTTGGTAGCATTTATTCCGTTCCCATATATTAGTGGCATTTTCCCAAGTTATTATTTTATACCACTGTTTAATTTAACTATTGTCTTTTATTTCTATCGCCTTAATTACCAAGGAATTATTTTTTCTGTTAACATATTTGAATAGTGTTGATTTATTCTCTTACTTCTTTCCCTCATTATCGTATAATATTACTTTCAATTCCTTTTTGTTTATTTTTATAATAATGTCAACATATGAATCATATTGATTATGATTGGTGGTACAGTCGAATGTCTCACAGTTTGAATGCGACAAATCGATAAATAAGTTTCTGTCATTGATATGTTTTAAATAGTATCCCCGACCCGTTTTCACCAATATTTCTCCCCGTGACTACTTTGATTTGTGCTCCTACTTGGCCCAGCCTCGTAATTTTCTTATAACTCCATTATTTATTTCGTTACACAAATATCATACGCGTACCATTACCTTTTATTTGTTTACGTTCTCTCATCGACTTGCCAACGACGTCATATTTATAGCAGAGTTATAAAACCAGAAGGCACATTATGCAAATATATGACTAGGGAGAATTAGCTCTCTGAAAAATAAGTATCTAAGAATTTTATCCATTGAAAAACATTAAGACTGAGAAAGTATGCGAATGAAAAAAAAAACAAGTTTGTGAAACAATGCCAAAGGAAAATAAAATATTGGGAAGAAAATACCACTAGCAAATTAGGAGAACGGAATAATGCGCTATTCGATGACAGTTCAAATCAGCTTCTTTTTATGAAGTGTCAAAACGCTCAGAAATTATGCAGTTTTGTATGAAATACTGATTTGTGACGTCATGCTCAACATGGTGCCTTATTTATAGTTTTTGTCATTTTAAAATCGTTACTGGCACGAAAAGAAGTGGAATTGATTTTATTCGAGCAGTTTTGGGAATCTAATTTGATGGTTAAATTAATTTATTTTGATTGTTGTCAAATACCCTATTGTGACCAAGAAAAATTAAATTAAATTTCGGAAATTATGAACCAAACTCTTAATTTGGACTCTGGTTGAGTCCCTTAAGCGTCTGTATCCAATAGAAAAGTACATTATCTTGTTCTGATTTCAAAATTTATATAAGCAGTTGGTCTTAATAATATTCTATTCTGTTTAATGACTTAATCTCGTTCCTTCAGTTGAAGTCCAAACATGGACAAACTTCTCTCAAAGCCACCGAAGGCTGAGCGTTGCTTTTATACTTCTATAGCCGACGATAGGCAGCGGCTAGGTTTATTAAACTGAAATAAAAGCCCAAAATCAGATCCTGACATACATTTACTGTTCGGTATTAACATCTTATATGTATAACCAAAGCCAAACCCCCGATCGATAATTTTCAATGACATTCGCAACCAGCTAAACAAAGTTGTAAGTCCGTTAATTGATCGTCACTGGACCTTACGTAGTACACATACTTATACAGTGTTACCATTTGCAAAATCAATCCTTAAAATATTATCCAGCTGCGAAGGGTTGCCATTCTTAAAATTAAATTAGGTCCTATTTATTCTATTAAGGAGTTCCAATTCCAATGTAAAATATCGTGTATCACTTCCTTAGTAAGTCGTGGAGTCCGCTAAGATTAGAAATATAATTTGCTCCTCTAATTTCTTCAATAGACTTAAGTATTGTTTTTCTTGCTGAATGTGCTAGGTAGTTAGTGATGTTACACTCCAATTATCTATTTTCTGAAAGTAATACTTAGGGTTGGGACTCCTCGTGGCATTTTGGAAACAAAGGGCAGTGGAGTCGTTGTTACCTAGTTATTTTTTATGATTGAATGAATAAATTATTTTCAATGTTCTAAAGTAGGTACCTACTTACTTACCTAAATAAAATTATATGATATTTAGATGGATTATATGTATGTTTTATCTTGTTTTTGTAATGCCCTCAGAGTATCGATATAAATATTTAATCGTACGCAATATTTGTTCCTACCCAAAAAGTTTTTGACTAATAGTTTTATAATATGGCATATTGACACGATACAAGTCATGTCCAAATTGTCAAATTTAGACAACTGCTTAATTTATCGCATTTGTATGAATGAATTCAATTTCGTTGTAGATGACTGTTGGTAAGTACTTACTGAAGTATTTTTAATAGCACTTAGTGTTAACAAAATATAAAAATGCCAAGAAATATTAATCATTCAATCATTATTCATTCAATCAAAAAAAAGTAGGTAGCGACTGCATTGCACTCTGTGTCCAAATTGCCACGAGAATCCTAACCCTAAATACTAGTTTCTCTTTTGCGATTATAGGTATTTGCCCGTTTATTATGTCTTTGATTTCTAAAAAATATTTTTGATAGTAGACAAATGCCTCCAGCCTTTTTCCCCATCTCGTGATAACCGGGCGAGGTAATTTTGGGATCGAGGGAAACTTACTTTTCAGTATGCGAAGTGGACTTTGCGTTTTACTACAGAATTTGCGAATCATTTTCGCGTCGCATTCGGTTTATTTCTAATTTCGCCATCAGTTACGTTTTAAATTGAGAGAATTCAGCAATATTTTTGAGGAAATCATGTTTTTGGTAAATAAATGAATTACGTATTAAGAGTCAAATACAAAATAAACCCTCTTTTAGGACGGCAACCCCGGTGCATAAAATTATTTGTGCCATTTGTTTCACTGATAGCGGGGTCTGGTCTGGACACAAGTCTCAAAAAATAATAAAGAACCAAACTGCACCTGTAAAGTGTTCCAATACGGTACGGAACAGTTGGTTAAGGAAAGCTGATTTAATAAGTGGTTAATTGAAATAGTTCTATAAAATAAAGAAATTTGAAGCTCTAGTTATTCAGGGATTGGTTTGCGGAATACTTAATATTTGTATTCATTTTAAGCCCAAGGGGACGGAATTTGATACAGCGGCGGGTATGCCTTTTGGAATTCGAAAAATCTTAAAAAATAAATCCCAACACCGTGCCAGCGGAATTTTGTTTTGAATCGTAATTTTCGCTAGAAACCTTTTTTTCTGAGTGGACAGGAAAGGTAGCTCGCTTAGCATTGACATCTTGTTACATATTGTTTGTTTCTTTGAGTTCTGCGATCTTGTACTTATTGTACTATCTTTTAATGGCTATTTTATCAACGTCCATTTAATACACTTGTTCTTTTCATCGTAGTTAGTATGGCGCTAGTAGTCCTTAATTTCCACAATTTATTAAACTATTTACCGCTGGGCTGCGTTACTGATTTATCACTTTTTTTTGTACGAACATTGGTGCACCAGGAGGTAGATGTGCTAGAACCAGGTAAACGTATCGGCGAAGAGCGCGGGCTATTGAACGTGTTTCTTGTTGTTATTGAATTGAAATAGAAATACACATGTGTGATATATTTTTAAATTAATGTTACTGTATAAACGGACATATATTGGACACTAATTGACAGTCTAGGTAAAAAAGGTCATTTAGCCGATTTTTATAAAAAACGTAAATTAACAAAAAAATGGTGTACTTTATTATAAACAAATTTATTACAATGGTATAAAACAGCTATAATATTTTTACTTTATCACTAATATAATAACTATTAGACCAATGTGAACTTTCATTTAGCTCCCCTGAAAGCCATGTATTCCAACATAACGCTTTATACGTAGGGACCGTCGATTCTCGTCTTTTGAATTTAGGACTAAATAACGCGCATTTGAATCGTTACTTACCTGCATTGTTGTTGCTACGCAGTTCTTTCGCGTCCAGAAATAATTTCGTCAATTTCTTCCAGTTCGAATAATGTGTTGTTTGATTTAATTTAGCGATGCATGTTTGTTTATTGTAAATACGTACGTTGGACGGCAAATGTTAGATCGGCTATTAACGAACGTTAAGTTATAAACAACTTGGTTGCTAAGGTTATTATTTATGCTTTTCTTCGTTCGTTTTACGGGTATTTTTTTTTTTTTAGTTTATCTAAAACACTCAAAATCACTGCTTTTATATTACTTGCAGGCCCTTAACCTGTTACTATAATACCTACTGGGAGCTTGGCTTCAAACTATCAATGGGGGGTATCAGTCTAAGCAGTCACATACAGACCATACCTAATGCTGAAGGTTATTGGGAAGTTACGTCCATAAACGTATTTCTGAAAAAAAAAATCGATTATTTCATGGGCTTCCTTCCGGCAGAATTACTGACTTTAATAAATCAAACATGGTTTAGGTACTTTGTATCTACATAACTATTACATTGTACGTATATCTTTGTCTTAGGCTAGGTTTTTTACAATATAAATATAAAAAGTAAAATTGTACGTTATTATTAAGGTTTTTGACTGCTCGACCTATTTTTATTCTCCGAGTCTCGAGATTTCTCGAGGACCATTTTTCGAGTTTTCTCGGGTCTTTTTGTAAAATGGGTGAAATTTTATAGAATTTAATGAAAAAAAAGCAAAATTATTTGTTTATCGAAAAAAAACCGGAGTAATTAGCTAGAGTCTGGCTAATGAAAGATGAGACTGACATTTATTCCAAACTTTTTAAATGGCGACATTATACAAACGTCAAATGTGTCAAACGTCATTAGATTTCTGAGGATAGTATGCTGTGGTGATTTTGATACTCAATATGCAACATAAGAAAGTAACAGTTTCCGAAAATACTTACTGAATTGTTTTGCTTTTCTTTCCGTGGCTAATGTGGGGAGTAAATATATATCATAAATAAACACTAACACTCTAATAAAAGCTATGTACTTACCAATTTTCACTAAAATCGGAAGAATTAAAAAGGTGACAACAACTCAAAAATCGGCTCAAGTATCATTACCGTTTTTGTCACCCTATAAACAGTGTTGCAACCCGTTGTTTTTTTAAATTTGCCGCTATTTTTTAGTCTCATCTTTCATTAGCCAGACTCTATTGAATATTGAAGCAGAATAATCTAGAAATTAAAATTCTGAAGATGGGTAAGTTAGGCAAAAATTAAATTTTGAACAGACTATTTGACGCTGACTGTACATGCGGTCATGTACTCATAACCACCTGTACTGCGTTTTGAAATAAGCGTCATTTCGTCGCGAGGTTCAATGCAAATAAAGGTATGTTTGTTACTTGTGAGTCTTAAACATACTTTATACAACCAGACTAAATTTCTTCATTTTAGCGGTACTATGGATTTACTTTCCAGTAAATGTTTATATTAATTTGTTGATTTTAATAAATTAATGTTACTGTATAAACGGACATATATTGGACACTAATTGACAGTCTAGGTAAAAAAGGTCATTTAGCCGATTTTTATAAAAAACGTAAATTAACAAAAAAATGGTGTACTTTATTATAAACAAATTTATTACAATGGTATAAAACAGCTATAATATTTTTATTTTATCACTAATATAATAACTATTAGACCAATGTGAACTTTCATTTAGCTCCCCTGAAAGCCATGTATTCCAACATAACGCTTTATACGTAGGGACCGTCGATTCTCGTCTTTTGAATTTAGGACTAAATAACGCGCATTCGAATCGTTACTTACCTGCATTTGAAACGAAACTCATCAAAGATAGGTTAAGAAACGGGTTTTTGCGAAATCAGCCTTGGATAGAAATCGAAGTTTTTGCTCGTTTAAGACTATTTATTTTGCTTTGAAAGAATAGAGTGGATGTTTTATTAGCTTATAAGCGAGTGTGAAATCAGTTAAGATTCGATTAGATCAGAGTGAAATAGCGATTTTATTCGATGGGACTCTAGGCTAAAAGTATAGCTTGGTTAAAATTGTTTCGGTTGGATAAGCGAACACTGAACAGGTTATCGGTTAGTTGTCTAGGTAGCAAGAAAACCAGACGAAATTAATAATGCCGAGTTATTTGTATTGATGGGAGAACAGTCCAGTCAACAATGGCTTTGTTATAGTAGGAAAAAGAACAATAATGATAAAGTGTAGCAGTAGGTTGGAAGTAATTTAGGTATGATAAGGAAATTTTAAAGAATAGAGTGTTTAGTTGCAACAGGAAACAAGCTTCGAGAATCGAGTTTCGGGAATCGATGGTTGGAATCGGTAGGAGTCATGTGTCAGTTCACGACAAGCCATCGTTTCTCGGAACCTAAATTGCCCGGCTCTAGCTAGATGTTAGTTCATCGGTCGATTGACAGTCGCTGATAAGGATTTCATTGATAACGATATTTAGTGCTAATAATTGCCAGGTTTGTCAGAACAGTATCGGCGGCAAGAAGTGTGGTTATTATGATGCTCATCTCATTCGAATGTAGTCCTGGGAGTCGGCAGGGATGAGGTCGGCCGTGGGTCCCTTGAAGTGTTAAGAAAAGCCGTAGTCCAGATATCCATTTAGCAACATTTTTCATTGGAAGCCGCTTTAAAAGAGTTATACTAGACAAGTAAATGTTAGACAGGTTATTGACAGTCTGTCGATTAGTGGATTGTCAGTAAGCTGGATAACCAAAGCTAGCCTCTGTCAAACTGAGGGGCTATCGGACTAGCGAATTCGTCTAGTTTGGTAGACTAGGTTTTGATAGCTGGGTAGGTATTTTAAGTGATACGTTTTGATGTAGGGTTTTCTGGTTTATTGAGTGAAAATTGAAGCTTGGTAAATTACAGGCACAATAGCTGACATATTGGTTTTTACTCGGCATTGGCGAAGCGGGATTAAATCGATTTAGAAAATAAAGATGAAAATTCCAGGAGCCTCCGCCGAATGAATAAGTGCTGAGCAGTGCCAGCTTGTATTCTGTAGCTTTTAGGGAGGCTGGTATGAGGAGTGTTCGGTGTCTGAGGCATTGTATGGACTGGGCGGGGCGCTCAGTAGAGTTACAGGGAACCAGGTAAGCGCCATGGGACATCGAAGACCCGTCACCTCAGCCAGAGCCCAACTTAGAGGGCTTTGGTTTGGAATCTATCACTCCTAGGGGTGGTAGATAAAATTATTATAGACAGACAGAATCAGGTTAATCATTTGCCCGTCGAGGATGGGTATTGTGAGCCAAAGGGAGCGGGTAAATGAATGACTTGGGTAGTTGTCAGATGATTAAAACTAGTTATTTTATGAACGAAATTAAAATATATTTTCTAAATTAACAAAAAACAAAAACAAGGAAAAATAGTATAAAAAAAAGTTAAACTGGCTCCGGGAGAACCGGCAGCGGCTCCACAGGTCCAGGGGGTTCTGAAAATAGAATACAGGGTTAATTTGGGTAAAGTAAACAGGCGAGATTGAGAGATAGTGTGGCAGTAGGTCAACAGGAAGTGACTTGGGATCTAGGGATCTAGGTCAAGAACGTTAAGTAGGCAGTAGTAAGAATTTGTTTATAGTAAGGGAAGGTTACCTCTTCCTTGAACTGCGGGGACTCCGCCAGGAGCCGTCGCCGGTTCATAAATAAACTGCAGGAGAAAGGTAGGATTGAGCAGAGGGGTTTAGGAGACAAGAGGTAGAGAGGCCAAAGGGTAAAAAGATTATGGATGAAAGTTTTACTTACAATGAGTTCGCCTCCGGGGCCTCGGTATGTCCGGGTCAACTCCGGAGGTAGCAACTCGAACTCTACCTCCGGAGGACCCGGAGCCCAGGCGTCGGGAGCAGGCGGGGGGCTGAGGGGCTGCAGGAACGGAGCTTCGGCCGCGAGCCCCTCAGGCGGGCGGAGGGCCTGCGCGGCAGCCTCCAGGCCCTCCTCAGACACAGCAGGGCTGGGGGCCGCGGACTCTTCCTCGGACCCGAACTCCAGGTCCCCCCACGAAATCTCGTCTAGGGACATGGGAGAGTCGGGTCTAGGCGGTCCGGCCCCCAGATCGCGGTCCTCGGTCTGAGTCCATGATTTGATGGTTAGCTGAAAAATTTTTTTTGATTAATTTATTGGTACATCCGGTTACGTCGGTTGTAGGCAAAAGAAAAAAATAGCCACTGGTACGCAAATAAAAAGAAACCAGGTCTGAATAGCAAAATACTCACAATATAATTAGCGCCGGCATTCATTATTGAATCACTTGAGGTTTCTGGAATAATAACAACAAATAGATTGGTAAGGAATTTAAATGAATTAAAGAATACAGATTTGACATTAGCATAAAGAAAATGGCAGAAAAGAAAAAGGTATAGGCTGTAAAGTCACCCTTTCAGTCAAAGATTTGTATTGGGAATGAACTGAAGTTTTGGGGAAAGCTGTATTTATAGCAGGAAAATTTTGTCAAACAAAAGAATGAGTCTTGTTTCATTTATTTTCTTTCATAGTCAGACAGAAGTTTACTTTTTAGAATAGGAAACGACAGAGGAAAATTAGAATAAGGTTTAAATTTCAGGTAAGTAGCTATACGGACTTAGGCTCGATTTTTAAGGGGTGATTTTCAAACGATAAACAAAGGAGACTTACCTCAAGGGACTGAAGGCGGAGTAGGCTTCGGTCAGCCCGAATGACCAATAAGCTGGGGCTCCTAATTCAGCGTAGTTACAGGACGTAATGATAATTAAGACACGACAGTAGTAGTGTAGGTCGGTGCGGAGAACCTTGATTATAGGTGGCACTGGCTTACTACCGAGAATAGTTGATCTCGACTGGTTTGTAGGTAAAGTTATGTCGTTTTCTGAATTTTATAGCACAGCGTGTATAAGCAGCCTCGGGTGGTGTCAGGCGAACCGGACCTGATAAAGGTTCAGTGCTGATTGCACTGCACGATGCTGTTAGTTTCGGACTGGTACTTGAAAAAGACTGTGTCGCTTTGAATTCAGTAGCACACTATGAAAGGGTTGCGTCGAGGGGTGACAGGTAAATAGAACTGTAAAAGATCAGTTCTAATCTCATGGTACTATTACTAATGTGAGACTTCCTCTAGGGCGATGAAAGTAATAAAAAATAGATATGCAAAGAAATGTTTTTATTTTGAGATAAGGTAAACATGTAGTTAAGGTTGGTTAATGTAGTTCTTTGTAGTCATAAGGCCTTCTGGAGGTATTCTTATCAACCAGAGGGCGCTATACCAGGGGCGGTTTATTTCACATTGTTGTTGCTACGCAGTTCTTTCGCGTCCAGAAATAATTTCGTCAATTTCTTCCAGTTCGAATAATGTGTTGTTTGATTTAATTTAGCTATGCATGTTTGTTTATTGTAAATACGTACGTTGGACGGCAAATGTTAGATCGGCTATTAACGAACGTTAAGTTATAAACAACAGGGAACGGTAAGTTAGGCAAAAATTGAATTTTGAATAATCTAGACTAGATGATTGGAATGGGCCATTCTCGGCTACAAATTGGCTGATCGAACGTAATCGAGTGGATCGGTAGGAAGGATATTAGACAATTAGTGTAAGAAGTAATTAATAGAAAGGGGTTAAAAAAGAGAATTTGCGTACCGTAGAATGGGGTGAGTAGGCTTCGCGGGGGGAGTTGGCTTGCGAATCCAGAATTTCATTTTTGAGTAGTTACTTTAATTTTTGGGCTTAGGTTACTCTCAAAGTAATTTGATTATATTTTTAGACATATTTTTTCTTCTTTTCGCAACATTAAGCTGCCAAATCATACAATTTTGAAACACAAATTCACTGTCAAAGTTGATGCTCGAAATCGGCGGATTTTTAGTTGAAAAAACTTTGTTTTTAAGTGATGTTTACCAAAGTGTTCATCCACCTTTCGGATATCGTTTATATACTTACCTACATGGCTTATTGGAAACAGAAAAACTTAAGTTATATTTTCTTTATTTATAATGGCTTTAACATAGAAAACGAGGCTATATTGTCAAAATATAAAATTGCTAGGCCTTCTCACCCCAACTACGGGGTGAGCTGGCTTTGCCTACTATTATGAATTTTTCGTTGAAACTATGCAATGAAGCAACAAACTATCATTGACAAACTGAAATTCTTACCTCCGGAACACTTTTTTTGTATATAAATCAATGTGCCACATATAAAAATAAACTTTTATCCAGGTTTGAACTTCGATTTCCAGCCAACTCACCCCGTTTTACGGTACTTAGAGATTAAGAGGAAGAATACTAAGATGTTGCCTCAATCGAGCCAGAATGTTTTGCTTCGCGGAGCGTTTGTGTCCACTGGAAAAGTGTCTTCATCAGTAAGCAGGATAGCGACAAAAACATTTTCTGTATCTTTGTTTGTAGTAGTTAGCTTTTGTCGCAATAATAATGGACTTTATTTTTTCTCATACCGGCTTTTTTATTTACGATATTGCTATGTGAATAATTTCCTATGTGAAACTTAAGAGGAAACAGTAAGGCCGAGAGAATTGAAAATTAGGTATTTGTAAAATGTGTCGCTGTCCCGCACTGCCCGCTTCTCTCCCGCAGAGCGCGATAGAGACAACTGCAGCTTGGACCGAAAATACCTTTTAAAATTTCATGAAAACAACGTTTCGTAGTCCCCTGATTTCTTCCCCAAAACTTAACCTATTTAACAATTTTTTTCATTAAACATTAAAGAAAGGCTTTGGCCGTGTTCCTATGTTTGAAGATCCTTAAAATAAACAAAATTGCGGATTTTATGCGCTTTTAATTTACTGACTCAATTTCAACTGTGAACCTATTGTGATAAACGGTAATCGAAGGACTATGATCCATCAATTCATTAATTCCATTAACTATCTTTACCATTAGTGAGACGCGGGCTGAATCAGGTCCTTTCTATCTCCCCAAATCCTCTTCGCGAAGCATTTGTCTCCACTGGAAAAGTGTCTTCGTCAGTATTTAAAAGCAGGATAGCTATAGACACATTTCCTGTCTCTTTGTTTCTAGGAGTTGGGTTCTCATTTACTCCGTCTTTTTTATTAACGAGTTTGATATGTGAATATTTTTTTACTTTTAGACGCCCATAGATTAGTAAATTTTGCTTTGGTTTTGGAGAATGATTAGGTAATCTTCTTTTCTCCTAAGCGTTAGGAGACGCTTGTTCATTTATGTATCGCGGTTCAACCTATTTAGTATTATATAAGTGGAAATTAGTTAAATAATGTTAGCAGCGTATCCGCTATGAATTACTCTGCAGGAAGTTCGTACACGCAAAACAATCGAAGTACTTATCATCATTACATCTGTGATCCTATTGTTACAAAGTGTCATCGAATGACTACAATCCACTGATTCATTAAATTCATTAACCATTTTAAGCATCACTGAGATGCCGGCTAAATCAGATTCCTTATGTCTCTCTGCACGTTATGTTGTCCACTAAAATAGTAAACAATTTTGTTTTTATAGCAAATTTCGTCAGCATTTTGTTTGCCCAAAATCCTATGTTACTACACCTCGTCTCTGAGGTTATTAATGGGTTTGGTTGCTTTGTTAAATATCGGTAAACCTAGGAGAGAGGCGCCTTTTAAACATGCCAGCAATTCTTGTATTCAAGGTGTAGGAGGTGTTCGAGTCTTCTTTAATTTTCTTATGTAAGGTGAAATCTATGCCAAATTTCTATTTTCCATTCGCTTTTTCTACAAAAACCTCGGGTGCGGCGTACAATTAAAAGTGTTATCAACTCTTTTGTCTATGTTTATTTCTTTTTTGATCAATGTATGCTATCAACATCGTCTTCAATGTTATTTCTTTTTCTAATGTTTTTTGTTCTTTCATTGCGCGTTTCGTCTTTATGTACGGGTGCCAATTTTTCACGGGGTACTTAGAAGCTAGATAGATTCAGTTGCATTAGAGGTCAATGATAGAACGTTAGGTATAGTCTGGTCAGGAATAGCGTAGAAAATTTATCACTTAATCGAAAATATTTCAGGGTTACATGATACATACACAACGCAGTTAGTTCTCCGCTTGATGATCACAGCATGGCCATTGTTATAGTAAAGCAAATTACAGTCTAGTAGGCTAGTATTTTAGTAGGCTAGAGGAGTATGTAGTGGATTAACTATAAATGAATCACACACAATAACACGTATAATTTTGTTTATTTTCCTGAAAATAACCAAGTAGGAGTACAGAGTTCGTAATTACACAATTATTTATCTAAGGAATAAGTAAACAAGTTACAGAGAGCGTTATTAAGGCACAAGACCAACTTCATGCAAGTATTATTGATAACATTGTAATGTGACCAGAAACCATTAAATAACTAGAAACACGAACACTTTAGTTTTGTTTAGCTGAGACGCGGAAGGACGATCAGTAGAAGAAATATTAGCAAAAGGCAAATACCAAGTCAAAGTGGTCTAAAATTAAAGCGTAGCGGGTACGATCGGTGTTGGGACAAAGCTTCGGGAACAAGTCGTCCGAGCGAACCCAAGGTCGAACGTACCCGTGGAGTACTGACGGTACCTAGGGCTGAAAGTGGTGAAGTAATGAGAGGATGGATGATTTTGATGAAAACCCTAGGGTGTCGCAAAGAGAAGTTAAAATGACCGAAAATTAGATACTATACCGGCGGGTAAAAGCCTTTTTGAATTTTGAGAATTGATTTTTTGAAATAAATTGACTGGCCGCGCCGGACGTATATCAGAGCGTCCAAAGGCGATCACAAGCACGCGAATGTCACTAAATACTACCGGGTACCTGGCTAAACGCTAACACTATTAATCCTTGTCGTTATTAAAACTTTGTCGCCGTCGTCCTTTAAATTCGCATCCTGCAGCGCTCGTTCATTTGGTTCCGCAGTAGCGTCCACCACCGGACCGTCAACCCCAGCCGTGAAAGCCGCTCGCGAAAACCGCCAGCGTACACCGTACTTCTAGTCGAAACGGACCGTCACGTGGGAGCCGGAACACGAAGAGTGACCAGCTTCAGTTAAACAGACCACACCGGGTCGCTAAAGCGCCGTAGGAGGTTCACACACCACCCACAAGGCTGTGCGTCTCGACCTCTAGCACACGGAACAGCACTGGACCGCGCTACGCACATGAAACGCGAACTTGTCACGATCACAATTACAATGAAACACAGTTGTTTAGAAACTTTAAATAGCAATAATCTAAGCACACCAACGGGCTAGAAAAACAAGCAAAACTGCAAAAATATGTAAGGCTAGGTAACGTGCTCTCCGAAAGAAAGCCAGATTGAGAATCAAAAAAAAGCACCAGCGTTTGTTCTCACACCCAAATTTCAAACTCGACGAATCTGGAATCCACAATTTGAAAAAGCATAACCGAAACCCACCAGCACGCCAAAAAAACTGAAGTGAAGTAAGGTCCAATCTCGGCGAGAGTACAACCGATTTTATAGAGCACGTATTTGACAGATTACGCATCGCTATACAGTCACCGCCATTTATGACCACGTGGCCGACCAAGAGAATCCGCGACCGTACAAGTTAGCCAACACTAGCGAACAAACGAACTAGCGACACAAAACCTGTAGCGATTATGCTACAGATATCCCCCAAATAAAACAAACAAACAAGAGAAGAGAAAAAACCGAGAAGTCAACCCCCACAGACCAACCAGATGACAAGGAGCTCCGTAATCGAGCCAGTAAACAATTCTACGCAACCCTATTACTTAGGAAACTCCATCGTCCACCACAACTACTTAAGGCATCGCTAACCCAACGCCTCAACCAACAGCTCAATAAGACCCTAGCACAAACACCTAAGACGATAATCGACTAATAAACCGACGCGGGTTATTAGCCGAAAACAACCGAAGGCAACAATTATAAGGACAATACCCCAAGAATGACCACAAACCTAACCGCTAACTTAAACCTACAGCCCTATGGAAGGCGATAACCTAACCTAACCGCTAAACTAAACCTAAGGCGCAAAGGAAGCTGACCTCCTAAGCGAACACGGTTGGAACCGTTGGTCCAAAATCGATCGACAAATCCGGGGTTGCTAGCCCATACGGCTATACGGCATACATTGGTCCGTAAAGGTATCGTTGTCCAGGAAAGCACCCAATCCCCGACGGGGTGGTACGAAAATCGACCGACAAGCAAGAAGCTTCAGACGGCGACAACATGCGTCAATCCTAAACGTAAGCGTTAAAACGCGCGCCAGCATACAGCTGGGACAAAGTCTCCTCCGAAAAAAACCTTAACACTATTACAATAGCCTACTAAACATACAAAACTAACGAACTTATCCTGACGACAATCTAGAAACGCTAACTAACCTAACCTAACGATAAATGAGCTACGGTTGGGATGTTGGTCAGCACGCGATAAGCCCCTACACTCAAAAAGACTCCCCAGCAGCATGAGATAACACGTAGCATTGACGCGTCTTCATGACAAAGACAATAGGAAAACGGAAAACGAAATTACCACGTTGGAACGCAAATACCTGGGCCGCGTCGCCGCCGCGTAAGAGCGGACAGCACGAAATGCGGATACAAAACTCCTAATGGCCTTGCTTGCTTCTCAGGTACGAAGCCATAAAGAAAAAGTACACGGTGGATCGCGCCGTGCCTACGCAGGTAGTCGTTGGAAGGAACCTGTCCAACAAATCTGCCATGTCAATCACAACCAAAGTTGACCGCGCCAGAAACACCTAACACGACAAACACCCACGAGCACCGGCTAACGCAAAAAAACCATGCCACGGCCGAAACGCCCACCCCCACACGCGCGACAGCCCGGCCCAATGGGCCGCCGGCGGAAGAGAGAGACACAGGATATCATATATCCGACCACCCCGCACAGCAACGGCACGCCCCACTGTGCCGAAACCGCCCGGGGGTAAAGAAACACCGCAGAAAAAAGAAACCCACGAGATGCGTGCAAACTTTCAGCTGACGAAGGCGATGACTGGCGCAAAATGCGCGTCAGCGAAATATCTGCCCGACCCCATCCGCAACGACGGCCCGACCCAATGGGCCGCCGGCGGGAGGAAGAGGCACCGGCCAACAACCCCCAACCTCCCAAAACGGCAACGGCACGCCCCACTGTGCCGAGGCCGTCGGGAGGCGAAGATGAAAGGAGAAACCATGGAAATCAAACCCACAAAAAGGCCAAAAAGGAACAGGCGGGCAAACGCGCCTTTTAGAATTTAGAAAAAACAAAACGATCGCGAAAAGCAAAAAAAATCGCACCGATCACTTAAGGATATCTTTAACGTGATAAGTACCGACCACCTGAGTCTCCATGTCGACCAACTCATACACCTGCGGGGAGATACGCCTAACCACGCGACACTGAACAAAGCGCGCAGCAAACTTGCCACCTCTGAGCGCGTCAGCCGTGCCACGCTGAAAGTTCCTGCGCCAAACAATCTGACCGACGACCAGCCTAACTGACCTCCGGTTCAAGTTGAATTTCCTGGCGTTCCGGTGAAAAGCCAAAACCAAGGAATCCGAAACCCTCGCATACACGTCCTGCAAGGCGAGAAGGTTCTCGGCGCGCTCGGCCCGACTGAGACCCACCTCTTGGACCTCAGCCTGGTCAACGTCGCGCTGCCGATCTACCAACACCTCCCTGCCGAACATCAGGAAATTCGGAGTGAATGAAGTTGCCAAATTTACGCAAGAATTTAAATACAGAGCCACCCGAGGAAGATGGGGGGGGCCATCTGCGCTGGTCACCAGCCACTAATATGCTCAAGGTAGTAAGCACGACTTGATTGTACCTCTCCACGACATTCGCTTGCGGAGAATAATAAGGAGTATACAACGGACTAGGAATGCCGTATGTCGCTAAGAAATCAACGAATGGAGCACTGCGGAAAACCGTAGCATTGTCGCACGAAATATAGGAAGGAGTTCCAAAACGCAAGAAGATCTCTGACTCCAAGGCAGCCGTAATAGACGCGGAGTTAACTCTCTTCAGCGCGACAAGCCACACGTATTTGGTGAACACGTCGACCATAGTCAAGATGTAACGAAGGCCGTGAGTAGCCACGGGGAGAGGGCCTATAAGATCGATCGAGAGAAGATCCATCGGCGCTGTGACCGGGCGAGGATACAAGCGCTCACCACGCGGCTGTGAATTCGCGATCTTGTAAGCCTTACAGACTTGACAACCCGCTAGCAGCCTGGTGATATCCCGGTACATATAGGGCCAATAGTAAAGATCCCTGGCCTTCAGGTAAGTTTTCATAACCCCTGGATGCACATTTGGAAAGCCATTATGAATCTCAGCGATCGCCTCGTTCCTTTTTGAAATCGGCAGGACTATCCGCCACGGACTAGGAGCCAAGGGATTCTCAACCGCCATCCTACGCATAAGAACGCCCTCACGTACCGCATACGCTGTGAACATCTGGGGGGCTTCGCCCACACCCTGGAACACACGCTCATACCAAGGATCGCCGCTAGGTTGCGCACCACGCCGGAATGAAATCAAGCCAACTTGAGCGCGGGACAAGGCGTCAGGAACAACGTTTAAAACGCCCTTCCTATGCTCGATTTCGAAATTAAACTGGGAAATCACGGTAGCCCAACGCGCCAACCGACCAGAAGGATTGTCGAGTGTAGTTAGCCACTTAAGTGCGATGTGGTCAGTGATTATTTTGAACTTCATACCGTCGAGATACCCCCGAAAATGTTTGATTGATTCGAGAACGGCCAATAGCTCATGCTCCGTTGTACCATAGCTGCGCTCAGCCTTAGTGAACAGTCGAGAATAAAAAGCAATAGGGTGTTCAACGCCATCAAACTCTTGCGCCAACACGGCACCGAGACCAATCTGACTAGCGTCGCATTGAAGAATAAATGGCTTAGTGAAATCCGGGCACTCGATCAACGGTGAGTTCATCAAAGTGTCTTTCAACCTGGAAAAGGCGGCAGCTGCCTCGACATTCCAATCGATAGGATCCCGACCTTTCCTTTTACCTAACAGAGCAGTAAGAGGTGCGATTATAGACGAGAAGTTTTCAACGAACCGCCGATAATAAGAACACATACCGATAAAGGCCCGCAGCGACTTCGCACTAGTAGGAGTGGGGTAGTCCTTGATGGCCTCAAGCTTCTTGGGATCGGTCTGAAGACCACGTTCATTCACGATATAGCCGAGATACTTTAACTCGGATTTACAGAACTCGCACTTCTTTAAGTTCACAGTGAGCCCTGCTTCCTTCAGCCTGTCCCGAACCTTACGGATGAGCCGAAGATGGCTATCGAAATCCCTAGAGACCAAAATCAAATCGTCGACGTAGCCGAAAATAAAATCGTCCGATTCAGGAGTTACTTCGTAGTTGACGATCATGTCGGTAAGCCTCTGCATCTCCGACGCTGCATTGGTCAATCCAAAAGGAAGACGTACAAACTCAAACAATCCACGCTGGGGTGCAATGAAAGCAGTCTTCTCACAGCTGGCCTTGTCCGCCAACGGGATCTGCCAAAAGGCACTCCTAAAATCGAGCGACGTCAAGTATTTCGCACCACGCAAGTTGTCTAAAATGTCCTGGATACGAGGAAGTGGATACGAATCACGGACGGTGACGCTATTTAACTTCCGACTGTCAACGCAGAACCGGACCGAACCATCCTTCTTAGTGACCATAACCACCGGTGAAGCCCAAGGAGAACGCGAAGGCCGAATAACACCAGCTTCGAGCATCTTGTCAATCTCCTCATTGAGAATCTTCAACTTGACAGGCGAGAGTGGGTAGTAACGCTGCCTAATCGGGGAACCGACAGTCTCGATCTTATGAGAGAGCCAAGTCGTGCATCCCAAACCGGCTTTATCCGAAGATATTTCCTCAAACTCACTAATCACGGCCTGAAGCTGGGACTCTTGACTAGGTGTAAGTTCCGTACGCGGATGAACGTATCGAACCTCGCCCACCATTGAAGACTCCACCTTTGGGGACAACGGATCAGGAATAAGGAGCTTCCCGGGCTGACCCACAGCAAACGCGCGCTTCAAAATATCGGTAAGTCCGAAGTCGTTCCAAAATTCAATGCCCAAAATAAACCGGGTAGGCAAGTCACAACCTACAAGACACGAATGAATAGCATAGAAGCCATTAAAAGAAATAGGAATATCCACCCCACCTAAGATAACAATTGGAGAATCGTCCGCCGACACCACCGACGGCTGGATCTCCTTGCAATAAGTGAGACCTAACTCTGACAGAAGCGAAACGTCAATAAGAGATGCCTGCGCACCGGAATCCAAAAGAGATTTGACAGTGATACCTGAAATGTAAACTTCAATAAACAGCCTATTATCCGGCGACTTATTCAAAACAACCGGTGACACCGTCGGACCTCTCAGTGCGCCACCAACTAGTTTTTTGACGATCCAGGGTTGCAAAACTGGCAGTCGCGCGTGATTGCACCTGCCCGCTTACACTTGAAACAGATGGCACCGGTAAACCTGGGACATTCACGATAACTATGCCCCTTCGCTTCGCACTTCAGACACACGATCATGCCATCATCATCCCGGCTCGATGACTGGATGGGAGCCACGGTCAAACGCGCCGGACGCAGACCCTGGAAAGCTTCAAAGTTCTTTGCGACCTCCAGGAGACCATCGACATCCTTAACGATATTCGTCGCGAGACAAGGGTGATACTTGGGGTTCATCCCATACTTAATAATGTTGAAGAGACTGTCTTCGGACACCGGAGAACGAAGCTTCGCATTCAAATCGCGGGCCTGGATGACGAAGTCAACCACTGACTGGTTAGCCTTCTGTGAAAGCGCCCGCAGTTGGCTCTCAACCTTGAAGTCATAGTCAGCAACGTCAAAAGTCTTGAAAAAACCAGCCTTGAGTTCATTGAAGGATAAACCAGGATACCTAATCGCCCTAAAATATTTCAACGCGCTGCCGGTCAACAATTCATGGAACCGCCTCACGATATAAGGAGGTGAGACGTCGCGCGCTATGCCCTCTTCCTCAATGCGAAAGAAAAATTCGCGAACGCACGTGTCGCCGGAGAAGACCAAGTTCCACTTTGAAAGGGATTCGCTCTTCAAAGCAGGACGACCCGCATAACCCGTCGGTGTAGCCCGATGCCGAGGCTCTGTGTCAAAGAACTCTTCATCCACATCGTCAGCTAAACCGAGGACACGGGGCGGGGACTGTATAGATCAATTACCCAATATTTCTTTTCCCCAATATTTTTATTTCCAGTCGCGTTTTTCCCCATTCTACTTTTTTTCTACACATTATTATAACCAGTAGTTAATTTCCTCACACGATTTAATTTCTGCCCGCTTAATTCTCTATACGCGTCTTTGCCCATGCATACATTTAACCACTCCGGATCATTCACATACATATTATTTACCCGCAGAAAAAATCCCGATCGCTTAATTTAGTCACACGTTTAATTTATGCTCATTATTTTGATGATCTCTGTTCCGATGCATAAACGCAAATACTAAGAGGTAAAAATTGGGATCATTCAGTTTTTATTATCATTCTATTTCGTAGATTTAGAGTCTAAATAACTAATAAATAAATATATTATAATAAATCATATTTTATTATAATATATTTATTTATTAGTTATTTATTTATTAGTTATACCGCAAAGGGGCGGAATTGAAACAAATCAATAATTAAAAATGTCCTTGTATTGTATTTAAGGCATATAGACAACTACACTTACAAGTTTAAACCGATCTACTCGCACACAATATGAAACCATTTCAGCAAATTAAAATATTGTTTTAAATATGTATGTAAAAAAAAAAGCTTTTCTGCTATTAAAACAATTGTTAGTATAATAAAATATGAAGAATGACAAGTAGATCTGAGAAAGGACCATAATGCCGTCGAAAGCTGGCTCAACATAAACTTATTTTGTTTGTTACACACCTATATGAATTTATATTTTCTATGGTCATAGTCATAATCTTGCTCGGCAATTTTACTTATATTTAAGTACAGATAACAATATTATACACTTATTTAAGGTGATGAGTCCCTCTAGGTAATTATTTACAATTCCTTCTATTTTCTTGTCCATCAAATAATACTTTTTATTGCGTTTTCGGAACACATCAGACCGCATTTCATTTTGTATGTTTAGAAAATTCATTTCTAGAGCTTCATCTCTTAACTGAGACATAAAAAATAATAAGTTAGAGTTTTTATGAATCTTGTTGTTTATTTTTTTATGCCAGCTTTCGACGACATTATTTGTCCTGTGGCGATGTCCGTAACATGATACCATATCTATCATCTCCATTTTGACCCACTGTTTTATCATGTAATTGTTGAAACGTATTACTTCTTCATTTTGAGGTGAATTTGCCAATATCGAAATCCATCCTTCATGTATTTTAGTCGGAGGCAAATGTGCTAACGCAGCACATTTTGCGATGTGGCTGCATCCTTCTGGTGTACTTGTTGCCCCAAGTGTATCCGCTTTTTTATATAAGGCTTGTGTAAAGTGAAAGAAACAACCCCTTGCTTTAACCGTCGGGTATAAAGCCTTGATCGCATTAATTGCAGCGATTTCATAGTCAATTTTTATTTGATCCGGCTGAAATTTGGGTATATTTTCTTTGATGAGCTTGAACATTCGTTCGTACGTAACCTGTTGCTTGTTAGGCAGTAAAGCATATATACAAGGAACTACCCTCGTGTGTTCGTTGTCCGAACCAAGATCGCCATGAACCGTGTAGAGTTGAACAAATGGGCTCGGCACCATTTTAAAAGTGCCGTCTAAAAAAAATGTCTTTAAACCTGCTATCCATTCCTTGCATTCATTTGTACAGCAAATTATAATATCGTCGTCATGAATGCACACAAAGTTTTCCGATATTTCTACGGGTATTACCACATCTTCAAATGTTTCGAACTTCGATCTCTTGGCGGACTTCTGGCTTGCTTTATACAAAGCATCTCTTACCGAATGAAAAGGTTTTAATTTATCAGCGTATTCGAGACGCATACATTTTTTCATTTGCAGTTTATACAAGGTAGGAATGGGCCTATAATCAGTAGAAACCTTTTTTTTTAAATCAATCATTTCTTTTTCAATTTCGATGGACTCGAAATCTGGCACACATGAATGATTGACATCTCGCAAAATGTTTCTCTCCCGTGCATCTAAAACTACAAAGCCCTTGCAGGAACCTTTTACATGACAACCCCACACGGACGAACCAGATTTATTTGTTCGTTTCAAATAATGCCTGTAACCACCTCGCACTAAAATACGGCCTCCATGTGTACTGTCTATGAAAGTCAATTTACAAAGATCCGACGAAGACCCTTGTGATTCTTCATTTAAATCCATCGTAAATGTTCACTGAATCAAATTGAATCTACTAGAAACGTGACTGATTTCACTGACGTTGACTTGACATTGTCAAGCTAAACGTTGTTTCTTAATAGAAATTATTATCTAAAGAGTTTCGAGTGCTTTTTATCGTCTATCTGTTATAAATAAGGAGCCAATAGATTTTGCTCGATATTTTACCCATTTAGTATTTGCGTTTATGCATCGGAACAGAGATCATCAAAATAATGAGCATAAATTAAACGTGTGACTAAATTAAGCGATCGGGATTTTTTCTGCGGGTAAATAATATGTATGTGAATGATCCGGAGTGGTTAAATGTATGCATGGGCAAAGACGCGTATAGAGAATTAAACGGGCAGAAATTAAATCGTGTGAGGAAATTAACTACTGGTTATAATAATGTGTAGAAAAAAAGTAGAATGGGGAAAAACGCGACTGGAAATAAAAATATTGGGGAAAAGAAATATTGGGTAATTGATCTATACAGTCGGGGTGGGTGCGCGCTCCGTTCTGGATGGCGTGGCGTCAGGTGGATAGAGCTTTCGTCGCCGGAACCCGACATAGCTGCTAAGTTACCAAAACGATGACACAAATAGAAACACCAAACTAAAGCAAAGAAGCAGCACACTAAAGCAAAGAAACAGGTAGCTAGAGGTTCAACGAAGTACTAGACGTCAACACGAACTTCCAAAAAAATTAAAGTTAGAAGTCAACGCGAACATCCAAAAAAAAATTAAAGTTAGAAGTAAACGTGAACATCCAAAAAAAAAAAATTAGAAATAGATGCCGGTTAGATATTCATTCAAATTAAACTTGGTTAAATCGATTTAATTTAAGAAGTCGTATTTAAAAACTTAAATTCAGTTCACAATCAAAACTAAATTAATCCAAACTCGATTGCCACCCCTAATAATAGACACAGCTATTCAAGCTCCGTTTAATTCAATTTAATTTATGAAGTCTCATTTGAAAATATTAGATAATCCAAAATAAACGCAATTAAATCGAAGTCAAATTTTAATTTAATTCAATTCAATTCAACTCAGTTAATTAAACCCGGCTTGTTGAATCTAATTTATGAAGAAAAATCTAAAATAAATTGTTTGGAGATATTTAATTAAATTAGCAATCCGTACTAATTTAATTTGAACGTGGTTGACAACCCTAACCGATTAATTTAATTTACTTTAATTAGAGTAGTAACCGGATCATTAATTGATATTGACTAATTAATTAAACGAAAAATTAATTAAGTAACCAATTGGTTAACAAATTTAGTTTGGTAATTTAGCAGTACTAATTTTAGCAGTTAAGCAGGATTGTTCAGTTTGGTTTAATTTAGATTACTAGACGCGACCAACCGGTTTTTAATTTAATCTATTACTATTGAAAATTTAATTTGAATGGAATCTCGATTTTATTGTCAAGAGGCAAAAAAAAAACGGGAAACCCTGGGAATAAAACACTGCCGACACCGGGATAAGATTCCGCGAGGCTTAAACTAGAAATAACCGTCGGAAAAAAAAGCAAAAAGAAGACCCACGCTGAGGATCGATCCAGCAATCACGAGCTCGCAGACCCAACGCCCACACCGCTACGCTACGGCGTCGGTTATTAAGCCTGACAAAACTAACCTACACTATACGAACGTGACACGGGCGACGCGTCGCTTAGCGACTAGCGTGTTAAATGGTATTGACTTGACACTGTGGAACGTCAGCGACAATATACAATAATATATGTGATAATATATGTAATAATATACGCCTGCGAACAAACACGGAAACACAACGTACGAAAGGTAAAAAATTGTTCACTAATCGACTTACCTTGGAAATTCCCTATCGACTACGGGCACTAGCCTACAGGGCACACAAGCTACTAAATAAATAACTCGGGATACGTTTGGGGATAGAATGAAACAGGATGCCGATTAAGAATATTTCTGTTTAACAGGTAACAAATCACAGAGTTTCAAATAACTTCAGAGCTGTCACGTCGAAGCGATCTGAGGCTGACGTCCAACAAGATCCAAGTTCCGCGTCCGAAGTGGGGTTCAATGTCACGCTGAGCTACACCGTATGACTCGTGCAACACGTACGAGTATTCAGGAACACCGGAAGGCTATAATCAAAGAAAGCATTAGTAATACAGGACCGAAAAGCGGTCACCCTCCCCGAACAAGGCAAAAAAGGAAAAAAATGTTTGATGTAGCGAATTAAATAATTTCACACATAAAATAATGAAAGGTAAAACAGGGTTCAACTTACCATACTGTATCGGGCGCCATAATTGTAGTGGATTAACTATAAATGAATCACACACAATAACACGTATAATTTTGTTTATTTTCCTGAAAATAACCAAGTAGGAGTACAGAGTTCGTAATTACACAATTATTTATCTAAGGAATAAGTAAACAAGTTACAGAGAGCGTTATTAAGGCACAAGACCAACTTCATGCAAGTATTATTGATAACATTGTAATGTGACCAGAAACCATTAAATAACTAGAAACACGAACACTTTAGTTTTGTTTAGCTGAGACGCGGAAGGACGATCAGTAGAAGAAATATTAGCAAAAGGCAAATACCAAGTCAAAGTGGTCTAAAATTAAAGCGTAGCGGGTACGATCGGTGTTGGGACAAAGCTTCGGGAACAAGTCGTCCGAGCGAACCCAAGGTCGAACGTACCCGTGGAGTACTGACGGTACCTAGGGCTGAAAGTGGTGAAGTAATGAGAGGATGGATGATTTTGATGAAAACCCTAGGGTGTCGCAAAGAGAAGTTAAAATGACCGAAAATTAGATACTACACCGGCGGGTAAAAGCCTTTTTGAATTTTGAGAATTGATTTTTTGAAATAAATTGACTGGCCGCGCCGGACGTATATCAGAGCGTCCAAAGGCGATCACAAGCACGCGAATGTCACTAAATACTACCGGGTACCTGGCTAAACGCTAACACTATTAATCCTTGTCGTTATTAAAACTTTGTCGCCGTCGTCCTTTAAATTCGCATCCTGCAGCGCTCGTTCATTTGGTTCCGCAGTAGCGTCCACCACCGGACCGTCAACCCCAGCCGTGAAAGCCGCTCGCGAAAACCGCCAGCGTACACCGTACTTCTAGTCGAAACGGACCGTCACGTGGGAGCCGGAACACGAAGAGTGACCAGCTTCAGTTAAACAGACCACACCGGGTCGCTAAAGCGCCGTAGGAGGTTCACACACCACCCACAAGGCTGTGCGTCTCGACCTCTAGCACACGGAACAGCACTGGACCGCGCTACGCACATGAAACGCGAACTTGTCACGATCACAATTACAATGAAACACAGTTGTTTAGAAACTTTAAATAGCAATAATCTAAGCACACCAACGGGCTAGAAAAACAAGCAAAACTGCAAAAATATGTAAGGCTAGGTAACGTGCTCTCCGAAAGAAAGCCAGATTGAGAATCAAAAAAAAGCACCAGCGTTTGTTCTCACACCCAAATTTCAAACTCGACGAATCTGGAATCCACAATTTGAAAAAGCATAACCGAAACCCACCAGCACGCCAAAAAAACTGAAGTGAAGTAAGGTCCAATCTCGGCGAGAGTACAACCGATTTTATAGAGCACGTATTTGACAGATTACGCATCGCTATACAGTCACCGCCATTTATGACCACGTGGCCGACCAAGAGAATCCGCGACCGTACAAGTTAGCCAACACTAGCGAACAAACGAACTAGCGACACAAAACCTGTAGCGATTATGCTACAAGTAGTACTATTATAGGGTTTATGAGGGTCGTTTCAAACTTCGGGATGTTTCATCGGCCAAATTCCACAACATGTATTTAGAATTTAATTGTTTAATGATGGGCCATATGGCAAGACTGAAGAGTGTCGGTCCGAGGGCCTCACCTTGTTGACAAGATGGGATGATTTTTGTATTAAAGATCAGAAGCTGAATTGTAACATTGCCGGATGAAGTTGTGGAGTAGTGGAACGTGTTTCTTGACTTCGGCGAATAGGTTTCTTCTGTCCACTGCATTATAGGAATTTTTAACGTCCACTTTTACTACAACCTTACCTGTTCGTCCCATTAAGAAGGATCGCAGAGAGTGGACAGTTGGTTCACAGCCTCTTTTTGAACCGAACCCTATTTGTATAGGTTGGGATTTCTTTCACAGCTCTGCGGAGCAGTTGCAGCATATTTTAGCGTCTAGATGGTGGCAAAGCCTACAGCTATTGGCCTTACGCCAGTATCTTTTTTCTTCAGGGCACAGAGGTTGGTTCCGTCTGGATAGATTGCTAGTTATGCTCGTCGATTTTTTCTGATAGCATCAGATTGCTTGCACAGATCCATCAAACTGGCTTAGTAGTGATTCACCTGCTGTTCCGGAGGTAGTGCCAATAGTGCCAAGAGCGGCATAGTCGCTTAAGTGACAAAGCTCGTTAAATAAAGAGATAAAAAAAGAGTACCAAAGAGATCCTTAAGGTGTTGCGGTGACAATCCATCAAGGCCACCGGAAGAACCGTCTGTAAGGATCTGTAAGGATCCTACGTGCAGGCATTTATATTATTCTATGTCTATCTACATATGAGAGTCATTTGAAGGTGTAGGGCAATCAAACCATATTATTTTTATTTTCAAATAATTTCCAAAAACTACAGCAGCTCATCAACCTGTCATATTTAAGTGCATTCGTATATTAATGGACTTCGTAGTAAGTATAGAGTAATAACTAAATTGCCATTATTCATCATAAACCGTAGATTATAGTGCGTGACGCGTCAAGCATATCTATATGTGTTTCAAATAGTCGAGTCGAGTTGTTAAAATATCTTGTCTTAACTACTTTCCAGGATTATTTGGCGCTTCGGCAAATGACATTCTGGCGAGAAGAAGCGCCGGAAGAAACTCACCAGTTTCTCTTTAAAAAAAATAGAGCATCACAATAATTGTGAAAATGCAATTTGATTAATACAATGCATCAAACAAATATTTAACAAATATACATTTAAATAAACATAAAACTAAAATTTATAGAGACGTAAAGGTCTCTAGGCGTCAAAACAAGATAAATTATAAAATTAATGGAGATTTAAGGGGTTTCCGTTGTCAATACACAAACCTTACTGCCATAATAATAAGACCTGTATACATATTTTTGAAACTTTGTAGTGTATACATATTGGTGCCCTTGACTGTACGCTCCAAGTAAAACAGTTTCTTATAGATCGTAGTTCCTCTGAAATATGAATACCTCCGTTTTGCAATGAGATTGAATTTGATGTCCATGGAACGAAATTAAGAAGAGGTAAAGTCCTATTTAATGACCAAAAACACAATACAAGGTTGCCTATGATACTTTCAGTTAAATTGGATACTAGAAAATGGTTGAAATTTCTATAAGCTTTAACCGCGTAACCCTAATATTAGTAATATTAATAAAAGATCAAGTGAGCTGAAAAATATATTAACCTCCTTCAATCGCCTATAAAGTTAGGTACATTGAACTTCGCCACAGTTTGACTTTCTGACCTACGTTATTCATTAGCTCTAATGCTGACTACAAAGACTAGACGTATTTATACATGATGAAATTCCTCGCATTTCTACTAATGTTATCCTACTTTTTGAGTAAGAGCATGTCGTTCAACTTGACAGAAACGGCATCTTTCATCGCCAATTCGGAGTTCGAGCACCGAACAACGACGTCGGTGGTCTGGTGGCAGGCTGATGCGAATCTGGTGATAGATTTCCTATCAAGTTACCAAGGGTGCGTCGAAACAGTCTACATAAATGAAAAACACAATCAATCTATAGCTTTACAACAAGCGGTAGTGTTCGTGACTTCGTCTGATGAATTTCTTCACTTCGTGACAAATATGGATGTGAATATCACTTATCCGAGTAAAGTTATAGCAATTTTGACCAAAACAGCAAATATGAGTGATGTAACAGAGGCCGCCTGGAAATATGACATTACTGATTTGATGATACTGGCTCTTAATGAGAATCGATCGGTAGAGATGTACACATACCATCCGTACCGTAATGGTAAATGCGGGTGCATCACCCCTCTAAAAGTGGACATACAAGAAAATTTCTTCCCAAGGAAGTTTAAAAATCTTCTCGGATGTGAAACTCGACTGGGCACCGTCAAGGCTCCACCGTATTCTAAACTAGTATGCATTAATGGCTCGTCTTCTTTCGTGAAAGGACTCAATGGTGACCTTTTTATGATAATAGGTAATAGCTACGCACTTGAACACAAGCGTAAAAGTGTCCTGTGGGGAAAACAAAAATCAGAGAACGCTTGCTCTTTCAAAAGACAAGAAGATCCATATATACATGCCGGTGATATTTAATAACGAATTTTTAGCAGCTCAATTTACGCCGGTATATTATTTCTTTGAGAGTGTCTGGTGCGGGCCTCCTCGTTTGGGCCAAAGTGATAATTCCCATGATGAGCAACATCACAATCCTACTCTTCGCCACGTACTTAATGCTCGTCCTCGTACTTAAGATTATCAACACCATTCAACAGAGTAACAAGAAGAAAAGTTGCCACATAGCCTGGAAGACTTTCGCGATTATCTTAGGGCACACATGCGATTATGAATCGAAATCGTTGTTGGTAAATTTTTTATTTGCGCTCTGGATTTGGTTTAGTATGGTGAATAAAAATTGCTTATCAAGGAGTTTTGGTGAAAGGTCTGCAGACAAAGCATCTGGAGCCACGTTTTGACACGATAGAAAACGCTGTAAAGTTAGTGGATGGCTATGGAGGAACAACGAGGCAGAAAGTTTTGTACAACAGCACACTTATTGGGTGCGAGGCAATGACGATTCCACAAATGTTTACTTACCTGACACCAATATCGAAAGGCAAGCGATACCTGATCTTAACTACGAGATTAGTCCTGCTAGGATACGAGAATTTGCAGATTTTGGATACGGCGGTGAACCATCTGCCAATGACGGTGGCCATGACTCCTCGGTGGGGAGGCAGTGAGGAAGTATCATCATCGCAGACGAGGCTGGTGGAGGCCGGGTTCTTCCAGAAGCTTTTTCGAGACGAGGAGTTGGTGATTGAAAGGAAAGAAGCCAAGTTGAGAAATGAGTCTCCTGAAGTGAGAACTGGTCATTTGGATTTTGTGACGCTTAGCACATGTTTCTACGGGTTAGGGGTGACGGGTCTGGTGTGTTTTGTCATATTGTTGTTGGAGATTATCCATCACTGGTTTATGACGCCATCATTGAAAGGCGCGGTGCAGTCGTGCTTAGGTAGGATGCATGTGCCATAAGAAAAAAGGACTTATATGGATCAAGTGAAGGAATCAGTAAACATACCGTGTCTTATAAGGAGGTCAAAAAGAAGGCCGAATATATAAATTGTTTCACCGACAAGAAGCTAGCTTTTAAATACATGCTAATAACATTTAAATAGAAAAAAAACAGTGAAGAAATGAAATAAAAATTGATTGAATGGAATAGGAATTCAAAAAATTAGTCTTCAATGGTTCATTTTATAATTTTTACGCGTATATGAACTAACATCACCTCTAAATCTAATATAACTATTCTTACATGACACACGATTCTAACGAAGTAAAATTAAACAATAAATAAAAATAAATATGAGTTATTTACATTAGTACAGCAGATAAATTCACTACCTGTGGCTTTTTCATCAGAATTTAATTGTTTCCTAGACTTCCGAAACGTATTTAGGTGGTAATAGTGGTTTTATGGGCACATACGTTACTCGTAGTAAGGTACTTTATGGTCTGTGTGTGGCTGTTGATGAAACACCCAAACTTTAAATTTTTTCCAAACCGCTTTTGAATCAATGTCAAAGTACTTTATTTTTCAATTTAAGCATATTAAAATGCACCTATGAATGTCAAGATTTACCACCGGTTCCAGTGTAAAAACCTCTGCCCCGAGAAAAACCGGCTAAGAAACTCGACGAGGTATAATATTTTCAAAACAACTACAATATTAAGTTATATAACTTAGTTTATGACTACTACACAGTTTTTTTGCACAGTAGGTGCACTTTAGGTTAAAAATTAATGATTACTCATGCAGGACGTTATCATTTCCAAATATCCCTGTCCATGACATAGTCTTTTATTTTATACAGAATGTCCCATAATTGATACGTCACAGTGACACTGGAGGTAGACCACGTCAAGAGGTACCAAACTAACTTAACATGACCCCAGTAAAAGTGGCGATTGTTCTCTGTCGTTAACAGATCAGGAATTGCTTAGTTGGTATTACGTTCTATTTCTATGTAACACTATATATATATTTATTTCTTACCACACTCGAATATAGTCGACTCTGTCCGATTTTCTGTTACTACTAGCAACAAATAAACAGGTTGACCGTGACGAACGTTATTGGTTTTTATCATAGGTGATTTAAACATATTAGCCATTACCCTAGTATTGTGTATGCGGCCGGTAGTTGAACTTTTACCAACTACCCGTCGGCAGTCTGTAATTAGAGATTAAACTGTTAACGCGTACTCGCTTGTTTCAATATCGTTCCTGGCTCGAACACCACAAATTGGCGACGATTTCGTTATTCACGCGTGTGTAAATAGTTAGTTTGGTGTAAAGTTAGAAAAGAAGCGATAAGAAACGTTGATATGGCGGGTCACGGAAACATGTTTGGTGGCAGTCTCACTTTCGACCATCGTACGCAGGAATGGTCGATTTTCAAGAGTCGTTTCGGGCAGTTTTGCATGGCAAACGATATAAACGAGGAGTCGGATAAGGCCGGTGCCAAGCGACGGGCACTGCTGTTGACCGCTCTGGTGGAGGACACGTACCGGGTCGCGAGGAGTTTGGTTTTTCCGCAAGCGCTGGACAATTTGGATTATAAGCTACTTATAAAGGAATTCGACACACATTTCCAACCAAAGAGAAGTTCGTTTGCGGAGCGCTATAAGTTTTATAAAGCCGAACAGCGTGTCGGAGAAGATTTAGCGGAGTGGGCGACACGAGTACGGAGTTTAGCGGAGCATTGCGGGTTTAATTCGGAACTCGAGACCATGTTACGCGATCGGTTCGTCCTCGGGTTGGAAAATGTGAAGGAGAAAGAGAAGTTATTCGCGCAAAATATGGAGAAGTTGACTTTTAACGGTGCTTTGGAGCTGGCTGTAAGCGTGCGCTGTGCGCGCCAGGCGTTGCAGGCCGCCGCGGCCGCGCCCGCCGCGCTCGCCGGCGCCGGCGGCGCGGACCCCGCGGCGGCGGTGTACGCCATGCGCGGCGGCGCGCCGACAAGGTCTACGTCATCGTCGGAAGAGCGCTGTGAAGTGTGTGGTTATAAAAGTCACTCTAAAGATAAATGTCGTTTTATCAATTTCACTTGTACTAAGTGTAAGGTTAAGGGTCATTTAAAACGTATGTGTACGAGCAAGGCCCAGTTTCGAAGCAATCATTTTTTGACTGCGGATGAGGACGACACTATAACAGGTAGCTTTGACATGTTTTCTATTAACTGTATTAATGGTCAGCCTATGCGCCAAACTGTGTCGATAGCCAACGAAAATATTTTGTGCGAAATTGATAGTGGTAGTGCCGTCTCGGTTTTACCGTATTCGATTTATAGGCATGTTTTCAATACATATATGTTGCAGCCGTGTAATGTAGTTTTAAATTGCTATAATGACAGTAAAATTTTGCCAAGAGGATATGTTACATTGCCGGTGATTTTCGAAGGTCGCACTAAAGAGATTAAGATGTTCGTTATAGTAACTCAGTCAAAACAACCCGTACTGTTAGGGCGTGATTTTATTAGTGCATTTAATTTGCAGTTAAGTAGTGTTGATTGTAACCATTTGGAAAACATAGATTTGGAACAACAGTTGAAAAGCAAGTATGCGAAGTTGTTTTCTGATGAGTTGGGAGAATTTAATAAATATAAAATTACTTTAAAAATTAAACCCGACGTTACATTAAAGTTTTTTAAGCCTCGTCCCGTGCCCTTAGCGCTTAAACCAAAAGTGGAGGTCGAATTGCAGCGATTAGTCGATTTAGGAATACTTGAAAAGATAGATCATTCTGACATCGCGACTCCGATTGTTCCAGTGTTACGACGCGACGGAAATATTCGTATTTGCGGAGATTTTTCGGTCACACTTAACAAGGTGCTGTACGTAGATAACTATCCGCTGCCGAGGATAGAGGATCTCTTTGCGAGGCTACACGGGGGCGTAGAATTCTCCAAGTTAGATTTAGCGCGCGCTTACTCACAATTGGTCCTCGACGAGTCGAAGCATTTAACTTGCATAAATACTCATAAAGGTCTTTTTTGTTATAATCGTTTAGTTTTTGGCTTAAGTACTGCTCCATTTATTTTTCAGCGCACGATGGAACAGTTATTATCAGGAATAGAGGGAACATGCATATTTCTCGACGATATATTGATCACCGGTCCTAGCCGGGAGCTGCATTTACAGCGCTTAGAGGAAGTATTGCGTAGATTGCAAGAAGCTGGGTTGCGGCTTAAGCAGGATAAATGTGAATTATTTAAGACGTCCGTAGAATATTTGGGGTTCCGTATAGATAAAAATGGTTTACACAAGTCGGATAAAAAAGTGGAAGCTATATTAAATTGCGAGTGCCCTAAGAATGTCAGCGAGCTTAAATCATTTTTAGGTTTAGTCAATTATTATAGGTGTTTTGTTCCCAACACGTCTAGTGTACTAGACCCTTTACATCGGTTGCTTAAAAGAGGTGAAAAATGGATATGGGATGAAGCGCAGCAGGAAGCGTTTAGCAAGATTAAGAGCGAGTTGGCGTCCGAGCGTGTGCTGGCGCACTACGACCCCGAGCTGCCGACCGTGGTGACGGCCGACGCCGGGCCGCGCGGGCTAGGGGGAATTTTATCGCAGCGTCAGCACGATGGCGTCGAACGTGTCGTTGCATACGCGTCGCGTTCTCTCTCGAAGGCGGAACTTAACTACGCGCAAATACAAAAAGAAGCCGCATCCATTATCTTTGCTATAAAAAAATTCCATCATTATCTGTATGGGCGCACGGTTCCATTTACCCTGCGTACTGATCACCAGCCTCTCTTGTCAATTTTTGGTAGCAAAAAAGGGGTACCGGAGTTGGCAGCGAACCGCTTACAACGCTACGCGTTATTTTTATCGGCGTACAATTTTAAAATTGAGTATGTGAAAGGTGAACAAAATGTTGCAGATTTTTTATCGCGCTCAATTAGTTCCGTTCAACAGGATAACTTGGATGTTCAAGATGAACTAGATACAGCTATGTACATAAACTTTATATCGAATTCGTCTTTGCAGCCGCTTACTGTTGTCGATATTCAAAGAGAAACCGCGAATGACGTAGTTTTACTTAAGGTTAAGGATTGCATAATTAATGGTTGGCCCGCGAAAACGACACATTCGGATTTGCAGCCATACTTTGCATGCCGTTTAGAACTCTCATTTGAAAACGGTTGCATTCTTAGAGGTCATAAGGTTGTAATTCCTTCGGTGTACAGAGAACAGTTATTAAACGAACTGCATAATTCGCATTTTGGGGTGGTGAAAACTAAAACCGAGGCTCGGGCGCGCATGTGGTGGCCGCATATAGATAGACAGATTGAGGATAAAATAGGTTCGTGTAGTATATGTAACGTGTTTCGAAGCGCCCCGCCCCGCTCGCCGCTGGCGCCGTGGCCCTACCCGGCACGGGCCTGGGAGCGCGTGCACTTAGATTTGTTTACATGGCAAGGGAAACAATTTCTAGTAGCTGTGGACGCTCATTCGAAGTGGGTAGAATGCTTTTTATTGACATTGACTAACAGTAGTACTATTATTGATAAATTATGCGAACTTTTTAGTAGATATGGTTTAGTGCGAACTTTAGTTACTGACAATGCTAGTAATTTCTGTTCAAGTCAATTTGAAAATTATTGTAGTATAAACGGCATTCAACACGTAACAATTGCTCCGTACCACCCAGCATCAAATGGTCAGGCCGAAAATAGTGTGAAAACGATCAAGCGCGCAGTTAAGATAATAATGCAGCAAAGTAGTGCTCAGCAGGAAATCGTGCGAATGTTAAACAAGTATTTATTCGAGTATAGGAATTCGGTACATTGCACGACCGGTTTCACACCAGCTCAGCTGATGCTGGGTCGTACGCTGCGCTGTCGGCTCGACCTGTTGCGCCCGCGGCAGGCGAGCGACAGCGATGCGTCCTCGTCCTCATCCGCACCACAAAAAAATGTATGTGCTAAACAGATCTCACACAGTAAACAATACGGTGGAATACGCAAATGTAGTTTTAATGTAAATGACTCAGTGTTAGTGAAATGTTTTTTTTCAAACGGCAACAAACATACTTGGAAGAAAGGCGTAATTATAGATAAAGTGGGCACAAGAATGTATAACGTGTTTGTGCCAGACTTAAAAGTGTATATGAAAAAACACGTTGATCAGCTGTTGGCCTATAAGGGGACAGACGTTACGATCGACGTGGACGATTTAAGTTTGTACGGAGGTGAGCACGTTGAGCTCGACTCGGATGAAGGAGTAAACCAGGAAGATTCGTTCTGCTCACTTCCGGATGAAAGCCACGCTTCGGTCGAGTCCGAGCGGGATGTAACGTCTCAAACAACAACAGGAGATTTAGTGCCGATCGCTGTGTCGGTGGAGACGGCCCAGGGCCAGGTGGGGGGTTCTCTGCCCCCGGAGGAGGGCCTAGACACACGCGCGGACACCGCGCGGGCGGTTCAGGCCGCTGACAATTCCGGGCCGGAAGATATGTGTCAACGCGTGCCGCGCTCAACTAGGAACATTAATGTTAATTATAAGGTTTAAGCTATAACCGCCTTCAAAAGGAGGAGGTTCTCAATTGTACGGTTAAACTATTGGTGGAGGGATTATTGTGTATGCGGCCGGTAGTTGAACTTTTACCAACTACCCGTCGGCAGTCTGTAATTAGAGATTAAACTGTTAACGCGTACTCGCTTGTTTCAATATCGTTCCTGGCTCGAACACCACACCTAGGCACCGTTATAACGTCAACATTTTGGTATCGTACTCAGTCGGACTAGCCTCCGAACATTCCCGTCATCAATTGTCGTTTGACATCGTCGAAAATATTTAATGACCAATAAGACTAATTACTATTACTTAATACACAGTATCAGAAATTTTATTCGTAATAATTTTAATAGAAAAGTAATTTTTTGGTCAGCCGTTATTAAAATTGATCCGCAAAAAAAAATAAGCAGTTAAATCATTTGGGCAGCATACAAAGCTTTGGCTGGCAATAAATAAAAATCGGGCGGCAACTCTTGTTCAGCAAACAATTTAAAAACGGTTAACATTTTAACCAATATTAATCTGCTTTTTTTATCATTTGGCTGCCTAATAACCAGTCGAGCTGCGAAATAATAACTTGGGCAGCAAGATTTTACAATTGGTCAGCAGAGAGTTTAATTGAGATATACAGGGTGTCACTGTAATGTATACAGGATGTCACTGTGATATATACAGAATGTCATTGTGATATATAAAGTGTGCCATTGTGTTATATACAGGGTGTCACTGTGATAGATACAGGATGTCACGCGTGAACACGCATTTGCTAAAGTGACAAAGGATGAAAGGACTCTGGTACTCTGGTACTGGTATGGTACACTTTGTTGCGCAACAAATAAATGATAAAGCATACGTCACTCTCACACACTATTCGTCACATCGCGCGACAAAGCGTAACATCATACGCCTACTGTTTCATTATAAAAGACCGCTTGCTTTGTAGACCATCTGATTGTTAAATTCAGAGATAAACTACAGTGAACCTATCGTTCGATAACAAGTAAGGTGCGGGATTTGTCAAAATTGTTTGCAGTTGACATTTCATTTCGAATAAAACGTTATTTCGACTGTTATTAGAATTGAGGTCAAATCAAATGCTTTGTTTTTCAGAGATGTTTGAAGTTTGAATGTAATAATAACATCATTTTCGATGTTATAATGAAGCAATAATGACATTTTCACAGATAAGAGTTTTTGAACGAATTATCGAGGGTTTTATGATATGTGTGTGGATAACATATTTTATAAAAAGCAATATTTGTTTATTACACGTAATTATAAAAAATTAGACGTGTTTAAATAACGCGTGCGAATTGCGATGCTTCAAATAAAAGCCAACTGATAATAAAAAATGGCCTGTGATTTTTTACTTTTGTTATTCACGTGGAAATTTCCAGCAATCAAAGTAGGTCACACACGATTCCAGGAAAATATTGAATCGAATTTTTGTATTGTTTCAAAGCGGATAAACGTAGAATGCTTTGGATTACGTGCTAGTACAGTCAAGGGCACCAATATGTACACACCACAAAGTTTCAAAAATATGTATACAGCTCTTCTTCGAACAACTTATTGATACTTATGAATGCACATTTCCGTACATTTGACCCCTTGACCTCGACCCCTTGATTTAAATTCGAACTCAACATTAGTTACCAAATGAATAATGAATATAATTTGATTTCACCCCAATTTGGGGTTAGCAGATTTTGCTCCTCCCTTTTTAGTAAAAGAAATAGGGTCAGTGGGATAATTCAAAATGTTGCAGTCAATCACAGCAAAAATATAATTTAACCTGTAAACTAGTAATAACAATTTGTAATTGGGATCAAAATATGTAGGTCCGCTTGTCGCTTTGACTTTCACGAGCCACTGCAGCGTGACCTGTGATTACGAACGATTATTAACTAGCCACGGGTCTAGTTAATTAGGGAGGAGATTTACAACTGAGTTTTGATTACCCATAGTCGAACCCCCAACGCTCTTACGCTATTATGACATTAACTATCACGTCACAATTGTAACCGTTTTTCGTGGGCGTTCTACACAAAGTTAACTTTGCCGTCAATGAAGGCGCTGTGTTCGCTGCTCTCTATCATATTAGTACGATAACACGTTAGTTACACATTTTTCCGCATATCGAATAACAATGTACGAATTTTAAACTCACCAACTTATCTTTACCGTTGCAAGCGGCGTTCTTTTCGCAGGCTTGTGACCAATTTGTTTGGGGAAGTGCCGGTGCGTTGTTTTTTCGAATGCGCGCTAAGTTTGTAGGTGCTTTATGCGATTCCCGTGCATTGATTGGCTTAAATTAGCATAAGGCCGTTGTGAAGTCGTGCGTTTACGCATGTCACGCGACCAATGTTATAATTTATTGTTAAAATTTTGATTGGTAATGATTTTTGGGTGACGTCTCAAACGGATTTTTTACAAGCTTTTAATTACTGGCAATATGTAGATAAGAAATCAAAGTACATAGAAATGTTAAACATTACTGTCCACACTAGGAGTCGAACCTTAAGTACTTAGTTATCACTTTAAAAAAAACATATATCTGACACTGACTCCAGGTAAAAACGCAGTGCGATTACATATATAATATTACAGTACTTACCATAGAGGAGACGGAAGGTGGCTAAAGAATAAACACAGTAGGTATTTGTGGTTATTTGATTACTTTGGCATGCAGTTTGCTACTTTACAAAAAAGCTACAGTCGGCAAGAAAATACTTAACTCGATAACATTTTTGACGGAAGCTAATGAATATTAGCGATATTTTTTTAATTTTTTTGGTATTTTAGCACTCTCGACTTATATTTTACGCCAGATTGGTTGGTACACTGTAAGGGCGTGCAAGCTGTCAGTGACTGTCAACGTCAATGTCTGACATAATGACGTCGTCAGCACGATGCGCGAGCGCATGACTGGGCGCATTCTAATACGGAAGCTTTTTTTGAATTGCATTATTTCGGACCCTTACAAAATACAATACAGATTAGCTATTAAACAGTAGGTATACTAAAAATATTCATAGACTATCTCGTTTAACAATAACATTTTTAACATAGTACGGGTGGAGTAACGGATTTGGCTCCTAAATGATTCAATTATTTCTGTACTGATTATGATTTCGAGAGAAATCAGAGTGTAATCATCTTTTAGCTGCAATTCGCCTGTTGACTTGATTATTTTTCTGTCGTAAATCGATTTTACTATTTGTGAGGAACAAATATCTATTGTCATATAGACACACTAATACATTTGTATAAGTATAACAGCCACAAATTGTAATCAAAAGTAGCAGATCGCACTGAGCATTGAAAATGCTCTAAGTATTCAAAACGGTAGGAGCTTATGACGTCATCCGTTCCATCGCTGACTAAGTCTGTATGAAAAAAATAGCATTTTGCCATTTTGAGCACGAAAAAGTGCGTTTAAGCACATAGTTGTCGTACATTTATTTTTTCAGTGTTATTTAAGCATTCCGAAATTGACTTTAATTTTTCTTTAAGACGTTAAAAAAAATATCGTTTTTTTTAAAGTTTGTGGTCTCATAACTTAATATTTTTTATACATTTTTCGTTTATTTTTTTGTGTTATGATAATTTAGTACTTTCCAATCCATGTGGACTATTGTGGAGAGAAATCAGAGTGTAATCATCTTTTAGCTGCAATTCGCCTGTTGACTTGATTATTTTTCTGTCGTAAATCGATTTTACTATTTGTGAGGAACAAATATCTATTGTCATATAGACACACTAATACATTTGTATAAGTATAACAGCCACAAATTGTAATCAAAAGTAGCAGATCGCACTGAGCATTGAAAATGCTCTAAGTATTCAAAACGGTAGGAGCTTATGACGTCATCCGTTCCATCGCTGACTAAGTCTGTATGAAAAAAATAGCATTTTGCCATTTTGAGCACGAAAAAGTGCGTTTAAGCACATAGTTGTCGTACATTTATTTTTTCAGTGTTATTTAAGCATTCCGAAATTGACTTTAATTTTTCTTTAAGACGTTAAAAAAAATATCTTTTTTTTTAAAGTTTGTGGTCTCATAACTTAATATTTTTTATACATTTTTCGTTTATTTTTTTGTGTTATGATAATTTAGTACTTTCCAATCCATGTGGACTATTGTAAATAGTACACATATGTATTGTATTGTAGTAGTACTAGTGTGTGTTGTGTGTTGTTGTTGTGTTGTATTTGTTGTGTGTTGTGTTTGTTATAAAATTCAACATTATTCAACATACCTATTATAACGATACATTTTGTATGATCTGTGTGATAATCTAAGATGCTTTTTATCTGTTGGTAATCCTTAATAGAAGAAGAAGAATCCTTAATAAATACTTTATTCTATTCATTCTAATCCGGCCCGCGAGGCATTCAATCCGGCCCGCTCCAAGTCGACCATGTCATGTGGCCCGCGCGACACTTTCAAAGGTGCTGTATGGCCCTCTGGGAAAAAAACTTTGGAGACCCCTGATTTAGTGGCTTAGACAGTGGTTCAACACACAAAGAACATTCGGACTAAAACTAAACTTAACCTAATCTCCTGTTTTTGACACCACTAATTAAATAACGGAATTAGCTGTCAAATACTAGTAAACTACAACCCATTCATTATTTTTTCACTGGTCTAAGACATTTACACTATTTTTAATTCGACTAAGGGGTTATTACCATTGTAATAGGAGCACTTAAAGGAGGCGAAGTCAAGTAATTCGAGTACTAAGTACGTTCGAATGAATTAAAAACACGCGTATAAATTAGCCAAGTTATTAAACTGACTGGTTGAGAAATAATACGCCCTAATAACAAAGATGTAAGATTCAAGATTGCAGCAAAACTATTTCGCTAGTCGCACCGTCTACGCAAAATTACAAACACATTTTTACTATTTCATATTCGAATTATAGATCTTAAAATGCCAAAAATAAGGTCTAAAATAAAAGGGAGGTTATTTTTTCAGCTGCAAAGCTTAAAATGGTATGTTGCACAAAAAATCAGCTGCCTTCTTAGTCTTATTGTTTGAAATGAAATAAAATATTTCTTGTATGTTTTGAAGGAATTCGCGAGAAGAAATGCGGTTGAATGCATTAAAATAGTGAGGATTTACTTTGTCGATACATTTTTGAGATTTATCTATCGATAGGTACGACATACTTATGGTTTGTAGATTTTATTTTAACAGGACAACGGGTCGTAGAGTAAGAATTATCTAAGGTGTCCGAATGTTTGTTCTTTTTGTTTACGAACATTCGGACACCTTAGATAATTCTTACTACATCTATAATTGTTTGTGTAAATGGATCGATATTAGTAAATATAGTTTTTAATCTATTTAAAGTTTATTTGTGCTTGATGTTTAAACTGATTTAGTTGGACGATATAGCGACACTGAAAATCGAAGATTAAACGATTGAATAGTATGAGCTTTTGTCATTATCTCTGACTTCACTACATTATTCGCTAAATCTAGTCTGCTAGTTTCATTCCGTTAAATAAGCAAATAGTACCATTGTCTACATGTTGGCGAGATGTGCTGACCCAACCAAATTGTTCCACCTTAATTGTTAACGACGTCTCAAGCAAATACATTTATTTTATTTTATTTCATTGCGGATCTTAATCTATCATTTTCAGGTACAAGCTAGGACTTCGTTACTTTTCAATGAGGAGGATTTTCAATATGTTCCATAATTTCTAATCTTCTTTCTATCTCAATCTATTCTATCGTTACCGCTGGTAGTCTTCATATCCTTTCACATTTGTAATATTCGTAGGATTCTATCTAACGTTCTATTTAAATCGCGTTACTTATCGTCCAATCCAAACATCTTAACATACTTTCACAAGTCAAATGTAGGATTATAATAGCAACCTATATTATCATCCTACATTAGTAGTTATGTGAAAGTTTGCAACCGGTGTCGCATAACATCGATATCCAAGACACTGAAAGTGGTCACATCCCTACCCGACAGCTGCGGCGCGTGCGGCAGTCGGACATGTTCGCTTTGTCGTCGCCGACAGATGAGAAAAAAAAGACTTCCTCTTAATATCGCGAACTAGGGATCGCAGTTCTTGGAGTAATAGGTTCCTTCCTTATTATGACGTTTTAAGACGAGTTTCTACTGGCAGCACGTATTCATCGTTTTTAAAGCATTTTATATTCGTTATTACCGTCTCGGTCAATATTGTTCAAAACGACGATGCTTAGAGTTAACATTATGTAAACCGGAATATTTCCTAGTCTATTTTCATCAAAATAATCGCGATTTTTTCTTTTGTTATAGTAAAAATAATCTTGCGTGTAGTCATAACGCACGGTGAATAAATAGCCTTAGCGTATTAAAGATTTATGAGATTACACCAAAAGAAACCAGGATATCTAAAGTAAGTAGTAAATAAGCTATAGAAATACCCTATTACTGCAACATGAGAGCAAGGGTCATTGTTATTACACACTGACTTTTGCGAAAGGCTTAGATCAGCCAATCACTATTTATGCAGTAATTGTTTTATTTAATACTGCAAGTTTTCAGTATATAGAAGCACATAACTGTTTTTTTAATTTATTTATTTTAGAAAGCTTTTTTGGTATAAACTTGTGTATTTACAGAAAATAATAATCGAAGAGTCTTGAAGACTTGTATACATATTTTTGGAAATGTATAGTATATTATTCGTCAGGGTGTCTCACTATATAAAAGATTCTATTATACTATTAATCGATTTTTCAGCGTGTCCATATGACAATAATATCATCATTTTGTCAAAAGTTAACGGAATATTCAGTTTAATTCCAATTTTACACAATTTGCCAAAATTTCTCCAGAAAAAGTCGGACCAGTTGCACAATTTATCTTTTTTTTTCAATTTTCTTAACATTCACAATGCTGTCAACGCGTATGTCAAATCATGTATCATTCTTAAATAAAAAACATCGTTGTATTGTAAATTCAACCTAATTGCATTAATCTTAAGGCATATAGTTGTATGACTACAGTACCGTTGAGTCGACCCATGCTTCATTTGTTTCGATCGTTGTTATTCTTAAGCTTTATAGGTAGCAGAACTTCCAAAACCACCTCGAGTTTTAAGAATAAACGCGTGTTAAAACGTTCAATCCTTATTAAAACGAATTAAAGTTCAAAATAGCTTCACTCAAACTAAAATTTTTAAGAAAAAAATGCGCGGGTGCTATTTCTTAGTCAGAATTAAGTCTACAATAGAAATTGGAGCATTTAAATGGCACGTGGCACAGCTGCAGTTTTTTTCTTGAAGAATAAATCGAACGACACAAAAAATGACGTAACGGCGTCTTTATGTGCATAAGCCGAGTTGCAATCCAAAAAACAAGATAATATTTTTTTTCTGATTTTATACCTATGAGATGGGCATTATTCAAAAAAACTTTTATTTGAATGATCTTTCGAGTAAAAAATAATTCACGATATTTTTATTCGCTTTCAGGATAGATAGAGTTTAAAAATATTGGTTGTGGCGTGGTAAGAATAAAACTGACCAGACTTTTTTATTTACATTGCTCTATCCATCCGTAATTAGAGCTAGAGCGACTCCATTCTTCAAATTTTCATCAATACTGGTTTTTACTCGCATGAATTCAGCTTCCAATAGATTATTGCTTATGGCATGTCTGGATGGAGAGTCGCAGTTGGGGTCCAGAGTACGCAATGCCGCTTTCCAGTACTTGGATTCTAGCAATAATAGAGGAGATTCTGTGGATAGCTCTAGCAAAGTTAGCATCTGCAGTTTCTTTTTTTGAACACAACGCAAACGAGTCAATATCAGTTGAGGGAATTTTTTTAGCATTTGAAATAATAGTAGGATTGCTGTTTAAGTCTTCATGAAGAGTATAGGAATACGATGGCTCGGTGGCGGAAGACCTTGACTAATTAAAACAATTGTAGTCATTTTCGATCGTTGCTGGGCGTGGTGCGTTTTCTGCAACTGAGTGATTTTTTTTTGCGAAATTGCTCTTGATATCTGCTGGACACGTTTCACACTTTAGGGTGTGCATTACCAATACCATACGATTAGTATGCGAATTCTTGTATTGATCATCGCAAAAAAATTGCAATAAACGCAAACGACATGTTTTTTGTTTCCATATTAATGGAATAAAAAGCAATTTATAGAAATAAATACTAGTTTGTATTAAAAGACGTTTCTCGCTTTAGGCACTTTTTTCATAGGAGTGACAGGTTATTCGTTCGTAGAACCGCCGCGAGGTAGCGCGCGCGTTTGCCTGCCAGTATGTGGTTTATGCCACAGTTCCAACATCCTCCCTTCGGCGTAAACCCATCATGGAAGAGCAGTACTCAAGTTTCAGCTGAGAAGTGCCCTTCGTCAGCGCATCAGCCACCATTTCGCTTGTCTGGATATACTCGATGGTGATCTTCTTCAAGCGCACCTTATCACGGACAAAGTTGTGTCGTATGTCGATATGCTTAGTCCTGAAGTGGTAATTTTCGGTACTTGCAAGTTTAATTGCAGTTTGATTATCACAAAAAACAGTTAGGGGTACGGTAACCAAACACGCACTTAGACGTTTGTCAAACATTTAAAACTCAATCAAGACAATGCTTGATTTTCAGTGGTAGCAGGTTAATTATATTTTTTATAATTATGAAAATGTTGGTTATATCTGACACGACACACTGACAATGGCAGATGTCATTGTAACATTGACATTTCTTGGCAGATTTGTTGGAATTTAATTATAAATCGTACTATAGATAGGGTTGATTAATAAAAACGTATGTTAGCCCGTTAATACGTTGAATTTAGGTAGGCTTGAGTTATAAAGTCCGTTCGTATCTGAAATGAGGTAGGTTGGGGCGTAGAACAGATTGTGTTTTAATGCGAGTATAACTTGCAATAATTTTTCGGAATTATATCAGTGTTAGGTAGAGAAAACGGTTATTTTGTCCTTGATGAAGGCAGAAAAAACTTAATGCAAATTGGAGCAAACTTAGGCAGGGACTTAGGGAATTGAGTGTTTTCATGCTCTAGGTCAGTTACTGAGTATAAAAATTGAATAGGTAGGAAAATGTGAGAAAATTCACGTATTTAGGAAGTACGAGTATTGTTGCGGATATTGATTTAACAAGATTTGATAGTAGACGTTGCTATGGCAACGAAAGATGATTGAAGATATGTGATAGCTATGAGGAATTATGAGAGCGTAATCTCATATTTTAGAGAATTTACATTTATAATTTTTAAAGATGTTCATTGAAATGAAATGAAATGAAATGAAATGAAATGAAATGAAATGAAATGAAATGAAATGAAATGAAATGAAATGAAATAATTTATTTCTGCAAGTAGGCCTCAAGGGCTCTTTCACATGTCTGATTCTTTTGGCGCTTCGGCAGATGACATTCTGGTGAGAAGAAGCGCCGGAAGAAACTCACCAGTTTCTCTTTTAAACACATTACAATAATTGTGACAATATTACATTGCATATCACAAACAACTACTTAACTAAATACATTTCAATAAACATAAAAAACTACAATTTAAGAGATGTAAAGGGTCTCTAGGCGTCAAAACAAGATAAATTACTAAGAAAAATAGAAAATAAAAAGGCATATACTAAAATTAATGGAGATGTAAGGGGCCTCCGTTGTCAAAACATGTTTTGGAGGTGTAAAGGATCTCCAAACGTCAAAATACAAAATGGGAAACGATGACATTGAATGTCGAAGATAGGAAAATATGGAAAATATCTCGTTTATAAAAGATTCGATTTCACATGATTTGATAGGCGACGATGTTATGGTTACAATCGAAGATTTGAGTAGTAAATTTGCTATTTAGCTGCGAATAACGGTTTATCACTTTGTTGATTTGAAATAAGAGTATAATATTTAATTTTCTGGATAAATTCAGTGTCTTTATTTAATAAGTATCGAAGACTGTGGTTTAAATAGTAGAAAATGCAAAGTTACTAACGCTAGGAAGTTATATTGTTTTTACGTATTAATCGATCATTATGGTAAATGCCGTGTATTTCACAACGAAGCAAAACGCACAGCTAAAATAAATATTTAGCATCAGGACTCAGGATGATTAATAACTAGTGAAAATACAATAAAATCGGTTTATATGAGCTAAAGGGAATTTTATAGCTATAGGTTGAGGCCCAAAACAAGTAGGTTGTACTAAGGTTTTTAAAGAATATTTTGTCTTTTTCAAGTTGACATGAAATTCCACCTGCCTGGGATCCTGTATTACATCTCATCAAGGGACGGGCGTGACGCAGCACTGTTTGATCTTCTAAAAACAGCATACCTAGAGATTTTTGATTAAAATACGTTGTTTTTGCTTAAGGCGTGGCTGATAAGTTTTCTTGGCGTCTTCTTTCTTATTCAGTAAGCCTTTTGGAAGCGCCGCTAGTTTCTAAGGTTAGGATAGTAAGACCTTCTGGCATGTGTCCCGGCCCGTCTGGCTACACTAAACTTCAATTATTCATCTTACTTTAAATTCATTATGAACCAAATTAAACAAAATCTAAAATAATTACTAAACAAAATCCATCTTCTTTTCATCATCTTTTTGGCCAAATAAAATAACCTGAACAGGTTACAACTTTGTTTGATTTTCTTAAGTTAAGTTATAAGTACAGTAAAAATATTACAGTTTAGTTATTTAAAACTTTCTATTCTATTAAGGATTGAGTTAGTTTCGTTACAATATGTAGTTTAATCCAATCCCTCTGTGAATTCGTCTTTCAAAGATGGCGTCCTGAGTTTGAAATTAAACATCTCCAATAACAGTATAGCAAAACATACCAGACTCATCACTCCCAACCCGTAAAAACAAGTACAGAGCATCACAAAAGTTAAATGTCCGATTTTCTGTTCAGAAGTATCTCTATTCGCCATTGCCTCTCTCCTCTCAACCCCTAGTTCTACATCTCTATATATCTTCTGTAAAAATCCTCCTTCGACTAGCCGGACGTGTGTTGTTGATATTTCGACTCCTGGCCCCCACCGAGCAGTCATAGCCGACGATATGGGCACATTATATGCAGGCTTATCCAAAATCTGCAAGTTTCTATATCCCAATAATATTATCCTCCCAGTAACGAGGAGGTAGCGCCTGCCCCTTGTTATATCAGCTATGTAAGTATACACTTCGGGGATGGAGTTCGGTCTAAACTTGTCCCAAATAGAACTGTTGATGTATATACTCCTTAAAATCTCTAATCCTCCATACCCGTCTACTAACTTCACAGCGTTCTCTATAGTATCAAACGGTGGCTCCAAGTGCTTCGTCTGCAGACCTTTCACTAGTACTCCTTGGTAAGCAATCGTTATAACCATACTGAACCAAAGCCAGAGAGTGAAGAGAAAATTTATCAACCACGAGTTTGTGTCATAGTCGCCTTCTTGGCCCAGGATAACCGCAAATGTCTTCCAGGCTATGTGGGAGCTCTTCTTGCCTTTTTTCGGTTCGATCTTGGTAATGATTTTGACAACGGCTACGAGTATAAAGTAGGTCACGCCCAGCAAGATGGTAGTGTTGTTCATCATCGGAATCAACACTTTGGCCCAAACGTAGATCTCGCGTCGCGCGGGCCCGCACCAAACGTTCTCAGAGAAGCGGCTCACTGGAATAACCTGCAGCACTGAAAAACTATTGGAAAGGATAATCGGCGACAATATATGAATCGTTTTGGAGTTTAGTGAATCGAAGTCAAGCGCGTGCTCGTCGTTAAAGCAGAGGATTTTGAGGCTCGTGTTCAAGTGAGCAGCTATTAGGTGGAACATGTCTCCGACGATTCCTTTGATGAATGAAGAGGAGCCATTAACACATTCCAAGTCGACATACGGAGGAGCCTGGATACATCCCAAACGCGTCTCGCACCCGAGAAGATTCTTGAACTTCATCGGAAAGAAGTCTTCTTTAAAGTCTGCTTTTACTGGAGCAGTATTTCCGCACTCATTATTACTGTACGGATAGTAAGTGTACGCTTCTGCAGATTGATTCCCATCTAGACTCAGCATAATCATATCAGCAATATCATATTTCCAGGCGATCTCGGTAATATTATCTCGATAGTAACCGTCTAGATTTATCAAAACTGTTACAATTTTACACGGAGAGCTTATATTTCTATTCAGATTTAAGATGAAATGAAGAAATTCGTCTGGCGACGTCACAAATAGGATCGCTTGTTGTAAGGCTATGGATTGATTATGTTTCTCATTTAAGTGGACTGCTTCAACACACCCTTGGTAACTTGACAAGAAATCTGTCACCAGGTCCACATCAGCCTTCCACCAGACTACCGACGTCGTTACACGGTGCTTAAATTCCGAATTGACGATAAAATTTGCTGCTTCAGTCAACTGCAAAGATTCGTTCTTAGTTAAAATGTAAACTAGATTCGATAGAAGTACGAACGAATTCATATTTGAGTCTAGTTATTTCAAAATCCCGGAACAATATACAGATACGGCCTATGTTCAGCAATGTCGACAATGTATAGGAAATTATTAATATGGAGAAATAATCAGAAACATTATGTTGTCTGGCCGCGTTGAAAACACGTAATTTGAACCAAATGTAAGTTTTTAGAGTTCCTTAGCATAGCACCAATGGGACCGTAATACTATGCTCTCATCCGTGTATTTGATAGTCTACTTCACCCTGAAATATTCGTATTTATTAAACCATAGAAGAATATTTTTAACAAATAGTTTGTCAAATGTGATTCATGTCTAACTCAATATTTCTCTACGAAAAGAAAATTAAGCCGTCAAATTATTTATATAGGGTTAGGCCTGAAAATTATGATTATGACCTACTTATTTTTTTGTGTTCACGTTGTGCCAAAAGGTTATTGGGCATTTTGTTCGGACATATGACCCACGGCGTACACAAATGAAATAGAGCTAAGTATGTAGGTAAATGTATCTGCTACTCAGTGGTATGAGTCGCATTCTTATAAACCATGGGAGAATAGAGAAAAAAAATTAAAATAAAATTCTTATCATTATAACATTTTTGCAATGAATTAACCCATACATATATGCCCAGAACTATTTTTCATCTCCGATTTCTTTGATTTTTGGATATGTGGGTACCTAAGGGATTTTTATAAAAACTACGTTTGAAGATTTGAGTTAGGAGGGGGGAAGGATGTTTTTTTTAAAGGGTCGAAATCTACCCCTCGGGCAAAACCATTACCAAAGGGTCGTTTTCGACCCACTGTATGTAATGTGATTGAATGATAAGTAAAACAGTTACTATAATGTTTTAATTATTTATTAATGCTGAAAATTTAAGAATGAAAGCTAGAGAAGCATTTTACATGTAAATTAACGCCGCATTTTTTGCATGCGGTCACGGTTTTATTTTTTACAAAAAGCACAACGAAGTCTTGTTCTTGCCTTTTCAATCATGTGTTCTTAGTTGTGTTTTCGCACCGTATAAGGTACAGTGGTTTGTATTTTTCTCGATGGCCCAGCCAGGGGCACTCCTTTCACTACCATATTTCTGCAGCAAAACACGGGCAAACCTCCTTCGAATCTCCAATGTGTCGATGTCACTACGATACTGGCGAGCTAGGAGTGTAGCATTATTCACCGCGACATCAATGAGCCAAAAAAGGATCGGTGTATACCATTTCTTACGTCCCATAGCGATTCTATAGACTCCCACGTTAGCGTCCAGTCGATCGTCGAGTCGGTTATTCTCGGGAAGATCTTTTTTCACCCAAATGCGCTCACCACTCGCTTGGCGTGAATTAGCTGTCCCTCGCCCCCTTCCTCGGCCCCGACCTTGGCCCATTCCGCGGCTGTCTTGCTGAAGAGGTGGTACCTACATCATCAGTTACCTGATACTGACTTCCAGAAGGTTCACAACTGTCAACCGATGCTCCGTGACCTCTCCCACGCCCTCTTCCACGCCTCGTTCTAATGTTTTGCGGAAGTTGAATTGATGGTGTACTATCCGGTTCCTCATCCTTACTGGACGACGTAGTTTCCTCAGCAAACGGACGTCTCAAAACTAGACTGGCAGCTGCAAGTAGCTGACGACGTGATAAATTATGGAAATATACATCTTCCTCATCACCGGAATCGCCATCAGATACCATACCATCGCCAGGAGGTTCAATATAAATATCGGCTCCTTGAATTTCATCTTCAAAATCATAATTTTCCAACGCCTCAATAACATAATTTGTTGTAAGTACTCGTCTGGACCTAGAAAAAACAATGATCAATTAAAAGTAGATCTGCCCATAGGATCGTTATCGAGTATCGACCCACAAAAGTTTTGACGACTACCACTCTTCCAAAAATTATTATTTTTCTTCACCTTTTACGTAATAAAGTAGGTTAACTATTTGATTTTATAATAACAACAAAAAAACAATGACATATACGATAAAAAAAATTACTCACATTTTTGATAAGAAGCATGCACTTTTTCGCCATCACAAATCAAGTCATAACTATTGGAATTATTTCAAAAATACTTTGAATAGCTGCTGTTATATTGCGTTGCTGTAGTTATATTGTTTAATATAAAGAGGAATAAAAATAAAATTCAGTTCTAAAAACCAATGTTTTATTCTGCTTGATCAAAATCAATTGCTAATTCGACTAAACTGGCGCGTCAATCACTTGATGCTGGCCCACGATAAAAAATCGTACACATACTTTTGAATAACTTTCTTCTAGAAAAGTGAGATTAAATTATCTATTTTAAAACTAGTTTGGTCTCTGTACGCGAAAGTTCGGAAAGAGGGTCAAAAACGCCCAATGACCTTTCGTGGTTTGTATCAGAGTTACCTGGAAGCGCCAAGAAACTATTATTTATTACACAGATGATGTGGAATCGTACAGATATCGATGCAACTCTAAGTGGAGAAAATTTTTAAGTGCTTCCACATGTTTTGTTTCGTATGCAACTGGTTTTTTGCTAGCCTATCGTAGTGTCTGCTGGGCTAAGGCCTCTCGCCTTGATTCCAACCGTCCCGACTCCGAGCAAATTCTGACCAGCCGTTAAAAAATGCGTCTAGATTGTCCTGCCATCTTCGCCGCGGCCTACCACGTCGTCGCCACCCGTCTTGCGGCACCCACTCCTTGGCTAGTTTCTCCCACCTCTGTGGATGCTTGCGGCAGAAGTGGCCGGCCCAGTCCCACTTCAACCTTCCGGTCTTGGCACCAACATCAACAATGCGGGTTTGAGTGCGCAGCGTAGTGTTTTATTTATGCAGAATGTAAAATATGCCGTTTTGGCTCGAGCTCTTTTGAAATGTAAAATATTTATTCAGAAAATAAAAAAGTTAAATATTTTATTCTGCAGAAGAACTTCACGTATAGTTATTATACACACACACTCGCATTCAAAGTCATCTCGATTTTCATCTACTCCTGATAAATTAGATTCATCTAATATGCTTGTATACCTACCCAGATCCGATAACTTAACCCATTCATCTTCAAACTGTTTTTTAAGCACTGGCACTTCTACGAAAAGTCTAAAATTTTTGATCTCAGAGGAATGACGTAATTTTGTGTTTAAGCAGAACTGCATATAAAATTAAAAAAAAAATGGATATAAAACCCTTTTGAAAAGATACTCCTCAAATATCCACACAAAATTCCAAAATACGAGTACCTACATAAACCTTACTGACATAATAATAAGACCTGTAAACCTACATATTTTTAAAACATTTTTGTGTATTCATATTGGTGCACTCGACTGTATACTCTTATACATAGAAATCCATTTTCGAAATGTATGAACGGGTTACCTATCTGAAACACGAAAAACGTTAGTCCGAATTTCGTTTCGGCAAAAACTATTCGACAAATATCGTTTCAATTTTTTTTCGTTTGTCCGAATTTTCATTTCGAATTATTACGATTCGGCATTTATTGGTTCGGTTTTTTAATCATTCGACAAATTACGGTTTGCCCTAAATCTCGTTTCACCATAATATCAGTTACCCGAAGTAACGTTTCGATTTATTCACCATTCGACTTTTTTCGATTGACTTTGATTTCATTTGTCCGATGTAACGATTCGATTTTTAACTATTCGACATGTGTACAGCTGGCATTACAATTTACAATTATTTATTTTTATACCTGGCAAACTAGTCTGCAAGAATCTACCCGCTTTGTACTTTGATAAAGATAACCCTACCCGCCACATAAAACTTGTTATAGTGTATTATTAAAGCTAATACTGAGTAGTACAGTGCGATAGTGAAAACTTATTTAAATATGTCTGACCTAACCTACTTTTTTCCTAGCAGTTCGTTTTTGTTGGGGGACGCAGTTCAAACCTAACCTAACCTATTTTTCTGGTAGCAGTTCGTTTTTGTTGAGGGACGCAGTTCAAACCTAACCTAACCTATTTTTCTGGTAGCAGTTCGTTTTTTTTGGGGGACGCAGTTCAAACCTAACCTAACCTACTGTTTATACCTAATTGAACCTTTGTTTTGAGTTTTTTTTCATGCGGGGGGCTTCGCCCCCCGAGCCCCCCTTATGGGGGGCTCCGCCCCCCGTCCCCCCTTTGTCCTTCTGCCTATATAAGTTTTATGTGAAAGTCACTTCCCCAAACGGCCACTTTTTTATGAACCAACCTAACCTACTGACCTTTCTCTAAAAAACTAATAATAACTAATTTTCTTTTCTAAAATAACATTTATTTTAGATTTAGGGAAACATACCTCTGCCGAGAAATAACTTGGGATATCGTTAAAAGGTAAACTGAAAATATGTCTAAACGTATCCAGTGCGAAAAGTATCATTGGGTAAATGAAAAATGGGCAACGAAACAAAATACGTAACAATTCATAGGGCAAGTGAATGAGATGGGAAACGTTTTTCGGACAAACGAAACTTTTACTAAACGAGAAATGGTGAACAGAAAAAAATACGAAACCTGTCATCGGACAAACGATAATAATTCGAATAGTTTTTGGCCAAATGAAATTCGGTGAATGGTTTTTAGTGTTTGCGATAGGTTACCGTATGAACGCGCGTCACTTTTTTTGCTATATTCGTTATTTTCAGGATAAGGTGTGTCAGTATAAGTCAGGGCAAGCAGTTTGTTTGAATTCAAATATTCTAAACTTTTAACCGTTTTTGGTTTAGATAATGAGGAACCATCATTACTTTATACGGCTAGCACTTTGCCTGAGCGTTATATATCAGACCTGTCTTCGCACCCTGCAATTTTGTCCATTAATACTGTATGCGCAGTCTGACAGTCTTATCATAGGTTTTACGAAGACAGGGGTCAAAATAATGTGTATGTAGGTACATGTACGCGAAAGTAGTTGTAATGAAATGAAATGAAATGAATTTATTGCGTATGGAATTCAGTTACATTACATTAGATTTGCAGATGACATAGCACACAGAAAAGTCACACTGAACCCTACCTTTGCAGGCGTACACGCTAATTATATTCTAGATTAAATTTAATATGATAGAGATATACAAAATTCAATTTTAGATTGATAATTAATAAAATTAAAAATGTCAATTGTTTTCAAAATCTAATAAAAGCAATACCAATGTTACAGTCAAGTTAATTAATTTCCATGTATTCATTTAAACTATAAAAAGTCTTGTCTAAAAGCCATGATTTAACCATTTTCTTAAACTTATGTTCACTCATAGTTCTGAAAATGTCAGGTAATTTATTATAAATATCAATACTCATTATATAACAATTATTTGATGCGAGTTTAAGGCGAGCAGGGGGCTTTGTATAGTTTATGCATATATTGTTGTCGTACTGCTCGGGAGGATATTGCTTGAACTTCTTGAAACAACTGTTTGTGTTTACGTAAAAATATGCAAACCTCCAAAATATAGAGACTGTGTATCGTCAGAATGCGATGTTTACTGAAATATGTTCGGCATGATTCGTATCTTTTCAGTCCAAATATTGCTCGTAGACATCGTTTTTATATTAAAACTACGTCGTTCATGTCTTTGGAGGAATAATTTTTTAATCATGGATAATTTCGCGGATCCATACACTACATGGCCGATTTTTTTATGACAGATAGATTATAAGGTAAGCTACCATTTGTGAAAAAAAATGTAAGCTGACACTACGAAAATAAAAAATAAAATGTCATTTTTTGCGAAGATTTGTGCTCCTACTCATAATCATCTGTCGTAAAGCTTAAACAATACATAATTGTACGTGTCAAAATGTGGTTAAAACTTGTTGCCTTTATATTTGATATACAAAGAAAAAAACGTATTTTTCCGATTTCATACAGCCTCCGAGGTAGCAACTTTGACATTGTTTTTCTCCAAAAACGCACAGTAATTGACATGGGGTTTCTTTTGCAATTTGTGTTATTACAACTTACTACATTGATATTCGATATTCGTTACAAATGTCTGGTCACAAGCGATCTTAAAACACTGTGCGCTGGGCCAAACGGGCCAACAGCACCAATCGAATAAAAAAAAACAAGAAGAAAAAAAATTGTCGCGAAATATCGTGCTTTTCAAGCTCGCCCCAGACAAATAATGAGAAAAAACTGCCCTTGACAGCACGTCACACGAATATCAACGAAAATTTCAAATTCAAATTCAAAAACGGACAAAACTGACAGCCAGGAAAATAAACATAAAAAATCAACCATGCAGTTTATGCTGCAATAGCTTATTAAAAGTATAGTGTGTACAACCATTACGAACTGTTATAATTATTTTAAAAATTTACTTACCAAATTTATTACATTAGGTATATATTTATGAAGGAAACATTTTGTCTCTTCATTGGTTCATTCTCGGTCTGTACACAGGCGAGTGCCATTTAGTTTTTCTGTGTACTTTGATTTCCTGTATCTATATATGTAAATTTATTACAGATATCATATGGATCACCGAATCTATCAAGACTGGTTTCAGTGTTTATATCGATGTACATATGCATACTTACAAGTTTGTTACTTTGTTATATTATTTTACTTTATACCGTCGCGCAATCTTTAGTCGTCGCAATTGATATGAATGATAATTATAAATGTCACGGAAAAATCTCTTTAAACCTCTTCTGCCATCTAAAAGTGGCCAGAGTTTATTTTAAAGAAAAAGGTCACCGTCAAAACCTGGTTTTTCGTCCATTTTGAATGGTCCTTTCAAATCGATAGCAGCAGTAGTTACGGAGATATCTCGCTGTGACAGACGGACAGACAGACAGAGTCGCACCATAAGAGTTCCTTTTTTATCATTTTGGTACAGAACCCTAAAAACCAACACGGTGGCTCCGCCGAGCCCGCGCTGGACCGAGGCTACGTGACGTGTGCGCTTGTCTTGGCCGAGGCACGTCTACATAGGTCGGTAGTGGAGGATTTAGTGCGATATACCCTGCATTTTTTTATACAAGGCTCATACTTACAACAGCTGATCCTTAGTTGTTCCTGAGTGGATTTCCACCGGTAGACATCGGGGACACCGCTCGGTTGGTGGGGGGAGGGGGGGAAATTTGCTTCTGCCGCGCTTCCCTTTGAAGCCTATTCCTTCCAAACTATAGGTACTAGGGCAAGTGAGGTATCATTTTCGGATAAAACAAGGATGGCGAATTCATTTATGGAACAAAAATTTTGCTTTTCCGTACAAAAAAATTAAAATATTAGGCAAAACTCACAAAACGTTAAAAGTTTTTTTTTAAATAAACTTATTTTGCTTTTAAACTACTAAAGATAAAATTATGTGAAAAATATGTTCTGAAAGCTGAATTTATCAGGATTACAAATATATTATTTTTATTAGAATGCCATCAGAAAAAGAATGTAAAAAAAATTCTGCGGACACAGACGGTCAAGTTTACCGCGGTTCTGTAGTACCTAAATGATTATTTTTAACTCATGAATCCATACCGTTTAATTGAAAAGCAAGTAGCATTATACTATGAAGTTACGTATTGTGTATTTGTTTACTATTTGTGTACTTAACGAGTACATATTTACATACGTAACTGTAAAATTTTGACGTTTAGTATCTAAATAAGGTATATTTTGTAAAATCTAGTTTACATTTATCTAAATGTCTAATAATTTATTTATAAGATCAAACTTTTCCTGCTAGGTTACCATCACATCTAGATTTAATCGAGAGCGGATTGCGATTTAACGAGAAGGTAAGTAGGTATAGGGCTGCAGAATTAGTTCGGTAAATATTATCAGTAATACTCACGCTGTGCAGTGAATGAAATATTATTTATTTATATGTAACATGTTCCATTACAAAGGCACAACTCTTTGACAATTACATCTTGCGCTACATTTTTTCTTACACTTGCACCTAACTATTTCCAGGCACTTACTTAGGTATTTTGGCCGTTGCAGAGACCCTCGTTTTTTGCCCAATGCCACGTTTTTCTCTGCTTATATTTTTTAGACTGTCGCTTTTATACATGTCCCAAACGATGTCTAATCTCGAAACCATGCTAAGTTCTTTGCGAAGAAACGGTATAAATACTTCTTTAGCATATTCACCAAAATTCTTGCTCTGTCCAGGACTCAGCATATGAACTAATGCAGATCCGTATTCCGTTTCTTCGCAAAGAACTTAGCATGGTTTCGAGATTAGACATCGTTTGGGACATGTATAAAAGCGACAGTCTAAAAAATATAAGCAGAGAAAAACGTGGCATTGGGCAAAAAAAAGGGTCTCTGCAACGGCCAAAATACCTAAAAGCTGGGGGAATTTCCTAAGGGACAATTCAAACAAAGAAGGATTGTTTCACTTGCTTTCCATCGTCTACCAATCCTACGCAAACGAAATTGAGAATGAGAAAGAAGTTTGTATCACAGATGGACCAAATGTTTTCACGAACATCAACCGTGACACACAGCGATTAGCACCGTGCAATCATGAAGAGGCGGATACTCGCATGATGGTACATCTGTCTGACGCTGTCGCTCAAGGCTTAACAAAAATTATGTTACGTACTGTAGATACCGATGTCGTGGTGCTAGCTATTGCACAGGTGCAAGAATTACCTCAGCTTGAAGAGCTGTGGGTGCACATAGGTACTGGAAAACACCACCAGTATCTCAGCTGCCATGATATTGCGACTTCCTTAGGTAAATACTTAAATGTTTGCATTAAAAAGCTATATTAATTATACACACAATATATTTTTGTTATACTATAATGTACATTTTTTACAGGACCACAGAGAGCGAAAGTCTTGCCTCTGTTTCACTCGTTTACTGGGTGTGACACTGTCTCTTGCTTCAGCGGGAAAGGCAAAAGAAGTGCTTTCGAAGCATGGGAGGCCTTTCCCGCTTTATCTGAGAGTTTACTGTCAGCGATTGAAGGGCGAATAGAAGAGGCAATGACGACAATTGAAAAATACATCGTTATTTTATATGACAGGTAGATAGACTTAATTATTTTTATAGAGGATATTTCTTTTGTTCACGATATAGGATCCTCCTGTTCAGAATTTCTATGTCGCATCCGGAAATGATGTTAATTTAGATGGATTATAGAAGAATATTATCATAAACTACAGGTTTTGTTTCAGGTCTAGTTCATGCTCGACTGTGAACGAGTGTCGAAAATACTTATTCACAAAAAAAGACCGGCAACTTGAACACATTCCACCAACCAGAGCCGCTTTATATCAGCACTTCCTACGGGCAGTCTATCAAGGGGTCCACGTATGGGGTCAACTACAACCGACTCAAAGTCTCCCCTGTCCGACTAGTTGGGGGTGGACTAAAGTCGATGGCAACTGGGAGCCTAATTGGACAGATTTGCCCGTGGCTGCCGAAGCGTGCCTGGAAATGGTTAGCTGCAAATGCAAGAAAAAATGTAGCGCAAGATGTAATTGTCAAAAAAAACAGCTGAGATGTTCAGAGTTGTGCCTTTGTAATGGAACATGTTACATATAAATAAATAATATTTCATTCACTGCACAGCGTGAGTATTACTGATAATATTTACCGAACTAATTCTGCAGCCCTACACCTACTTACCTTCTCGTTAAATAGCTAATCGCAAACGCTAATCGGAAACTTCAATCCGCTCTCGATTAAATCTAGATGTGATGGTAACCTAGCAGGAAAACTTTGATCTTATAAATAAATTATTAGACGTTTAGATAAATGTAAACTAGATTTTACAAAATATACCTTATTTAGATACTAAACGTCAAAATTTTACAGTTACGTATGTAAATATGTACTCGTTAAGTACACAAATAGTAAACAAATACACAATACGTAACTTCATAGTATAATGCTACTTGCTTTTCAATTAAACGGTAGGATTCATGAGTTAAAAATAATCATTTAGGTACTACAGAACCGCGGTAAACTTGACCGTCTGTGTCCGCAGATTTTTTTTTACATTCTTTTCCTGATGGCATTCTAATAAAAATAATATATTTGTAATCCTGATAAATTCAGCTTTCAGAACATATTTTTTACATAATTTTATCTTTAGTAGTTTAAAAGCAAAATAAGTTTATTTAAAAAAAAACTTTTAACGTTTTGTGAGTTTTGCCTAATATTTTAATTTTTTTGTACGGAAAAGCAAAATTTTTGTTCCATAAATGAATTCGCCATCCTTGTTTTATCCGAAAATGATACCTCACTTGCCCTAGTACCTATAGTTTGGAAGGAATAGGCTTCAAAGGGAAGCGCGGCAGAAGCAAACTCCCCCCCCTTCCCCCCACCAACCGAGCGGTGTCTCCCGATGTCTACCGGTGGAAATCCACTCAGGAACAACTAAGGATCAGCTGTTGTAAGTATGAGCCTTGTATAAAAAAATGCAGGGTGTCCATACAACGTATCGCACTAAATCCTCCACTACGGCTGCCTTGCGAGGCTGCTCGCTCTGTGTTGACCTGCCTATTATCCTAAATGTACCAAAAACAGCCAATTTCAATTAAAGTGGTCATTTCGAGAAGTGGTCATTTTAAGAAGTGGTCATTTCGAGAAGTGCTCATTTTAGGAAGTGGTCATTTCGAGAAGTGGTCATTTTGAGATGTGGTCATTTTTAATTGTGGTCATTTCTGATTGTGGCCCTAAACCGACGAAAGGAAATTATCCTTATGGACTTGTAACAATGTGGCTCGGAACTAAATGCGGACTTGTAACGATATAACTTTATTTGTTTCACGAAAAGGGCAGGATACCAATTGTAAATTTATCTGATATTATGTTAAGCTTAAAATGTACATCAAATTTATAAGCTTAGCCAGTTTTTTCCCAAATCTGGACTTGGACCACTCTGGCTCTCAGATACAGATATGTGTTAACAATGCTCAGAGTTCTTAACTACAGTTAAAGTATTAAAGTTATGTTTAAAGGAAACGATTAAACAATAAAGACATGTGGATCAGAAAAAACCCATACAAATTGGTGAATTATACAAAAACACCGACCGTTTAAAGTTTACCTTATAAAATACCTTTTTTCACCATTCACTTGTTAACACTGCGCTTCGCAAGGTTACTTGCTTCTGTTTCAAACTAATATGAAACGTATTCTTATATCGTTAAGGGTTGAAGTGACGGCTATATTAAATTGGATTTTTTTTTGCAACATCTGTTGAAGCGGGAACGGTCTATCGAAATTAATGTACGATATTTTAATAGCAATTTTCAACCTTAAAGTCTTACAGATAGGATGGAAATTAAAATGGCAGTTTTGTAGGTCGTATTCAGTCATTAATAAAGTTAAAAGTGTGAATTATACTGTGTTTCTAATTAATGTAGTGATAAAAATCGGTTACGGTTCTATTAGGTTTATTTTTATTGCGCTGTAAAGTTAAATAACAAATACGGGGCAAGTGCATTGAATCAAGATAAAGGTTTGAATGACACAGACACCATTTCGATAATGTTGGTTTAAGGTTTTTAGTCTCTGGGTACCACAAACAAGCGAAAAGTAGTTTAACAAACCAACAACTAAAACTCCCAATAGCTCGATACACACTCACTAGTTTAAAAGCACAGAATAAGTAATAATACTACGTAACAGAAGTCTCTCTTTCATGGGCCCAATTACCGGACGGAACGCCACGGATCCGACCGTCTCTCTCTATCGCATAACGCGTGCTCTTTTCGGTTGTTAGTAAGATTTTTTTCACTTGGTTTTTTTATCGAAACTGATACTTTGAGGTCATATTGAAGAAAATTTCCTTGATTCATAAGAACTTTATTAAATGTTGCATGTTTATGTGTTTTTATTATAACAAAATAATATTTAATTTAAAAGTTATTTACAGGGTTTCTTGGTACATCGCCAGACTAAGGATCCCCATAGATTTTCTCTGATTAAATATTTCTGCGACCAGCTCTTACCAATAACTTACCGCCATGACCGCTTTTTTAATAAAGTAACAATCTTTAGTACTTACCGCTACTAGAGGGACCGGGTTCCAGCATTTCTTTAAATGAGTATTCAATTAAAAATGATGTATTTATATCGATAATTTATTTAATAGATATAGAAGAGTTAGGGAACATCGAAGAATAATAAAAATAAGATAAAAATTAACTGTACAATTGAATTAACCTAAACCCCAAGAATCTCGACTGCAAAGGCCGCAAACACATGCTGGTCTGTAAGACCCGTGTATTTATAGCACTTTGAAACAGAAATAAGAGAAGATTTCAATAGCTCTGTCAATGTCATTTCGACACGATGTAATGTATGTGGATGCTATTATTTATGACATGTGATTCTAAAGAGGTTGCCTCTTAAAGACAAGAAATGAAAGAACTATGTGAAAATTCGCTACTATGAAAAACGCTTTTGTGAAAATTATCTAACACATCGCTAAAATTTCTCCTTGTTTTATTATTTGTCATGTTAAAGGGAAGAAAATAAGTGAATCCGGATTTGATAATTAGCGTTGAATAATTCACTTTTACTAATGGGAACTACCTTTGAAGTATAAATACGGACCAAATAGTCACACTTCAACCGTTTAGGAGCGCGTGATACGAATTCAAGGTCGAGGCACAGACAGTGCGATCCGTTTTGGGGCATTCTTACGCATTCGTAAAATTTTGGATGTATAATGACTATTATTAACACCGGGATATTTACCATGAATGTTAGTAGTAGTTATTATGTGAATTACTGTGTTAGCTTACTTTGCTTGTACCTGGTGCATTCGTTCACGGCACGCACACATACAAGCGCGGGATGTACTTTTTGTAGGAAGAAAAATACTGCTATTACCTATACTGTGCTACCTGATTGCACAAGTTGGCAACATAACGGTACATTTAATTTACATGTTCCCTCGAGCGATGGTGATATGATATCTGCAGCGAGCAATTGTTATTTGCAACTTTATTGTTATAGATATTCATCCAATAGAAGAACATATTGGTTACATGCAGTAAAAACGAAACTGCGGGCTAGTGCGCCATCAAAAATGGATGCTGACCATTAAAAAAAAACTATAGGTGCAAACAACCCCTATACGTTGAAATGACACTACACCTATTATTATTTATTAGCCGGCAACATAATTACTGAATATAGGGGCGGCAGATGTATCTAGCTGATGGTTTAGTAGGTGTGACTGGCTATAAATCCTAGCGGTCCCGGGTTCTCATTCCGCTTTGAGCAAAATGTACAAATTTGTAACGTCCCATTTTTTGTTATTTTTAGGGTTCTGTACCAAAATGGTGAAAAAGGAACCCTTATGGTGCGACTTTGTCTGTCTGTCTGTCTGTCTGTCCGTCTGTTACAGCAAGATATCTCAGGATTTACTGAAGCTATTGACTTAAAATTTGGAATAGTGAATAAAAATCGCTAACAGAAAAAAATCTTATAACCTGTTTTACTTTTTTTTAAAGGGGAACGAAATGGGATGTCGTAAATAAAAGTAGAGCTATTATATCGAGTGGGATATCAAATGAAAGGGCTTACTTAATGTTTAAATTCCAATACCGTTTTAATTTTTTTTCTTAGACATGTATTTTTTAATTTAAGACAAGAAACGTGAAAAAAATACCATTCCCCTCTAATCTCCGAAGTTACTGAACAGAAAAATCTGTAGGTAATAATTGCCGCTTATTAATATCATCCTAATAATACAGGAAACATAAAACGGTTTTCCTCACTTGCGGCGCTTTTTAGAATTTCGCAAAAATCGTAAGACAATCTTATTTGCTCCTACTAAAACTAACCGTGACGTATTTCGATGTATGGGGACAACAGTTTTTCAAGAGCAAAATTAAGTTTGCCCCACCATACAGTTTATATCTTGAATTATTCACGTATCTACTGACGAGGTTCTACGGAACCCTCGGTGCGCGAGTCCGACACGCACTTGGCCGGTTTTTTTCTTTATTGTTTCGCGAAGTCCTCATAAATAGTTGGTGTGAGAAACAGTGTGTAGCACGATAGCATAATTATTTTCATCATGAGCATTAACACTTTAATTCCTCGCTACTCTTCGGATTTTACTTAGGAGCCCCACAGTTACGCTCAGGATTATATTTAAGAATTCTTGGTTATTCAAATTCAAATTAAAAATTCAAATTAAAAATTCCAGATAACTAAAGATCCATTAGTGTTAGATTACATTTAAAACTTATAGCTAATGTTAGTACATAATGAAGACAATTAAAATAAAATAATTTACCTAAAACATAATCTCTAAATTAGATTTTACAAGCTTGATTAGCCCGACTGTCATTGGACAATCAAACTTGTTTGCTATCATGTTGAGAATGCTCTTGTTGCTGCCTCGCAGTCTGCCCAGGAGTGATGCTACCTTCTTTCGACGGATGGCATGAAAGTCATCCGTGCGGGCATCAGCAAACATCGCTGACGCGCTGCAAAAGCGAGGCAGCCTCAACAGCGGTCTAAACCCGTTATTAAATTGCACGCGCAGAGCATTGAGAGATTTTTGTGTATATTTGACCCATAGACTGCTCGTATACATAGAAGTGCAGTACGCTTTGAACAATGTGACCTTCACTGCGTCTGAACATCTCGCAAATCTATGGGCCAACATAGTAGCTCTAATCGACAATGCTCTGCGCTCTCTGTCAATGTCCACATCATTTCTAAGATCCTCGGTGACATAGTGTCCCAGATACTTGAACTGCTTAACCCTTGTTAGCGCGGCGGTTATGCTCTGGATTCAATATTTTGTTACTTGGTCATACGATTACATGATACGACGACATGCTACCTTTAAGGCGAAGAACACACTGAAATCGCTAGTCGCCGCGACGGGCGAGTCGCCGGCGTGACGCCGCGAGTCGCCGGCCACATCGCAAGCGCGACTCGCTTCAACAAGCGATTCTCGCCGCGATTTTTTCCGTAGCACGGCGATTCGCGCTTAGGCTCATTCTCGGAGAAATGGCTAATTTAATTTAATTATTAACCGACTTCAAAAAAGGGAGATTTCTTAGGGGGCTCTAATTGATCACCTGCCGATGCTGCGAATGAGCCTGTCAGGGGGGGTTGGGGGGTCCCGCACCGGGTTTCGTTACATTCCTAGTTTCAAGTTTCAATCAAAAAAACAATTTTCCAAATTGGTCCAGCTATCTTCGAGTAATAGCGTAACAAATGTAAAAAATGAAAACCATCCTTCTTTTGTGGAAGTCGGTTAATAACGGACTTCAAATGAAGAGATTCGATAAGAAATGTACAATTCACTATGAAAAATACCCAAATCGCTATATGTGTGCTTATAATATTTGAAGAGTTCCCTCGATTTTTCCAAGATCCTGATTTGGTTGCAAGGTGACTACCTCAGAGGTATACCCTTTCAAATATAAAAAGAATTTTCCAAATCGGTTTATCCATCTTGAAGTAATCGGGGAACAAACCTACATAAAATGTTCTCTTTGTTTTGAAGTCGGTTAACACTAGAAACTCATTTGTAATAAGAAATGCACGAGAAACTATAACCAATACCAAAATCGCCTATAATATTTGAAGAGTTCCCTCAATTCCTGCTAGATCCCATCATCAAATCCTGATTTGGTTGCAATGGGACCACCTCTAAAATATATAAACATCATTCTTTCAAACAAAAAAATAATTTTTAAAATTGGGTCAGCCGGGGTGTCCCTTATTAGGCATAACTTAATAAACCTAATATTAAAATGCATAACAGTTTAGGCATACGATGATTAAGCATACCGATTAGATGGCATAATCATAAAAACGCATACTAGTTAATTTACATACCGATTGAATTGGCATACCTGAAATCCGCATAATGTTATTAAGTATAACGAACGCATACATTTATGCGTTCGGTACACGTGGGGCGTTACTTGGAAAAAAATAACTTAATTGGTCCTTGTTATTTACAGAATCCCTGCTTTTTGGGATTTATCTACTAGTACTATTTGTTTCTAATACAATAATATATGTTCCCATTTTTACAATGTTTTTTTAAAGTTTTGTGGTTAATATATTCCCTCTATTTATTCATTTGTTTTTATGCATGTATATGTAGGTGTATATTTGCCCCTACGATTATTTATTTTTGGTAATTAGCTCTCGCTTTTGTTACCCTTCGCACCGCCTACTTTCTGGTTTATTTTTGTGTCAATTCCGCTACTCAAATGCTGTCTGGAAGATATACCTGGGAGATATCGCTTTTTAGCGATACGACCGCCTGGCCTACCTTTTTATTTTAATTTTTTTCGCATATTTATGCACAAATAGCTGCGATCTGAGACATTTTTTATTTAACTTACCACCTTAGGCGTGTATTATAATTTATAATAATGCCTACCTAGGTTTTATAAACCATCCAGTTTTTTTTGATGCCTTACCTTTATCATATATATTACCTACGATACGATATTTACCTTGTCTTTTGCGTATTTTTTTTTATCAGGCACGTTGCATATTACTTGATAAAACGTGTTATTGACACAACGATTAGGTACAACCAAACTACATTTGCATAGAGTAACAAGCGGCCCTAACTGTAATCGAGGGACGTAAATATGCGATTGAGGGCTTTCTTTATTACCTCCCGTGTTGTGTACATCATTTTATGACTACACTTGACCAGAAAGCGGCTTTTTCCGTACGCGTAGCGTGCCGTAAAAGCCACTTTCTGGCCAGCTGTGGCATACATATATTTGTTTTACTTTTTAGAGATTTTTTGTCGGGAGTTTTTTATCTTCACTGTATTTGAGCCACTAGGCCACTAACTGGGCGTTTTCTTACATAAATAAAATTGGCTTACCAGCATATACTATAATTGTGTAGGTATTTTAATATAAATAAATTCGAGAGAAAGTACTTATTACGTAATTAAACTGGAAGCGACAGTTAGTTTTCAAAACAAGTATGGATATGTCACTTTAAACATACTTGTACAAATTCTGTGATACCATTATTCGATTGAGAATCTAAAATTAAAATGTCTGATTAGACCTATTAAAATTATACTTTTTAGTATTTATGAACACTAATGTTATACCAAATAATTGTTATACGTTTTAATAGTATGCAAATTAAAATATGCGTTTTAAAATATACATTTTAATATTATACGAATATACAATTATGCGTAACTACGGTATGCATTTTCAAAATAGGATGTTTTACTGTATGCGTTTTAATATAGACCCGGTCAGCCGTCTTTGAGTAATCGGTGAACAAACACAAAAAAAAACGTCCTTCTTTTGAAAGCCGGTTAAAAAGTCACCGCGACCAGCGATTCCCAGTGTGCCATACCCCACGATTATAGCGCGCAGCATCGCGGCGACACGCCGGCGAGTCGCCGCGATTTACGCGCCTACGCGCGAGTCGCGACTTCAGTGTGCGGCCACCCCGCGATTTTTCTATACAAATCGCCGAGTCGCGTGTCGCTGCGATTCGCGTCGCGCTGCAGTGTGAGATCCGCCTAAAAGTGTCCATTCGTCCGCCCACTTTTTATTACAGAATGCATTCGGATGAAAACGGAATATTTAAATGAGTAATTACCTACCTCTATTTGTACTTTGATTCAGTCTGAATTTGTACATGATATTCAATTAACCTACTTTTCAACATTCACGTGAAACGCAGTGACATGGAAATTCATTAATTGGAAGTGTATTGTGGTATTAGTCCGCGGGTCATTGTCAAACCTTAAAGTGTTGTGTATATTTTGGTTTACTAATTGAATTCATTGGTTTATTAAGTAGGCGTATGTGGCTTTTACAGCCCGGCTAGTAGAAAATAGCCGCGGCATGTTTCACGTGCGACGCGACATGTAACAAACAACCAATGAGAACGTGCGTATATTGCGCGGTTTGGTCCATGACGTCTATTTCCCTGAATGTCTAGTCGCCGTACGTCCATTCCCGGAATGTCTAGTCTCCGTACGCCTAAGTCCCCGAATGTCTAGTCTCCGTACGCCTAAGTCCCCGAATGTCTAGTCTCCGTACGTCCATTCCCGGAATGTCTAGTCTCACACACACACACACACACACAAACACGCGCGCGCACACACACACACACACACACAAACACGCGCGCGCACACACACACACACACACACACACACGCACACACAGACACACGCACACACCCTCGCTTGCACGCACGCACCCACGTACGCACACATACACACACACACACACTCTATTCAACATAAAAGCACTTGTGTCTTTATAGTCGCAAAAAGGTACTGCTGGCAGCCACAGACTTCTAAATCTAGGTTAAACTTAGGTCAAAGATTACGCGTTCAATACTAACTTTACAATAAATATGCACAACTACCAACTTAACAGACAAATAAATTCCTGCGGTTTTTAATGAAAACAAAACTTTCCGAACTAAATTCTTTCGTGCCAACATGAAAAAATTTTTTTAATATCGTCACTGCGTGTCACTAGCAAGTATACGTCAAATCAACAAAGTTTACCATATGTCATATTTGCCTTGTTTGCGCGCTATGCTTAATTTTGTTTTTTATATTTTAAAACCTAGTCGTAGAAAAAGTATTGTATGCAAGGTTGTATAATTAAGTCAAAAAACGCTCATGGCGTCTCTATTTGCGATACTCGCCGCCGCGGCGGCTCGTATCGCAACCCACGCTATTCGTATTTTTTGGCCCTACTTATACGACTGTTGCATAAAATACTATTAAAATCAAACTTTATCCCAAGGGAACCAATTCCGGGATAAAAGGTATCCTATGTTTCAATCCAGGGTTCGGTCTTTCAGCATGCCAAATTTCAATTAAATCTATTCAGTTGTTACCGAGTTATTGAGTAACAAACATCCAAACATCTAAAATATCCAAACATCTTGACAAACTTTCGCATTTATAATATTAGTGGGAAGTGGGATGATTGCTGATCTTTAAAAAAAAACAGCTTCACTTAGCTTCCCATTTGTTCTACATTCCTATTTCGTCCACATTACCATTTCGTTCACATTCACAACACGTCCACATCATGCATACTCTTTCAATGTAGGGTTGTACAAATTCATACACGGTTTTGACTGTACTGGATTGGGTGGCTGGTTATATTTGGTTATATACATACCCGGTATGTACTGGATTTTTGGCAGCTTGGTCCGTTTATATCGAAACTAGCTATTTCCCGCGGCTTCGCCCGCGTTGTTCCCGTTATTGTCCCAAAGAAACTCTTTACCTGGATATAAAGTATGCTTTGTTTCAATCCAGGACTTGGTCTACTTACATGCCAAATTTCTGCTTGATCCATCCAGTTGTTACCCCGTTATTTAGTAACAAACATCTTCACAAACTTTCACATTTAAGTATAATATTAGTGTGAATATTTTCGAACTTTAAAAGTTTAAATAAGTATACAATTTAATATAACCAGAGATCGGAATAGGTAGAGTATATTTACCTAAACTTCGAAGAACATAGTCGAAAAGTCCTATCGTGGTAGGCCGGGACAGGTGACCTGGTTCGACTCCATAGGCACCCCCCGGCACTTACCCTGTCCGATTACTCGGGTTGTGAGTTTGCCAGGTTTAAAAAAAAAAAAAAAGTCGAAAAGTGGAGAGTCCCTTACAACAACATTTTTATCCGGGACTTAAGTCTCGGAATCTTACTAAAAAAATATATTATTGGTATTCTTTAGCACATTTCTCGAACATTCTCAGTATAGCTGTCTCTTTCTAATAGTGCTGTCTCTTTCACTCCTTCGAGAAATTTCGCCATATACTGAAGTGTAGTTCAAAGGCCCATAAGGGGTCCTGGACACAACAGCTATACTGAGAATGCTCGAGAAATGTGCGAAAGAATACCAATAATATATTTTTTTAGTAAGATTCTAATAAAAAAAAAATTTAGTTGTAAGGGAGTCTCCAATTTTCGACTTTGTTCTTCGAAGTTTAGGTAAATATACTCTACCTATTCCGATCTCTCTATATAAACTTTCAACCCCTATTTAAACCCCTTAGAGAATGAATTTCGAAAAACGGTGATATCACTTTTCTTGTAATCTAATAAAAAGTCTAAACATGAAGTTTCAAAGGTCTAACTTCTAAAATCGCAGACTCTCCATACAAACTTTGAACCCCTATTTGAACCCCTTAGGGGGTGAATTTTGAAAAATCCTTTCTTAGTGCTCCCCTAGACCTTATAAGGAATCTACGTGGTAAATTTGGAATTCCTAGGACTAGCGGTTTGGGCTGTGCGTTGATATGTCAGTCAGTCAGTCAGTCAGTTTCTTCTTTTATATATTTAGATTAACACACAGTGATTATGGAATCTATCCAGTGAACATCCAAGTGGATGGACGAGCTGAGCAAGTTGACGAGTTGTGTAAGTGGACGTGTTGGGAGTCTGGACGAAGTGAACCTGGACGAGTCTGAAAGTAGAAATTCGGGCAATTGAATTTCCGCAAAATTAGACATTCGGGGAATTAGACTTCCGGAAAATTAGACATTCGGGGAATTAGACTTCCGCAAAATTAGACATTCGGGGAATTAGACCTCCAAAAAATTAGACATTCAGGGAAATAGACGTCATGGACCAAACCGAGCGACACTACCTTTTTAATACTTTTGACATGTAAAATTAGGAAGCTGAATATCGGATGGTAAAATCATTATGAGTTTTTATGATATCGAAGTAGTTTTTTTTTTCACTTATAAATGGTGTTTTTTTAGAGGTACACAAATTTTAAATGAAATAAAACACGTAAAAATAAATTTAATTATTTTAATGAAAGGTATTGGTTGGTTGTGTTGTGTGTATTGGTTTGGTTTCAAAGATGTTCATATGCCATTAGTGCTTAAAAATGTTTCGGGCATATGGGCTGGTTCCAATGAAGCGTAATCGGGAAGTTCAATTTTCAACCACTTTTACGACCAACCGAGGAACAAAAAAGTTGGCAATCATCGCTCTATAGCGTTCTCTATTGACAGCAACATTCTGGCCGGTATCATCTTTAAATAATATGGGCCAAGATTCCACCAGCCCATAAAGCGCACGAAACAGTGACTATGAATGAATGTAAGGACGTCTTAACAAAGGGTAAGTCTATTCACTGTGAAATGGCAAAACGTACTGATTACAATGATACCGCTGTTTATCGAATGATTTAATTCTAGAAGTCTCTTCTATAATATACCGCAGGAAAAAGTTGTAAAATAGCCTATTATTTTACTGAAATAAAACGAGCACCAGTAGAAGCAACTCCAACGGATAGAAATTTAGGAAAAAACAACCGTTGTAAACATTGATAATTTATAAAAGGGTTATTTCGGAGCCCGATTGCTATAAAACCTCTTTTATATGAGAACCGTATCAATTTTAATGTTAGGGCTCCTTCACACTGGCGACCGTACAATCGAACACACTGTTAACTGTATATTTGTAAACGAATGTCAACTCTATTTCAGCGTGTTAAAGTGTATGGGTGGTCAGTTAACAGTAGCTGATTTAGAATTCAAGGCCGATACGAGTATAAGTAGGGATTGTCACTACAGCATTTTTTCGAGTGTGGCTCTTATTTTCCGAAAATATTTTTTTCTTCGTGGCAATTTATTCCATTCCCATAATTTCCCGGTGTCATTTTTCTCCAGTCTCCTTTTTTCTTGGTGGTAATTATTTCGTTCCCATATAATTCCCAGTGCGTTTTTTTCCCAATATATAATTTTCCATGGGCATTTTTTCATGAAATGTTTTTTTTTCGTTCCCCTTATATTATCGTCTTTTTAAATCCCAATGGTAAAAATATTCAGAACCGTTTTTTTTCAGAAAATATTTTATTCCCTTTTCACATATTTGTAGTCACCTTTAACATCGGTATTGTTTTTGTTTAAATGTAATTTTCATAATAACTTTCTTGTCACCATCGTATTACAAACTAGAGTGACGTTCACTGCTGAACAAACGAGTAGGTGTTAAAAACTTTCACATGCCTTCTAGTTAAATTAAATCTGCCATGAACACTAGGTTCTTGGTAAGTTGTTGTCCATGTCAATGAAAAAGACTACACCGCTGCTTAAAAACAGTGACGGTACGGAATCGCAGTGATGTGCCGCAAACATCCCGTTTTTATCGCATGCTCTCCACACCGCTGCTTAAAGTACACTGACGCACCGTAAATTGAAATGCGTATAAATTGCAAAAAAGAATTTCATAGAGATCTCGCGTCATAAATTTTTCGTTTGACTGCGTCACTGCGATTCGGCACCGTAACTGTATGTGTACAGTGACGGTAAGTACAGCGGTGCGGCCGAACCTTCAATCAACACTATAAAATATGCTAACAAGAAAAATAAGTATCTTAGATATTTAAAAGAATGGAAAGAAAGGGAAGAGGTAAAAACGAAACTATTAAAAATAGGTGATTGGGGAAAAATGCCACTGAGAAAATTTGGGAACGGAATAAAATGCCCATAGAAAATAAAATATTGGGAAAAAATGACACCGGGAAATTATGGGACCGGAATAATTGCCACGAAGAAAAATGATTTTTGGAAAATAAGAACCACGCTCATTTTTTCCGCAAAAAAAATATTGCACTGATTGGCATTTGGACTTTTTTTTTAATTTATTTATCTCAAAGACACTTGGTACATTTTTTTACTTTCAACTAGGGCTCGGGGTCGTGTCCGTGTTTCGTGTACCCGTAGCCGTGCGCCCGTTTCCGTGTTACACGGCAACGGTTTTATTGCCCGTTCGGCACGTGTAATTAAGTCACGTGTACCCGGATTCACGTATATTAAGTACTCGCAGATCCGGTCCGCTCGTGACGTTGAGTGAAGATAAGATGCAGTGTTAGTTTCTAAGAGCTACGAATAAAAATGTATCGTGATTTTTTATTCGGAGCTCTTTATTCCGTTTCATTACTTTTGAATTTAAATTTATTTTTAAGAGCATAGCCTTTTGAGTATTTAGTGAGTAACAAATAAAAGGAATTAAAGGGCTGCTAAAATAACAGAACAGTACTGTTTGGTGACTTATAGGTTTATTAAAATAATTTGCTCAATTTTAAAATATCTTTAAAATCAAATAAACAACGTTCTGAAATATCTGCGATTTCGGTCTTTCTTTGTTTTACCTCCAACTGGCCCAGTGTGTCGTCGAACCGACGAGACGTGTGCTACCCGAGCATAGCCGAGACTCACCGTCCCTCCCGCACACGCCGAGGTACGTATCTGGCCGTGTCCGTGAAATGCGTGATCTTAGTACCGCCGGGGTTAAGAACACGTAGCTACGGTTCGGCGTGTATGACGGATATCAGGAGCCCTACTTTCAACTCGCCAAACATGCGTTTATTGGTGATAAATTGGAATTGAATTGAAATTAAATAAGAGACACTTATAAATATTTTAACAGAAGTGACTTTTGGTAGCAAATCTAATATTGTCCTTGCAACACATCAATGATCTAAATAATATAATATAATAACCTATACTACATTTTGACAGAGGCATGGACGTGGTAGATATTTTGGTCACTAAAGCGACTTCTGTATGGTTGTACACAGGGCACATTAGACAATAATGATGATGGGATCTTGAAGAAATCCAGGTGAAGGTTCCCTGGATTTCATATTGCTATCGTAATGGGTATTAAAAAAAACTGCATTCTTTAATTGGATAGATTCATTTGAAGAGGGGTATTTTTAATTTTGTATTAAGTTATACACACCTCTATTTATTACTGTCCGCCATTGGTATGTTTGTGGGCCAATAAATGACGTAATAGAATTATATTTAAAATCGTATTTCGTGTATAATGCAATTAGTGTTCAGTTAATCGTATTAACAACAGCGACTGGCTTTTTTAAGCGAGCGACTTTTTACTAAAAACGCTTCAAGATATTAATTCTGAATTATTTATACATTTTCAGACAGATGTTCCTTGATTTTAACAATTTTTGTATGCGATATTTTTGCACCAATTAATAAGTACATATATTGTTTAAATTGTGGCAAGTACAGATTAGATAGATACAATTTATTTATTTTATAATACAACATTACATGATAAATTTTACATGTCAATTGTCAATCCTTTACATCTCCAGAACATAATATTTTGACAACGGAGACGTAACATCTCTTTTAATTCTATTTATTTTCTATTACTTTAATTGTTTTAAACGCTTAGAGACCCTTTACATCTCAAAAAATGTAGTTTTAAGTTTAATGCAATGTATTTATGAAATCTCATGTATTTATGTCATATTGTTGTACTTGATAAGACAATATTTTGAAAAGACAAACTGGTGAGTTTCTGGCGACTCTTTTTCTCACCAGAAGGTCATTACACGAAGCGCCAAAAGACAAGAATATATACTTGCAGAAATAAATGATTTTGAATTTTTGAACTTCATGTGAATCCGTATCCGTCAACATCATTTGTGTACATCGAGTTATGTATCTAGGTAGCGTTATTCTGGCTTTGACTTTTCTAATTCTTCACTAAAAACGGCGTATAGCAGGCTACACGAAAAAGTTATTCAGCAAACACAATGTTTATTCAAAGATATTCGAAGTCGGTCGCGTTCGGCCGCCCTAAGCGCCTATCGCACCTGCCATAGCCATGCATCATTAGTCATGTCATTCGTCTGAGCTTCCTACAAACGTTCGGTATAAATAATTTAATTATACCATCTATGACAGTACAAGCACAATGTCTTAAGCGACATTGCTCGTAGATTCGAAGGATTAATTTAAAATTTACTAAATAAAAGAAAGTAAGAAATTATATGTACAGTCGACGTCAGAAATATGTTTACACTTTTCAACCTTATTCCAAGGAAATATGTTTCTAAAATAATTATACAGGTCTTATTATTATGACTGTAAGGTGTTAAACTCGCATTATTTTCTGAATTCATTTCAGACACATTAACTCTTTGCCACTCATTTTTGTTCTCAGTTTCATTACTTTCATTGTAAATAATATCATCTTCATCAAATCCCACATCTCGTGACCCAATTATTTTGTTGTTTTCAGGATCCCATAAATTATACCCTGTCCTAACGTGTATCCTACCATTCTGCACTCAGTGCTCTTTCTGAAAGTTTATCAAGTTTAGGCAAAATGTAAGCTTACGCCTTTGCACCAAATGCAAGAAGTTTATTCAAGTCTTTTGTCCCATATAGCACTTCACAAGGAGTTTTAAAAATAATAGCCATAGAGGTACATCGGTTTATTTGATAAGCGGGACATTTTATGGCTTCACCTCAGAGTTTTTGGTAGCCGAGTTTCAATAAGCATAGTTCTTGCTTTGTTGTATAAACTTCGATTCATTCGTTCTGCAACACTATTGCTGGCAATATGGTAAACTATATTCCAAAGCTATACCTTTCTGATCACAAATTTGACGTAGTTTATTGCAGGTGTATGATCACCCCCATTATCACATCTAATCCTTTTAACCGTTTTCTCAAATTCGTTTACGTATCAATCTATGTAGTTAATAATATTTTAAGCGGCTTCTGATTTTCTTTTTAGCAAGAAAACTGCACAAAAGTGGAAAAATTCGTCTGTAATGGTTTGAAAATAGATTTCACCCTGTATAGTCGGAACGTTGGATGGGCCCGCTATATCGCTGTGTAAAAAACTTCTAAGACCTGACGTGACCTAGGTCGCTGTAATATTTTGAATGGTCCTTAACCGAGTTGCTTTACTAAACGTCTGTGCCATAACATGCTATCTGCCGAATATATGGCCGCAACTCCATCCTCTATTAAAATTTCACCTTGTAAAATGTAAAGTTTCCTTTTTTATATGCCCATATAATAGACCCATTGTAGAAGGTAATTTTTGCATATTTATTGATAAATATACATTTTTTTGATTTTCCAGTACTTTTCGTACCGATAGCAAATTATAGGCTAAGTTTGCCACTATAAGTCCCTCGACAGTAAACTTAACATTAGCACATTTTATTAGTAAACTGCCGCTTTGATATGCAATAAAATTTTCACCATTATCTGTGTTAATTGTTATGAGATGTTCTAAGTATACACGTACACCAAGACAAACGTACGACACGTTTGTCAAACATTTTGTATAAAGATCAAATATAAAATGATGCACCAGAGTCAATAACAAAGGAAATTGTTTGATTAAAGAATGCCTTACAAGTTAAATGGGCTAGACAACAAAAAAAACTGTTTTGTTCGTCAGTTAGATTATTAAAAAATATTGTACACGTATTTTTTGATTCTGGCCCCGAACGTCCAGTTCCTGGAACGTCCATTTGCCCCGAACGTCCAGTTCCTGGAACGTCCATTTGCCCCGAACTTCCAGTTCCCCGAACGTCCATTTGCCCCGAACGTCCAGTTCCTCGAACGTCCATTTGCCTCGAACGTCCAGTTCCTCGAATGTCCCATTTTTTTTTTTTTTTGATGCCTGACAAACTTACAACCTTTATTGGGCGTGGGAAAAGTCGTACCAGGTGGGGGCCGGTGGCGTGCCCTGGCGTCGAACCAGGTCGCAGTCCCGGTCCCCTAGGCCAGAGCTACATTGAATTTACCACCCTAGTTGTGTAATGTACTAGTATTTACCACGAGAGGTAATAAAAAAAGCCTCAGATCGCATATTTACGTCCCTCGCTTGCAGCTCAGGCTGCAAACTTCTGCGATCTCGGCCTTTCTTTGTATTACCAACCTAGTTGTGTAATGTACTAGTACTTACCCCGAGAGGTAATAAAAAAAGCCTCAGATCGCATATTTACGTCCCTCGCTTGCAGCTCGGGCTGCAAACTTCTGCGATCTCGGCCTTTCTTTGTATTACCAACCTAGTTGTGTAATGTAGGTACTATAAGGCAATCGGAAGGAAAAATTAAAAATGTATATACTCGTGGTTATAAATTTATTGACCCAGGAAAAGCTGAAAACTGTACCTATTTAAAATTAAAACTAAAAAAAATATCCTTCTTCTTACAAATACAAAAAAAAACATTACATTATCCTCACCTTTTTCTTGTACAATTGGCTACTTAACAACTTTTTTCTGTGATATGTTATAGAAACACCTCTAAATAATAGAAATATTAGTGAAAAAACCACTTCAATATCATAAAAACTCACCGAGATACAGCAGGGCTTTAGCTGTTAAAATCACATTTTTAGACTTTCCCAAATACTTGCCGTAACGCTCCCTACTGAAGCCCGTTATACAGTGACGTCACTACTCATACGTTGTTTGGGGAAATCAATAACTTTGTTCTGCAACTATGTTAAAACTTGCGTTTATCCTAACGGTTTCATAACAAAGGTTACTATAAAGGAGATTGACCAGGTTTGGACCAAATGTTGCCCAGAGATGAAAATACCTCTAACGAGTTCCTTGCGTTACCCTCTATTAGAAAATACATATATTTTTAAAATCGGTCCAGGAGAAAAAAAACTACATGAATTTTTGTTTTTAAGGGTTTTTAGCGAGCGAGCGCTTTCGGCTTTACTTTGAACTTTTAGTTTTTTGTTTGGGAGCGATAACACGGCGGGTGGAAGCTCGAGAGATGAAGAACACAACATGGACTCCACAAGATCCAACACCCCAAACACTTCACACACACACGGAAGTGTCGGTGCGGCTGACGCTGTGCCCTCCACCTCCACACAACACTCACACCCGCGGGACGGTGCTGTATCTACAGTGCCGCCCTCGACCACACGTGCCTTCGAAGTCACGTCAGCGATACGAGGAGCACCCCCACGCAAGACACACCGTGGCGCTGACGGTGCTGTTTTCACAGTGCCCTCACACAAAAGACAGTCCGTGCGAGGCAGAAAAGCGGCTGGGAAACCGGCGGCTTCGAAACTTAGCGCGTGGACGACAAAGACAGGCTCGGCGCAGGCGAAAGGCCGTACTGAGCCCATTTTAGACATACCGGGTGAGCCCCAGGAGGTCGTTTCGGCGGTGGAGCAATCCACTGCTCCGGAGCAGACGCCTGTGGAGGAACTCGACACAGACGACACATCCTCGCAACTCGACGCTGGCTGGACTATCTGTGAAGGGCCCAAGAGGCGAAAGGTGAGACCCGCCAAGCGGGATGAGCCTGGACCCAATGACGGGGACTGGAAAAACAAAAATAAGAAGCAGCGCAGAAAGTCCAGGCAGCGACGGGAGGCGCAGGAACACACGACGGCTCCGGTGCTTCGGCAACAGCCAGCTGCTCCCAACAGGATGGTGCAGACAGCCGCTGGGCTCCCAGTAGTAGGTCCTGCCACACCTTCAGGGACAGGAGCAGAAGACAGGACCGCAAAGAGCAGTAACCCGGAGACCAGACCCTCGGCCAAACGGGTCCGCCTGGATGAGCCGATCTTTACAAGAGGCGACCCCAAGAGGCAGAGAATCGAGTCGACGGGGGATGCACCGCGGACAGCTTACGCGGACGCTGTTAAGGCAGAACTGTTGGTTGCTATCACGACAACGACTACGGGGAACCTCACACAGAAGCTGTTGGATGAGGTCCAGCAACAGCTGTAGGCGCTGCTCATGCAGGAGGCCTCGCAGCCATGCAACAGCCAGACATCCGGCCCGCTGTTCCGAGGTAAGCCGATCACCACGAACGGAGTCCTGAGGCTGTGGTGCGAGGACCAGGCCACTTTGACATGGCTCAAGCGCAGCGTGGCGACCGTCACCCTCTCTACGGGGGAAAAGGTCGTCGACGTCGTGAAGCGGCAGAGCGAGGTGCTACGACGAGTACGATGCGGCATCGAGTTCCCTGGGCTCTGGGAAAACTTCCGCCCGGTTGCGCGGACTCTTCGGTACCAGAACCGGTGGGCGGAGATTGACCGCTGGCTACTCCACAGAGTAGAATGGCAGGAAGCGGAAATGTTTGCTATCGTCAGCATACCAGTTGTAACTCTTGGAATTAAACAGAGCTGGTTCGGATATGGTCTTTTAATGGACTGCCAAAAGTAACAATGTCATATAAAAACAAAAGTCTATAAAAATACAAAAACGTATAAAAAGGTAAAATAATATTAAAAGAGGTCAGGCACACCAGCGACGTTGGTGCAGGCTCTCGTGGACCACGAGCGCCGACTCGGCTTCATGCTGGGTTCGGTGTACGTGCGGTTCCAGGGACTGCGGGGTCGGTACGAAGGTAGAACAGCAACATTGCGGGTCTAACCTGGGTACCTGCAAGCAAACCAGAGAGGCCCTCCCGGCAATCAACCCCGGATTGTCGCGGAAGCTACGCCAGCTAAAGAGGCCATAGCTCCATCTTCTAACCGGAGCTATCACTGGACAAGTCCTACTAAACAAACACTTGTTTACTCTAGGGTGTGTTACTGACAGCCCTCTGTGCAGAGCCTGCATGGAGGTGGAAGAGACAGCTGCCCACGTCATTCTCGAATACCCGGGGGTGGACAAGTACCGGGCACACCACCTCGGAACACCGAGGTCACTCCCAGAAGTCGTCGGCAACGTCAAGGGTCTGCTAGGCTTTCTGGTAGAGCTGGGTTGGCAAGAGTAGTGCCATCAACCCATCACGCAAAATAGGCGCATGTTTGTCGTCGAGTTGCGGAAAATAAGCCCGCGTTAACCTATAACCTATCGATGACAATGACGACGATTAGACGACGAGATTACAGTAAAATCTGTTACTTTTAATGTAAGAAATAATTAATTTTTAGTGCCAATCAAAAAGTTTTTTTTTCATGACTCCTGGGATAGATCTTAAAGCGCTTTAGTATACAGTCTAGTGTAAGCCTAAGGAGCATAATGCACTGTGTCTTTAGTCTGGGCAGCACTTGGTCCAACTCCCATACAAAGTTGGTCAATCTCCTTTGATGGGTTATTTAATGATATTAATAGTTTTTAACAATTTTATACTTGTATGCCACACCTGGCCATAAAGTGGCTTATTGTGGTTATCTGTCTTTTACTTGGTCGTCACGAACACTAATATAAGAACATACATAATATGAGTTCAGAGAAGTCTATACTCTATTCCCCATAACAGCACAAGTGTCGTTATAGCCACTTTACGTTATTGCTAGCAGCCACAGACTTCTAAATCTAGGTTAAACTTAGGTCAAGGATTAAGCGCTCAATTTTAACTTTACAGTAAAAATGCACAACTACCAACTTAACAAACAATTAAATTCCTATGGTTTTTAAGAAAAACAAAAATTTCTGAACTAAATTCATTGATCAACATAAAAACAAAAGTATTTTTAATATATTCACTGCGTGTAAATTTCATTTAAAAGAAAAAGTTTACCATAGACACAACTGTCAGTCATACATCATATTTGCCTTCTTTGCAGGTTATGCCTTTTTTGTATTTTATATTTTAAACCCTAGTCGTAGAAAAAGTATTGTATGCAACGTTGTATAATTAAGTCAAAAAACGCTCATTGCGTCTCTATATGCTGAAAACGGCGGTATGAATTTTCCTAATTTCTTATTTTCGTTTTTTTGTAGAAACTCTTGAAAATTATCATCGTATATTGCTTGAATGGGCCCCAAGTTTTCACAAACGTCTTTTTTTATTTTATCGAGCACTATGTCAATTTTAATTTGGATTTCATCAGGAAAACATACCTGTTGTTTTTCACGCAATACATCCTCGTCACAATTTAATGTGAGTGTCAGTACAAGTCGTGCGATTGGTGCATCGCCACAAAGTAGTATTACTTTTTTCGTTGACCCCACTTAAATTGTATTTATATCCTCGGTAACAACATATTTTTTTACCTTTTCTGCTGGTTATGTAAGTAACTTTATCCATTTTACACACATAAATCGGCAGCCAAGAACGACATCAATAGACATTAGTGACATTACATTGAAATATATTTTCGATGCGATTTTGTTCTGAATTTAAAAGTATTGGTTACATTTTTTTGGAACATTAGCAGTTTGCTTTTATTTGTCATAAAATATTGATAGGTAATAAAGGAGGCTTGTAAGTGTACATTCGGAGGAAACATAGTAGAATAAGTACATAATTACTGCATTTTGAACGAGTCGATCATAGTGTAAGGTTTGGTTGCTAGTGCTACTGGAAATGTCACAAACCAAGGGTAATTAATTATGGCATACAAAAAGTTACTTCATTTTGTAAGATTGACATGGATATATCTCTTTGTAGTTGACTGTACTATCAGTAAGACTACGCAGTAGGTAGGTACGGGCAAAGAATGTTCTTATTGTCAGTCACTTCGCCCCGGGCAATAATTGTGAGAAGTTCAGAATGTTGTATCATGAAGCCCCGTGAACGTCAGCTGCGGCTCCGTCGGTGGGTTGACCAGCAGCAGCCTCCCAAACACGTAAAAAAATGTAATTTCCCCCGATTAGGGATCGAGGGATTCGAGAAATAAGACATGCTGGGACTTGACGTCCCAGCAACTAAAACTCCCTTAGTTCGATTCACACACTCACATAAGGACGGGTTGATCCGGTTCAACCTTCCCGCTGGTCCGTTGCTCACTTTGAGCAATCAGCGTAAATTCAAGGTAGCTCTGGCCTAGCGACCTGGTTCGACCCCAGGCGCTTTGGCCGCTACCTAGTCCAACCCTCTTTCTAAAGGGGACCGGGACTGGCGACCTGGTTCGACACCAGGTGCCCCCCGACCTCCCCAAGGTGGCCCGGCCAGCGACCTGGTTCGACCCCAGGGAACGCCACCGGTCCCCACTGGGCATGCATTCCAGGCAAATGGACATACGGGAGTTGGACATACGAGGAACTGGATATTCCAGGAACTGGACGTACGGGTACTGGACATTCGGGGAATTGGACGTACGGGTACTGGACATTCGGGGAATTGGACATACGGGGACTGGACATTCGGGGAATTGGACGTACGGGTACTGGACATTCGGGGAATTGGACATTGGGGGCCAAAAGGTATTTTTTCTTTTGTTTGACAAACTAAAAATGACGAAGATAGAGTGCTTAGAAGTTTCGAGTGACGTCATTCCTTGGTACATAATCCAGAAGTTGATCTATAACTTTGTCGATTTTTAATATTTTGATACACCAAAAAATACGTGTCCCATATTTTTCCATAATCTAACTGACGGACTAAATTTTTTTTCATTTTGTCAGGTAAAATTTGAAATGTACTTAGTCATAGAAGACTCATCGATTGAGATTTAAAGCACCTGCACTAGCCCTAGGGCATGCTATACCAGAATTCTGGAATCTCGAAATTACTTTCAATTTACTTTGCATGGTTTAAATAAAGTTGTTTGATGATTTGGCGATAAAATGTTTTACGAGTATCTAAGCTAACCAAATTGAAAGTGTTCTTCATTTGTTTTTTTTACATTGACCATCCCTCCCGTTTGGCCAATCTCCCCCAGGATGATCCTAGTCCGATTATTTGACGTGACGTGCAAAACAAAGGTGCTGCCAACTGGTGTCGTCAATCCGAAACTTGTACTCTGTTATACTGGCGCCAGATAACGGAAATGGCCGTTAATATCGCGATGATTTATTTTTATTTTTTGCGATTGTATTTCTGAAATGGTATATTTTTTGTTGTGATTATATTATATTTTTAGTTTTTATTTTGATGGTCATAGTTCGTATAAAATTCTTGTATAAAATTGTCATTGTCTCATTTATACTGTATTTTTATATTATGAAATTAATAAATTTAAATCTGATGGACGATTAACGTTAGTAGGGCCACGACTTACTATGATTGATTGACGTATATATAAATTAAAAAACCGTATTTTACGGACCATTGCATCCATATATGGTTAGTAAACAACTAATGAAACTTAAATAACTATGTTAGTACCTACCTACACTAAGATGAAGACATGACCAGTACCTGGTTAGGGCACTGATATATAAATTAACCAGTATTTTTTTCAGGCCTGATGAGTTTACTGTCTGCATAGGGCCTCTTTTGTCTATTTAATGCTGCCACCTATAGTTCCTGCACGTTGCCTTCTAGCATTATTCGAAACTTAATTTCTTGATATAATACCGCCTCAAATCTCCTAAAATTGTTTACTTTTTTAATGCCAAAATCGTTTGCTTAGAGATAGCCAACCGACCGCCTCGAATCTCACAATTTTAATGTCAAAAACTTAATTGCGTAGCAAAGTGAGGTTAGGCACATTAAATTGACTACTGTCACCTGGCAGCAATTGGTTTACAGATGAAACTGTCGCAGCGCCATCTGTCAAAATGTGACTAATGAAATAATTGTCAGTACATGTGTTTACGTTTAAAAAGCCATCAGACGCGTGCGAGGCGACGCGGTATAACGCACAAGTGACGAGCGTGATATTAGGAGGGGCCATTTAGATCGGTCAGTATGGGTAAAAAAAATTGCATCCGGATTATAATCCGTTTGGGTTTTCTGTCTCTCAGAGGATATCTTCTTGTTTGCTTAGTTAATTCTATATCTTCTGCGTCCACCGGCATGAAGTCGTCCGATTCGTAACTAGAGTTTGCAATATACATCCAGTTTTAGAGGATTTTCCTGATTGATCATAAATACTTTACAAAAAATCAGCTGAGTCTAATGTTCATGTAAACAATGATGAACCCTGGCGATTATTAAAGAAAAAATAAATGAATGAATCTCACTTTTTAGTATTCGAAATATTCGTTTTATTCGAATAATTAATACTTAAGTAATCGAAGTTTATTTCCGGCGTATATTCGTATATTTCGAATATTCGAGTATTCAAATTACAAACCCTATTTGTGACCAACCACTTCAAACGCCACTCGAGGAAATTGAACTCCTTCCATGATAGGTTCAACTGTCAGTCGTTGAGGCGCGGAAGAGGATGCGGAAGAAGCTTTCGAAGAAGCACCCGGCGACCCGGGAATATATGGACCCGTATGAACAAAAGTTCCTATAGGGTCTGTTGGTGGCAAAATGGGCTATGAATGAGGATTAGGGCACGTCTTACCTTTAGAATGGGATCTGTAAAGAGCCGGTATCCTCAGAACAATATTTTACACCATGTGTACCGAATTTGTAGGAAATACTATATTTTAGTGCAGAACTGTTGTAATATTTTTAGACAACTCAAAAGACAGACATTGACATATAAAATTCAAAAACCTAAAGCTGCCAGCATAATCTAAATAGTCCGTCGTTCACATGATCATTGGGAATTTTTATGATATACTTATGAAATGAGTGAGCGAGAGAGACGCCATGTTGAATTAAAAGAAAACTGGCGGTAACACCGGTTCTTCTATATTCTCTTCGAATTATTCTACCGTTTCTTTTGCCTCTATACAAGAAAAACGATTTTTCTAAACAGTCGGTAAGTAGTCTATTATAGGCTCTTTCGTCCTTATTTATGTCTTCTTCTACGGGGTGGGGTGGACTTTCCTAAATCAATAGGATAGGAATTCGACTTCTGGCTGCTCAGCCCTTGTACAAACGAAGACACAGTTAAGTGACCATCAGTAGACCTTAATACATTGTAATAAGGGTGACAACTGGTCAGTTAGCAGTGTCTTCGATTGTACCGTCATCTTCTTCATGTATAATTTATACCACCACCATAAATGCAAGCTTTTTTAAAAATGGCACCGTTATTAGCAATCTGTTGTAATAATTATTTTTAAGTCTGTGGAGACATGAAGCTACATAAACAAAGAGTTTTGTCAAGAATCAAAATAGCAGATGTAGGTAATAAAATAACTTACTAATCAAAAACAGATTTATCGTCACTTAAATCGCTAACGTACATTAGGTTTTTGTTCATGTAACGATTGAAGTTTCCAGTGTTAGTTTCTTCCTCTCTTTGGTCCTTTTTTTTCTTTTTTCGGCTTGTTTTTTCCTCTCTTCTGCATTATTTTTCTTTCTTCGGCCTGTCTCTTCCTCTCTTCGGTATTTTTCTTCCATTCGTCGGCTTTTTTCTTCCTGTCTTCTTCTTATTTTACCTTATTTGCTTCTTTGGTTTTCATATAATTTTGCCATGTTTCTGAAGTCACAACTGAAGGAATTTTGTCTATTTTACGCTGCTTTGACTTTTTCTCAGTTTCTTTAGGCCAAAACAAAATGTTTTTGAATGCGGATGTATGTACTTTAGTCTCACTGTAACAGGCCAAATTGTTTATACTCGTAGTATCTGAAAGAACCGAATCACTGTTATTATCTGTTGTCGTGGTATTATCGTTACCATGTAGATCTGTCGAAATAGCAATCGAGTTGATAGCACTGCTTGTTTTATTTTTATCACCTTCCATTATTTCATCTTCTATCTGCATTTGTTCGGTTTCACTATCACTGAGGAAAGCTTGCATCACTAAATTGAGTTTTAAGTTCAGACCTGTGGGAAGAGAGGATAATAGAGAGTTTTTTCTCCAGGGGTGTTCCTGGGGACTGAAGTCCAATGAGAGTTGGTCGGAGGTTGTATTTAAGCAACAGCAATGTAGAAAATGTCAGAATTGACAGATTACCGCAGTGTCACTATATACCGCAATGACTACCGCTACCGACAACACATCAGCTTAGTGGGAGTGACACCGCTTTCGAAGCTAGAGGTCCCGGGTCCAAATCTTGGAAAGGGTCAATATTTGTGTGATGAGTACAGGTATTTATTTGTTCCTGAATCATGTATTTTATCTATCTATTTAAGTATGTATATTGTCGTCCTCAAATACCCATAGTACAAGCATTGCTTAGTTTGAGACTAGCTCGCTTTGTGTAAGATTGTCCCCAATATTTATTTATAATCGCCCTGCGCATGTGAATTGCGTCTGATTATGAAACACCCACATGCCGGGGGCCGGTATTGCACAAATTGACGTGCGCGCGGCCCGCTCTCCAAACATACGTAATTGACGTCATAATTGCGTTATCCCGCTCCGATGCACCGGTCAGATGTGAGTATATGTGTGACGGTCCTCGTGTTCCGTGTATTTTAAACTGTGGCTTATTTTGTCGCGAAGCTATCCGCGTAGACTTATACTAACCTAATCTTTATCCTACATTCAAGATGTCAAGCACTGGCTCAGTGCACTTGAACGTCTACGTTTTTTTTCTTTTATGACATTGCGAGCCTGTAGATCCTATGCTCCAGGACCTCCAACAGAACTGTGCATTACTATTTCTACGTTACCTAATTAAGATTTTAGATACCTTCCAATAATTGTACAGCAAAAATAAAGAGTAGTTAGATCTCTTCCCCGAAATCGTTAATTCCGCGTAGCAAACTTTCCATTCGCATTTTTCCCCACTCGGACTTTTACCCATTCGCCTTCTTTATCATTCATAAATATTGCCAGTGACATAATTTCCTAATATCGTACTTTTCCGATCTTTTTGTTTATCATTCGCGAATATTGCCAGAATCATAATTTCCTAATAGCGTACTTATCTGATCTTTTTGTTTATCATTCGCGAATATTACCAGAATCATAATTTCCTAATAGCGTCTTTATCTGATCTTTTTATTAATTATTCGCGAATATTACAAGAGTCATAATTTTCTAATAAAATCTAGGTAATTAGTTTTTCTAATATTGGCGATGAATACAAGAGGAATAGGTACGTACCTATTAGGAAATCATATTAGGTACCTACCTATACATGATATATATGACGAAGCGTGAATTTAATTAGTAGTCAAAATCCAATTTAAAATGGTAATCAATAATGGAAACATGTTTTAATCATTTGAGAGCGGGTAATTCAGTAGCCCGAATGGAGTTTTTTCGTGGAACATTTGACAGTGGTTTCACAGCTAGAGAATCGCGCTCGTACTTGGCGCGATATGTTGGGATTGAGGCTGTTTTGTTCGCGAACTAACCCATTGGCTCTTAAACTGGTTTTAAATCACAGTAATTAGTGGCAGGAGTGTTCACATGAACCTAAGTGATTAGTTGTAGTAGCGGAGTGTGTCCATTTCCGAGTGTTTCCTTGATATACACGCCCAAATAGCAACAATGATTGAGACCGGTCGGCTAAGCTATTTGTTCACTTCGTCATATATATTACCTTATCTTCTGCCATTTTATCTTCACTACTCTTCTTTACCTAAATAAACTTTATTTTCATGTTTTCTAGCTGAATTGCATATGATTTGTTACTTCAATTTATAAAAATGTGTTATTATAAAATAAATAAAAACAATGTAATAATATTTTGATAAAATTGTATTCTTATAATACCTTAAAACCAAAAGCAAGTAGCAACAAAAAAACCTTCACGTCTTCGTTTGGCGAGATATACGTACTTATACTAAACGTAAGCTAAGTACCTACGAGTAAATAAAATAAAATACAATGCACATTTGTGGTTAAAAATTGATGAAAATCAATCACCCCTTAGTATTTTAAGTATGACAGTTGTTCAATACATAAGTCGATGGATGACATACCAATGAGAAAATTGTTCACAATATTTTGTATTTTAGTGTCTCTATCTGTATATTTTTTGTTTCGTTTCTGATAAACGTAGCATCCCATTTTATTTTGCAAAACAATAAAATCGACAACATTTGCCTCAGCTCTTAGCTGCGAAACAAAGTAAAACAGATTATAGTTTTTATTCATTCTGCCGTTTATTTTTTTGTGCCAGCTTTCTGTAACGTTATTCGTTCGGTGCCGGTGCCCGAAGCAGGACAAAACATTTATCATTTCGATTCTTATCCACTGTCTTGTCATGTAATCATTAAATTTTGTTATATTTGGTATGTTCGGAGATTCAGCTAACACTGACAGCCATCCTTCGTGTATTTTTGTATTAGGTAAATGTGCAAGAGCTACACATTTTGCTAAATAAGCACATCCTTCCCGGGTATCTGTTAGATCCCATTTTTGTCCATTTTTGTAAACCGCCTGGCAGTAATGAAAAAAGCAGCCTGTTAGGGCTGCAGATGGATATATAATTCTCAGAGCGTTCATTGCCGCAGTCTCATAGTCACTTTTGATAAAGTCTGGACGAAAATTAGGAATATTTTCCTGAATTGTTTGAAATAACTCTTCATATGTAGCCTGGGTCTTATTAGGCAACAGTGCATATATACACGGGACGACTTTGGTGAACGCATCATCCGAACCAATATCGGCGTGTATACTGTATAATTGTGTATAAGGCTTAGGGACCATTTTAAAAGTGCCGTCTGCAAAAAAAGTTTTTACATTTTGAATCCATTCTTTACATTGAGGAGTTATAAAAACGATAATACCGCCAGTTTGAGTGCACAAAAAATGTTGTCCTAAGTTTTCTGCGATTACGACATCTTCGCACGATTGAAATGTTGAGTTTCCGGAGGCTTTATGGCTTGCTCTATATATAGCATCTCTCTTTTCATGAAACGACGGTAACTTGTCCGCGTATTCTGGCGACATGAAAGTTTTCATTTCCTCCTTATAAAGGAGAGGAATGGGTCGATAATCCATCGCGACCTTTTTCTTTATTTCGATGATTTTTTTTTCTATGTCGATGCTCTCGAAATCAGGTACACAACAATGTCCAGTTTCACGTATAATTTTTTCTTTTTTATCATTCAGAACCAACGTGCCTTGGCATGTTCCTTTTGCGGAACAAATCCAGACCGACGAACCATTTTTATTGCTTCGTTTCAGATAGTGTCTATATCCGGCTCTCACTAAAATTTTTCCGTTATGTGTACTATCAATGAACTCGAATGATGATGTTTTCTTAATACTAGCTGAACTCTCTGGATCACATTTTTCATTACTAGTTTCCATTGTTGCAGAGAAGCTGATACAATTAAAATTACTATTGAAATGCAATTACAATTATTTTCAATAATTAAAGCGACGCGACAATTGAAATGACAAGTGGCTGACTAAAGTCATGTATATCAGTGAAAGATACAACAAAGAGGGCTTATGCGTTCTCAAGTATTTATGGTACATTAAATGATCTCAATACATGTATGTGAAAAACGCTATGACTACACATTGCCGTCTATCTCGATTCGCAGCAATGTGTGTGAGTTTGTTACACATTGACGTTATTCTGAAAGGGTTGCAGTTTTAGAATAGTAACCACTATCGCTTAAAGAATACAAATTTTGCAAAAACACGAATTAAATATTTTTTTGTGCAGGAAAAATTTCGCGTAAGAAACAAAACTATTGCGGAAAAATGACACGGAAACTTTTGAGTTTCGGAAAAATATCGCGTAAGAAACAAAACTATTGCGGAAAAATGACATGGAAACTTTCGAGTTTCGGAAAAATATCGCGTAAGAAACAAAACTATTGCAAAAAGAAGCGACTGGGAAACTTTCGCCATAGACAAAATATCGTTTAAGAATTATAAATATTGTGATAAATGTCGTTTGGCCATATTTGAGAATGAGAAATTGTGAAATAATTGTGGCGGGAAGAAGTCCGAGTGGGGAAAAATGCGAATGGAAAGTTTGCTACGCGGAATTAACGATTTCGGGGAAGAGATCTAACTACTCAAAATAAAATGTATTAGGACAGATCTTTTTTGCTCATCTGATTAATTTTGACAAAAGGTGCATTTGGAAATGAAAAGCTTATCATAAAAAAATCAATATCAATAAAAATTGCAACAAGGAACTGGTTTTTGCAATTATTCTCTCCTTTATAATGACTACAATAGAAATAGGACACATCGAGTCGGTTAACATTTCAGAGTGCTGTCAAAACCCTTCTTACTAAACTGATTGTTCTATTTTATAATACTTCTAATATGCGCGAAATACGATATGTACTTACCTACTAGCATTTATAAGTATTCTCAATTTGTATTTTAACGTTTGAAGATCCTTTACACCTCCAAAACATAATATTTTGACAACGGAGACTCTTTACATCTCCATTAATTTTAGTATCAATTTATTTTCTATTTTTTTTATTTTATTTTACCCGCGGTTTCGCCTGCGGTATTCTTTTTGGTGTCCCGAGAGAACTCTTTACCGCGATATTAATCCTGTGTTTCAATCCTGGATTTGGTCTACTTGTATGCCAAATTTCAGCTCAATCCATTCAGTTGTACTACGTTATTTAGTAAAAAACACGCAAACATAACACAAACTATCACATTTTATAATCTGGGTAGGGTGGTAGAATGGGGATATAAGTTTTATTTGAAGCATATGTGACAAACAATTAAATCTAATAATACATTTCTGTCAAAATGTTTTTTGAGACAAGCTTTTATTACCTACTGTCGTTTTTGTATAATCGTAAGCTGCACGTCAAAACTAATCAAACGACCCCCAACACAGTGAATTTATCTTGAGTAATTTATATGATACTATGGCTACCATCCGGTTCCATCATCAGACATTGTTATCTGATTTTTATAGGTACCCTTGCAAAATTACAACACAATCGGAAACCGGAAAGTGGGTCAAATTTAGCTTGCAAGATTTGATAACAGACACACAGACCCCTCCGGACCATCAAGTTGATTCCCATTAAGTTGGATTCCCCGAAAGTTGTATTCCCCGAAAGTTGAATTCCCATTACGTTGGATACCGTTACGTGGACTCCCATTATGTTGAATTCCCATTATGTTGAACTCCCATTATGTCGAACGCCCATTATGTTCTATTCGCATTACGTTGAATTCCTATTATGTTGAATTCCCATAATGTTCAATTCCTATAATAGCCCAAGAGTACGTAACCGGTTATTGCGTACATAACAGCTCCACAGTTTCAGGACTAACAGTTGTCCAACGCTCAAACATTTGACAGGCACAGCCGCCTATGACAGGATCTGCGCTATCATGTCAGGGTTGTCGCAACATCAGAAAAAAGAAGTAGGTAGGTTAAATATGTACAGTCAACCAATTTGATTCCTAGGCCACTGTAGAACCATGTCGTAATGAACTAATTTGTTTATCTTCTATGACATTGATTGTCGCGTGATGCATGTCGTGATGACATCTTAACCTTTGTGAATATGTGTCATCAACGATTAATAGGAAAGGAGTTCGTCAAAAACTTTCATATAAAGATATCGGGTTTAAAATTAAAATACTTTTATGTCAAAACTTCACTGAAATAGTATCGTCTATTTGCTTCTCTGTCGCACTTGCGTATAAAAGTGACGGAGACACTGACACTTCGAAATTTGTGGTAACGCTTTTTTCATACGAAGCATTTAGAAAGATAAGACAATTTTTTCATGCCCTTACTAGGATTCGAACCCAGGACCATCGGCTTCATCGATAGGGTCACTACCCACTAGGCCAAACCTGTCGTCAAATATTTTACTAAACGCAGGCAGAATTAGTTAACACGAACAAAATCAAAATATTCGTTAACTATGCAAATGCTTTAATAACTAACATAACAAGTAAATTGAAATACAATTACCTAATCTTTAATAACGAGTAAATGCACCGTCATTTTGTATCACGTTTAGAAGTCGCGACTGCATTGACCCTACTAATGCCGTGCAAATGTCTGACGTCCGCAAAGACTCCCAAACTTGATGACAATGTTCCGATAGAGCAACCCGTGACCTCTCATTTTCATTTTGCCACATTTGACACATTAAGCCCCACAAATTTTCAATGGGGTCGGGTGACTTAGCAGGCCATGGGATAACAGTTACTTCGTGTCTATGTTGATTAAACCAATTTGTTACAATGTGTGCCTTGTGTATAGGGCAGTTATCATGGACGAAATTAAATCTAGCCACATCATCTTGCGGATAGAAGTTTCGCACAGTTGGCAGCATGACGTCTTCCAAAATATCAAGATAATCTGTTGCCTTTGATCGAGGTGGCATATCAGCCAATTCACCCACACCTGCCAGACTCATCCAGCCCCATAGATTAACACTAATGCGTCCTGACCCGTGGTTAGGAACAACGTGGTCTTCGGTGTAACGAGTGTTGTCGTATCGCCACAAGTGCAGACGACCTGTCTCACTGGATTGGAAGGTTTTCTCATCAGAAAATATAGCATTCGTCCAATCGAAGTGAAGATACTGCTCTGCGAAATCTAATCTGTCGTCTTTATGTCTTTGTGTCAAAGCTATTTTTTTTGCATAATGCCTGTGATGGAGCCCCATGGAATGCAAATGTTTTCTAATAGTTTCGACACAGACATTAAATTGATCCGCAAAATATTTAGTGGAGGTGAAGCCGTGTTGTTCATAATGATGACGCATTTGTGTTCTTTGCTCGTCAGTAACTCGCCTCACACCATGATTGTGACTGCGATGGTCAGATAAATCTCCTTCCGCTGCGTATCGATTGACCCACAAATCCACCGTAGCTCGCTGAAAGTAATATAGTAATATTAATTTAAAATTAAAATATACCAATTTTTTTCTTGAATACTGTTCATACTTGTAAAATTGCTTACCGATATGTTCAATATTTCTGCTATGTCACGTCTACTGCGGCCTTCTTGGTGCAATATTATAATACGAGTTCTTCTCTCGTTTATATTTGCTGCCGGCATTTCCATATTTTTTAATGTTTTTTATTAATATCCACTTGAATAAAATCGACGACAGAAGGTTCAATTGAATTGTCACTTTCTGTCAGTCAACACTTTCTTTTACGAGTCATGTCATGGCTAAAACGTTTATACATATGTAAACTCTTTACGATTATTTTATATTGTGATTGGAAAGTTGATAATCGTTTGACACGCACTGACGTTGCCATTATCTATAGTTAATGCGACAAGGTTCTGCAGTGGCCTAGGAATCAAATTGGTTGACTGTACAAGTAAGGTAATTTAGGAATTCGTGTATTAATTCTGTGGTGATAACCCTCACAAACATTGGTAGTTTTATGTACATCACCTGTAGGCATATGAGTCACGCGATAAATAAATGATGAAGCATCCGTCACACTGTGACAAATAGTGTGTGAGAGTGACGGATGCTTTATCATTTCGCGCGACAAAGCGTAGCATCATAAGCCTACTGCACAACTTATAATATCATGGTCCATTTTAAGCCACTGCTCCTCAAAATATTGCTGAAATTTGTGCATACTCAAAGTGTCTGGAGACGCTTCTTGAATGTTCCATGCACGTTCCATTTATATAGATGGCAACAAAACAAAATATGAACATAATCTGACTATATTCCTTCCGATTTTATATTTTAAGTCCTTACTTTTAGATATTTTCGTGCTAAATTTAATAGTTTTGCGTTATTCCAAATAGCTTTTTTACAATGTTGGAAGCATCCTGACACTCACACTCGGAAAAACAGCTCTTACTGCCTTTGTCTGGGCTATTTCGTAGTCGCACTTATAAGTAGTCATGTGTAGGTCAAGCGACCTTTTTACCATGGTAAATTAACGTTTATAAGTTTCTTCAGTCCTATTATCTCAAAATGCATATATAACAGGATACACATTTGTAGTCTTTATATCCGAAAACAGATCAAGGTAAATAATATACATATGATAAAATGGCTTCGGGCATGATCTGAATGTACCGTCACCGAAGTAGGAAATACTTTTTGGGCTTTTCATTATTGTCGTCGATTTCCGAGGGCAAAGTAAAATTTATTTTTGTCAATTTTGTCATCGTTTCCTTCTTCAATAACTGTGCAAGCATTTCACAGCATAACCGACTTCTATGGTTTGGCTGCCCTTCGTGGACGAGCTCCACACCACACACCGCCATGCGCGCGAATGCTGGCTGAAGTTGGCGATGCCCGATTTCGTGCGTCAATTGTTTTTTTTTCGGCGGATTTCTTTTACGGCGGCTTTGTATGAACGTTCTCGATAATTAAATAAAAAATAAGTGTAAATATATGTGTGTTGTGTATACAGTGTGTTACCGGTATGCGGGCTTTTATTAAAACTGATAATAATATGCTTCATTAGCAATCGTTTGCAAGTCTTAGCAAATCATAACTATGCGAATTAACTGCACAGTTCAATTTCCTAAATCCGCACTTTAAATGTAGTAGGTGTACTACGTAATTATCGTTATTCATATCGCTGATGCACTTGGTACAAGGCATGTCGTGGTACGGGGCTGAAAAGTTGAGAAAAACAATCCCACAATTAATGCCGTCCTTATCATTACGTTTATGTATGGAGTTTTTTACACAGCTTAAAGAGTTTTTTCTAAAATTTGACATGACAATTACAAAAGTATTGACATTGGCTTGTCAAATTACAAAACAAACATTTATTTGCAAAACTGATATTTTTTGGCGTTAAAATGGCTAAAGACACATGAGAATTATCTGACATGATTTGTGCGACACGTGGAAATGTTCCTCAAGCCTTGAGACTTTATCGAGAGTGGTTTCGAAATCAACGGCATACACATAATCTTCGTTTGATAACAATAATGGCTGTCCAGCGAGGTCCAGAGAATGCATGGTCCTATCTGGTTAGTCTGAAAGGGCTATTAAACGGTATTGTGTACGTACAACTTGAAGAAAGGATTCTGGATCACTTCAAACAGGTCCAAATGTCTAGTACTCGTATTGCTTTTAAGTTTTATTTTATTAGTTATAAAGTGTTGTTTTTCCGTAGTTTTCTTAAGTGTAGCAATTCTGGTATCTCTAACTGTTGAAATAGGTAGATGCAGGCATTTATCTTGATGTCTTCGTTATAAACAAAGAATGAAGGGCTGGCATTTACATCTAATTGTCAATTTAGTGGGTCGATTTCAGAGCGGTTCGACCGCGGCGGTTTTTTTCATTCGTGTTCCAGCAAATATAGCAGCAAGCGGTGGTGATCACAGTTAACTTTTACTATAAACGATAGACGGTATCGAGGCTACACATGACTTAATCAAAAGTTGTCGTCACTAATGAAGTTACAAAATACGCTGGAAAAACGCCTGAAATCGACCCTAGTTACTTTGCTGTACATTGCTTGCAATTAAAATTTTGTTAGAAAATTTATGAAATCGGAATTTTAGTCGATGAATTAAATGAAGGTCATGGTTAGGTTAAGAAACAACGTTACTTTACGCTACTTTAAAAAAAGCCTGCTTGCTGGTAACGCACTGTATAATTTTGTAAATACAACTTGTACGATATCTGTGACTGTTTGTGCGGATATAAAGACAATCGGGTCCCGGCCGGTGACGGTATTTGTGTGGTGAGCAAACAGACAAACACACGACTCGAGTAAGCGACTTGGAGTTCACATTTTTAAAGGGGGATCTGTTGGTAATGCTGCGCAGGGGGTCAAGCCAACCAGTCTATGGTTTACAACCATAAGCTATCGAAAGTTAAAATACTGTACAATAACATTACATTTATCACGGAACCATTTCGGAATAATGGCGTCCTTTGTTTTTTTTTAAATAAGTTTGTCTGAATTAAAATATTCTTTACGCGCTCTGTATCATCATCATCATGGTGGTCTTTTGATTATCCATTCTTGGATGTAGGCCTCTTCCCTCTTCTTCCATTCCTGGCGATCTTGTGCCCGATTCATCCAGTCCCATCCTCCGTGTCGGCGGATGTCGTCCGCCCAGCGCTGCGGCGGTTATTAAATTACGTACACGGTTGGACCTTCACGAGGCCCTACCACCACACACAGTGGGAACGATAGTAGAAACGCAAGTTAATGGAAAGCCAACTTTCGGAGAACCCAACTTAATGGGAATCCAACTTTCGGCTTTATAGCTTTGTACAGTCAGCTACAAAAATGTACATATATTTTATTGGTAAAACAAAAATGCCTCAATGCGGTTTTCAACAAGTTGTCTATTCCCTCACCACTCCAGTCCAACTACTCAACCCCCTTGTTCATTTCATTAAATTGTATTTGTATTGTACTTATGATGACTAACGGATCATACCCATTTTTCGGTCATATAAAATTGAACCTTTTAGACATACATTTAAGGTTGAATTTAAAAGTACATTTAAATGGGAAATAAGCTATATTGAAGTTTTATTGTACACGCTTGTTAACAACGGGATGCGGGTGACAGATGCAGTATTTTTTTTTATCAAAAAGTGCCGTTTTTGCTCAAAATTTATGCTGATTTTTGTCGTTAAAAGCTATGCAAGTTAATCAGTTTCAAAATTTGTAAATAGTTTTTCAACCGCTATTCAACTCAGCTAAGATTTGCTAATTTATGTAAGTTCGGCGGCAATTTGACATGTTATCATTATTTTTTCTACTTTTATTGTGCCTTAATTTATAACCCGTAATATAACCGAACCCTATATATAATATAATGCCTGTACTGAAAAGTTTTTTTACATAGTATATTTATGATATCAATTAAACTCGAATTGTATTTTTTTTTGTTTAATAATAAGTAGATAGATTTGGTAATTTGATTAGTTTTGAGTGTGTATTGTATGTAATCTAGGTATTTCTTATTTTCAATGATTTAGGGTTTTAGTTTAATATTAGTTTGATTTTATATTGTTTTATTACATCCAATAATTATTGTATATTTAACTGACGGAATAAATAGAATTATATTAAACTCAAATGAATAGCAAGGATATTTTATTTTAGCTATATGATATATAAGGTCCTAATTTATTAGTTGCATATATTTTAACACATTATACTTTACATTAAAATAATTAACTATAAATAGAAATTAAGAAATCTTTTCATATAACTTGTTTGATTTCATTTACCTAACAAAAAAATCAATTATAATTTCGTCTAAGAAAAATCACCATGTGCATTATCACATGTCACAATAACACTATCTGTCATGTCAACAATTGTTTGTCGTAACGGTTCGGCGGGAAAACTGCAAATGTCATTAAATTTATCGACGTGAAGTGGCCAGTTACAGTTAAGTGGTACGTAAAAGAGCTACTAGAATCTGTTCAATGAGTTTTCATTTAGTAATCACATTAACAGGGTGTTATTACGTAGTAAATTTGTTTTTCCTTTTTCTCCAAAAAACATCGTAAAAGCTATAATGTTTTATGCTTTAATATGATCCAGAGACCGAGTACTATCAGCTGTAAAAATATCTGCAACTAATAAATTAGGACCTTATATAATGTCTATTTACAATAAATATATACATTTTATGGTTTAAAGGTTTTGCGGCTGAACAAGCGGATATTTTTCTTTAAGCCCGTCATTAAATTTTGCATTAGTGGTTTCGGTGACTTTGTTGGCGTGTTTTTTCCATATATTTTTTTGCCACAAAATATTTTTCCCCAAATTTTCGATAAAAAATATTTATTTTGATCGCTTATATTCGCCTTATTTTCGGTTGTGGGTTTGTCGGCAAAGTCGAAAATTCTTTACACATACACGTCTCATCGTCCATGAGAACGCATGTCCGTCCAAACTGCATAGAATCTCGTACAATTTTCTCGACCTTGTAACGGAACTATTATATTGTTTTACTGATTGTTTTGGGGCTTTAACTTTTTCATAGGTCTTCAAATATTGACGGACTTTTGCTCTCTGGACCATAGATGTACTAGTTTTATTTTTTTTGGTAGATCCCGCACCGATAGACTACTATTATTCTTGTTGTCCATATTCTTTTAAGTAACGATTAACAATATTTCGCACCATCGCACGACTTACATTTACCATCTTTCCAACCGCCGCAAAAATTACATTAGGATTTTCAAGGTACGTTCGCAAAACAGTTTCTCTCCGAATTATTTTATCGCCTTGCATTTTAAATAAAAACAGTACCTAACCTGAATTAATTTTGTCAATCGACATATCAAGATGTAAGAAACTGAGGTATATTATTTAAAAAAAAATCGTTTACCACCCAGTATTTTACTGGTATGCAGATTGTGTAAAAAAACTTATTAGATAATCGCAAATTGGCTATGTAAACCAATCAAATAAGCCTAAATATTCTAGGTTTTTGAATTCACTTTCTAGGAATGTTTTTTGAGCATTTTTCTTGAGATCATATTTTTTCGATTTCTGTTAGAGCAAACAACATATCCTATGGGTTCCAGGTATAAGTGATGCTTAATCAGTGCTCTTGTTATCTTTTTTTCTTTTTTAATATAACCAAGGGAAAAGAAAAAAGAAATACGAAAAACATATCCATTTATTTAAAATCTAAGCGACTCACATTGAACTATAGATACTAAAATACTGAAATGTGATGGGCACTCTGCCGAGGGGGCCGAACCTTGGTTTTTAATGTTTTCTTTAATTTTTATTGTAGGATTTAGTTTATTAATTTTAGTTTTAATTTATTTCCCTTAAATTATGTATACTCGTTTTTGTATGTTTTATAAATAAATATGTATATTTAAATACTGAAATTGTTATATGTGTATATAATGTTTGAGAAGCTCCCTCAATATGTCAGATATAGTTTTGGAAAAACGAAATGACAATTTGCCTGTTGACTCGATTTTTTTTTCTGTCGTAAATCGATTCTACTATTTGTGAGGAACAAATATCTATATGACACCTAATACATTTGTATAAGTATAACAGCCACAAATTGTAATCAAAAGTAGCAGATCGCACTGAGCATTGAAAACGCTCTATACAAAACGGGTCTTCCTATGACGTCATCGCTTCGATCGCTGTACTAAGTTGTATGAAAAAAATAGCATTTTGCCATTTTGAGCACGAAAAAGTGCGTTTAAGCACATAGTTGTTTTACATTTATTTTTTCAGTGCTATTTAAGTATTCCGAAATTGACTTTAATTTTTCTTTAAGACGATAAAAAAATACCGTTTTTTTTAAACTTTGTGGTCTCTTAACTTTATATTTTTTATACATTTTTGGTTTATTTTTTTGTGTTATGATAATTTAGTATTTTCCAATCCATGTGACTATATTATGTTGTAAAATTCAACATTAGTCAACATCTGAATTCTCAGATTCCATAAAAATGCAACAGATTTAAAAACGTCCTCCTTTTTTGAAATCTGCTAACAATTGAATAAACAGTAAACATCATGTTCTCCCATTGTGGGATGATTGAATTAGTAATAAAAGCGATCTCGAGTTAACCCCCTCACATGGTCAGCGACAATACGATATGACAATAAATGCGCACCCGTTGTTTCGGACATTGCTTCGACTTCGGCTGCCATACAATCGTTGAATCTGATGATCGAAATTGGAATGTGAACAGAGTTGCCATTAGCAAAATAAATTATACAATGCTTTTGGTCTGCGAAGGGTTGCCATTCTTAAACTTAAAGTAGAACCACCATGGAGTCTCACCATATACAAGATTTCCAAAATAATACATTCTACATAATCATTTAGTTTCTTGAATAACCTACGATTTTATGATCTAGTGTAACGAGAATGTGGTAAGACAGTAATCTGATAAATCGAGAAATAATTTTGAAAAATCTTGTATTTTGGGAATGCAGTATTTTGGGTATGAGTGCTGACAATTACGAAATTTACGATGTCCGGTCATCTTGCAAATGGCTTCGTTTGTATGGCAGCCGGCGTCATCGCTTCGCGTAAAAAAATAATTAGTCGTCAATTTATGCGCGGACGCTTACCCAACAATGGCAATTGTGCCTCCACACACTACACGTGCATCTGCCATTTATTATTGCATTGTTCGTTAAATGCCCTTAATGCCTCATTATACTCAAACCACGTATTTACTGTGGACTAATTCACTAGGTGCTGGACTAAATTGATTACAGAATGGCACTCTAGTGGTAATGGTGGCGAGGTTTTGCCAGCACTTTTTTAAAGTATGTATATAGGTTGGAATAATGAATGGTAAGAAATAGTATTTCAGCAAATTTCGAATATTGTAAAAAAGACAGCAAACGATGTTAGGATCGATTCACCCATTTTTTTAACCCACGACGCAAAAAGAATGATGTTATAAGTTTGACCCCTAGGTGTCAGTCAGTAGCGTGGCGTCCAAAGAACTCGATTCCTACCGGCTTGCCTAATATGAGGCATTTGAGCCCCTTATTCTACAGCTCTTAAGGAAAATCTACATCACCGGCTTGCCCAATGATATCTTTTACGCCACGCTACTGGTGTCTGTCTGTGTGTATTTTTGTGGCACTGTAGCTCTTAAACGGGGGAAAGGATTTGGAAGCGCCTTTTTAAAATTGTATCGGAAAGCTTAAGAGGCTGACAAGACCTACTTTTGTTGAAATTGATGTTATTTAAGCAGTTTTTTAAGAAAAACCATTTGTTCTAGCACATCAAAAAAAATATATGTTAATATTCATCATATTTCGAAGACCGTGGACGGACGCGATACATAATTTCACGAAATCGGCTCGATAGAAAAAAATTGCAAAGATTGGTCTTAAAATCATCATTAAACGGTTCTATGTCTTTATTTTTTTAACGTATGGGTCTGCAAATAAAAACATGAAGTCAACATATTCATACCTAAACCGCTAACGAGTCACATTTCACAAATAGTCCACACTTTTTTTTATTTCAATTTTTATTTATTATTATCTTCTAAGACCCGGTTGCCCAGAAACAGTGACAGTAGGCTCTCGTTTACTCCGATACAAATAGACAGTGTGCGCTGACGCGCCGTGCTAGACGGACCTATGCTTCTCGTTTGCGCATCGAAAACATCGCAAAAATTTGTTTAACCTTGTGTTAAAAATCTTAAATACTGTATACGTACTTATATAAATCAAAGTTATAATATAAGAAGTGTAAATATTTAGTTAAGTGTGTTAAATGTTTGATCACCGCAATAGCCACTGGCCTGTCCAAATGAATACTCATTCAGTTTTACACCTTCATAGCGTTGAAATGTGGACCTTATGTCACTGGATATAAGGTCCACATTTCAACGCTTCTTCAGATGCGGTTTTGGCTACGCCCATCGAGAAACGTTTTGTTTGCATAGATCTATAAAGTTTTGGAGTCGACGGTAATAGTTATGTATTATGGGAGGCATCAATACACGAGTGTGGTTTTAGGAAACGAGCCGAAGCAGGCATGTCTCACTCCGCGATTTTATTTTGACGTAATTATTATTCTTCCTTGCCTAATGCATTAGGCAAGCTCAGGGCTGCGCCCACACCCGGCACCGCCTGTGTGCGAAACCCTGTGTATGAAGGCCTAAGGTGTATGTATGTATGTATGTATGTATGTGTGTGTGTGTGTGTGTGTGTGTGTGTGTGTGTGTGTGTGTGTGTGTGTGTGTGTGTGTGTGTGTGTGTGTGTGTGTGTGTGTGTGTGTGTGTGTGTGTGTATGTATGTATGTGTGTGTGTGTGTGTGTGTGTGTATGTATGTATGTATGTATGAATTATCATACACCGCACTCCAGGGTAATTTTTCGGGCACGTCAGTTAGTAAGGTTTACAAATAAACCAATCAATTTTCGATTTGACAGTATAAGGTATTTGTACTAAGTATTTATTATATTGTATATTATATTCAATCTCATTTAATTTAATTACCTACGTAACATACATTATCATTAGCTACTAAAGGTACTCGGAGTTGCATGGTACATATCTGGGGGCACGGAAGTGGCCCCGCCAAGTCGAGCGCGAAGCAAACACTGCCGTACCATCCTTTACTGGAACCATTTCGCCGCATTTTCAGGCCCCTATTTGAGAACCTCTAGATAAGACCAGAACGCAGAAATTTTCGTCATCCAGTAAGCTATAATCACATACTTAAAATCCAAAATTTCAAGTCTGTAGGTCATTTAGTTCCGAAGTTAAGCGAAAGCAAAGTTTCGCATTTACGACAGACACTCACTGACTCATGATTAGGGAATGCAATTACCGGTAATTTACCGAACTTTAGTATGAAAAGACGGTAAATTTACCGGTAATTTACCGGTAATTGCATTCCCTACTCATGATCATCAGAATAGAACTACGAGTAGTACTTCCCATAAACTCAGAGAGCTGAAATTTTAAACATAGTTAGTTTTTAGCCTATCAAGTCCTAAAAAACCTCCAAATATTGCAACTGCACACATAAGTTTGTAATCCTATACAAATACATGCGATTACAAAGTTTCTTTGTTAACTTGTACCTACTATAACGAATAAAGAATGTTCAACGGCCAAGTCACACAACATTAAGTATAATAATAAAGAAATCGCAGTAAGGTACCTTAAACTTGACACGATTTTGTCTAGATTTCATTACTTTTTAGAGATAAACAAGCAGCTCCATCGAGACTTGGCTAGTTTTTTACAGAATGTTTTTGATGGGATACCTGGTTACGGATACTAAGTATAAATACCTTATACTGTCAAATCGAAAATCGATTGATTTATTTGTAAACCTTACCTTACCTTTATATTTTTCTCGATGACCTTACATTGCAGGTCATCAAGAAAAACATAAAGGAAGTGCTGTATATTTTAATTCAATATAATCGTATTACTACTTACAAAAATACTGTATTTTTTTCTAATAAATCTTAACAACTTATATTACATATCCAAAATTCATTAAATGTGTTTGAAAGTTTTCATTACTTATTTACGTATTACATATCCAAATTTCATTCTATCTGTTCACGCTTTAATTATGAAAATAAATTAAAAACCAACTATATTATTTTAACGACGCCCTGTCTATTTTATTCTGCGCTCTATGGGAAACCTACAGGAGTTTAACGCCATCTACCGGCAGGCGTGTTTATTTCGATCGCGATCGCAAGCCGAATGCAAACAGTTACGCTTCTCGCCGCTCACTTGTGAATAGCGCTGGGAGCAATTAGGCGGGGCTAGGGGATGGGCCAAAATCCTGAATCCTCAAGGGCATTTTGCTGTTGACAGCGTCTTAAGAAAATGCTCCGACTAGACGATATCTTATGCGTCAGGGCACGTATATCGTAACACGACTTTATTATACAGGATGATTTCATAGAAGTATTATTGTGGGTGCTCAAAATAATACACAAAAATACAAAAAAATAGATAATAATTTAGGGAGTAAACAGTTTATAAGTTAATTACGAAGTAGGCCAGTGATAGCTCAGTAAGGGAAGTCACGGGTCGATGACACCGTTAGGGTTGTCACGACATGACCGAACCCGACCGAATGTATCCCTAATTTTGAATGGGTTTATTCCGTTTGGTTTCTCCGATTATTAGTTAGTAGAATTTACTGGCGGCTTCGCCTGCATTAGTCTCGGTAAGTTCAAGGGGAACTGTTTACCGGGATATTGAGTACCATTTATTTCAATCCAGGAGTTCCAGGACTAGATCTACTGGTTTATCAAATTTCACCTCAATCCATTCAATTATTACCGCGCTATTCAATTCACAAGTTTTTACATTTACAGGGTCTATATTATTTCTCACATACTGTATTGTTAGTATAAATATCGAAAGTCATAGTTACATCCTATTTCCTATGAAACCGTTAAGATTTCTATACGTTAACGTTTTAAAATGTTCTGAAAAGATTACCGTTTTAAGCAAACATATAAGTACTTACTGTATGACTTTCGATAATTATGACTAACAATACAGTTTAACTTATAAAGTTATAACTTTATGGGAAAGAAGGGGATATCCCACATTTACAATGTCAGTAAAGGATAAGATATAATTTTAATAGTTTTCAACGAGTAGGTACACGGCTTTACAGAAGGAACAAATAGAGTATTTCATATAAAACTTTTTGAAAAACCTTTTGTATGCAACATACACTCTATTCTATACTTTAAACAAAGAAACAAATGCACTGGAGTACCATTTTTCATGTTTTTTTCTAATTAATTTTATTTAGTCGAATAAATTACTTTTCTAACAAAACAGATAAACCAATTCCCAGACATCATTGGTAAAGTGATGTTACAATTTATGATTTTCCTACAAGTTAACATAGCTAGCTTAAATACGTGCGTAAAAGAATTACTAGTCATGAGGTCAGGTGGGGTAAGAAGAACATAGTTTATTTTGTCCGGGGTAAGACAGACAGTATGAAAATTCCATACAAGTGTTCGTCTTGCCCCGGTGTTCGTCTTACTCCACCTGATCTTACTGAATATTTTTCTGACTTAATAACATGACTTTTTACGAACCGAATGAAACTCATTAAAAACTTATCATTTATATTATAATCCATAATACTCGTGTGAATCATAAAGATTGCTTAGTCTGGACCTCGGTCAATGTGTGTAATTTTTTCCCCCAATATTCATATTATATAATAGTGAGAAATGAGAATATAATATTATTATGCTCTCATTATCTGCGCTAGCACTATTTTATTTACTAGTGCCAAAGTCTCAAAAGCGCGTGACAACCCTGGGTGACAAAATGACGTCTTAAGTGTCCTTGACCGCAAATTGGTCCCCAATTAGAAGGAACGTTAGAAATCCCACGATCACACTTCCGATGTCATTTGAGTTTCAAACCACTGACCGTCTTAAAACGGGCCGTTTGTTTCAATTATAACTTTAAAGAAACCGACTTCAGTCAGACATTGAATCTACAACACTAGCAAATACTGAAATTGTTACACATGTGCTTAATGTGCGTACTTGAGTAATTCCCCTCAATTCCTCATGGATTTCATAATCAGTTGTAATTTCTGAATGAAAAAAGGACCAATCCGGAAATATGTAGCTTTAATCTAGGAAAGATTTTTTCAAATTAGAACGAAGTTCTGAAGTAGATTCAGACTTGTAAAAGTGCCCCTGTAGCCTATTTGAAGAATACATTATTAACTTTAAAAAAAAAACACGACTTCAAATGAATATGTTCAATCAATGAAAAATTCAATTAATTTTAATACAAGGCTCTTTGCTGACGTTTCTAATATTCAATACGAATTCCCCTTGTTTCCCATAAAATTCAAGTCATACTATATTGTTAGTCATAATTATCAAAAGTCATAAAGTATTTGTTTCTCTGAAGCAGTAATTTTTTTACGATATTTTAAAACGTTGGCGTATAGAAAACAATAGGATAAGTTAGGTTTGTTATATAACAATTCTGAAAACTTAACGGTACGTAGAAAATGAGTTGTATGACTTTCGATAATTATGACTAACTAACAATACAGTATGACTTTAAAAATTATGCGAGACAATATAGACCCATTCAATACCCACTGGTCTATCACGTGAAGCTGCATCGATTGACATTATTATAAAAATGATTACTACTGCTCCATTGACCCAACCGATTCGACAATTGTCAAAACACCTTTCCCTCAACACTATCACAAACTCTTCACACATCATTAGCTATGTGGGCATATTGATTCCAACATCTGTTCGATACGACCAACTTAACGTTGCTGACGGAATAATCGGGCAATTCATGAAAACATCACTTGTCGCTTACGCGGTAACTAGACTAACAAAACATATTAGTTACTAGCGAATCCACCGTAACTTCGTTCGCCCGATAAAAAGTATCCTACATATGTGTTAACCGGGGTCAAAATCTACCTGTACACCGAATTTCGTGAAAATCGTAATCGTTTAGTGTGATGCGCAAACAACCATGAAATGTCTACGATTTTATTATATGTGATACTACCACACATATTCAGCTTCCTAGCTTTCTCGAAAATATTAAAAACGTATCGTTTACGTAGCGTTTTCGTAGAATGTTGCATGTTCAACAGGCCCCATATCGTTTCTTGATAGGCAAAACGCGGTAGTGCGAATCTAACTGCAATATTAACTTTGTTAACGTGGCAATTGATGCATAAAAACATAGGGTATGCGATTGTCATTATTGAATAATAGCTTGTTTTGTGATAAAGTAAATATTGTTTTGTTATATTAGTGGTAATTGTAACGCTTGCTATGTGATCACCAACCCGCATGGGCAGCGTGACGAAGATAAGTACTTTTAAGATACAATAAGCCAGATAATAATGGTATATTTGTGATTGTGAGTCATGAAAGGTTGACTGGTGACAAGAGTGGTTTTTAAATCTGAGCCATCTCTAGTTTTTCGATGAAAATTGTATGATACTTAGGGTAATACAGGGAGAGATGGCCATGCGGGAAACATGGCCAATGTTTAAACATTTTATAATGATAAAACTACGTTTCAACCAGAGCTGGGTGAGGTAGCGGAGCGGTGTGCGAGGAAAAAGTCCACCAATGCCGGGCCGCGCTGAGGGAGGCTAGACACGTTAGTTGCTGGATTTATCTATATATTTATCAGATCTCTATGAAATTCTTTTTTGCAATTTTTACGCATCTCAATTTACGATGCCTCAGTGTACTTTAAGCAGCGGTGTGGAGAGCATGCGATAAAAAACGTGACGCTTGCGGCACGTAATTGCGATTCCGTACCGTCACTGGTTTTAAGCAGCGGTGTGGCCAATCCTTAAGTTTGTAATGTTCTTGTGCATTTTTACCGTCTTTTTTATTTCTTTTTCATTGTTTGCATTACAACTAAATTTTTTTACTCATATGTCAAATAAGAGTAGTAGGTAATACAAGAAAGTAAGAGCTATAAGGCAATATAAGAAATTAAAATAAAAGAATATATATTTTAATGTGTTATTAAATTAAAAACGTCTTATTTTCTTTAAACTAAAAATAATACAGTGCTTTTATGATTAGAAAAAGCATTCAAGCAAGCTATGCAAAGCAAGCTATTTATGTTTAGAAAAAGCATTTTTTCCCTGGCAAGCTTTTTTTTTTTTTTTTTTTTTTTTTTTTTTTTTTTTTTTTTTTTTTTTTTTTTTTTTTTTTTTTTTTTTTTTTTTTTTTTTTTTTTTACAACTAGGGTGGCAAACAATCGTACGGCCTGCCTGATGGTAAGCAGTCACCGCAGCCTATGGACGCTTGCAACACCAGGGGCATTACGTGCGCGTTGCCGACCCTTTAATTTTTCAATAACTTACCAGACTCAATTCAAATACTACTAACCAACAAATTTCGTAAGACGATACGCACCCACCCAGTCCGACCTAACTCAGGGTGGTGCGGCTAGCGACCTGGTTCGACCCCAGGGAACGCCACGGCCGACCACCCGGTCCGACAATCGCTACGCCCGGGTATGGGTTGCGAGTTTGTCAGTTGATACGCAAAATCTTAAAAGACAAAATGTTATTATGATGTAAATGAATATTTGAATGATCCAAAAATTATATGATCCATGGTTAATAAGCTGACATAAACATGATTAAATTATTTATAAGTTTTCATTCATGTCTGTAAATGTGATTATTATTGTTTAGTATTAATATTTAACTGCTTAATTTAATAGAATAGTAATGATATCCTTGTTACCTATAATACCTACTTAATTTAAAATTTGGGCATGTGATTACTCAAGCACCCTTAAACATTTGTACGCCTGAAACGTCAAAAAGTAGAGAACTTCTTTCAACGCTTAGCCTGTAACACCGGATTTGAAACCCGCTTTTAACAAATAAATGATTGACTTTGACTTTGATTTTTTCCAAACCACAAGAATTGACCATCTAGATGATCTAAATCTATTAATTATTTAATAACTAATAACATTGCTAATATTTAAGAGAAGATAACGATGTAATGCAAGTTTTTAGGTCAGTTTTAGCTTGTAAATATTTATTTACAATCGTTTGAATTGTAGCATCCATTTGAATATATTTTTGATGCCTTTTGCGGAATATATCTTCACGCATGTCGTTTTGCGTTACAGTAAAATTTACGCCTGCAGCTTCAACCTTGAGTTCCGAAAGGAGTAAGAGGATGTTCGATTTTTTTCTTAATTTTTTTTTTATGTCAGCTTTCAGTGGCGTTATTGGTCCGATGCCTTTGACCAAGACAAAACATGAATCCTATCATTTTTACATTTATCCACTGTGTTGTCATGTAGCTATTAAATATCGTCGGGGATAGTGCAATACCGCGTAAGTAGCACATGTAGATAAGGTTTCAATTTCTAACAAATTTGCTTGAAACTGAACCTTATCTACATATGCTACTTACGCGGTATTGCACTATCCCCGACGATATGTCGATATTTGGAACCTTCGGTGCCTCCTACATAACGGCGAACCAGCCCTCGTGGATTTTGAGTGATGGCAAGTGTGCTAGAGCAACACATCTGGCGAAATAATTATATCTGTCGCATTCGTGATGCGGCTCTCGTCGGTATCCAAGACGGTTGAGAAGCTACATAACTTCTTATGACACGTCCATACTGAAGTTTCTGATTTTTAATTTACATTTCAAAAATGCCAACGCCATCTAGTGGGTTATGAGATCAAACAACATTATTCTTGAAATTCTTAAGTCTACTTATATTTTCTACGTTGACCTCACGTAAGCGCGATCTATTTCGACGCCAGCGCCCTCTATGGAATATCAGGTAACTTAAGATAGTACTTCTACTCGCTGCTGGATGGAATGAGCTGTACTCGCTATTATCTTATCTTTCTTACAGAACTTAATTTTGCTAACGACAAATATGTCCGATGTCATATTGAAAAAAGTTCTGCGGTTTGACTGTGCGAAAAAGATATGGGACGAGCTGGATCGCTTCTATGGGGGCGCAACCTGCGTAGATAAAACGTATGACCTGTGCCTAAAATGATAAATCAATTTTCCTAACTTGCACCGTTTTTTAGAAATTTGCAAAAATCGTAACACATATCTATTTGCTCCTACTAAACTAATCGCCATACAGTTTTTCTTGAACTATTCATATATCTACTTATGGGTTTGTACGGAACCCTCGGTGCGCGAGTCCGACTCGCACTTGACCGATTTTATTTTTTACTCATTGTACGCCCACTTCCATTGTAACGGTTAAAGTTATAATAAAATCTGAGCAGTAGACGAAGATGTAGACAAAGAAACGATTTAGCGGGCGGGTACACTAATTTTATTGACTGAGTGAGCCAAGCCAGCGAAGCGTCGCCGATTCAGCTGGGGCAAAGTTGATTTCGAATCAGCGCCAGCGGATACCTGTTCTCCTCCACCGGCCGCATTTCTCAATAGATCCTCGTGAAAATTTGTGGGCAAGTTCGATATTTTTTTGTGATGGCGGAACCATGGGGTATCAGAGACTCGAGGTCTATAGCTCAGAGCCACTAGCACAGTATCAAGCTGCGTTTCTTTTAAAGCTGTGCGAGGTAGCGCAGCGGTGTGCGAGGAAAAAATCCACCAATGCCGGGCCGCATTGAGCGAAGCTAGGCACGTTGATTGGTGAATTTTTTCCTTTTTACCCGACTGCGGCGAAGCCCAAAGGAGGGTTATGTGTTTGACCTGTATGTATGTATGTATGTCCGTTCCTGTGTCCGCTCGTAACTACTCAACGGCACAACCGATTTTGATAAATGATACATCATTGGATTCGTCTTGATGGCGCGAGTGTCACTGAGTATGAAGTTCGTTAAAATAAACAAAATGGCGGATTTTATGCAGTTTCAAAGTGCACCGCGGTCGGGTTTTTTTTTAGTAAAAATGTGGTTATTGCAGTAATGTTTCTTCCTACAGAAGGTATATCGCGCTCTTGTATGTGTGCGCGCCGTTCTTTAACTTAAGATATCCGCAAAAACTATTCCTGCGGAAAACTCGTTAGCTACTAAGTTTACCGAGATAATGTTACCAGAGAACCAGTTTCTGCATTGAAAGGCATTTTAACATTACTGTTAACTTGGACTTGTTTTCTCAATTAAGCAAATCTGCTTGCTTTTTAAGGTTCCGTACCTCAAAAGGAAATTAGTAATTTATAATAATAAGGCGAAGAACACACTGAAATCGCCCGTCGCCGCGATTTACGCGCCAGTGTGCGCCACCCCGCGATTTTTCTATACAAATCGATGATTGTTGACAAAGTTGAAAATCGCTGAGTCGCGTGTCGCCGCGATTTTCGCTGCAGTGTGAGATCCGCCTAACCGACTCCACTCGACTCCAGTACGGATCGTATTATCTACGCCACGACCTTGAATACGTACAGTCGAGGTCATAAATATGTTTACACTTTTCGACCTTATTTCCTTGGAATAAGGTCGAAAAGTGTAAACATATTTATGACCTCGACTGTACCGCGCTCCTAAACGGCCGAAGTTTGACTAGGTACTTGTCTGTCTTTATACGTCGCTAGTAGTGGTATTTGCCTGTCTTGGGTCAAGCTACGCTGCCCACGCATGACATATGGCACGGGATTGATTAATTTGATTTAGATAAAAAGATATGAGTTATAATAGGGCAGTATAACACTTAAAACGGTTACGATTAGGGATGTATAATAGATGGAGACCTTGAAATAAGTGCCTAATTACTATGAAAACGTTGTTCCATAGTCTAAAAAGACATTTTCAATGCTTTGCAATGGTTTAATAAAGGTTTTCATAAAAGTTCTCGACATATTTTGGTACTGCATCATGTTCTTTAAAGTTATTTATATTAAACGCACCTTATTTTGATACGACATTTTATTCAAGAGTAAGCGGTTGCTAGGAAACACAAACATATAATAAAAAGAGGAATAATGACAACCTTCTTTTAACATCCCGTCTCATTTTTAATAAATTCCTGCCTTCTTGCACAGTTCCTATAGCCGTGGTTTTTGAACAGGGGCTTAGTTAAAAAGTCTGCCAACTGATCCTTTGCAGCTACCTTCTCTGCCCTTAAATTCTGCTCTAACACACTGTCTGACATAGAATTGTCTCAGTTTAATATGTTTGGTCCTTTGGTGAAACTCGTGTAGGCCAATCTTATTGCAGATTCATTATCTACAAACAATGGAGTGATTTCCTTCGTAGGTTCAGCTTTCATAAAATTGATGATCCGCTTAAGCCATATGATCTCTCTCGCGGCTTCACTAGCAGCAACAACTTCTACTTCTATAGATCACATAGCGACTGTACTCTGACGCTTACTCTGCCATGCTATAGCACCATCGGCGTTAAGGCATATCATGCCGCTAGTAGAGCGTCCAGTAGAGCTATCCCCTCCATGGTCAGCATCACTGAAGCATCTTAAACCTTGGAGTGCAGTGGAATACTTGTACGTAATTGCGTACGGGTGCCTTTAATATAGCGTAAGATTCTCTTTACTATCGCTACGTCTTCAGAGGTTGGATTGTCAAGTTTGCGTGACACTATTCCAACGGCGAACGCAATATCTGGTCGAGTGCCCACCATCAAGTAAGATAGTGCACCAATAGCTTGACGGAATGGTAAGTTCTGGGCTTCATTATTATCCTTTGTGGATAGCATGCTATGTGCTATCTTTACTTATCTTGCAGACGTATCCCTTGCTGCTTCTGTCCGATGCACGGACAATGCGTCGCCATTCATGTCGCGCACAACCCAGCAGGACCTCCGTAACTCCAAATCCGTTGACGACAATGAACCAGCAACACTGGTTCTACTCCCATCATCTTCGAACTGTTGTCCGCCCATTGTCTCCATTTTAAATACAGTTTTCTAACAATTTCCTTTGTTTGGTAAATGTGGTGACCTTACTATGTCATCTATATCGCTTGTCACGGTCGCCATGTAATATGTGGCGCCGTCTAGAAGTATTCGATACGTCACCAGGATGTCGCAGTGTCACGGTCGCCATGTAATATGCGGAGTCGGGATGGGTGGTTTCAACCAAAAGAACTCGACATTCTTAGACATGGTTGTATTCAGCCTTACTCCACTATACTCTAGTTATGTCCTCCTTAATAAACAATACTATGACTATATATATTACTAACCTACGTGCTCATGAGAGGAAAGCCCTTATCAGTGGATAGCACTATATCTTAATTAAATCGGGTAATCTGTGGACGTGTAGATTATAGTGTTTGCCTATCACAGTTTTTACATGTTAGGTATTTGTTTATTCGGGTGAAAAGAAAATTATCTTATGTTACGTACTAGCTCAGCAATCCTTTCTTTAGAAGCAAATTAGTGTAAAAATGCAATTTACTTGGATAATTTATTTTCACAAAATGTCAACATATCAAGCTTGTAACATCACATGTCGGAGGTCAAAAGAGGTTACTTATGTCAGTCTCAGGAAGAACGTACCTTGTTTTCTTGTACCATGCAGCATACTAGCGTGATGCTAGTAAAAAGAACACTACGTGTGGTGTCCTAGTGTAGATCACCGGTGCGCGTAAATTCGGGCGCGGCCGAGCGCGACGCGCGCGCACATGGCTCGACCCCTTTTATTCTAATTTCTCCGGCATCTGTTTGAAGTACTGTTAAGCACAACTAGGCTTAGGACCGAAAAGTTGCCTAAAGAAACATTCAAACAACTCAAGTCTGAAATACGAATGCCTAAAATGCAAAACGTCTTAATCGTAAAATAAAAATATTAGTCAATAATAACTAGTTTGTACGGATTTGTGACTCACTCACTAGGGCGTCAATAGTTCTGCCTCTTTACCTTATCCTTCGATGGTTAGTACCATCACTCTCACATGATACAGAAGTTGGTCAACAAGGGCTTAGGTTTTCGCTTGTAGGTTACTGGAGATGGGATCCAAATATAAAATGCAAGAAGGCATTCCCAGTAGAGACGGGCATGTCGGGCATGCCGTCAGGGCCTGCTTGGCGATATGCACGAGTATTTCCTGATTCCGCACAAAAAACGAAGCTTGCCTAATATAGGACAGAATAGGTAGTACGAGTACAATCAAACACACTGTTAACTGTACATTTGTAAACGGATGTCAACTTTATTGAAACGTATTAAAGTCTATGTATGGGTGGCCAGTTAACTGTGGCTTCGTTTGTACTGTGTACAGAAGTCTCCGTCATCGTCTACCGTCTCTCTCTATCGCATAACGCGTGCTCTTTCTGGTCGCTGGCCAATCTCCTCCACGAGGGCAAAATTTGATACTAGCGGCCGCACGGCGAAATCGCGGAGTGAGCCACTCCTGCCTGTAGGCTCAAAGTGCTAAATTTTAAAATAGGTTCCCTCCGTCTAGCATTTCTGCAACTTCACTTTATGGGGCTAGTTCGATTTGTGTAAGATTGTCCCCTAATATTTATTTATTTTATTTATTTATTTATTGGTCTGAATGTATTAGTGTATCCGAATATTTCATTCGCATAATTTTCCTCTAGTTTAAACGAAGAAAATGTCACAAAATCCGACTTGGTAAATAGAGATTATGTCTGCTGTAATTATTAAGTTGTTACTTAATTTCATAGCCAATGGGTTTATACCTGAATAAATAGACATTTTATTTTATTATTTATAGCTTTATTTTTACTTTACCCATACAAAAGTATCGGACAATGTCACAAGTCCCGACTGTGCAATCAGTATGGGGAAGTGACTCAATAGTGGAAGCACGGACTTTTGAAAAAAAATCATGATCCCACATTAGGAGCACCGGGACAGGGAACGTGTTAATGTGGATGAATATAGTTTTAATTTAGATATTTAAAGTGTTGACATATTTCTAAGATATTAACACTTGTGTGTCCAATTGTCTATCAACTGCAAAACAGTAACGCGTATTTCGATAGCACTTAAGATATAGCTTATTTGCATATCAAATTATGATCATTCGAATGCCATATTGGTTTCGTGGTTTGTCGCTGTATATACGCTCCATTGAATGTCGATTTATGAACGACATGTGCCGCAGAAGTCTTGACAACTGCAAATTTATGTTTGGGTTTGACCCAGTAAGTATAGAGGTGGGTTTGACCCAGTAGTTAAATCGTCGGAATTGCATTCTTTTCATTTTTACGCCCTAACTTCTCATACTCGTAAAAAAGTTTATTTACTTAAGATCTGTCAAATTTTCCGCGAAAGCGATGGCACTTGACGTATCGTGATCATGTGATTTTACTTCAATAATTAATGTACAAACAGCAACACACTTAACTGCCCATTAAAGACAGAGCAGAGAGAAAATGATAACGATTGAAAGAGATATATATATTTGTATTATGTCAACTTCAAATCAAATAACGTTTGCGTATGTGTAATGTGCCTTTGAGCTTTGTCATTGTAGTTGTTTGGGCAAAGTTTTTTTTTTTCATACTGTAAATAAAGGTTTTATTTCAACAAGACAGGTGAATTTGTCAAAATTATGATTTAGCCTTCAGACGAACGTTGGGATGAAATAAACTAATTATATTGCTAATGCTTTTATTGGTGCTTCATATTTTTGATATGATGCACCAATATAATGTAATTTATATTTATTATTCATTCATTTTTTTTCCACGAATTCAATAATATGGTATTAATGTCAATAATGACGTTGGATCAGCCATAAAAGAAAAATTATTGTTTCAAAACTCTTTTGAATAATAGCCAATTTATACTCATAAACACACGCACACATGCATAACACGACGCCTTCAAGTGTGATTCTCTTTCTTGCAGTATTTCCCATTTTTGAAGTGTATAGTTAACTGTGTTGCTGTTTGTAGGTGACCATGTATCCAGTGGTTATTACTTTAAATTATGTTTTAACCTTTAATTAATTAAACAGTGAGGTATTTGTGTGAGACCTCGCCTATTAAGTTTGATTTTAGCTAGATATTAATATTTGTCTACTCCTGATTACCGATTTGAATCCGCCGTGTATATTTTAGGGACAATCTTACACAAATCGACCTAGTCCCACAGTAAACTCAATAAGGTTTGTGTTACGGGTACTAGGCGTCAATATCCTACTAATATTATAAACGCGAAAGTTTGTAAGTACGGATGAATCATCATCATCATCATGGTGGCCTTTTGGTTATCAATTCTTGGATGTAGGCCTCTTCCCTCTTCTTCCATTCCTGGCGATCTTGTGCCCGATTCATCCAGTCCCGTCCTCCGTGTTGTCGGATGTCGTCCGCCCAGCGCTGCGGCGGTCTGCCTCTCCCTCTGCTGTCCGCTCCGGGTCTCCATTCAAGGACTCGTCTTGTCCAACGACTCTCGTCCATTCTAGCAATGTGCCCCGCCCATGCCCACCTTTTCTTTGCTATGATAGCCATGACATCTTTAACCCTGGTCTTATTTCGGATCCATTAGTTTCGTTTCCGGTCTCGTAGAGTTATCCCGAGCATCGCTCTCTCCATACCCCGCTGCGCGATGCGCTGCGGATGGATGCATATTAGAAAATTATGCCTATGTAGGTAACTAGCTTTCAGCCAGGAGGCCAACTTGTCCATAATTCTTTGGCAAGTAATACCGTCTTATACTACAAGTTTAGGGAAAAATCTGAAAGCTATACATTTGTAATTAAATTATAAATAATATAGGTTTTATTTAAATATGTACATACAAATTTGCGGTAGGTGAGTCCGACTCGCACTTGTCCGGTTTTGTACTACCTACTCTTTGAGATTCCCAATTCATCTACATTCCCAAGTCTCCTCATATTTCCACCTCGTTAACATTCCCAATTCGTTTTTATGCTCACTCATTGAGAGTAGAGATATCATTATGAAAATTTTATCAATTATTTTACTTTTATCTACCACTTTATCTTTTAATTAGTAAGTGATTCTATAAATATTATTAATTATTATAAAACAAACAACGACTTAGGATGGAGTTAAAAATTATTTAAGATCCTGTAATAAGCAAAACAAGGAAAAATGTTAAAGTTTTGAGTTTAATACCTGGCGTGTAACTTTTTTTATGAGCCTGCAAAGCTGGGAGGGAAAGTCTATTTTAAAAGTTTGAAAATATTAAAAAACTATTAATACCATTGAATAACCTATAAAATATATGGTAGCTTTTGTTATAAAACCGTTACGATAAACCTAAGTTTTAATATAGTTGCAGAACAAAGCTCATGATTTTTTCAAACAAAATTTCGATCGTGACGTCGCGTTCTAAGAGGCTGCAGTATGAAGCTTTTTTGGCACGTTTTTAGGAAAGTCTAAAAATGTGATTTTAACATTGTTGTATCTCGGTGAGTTTTTATGATATTGAAGTAGTTTTTTTTACTTGTATTTTTATTATTGAGAGATCTTTCTATAACATATCACAGAACAACGTTGTCAAGTAATAGCCAATTGAGAACTTGGACGAGATAGGAAATGAACTATTTGAGAAAGTGCACTATGTAGAATGGAAATGAAAATGTTGACGAGATCTTGACAAAAAGGGGTTTTGAAAAAAGTGAACTTTAACGGACTGCAATATACCTACACGTATGAATGTCTAGTCTAGCACAACTGTGACACGCGACTCTTTGTCGCGCGACAAAAGCTACCTATCTCTTTCCACTCAATATAGTGTGACAGTGACAGGTGATGCTCTGTCGCGCGAGAAACGAAGTCGCGGCCAGTTATGCTAGACTGCCGATTGCAGGGTCGACGTAAAAAATATGTTTATTCTTTTTCACCGTATTTCCATGTTAATAAGGCGAAATTTGTAAAACAATGATTGAATGTAGTATTAGTAAATAATAAAATAAAATAACTGATATCAAATTATTATTATTTATTTTAAGGAGTCGTAGATAAAACTCAAATTGAACATTTTCCATTCTTTATACAAATATAAAATTATACCATCTTTGGGCACCCTACCGCCAGGTAGAGATCTGGCGGAATTATTTTATATTTAGAAGTAGGTAAATATATGTTTATTGTAATATTTTTAGAACAATGTTCAACTTAATAAAGACACATTTGTACCATCTTTGCAAATATTATTTTCTTAAGAAGTTCGATTGCTGATATCTCACACTTTTTTAATAGGTATTTTCTTTGTAAAATCTCGTTAAAGCGAATATCGCGTAATCTTCTCATTCTACTCATAGGTATTTTTCTTTTCATATGAATGCCATTATGCCGCCCTTCTTTCTTCAAAATATTTACTAACAACAGCACATTCGGTTTCACAGGAACTTTTTTATTAAGTCTGCTGTGCCAGCCTTCTACAGGATTCGTTGTACGGGTTGGAATCATAACGACTACATTGTCAAAACGACCAAATCATCATAAGGTCCAGATCTCTAAAGGACCATCTCTTTAGAAAGCCCATATCTCCGAATGACTAGGTAGCAAACCGACTACTTCTTGAGAAGACCACGTCGAATAGTCCACATATCACAAAGACCAGGAGCAAAACGACTAGTCCGTGAAAATACTATTTCGTTAATAGACAACATCTGAATAAGACGAGGTAGCAAAACGACTAACTGAATTTGTGTCAGTGCTAGTACAGTTTATTGCATATTTTTTATTCATAACATAAAAGCGCAGAAAAACAGTAAAATAAAATAGACTTTATTTATTCATTAATATAAATAAACTTACAGGTAAATTAAATTATACCTATACATTTATATTCTTAATTTAACGTAAATGGGTAACCGTTATGACCCAAATAATAACTAATATGTAAACATAAATTAAACTTAACACAAAGTTTTACGTTTGTTTATATTTAGAACTTTAAATCATATTTTATAGAGGAACTGTTATCTAAAAACTCGAATGCGTCGAAGTCTCTTTCCATAAGTGCTTGGAGCTCTTAAATAAATAGTATATTGCAATACTACAATTTGTAATGTAATAGGCATGATGTTTAATTCAACAATGTCCAAAATGACCACAATTAAATGAAATAAGAAAATCTAAATACATAAAACGACCGCTTTAGCTTAGTTGGTAGTGATCCTACCTACGAAGCAGGAGGTCCTGGGTTCGAATCCCGGTAAGGGCAATTATTTGTGTGATGAGCACGAATATTTGTTCCTGAGTCATGGATGTTTTCTATGTATTTAAGTATTTGTATCTATTAAATATATCGTCGTCTAGTATCCATAACACAAGCCTTATTGAGCTTACTATGGAGCTAGTTCGATTTGTGTAAGATTGTCCCCTAATATTATTATTATTATTATTATAAAATGAGCATTATTATACCAACATTTTGATATCTAAATAATCGTTTTGCTACCTCGTCTTATTGAGATGTCTATTAACAAAATAGTCTTTTCACGAACTAGTTGTTTTGCTCCTGGTCTTTGTGATATGTGGACTATTATTAACGATGTGGTCTTCTCAAGAAGTAGTCGTTTTGCTACCTAGTCATTCGGAGATATGGGCTTTCTAAAGAGATGGTCCTTTAGAGATCTGGACCTTATGATGATTTGGTCGTTTTGACAATGTAGTCGTTATGATCCCAACCCCGTTGTACGTTGACTTTGCTATGCCACGCTCAACATTTCGAAAAATGGTACTCATTGTCTTTCGAAATATTCTTCTCTCTCTTCTTAGTCGTGCACTCTTGGCAGAGTGGTCGGGGTCATGTCTTGGTCGACTCTTGCGCCATCGCTTCTCTTGTGATGCGGCGCCATGTATCTCTATGTTTGGCGGAGTGAGAGTTAACATTAATGCTGGAATGTGTCACAGATTTTATGAGGTCTGTCCACCGTGTTGGAGACCGCCCCCGAGATCTTTTAAATTCGACTTTCCCTTGCACCACCAAACGTTCCATGGAGTCCTCGTTACGGGTGATGTGCCCGAAGAATTTGAGGATTCGTATTTGCACAGACGACGATAATCTCTCTTTGATGTTGAGTTCTTTCAGGATTGAAGCGTTGGTTCGGTGCGCAGTCCAAGGGATTCTGAGCATGCGTCTCCAGCACCACATTTCTTTCGAAATATATTCATATTCATTTATTCAGTAACAATACATAGATTGTGTCTGAAATAAGTATTACCAACTAACAATTAACAATTTAAAATATCTTAAAACTAATTATGAAACACGCAATACATAAAAAAATCAAAAAGAAAAAAAGGGCTATCTTTAAAATTATGCTAAAAATAAAAGAAACACAATATATATTTATTCTAAGACGAAGTATTTCATCCAAGCTGTAACAACACCGTTTTAAAAGGAAGTCTCGGAGTGACAGTGACACCGCCTACGAAGCTATAGGTCCGTACCTCTAGCACAACTATGACAGGCGACTCTTTGTCGCGCGACAAATGCTACCTACTTATCTCTTTCCACTCAATAATTATTGTCTGGCAGTGACAGGTGATGCTCTGTCGCGCGAGAAACGAAGTCGCGGCCAGTTATGCTAGACCGCCTGGTTTCACCATCCAGGGCAAATATTTTTGATTGCAATTTGTGGCTGTTATAGTAAGTGTAGTAGTTATAGGTATATATTTGTTCCTTTTTTTTTGTAATGCCTGTTTTAGAGCGTTTATGGAGCTTTTTTAAACGGTTTTATTTATACAACTAGGGTACGGCCTGCTCGATGGTAAAGATGGACGCTTGCAACACCGCGTTTAAAGAAGTATTAAATTAAATTGGAGTCTGTTATCGTGTTATCTTTCCGTCGGGTAGTTTCAATTAGAGGGCTCGCTTGGGTAATGTCCCCTCAAGACATTATTGGCTTGAGTAATTTGGATAATATAACAAATTGTTGGTACCATTAGGTGGAAACGACGTTTAGCTTCTTTAATAGAGTAGAAGTATGTATTTGGGCCAAACAGATGTAACTATACGTGTAATGAAATCGTAGAAAAAATGAGTGTTTCTACTACGTTAAGGATTTTGCCTGAAAAGTAGCCAAGGACTGCAGAGATTAAGTACTATAAAGTAAATAAATAGGTTTTGAAACAAAGCTCAAATTAAAAAATTATATTATGTATGTGTATACTTCGAGCTGAATTCAAAACAGTATCTGTCTGTATAGATTGTTAGTTTATTCGCAATAACTGGAGATTTCCATAAAATTGGGTACAGGTTACTTAGCGACCGTATTACAATATGTGTGTTCAAGAACATTTCTGGGAAATGAAATGAGTCACAAATTGGGTACTTGACAGTAACCAATATTTGGTAAGATCCTGTCAGAATAAGCAAAATAAGGAATTATGTTAAAGTTTTGTGTTTGATTGAATTGAAAAAGTTACATGTCAGGTGACATGTAACTTTTTTTATGAGGCAGACTCATAAAAAAAGTTACAAGCTGGGTGAGAAAGTTCATTTTAAAAGTATGAAAATATTAAAAACTATTAATACCACTGAATAATCCATAACATGTATCCCTTTCCGGCAGGCAGCTATACCTATACAATCGTGCAATAAACTTTTGAACTTTCTGTGAACGCGCAAGTCCTTTTTTCGTGATCGGATATCGATTTATCGTGCAGACACTAGCGCCGCGCTCGAATAGTTAATAGTACATTGTGTATAAGCCGAGGGCTTTAATAACACGAGTTTGTAATTCCTTACTTACCGCCCTTGATACACACAAAATAACCTTACTGAACCTAAATAAAACTGACAGTGACATTAGTGACATAATATCGATAGACAATGCGAATGTCGAGTCACGTTCGGAAACCATAACGGTAAATACCTACCTAAAACGGTTGATTTTATATTTGCAAAATATTGAAATACACTATTTAAACATTAAATTAATGTTACAGAAATATGTGTTTACATGTATTTGCAATAACAGTTCTCTTTAAATAATATATCAGTGATAAAAGTTAAAAAAGTAAATTGGCATTTCCTTTGAACACGATAAATAAGAGTAAAACAAAACCATCGTTTCAAATTTAAAAAGAAATAGGGCGTAATAGGTCATTTACGGCCCGCAGAACCTACGTGTAATGACACCATTTTCGAGCAAGTGTGATGAAAAGGTTTTTTTTGTGCTTGAAGGGGTGCTATGAGCTGTCACAACTGTCGGAAGTTTTCACACTACAAATTTCTAGCTCGAAAAGGTTAGGTAACTTTTATTATGTAACCGTTACGATAGACGCAAGGTTTAACATAGCTGTAGGGCAAAGGTCTTGATTTCCTCAAGCAAAGTATGTATCGAGACGTCACGTTACAGTAGGTTTTAGTATGAAGCGTTTTTGGCATGTTATTAGGAAAGTCTAAATATGATTTTAACATTGTTGTATCTCTGTGAGTTTTTATGATATTGAAGTAGTTTTTTCATAAATAATTTTATTACTGAGAGATCTTTCTATAAGATATCACAGAAAAAAGTTCTCAAATAGCCAATTTAAGATTGTTACTGTATTATTAATAAAATACACTCTCTCAAAATCATTTTCCGTTTCAACACTTCTGTGTAACGCGAAGCAGCATGTTTGCAAAACACGTCAGCCCGCCGTCTGACTTCACTCGATCATAACGTGACGTATTGAGGCCAAAGCATGTTGCCAGTATTTTGAATCTGAGAGCTTTGTTTGCTCTATAAATTCTGATGGGAACAATACCAAATAAATGTGAATATTGGAAGGAGGAAAGCATTTTATAAGCCAACTTAATAAATGGAGGTTCTCAGTCCGTCTGCACAGTATAAGAGCAGTAGGTAATTTTTCTTTCTACATCGCGCGCTTCTGTGTGTGCGCGCTGTGTACGAACGAACTACAAGCAAAGATTTAAGAATGCTCCAGAATGGATCGCACTCACACAGACGCGAGATCGCGCAACTGTGTGAATACGTGTCGCGTGCTTCTAAACGGCCGCATTTGGACTAGGTACTTGTCAGTCTCTATACTTTGCCTTCGGGGTATTTGCGTTCCTCGATTACTCGAAGACGGCTGGACCGATTTGAAAACTGAATTGCAAGAGCGAAAAACGCGATCAGCTTGGACTTTCAAACAGCCAAAAATATGTTGAGCAAATCAAATGTTGCTAGTTGCTGGTGCTGACCTTAAATGCTGGATTGCACGTTAATATTGTTATTGTGAGATTTCTGAACGTTGACCCTCTTTAGCTTGTATGCCGCACCGACAGATTAGAATCACCTTAACGAAAAATACATTTGTAAAATCCGTTGTCAAGTAGATACTATAAAACCACAATAGTCATGAATTCAACGGGAGCGAAGACATCAAGATTCGACTCGAAACATAGAGACATAACCTAAATCAACGAATATTTCAAACATCTTGGGCCTAAGTCCCGCGTTAATCATTTAGCTGACCCTACACAAAACTATTCAGGCGGCAAAAAGACACCGTAATATGCCTTAACCTACGTCACTTAACCACTGAAGAGGTCAATTAATGTGGCCACTCAACCTAAGAAAGCCATACGGCAGGCTAAAAGGCTTAATCGCCATATGACTACTTATTTATAATATACATTTAGTCTGCGCAAAACAACATGAGAATCCTCGAAGCCAAACTATAAATGTTTCATTTTGACTGATACTATAGAAGGCGCTGAATTATTTATGGCCGCTTTAATGTTTATTTTTGCTTTTTTTATAAGGCATTACTAGTAGCTTGGTCGTCCTTAATCGACCAGTTACTATGATTCGTTTTTTTGCGGTTTTTCATTTTGTATTGTGCAGATAAACGTATCAAACTATAAAATAAAAAAGCTTTTCAACTAAAATGCACGGTATTAAAGTGAATTGTTAACCCACATTCATAGGGCACCGGGCGACTCAATCACCTAAGGCTGCGGCTCCACTGAGGCGGAGACGAGCGGAGGGAGCCATAACGTCTTGAAATGATCGGAAAATTTATTAACAGTTATAACCTTGTCATTATGCAACCACGACGTTTTGCAACCTAGACGTTTTAAATTCTAGACCTAGTAGCTATTTAGACAAAATGCATAATGTGTCAATTTACAACCAAGTCATAATAAAACCTGGTCTTAAATCAATTAGTCATTGTGCAACTACGGCATTTTATTATAATGACTTTCGTGCAATAAAGACATTTTGCTCACCAGGTCATTGTTCAAAGCAGTCATTTTGTTTATTGAGACATGATGCAATTAGGATGTTTTGTTTACTTAGTCTATATGCAATCTAGTTCTTGTGAGTGTAACCCGTAGGGATCGACCAATCACATTAGTGTTCGCTGTTTCCGTTGACATTGACGAGATGTGGATTTCAATTCAACTAAGCCCCGCATTAAACATTAAACGTCCCTGTACAAAACTCGTCATGCGGCTAAACTGTACACACATTGGAGAATATTCTGAAGATACCGCCTCTTTAGAGTGGCACTTTTGGTTACTAGGTAGTTCGTTTGCACATTAACCAAAAACTCCATACTAATGAGTTGGAACCTTTTAATATGTGTGTCCAGGGAATGATGTCCTTCAAGAATCTCCGTTTGTTAGTGTACCTCAAAAGTAAAAAAAAAACTTATACTTAACGTTTCACTTTATCGCATTTCACCTCGATCGCATATTTAATTTTCACGATGTGTCTCAATCGTTTTTTTTTGTCCGCTAATTTGTTTAGTCGCATTTCGTCTTGATCTTGTTTTTCCTTCCGGCCCACAATGTTGAATTCGTAAAATGTTGAATCCCAAAATGTTGAATTTGCAAAATGTTTAATTAAATATCCCAAATTGTTGGATTTGCAAAATGTTGAGTCCCAAAATGTTGAATTTGCAAAATGTTGAACTGGAAATCCCAAAATGTTGAATTTAACCTCTCCTCGTGGTTCACCTAAATTAGCCTGGCCAGGAGTGGCTCACTCTGCGGTTTTGCCTGGCGGTTACTATAGCTTAGCAAATTCGTCATGTTAGCGGTAACTTCTGTACATAATCACGGCTGCACATAACAGAAAGCACACGAAAATATAAAGTTGACAGAAAGGTCGCGGACAGGTTCGGAAAGTCCCATCGCACACTGTTGTCAGAGCGTATTGTTTTTAATATCTTTCGGGAACAAAAATGAATATAACCACCTTATCATCATTTCCGTTTTCGATTACAAAAACTTTTCGGGCAACTCTTTTGGTACCTTGACATCCTCAAGTTTTTTGAAAATTAATTTTTCCGAATCTAAAAATTGTTTCCTTGCTCTGTACAAAGAACTCCAAACCGTTGAATATATTGGTAGATCACATGCAGGGAAATTTGGATTGCATTCGGAAAATTTTGTGACCATATCTTCAAATATTTCTTGGATTGTGTTTAAATTATGGGTATCATTTAATCGGTCAGCAAAATATTCTTATTTTGGTGAGCAGAATTATGTATTTGGTCAGCCAAAATAGCTAGTTGGTAAGCAGCTTATGGTTAGCAAATATTTATAAATCTGTCTGCAATTAATGATATACTGAACTGCTCTAAATTATTTTGGTCAGAAAATTATAAATTATTCACAACATTGCTATTACAGATTTTTTTTATCTTAGACAGTAAGTGGGGTATGTTGTGATCGCAAGATACCTAACACTCCTTCTCGCTTCGCTCGTCGTCGTACCGATTTGATAGGTGGACTTCCCGATTTTTTTATTTTCTTGTAGGAAAATATCCGTTCGACTTTTTTTCTAATCGAAATCTTTACTAACTTGTCTATGGCATTACTAGACGGAAAAAATGCAAATCTGTTTTTTACCTAATAGTAATATTTACTGATGTATAATTTTACTTGTAGAAGAAAATCCTAATCTGCTTTATAACCGATCTTAACTTTTGCTCATATTTATTTTTGCTTGCATAAACTAATCCGAAATGCGTTTTTATCCGATCAAAATATTTACTCTGCTATGTATTTTTATTGAAGGTCCGATCTCAATATTATCTACCATATTATTTATTATTCTACCAAAAGTTTATTCAGTTTAGTTTAGTCGGTGAGCGACTCGATATATTGCAATTATGTTATTTTAATATTTTTATACCCACTGTGAACATTATAGAATTAGTTGTTCGATTTTCATTACACAGCCGTTTGAAAACCCCTACAACTTTTTTCATAGTCACTATTTCAAAACATAATAAACCAGAGGTTCTTAAACTCTTTTTGGTCACGAACCCCCTACATTATTTCGAAAACCTTACGGACCCTTTCTGAATATAATCAGAGGAAAAGAAAATCAAGGGCACATGGAAGTTTGTGTTCTATGCATAGCCACGGACCCCCGGCACTCGTATCACGGACCCCTGAGGGGTCCATGGACCACAGTTTAAGAAACCCTGTAATAAACAATTATTAACCTTTTAACCGCCGTAGTATGATTTATAAGATAACATAACCCAGCTCATTTCGCCGCTGAATAAGATTAAGATCCGGTTTGGTTTTTACATTTACCTACACTATCGCATCATGGATTATTCCAGCCCTACTTTGCGTGGTGCATCTTCGTATCGACGGAGACACGAGCATTGTAAGCGGTTAAAGGGACATATTCAAATTAGTCTTCTAATAGGTATGTATGTTAATATTTTTAAATAGGTAAGGCTAGCCGACTATAAGAAAATATACATAAATTTCGTAATGAAATATATGTGTAAATTATTGTAAAAAATTATTTAAATAATCATATCTAATCTACGTTTAACTTAGCTCAGGTTAAACTTAAAAAAAAAAACATTTATTATTTCAGCACTTATCTCCAGTTCATCTTTAAGAAGTAATGGGTTAATATTTCAAGTATGACAATTTCTCGATGCATCTACCCAAGGTTATTTCACCAACCAAATAGACATCCACAATTTCCTTAATCTTCGTGTCAATATCAATAAGTAGTTTTTTTACTTCTCTTTCTATAAATATCGACTTGTACATTTTGGTTGAACTTAAAATCCAGTTCAATTGCTTCTTCTTTAAGCAATGACACAAAAAAGAACAAATTTAAGTCAGACCTTATCAACTTATTCATCTTACTGTGCCATCCCTCAACAACATTAGTCGTCCGGTGGCGATGGTTAGCACGAGATTAAATCTGTATTACATCCTTCCTGGGTATCACAAATTTCCATTTTGTCAGCATTCTTCCAAACAGCTTGTGAGAAGTGAAAAAAACAACCATTAATATTTGCCGAAGAAAACGTACGCTTAAAAGCATTTATAGCCGCTAATTCATAATCTACTTTCATAAACTCCGGCACAAAATTAGGCACTAACTGTTTAATAACATTGAACATAAGTTCTTATGTTTGCTGTTTTTTGTCCGGTAATAATATGTACATGAATGGAATTACTTATGTGAAATCGTGATTACTACTTATGTCTCCATGGATAGTATATAACTGGATGAAGGGTTTTGGTACAATTTTGAAGGTTCCGTCCATGAAAAATGTATTAACTTTTTTTATATTCTTCTTAGAATCCGGTGTCATAAAGATGAGCATTTCATCAACTTTAGCACATAAGAAGTTTATGGCTAGGTGTTCAGGTATTACGATTTCATCGCAATATTTCAAACTCAACTTGGCCAACTTGGCATTCCGGTGCTTATATAGCATATCTCTGAGTTTATAAAAAGATGGTAGTTTATCAGCATGTGGTTCGCACATGAATTTAGCCATTTCTTCTTTGTAAAGTTGTGGTATCGGGCGGTAATCAGTAGCAACCCGGTGCTTTAAATTAATTATACTCTTTTCAATTTTGATGCTTTCAAAGTCGGGTACGCAAGTATGATGAGATTCTTGTAAAATGCTGGTTCTGTCGCTATTTACCTTAATAGATCCTTTGCAAAAGGTTTGTGCACATGTCCACACCGATGAACTTTTATTTTCCCTTTTTAAGCAGTGTCGATAACCGCCGCGTATCAAAATTTGCCCGCCGTGAGTACTTTCTATGAACTCAAGCTGAACACTTCTTACACTGGAGCATGCAAGCTCCATTATTAATGTTTTTGATAAATAATCTTTAATCAATAAATATAATATTCGACGTACAAAACAAAATTGTCGTCTATGCGAAGAAATTAAATGACAAGGCCTATCAAAAATGACAAATTATCACAACAAGAACCTCTTTAAAGGCTTGATTAGATAGAATGCGAGGAAAAAAACGACGTTCTATTACACAAAATTACAATATTTATTGTTCCGTACTTTCGGTATAAAGTTGCACTATACACATTAATTGTTGAAATATTGTGCTCAATACGATTAATGAACATTCAAAAAGCAAAGAAATATTTTTCCGCGGTTCTTTATTTTTTTTTTTACTTAGTGAAGTCACTCAGGCTCAAACATTTTACTATTAGTATGAATTCAACATTTTGCAAATTCAACATTCTAGGATTCAACATTATAAGAATTCAACATTGTGGGCCGGAAGGGGTGTTTTTCACTATCGCCTTGTCTCAATCGTCTATTTTATTATTAGATAATATTAGTCGCACGCAATGTTCTTCGTTGCCATTTTTTTAATAGCACGTGAATTTCGCAATGATAGAGTATTGTCTATTATAATTAGTCACAAAAATAATATTTTAACTAGTTTGAAAAGGCAAAGCAAGGCAAGTTTGTTAAGGCATGAAACTACAGTTACAAACGCATTACGAGTCAAATTAAACAGAGTCCCAACAAACATCGATCGCGGCGAAATGCGTCTAGGGTAACTCACGGACAATGAATTCGGGTTATTTTCTATGAACAATTAGTGAGTGTACACTCCACGAAAAATAAAATGCAATAACTGAATCAATACTAATAAAAAAAGGCACGCAAAAATTTCTTCAAATAAAAAAATCTATACAGATTTTGTTCTACCGAGATAAAATGCGATTAGGTGAAATGCTACAAGATATTTTTGCTTTTGAGGTAAAAAACTAACAAATCAGAATCACTCATCAACAACATAAGAGTGCTTCGTTCAGGCTCAGTCCTGCGATAGATGGATTTCATATCAGGAATTCCTATAATCGGCGCGCCATGCATTGCCGAAATGCCATGCTTTATATAGACATTGTATCAGTATGGAATAATAATCTGGAATCTATAGCTCAATAACCACAAATATTATATTGGTTTCACGTGTCAATATTGCATTTATATTTATATGTAGTTAGACGCATTTGTCCGTGACTGCGAAAAATAGAGTTTTATATTCCCGAGATGGGAATATTCCTGGGAACGGCAAATCTGTAATGGGAAAAGTGAGGAAAAAGCGTTATTTAGTGAGATGAAGGGCGTTGGTTAAAAAAATCTGAAAAATATCGTGATTTAGGTACATGTATTCATTTAGATATGTCGTAAAGTACAGTTGATATTAGTACCACAGTTTAAAACCATTTTGTTCTCGTTTCCCTAAACTAAACTACACCTTAAGTCAATAGAATAAAGGCTATAGTAGTTTCTCTTTTTATTAAATATAATAAAACCTATTGTGATCGAAATGTATTACTGGATTAACGCCGCCGCGCACCGGCAAAACGGCGTCATTGTCAAGTGATTATCGTTATAAATATTGTACTTAAGGGTTGCTAGATTCCGGTGTCGTGATGTCAGTGGTTATTGCAGTAAAAACCGTACTTATTTAGGGTTCCGTACCCAAACGGTGCCAACGGACCCCTATACCTAAGATTTTGCTCTCTGTCGGTCTGTCCGGCTGTCACAGGGTTCTATTTTTTGAAACGTAAGAGGTAGACAATTGAAATTTTCAAGTTTCAAGAAAATTGAGGATAACGGCACGAATAATATTAATTTTATTAAAGTTTCTTCAGCACGAATAAACTACATTCAATTTTCTATAAATTAGGTTCTAACTACACATTTTTAGTTATACAGAATTAAGATTTTGAATTTGATGAAACTCCAAAAAGCAAGGCTGCTCTGTCAAGCCTTGCTTTTTGGACCTTGCTAGATATTTAGATAGATAGAGACGGCACCGCGACGCGTTTTTTTCCGGTGCCACGTCGTGGTTTTTCTCCAGCATCGTGCCGTTTCTTTTCCGGTACGGCGTCGTGTTTTTTTCCGGTGCCGCGTCGTTTTTCGGTGACAGCGTCCCCTGCCATGTGCAGCCCTGGACATGTGACTAGGTCCTTAGTCTTGTTCCGAATATTGACCGTGGGAGAGTGAAGCAGTTTCAGCTTAGGCAAAAATGCTTTTGAATATTTGTCTGTCCGGCTGTTCTCCTTTACAGGTCTCATTTCTCATTCGCATATAGTCCACTTCTCAAATGATCCACTTCGCAAATAGTCCACTTCGCAAACGGTCTACTTTGCAAACGGTCCCCTTCGCAAATGGCCCACTTCGCAAATGGTCCACTTCGCAAATGGTCCACTTTGCAACCTAACGGACCGCAACATTCCCGATACAACCACGAATGGCTCCACGGTTCTCTTTACCTAGTAAACCCATCGAATTTGGGCTCATTTTGCGAGAGTTCGTTATGGCGAGTACCCTTTTGGACTTACTTCTTGGGCTGGCTTGGGAATTCAATATTATAGAATTCAACTTAATGGGAATGCAACCTAGGGGTCATCCAGAAATCACGCGCTCCGAAGGCTCCGAAGGGGAAGGGGGGGCTTAGGAAAACCTCACAACTGATCACGTTGGGGGAGGGGGGGGGGGGTATATTTACACGTATATTTATACGTATATATTGTCACGTATATTTTTTTTACTGCACCTGCGAAACCGAGAAAGAATATCTACTCATGTAGGAAATTATAAATCTTCATTTCGCACTTCAAAAACAGCGAGTCCGTTTACGTTTATACGAAATTTTACGAATAAAAAAAAATACACGTGAGGTTACGTGGAGGGGATCACTTAAAACATCACCAAAGATCACCAAGGGGGGGAAGGGGTCTAAATGTGGCCCAAAAAACCCCGCGTGATTTATGGATAAGCCCCTAGTGGTCCGGAAGGCTAAAGAAGAAATAGTAGCGAGATGCCTACTCTGCCGTCCGATATCTAAAACTGGACTAACCCCTTCCCCTATACAACTCCATAGATGTTAGTCTAGTTTTAGTCATAGGACGGCAGTACTATCGGCCTTAATAGACTTTTTTTACGTTTTAATAGGTAGAATTACAGCATTTCTTGTGAACAATGACACTTTATTTCTTATTTTCTTAAAACTAGGTACCTACCTACTAAAAAAACAGTGAAAATAACAATATTTAACTAAAACGTAAGCTCTACGATAGAAACTTGATAGTCTATATACTGCATAAACAAGAGGAGTAGGTACTGTTCTGTTTTTTAATGCAATCTGTATTTTTTCTTCATTTTTTTTAAATAATAATAATAATAAAATGTATTTATTTTCACCTCACAAAGGAAATTTTACAACGTAAATTAGCAAATTTGTTTTTAATAACCTTTGTGAGAGACTGGAGTCTGAACTAGGTATACATATACCTGTATTACATTAAAAAGACCATTGATGTTATTTCACTTCGTAGCAATCTCTTCAAATACTTTTTATGGAATCTGTCAAAATTGATATCTTCTTTCCTTCTTTTTCTCAGTAAATTGGTAACATTTTTTGCATTTAATTTTCTATTTTGATATTGGCCTCCTTCGTCAAAATTTGGATAAACAAAAATAATGTTGGCTTAGGTGGCATTCGGGCGTTGAAACGATGCGTGCGCGCCGTGTACGGACGCACCACAGGCAAGCATCGCCGCGTGCTTAGTCAGGGCTGAGCTACCGTCGCGAGCGGTCGAACATTCAAAATGTCATGTCAGTGTCAAAATTCAAAACATTCAAATTTCAAAATACTGCAGTGTGTTCGGATGTTTGAAGAATAATGCGCAAAATCCAGAATTGTCATATATACATTCCTAAGGATCCCGAAAGGTGTGTATTTTATTAGTACCTATATAAATGTTATATTTTAAGTCGTTTATAGAAGGTTTGATAGTTTTGTGATCAAACTATACCAATTAAATAGAGTAGATAATTATTTTGTTTGACAGTGATGAGTAAAATTAACAGATTTTTTAAACATGTACTAATTAAATAGTAGTTGATTCTATTGATACATAAAATGCCTTAAACACGAGAGTGGTTTTATGAAACGAGCCGAAATATCGTTGTGTTACTTACATGTACACATACCAATACTAATTTATTTAAACTATTATACTTAATAACATTAACATCAGATGTGTGCGATCAGATACTTTCATATTGAAATAAGTAACTTTTACTAGGTTGACCACGAACGATTGTTCGTTCGATCGAGGTCAACCGAATAAAAGTTACGTTGGTAGTAAGTAGGTATTTTACAGAACCGACGAGCGGCAGCCCTGTGCCTTAGGCACGCTCAGGTGTCGCGCGCTCCTAAACGGCGAAGACGAACTACTTGGTTGTCTTTATACTTTGGTTACACCGGGTGAAATCTCCTTTTCTTACTAAAGGTGGGTTTAGACCAAACGAGCGAATGCTCATTCTACCACCACTCTACCAATTCGTTGTGTATAAACAGAGACAGAGCATTCTTTTGTTGTTCTTCCTTATTTTGCGAAGATTTTAAGCTGTTCTGGTCTTCTGATTACAGCAGGATAGAATCTGTGGAGTAATTTTCGATATCCACTGTTTGTCAACGTAATTCTTGAACACCTCAAATCCAGAAACGTCTGAAGCAATTTCGACTATCGAAATTGATCCCTCTGGTATATAATATGCTGCTGGTAAAAGCGGTAATTTAGAAGTTAAGATGGTCATTCTTTTACCCTCTCTGGTATCAGAAAAACCAATGTTTTATGACTTTTTCTATAAAGTTTTTGTGTAGTGATAGTAACATCGACTTACTGTAACATTTTTAAAAATCTTACTACTGAGGGACTACTGTCGAGTATTGATCATGTCGTGTATCCAAGTCAATGTGTACCGTGAATAACTGGTAAAAGGGTTTCGGTACCCTTTTAAAAGTACCATCTCCATAAGCCACTAACGGATTTTTACAACTTTTTATACAGGGTGGGAGGGACTATACCGACAAACTTTAACTATAGATTCTAACAACTATTAGGAGTAAAAAAAGTAATGTGATGTATATGTATAGTCGAAAAACGCTTACTTTCCGAGATATTCATTATTTTTTAAATGAAAACTCCCAAGTGTGTAACAAGCACTAATAAATGTGACTAAGATAGTTTTACTAATTTTTTTAAATCCTTTAACTAAACAACAATTAACCTTCGCAGTATTTGATTGTAAGCGACTACGAGGCCAAAAAATTGACCTTTCGTTGCCATTTTAGCTTTTTTTTTCTTTTTGATAACTTTTCCTCCAGTAAGGACATGTTTATAACGAGGGGCTGAATTTACTGATTTATTTTGTTCCATAAGACTATTAATGTAAAATGACAATATTCGACCCATGTTGATATAACATTATTTACTCGTCACACCACCAGGAATTCATGGCTAAAGTATGTCGGTATAGTCCCTCCCACCCTGTATATTCAAGTGTTGATTTTAAACAAAGTATCAGTATTCTATCCTCAATACCCTCATCCCATACTAAAAAGTCATTGGCTAAGGTATCTCTATATCTTCCAAGCGTTCAAATGTGGTCCTTTTCACATCCAAAAACTTTTTTCTGGTTTTTGTATCGCGTTCAAATATATTTTCAAAAATCAATGGTATTGGTGCTAAATTTAATGTTACTTCGCGTTTGCACTTGTTCGTCAACACAATCTCTTTATTTTTGTCATAATTTCTATAACATGTATGTTGATTCTATTTGTAAGATGGACTTCCCGATATTTTTTCACCAGTTCAGGTGAAAATTATTTAAATCATGGTGGAACTTATTTTTTTTAATATTGTATTATTTGATAAGCACTTGTCAGCCGTTCTAACAGTGAAATATTGTCATATTAAAGCACGTACAGTAAACGGCCATTAAGAATTCACATCGGCAATCATCGCATTTCCGAATACAAACGAATGCTAATTTCCATGTACATCAATTATTAGATTAATCGTTCATCAGAATTTGAATTTAAAACTAAGTACTTTATTGTTGTTTTGTTTTGATTTCACGTGGAATATATAGAGCTGTAAAACACGATGTAATTATATTTTTCTACTCCTGTACTGTTATCTGTCTTTTACTTGGTCACGAACACTAATATAAGAACATATATAATATGAGTTCAGAGAAGTCTATACTCTATTCCCCATAACAGCACTAGTGTCGTTATAGCCACTTTACGTTATTGCTAACAACCACAGACTTCTAAATCTAGGTTAAACTGAGGTCAAGGATTAAGCGCTCAATTTTAACTTTACGGTAAAAATGCACAACTACCAACTTAACAAACAATTAAAATCCTACGGCTTTTAAGAAAAACAAAACTTTCTGAACTAAATTCATTGATGCCAATTGCCAACATAAAAACAAAAGTATTTTTAATATATTCACTGCGTGTCAACTTCATTTAAAAAATAAAAAGTTTACCATAGACACATACTGACAGTCATACGTCATATTTGCCTTCTTTGCAGGTTATGCCTTGTTTGTATTTTATAATTTTAAAACATGTCGTAGAAAAAGTATTGTATGCAACGTTGTATAATTAAGTCAAAAAACGCTCATTGCGTCTCTATTTGCGATACTCGCCGCATTCGCGGCTCGTATCGCAACTCACGCAATTCGCATTTTTTGAACCTTCTTATACAACTGTTGCATAAAATACTATTAATTATTGCTTGTTGGGGAAAAATAATATACATACATATATATATATACATATATTCACGCCCATATTCCTAAAAGGGGTTGACTGAGCATTAGCAACTGATGTTATACTACTAGCATATTTAAATGTGGGTTTAAAGATCGACAAAAAGTCGATTGCCTCTTTCCAAAGATCGATGTGCATTATTTATCGCCGTTTACTGTAGTAAATGTAAAGAGGTATGCATTTTATCTGAAGTGGCCAGTACCTATCTACATATGTAATTAGACCATGGAGATTGACAGCAATAGTGATGTATAGGAAAGCTCTTATCTTAAAAAGTGAGTGGCGTTAGTTTTATACATCCTTTCAGGTGATGAACACACTTTTGCATTGCTTAATTTTATGTTGACCAATAGCGAAGTTGACTGATCGCGAAGTTGACTGATCGCGAAGTTGACCAATAGCGAAGTTGACCAATAGCGAAGCTGACTGATCGCGAAGTTGACCGATTGAAAAATAGTGGACTTTTTGCTATGTTGACCGACTGCGAGCAAAATGATAGATAGGCGACGGTCCCTAGGCCAGTGACGTCACCGTGTAAAGATAAATGTTATTACCCTCCCCTTTATGCGCAGTCACGATTAAAAATCTATTGTCTACACTGCGCTCTATGACGCTGCTGCATTTGAATACAAAAGAGCACAACTGGATACATTTTCTAAGGGCCTTGCGTCTTTTTTACCAGTCAGGTTTGTCTATGGTCAATAAACAAAGATTACCGGGCTCTATTATGATGTATAATATAAAATAGATACTGCGAGGGCATATTTTGTATTAAATAAGCCTTTATAAATTGCGTTGTACAGGATTATCGTATCTAACGTGTGAGAGATAAGAATCAAGTTTGTTAAACAGTTATTCGATTTTTTGCCCTTTGTTTAAAAGGTATGGTAGGTATTGAAATGTTTTAGGATTATTCTAAGCTAGTCATTTCAAAGTCAAGCATTGTGCAAATATGGATTATAGGGGTTGAATTATAAGTATTGAATCGTTTGAAAATATATCAACAAATTGGCGATTTGTATTGTTTGACTAAACGGGACTTATCTACTTAACAAAAGTGATAAACTAGGACTGACAGCAACAAATACATCTACGTTTTGTTACCGTATTTCTTATACCGGTACAAAAAGGGCACGTCCAATCATTACGTGAAGTTTTGTCCGGCATTTTTTCGATTATGATACCTATTTAATATTGATCAATACCTTATATTAATCAACAATAATGTATTTTATGCCATAAAGTGCTTTTTTCCGAACGCTACGTGCACGGAAAAAGCCGCTTTCTGGCCAAATGTAGACATAAAATGTTGTACACAACACGGGAGGTAATAAAAAAAGCCTTCTATCGCATATTTACGTCCCTCGCCTACGGCTCAGGCCGCAAACATCTGCGATCTCGGCCTTTCTTTGTATTACCACCCTAGTTGTGTAATATTAATATACTACTTATTTCTAAATGTTTCCAATAAGTAGATGTTGTTATATCCCTGTTATTATTCAAAGTGACAACTATTAACTTCACTTTACTCAGTAGAAAACATTCATAAAACAATTTAAAGTTTATAGAGGGTACTTAAAATAACCACGGCTGAAAATGTTTTTGACTCACAACTAGCGATGGGCAATTTCTTAAAACATTTCACATATTACCTTAACTGTGACATATTTCAACTTTTGAAAATTACATAATTGACAAGAATCGTTTCTGAGAGTAATGTTACCGAATGAATTTCACTTAAATTTCATGTCACTTTTCCACTACTTCTGACGCCACTAGAACGGGTTAAAATTCGTAACTTTATGTGTAACGAACCGACGCCAGGTGACCTTTTTTTTTAAATAGATTTGAACCTTAGTAAAACACCAAGTCAGGGAACTCCGGCTTGCAGTCGCCAAAAACCAGTCGCGGGGCACGAAGTGCATAGAGATTTCTTTAGGACTAAGTATTGAATCGGGAATGTATGGTTGCGCCTTTGGCGTTCGCAGAAGCGGCCGCAGACGCAAAGGTTCTTTGGATTACTAATCTTGGATATAGAAAGACCACTGACCGTCTGCATGCTGCGCGGTCGGGTTAGTGGTCCAGTTAGCAACTACCGTAAGAAAAACAGGTTGAACAAATAATATTTTTTTATTTATTGAATAAGTAAGAAGAAATATATAAATGGGCGGGTTTAGGGAGCCGGCGGTGCCTGCTCAACGCCGGGAGTACCTGAGAAAGAAAAGAGTATTTGTTTAGCCAGAGGAAAAAACCTAGGCGTGTTAGAACGGGTTGAAGAAAGGTCAAAGTCAAAGTCTTTATTGTATGTGAGAATTAGGTTACATTAGCTAAAACTCTACCTTTTCAGGTGGACATAAATTATTTAACTTAAGAGCTAATTGAATTGAATTACAAATTAAATATTATAGAACATAATTAAAGAATCTGAATAAGAGACATTATATTACAAATTTACTAAACTAAGAAATATTCATGTCACATTGGAAAAAGTCTTTCACGCTATAAAAACATTGTCCGGTGCGTCATAGACAGACTCAGATCGGGCTTCAGGGCTCTATATTTTCCCGCATAGTCGAAAAGGACCCGGGTTACAACATACTTCCGCTCCGTGGTAGGTTCTACTACTAGACGATCTCTATTGGGCCAACCGAAGCAAATTACAGACAGGTAAGGTTTGACTCCGAGTAGTTGAACAGTTCTCAGGGCTTTTACACCATTAAACGGGGTTGGGCGTTTCAGTACGTTAAAAGTATATATTATGTTATCTTTGTTGTAGTAGAAAACATAATATCCAGAGTAGTTAACCCTCTACTACATGATATAGTAAAACGTTAGAAAAAAATATTTTTATTCGACAATATGTGTTAATTTTGTGCAAAAGTTTGAAAAGTAGACGAAAGAAAAATTTGTGACGTGTATTTTTCAAAATTTATATATGGCTTCGTATGCATTTAGCTATAAACTCATGAATTTTCTAATTTCCTATTTTGTTTAGTCAGAATTATTATTATGTCTCTATCTTTGAATATATATTTGTCAAATTTATATAGATCCTCGGAAACTGCTAAATTGAAATTCTACAGCTAAAAACTTCGTAATTGCAACGTTTCTATAACCAACAATTAGAAGCTCTTAATGCATACGAAGTCAAATATGGACGATATAGAAATAGCAACAATTGCATACGAAGCCATATATGGCTTCTTCAAAAAACTTATCAAACTACGGAATGGGGTTTATCTTTTTTTGCAAAATTTGATAACTTTAGTCTTAATTGGGTCTATGGCTAGTATATAACATGGAGTTTAAAATATTTTTTCTCCTTTATGATCCTGAATTTACCAATGAAAAGAAATGAGTTTTCGCGGATAATATTGTGAAATGATCAAATAGTGTTATTTAAAAAATATATACCGTTTTTTTTACACTTTCAACATTGTATTTATGTAGCTTTCCAAATATATAAAAATATATTCGATACTTAAAAAAAATCATGAACATTAGACGCCATTTTAGGCTTCGTATGCGGTAAAGGGTTAACCCTAAAAGGAATTATGTTAAAGTGGTTGCTTTGATAACTAATACCAACGTTCTTTTGACCGTGAAGTATAAAATTACACACAAACATATAATTTACACCTGAAAACTACAGAATTTTAACAGAAATTTTTAAACTTTCAGTACCGTAACTTACAAGCTGCCCATCACTACTGTATACCCTAAAAAAAATCATAAATACATTGTTATTATCATATCGTTAACAAATAATAGGTACATGACTTGCGTTCTTTTTGTATGGGAAGAGTAAACTTGTATTTCAAAATAACATTAACCCGAATATAGAAGGGTAGGCTATTGAAACTAGATCGGGTGTGGTATGATTACTTAAAAAAAACGATAAAAAATGGAAGTTACTTTAGAAATACCTGAATTTTTACAGGCACGCCGATAATATCAATAATATCATTTGTTCGCCGCAGATAACCAAGTTTGATAACTGGTATTCATATTCATTTATTACGTCAAAATCATGTCGTACATAAGATATTAAATTTTATACAGTCGATACCTCCTACGTATAGTGAGCCAACTGACATTTTTACGATTTTCGTTTTTTTGCATATTTGTGATCAAAATACTTATATTTACATGCTATAAAAATTTCGTGAAGAAATTACTGCTAGTTTCCGAGATAAAATGACGTATAGTGAGCCAACTAACACCTTTTTTTAAATTAGAACATCGTATACTGAGCTAAGTCGCTTGGTCCACTATACGCGGTACATTTATCGGGCAAGGCCGGCGCGCGCGGGGTGCATACTGAGCCAACTGTCAAGTTGGCTCAGTATGCTCGCTCGTCGTCGTTGCGGGCGGACGTTGGTCCACTATGCACGAACGAGAGTCGATGCGGCATACGTCTTTTCGACCTACTACGTATAAAATTTGGCTCTTTTCATAATGATTTAGGTATTGTATTGTTACGTGATTGGTTATTATGTTAAATTAAAAATAATTTCACACAAAATACATCAAAATGAAGCAGCGGAGGGGAAGAAATCTGTTTTTGCCAATTGTAAAGTATTTAATATACTACAAGTGTGTAATGTAATGTCTTTGCTCGACGAATGTAATCTATAATAACTATCAACATTCCAAGTATAGTAAGAATTATCTAAGGTGTCCGAATATTTGTTCATTCTCTTTAGGAATATTCGGAAACCTTAGATAATTCTTACTATAATGTTAGAATAGGAAAAAAAACAGAACCCAGTCCTCACTACTGTAACAGGACTGAGAATAAAGCAAGCTATCAATAATTAAAATAAAGAAATGTAAAGAATATTTCCGGCGCCAGACATCTGTCAAAAATGCCAGATAGCGGAACTGTAGGTCTTGATAATTTTAATCATAAGGGAGGTTTTCAGTTACGGGGAAGCCACAGTTTCCTGCGATTAAACCATAAAAACTGTTGAGAGGTGTTTATTAGTCTACTATAATAAGTTGTATAAGTTAGATTTTAACCAAAGATACGTTTATCTACATATCTATGATATACTTAAATAATAACAAGGGTGTCACCGACTTAGGAGATGTTGTTTACCCCCTGCTAACTATGCAGTCATTAGCGGAGTCCCACGCCAACTGGATCCAGGTTTAAGCCGCTCAAGGGCTCCCAGCTCCCACGGTCCCAGTTGTGGTAGTTGTCCGGAGTGGAGTCAGTCAATGCACCGTTACAGATTTAGAATTAAACAACCGCAAAAGGTTAATGTAAGAGCAGGGAAAAGGTATCCGGCAAAGCGGTATAAAGAAAGTTATTAGACATTAAGGCATGATGCCTTTTAATTCAATTAAGGGGAAAAACACTATAAATTGTGACTTAAATTAGGCATGCCCATAGCTGGGCTACCAAAACCGAGTGACACGGTATGTAAAAAGTCATAGGAGAGCAAAGAGAAACGGAGAAAGTGGCATCAAGTGCATATAACGAGCAAAATGTAAAACAAGGTGCCGCACGCACAAAAATGGTCGCAAAAGTCTCGCCTCCAACAAGAGACAAGATTCGTGTTAACCTCAACACAATAAAGCAACGTGGCATGGAATTTTAAAGTTAAATTTTCTTAATTACTCACGCCCGTTGTAAACATGAGTTTAGTAGTCCATCTCGGTTGAATGTCGTCGCATTCTCACGACAATAAAAGAAGAACCCTGAAACAGTTCAGAGACGGAATGACGCAATATGTCTTGACAAGAGGAATTTGTCCAATTGGAAAGAATTTATCTAAAAATACTAACCGGAACGCGATTGAAACGCGACGGCTTAGTTGTAGATGGCCGTCAAATTGACGTCTCGTTAGCACTTCATTTTATAACGAATTTAATACCAAACGTCCAAAGAGACGAGTCCGCCATCCAGAAAACAAGAAGCCAACCATCTGCTGAAACGCTCTGGCAACTAACCAACCATCGGTGTTGCCAAACTGGTGGACATAACATACAAAATAAGCTTAGCGGTATACTGGTCCATAATAAATTGATTCTGGCGTATACTGGTACAAGTGACAAATCAGACGAAAACTAACTGATAAAATCCATCCGAGCACGAGCTTTGAGTTTGTTTAGATATTAAATGGTACATCACACATGGCCATGACCAAAGGCATCTAGTATAATCAAAATATAGCCATATTCATCTAATTATAATTTACTACGTATACTGGATCAACTGGTAGTTGGCTCAGTTTATCAAAAACTAGAACTCGTAAATTTCACGTATACTGGGCTAAGTGCCGGTTTTTCAAAAACTACTATTAATTACGAAAAAGTAAATATGTAGATTTAAGCAAAATGTGTTCATTTCACATAATTGAAATTTTCATGAAATTATTTCAACATATGAGTTAGTTATGGAACTTTGTACCTTTGAAGAGCCCTCCTGTAAAATCGTGATTTTGCACTTAGCTCAGTATACGTAGGAGGTATCGCAGTAGTTCACAGACATGAACCCTGTTAGGGCACTGCAACTTACTTATTCTATAAAATTACATACAAAGGTTAAGTTTACTTATACAATACAAAACATTAAAATACATTGCTAATCGATTATCATATCAATAAGTTATTCATACATCATAAATAAGTAAGGTACATACAGCGAGGAAACGCTGCCAGCTTATTCGGCACCAGGATGCGGACACACTTCTGGATAACGAACATTTGGTGGTCGTCTGTGCTATTGTATTTTACAAGGAAAAATCATTCTTCCCAGCTAATCCGATTATCAAATGTTATTTTATTTTCCTCGTAGAAAGCCATTATTTTATTAGTTTTTTCTATGAGGAATAATTTATTTTTCGTACCTAACTCAGTTATTAAACGGGACTTGGTTTTCCTCGAAGAAAACTACGTTAATAAAATGTATACAAAATGAAATCTCTTAATTCAATATTAATATAAGAACTGCATTTTCTTAAAAAAAAAAGAAGAAACTTATTCTTTAATGAAAAGAAAGGAGATTATTTTCTATTTAATACCTAATAAATTATATAACAAATAATATTTTATCTGTTGGGGTTTTACCTTTTCGAGCTGTTTTTTCTTAGTTTGTAAACTTCTTATTTATTGGTGGTTGAAATTCCGTAAAATTATGCGTCATCTTTTAGGACCGATAAGAAATGCTACAAAACGATTTAATCTAGAATTCCTGCCTTCTGCGATATTTGTTCATCACGCTAGCACCAAATTTAAAGATAGTAGTCGTGTTTTTGATGTTGTACTAGCAGCGTAGTTGTTCTCTTTATCGATATTATAAAGATGAAACGAAAATTGTAAGGTAATTTTATATTGGTAACTTCAGTTGACACAAGAGACACATTGAAAACATATCGAAAATGTTTCTTTATGTAACAAATCCGCTAGGCAGATACGAAGAGTTTCGATATATATAAAGACTCCTTTAACAGTTTTATCCATTGGTCGAACATATTCTTGTTGAATTCTTTTACATACCTGTTCACAGGACTTTCATTTTTGATTTACCACCGTCCATCATTTATCTTGTTTGCAGGCAAAAGTGCGAGTCCAGCACAAAGACTAACATAGCGACGGCCGATTTGATCAGTCTTTTCATTCCGATTGAATTTGCCTTTTTTGAGGTTTCTATAAAAGTAATAACAGCCCTTGATTTCGATTTCGAGAAAAATCTTTTTCATAGCGTTTCTCGATGCAACCTCCAAAGTAATCTTCTCTGGTTGCCATATGGGTATGTCAGTTTTAATCACAGAAAATAATTTTACGCAAGAAAAAAAAGAGAGAGAAAGATACATACATCTTGCTTTTTGTTTATAAGCAGAGCATACATATACTAGAGGTATGATGTTAGTTACAAGCGATCTTATCTAACGTGGGCAACTGAAAATGGCTGCGGCGCCCGGCCTTGTTCAAGTGCAACGGATCAAGACAGATATATTAAACTATTTTCAATTGACCATATGCGCAACTTTTACTTTTAATTTTTAGCTCGCTCAAAAACTTTTCGAATGAATCGACTTGGTATGTATCGAAAAATACATGACGTTCAAAGTTAACATTTCTTTGAGGATAATTTTTCAGATATTTTTTCATCACCGCCGTGAAATTTTTGTAGCATTTCACATGATAACCGCAGGTTGTATTCACAGCACTTGGCAGTTGAATTTGATTATATTTTAGTTCGTTGCAAGGACCTTAAAATAAATAGCCGAACGTAGCGTCACTAACAGATAACTAAAGCGCCTTTAATAAGCTGGCGCTTTGTACTTGTGATAAAAACGCAGAGGGCTTTGGACACTTCTTTATTTCACTATTACAGTTATTTTCTTCACAATACGTTTTATAAACAACTCTCTATACAAATGACATTGTGTCTTTCTTTCGTGGTGGCTTAGACTGGAGTGAGAGTCATGACGTTCAAACGAACGACATACATTCTTACATTCAAATTGAGTATCAATCATTCGATTCCAACTGGCCAGGCAGTATTGATTGTCATTAAACCTCAATCAATAACACACCCCCTCAATCAACACTGCCTGCTAGTCCAACTCCTTACTTCAACATTAATCCACTTGAATTTCTAGCAACTATCAACATCCAAACCAATACCTAAACAAAATTTCGAAACATCCTTATCACAAAATTTTAATCACCCTGTATATGTCCAATCTTACCAAAATTATCTAAACACGCTTACACCTTTACTCTACATACACCCTGTATACTTCACCTTCTGACTCACAGAACACCCTATGTTCTAAACCCCTTTAAAAACTACTATACTCCTTCTCAAGACATCCATAAATACTCTCAATAACTATAATCAATCACAATAAGTTTCTTCTAATACTCCCACTCGACTCCTCTTTAAACTATTAGCTAATCCTACTTATTTATTTATTTATTTAAACTTTATTGCACAAAAGAACACTTATCGTACAAAAGGCGAACTTAATGCCATAGGACATTCTCTACCAGTTAACCTTGGGGCAAAGCAGATAGCTTGTGGGCGGTGCAACTAACGTCATTTAACTTTAATTAAAACTCAACTACATTACCAATATAATAATACTAATTATAAACAAGTACATATATAGATACGGATAGCTATATATAAATATATATATATATATACATACACATAAATACATACAGATGACACATCTAATCAGATACACTAAGAGACTTCATCTCATCTCATATTTATTTTTCTATCTCCTTCTCGATACATCACCACATTACATTTAATTCTTCACTTCAACATATTTATTTTTCTCCTGCTCGAAACATCAACATCAACACATCTTCTATAGACTCTTCTTTCAACACTTCATAAAATATTCTACTATTTTCAATTTATTCTCATACTCTCTCATACATCTCACACATTTTAAATCAAAAATACCATACCAAATATTCCAAAAACAATATACACTAACAATTAAAATAATTCGAAATAGAGAAATAGCTTAAGGAAAACCGTATATCAAAATTAATGTAAACGTTTCTTTATTAAGTAATTTTAATTCCAGCCAGTACTTTTATGAGACAACGATTCAGTTACTATTTTACTTATCAGTCATATTCACCCCCTTAAGTGGATCATTGTCTAGCACCCCCTTAATTCTGACCGTGTTTTTTTATTTAATCCGACATTTCCTTAAGCGTTTGTTTATTACAAAACGTACACACCCTACAAATCTTACATACTAATAACATCATATAAAAAACCCCAAATCAACCGAAACAGACATTAAGTTCACTTTAGCCCACACTTATTCACTACCTAACCACACGATCACTAAGACACTAATCTTTGTTGACATTTCTCAAACTTCACAGGCGGTAAACTTTTCGTTAGTATATCTGCTAATTGCGATCCCGTTGGACAATATTTTACTGTTATCTGGTTTTCATCAATCTTTTCTTTTAGATAATAATATTTGACATCTATGTGTTTAGTTCTTTTACTCATGATTCCTTTCTTCATTAGCCAAATTGCTGATTGATAATCCACTCTCATTTCGACTTGAAGTTTCTCTTTGGTTATTTCATAGATCAGGTCTCTTACGAAAAGTAATTCTTTACAGCATTCTGCCGCTGCTATGAACTCCGCTTCTGTACTGCTCAACGTGACAACTGATTGCTTTCTTGAACTCCATGCCACTGGTCCACCGTTCAGCCAAATCACATAGCCAGAAGTACTACGCCTAGTATCTGGGTCTCCGGCGAAATCCGAGTCACAGTAACCCCTGAGAACTTTATCACCTTCAGAAAAGTGAATACCTTTATCCATAGAACCTTTTAAGAAACGTAATAGTAGAGGATCCCAGTATAGAACGACCTTCACCGAACTGGTTAATGGATGAAAAGTATTTTATATTAAATTAAATATGTTAATAAATATATTGCAAGTGGGTTGCCTAAAAAAATTCAGTCCAGAATATGATAAATTAAAAGTTTAAGTTAAATTTGCACCTGGTTGGTATGTGATGCTAAGGAAACGAGGTGCAAACTTAGCTCAACCGGTTGGTATGAGAAAGTTAGGATGAAGTCGGCACAGGTTCCCGTTCACAAAATGAGCAGATTTTTGATTTAGGAACATTTGAGCACATAACACTCTTCTATCGCAAGGGATGGTTCGCTGGGACCTCTCTGTCGCACGTAGGTGAAGAACACACGGAGCGGCGCGACTTGCTATGTGCTAAAATGCCCCTAAACCAAAAATCTGCTTATTCTGTAAACCCCCTAAGCGGTTGAGCTAAGTTTGCACCTCGTTTCCTTAGCATCACGTACCAACCAGGTGCAAATTTAACTTAAACTTTTAATTAATCATATTCTGGACTGAATTTTTTTAGGCAACCCACTTGCAATATATTTATTAACATATTTAATTTAGTATAAAATACTTTTCATCCATTAACCAGTTCGGTGAAGGTCGTTCTATACAGGGATCTTAGACTATAATATATTCTTTGCGTTGTTCAAATCATTTAAATTAGGAGAGTTTTGATGCCTCGAACAATAACCCACATGAAAACTGATGTCTGGTCTCGTTTTATTCGAAAGATATAACAATGAACCTATCATCTCGCGGTACAGCTCATGAGACTTTGTATCGACCTTAACAGCTGGATGTTGTTCTATCAGAATCGTAGGACATTTACATTCTTTGGCCATGTGCAGATTAAACTTTTTAATAATTTTCTCGCTATACGTCTTCTGATAAATTTTGATTCCCTGTTCTTCTTGCTCGATGTCCAAACCAATATAATTACTGACTTTGTCACAAATTCTGAGTTCAAATGCTTTTCCAATTGTTTCGACTATATGTATTAGATCTTCCTCTGTTTCCCCAAAAACCAATCCGTCATCTACATACACTGCTAGGATAATAATTCTTTCGCCTTCCATGATAAATATGCATTGATCAAGTTTCAGCTGCTTAAATCCCATTTTCTTTAGAAATTCTAAATTTAATGTTCCACATGAGTGGAGCTTGTTTTAGTCCATACAGGCTCTTATTCAGCTTGCATACTTTTCTTTCTTTGTCGGCATAACCCTTTGGGACTTTCATGTATATGCTTTCCTTCAAATCTCCATGTAGAAAGGCCGTCTTCACATCGAACTGCTTCATTTTTAACCGTTTACTTGCTGCGATCGACAGTAGTATTCTGAGTGAGGTACTATTAACTACCGGACTGTATGTTTCATCATAATCGATCTTGTATTTCTGTTGAAAACCCCTCGCAACCAATCTCGCTTTGTATCTGCCATCTGTTTTTATTGTAAAGATCCACTTGCTTGTTACTAATTTCCTTCCTTTAGCCTCCTTTTCGTCCACAAACGACCATGTTTTATTTTCTTCCAAGGATTTAATTTCTTCGTTTATTGCCTTGCTCCATTTATCTTTTTCCCTGGATTCTACAGCCTCTTCATACGTTAGCAACGATGCTTCTGTATCATAATTCATCAAATAGTCTTTGTATCTTTCCGGCAGTCGTCGTGCTCTCGCTGGTTGAATCCTTCTATTTTGATTCACTGCCTCATTATTGCCTTCAACTTCGATTCTTTCTTCTCGATTCTCAATATCTTCACTCTCAAAAAATTCATCATTTCCATCAGAATAAACTTCATTATCAAAAACTAAATCGTTTCTAAAATTCACAGCCCCTCCTTGTTCACCGGATGAACATTCTCTTGTCTCTTCTGCATTTATTTCGTTTTCATTTGTTTCACTGTCATTTGTTTCTCTGTCATTTGTTTCTCCTTCATTTGTTTCTTCTTCATTTGTTTCTTCTTCAATTGTTTCTTCTTCAATTGTTTCTTCATCAATTGTTTTACGCCTTCTCGAACCTACTCGAACTTCTTTGTTTCCATTTTCCACACCATCACCTTCTCGAACTTCTCCAATTCTACTTGTCTCACATCTTATATTATCGCCTGCTCGATTGCTTCTATTATCATCTCTTCTTCCTCGATTTGCTTCCTCTCTACAAATCTCATCATTTTGTATTGTGTTTTCTTTATCTTCTTCCTGTCTCTCTTCAAACACTGGCCAAAGTCCTCTGATCCTTATATTATTTTCTTCTTCCTTCAAGTAGATGCCCTGTTCATCTTCATTTATTCTGACATATCTTGCTTTAACTATTTGTTTCTTTTCGTCAACCCATATTTTGTAACCGTTTCTTACGTAGCCAACCAGAATTCCTTTGTTGCATCTTTCGTCTAGTTTTCGTATACCGAAATTAATTTTGTAGTAGGCGGTTGACCCGAACTTTCTTATATGTGACACATCAGGTTTGACGCCGAACCACATTTCAGCCGGAGTTTTATCTCTTCCTTCTGTGGGGCTTCTGTTTATTAGGAAGCTTGCTGTTAGAAGTGCTTCTCCCCATAGATAATTCGGAACACGGCCATCGAATATCAATGCCTTAGTCCTCTCCATCAGCGTTCTGTTTAGTCGCTCCGCCTTACCGTTTAATTGCGGTGTGTAAGGTATTGTGAAGTCCAACGCTATACCTTTCGAGTTACACCATGATGTTAGGTTATTGTGAGGTCTAAGGGTCTTCGATGTTTAGTGGACTGTATTATAAATGAAAGACTTAATTTTCCATAGTGAGCGCCTACCTCACTTAGGCACTGTTGAAGAGCTGATTATCACTTGATGATAAATGTAAAAGACTGAAGAGAGTAAAATAGAGTGACTTGAAATGGCCGGGAACCGCCATTTTATAAGATTATTTTTGAAGGTGGGAGATTATTCTAAGAATACTCCCGCTAAGCTCGAGTCTTGTTCTGAGAAATGAGCCGAGCTAGTTCTGAGAATCAGCTATTCTTTTTGTGCGTGAGTGGGGGTTTGTTTACTTTATTAAAAAACACATATAATTTCTCATTACACAGAAATAAAGATTATAGCAATAATTAATTAAATTCTTATAAACGATGGACATTGATAAATCTTAAAATTAGAGTAAAACACAAGTTATTTATGATTGATTGATTAAACAGTAGAATGATTGAGTAACGAAACAATAATAAACAGTAAAAGATTCTAATTAGATTTCAATATGATTTTCTCTCCTACGTGATTGACTTAGCCTATTTGATTGTTACCTTATATATACCTAACTACTAAATATATGTACATAGGCTATTTCCGACAGTGTCCCCCTCGGTGTGACTACACCAGTGTAGTTTAGGAAATAATTATGAGCCTGGAAGCCGGACGGCGGATGTATCCTGCTGCGGTACGGACTTCTGTTGATCTTATTTTTCCATCGGGGCCGGGGTGGACTTTTACCACTTCTCCGCGTGGCCATATGCCTCGTGGCATAGTGTTATCGGCAATGAGTACTATGTCGCCGATTTTCACGTTTTCATGGGGCGGAGTCTTAGTACGTGGTCTCAACGTATGTCGGTATTCTGTTACCCATCTTTTCCAAAAGCTTTCTGCTAAGGCTTGTGCAGTTTTCCATGACGATGGCGATAGGGTGACATCACTGAAGAATCCAAATGGAGACATGGCGTTTGATCTGCCTATAAGGAAGTGATTAGGCGTCAACGCTTCTTGGTTATCGTTCAACATGACCGGAATGAGGGGCCGGGAGTTGACGATGTGTTCTGCCTCTAGAAGTAAGGTGTGGAGTACTTCTTCATGAGGGTTATTCTGGCATAACGTGACCTTCAAAGCTGCCTTTATTGAGCCGACGAGACGCTCCCAAGCGCCGCCTGCGGCTGGGTTTCCGGGCGGAATTTTCTTCCAAATAATTTCTTTGGAGATCGCGAAGCTTTTCATCTCGTTTTCTATGGTGCTCATGGCGTCAGATATCTCTCGTTCTGCTCCCAAGAAGTTTGTGGCATTGTCGGTGTACAGAACAGATGGTGTTCCGCGTCGTGCCATCATGCGTCGGAGAGATAAAATCATAGACGAGCCTGAGAGGGATGCTGCGAGTTCTATGTGTACAGCGCGCGTAGTGAGGCACGTGTACAGAACGCCCCATCTCTTTTCATGGCGTCTTCCCACAGTTACGACTATAGGTCCGAATAGATCACAGGCCGTAGACGTGAAGGCGGGTTGATTTGCTGTCAATCTTTCTTTGGGTATATCTCCGGGTGGTACGACGGTTGGTTTCGCTTGGTAGGTGCGGCACCACTGGCAGTTATTACATATGAATCTCAGTGCTCCGCGCAGTCCTACTATGTGGTAGCGTTGGTGCAGCTCGTTCATGACTGTAGCGTGGTTGCCGTGATTGAACTTAGCGTGGTAATGTGCTAGTAACAGTCGAGTAAACGGTTCTCGGGCGTGCAAAACGGGTATCGCTTGCTTTCTGTCCGTCCGGCCGTCTAGTAGTAGTAGACCGTTGTTGTTCAGTTTGACAGCGAGCTTGCTTATCGTAGATTTCTTCGGTAGTGTCCGTCCGGCTTCCAATAGCTTGATCTCCTCGTTGAAATATTCGTGTTGACTGCGTTTGATAAGCAGTAATTCGGCGATCTTGATGTGATCGTTTCTTACGTCTGTTTCTGTATTTCTATTGAGTATCATGGCTTTGAATACCTCGGCAGCGCAAACTACGGTAGCAGTGGCCCTAACTAAACGTGAGTATTTAGAAAACCTACTTATATCGGGTAGGTACGGAAATTTATCCGATTTGCTAGCGACCAGTACTAACTTTTGTGGTCGTTCTTCGCCTGTGTCGACAGGCGGGCTAGGGGCCGATTTGTCGGTCGGCCAGTGAGAGGAATCGCGTCTAATAAAATCGGGGCCTATGAACCACGTATGGTTCTTATCGAAATTCTTAGGAATTCCCTTTGTCGCTACGTCAGCGATGTTTTGCGCACTAGGAACCCAACGCCATTGATCGGTCGTTGTGCTTTCCTCGATTTCAGCTATCCTATGTGCCACAAAACTTTTAAATGACCTAGGATCCGATTTTATCCATGTCAGTACCGTTCGCGAGTCTGACCAAAAGTGACACTTCTCAATAGCATAGTCCGTATGTTCTAATACTGACTTAGCTAGTCGCGTTCCTAATACGCAGCTTTGCAATTCCAGACGCGGTATACTAATCACTTTGAGCGGTGCTGCGCGGGCTTTCCCTACGATGAGGCTAGCATAGGCCTCACCCTCGCTACCGTGACTAACGAAATATACAGCTGCCGCGTATATTTTCTCGCTCGCGTCGCAAAAAACGTGTAGTGATCCCGATCTATTTACGGCCGGCACGTACCTATTTATCTCGAGCGTTTTTAACTGCTGTATGCTAGTAATAAACGCGTTCCACAATGGGACAGATTCGGGACGTATCGTTTCGTCCCATCCTATACCGGTCCGCCAGATGTCCTGGATAAGTATTTTGCCTATTACCGATACCGGGGATATATATCCCATAGGGTCAAAAATACTCATCGCGCTACTCGTTACTTGACGTTTTGTGGGCAATTTTTTCCCATCTAGGACATCTGTCGGCGTATTTCGGAGGTTTACGTTAAAACCTATAGTGTCGCGTTTGTGGTTCCATATGAGACCTAGTGTACGTTCCGTATCGCATTTTCCTAGCGTTTTATTTTCGTCCGTACTCGGAGTCACTACGTCGGATATGACTTCCGGCTGATTCGATGCGAACCCGCGTAGCTCAAAGGACGCCTTCATATTTAATTCGTATAGATCGTTGACTATCTGTCGCGCGGTATCTATGTCCTCGTCTAAAGCTACTAAAAAATCGTCCATATACGAGTTCTTAATCGTCAATTCAGCGGCTATCGGATACCTTTCGCGGTGAGTATTTGCGTTTTTATTCTTCACATATAAAGCGGTACTTGGTGAACTCGCTGACCCGAATATCAATCGTTTCATACGATATTCTTTCGGTTCTATGTCGCTATTCGCCCCTCTCCAATAAAAACGCAAACTATCACGCTCGTTCTCAGGTATTTGTATTTGGAGGAACATTTGCTTAATATCGGCCACTATTCCTATTTTTCCTTCGCGGAATTTCAACAAAACGCCGAATAGTGGTCGTAGGAAATCTGGTCCCGGTAATAACGCATCGTTTAGCGATTTATTCTGGGCCCTGCAGCGGGCGTCGAAAACGAGTCTAAGAGTTCCTTTCTGTGCGTGAAATACCGGAAAATGCGGTAATATCCATTTACGGGGATATTCCGGAGGTGCGGGTCCTGGCGCGACTTCTGCATACCCTTTTGTCAAGAGGTCGTCGATCTGTTTACAGTACTCGACTTTCAATTTTTCATCCGCGTTTAATTTTGTTTCTAGGCTATGCAGGCGTCGTAGAGCCAGGTTCTCGTTATTCGGTAATGTCTCATCATTACTACACCATAACAAGCCTGCCTCGTACCTATCTTCCGACTCTAATTTCCTACATGTCGCGTCTAGGATATCGATCGCTCTCTGATTCGGATCAGTCTTAGGTAATTTTCCTTCGACGCCTAAACATTCGATGCTGAAATGTTCTTTCATGAGCGCGGTTATCTCCGTTTCCGCGGGCGTCGGCCTAACGTGGCTTACTAAGAAAGATCTATCCCGAGGCGCATCGTGACTGCCGTGCAGTTGCCACCCTAGCTTAGATCGCGATGCTACAGGTAAATCTTTTTTTCCCTGTAGTATTTGTTTGGAAACAATCAGTTCCCAGTGATCCTGACCTATAATTATCGTTGGGACGGCATGATCGTAACATAGTTGTTCCTCTATTTCGCGTAAATGATCGCATTGTTCAATTAAATCGCGACTCACCGTTTGTTCGGGCAAGTTCAACTTTTCTATCGTATATGCGGTGAACTTTTCTATGTTACGAGTATGTGCTCCGCGGATAGTAACGCTAATTCGACACGATTCCCTATCGAACGTACAATTTCCACCGACTCCCTCTATTGAAAGAGGTTCCGGGTTGTCGCGTGGTGCTATTTGATCAGCTATATGACGCTCGATAAGCGAGATAGAGCTACCACCGTCTAACAAGCAAAATGTCTCTACCGTACCTAGAGGACCGGTCAGTTCCACGGGAACGACTTTTAAATAGGTATTCATTTTATATACGTGATTAACGTTACCCGTCCGCGGCGCCGGCGTCGGCTGTGCTTTGGCGCTCATGCCGTGCAATAAGCGATGATGTCCGGCTTCGCAATTACCTATGCCGCAAGCTACGTATTTACATCTATATCCGCGTCTATGACTCGGCTGTAAGCACCTAAAGCACAACTTGCCATTCTTAACCGCTTCCAACCTCTTTGTTACAGACATTTTATTAAAATCGGAACACTCGCTTACTTTGTGTTCGCCTCTGCAAATTACGCACTTGTCTACATAGGTGGAAGTGGTTTGAATAGGTTGCGGGGCCCTCGCGGGCGTATTTTTCGCGGGCGGCGCGGAAAACCTTTTTTCCACGGGTTTACGCTTATCGGTATACCTATTCTGATTTACTTGGGCTACCATCAACGGCCTAGGCTCGTCATAATCTGAATTTGATTGTTCTGAGTCACTGTAATATTCGTCATACTGCGGCGCGCGGCGACCTTTGCGCATGCGCGGCTGGGGGAGGGGCGCGGGGTCATAGTGCGCCTGCGCGGTGTGCACGTTGGCTCGCGTCTTGCGAATTTGAGATTTTCGCGTTGCGCTACTAATCTCGTTTAAAAACTGTGCCATAGCCACTAGACCCGGTGTCCCTTTATTAATTACGCGATATTTATTCCACTCGTATCGAACAATCAGATTCATTTTATCCACGATTTTATTGACGAGTTCGGGCGCGTATAGAAACTCGTTTTGTTTTAACGACTTAATGGTTGCCACGACGTTGGCAACTTGACCGGCAAAGGAAATTATATTGCTATTATCTTCAGCTAATCTGGGCATACGCTTTACGTTATGAATTTCGTTCAATGTTATTTCCTCTGGGTCTCCGAAATGTCGTTCTAACGCGCCTATAATTTCAGCCGGAGATATCGCAGTGTACATTATGGACTTAACTGCGATTTTCGCTTCGCCGCGAAGCGCGCGACGTAAACGGCTGATGTTGGACACGTCCGAATGCATAGGTGCACTATCCTCGTACTCGGCCCTAAATGCGATCCATTCCTGAGGCGATCCTTCGAAATGAGGAAGGTCGTAACTTTGCCTCGAGGCCATGGGTGCATTCCTGTTCCTAGTTACCGCGTCTACGACCCTATGCGAGAGTAATTCTAAGTCCCTATTCATAAATTCGCTAGGTCGTTCGGGTTCGTTACGCGGCGGCGTGTACGGAGGTTCTTGCGTGTGTACACCTATCGCGGCTACCTGGCGTTGCTGTTGAGCAACCCAGCCTAATACGCGAGCATCTCTGGCATCGTGACCCGGCGCCGCCATGCTGGATACCTGAGACGCTTCTATCCTAGCTATCTCGAGCCTACTCCTAGCCGCGGCGGACGCGAGCTGTGCCTGCTGCAATTCGGCGTTCCTAACCTCTAATTCAGCCATTAAGACTGATAACTGACTAGCCCTATCATCTTGTACGCCTACCAAAGTCCGCGGATTACTACGTTGCTCGTTCTCCATAGAGTGAACCGATTGTTCATCATCCATGAGCGGCGCGCGGGTCAAAGGGGCGTGGCCCGGCGGCGCGGCGCCGGGAGTGGGGATAGACGGGTCAGAGTGCGCGGGGGGCGCCTCGGCTTCCGAAGCCTTACGGGGAGCGTTATCTTTCGGCATACTGCTACTTTCGTTTGCGCTACTGGTGCCTTTACTCCACGTACTGGTACTCGTCGTTGTCGTTTGACCGGACGACGGAGTTGTTTGGGAACGGGAACGCGATCTTGTAACGCGTTGTTCCTTATGCATAGTACACCGAGGGGGTGGGGGGTCCCTAACACTATCGGGTCCTAACGCGAACGTTACGGAATTGACGTCGCTGTAACGTTCGGGTACCTAACGTCCCTACGGTTTCTTCTTTCTTCTTTCTTGAAGTTTCGCTAAACCGCTCTTGCATTTAACACCGCAAGGTGCAAGATTGGCCGCTCATCAGCTAAAGCTGGCGGAACTGAACCATGTCAGACCAAAAAAGAACCGAAGTCGAAACTTCTAGGTTCCCGGAACTCAGGCTAGGTACTGGGTTTGCACTGTTCCCTGGTTAGAGTTCCTTTTTGAGGCACACACAGACAACTGAAGACGAAGACGAAGACACGAAGACACTAATCCCGAAGGCACGAACAGTTTGGAGCGCGAAGACCCTCTTGCACGGTGGTATTTCTTTTTTCTCAGCGACTCTTGCAGTCTTCTTTTTTCACTGCGTCACCTTGTTTTTTCACTGCGCCACCTTGCTGTCTTCTTTTTTCACTGCGCCACCTTGCTGTTCTTCTTAATTGTGCTGCAGGGGGGTCCGGAAAAGTGGTCACGGACCGGCCCTTCTTCGGTTTTCTGTCTTCACACGGCGGATCCGGAATAGCGGTCACGGATCACTTTCTTCACTTTTTTCGACGTCACGGCGGGTCCGGAATAGCAGTCACGGACCGACAAAATTTCTCATTCGATGAACACGGAGGACCCGGAAATGCAGTCACGGGCCTTTTCTCGGCGATCTTCTTTCGATGAGTACGGCGTGTCCCGGATTTAAGATCTCACGGGACAATTCGGCGATAATTTTGCTGACGACGATTTTTGAAGGTTTGTGTCTTCGTGCTTCTTTATCTTCTTATTGCTGCTGTGGTGTGTCCATTCTTCTTTGATGCGGCTTCTGAAGGACCATTGTGAGGTCTAAGGGTCTTCGATGTTTAGTGGACTGTATTATAAATGAAAGACTTAATTTTCCATAGTGAGCGCCTACCTCACTTAGGCACTGTTGAAGAGCTGATTATCACTTGATGATAAATGTAAAAGACTGAAGAGAGTAAAATAGAGTGACTTGAAATGGCCGGGAACCGCCATTTTATAAGATTATTTTTGAAGGTGGGAGATTATTCTAAGAATACTCCCGCTAAGCTCGAGTCTTGTTCTGAGAAATGAGCCGAGCTAGTTCTGAGAATCAGCTATTCTTTTTGTGCGTGAGTGGGGGTTTGTTTACTTTATTAAAAAACACATATAATTTCTCATTACACAGAAATAAAGATTATAGCAATAATTAATTAAATTCTTATAAACGATGGACATTGATAAATCTTAAAATTAGAGTAAAACACAAGTTATTTATGATTGATTGATTAAACAGTAGAATGATTGAGTAACGAAACAATAATAAACAGTAAAAGATTCTAATTAGATTTCAATATGATTTTCTCTCCTACGTGATTGACTTAGCCTATTTGATTGTTACCTTATATATACCTAACTACTAAATATATGTACATAGGCTATTTCCGACAGTTATTGTTCGAGTATTCACGTCCATTATCGCATCTAATCTTCTTAACTTTGCTATTAAAATGATTTTCTGCCAAGAGCACAAACTGTTTTATTTTATCAAAGGTTTCACTTTTAAAGGTGATTAAATAAACCACACAGAAATGCGTAAAATCATCCAAAAAGGTTATATAATATTTTTTGTTGTCCCAAGTGGGAGTTTCTACGGAACATAAATCGATGTGAATAATTTCTAAAAGGAATTTCGCTTTAATTCTATTATTTTTGAATGGTTGCCTAGTCATTTTAGCTTTAGTGCAGATTTCACAGAATTTGCCTAATTGATCCCCCCCAATTTCGATGCCGTTGACCAGTTTAGCTAGACGCGGTACATCAGATACGTGACCTAGCCGGCGGTACCAGGTATCGACATTTGCGGTAAGCCATGATCGACCAGTATCGACCGATAGCTGAGTTTCATATAAACCGTTTCTCGTTTTGTAACCCGTTATAAGTATTTGATTATTTTTCTTTATAAATACCTTGTCTCCAACGAAGAGTACATTTCCACCATGATCTGTTATGGAACTCACTGAGATCAGATTTCTGGAAACGTCCGGAACATATAGACCATCTTCAAGTCGAAAGCTGCTTGTGTTTACAGTACCTGTAGCTTGGGCGGTGATGTTTCCTGCATTAGCACATTTTATTTCAACATTTATTCTCTCTGTAAAATTTATAATGGTTTTATCATAAAACATATTTGAAGAAGCTCCTGAGTCGACAACGGCTTTAATTGTTGTTGTAAAGTGTGAATGTCCACTTACCAGAGTGGATAAGCGACAATATATTTCAATATGCCCTTTCTTGTTGCATCTCCTGCATATCTTCGTTGAAAAACATTGTGTGGAGTTGTGGCCAGATTTGTTGCATAGGGAGCATTTATTGCTCTCGCAGAACCTGGATATGTGTCCTCGTTTGCCACAGCTGTAGCATTTCCTTTCGTTGCTTTTCAGACCCTCATCATTTTGTGGAGTTATATCTAATGGCTTGATTTGATTTAGTTTTATTTCGTTCTGTAGTCTATTTACTAGTGTACGTACGGTTTGATCTGATTTCGGTGTAATCTCCCATACTGTTCTAAAATAATTTAAACTTGCTGGTAGTATGGTAAGAATTTTCTGTATAAGCATGTCGTCATCAATTTTGTGTTTCGTGGAATTCAAATCAAAGCAAATGTTCTGGAGCTTGCTAATATCTTGTACAAGATATATGCACAGATATATGTTTGAACATGGTAAACTCGATGCGGGAGCGATTAGACGCGGTTATTGAAGCCGATGGAGGATATACTCGCTATTGATCAATATTGTATTGATCAATATTGTTTTTTTTTTTTTTTTATTAGTAGTTTAGTTTAGTTTTCCTGTATTTATTTTCAATCTCAGGTTAGATTTTTATAATATTTATATAAAAGTATTTAAAATATAAAAATATACTATACAAAACATAAATATATTATAAAAACCTAACCTAGAGTGCCGCCGGCAGCGAGACAAGGCCTAATTAGTTTAGTTTATTATTATATTACAGATATTATAAGCATATCTTTGCCTTTCATTAAATCTACGAAAAAAGAACGAAATAGAGTAAATCGCCAATTCTCGGCCGCCTAGCGGTGGCTGCCCCCCATACTAATAATTAAATATATTTACCTGTAGAATTCGTTTTCAATAATATAGTGATGTTCATTTTTAGTATAAGGGGCCAGACGGTCAGTAATTGACGATTTATCAATTTTATGCATAAAAGTACGAGTTAAAAATCACGTAGCTAATGAGATCTAAAAAATAAAATAAAATATATATAAAACAAAAATGCAAAAAACCATCATGTTGCAGGATTGGAACGCGGGACAGCATGTGATTTAACAATTACACTATTTGCTGAGCCACGGAACCACGGTAACCGATGACTTCAAGGACGAAATATTGATATGCATTACTTAAATTCTTTAAGCTGACAGTTTCAATATTGCAAAATATTGATAAAAACACGCAATGTCAATAACGACGTGACAGCCTGACAGGTTATCACATGAGACAAACATATGCGATGACAAGTCTGCACTGCTTTCGTGAATTGTCAAAATATTCCATATAAATTAGTTTCGTATGACAAAATGATAAAGCTGATTTTCGCAGATTAATATTTTGTATACATATTTCTGTAGCAGTTACAGAATCTATATTTATTGACATAAACATAAGTACAATATATTGCAACATTTGCAGGATACTAATTATGTAACTTTAATTGTATACAAGTTTTTGAACTCTCCTTATACAATTTTATGTGGCCATTGAAGTTTACATATTTATTAGTATTTGTATGGGTATATATCTTTTGAATTTTTTATGATTACTTGTTTTTTTTCACTTTACTTGCATACACCATACATATACTTTACAGACTTATTCTTCAATATTAAGTCGTCGATCACTGCCTGTTTTTGATAGTCTAGATGATTTATCCAAATTTTGAAGTTCTCCTCACTGAAGTTTTCATTGAAGTTTATTAAATTAACAGATTTGTCTTCCTTAAAAGTGTCAATATCTGATGTATTTGTTTCCTTAGAAACTACTTCACTTCTTTGTATGGGAACTTTCTGACTGATTTCTAAGTTTTCATTTTGAATTAAGGAAAATTCCTTTATACAATCTAATCCGATTAAAAAATCATAATCGAAATTTTCCTCATCTATCACGAAGACATTCATTTTCTTCTCCATATCAAAAATGGTTATATCGAGTGTGATTAAGCCATTAGCTTTTTTAACGCCATTAATTGTTTTTAAATTAGTATTGTTACAGTTATTCAATTCCTTATTTTTTATCTTTAATAATCTTGAATTTATCAATGACACATTAGAACCTGAGTCATAGATTCCAAAGACTTCAATATTTCTATTTAATACTAATTTTGTTTTAATTAATGGCGGCAGTATTAGTTTTTTTGGTCTTCACACTGCAGTTCACATTCCAATTCAGAATTGTTGATGAGCTTTATTTGTTTGTTATATTTTTCTCTTTCGCTATTTACCCTTGTTTTGAACCAACAGGAATCTTCCGAATGATAGCGTACTCCTTTTTTTAACTTTTCGCAAATGCTGCATTTTTCTTTCAACTGTTTAGTATCCTCTTTTTTTTTATGAATTTCTTTTTTGCAACCAAATGTTCTAACTTGCCAAGTTCATTAAATAAGTCTTTCGTTTGCAAAATCTCCTCTTTGTTTATTCTATCCGTTATGAAATCTGGTAAGCCGGCAGCAATTATATCAATTAGGGTCCCTGGGTCAATTGTTTTTCTTACTTCGAGTAAAAGTTTTTCTTTTTTAATAGCATATTCTAATAAAGATCCCGTTTGATATTTGAAAAATAAAGCATATTTACTAGTAGTCCAACCTTTATTAGCATACGTTTGCAAAAAGTTTGATTTCCACTCCGACCACTCCGATTGTAAACTATGTTTGATCATCATCGAAGAGTACCAATCGGTGCAGGATTTTTCTAGAAACAATCTGAAAATTTCAATTTTTTCTTCATCTTTTACTATCTCAAACCTCGTACACTCTTTTTCAAATATTTCCATCCAATTACATGCACTTGTATTTTTTCCATCAAATTTTTCAATTACAAACCGCTCGGCTAACTTCTTTATACTTTGTTTTTCTTTGTTTTGTTGACTTTCAATTAATTTTCCCAAAATTTCCACTAAAGGCTCTTCCAAATTCTTTTTATGGACAGTAGACAATTGTTCTTGAGTAATTTCCTCAAGGAATTGGCCCTGGAAAATCATGTTTTCATCCTCATCAAAGTAAGTTTGTAACATATCTTCTGTCATTTTTATCCATACACTCCTGGTTTGATGTCTTTTTTTTAATGTATTTTTCACTGTAACAAAAGTTTTAGAGGTTTGGATCTGTTTGTGCAGTGCTGCTGCTTGATACTCCTCCGGAATCAGGAAAACTTTGTCATCTTGTGTGGCAATTGCGGTTATGGCAATATAGTTAGATTTTCCATCTGTTGTCGATTTCACTAAAAACGTAAATTTCAGCTTTTCCATTTAATAACATTAAATGTCGTTTTATAAGATTCTATTGTGATTTGGACGACACAGTTAATCAAAACACAACTGAGTTTCTCTGTAAGAAAAGATTTATTGTTAAAATCACGTATACGGTTCACATACTTAAGTAACAATGAATTGTAGGTAACAAAACCTTACCTGTAAGAAAAGAAACGACATTTAATGTTATTAATCACGATGTCGATTCCTAAATCACACTTTCTATTAAATAACAATATTATTGTTAATGAATTGCTGTGTCACGATAGCCAGATACTTTTTAGGTTAGAATTCACCAATATCCATCTGTCTATGTTTCGACCTGTCAGTGACATCTGTCTGTCACAATGACACTTGATGCGCGGGAAGATTTAAATTAAAGAAAACTATATTTTTCTTTACATATATCTTTGACCTTGACTGTAGAATGTCGCCGGAAAAATTGTAGTTATAAAATTCAATTACTTTCAATTCAAATGATTATCTTTCTCTAGGTTGAAGTTGAAAATCATATCCAATTTTTCAAAAATTTCCGTTGTGGTTGAACAATTTATGACGTAATGTATCAAGTTTTCATGTATTGAATTTAGAATTATATATTTAGCTTTAGCTTCGTTACCTGTATCTTTATTCAGGAATCCTTTTGCGTCAAGGAATAATTTCGTCATTTTTCGCCATGTCGAATAGTTGCTTTCTTGGTTTAATTTTGTTGGGAATTCCATTGTTATTTATTTTGAGTACGTACCGAAATGTCACTTAGTCAACTGTTGGTTGCTATGCTTATGGTTGACGGTTGCTAGGCTTATGCTTTCGGCTTGTTATCGACGGTTTTATTATGGGTTTTCTTTTGAAACCTTAGAGTCCTCCTTTAGTGGTTTTGCGGTGGCCCATGACCTTTGATAAAAACGCAGAGGGCTTTGGACACTTCTTTATTTCACTATTACAGTTATTTTCTTCACAATACGTTTTATAAACAACTCTCTATACAAATGACATTGTGTCTTTCTTTCGTGGTGGCTTAGACTGGAGTGAGTGTCATGACGTTCAAACGAACGACATACATTCTTACATTCAAATTGAGTATCAATCATTCGATTCCAACTGGCCAGGCAGTATTGATTGTCATTAAACCTCAATCAATAACAGTACTTACGAGCAGCACGCACACATCAACCAGCATAACGGGCCGGTCGCCTGCCATAACATGACGCGCCGTACTCCGTCGAATGCAGACGTTGACGTTTGAAATTTGTCTGATAAACATAACATGTCTTCTGCGAGATAAAATAGTGTAGAAACAATAATTGTCGAAGCAAAAAAAAACACTTTTCACATGTAACAGAATATTTATAGCATTGTTGCGTAGTCGGCGGGTGGAACAATTGCCTGGATATCCGAAAGGAAAATATTTTTGGACTTAACAGCTCGCGTGTCTCGGGTCGGTGATTCCAGGTAAAGTCCCAGAAACTCTTTGCTGTAGTGGACGTAGAGCGGAGGCATGCAGGATGCGAAAGATTAATGCACAATATATTTAATTTATATTTTGCGAGCACTTATTTTATTGCGGCGCGGCGTTGGCAGGAAGATTTTTCATCTTGTGATGTCTCCAGTCCATAGCAACGTAACATGGTCACGTTTGCCGCGAGGAGGCGCTCACAGCGTAGCCGAGCGCAGAGGTTGGTTAGGTCCTAGATATTTACCTATACGAATATCACAGGCCTAACCAAGCACAATTTAACATACTTTTTCTATCTCAAAGTATAACGTCAAATTCATTAGCATAAGTTAAAACCAGTGTGCCCAATTAATAAAGGGTATCATTTAATCGATCAGCAAAATATTCATATTTTGGTCAGCAGAAATATGTATTTGGTCAGTCAAAATAGCTAGTTGGTAAGCTTATGGTTAGCAAACATTTATAAATCAGGCTGCAATTAATGATATACTGAACTGATATACGTTCATCAAAATGAAAGGTGCAATAAAACCTAATTGGCATGCACAAAATGGGCGCAACTTTACTATTCTGCCGCAATAACGCAAAAGGGCACATCTAAATAAAATTTTCGAGTTTACAATAAAATAGGCATATTTTATTACAGAAACTTCTATTTCTAAAATAAAAAATGTCCGAGATATTCGACTTCAAAGTTGACAAATTTTTAAGACGTAAAAATTTCGATGGATGTTGGTGTCATTATAACACCTATTTATTATTGTTTTATCGTATAGAATTCGCTAAAATGAGCATGTTTTATGGAAAAAAACTTTTCTCTAAAATCAAAAATAACCGGGATATTCGACTTCAAAGTTGACTTTCCGTATCATATATTAATTACCTGAAATTTCTGGTGATTTTCTTTATTTATTTTAATTATTACAAAATAATATTTACTTAATTTAAAATTTATTTCACATATAAACAGGTGTATGCTCAATAGGATTCCATCAATAAGTAGTGTTTTATATAGTGTGCACTTTGATGTCCATGATCTGTATAGGTACGACGAAAGGTATGTAAAAATATACGCATAAAATGTAATATACTTTTAGCCTACTAAGCCGAAGCAAAATAGTCATTTAATTTATTTCAACTCCACGAATGAAGAGGTGTATGACAAATGTTATTAAAACATACTGCATATTAATTCTAGTTTTTATTTACTGTTGATCACTAGAGACCGGATTTGAAGTAGCGATCTCAATATTAATATGGATATGACTAGTGCAATTTGTTTAATACATCTCATGTTGGTTATATAAGGTCTTAATTTTTCTGTGCATTGTGCAGAAGAAATATTAAAGAAGAAAAACTTAAAAAAAATAAACTATTTCAAAAATTAAAAAACGATGTTTTTATTTATTTTCACCATAATTTTTGCCCAATATTTACAAAAGCTTCCAAAAAGGGTTTTACTTTTTCTTCCGATAAGTTACATTATTTTTGTGTGTAGAAAAAATTATAAATTATACCAGTCATATCCATATTAATATTGAGATCGCTACTTCAAATCCGGTCTCTACTGATCACATTATTTTCGTATTAACGACATAAATAGTTAGATTATAACTATTTTCTAGATTGGGGAAAAATTGATTTACGTTCGTTGGGAATGCGAACTTTGAGAATATCATGACTCTTATTTAATCGCTCTTCAGTGAACAATTTAATTTTTGGATTTTTACCGGAACAAAATGTGATGAGGATTGAGGCGCTGATTGGAAGCTTATTGAGGACATTTCAGTGACTTAAAGGGTTGAAATAAATATATATGTATTGAGAATTAACGTTTTACTAGTTGTTGACAGTAAATTGAGTAAAAATCGAATGACAGAAGAATATAAATAATAAACACGTAACTGCTTAGAAACCTCTTTAGGACCAACAAGGAGTTTTAACACTTTCCCTCAACTACTGTGTTTCATCTTTCTTCTCATCATCGTAGTTCAGCAAACACCTAACGCCTCCCGCAGACGAACAAACGTGGGCTTGGCGAGACCTTTAGTTAGTATATCTGCGACTTGATCTGCAGAGCCCATTCGCTTTACAAAAATGATTCCGTTGGTCACTTGCTCTCGGACGAAGAAGTGGCGGATGCGGATATGTTTAGTCCGCTTATGGAATTCAGGGTTGTGAGCTAGTCTCACAGCAGCCTCGTTATCCACACTTAATGTGGGTATCTTTACCAGGTATCTCGTGCGCCTTCGCTGGCGGCAACAAGTTCCGCTTCAGTGGTGGAGATTGTCACGGAAGCTTGCCGTTGGCTAAGCCACGATATGGCTCCTCCCGCGTATCCGCACGCAACTCCCGACGTGGGCCTTCCTGTTGCTACGTCTCCGCCATCATCGGCATCACTAAAGCACTCTAAAATGCCACTTGAGACGCCTCTATGGTATTCGATTCCCAATGATGCTGTTCCCTTCAGGTAAAGTAATATACGCTTCAGTTTCGCGCAGTCCGTGTTAGTGGGATTCTCTAATTTGCGGGATGCCACTCCCACCGCTGATGCGTACACACCATCAAGTATGATAAAGCTCCTGGGTATTTCTCCAGAAATATGTCTGCGGTCACCTAATTCATTTGGCCCTTTTTCATACTAAATGTATGGAGACAGATGAATGAGTCGCAGACATATTTCTGGAGAAATGCCCTCCTACGGCTTCTCGATAAGGGAATAGCTTCTTTTCCTTACTTGCAACTCATTTCCTACAATTTTCCCTGACACTTCAATACTTTCAATAGGTGTAGATAGAGGGTTGCAGCTGGCCATGCCAAAGCGTTCTAAAATTTTCTGAACCTTCTGGTTGACCTTTATAGTTCCATCTTGGAGTCTGTCTGTTACTTGAAGAGTGCATAGAGCGCCATCTACACATCTACGTGCTATATTTAAAATTTGCCTGCCCTCCGCTAGATGGCATAGCTGATAAAATGTTTCAGCTGCGTGGTCACCTCTGGTGCACGCTTACTTCAGTAATAATTCATAGATGGCGCTTAAAGTATACGGCTCTGGACATTATAAAAAGTACTTGAAAAATCGTGTGGATATTTGGGAATGCAATACCCGATCAAGTATGAAACCCGGGTATTACCCGACTCTAAATAAAGTCAATTACCTACATTTGCATTACCGACAATAAACTTGCCGGTATTGCCAGCTGTGTTAATAAGTAAGATAAACAAGCATGTGATGTTTTTTCGCGTTTGCTTTAAGACGGCCGATGTTAGATTTCATTTATTACCTTTAAAATAAAACGATATATGCATAATTTTTATCAATTATTAGGTTTTTTTTTAACCCGGGTTCTGAGTCAAAATACCCGGGTTTTACCCGACCCTAAATAACGTCGGTTACCCGGATACCCGGGTTGCATTCTCTAGTGGATATCGGTGTTTGTTAATATGAAAATGTTGAACACAACTAAACAGTTTCTCAATATTCCTTATGAAAATACTTCCTATGTGTGACGCCATCTATGATTATAGTTTGGTACTATTAGAGAGGGAGGTTGGATTGGGACTCCGTAGCTTGAACATGTTGTTCCCGTTTAGTTTCTGTTACTAGCGCCATCTATAAGCATACACTCCAAATTCGTCCTGTTCAAATTCTCTTGGTAATTTTAAGTAATTTAAAGGGTAAGCTCACACTATCCGATAGTGACTATCGGAACATTTTTGAAAGCAGATATAATAATATAATAATAAATAAAATAAAATAAAAAAGCCTTTTATTTCTTGCAAAAATGAAACATTATATTTTGACAATTACTGACAGACATTACATTAAAAACTTAAAAAATATATAAAAAATTTAAAATTACAACAATAAATTATTCTTTAAATTACAACAATTAATATGAGTTCAATAAATATCAAATCGCGTATTAATAAGTAGTTAAATTTCAGTAATCAATTATATGTAATTTGAAGTAATTTTATTTAAAGTAAAGTCATGCATTAATAAGAATAAATACGAGTAATAATAACGTGCAAGAACCCCTCATGTGAGGGTGAAGGCCTCCTCCAGACTGCTCCAACGATCTCTATCTTTCGCTTCTTGTCCCCAACTCTTTCCTATATGTCTCGTAATATCGTCCTTCCATCGTGCTATTGTGTGCACAAAAGGCGAACTTAATGCCATAAGGCATTCCCTACCAGTTAACCTTAGAGCAAAGCAGATAACTTGCAGTAATCGCATTATTCCGCCAACAAAAATGGGTCAGAGCAATTGTTGTGTTGTTGTAAACTGCAAGAATACTGGCAGAAATAGTGAATGCAAGTTTTACCGATTCTCAAAAGCTCCTTAGAAACTGGAACAATGCAAGAAATGGATAGCTGCCTTTCGACACGGTTTGTGGCTGAAATTTTATATCGTGAGTGACACTCACAAATCCGGTCTTCAGAATGGTACTCATTTAGATCCGAAAACGATATTTAATTTATTACTAGTGATACAAGGACAATTCTATATGTTTACTATTATTTAAGGAAACCGTTAAAGTAGCTTTATCTTCTTGTTTTACAATAAAAGTAAAACTAAACATGAAGTAAACAAACCCTGACACATCCAAAATAAAACGCACTTTAGAAAAAAAATACTTAAATACTTAAAATAGTTTTTATTAATTTCCGTTACAATGTCGCGATGAAATTTTAAAACGTCAGAGCCTCAGAGCCACTAAAGTTGCGGACGCTAGGTGGCGCTGAAGTCGTGCACGGAGCCAATAAAGGTACCTACATTATAAAATTACACACAGGCAAACTAACAAACAAAGCATTTTAAAATCTAACTACTATGCATACATCTAATTATAATTATAAAATACAATTCTATGTCATTTTAATAATTATTTTTTACATTAATAATAATTAGTTACGTTAATAATAATTAATAATTTGAATAGTTAAAAAAGTCATTTAAACTATAAAAACATTTTTCTATGAGCCATTTTTTCAATTTTATTTTGAACAATTTGTTAGGTAATTGTCGAATGTCACGTGGTATAGGTATTATTGTAAACTCTAATACTCAGTACGTGACAATTTTTCTTAAATAATAGTGTTTTACACTGTGGCATCAGCAACTTCGACTCATCTCTCGCTCTCAACCTGCTGTTAGTTGCCAGAGCACATTCTTACAAAGCTTCTTGCAGTTGGATCGTCACTTCTAGATGCCTTTACTCTTACTATCTTCAATTCCTTAGCTTTTTTCCAGACGGCCTTATTAAAATGTTGATAACACCCAGATAAATCAACATCTGGGAATATCAATTTGACACCATTGATTTGACCTACCTTGTAGTCACATTTGTAAGTCTTAATTACCACAGGCAAATTCTCTTTTATTATGTTGAATAACCTCTTGTAAGTTTTTTCGGTCTTGTTTGGGAGAAATGCGTATATAATAGGGAAAACGTTTACTGTCTCATGGTTACAAAAAATGTCAAGGTGAATAACAAAAAGCTGTTGAAAGGGGCGTGGACAGGTTTTGAAAGTACCATCACCACTGTAACTACATAATTTTGACGACTTTATTGCAAATATTGCGGCTTCGGAGCAAATGATAATATTTTTTCTTCATTTCCATTTTCAAAGGTCTTGAAATTCTCATCAACGTTCTTTGGAATTTTTACGTCTTCTTTTGAAAACAAGCGAATTTGAACCCAAATAGTTTTTCCATGTTCTATATAAAAAACTTTTTACTGAAAGAAATGATTTCCCTCTGTTGCCCGTGGTCCACCTGCCTGGTTCACCTAGGTGGACTACGGGAATTTGTTTTTTTCCCGCCGTCCACCAGAAAGTCCATATGTTTATATGGTAGTATTACGAAAGAAAATAAATGATATTAAATTGTAAAGCCAGTTTAAAAATGTTGATATATATTTATTTGTACCTCATTATACGTTAAACAAAAAAAATATGTTCACTTAATTAATTATATAGGCTTGCTTTGTGTCATGAAACATTGAAATAAAATTAAATTTGCAAGTTTTTGTGATATTAGCGGAGTTTTTCTAAAGCCTCTCCTACACTAATTTCTCCGGATACAAATTACCCCTTACTCCTTACAGATAACCGTGGCTAGATAACTAGTGAACTGTGAAGATTTTGTTTCCTTGGAGATAACTAGTTATCTCCGAGGATGTTATATTCTTCGCAGATAACTTATTTTTTTGGCAGTTTTCTGTGAGGAAAATCCAATCCTTGTAGATAACTGGTTACCTCCAAGGATTTTATATTCTTCGCAGATAAATATTATTTTTTTAAGTTTAGCTAGCTAGTTATCTCCGATGAATACAATTTCATCTCAGAAAACTTAAAAAAATAATATTTATCTGCGAAGAATATATAATCCTTGGAGGTAACCAGTTATCTACAAGGATGGGATTTTCCTCACAGAAAACTGTTAAAAAAAAGTTATCTGCGAAGGACGTAAAATCCTCGGAGATAACTAGTTATCTCCTAGGAAAAAAAATCTTCACAGTTCACTAGTTATCTAGCCACGGTTATCTGTAAGGAGTAAGGGCAAATTACAAATGGATACCAGTAATGTAGTCATCATTTTCGATGTCTGACGAATGTCCTGGAAAAGGGAGTGGGAGGGAATGTGATAAATATAGTTAGGTAGTGTTCTAAGGGAAAAATAATTACCCGTGATCCACCCAGGTGAGCTAAGGGCAAAAATGCAATGCAGGTGGACGGCAGAAAAAAAAAACCCGTAGTCCACCTAGTGTCATTTTGCATGGACAAAATGACGCAAGCTATACAATAAAACACATTTCAAACAACATTGATAGCGTGGAAGCAAATGATGACCATCTTTATGATTGTATGGAAAACCGACCGACACGAATCACTTTAATGTTTACTTTTCAAGACCGGCACATAAAATAAATTACTGCTATTACGCTCTAAAATCTCGTATAAAACTGTGAAATTGTTACTATTATGAAGAAAGCTGTTGAGATTGCATGGTAGGTAGGTATGTAAATTATGTGTCCGGACTCGAGAGAAAAGAGCTAAGTTAGCTAGAGTTTGGGGCCTAACGTGCTTGCATGTAGGCCTGTTTATATCAATTTTGGCGGAACCCCATTCGGAGTTTCCAGGTTTGTATACTGTTATTTTAAATGTAGGTAGTGTACAAATTTGGTAACCTTATTATTTTTTTAGGTATTCATGTTTTTTTTTATTTTATTTTTTCTTTAATGGTTGTATAACGGAGCTGGCATAGTCAGTCTGACAAAAGCTCCTTAAAATAATATGTAAATTAAATAACTACACTCATTTTTTTTCTGTAGAAGTTGGAGGGTTTAGTTACTTTTCAGTACTTTGGAGGTCAGTTTGTCCCAATAGTTTGAGATTGGGCAGCTAAAAAAAATACGTGTCTATTATTTTAGACTACTCTCTAAAATATATCAAAATAAATCCGATCGGAGCCGGACAGTTGACCTTGCTTGTTAGTTGCCTTTTTATTAAAACGAATTATGTGATAACATAACATTGTGACTTAATTTTTTTTGCTTCCACACACGTAACAAATCACATGAAGTTGATTCTGCAAGACTTCTTTATAAAAGTACTCTATTCGCATCTGATAATAAATTAATATGTACATAATAAAGGTCACATCCAGTACCAGAATAGGTACTCTACAATTAACTCAATATTTTCCTGTTTACGACGCATCAGAACCAATTTAATCCTTTTGGTACAACCACAATACGAATCTCAAAAGTACCTTGTAATCTACTCAACAGAGTCGAATATTGCGCAGCAGCAATGAACTTAATGTCTTTTTAGAACTGGGTGGCCAATTAGCCGAAGGCTCTAAGCGGAGCGGACGAGAAACGGTCGCGGAAAATCTAATCCGTTAAGACTCCGTTTTGACTCCTACATTATTTATAATAATTATGTTTCCCACTATTATTTTTTTATTTAACGTAATTGGGGAGTTGGCCACCGCTTTCGCCAGGCTGCGTACAAGAGTGTAGAATAACAAATAACTTACAATAAAGACCGAAATGATTGGTTAAGTTGTTCTGTACCAGTTGTAAAGATCGAAAGTCTCGCGTATTCTGCCATGTCTTTAAAAAATGTCGATAGCGCGATGTAGAACATTTCGTGTTTTCTCGGCAAGAGTAAGTTTATTTTAATACCGCACTCGATGGGCGCGAGTGCGGTCACGTCTTAAAATGTACTGAGAAAAAAGATAATGGCGCGATTTAATATATAACGAGCTTTCTCACCAAAAGTAAATATTGTTATCGTGTCGCCATATTGGTTTTATTATGACGTCATATAGCCTATGTCACTCGGGCTGACGCAAGGATTCTAACGATACCTAACATGTCTAAATCGGTTCAGGCGTGAAGAAGTTATTGTGGAATATAGAAACTCACATACATACATACATGAAACCTGAAAACATAACACCCCTTTTTTTGGGCAGTCGTGTAAAAAAATTAAGTGTCAAAATGCTCAAAGTGGTTCCACCGGAAGACCAGCGCCGGCTCTAGAGTTGGCACCTTTTTGTGGCAGCGACATTTTTATTTTACGTGCTTTCTTGTTTTTTTTCTACATACTGTGTCATAAATAAAATGTATTTTTCTTTCTTTTTTTCATGCACTTAAGTATGAATGGCCTAGAATGGCTTCGAGAAAAGGATAGTACAAACGAAGACACAGTTAAGTGACCATCAGTAGACCTTAATACATTGTAATAAGGGTGACAAGTGTGACAAGGGTGACAAGTCAGTTAGCAGTGTCTTCGATTGTACGGCCGTGCCTTTGTTTTGCTTGACTTGGCGGGGCACTGCCGTGCCCCCAGATATAATCGGCCGTATTCCAACGATCGAACTAAAGGGGTCCGGTTAATATTAAAATGACATATTGCGCCCTTGTGTATTTTAAGAAAAGTCATGTTTTCCTACTAATAATGTCAACAGCGGGCAAGGCCGGCCGTGGGGTCTAAATTATTAGCAATCGATCGTTGCATCCGTAAGTAGTTAATTGCACTAAGCGAGCGAAACAGCATATTTTCTAGTTGATGCATTAAGTGCAAGGCCCGAGTGACGAGCGTCCAGCGTCGCGTCCGATGGGGCGTGCAGCGTGCACTCAGGAAGTCAGGACGCTTGCATACATTATTCGAATTCGGCGTTCATATCTAACATGAACGCCGCACGCCCCGCCCCGCTTTAGCGTCCACTTAGGCCCTACACAAGGTGCTTCTAGACGGGCAATATTTTGCATACATTATTCGAATTCGGCGTTCATATCTAACATGAACGCCGCACGCCCCGCCCCGCTTCAGCGTCCACTTAGGCCCTACACAAGGTGCTTCTAGACGGGCAATATTTTGCATACATTATTCGAATTCGGCGTTCATATCTAACATGAACGCCGCACGCCCCGCCCCGCTTCAGCGTCCACTTAGGCCCTACACAAGGTGCTTCTAGACGGGCAATATTTTGCATACATTATTCGAATTCGGCGTTCATATCTAACATGAACGCCGCACGCCCCACCCCGCTTGAGCGTCCACTTAGGCCCTACACAAGGTGCTTCTAGAGGGGCAATATTTTTTTGCAATTCCTGGCCTGGCCATTATGTGCATTTTGCTTTAGCATACGAAGTAAGACTCTTACTTCGTATGCTGCTCTTACTGTAAGAGAAAGATAGCAAAACTTGCCGGCCACAAATTGTAGAAAAATATTGCCCGTCTAGACGCCTTTAGAAAAGCGTGTAAGGATAGCTGAATGCTCTTTAAAAAAAAGTGAAGAGCGAAAAACATGGTCTTAAGGGATGAGGTCCATTTAGGGAGGATATTTTGTCGAAATGCCATCCCCGAAGGATTGGTGCGATCATCAAAGGAGTGGATTCAGGGTCATTTTAAAAAAATGTGCGTATTGAAGTGGTTAATTTAACAATAATATTAATCTTCTTCCATTGTGTAATGAAAGTTACCATACAATTTATATGGTTAAATGTCGTTAAATAGAGGAAAAAAAGAAACAGTAAAATTCTTTATTACTTTAACAAGCAGTACTTCCTACAAATCTTAATATAAATACTTGTGCCACATCTCCAACTTGTTTAGTAGGTACCAGTAGCGTGGCTTTTAAAGAACTTGATTCCTACCGGCTTTCCTAATATCAGGCGTTTGAGCACCTTATTCTACAGCTCTTAAGGAAAATGTACGCCAAATCTGCACCGGCTTGCACAAGGATATCTTTTACGCCACGCCACTGCTAGGTATATACTAAAAGTATACGAACAAGATTAACATTTTGTTAAACGAAACCTTAACTACGGACATCTATTTTTCAAAATGACTCTGAAACGGTGGATGAAATGTTGCATATATATAAAAGTCGGAAATTCTTGCGGACTAGGTTGCGGGCGAACGTAAAACGAACGGGTATGTTTAAAATATATATGTTTGTGTTATTTTATTAACTTTAAATCTGCACTCTTCTATACTTTTCTTTTTCAAGAAAAGCGAAGTAACCCCGAAAATGTCTTTTTTCGCATCCTGCATCTCATTCTACTGCATAGTGCAAAATAATATAGAATATAGATTGATTGAGTTGAAAATAAAAAGGTTACAAACTACACTCAGTGGCTCTTACGACCTTCTAGGCCCGATGAATCGAACAAACGTCGTATTTGAATATTGAATTATCTAACCTAACATAATATGCACCTAACGTAATGTAATGACGCCTAGATAATATTTTCAAACGGAAAACCAAATTGCATTCCTTTGACAAAATTATTTTTTCAGACGACTAAAAGTGGAGCCGATTTAAATTCATACTGAGTCGAAGACGAGAGCAACGCTTACAACGGCATGAGATAACTTGGTGTAGGCCTAGATTGATGTTTAAATGCACTTCACAAAGCATAATACACATATCTGCTATCACATCTCTACCGTGGGAATGAGCCACGTAGAAACTAAATATCTTCAAAATCAAAAGAACTTGTACTACATCAACCTTTTACAGCGTTTCTTTTAAATAAAGAACTAATTTATCATTCAAAATTGAACGCTATTTTAAGGGCAAGTAAGTCTATAAACATGAAACGTTATAGATATGGCATGTTTTGTAAAGTCTTAACCGTCTTACTAACATACGATACATTTTTGATTGAGACGGGGTTGAGGTGCTATAGCCATTTCACTCCCACCGCTGAATTATAACGTTCGTCTATCCTCGTCTTTCCAAATTCGTGACTACGATCCTGAGAACGTTCGTAATTTAAAATTTGTTGTTTTTGACAGACAAATGAAGGTTTAGTTTCGTAATCGGCCTTTTTGTTCGCTATCATATTTCTGCGTGTAATGTTGGTCATATTGTTTTTGTTGCTATTAAAATATGGAAAGGAAAAAATTAAGTTGTTAATTTTACTTTTTTGTCATTATCCCCGCCGTATAGTTTAAAAATAAAGAAAATGATTATGGCGTAGCTTAGTACTACGCTTACAAATAATAAGCCATTACAAAACATAAATCGCCTCACAGAAAATATTGAAGTCCTGTAACTGGATAATCAAATTGCTAACTAAGCCTAAAACCGGAGCAAAATTTACCGAATATACTCAAAACGCAGTGATATTTGATATAATTCTTATACTTATGTAAAACTAGGTCAAGTTTATTATTTAAATCAAAACACAACAGTTGTATTGCTTGGACATTGAATTGAACAAAAAAGGAACATCTACACCTGAGATTCTTCATAACTGCATTTTCAACAAAATTATACCTAAGCCAGGCTACAGTTGCTAGATGCTTTAAGATATCGCTCTCTACGCTCATTGTTGTTGTCCATTAAGCAGGACCTATACAGCAAAAGTTTTCGTCCGTTGAACAGATCGTGGTGTCCTTCTCGCTCTCCTGTTGTAGCATATCGAAGTGAGCGGGACAGCAGGACACGAACTTCAAATTGAGTCCTTCCAAGTACAGGCCACGGGTCGCGGCACCCATGCTATATCTTCACCCCTTTCTTTGTAAAAACACACATGATGGCCTTTAGTATAAACTGCCAAGAACCAAATTGACCTGAGTTGAGGTGCTAAATTCTCATGTTTTAAATACTTAAACCGTGATCGTTTTAAACCAGAGTCTCTTGTCGCACCGGTTTGTACGGTCACTGTTGAGGTTGAAAGTTTAGGAGAATCAACTACATACTTAGGCAAAGAAAGATAGGCACCGTTGGCGAAATTATAAGTCGCGACGGTAAACAGGGATAATATAGATAATTCTATCCGGCTAATATTATACATGTGAAAGTTTCTAAAGATGTTTGTTACTAAATAACGGGGTAGCAATAACAACTGGATGGATTGAGATGAAATTTGGTTTGCATGTAGACCTGGTCCTGTATTAAAGGATACTTTATATCCCGGTAAAGAGTTTCCTTGGGACATTAACGGGAATAACGCGGGCAAAGCCGCGGGTAAATGCTGGTACTACCATAAATACACCACGCGAACTCGTCATTTAGAGAAATGGATGTTTCCTGATGTTCTCATCAGCTCTGAACAACATTTGAGTTGCTTCAAGTTACCGTTCATGGAATGGTTTGCGAATCTGCCTCCGTCTTGGAACACATTTTGTGTTGTCAAGGTTTTACTCCACGAGATATTTAAATAGCAATTCGACTGTAATAATCAGAGTTGGATCTAGCCTAACCAACGAGTTTGACGTGATGACTGGGCTGAAATAGGGAGATGCACCTTTGCCTGCTATAACTTCGCTCTCGAACACATAGTGAGAAAGGTGCTAGAATCCGACGCACAGGAGTCGAATTGAATGGTGTGCATAAGGTGGTTGGATCCGTCGACGACCTGGCATTACTTGGCCAACGTGTTGAAGCTGTGGTGTATATGGCCCAGGTTCCTGAGCAGGAGGCTAGAAAGATCGGTCTCACAATTAAACGGGAAAATACAGAGTTCCTACACATGAGGAGGTTTCGAATATATGCTCGAAGTGGCAGAGAAAGCCTGACGATAAATAATACCAGTTGTATACAAAGTGTAAAAACGGACAAGCAGTTCAACTTCGGCCGTTTATGAGCGCGCGACACGTATTCACACAGACGCGCGGTCCATACTGGAGCATTCTTACGCATTCTTAAAACTTAGCTTGTAGTGCGTTCGTTCACGGCGCGCACACATACACGCGTGCGATGTACCTTTTGTTGGAAGTAAAATTACTTTTATTATACTGTGGTTTTAAAGGCGTGGCCTTTCGGTACCTGGGATGTACGACCACCGACATCAACCAACGAGCAGAAGAAATTGACATCCGTGTACAGAATGCCTTACGGTGTGCAGCGGGTCTCCACAAAGTGTTAGTGCCCAAGCTGATAAGCAGAAGAACCAAGATCCGCATTTACAAAACGGTTACCCGTCCGATCTTGATGTAGGTATGGTTTGGACGCTAATGCTTAAGAAAGAATAAGCTCTTGGTTACGGAGAGGAACATTTTCGGAAGATTTTGGGGCCGCTCTCGGAGGACGGTATCTGAGGGCAAATTACGTTAGACTTTGAATTTTCTTTGCAATCTTTTTACCTATGTTTTAATGTATGTAAACACAGGCACAAAATTAAACAAAGTACAGTACAAGGTTGCAAAATAAAGCTATATTGTACAAAGGCGAACTTATCCCTTCAAGGGATCTCTTCCAGTTAACCTTATTTTCTTTTGAAGTTGTAATGATATTACATACAATCTGGTTTTAACTACAATTGTTCCAATGCAAGGACAGGACGGTGTTATTATCTATACGCGTTATAGTTATATGTCAATTTTACGTCATAGAAAAACACGGAAAACAACACGCTCCTACTGAAACAAGGTCACAAGCGCCATTGAAAACCCTTAGAAGTTACGCCGTTACATTTTCTCGGTGGCAACCTCAACATAAACCTTGGATCGTGAGCGAGGCATTCGAAGGTTCCAATCCACTTATCACAAGCACCACGCCATTGAAGAAGCAACTTTATAGATATGTAAATAAAGACATTTTTTTCATTGAACAAGGGAAACATACAGCCAGGTATTGTGCGGTCATTAGTCATACAGGTATGAATGAAGTTGGTCCAATTCCCATAAATTATTTGTTTTGTTGCATTAGAAGGCTGTACTTGTACTATATTGCTTTGGTGAAAAGTCGTGCGTCTCATTGGAACTACTAGCAAGTTACTCCCTTTAGCTAACGCCACTAGTAAATAAGGATTATCCTTTACTAATCTATCCAAAGTTTGGACTGCCGTTGGTTTGGGATGCCACGTGCGTGGACACATTAGCGCCGTCCCACCTTCCAGTGACCTACATCAAAGCCGAAAGCCGAACACCTCAAGCGGCGCAAATATGTAACCATCGATACCGACTACATGTTTGAGCTGTTTGGAGTAGAAACGCTCGGGCCTTGGGGGCAAAGTGGCCTAAAAACTTTTAGGGACATTGCGAAGCGGCTCATTGAGGCGACGGGTGACCAGAAGGCTGGCTCATACTTATGTCAAAGGATAGCGTTAACTATCCAGCGAGGTAATGCGGCCAGCCTGTTGGGCACCCACCCTCGTGGGACCGACCTGGAACCCGTGCATTATTTATTACAGTTTATTTTTACCCTTTTATTAATCTTACATATGCCTAGTTTTAAGACCTCGTGAGTCTGTCAACTCCCATGGCTCTGCTACTTTAAAATCTTTTCCGGAAACTGAATCGACAAATAAAATCTATATAATTTTTCAAGGCTTACTGCCAGACATTCTATACCTGCAGCCTGTGGACCAACTACTCTCAAAAGTCGATGAACAGGATACGCGTTCAATATAATAACGCGTTCAGGATGCAGTTGGGACTGCCCCGCTGGTGTAGTGCTTCAGGCATGTTTCTAGAGGCTAGAACGGATGGCTTTAAGACTATAGTGCGGAAACGTGTGGCCTCGCTGATAAGCAGAGTGCGAGGCAGTGTCAACAGCCTCCTGAGCGCCGTACTGCTGAAGTTTGATTGCCCAGTGGTGAGGCACTGGAATTGTATACACATGGGTGACAGGCCATTAATTTTTAATATTAAGTAATTTTCTACATTGACATTTTTGCAGTAATTATAATATAATACTAATCTAATTTTAAATACACAATGTTACTAACATATATGGACCGTTTGTAGTTCGAAATAAAGATGATTGATTGATTGATTGATAATTACCAAAACTGCTCACAAAATTTCACGAGCTGTTGAGAAATGCAACCTGTAGAGGAGAACGTATGGGATTTTTTTTTAAATCAGGAACGAAATCAGACCCCAAAAATTTCAGACCTTCATGACCCTACATTGGGAGCACCAGGACAGTTGTCTCAAATCTTTTATAGCCGGGTGGGTCAAAAATCTAGGTTTAAAGTTAAACCGCCTCACTTCTGTCACACATTTATGTCGAGATCCCTAGAATTTTTTGTGGCGTTTTAATCTATTTGGTAGTGATCCCGGATTTCTAATAAATAGTCTGATATCCCATTAAAATCAGCAAGGATATCGACCAAAATGTGAGGCGGTTTAATCGCTCGATTTATGACCCTGGTGTGCTATTTGGGCGGTTATCGGCTAGCGAGCGTCGTCTCAAATAATTGTATTGTCTTTTCGTAAAACAAACTCCAAATACGTTTCCAAAATCCAGCAGCATAATACCTAATCGATAATACTGTTCTATTTTTAAAGTCAGGTAGTAAGTTACCATCAAAAAGCCATAGATAATAAATGAAACCGAAAGGAGGTCAATCATTCCTACAGTAACAAATAGGTCTTCAAAAATTAATTAAATATAAATGTATACCAATTGGGACCAGGAAACTGGTACACCTACGTTTGTTTGTTAGTATTCGATATTCGTCTGCCCCACTTGTAGTCGCATTGTCTACACACATTCCCACCACTGTAACAGGGCGACCACGCTTACAAGGTCCTTAGATATCGATTTTGGTTATTTTTATTTAAAACTAGCGAATGCCCGCAACTTTGCCCGCTCGGGTGAAATAATTTGGATAAAAGTATCCTATATTTTAACCGGGGTCACGATGATTTTGGCGTGATACGCGAAAAAACATACAAAGATACCAACGTACTATGACACGAGGTAGGTTTACTTAAAAACACAGGCAACACTTTTAAATAGTTTTATTAAATAAGTATTACAAATCGTTACACTTGCTCACTTCACTTATAGTACGATAACACACTTGAGATGATCGATCAAAACGTCCTTGCGATTTTACGGATCTCGCTAGAATGCACTTTTCCCTCCTTACTTTCGTGTGCCGATCTCTCAGCCATTTCCGTTTTCTCCGACCTTTAAACTCTTTCAGATCTCTATACTATTCCAGCCTTCGCGGTTTTCTACGATATCTCGGACAGCTCGGACAAATGTCACTTTTTCATTCTAATATCGACTTTATTTGCAAAGCGTTAATGTTCAATTTCGCTTACAACATTCCCGTGGCAAGAGCAATAACGTTCAAAACCTTACACTCGTCCATCCTGACGCGTGTGATGTCCTCACACACGCAACCTTACACTCCGGCTCATAACGTCGCACCATCTGCAGCTTCAGTTCATCGCAGCTTTTGCGGTTTATCTCGCCATAGTATCCGCGGCATCAGCATATCGCAGTATCGACAGTTTATCTCGCCGCAGTATCCGCAGCATCATCATACCGCAGTATCCGCAGTTTATCTTGCCGTTGTATCCGTAGCATCATCATACCGCAGTATCCGCAGTTTATCTCGCCGCAGTATCCGCAGCATCATCATACTGCAGTATCCGCAGTTTATCTTGCCGCAGTATCCGCAGCATGATTTTACCGCAGTATCCGCAGTTTATCTCGCCGCAGTATCCGCAGCATCATCATACTGCAGTATCCGCAGTTTATCTTGCCGCAGTATCCGCAGCATGATTTTACCGCAGTATCCGCAGTTTATCTTGCCGCAGTATTTGCAGCATCATCATACTGCAGTATCCGCAGTATCCGCAGCATGATTTTACCGCAGTATCCGCAGTTTATCTCGCCGCAGTATCCGCAGTATCATCATACCGCAGTATCCGCAGTAATGACTAGAACAATAAAATTAAACGCGTTATTTCCGTAAAGTCTTTTATTAGCATCTTAATCAGTAACAATGAATTATTTATTAGACTAACTTTTTATTTTCCATCTTTTGTAAACAATTATCTTTACTCTTATGTATTATAGTTAACTAGGCATAATTATAATTTGAACCAACTTCTTTTGTAATCAATTAAACAATTCATAGGTATATCATTCTTTATGTAAATCTAGGGCAGCTAAGTGTATCCACGGCTGCATTCTATCGGATGAAACGGTGGTATTGTATTTCCTTTTACTCTTTTTTTTGAAACCGCCTATGTCAGATACTCGGTAGCGATCGTTCCCTAGAACTTGTACTACTCTAAAGGGTCCTATATACTTATCCACCAACTTTTTGCTTTTTCCGTCATTTTCAAAACTCACTTTCGTTATTTTAACCAAATCACCTTCAATATAAGATGTCGCCGGCTTTCGGCTGCTGTCGTAATATTTCTTTTGCTGTAATTGGCTATCCCCAATATTTTCAATAGCCTTTGTACGAATCTCATCTACATCAACATTAGATCGCGTGACCTCCAAAATAGGATCAAACTGACTGTTGATCTCGCAGTTCATTGTAACCCCAAACAATACCTCTGCCGGAGTCTTACCAATTGACTTCTGCAGGGTATTGTTTAAACCCCACTGAACTATACCGACCGCAGTGTCCCAAACTCTTTCATCCAACCCATGAATTTGAGTACTTAAAGATTTGAGAATCGTCCTATTATAGCGCTCAACCTGCCCGTTTGCTCTAGGGCAGGCTACAGCATTATAAACTACTTTAATCTTTTTATTCTGACAGAAATCTTTAAACCCGTGCGACGTAAAACTACTACCTCTATCGCAAATTATTCGGTTAGGGATTCGAAACGTATAAAATATATCGTCCAGAACTTTAATTACATTCCGGGTTTTCGTGTCCCTAACGGGTTTTACAAAAACGTATTTTGTAAATGCGTCGACAATGACCAGTAGGTATGCATTTCCACATTTGCTTTTAACAAATGGGCCAAGATGATCGATATGCAAGGTGTGAAAAGGCGTTGATACCTTTTCAATTGGGTGTAAGTATCCCTCTTTAGCATTTACATTTTCATTATGATATGCACAGTTAAGACAAGCTTTCACATATTTCTTAATAAAATGCCGCATATGCGGGAACCAATAAGTCTTTTTAATACGCTCATATGTCTTTTCAAAAGCAAAGTGACCTATATCGTCATGATTTAACTTGCATATCTGCCATCTTGCCCCATTTGGTACTACCCATCGCAACTCTTTCTTATCATCATCGACATACCTGTAAAGCTGATTGTTTTTCATTACGTAGTTACTTTTAATTGACTTTACTTCTTCCTCACTATCTTTTGTGTTTAAAATCCTTGTAATACGACATAGTTCCTCATCTCCTAACTGTAACGTCACTAACCAATTATCTACTTCTATATGCATGACGTTTGGAAGAAACTCATTACGCGACATGCAGTCATCTACAATTGGAGCTGCGCCTATATTACGGCTAAGAGCATCCACGTGGCCCATTTTTGTACCTGGTCGATATTCGATCTCATACTGAAATTCTTGAAGTTGTAACCACCATCTAGCAATTCTCGGTATGAGATCACGTTTAGTAAGAGTAGTTCTTAAGGCGCGGCAATCAGTAACAATTTTGAAAGGTGTTCCAAGAACATATGCACGAAATTTCTTAAGAGACTCTACAACGGCTAGGGTTTCCAGCTCGTAGGCATGGAATTTTTTTTCTTCCGGGGCAGTTTGTCGACTATAGTATGCAACTACGCGTAACGGCTTGGAGTCATCGTTTTTTTGAAACAGAATGCCAGCGAGCCCGTGTTTGCTTGCATCTGTATGTATCTCTGTGTATTTAGCGCTGGGGTCATAAATCGTCAAAATCGGTCTGTCACTTAGTCTGTCTTTTAATATGGTAAACGCCTCTGTTTGTTTATCAGTCCAGATGAATGGGACATCTTTCTTCAGCAGAGATGTTAAAGGATGAGCTATGCTAGCAAAATTGTTTATAAATTTCCTAAAATAGCTGACAAGACCGTAAAATTGTCGAACTTGATGTTGGTTTTTCGGCTGTGGGAAATCTATCACCGCTTGGATTTTCTTTTGGCCAGGTCGTACGCCTTCAGACGATATCTCATAACCAAGATAATCAATTTTTTCAGATAAAAATAAACATTTCTCCAAATTAAGGGTCAGACCAGCACTCTTAAATATCTCTAATACGTTACGCAATTTATCCAGCCCCTCGTCGATTGTACTCGAGGCAATGAGTACATCGTCCATATAAGTTATGGCATCATTAAACCTGACAGGGCCCAGAACACGATTAATCATTCGCTGAAATACAGCTGGTGCATTCGCCAGCCCGAATGGGACACGAGTAAACTCATACTGTCCATCCGGGGTGACGAACGCTGTCAAATGTCGAGAATCTAACGATATTGGGATCTGATAGTATCCACTCGCAAGGTCCAGAGCAGTAAAATATTTTTTATTTGCAAGCCTACTAATCTGATCCTCAATAATTGGCATTGGGTAACGTTCCTTAATCGTCTTATTATTTAACGCCCGGTAATCCACGCATAACCTATATTTGCCATTCTTTTTCTTTACTAATAGGACCGGGCTTGCGTAGTCGGAAACAGAATCCTGAACGATGCCCGCATCGATCAGCTCACCCACCATATCTCTTACCACCTGCCTTTCGGTATGTGACAGTCGATACGGTGCGTAAACTACCGGTCGTTTATCATCTAGCTCAATATTCATCTCCGTATCTTTAACACAGCCCAGTTCTTGCAGATTCATGGCAAAACAACCTCTGTAAGTATTAAGGAGCGTTACCAAACGATTTTCATAGTCATCGCCTATCTGTGCTTCTATCTTTATGTCGTCAACTTTGAAAGAAGAAATTGAGTCTTCTTGCGTTATTCGCGAACAACTACGTACCTCTTTATACTGTTTAGCTCGAGCGACAACAGTACCTTTTCCCAGGTAAGCCGGTAAATTACCTCCCTGGAGTAAAAGTAGGTAACCTTTTCCCTCGTTGTCAAAGGAATAAACACCATCTTGAATAATAACTTCGCTACCTAGCGCACCTATAGCCCTAGACGGCACGTACAGATTGCCCCCATATTTTGGTTCAGTACAGACCTCAAGCATAGATTGGCCCACTATTTTCTTATCTTCCGTTGATCTCAAACGAATATTATAGTCGATTACCTCACTAGCATGGGTTGGTAACTCACTGTCAACCGTATGGAAATTCAATTGTTTATTATTTTTAACAATAAGGACATGTCGCTGATCCGTAAAGTCTTGCCCAATCAATATCGACACATTCATGTACTGATCATCGACAACCAATGCTTTTACACAGCCAGTAACATTATCGATTGAAATTTGTATTTCTAATTCACCGAGAGTGGGGACAATTGAATTTCCAAAGGATTTGATTGCCTTAACAGTTGGAGAATTAACCGGTTTTCCTAGCAGTATTGCTTCACTGGACTTAATAATGGTAACTTCGCTACCAAGGTCAATAAACGCATTAAAATTCGTATTATTTACTTTAACCATTTTAAAATATTTTGCATCACTACCCTCATTGCATATCACATTAGTGGATTTGGGTTTTTCTTGAGCGTCCTTAGAAAAACAATTCTCTGTTTTGTGTCCGAGCCTATTGCACTTGGTACATCTAATCATTGGCTTGGGGCAACTAGTGGAAATGTGGCCTCTTTCACGACAATTAAAACATATTTGGGACGTTTTCACTACGTTGTCATTGTTTTGTTTCGTTTTGGCGTCAGGGAGTCTAGGTGGATACGTAAAGAACTCCTTACTACTTGCTAAAAACTCTAATAGTTGATCAGGTTCTTTGCATCGAAGGGACTGCGCTGTGGTTCTCAACGTTCTATCAGACAAACCATGAACGATGCAATCGACCGCGTTTTTGCCGGATATCTGACATTGGTTAAGAAGTGACATTTTCTCGTAAAAATAGTTTTCCACAGATTCGCCTAGCTTATATTTACGCCTTAACATGTCATCTAACAATTTACCGTAGTTTTGTTCGAATGGAAAAGCTGAGAGCAGTTTATCCTGCCATTCGCGCCAGGTAAATAACATAGACGGAAGGCTATCGTACCAGGTCTTCGCATTACCCGCTAGCTTTTGCAGCGAGAAATGAATAGTTTGCAGGTCGTCCCATCCGTAAATTGCCGCACATTGATTAACCTTATTTAGCCAAAGATCAATGCGATGACCTGGTAACGATGGGTCAAAAGTCGGCACAACATTATTTTGAAAAGTAGGTTTTTTAAATGACCCAAGATTAGCAATAATAGCATGCAAATCATTAGTGTTAATAGAAGTTTGACATGACCTAGCATTAGCCGGCTGCTCCGGCTGCGTCGGAGTTGCCGCTCGTCGAGGCTCAGGGCTGCGGTGGCGCCGGTGCTCGCGGCTGCTGCCGTCTCGTCGCGGCTCCTTGCTGCGCGCGCGGTGTTGGCTAGGGCTGTCCTCGCTACTAAGCGACGACCGACGGCGCCTGCTTCTTGCTTCACGTCTTCGTTTCGGCGATTGTGATCGACTTCTTCTACTGTTCTTGCGTTTCCGCGTATTCTTCCTAGATGGGCGATGTTCTTCATCGTATTCCGTAGGTGTAATAAGTCTCCTCGAGTGAGAACGCGAATTGTCATTCTCTTGTTCCGTACGTTCCCCATTTCTGTCCTTACGGCCGTGTCTGTCTTTGTTCTTATGTTTACGCCGTGCCTTCTTCGGCGTATGTGGTGAAGGTGTCCGAAAAGGCGGCATTGCGTTCAGATATCCCCACTTGCTGAACTATGACACGAGGTAGGTTTACTTAAAAACACAGGCAACACTTTTAAATAGTTTTATTAAATAAGTATTACAAATCGTTACACTTGCTCACTTCACTTATAGTACGATAACACACTTGAGATGATCGATCAAAACGTCCTTGCGATTTTACGGATCTCGCTAGAATGCACTTTTCCCTCCTTACTTTCGTGTGCCGATCTCTCAGCCATTTCCGTTTTCTCCGACCTTTAAACTCTTTCAGATCTCTATACTATTCCAGCCTTCGCGGTTTTCTACGATATCTCGGACAGCTCGGACAAATGTCACTTTTTCATTCTAATATCGACTTTATTTGCAAAGCGTTAATGTTCAATTTCGCTTACAACATTCCCGTGGCAAGAGCAATAACGTTCAAAACCTTACAGTACAGATACATTTTCAAAAGCAATTTATTTCGGTTAGGTAGGTATTACTTATTTTTTACACTACCCAGTTACTTTTTTGAAAAATCTTCTCCGTACATAGTCTTGCTGCATATTTATTACTATACGTAGAGATTTAACATGCGTCTTGATAGTTTTTTCCCCTTCACTTGCTTGTCTAAGTTCGAGGTTGTAACGGGGTTAATATTTGGACTATAATATGTGTATGAATAATATATAATATATATAATATATATATATATATATATATATATATATATATATATATATATATATATATGTTATATTTGGTTATATTAAATTTTATGTTACCGGCAATCAGTGTAATTCTATACAATACCTAGGTAATGTGTAGAATACCTGGGGCGTATTGGCTTTGTATCAAATATGATGAATATTATTGTCCGTAAATGTCCTAGTCCTATGGTAATGTAAAATTTCCAGGTATTGTATAAAGTACCTGCTGGTACATCGGAAATGCGTAAAATAAGTAGGTTTTGGCCTGTATTCTTCAGTGTGTGAGTAAGTACCTCATTATTTCAACCTTGAGACGTCCAAAGCTGAACCTAGGTCTCCCCCAATGACTTCCACAACCCTAGTTCCCACGTACGAAAAAAGACCCTTCACTGGCGCCATGTACTTCTGCAATCCGTACTATTTCTACAGTGTGGTCACCACAGCATCCAGACACCCACTAGCCCTGTATGGGATCCGGTTCCTCACTGTACCTATTTTGATTTCCCGGGTCGATGGGCGTCACAACATACCACCGTGTGCTAGACTTTGAGTGAAGTGAGCACTAGGCTTTAAAACAGTTCTTAATTACACGTTAAGTTACTTTTTATTTCTAACCGACTTCAAAAAAGAGGAGGTTCTCAGTATGTCTGAATATTTTTTTAATATATTTGTAGCTTCCGCGTACGTATACCGAGGAGTTGGCAGCGGAGAAACAGGAACAGAGGCAATTCGTCGCTTGGATTCGGGGTGCATTTCCGTTGACGTACGAAAAAGTCATCCGTAAACCGCAGACACGACGCTTTGCCAGAATCCCTCCGGTCGACTCTGACCACTTCCTAATTTGTCCATTTCCAAAATCGTCTACTTCCTAGTTCGTCCACTTCCCTTAGTCAATCTCGTTCCAAAATAGCATCAAAGAGGAGCAATGCGCCGTCATATTTATTGTATAAGTTCGCCGAATATCTACGCCAAGCCTAAATCGGCTGGACAGATATAGAAAATTATATATTGTAACCAACCTCTCAAAAAGAAAATTGTTCTCAAGTCGGTTATATTTTCTTTATTTATAATTATATGCCACCCTCGGACGAAGCCGCAATCGCGCGTCTGTGTGAGTGCGATCCATACTGGAGCATTCTTACGCATTCTTAAATCTTAGCTTGTAGTGCGTTCGTACACGGCGCGCACACATTCAAGCGCGCGATGTACAGTTAGCTGGAGAGAAAAGTAACCCCCTTGCCGTCCGTACTAACAATCTATGACAGGAGGGTTCCTTTTCTCTGCAGCTGACTGTACCTTTTGTAGGAACAAAAAAAATACTGCTATTATACTGTGTCTTGAGAGTAGCGGCACGTAGCGGGCTAGCAGACTCTCAAGACCGCACTCTGTGGCAATCTATGGGGGAGGCCTACGTACAGGACGTCGGTGGCTGACAGATACCTACATAGATAACTAGCATTTACCCGTGGCTTCGCCCGCGTTGTTCCCGTTACTGTCCCAAGGGAACTATTTACCGGGATATAAAGTACCTATCCAATGCTTCAATCCAGGACTTGGTTTACATGCATGCCAAACAGCTCAATCCATCTTGTCGCTCTACCCCGTTATTTAGTAACAAATATCCAAACATCTTCACAAACTTTCGCATTAATAATTTTAGTGGGATAATGCTTATAAGCACGAAAGAAATTCGTTTTCAGGCAAAATTTAGTTTCGCTAGCACAACACACAATCATACCTACCAGATCTAAAATAAGAAAAAGTTGTCGTGAATTCGTTCCTACAAGATTCACTATTTCGTAATAGCCATTGAGAATCCTGTTCCTGTCCTCTGAGAGAAAGAAAAAACAACAATTTGATATCATTAAAATACCTCGGAATCTCAGAATGTTCAAAGTGGTACGCGTCATTTTTTATCCCTTCTGAATCTACTCGAACGAAGCGCGCCAAACCAAACTTAGTCTGGCCGCCGCCACCGAGCGCATGCGTTGTCCGCCATTATTACGTTTCCATGGTAACGGCGCGCAATCAAAAGAGCAACCAATAACAAATCGAAAATAAATTACTTTGTGAAGACAGTGAAGTGTTTCTTTAATCGGATTTCCATTAAATTATGGTGAGTTTTATTACTAATTTTGCGATGCGCGATGCGAGAATTTTTGTGTTAATAATTTTATTGCGTTTCTAAATTGTACGTAGCATGACTTATTTATTTGATGCAGTGCGTTCTCTGTTACATCGATTGTTACAATTTTATTATTTTTTATGCACTCGTTTTTTTTCAGCTTATGTTTCACTTTTTACTGCGCTAAAATGATATTTTATAGCTGCGCTAGGTAATTATGTTTTCCAATTAGACTGAAACAGGGCCAAATGTTTTAATTTTTATACATTTAAATGCATAATTCTAGGCGATTGCGTTGCTTAGAAAATTTAGTATTTACATTTTTTGTAAGCTTATGTCGCAAATATTTATAAATTATTTCTGGAGTTTAGAGGTACAATTGGAGATGTGCCGTTTCCGGGAATATTCTCCATACAAATGGGGAATATTTCCAGAAACGGCACATATCTAGTAGGTACAATAGGTAGGTATACAAATATATAGTTTTTGAAGTTTCCCTAAGAACATTCCGATTTACAAATATTTGTTAAATAGGATCCTTTATGTTTATCATTTATTGGTTCTTTTATTGTTTTATTATTAAAAATTGTGATGACGATCCTTATTGGGAGACATGATTTGATTATTAATTGTTACTTATATTTTTTCAATCTTTTGACATTATTACGATTGTATATATACTCATTTTGTGTTTTTGTTGATCATGGCGTAAATAATTAGAATTTTGTCTGTACAATTATACTGTTATTTTGTCGTATCTATCTATCATTACCCGATAAATGTGCAGTATGCACCAACTTTTGTACGGAGACACAAATGAAAGCAATACGTCCTTATACAATAGTGATGTGCCGTTTGGGAATGTTCGCAACTACTTATGACTTATGAGGAATTTTAGGGAATATTTCCGGAAACGGCACATCGCTATATAATATAAAACAAATTCGGGTTAGTTACACCATTTATAACTCTAGTAGGTACGGGTGGACTGATTTTTATGATCTTTAATTTTTTTGGTTTGTCTCTGCCCCGAATAACAGAATAAATTAAAAATTCGAAGGCGGAACGAAGTTCGCCGGGACAGCTAGTTGTACATAATATTTAGTACATTTCTAGTTATACATTGCACAATCTATACTCTACAGTAATCTTTAGTAGGTAGATTGTTTATCGGTGTTTTATCTATAGGTATTCGTTTCCGTCGTTAATGATAATGCACCCTCAATTAGATTAGCAATTTAGTACAATTTGAGTACGACGTGTGCGTAATTTTCCCAGTAGCTAACGATATCACACTATAGCACTAATACTATAAATGTGAAAGTTTGTGAAGATATTTGGATATTTGTTACTAAATAATGGCGACCAAAGAGAGAGAGAGAGAGAGAGATATATTACTTATGGTATATTTATATGAACCCACGGAAAGTACATGTCTGTCACTATTTTTAAAATTAGATTTTAATCTCCAAATGTAGAGCTCGCAATGAACTATAACTTACACCTTCATTACAGGTGGATATCTTGAAATCCCACTAATATTATAAATGTGAAAGTTTGTGAAGATGTTTAGATGTTTGGATGTTTGTTAACTAATAACGCGGTAACAACTGAATGGATCAAACTTAAATTTGGCATGTGAGTAGAACAAGTCCTGGATTGAAACATAGGATACTATCCCGGTAAAGAGTTCCTTTGGGACAATAAAGGGAACAACGCGGGCGAAGCTGCGGGAAAATGCTAGTAATATATATTTTTGACTTATTAAAACGTGGTTTACCATAGTTATTAAATTGAAAGTACACGATGACCAACTTTCATATCGCTATAACTCTAAAAGTTACTTAGATGACTAGAAATCTTCTTTAATTGCATAGATTCTTTTGAAGTCGGTGAGTTAAAAAATATGTATGTATTTGTTTTACGATATATCCACTAACCGAATCTAGTCAAATATATTTTTTACGATACGAGGCCCAAACCATAGAGTAAATAATCTGATTTAGGCTGCGTTTCGACCAGGGATGAGCGAGGATGCGTAGCGAGGGATGTGTTTGTCATGAACCAATAGGAACAACTCAGCAGAGCGAGGATAGGTAAATGACGTGTTTCTATTGGTTCGTGACAAACACATCCCTCGCTACACATCCTCGCACATCCCTGGTGGAAACGCAGCTTTAAGGTGGTTCGATTCACCCGGATTTATATACTTATAAATAGTATAAATCCTCTATTATGCGTTCGGAAACCGTATTATAATGACCACCATTATTGCAAGCAGTAATGTAACATCAGTGTGTGTGTCATCTGTGCCAGTGTTATTAATGTTATTGTAATGTATGAAACCGATACTATAATAATATTATATGAATCAAACTATACTATAAGTAAAACTCATATAAACCAAAATTGATGTCGTTAAAGTAATTTGTTATGTAATTTTCGTTTTTAAGCGGTTCGAATTAGCTTAGAAAAACAAAGTCACAAAGACAAAGAAAATTATCCGTCATCATCATAGCAAACAGACATTTACATACCAATAAGTAACGCCAAATACACAATCAGCGTAAATATCTAGGTAATATTGGACCACGGCAGCACGCTGCACATATATAAAAACGGTCAGATAGGCAAAATTCATATATTCTGCGGAGGAAACCGCGCGGAAATAAAATGTTTTTAAGATTTTAATAATTAACTCAGTGCAGTGAAACTGACGTGGTATAATTATGAACCTGTCAAAGCAGGATGTCAGCTATTTAGTCGAAAAAGGGCGTTCGTATGGTATTCAATACCGTCACTTATGTCCATATGCAAGTGGAGGATGCACCGGTAGGTCAGAAATCTAGTGCGGCTAGTGGTACTATTAACGTTCTTAGGTAATAGGGCTTTACAAAACATTGTAAATAGTGTCCGATCGAATGGCCGAAACCAAAACCCAAACCGAAACTTCCATATAAGGTTATGTTGTCGTGGGAAGAAAAAAAATCAATCATAATCAATCAGTCTTCGTTTTTAAATAAAATCTATCATTATCAACTTTCCTACAGTTATGAAGAGTTTTTTGACTCGCCAGCGCCACTCACACTGTAGTCTTGATTTATGTACTTAATGTGTTGTGTTCGTAAGTACATTACAGTACAGTACATTACACAACTAGGGTGGTAATACAAAGAAAGGCCGAGATCTATGCGATCGAGGGCTTTCTTTATTACCTGCCGTGTTGTGTACATCATTTTATGTCTACACTTGGCCAGAAAGCGCCACGCACTTTATGGCTAGGTGTGGCATAAAATGTATTATAATGCGGTAAATGCAAAAATATTATTTTACTTAAAATTATTTATTATTATATTATTGATAGTTATACCAGTAATAATCTATGACTTGTAACCGAGATTATAAATAAACAATTTAATTTATTTCATTTAATTTTATCTCTGATATTTGAAGTAATCATTCATATAACATATTATAACTTCTTATTTGAAATAAATTATGAGTGCGTTTTGAAATAAACGCTGCCCGATCACAGTTAGTTTCGGCTGGATGGCAGCTGAAACCGAAACTAAGCCGAAACCTGTTTTTTAGCCGGAACTAGGCCGAAACCTAACCGAAAGCACGGAATAAGTATTAGTACTTTGTACAGAAGTCGCACTGTCTAACAAAACCCACGTTCGAGTCACAAAAATGCGCTGAATCCTACCTTCTCGCTCTATCTCATAACGCGCGCTCTTTCTGGCCGCAACGCCCACCGCTAGGGTTGTCGACAAAAATAAAATTATTATTATATCTTGAATTTCATAGTGAATTTGAGGTAGATAATAAAATATTTGCATAACGTTATATATAATGCACATACAAGAACTATGCAGGATAGTAGATATCCTTGCATTACAGGAAACGTGGCTTCTTCCGCATGACCTAGCCTTTACAAACGAAATTGATGAAAATTTTGAGTTATCCGTCGACACTGGGGCGGGTATTTTACGCGGACGTCCATTTGGAGGTGTGTCACTGTTGTGGCGCAAATCGTTATTCAATAGAGTATCTATCGGTCATAAATTGCAACAGTAACAGATTGGCGGGCATCCAAATTGATTTGGGTGATCGTCAATTTTTAGTGTTTAACGTTTATATGCCTGTTGACATCGAGGAAAACCTGCCAGAGTTCACAGATGTCCTTGCTATTTTAATTTAAGTGCGATTATCGAGGAGAAGGATGTAACTACCGTATATATATTAGGAAACTTTAACGCCCATCCGGGGACTAGATTCGGCGAGGAGCTCCAGTCATTTTGTGATGAGCAGTTATGGTTTTGGAGTGACCATAGCATTCTTAAGAATGATATAAATACTCGTACTTTTTATAGTGAAGCGCATGCCACGGGAAGATGGTTGGACCATTGTGTTACAACGGAAGCTGCTCATAGCACAATAGCCAGTATTAGAGTAATGTATGACGTCAATTGGTTCGACCATTTTCCATTGGTAGTTAACTGTAGCATTGTGAGTGTAACTAGTCAGTTAGTTTCTAATATTTTGGCAACGAATAATAAATAATAAAATCAAATGGCCCACAGTTTAAGAAACACTGTCCTAGAGCAAAGAATAATGACAGACAAGTAGTCATACTTTGGCCGTTTAGGAGCGCACGATACCTATTCAAAGTCGAGGCGCAGACGGTGTGATCTGTACTGGAGCATTCTTACACATTCGTAAAACTTTGTATTGCGTTCGTTCGCGCACAAATACAAGCCGCGCGATGTACCTATTGTAGGTACATTGCGCGGTAAATCTGCTATTATACTGTGTACTGTGCCTATGGTAAATACACACCCTGCCTGCTATCTAGCACTGGCATGGCTACCACAAGATGGCCATCGATTAAGTCCCGTTTTGTTATTAATAATGAGTGAAAATCGTAAAAGTTGAAATCAATATTATAGACTAGTTCATTGTATTTTGTGTTACCTATCAAAATAGATAATATCCGCGTCGTTTTCGATTCTTCTACACTCTACAGATATGCAGCCTAATTTCATTCTTCATTCAAATAACTCGAATTTCACTGACACCGCGTTACCAACAATATTGTGCTAACGTTTTCATACACACATTCAGTAATTTAAGCTAATTCAGAATTTCGATGTTAACCTCGTCTCTAACATAATTTAACTCACGAACTAGCGATTACAATTCGAAATCGGAAGTCTCGCTGAGTCATCCATCAAAAGTCGACCAAATTACACATAAAAAGAGGTTCTCTTGTTTTTCTGTTTACTAGAAGATTTTTACTTTTTTGTTTTTGTTATTTTTTTTTAGTTTTTGTTGTTTTTTTTAGTTATAATTATAAATTAGGTCTATTTTCTTAGGTTTACTTTAATTTGTTACTTAAGTTTAGATTAGGTAGTAAGTCGTTATATTTTATTTGAAATTTGCGTTTTTAAGATATAAATATACGTACTTTACATAATTGAATAATTCCTTACTTTATTTACAACTTGTTAGTAACTTTTATGTTTGCGTTTATCCATGGTAGTAGTGTTTGTTTTTAAATTATTGTTTAGAATAGTTATTTTAAACAATAAACTGTTATTATTAATTCACGGGTCAAATCATGTTAAAGAGGAGATTTACTGCGAAATTGTGAATAACCTTACAGTAATTAACGGTCAGATAATTCACCTAACATAACAGTTCACATTTGGGCAACAAGTTAAACTAAAACCGCTCTTATAACTATGCTATATGGTCCATTATAAAATGTACACGGTTTTGGCAATGTGTGGAGCTTGCGACAAACTAATATAGACCTTATTCCAAGCACAATTGTGTTCTATTTGGATTAATAAAGGATGTATGAATGTTGCATTAGTAGTTTCTCCTCGCATGTATGTTACATGCAAAATTGAATGGGCATTTGCGCCACTATTGATGTAGTATTGGTACTATTTATTACAATAGCGTACCAATTAGTTGAGAGTCAAGGCAAAGTATAAAGGGGTCGACTTCAGGCGTTTTTGCAGCGTTTTTATTATTTCATTAGTGTCCCCTCGATTTTTACCACGAATATCGAGTGACGACAACTTTTGATGAAATCATGTGTAGCCTCGATACCGTCTATCGTTTATAATAAAAGTTAACTGTGATCACCACCGCCTGCTGCTATATTTGCTGGAACACGAATGAAAAAAAAACCGTCGCTGTCAAAACGCTCTGAAATCGACCCAAAGACGAACAAGAAGTCCAACTTCGGCCGTTTAGGAGCGCGCGACACGTATTCACAGACGCAAGATAGCACGTATGTGTGAATGCGATCCATACTGGAACATTCTTACGCATTCTTATTTCTTTGTTTTTAGTGCGTTCGTACACGGCGCGCGAACATTCAAGCGCGCGATGTACATTTTGTAGGAGGAATAATTACTGCTATTAGGTATACTGTGACTGTACTAGACAAATAAAAAAAATCTATATCTATAAACGTTTCAAACTTCTACGGCCTCTGATTTAAAAATACAGCCGGTCACGAATCCTATTGAGTTGAATGCTCACCAAAACTTCAGTCGTGCGCAAAGACTAAAAAAGTTATATCACGAGTGTCCTTGGTTTCACGGGTGGCTAGTTTCGATGGTTCCATTTTGTTTTGTAAGTTAATTCATAATTTCGCAGTCGATCGTGTCTCTAATATAACATGACCCGTAAATTATAGCTTGGCAACTTCGTTGGTGACACTCACATATGTTCTTTTTGTTATGTGCAGCCGTAACTACTCACACAAGTTGCCACCACCGGTCGTCGTTCGTGTTGGCGTGTCGCGTTTATTCTTGTATCAGGCACTAAAATCAAATATTAGCCCTTTCCCCCCAGTTCAATAATCATATCCTGACCATTGAATCACCTAGGAGATCCCCTTTTAAACAAAAAGACAATTAAATGTATATTTTTAATTGGTCCAGCTGTCTTCTACAAAAAAAAGTACATAAAAATCAGACGAACTAAGTACCTCTCCTTTTTTAGGGTTCGGTACCCACGGAACCCTATTACTAAGCATCCGCCGTCTGACCGTCTGTCACAGGGCTCTAGATTTTGAAACGTAATAAGTAACTTGAAATTTTCACAGCATTTTTTATTGCTGCTATAACAACAAATAATAAAAACAAAATAAAAGTGGGTCCCCCTACACAATAAAAGATTCTTGGCGTCTTTTTGCTCGTCGGTAGTACGGAATCTTTCCTGTGCTATCCCGACTCGCACTGGCCAGTTCTTTTGAAACTAGATTAAAAGGTACACCCGAGTGGCTACATCTTTCAGCATCTAATTTCGATCCTCATTCTCATAGGTACAGTCGCCATCAGATATAACTGAGCTGTCAGTGTATTCATAAATATCTGAACACGGCTCTAATGCTATGAAAATAGACGACTGTACGAGAAACAAACTTATCGATGCTTTTCCCTTTTACCAAAACTCACTTTTAGTGCGTGCCGGCCACAGGCTTTCACCAACCGCAGACAACACTGAACACATGCAGTAGCCTAATACTAGAGTCCGACCGAAAGTTCGGTTTCGGTTACGGCTTAAATATTGAATTTAAATTATATCAAGTTTCAAATGAACTATAATAGAGATTTGACATTATTGCAGAGGTGAATTAAACTTGTTTATTAATGACTAAATGTCGGCATCCAGATTCATCCGAGTGAATTTCCAACTTTATCATACGAAATTTCATCTCTCGTTTCAACACTTGGGCCCAGAATAAGTTTTATTAGTACTTACTACGTAGAGAAGCCTCGGTCCGTAACAAAACTGTCGTTTGCGTCCGACCACTGAGCCACAGTCTAATAGCAGTAATTTTTCGTCCTACACAAAAAACATCGCGAGCTTGAATGTGTGCACGCTGTGTACAAACGCTCTACGAGCAAAGAAATAATAATGCGCAAGAGTGCTCCAGTATGGATCGCACTCACACAGACGTGCTATCGCGCGTCTGTGTGAATACGTGTCGCGCGCACCTACGTCTTTATACTTTGACTGAACTGACCAGCATTTGACCGTCTCTCTCTGTCACATAACCTTTCTGCTCTTGCTGGCTATTACCAACCATGGCTGGCTATGGCTACTACTACAACCCGCAAGACTCGGCGTGGGTCGGTCCCACAAGATGGTCAGACGACCTGCTAAAGATCGGTCGCCAAAATCGTGCGGCCATGATTCGTGGAAGTCTTTGTGGTAGACCCATGTTCAGCAGTAGACGTAGGGTTAAAAGATGATGATGAATGTTTTAAAAAAAACTCGTAACCTCGAATAAAGTAATGACACTCGCGAATGACGTTACGAGAATTTTCTACTTCGATATATTTGTCTCCATGTCCTCAAACACACGTTAGCCAAACTACAAATAAGTAGGTATGATGACACAATACTACATTTGACTCGTAACTCATAATACAATAAGGTTCTAAATTCGCCTTCACTCCATCGACAGAAGTCAGCAAATACAGAAAACAAAGTTATTTGTGCGTATGGAACACTCTGGAACTGTAGTTTTATCGAGCAATGTCTTTGGAAATGTGTCACCGCATACGCTCGCATGGCCGCACTTCGATATTGGCAATGATAGTGAATATAACCTTGTATTGAACCATAAGTAGTATTTGTATAGTAATATTTGAAATTAGAACCGTATTTGGAACTGAAGGATACATGTATGTAAACATAAGAGAGTACGTGAAACGGAACGCAATCGCGTCATAACGATCCTCCTATAATAAACTTAAGGTTACCGAGTTTTCTGCAGAAAATTCAGAATAATAATAAATCAGTTGGGGTGTCTGAGGTTTTCAATAGGTGGTGTAACACGTTGTATATGTATATATCTCTGATGTGCTCCGATCATACTGAAATCGTGATAACGTAAACTGTCATCATTGGATATATATTATATAAATCATATTATTGATTTTTTTACATATGAAATTCTCCAGCTGAATCTAGTCAACCTGCACTGCACCGGAAACTATATAGGTTAAATAATCAATAATACCTAGTGATACATTACACTTTAGTATACCGAAGTCGGCTATTACAAAATCGAAATACATAAAACGATAGTATCATATACTAAAATGCATATACGCCTCCCGCCCACTAATAGTTTTTCAAGCGAAAAAGAACTTAAAATGCAAGCGCAAGAGGTTCCAATTCCGTTGCATCTCTTTAGTGCAATTGTTCCGAATCTATCTAGGTAAGATAGAGATAATATATTATGTTACAACGAGGCAGGTAGCGAGACCTATCTGGGCAGTATCGTTCTGTCCACAGCACGATACACTCGTTAGTCTGAGTCTAGACTTGCGGATCGTTCAAGTCTTGAATCTCAAATTTTCCGCTTCAATTTTCTAATTTCCGTCTTGAACCAAGTGCGCCGCAGTGTTCGGCATTTGTATTTTCATTCCTCGCTCTCGTGGAGAGTTAAATTTCACCGATTCGGGTTTTTTTTTTATTGGAAAAAATTGAAAATTTTTGCTCTTTTTTTTGCTCCGCTTTTCCGCCAGTTATGTAAGTACCTAATAATTTCAGGCGTTTGTGTTTTGTTCCGTTATTGGATTTATTTGTCGTTTATGTTTCGGTATTGGATTTTTCTCTGGTAAGTTTTTATTTTACTGTTGGGAGGCGCAGCGAATTTTTTATTTCCGTGACTTTAGATGCAGTATGAAAGTTATATACATATATATGTCAACGGGCTCGGCGAATATATGATTTAATTTACTTCTTGCTTATACATATATTTTATATATTTTAATCTGTATTCAAGCGAATGTAATTTCATGTAATTATTTTATCTATTTTATTTTATTGAAGGTTTTTTATAATAAGTTTTTGCGAGGTTGTCCGGCAGTATTTGTAAAACAAAAATATTTTGACGACATTAAATATTACATTGTGGAAACTATACAATATACAGGGTGGTCCATTTCGATCGGTCAGTATGGGAAAGTTTGAAACTATAAGACATACGAAGATCTATTCTTAGGAACCATGTCATCGATTTTAGGGGCAAGAAAAACTGCATACGTAGATTTGAAAAAAAAATTACTTTAACCGTGAATCAAACCCGGTCGTTTTGGAAAATAAAACTTAACTGAAAGATATTAAATACAATGGATTATACTCGTATTAGATATCGTATTTCCTAGTAACATTTACTGCTTATGACCTACACAATCGATATCCAAATAGAAACAATGTAAGTTTTATTTTTCAAAACGACCGGGTTTGATTCCCGGTTAAAATACAAGGTTTTTTTTTTCAATCTATGTATGCAGTTTTCTTGTCCCTAAAATCGATGACATGGTTCCTAAAAACAGATCTTCGCATCTCTTATAGTTTCAGACTTCCCTTACTGACCGATCGAAATGGGTCAGCCTGTATACCAACTACTACTTAAGATCAGTTTTATAGCAAAATAATTGCCTCGATAAAAAAAGCCAATTTCCACATCAAACCATTTCCATTCGAAATATTCATGCAAGAAATGCCTTATTCTAATTTTCGCTTGAAATTTTAATAGTAATAATACTGTATTTCAGGGGATTTTGTAAACATTTCAGTGGTTTTGAAACTAATGAAATAGTTACTCTACCTTACTTCAGACAAAAAATAGCACTAATTTCAATTTATTACTAGAATGAAAAAATTTCAAAATTTCAGAAAATATATGCAAATTTATTCGTATGACGTCATCTCCAACTATGAGCGTTTCGCGTAACTAATCACTAATAAATCACTTACATAAATATCATGAACAAAATAACAAAGAAAATTGAATAGAACGTGTGCTTACGACAAACTCAAATATTTCTAGAACTCAGAACAAAATTTGACTCGCAAATATGCTCTTTTTTTATTTATTTGATTTTTTATAATTATTTTTCAATAGCTTTAATTATACTAAAATATTATATATTTTACAGCAACACATAAAAACACTTCTCATAAAATTAATTATATTTCGGGTTCATTTTGGAAATTTGGGAACTTGGCACTGAATGTGTTAATATAATTTATGTCACACCTGGCCATAAAGTGACTTTTTCCGCACGCTGCGAGTACGGAAAGCCGCTTTCTGGCCAAGTGTAGACATGGTAAGGTTAAAAGCCAAAATATTGACCTTTCGTTTCCATTTTAGCTTTTTTTTTTCCTTTTTAATAACTTTTCCTCCAGTAAGGACATGTTTATAACGAGGGACTGAATTTATTGATTTGTTTCGTTCCATAAGACTATTAATGTAAAATGACAAAATTCGACCTATGTTGACATAACGTTATTTACTTGTAATACCATCAGGAATACGTGGTTAAAGTTGGTCGGGTTGTACGGGCCCACGGTGTATACAACTACTCGTATGGGGAAAAATCTGAAATCTATACATTTTTAATGAAACCATAAAAATATAGTCTTATTAATATATGTATGTACCTACAAAGTACGGGACCCTCGGTGGGCGAGTCCGACTCGCACTTGGTCGGTTTTTTATTCTACATATAACCGACGTGCGACCAGTTTAGTTCGTGGGTTACTACTTATTATATTACGGGCGACATTAACGTTAAGGTTGTGAATTCTTCACATTGTTCCCTCACGAGCTACGCTACAATGTCAAGGTCGGGCAACGCCGACAGTACCGTGGACTGGGGTTACTCTGATTCACGGGGTAATATTGATCATCGATTTTTAAACCCAAATACCTTTGATTTTGAACACGTTTATTAAGTATTTTTACTGAGGTAGCCTACCTTAATAATAAATTGTTCTGAATGCATTTCCTTACTAATAAATTGTTCTGAAAACCAACTTCTTGTAGTTGAAAAATCGATGGTCAATGTTACCCCGTAAATCAGAGTAACCCCAGTCTACTGTACGATCGATATTTCACTGATTTATGAGTAGGACGTTTGCACTTGTCAATTGTTTTGACACTTAGATACCTAAGAAAAAAAAATGGTTTTAAATTTTAATTTATTTTTTTAAGTTATATTATGTGAGTCGCAGAATTTTCACATTTCTGTAAGATATTAAGTGAACATTCCCATTTTGTATTTTGACGTTTGGAGATCCTTTGCACCTCCAAAACATAATATTTTGACAACGGAGACTCTTTATAAATAAATAAATACTAAATAAATTTACATCTCTATACCCTTTACATCTCTTGTAATGTAGTTTTAAATTTAATTTAATGTATTGATGATATATCATGTAAGTATATACTCAAACATGAGTAAACGAGTATTTATTGTACTGTACTATATGGACCACTTACCACTGCACAGTGCACATATGCTTTAATTAAATAAAACACGGTTGAAGTGTCATAAAACATGATCAATAAAATCCAGTGTTACTAGAACTATCCTAACTTAGTAAATAATCGAAATACGTAAAAAATTAAAAAACATTATTTTTGCAAGTATGCCCTCAAGGGCTCTTTTACATGTCTGATTCTATTTTTTTCTTTTGGCGCTTCGGATGAGAAGAAGCGCCGAAAGAAACTCACCAGTTTCTCATTCGAAAAAATAAATAAAGACGTAATGAAATATTTAATTCAACTATACACATATAAGATTTTTTTCGGTTTATTTGTATACGAGCCCAAATGCATAATTTTCTAAATACTCATAACCTACCTGTTTAAATCAAACAACTGAGTAATAGGACCAATGATAGTTGTACATTGAATTTAGTTTATTTTGATTCTTTAATAAAGTTTCCACGAAACCTTGATTGTTGATTTCTTTTTTTTTTTAATTTTTCGAGCTCGTGATTAAAATGAAAATTAATTAGAAAATGAAAAAATGTTTACCCATCATATAATTATATGTATGGTATTTCTTGTATTTTAAAATTGTTATGGTAAACATTTTTTATTCTAAATAAAAATATTAGAGCACCTGTATTAAACAATAATTTTTCAAAAAAATTGTAGAGCCTAACAAAATGCTCTTACTAGACGAGATCTTTTGCGTTGGGGCTCGTGTATGTTTTAATTTTGGACATCTTTGCACTTTGGCACATCTTTTTCGTCGCCTTAACAAGAAATCAACTTATAATAGCAGTAAAAAAGTGCGTTCCTACACTGCAAGCAAAAATTTAAGAATCCGTAAGAATGCTCCAGTGTGGATCGCGCTCACACAGACCCGCGATCGTGCGTCTGTGTGAATACGTGTCGCGCGCTCTTGAACGGCCGAAGTTGGACTACTTGTTTGTCTTTATACTTTGCTTAACACTAACTCGATGATCACATGGTTTACGTGACAACATGCCTAGGAAAAACAGCTTGTTGTCAATGCGACAGTGTCATTGCCGACGAGTACGGGCGGCCACAAAAGTACCTGAACGTATTTATATCGTGGCGTAGTACTAAAGTGTCCAGCTACTTTTGAAGCCGACTGTACCGCCGAGTCATCAGTACGTGACCGCTGCGTGACTCCGATTGCGAAACGCATGCCGATGACATCTAAACAATACACCACGTCAAGTGCTCTAATAAATATTTGACAGAACATGAAATGGGTTAATAAACAATTGGAATATCATAATGGGAATAGTGGACAATGCCACAGGCTGAGCTGTTTTTCTAATCTGTATCTATTAGAGTCTTCTATGACTACATTTAGAAATTAACCTCACAAAATGAAAAAAAAATCTCATCATTAAATGTTCTCCTTGTTTATGCATAGGTTTTAAAATTGTTTGCCACACCTGGCCATAAAGTGGCTTTTTCCGCTTTCTGGCCAAGTGTACACATAAAATGATGTACACAACACGGGAGGTAATAAAGAAAGCCCTCGATCGCATATTTACGTCCCTCGCTTGCAGCTCGGGCCACAAACATCTGCGATCTCGGGCTTTCTTTGTATTACCACCCTAGTTGTGTGATGTACTATTACTCTACATATAATTTTACACTGAATTAAAAAAAACTATCTAACCCGTTCTAGTGAGTTATGTAAAAATTTTTCCTGGATGTTTTTCATTTAATCTGAAGGAAAATTATGCGGATTAAAAATTCGGACCAACATATATTCAGATAAATAAAATTATGCCAAATATGGGAGCACCAACACCAACATTACCTATACTAAAAAAAACGCCAAAACTGTAAACAAGCGTAACAACCAAGTTGAGCGCAAGTGAAATGGTATCGCGATCGCCACGGTCCGTGCCCCTGGATAATGGGCTGTGGACACCGCCCGGACACACAACATACGCATGCACACACCGGGGAGAACGGGGACAAATCAGCCCTCTTCGATTTAATTTTACAACATAATATAGTCACATAGACTGGAAAATACTAAATGATCATAACACAGAAGAAATAAATAAAAAATATAAAAAAAATATAAAATATAAAAAAAGATCGAAATTTTTTATAGTCTTAAAGAAAAATTAAAGTCGATTTCGGAATGCTTAATAACACTGACGAAATAAATGTATGACAACGATGTGCTTAAACGCACTTTTCCGTGCTCAATATGGCAAAATGTTATTTTTTCATACAGACTTAGTAGGTACAGCGAGGACAAGAGATGACATCACAGGGTGCGTGCGTTTTGTATGGGGCGTTTTAAACGCTCGGTGCGGTCGGCGGTTATACTAATCCAAGTTATAGGTATATATATTATGTGTTCCTCATAAATAGAAGAATCAATCAAGAACATCAGATACAAAATTTAGGACACAAGCCTATTCATTTATTGCGTAAATCATGTCGTATACAAAAGGCCTTAATAGGTTAAGGTTAGGTCCCAAAACATTAACCCTGTTAAGGGACAGAAAATAATAAAAGCTAACATAATTACATTTTTTAAATTCTCAATAATTATTACTGAAGTACTTCAATACTTCTTCGTCAATTTATTTATTTAATCGTACGGCGTATTCAAGAAATAGTCATTTAATAGAAAGTACAATCACATAAATAGTTAAATTAGATGTCAACATTCTGCGTCAATGTCATATACACAGCAATGTATAGAGATAAAACGAAATAGTTTGTCGATTTGTATCGGAACCAAGCGCGTATTGTTTTCCGTTTGGCGATTGACGTCAAGAGTGTAATTTAGCGATGAAAAACTTAAATTTTCCATTTCATTTCGTAGTACTTTATCAATTAAAAAAAATCAAATCTGATAATAATGTGGAGGGCGAATGAAATGGCGGCGAGCAAAAAAGGTCACTGGCCTTTTTTTTAGCACACTCTTTCTTTCAATCTCGATATATTTCTGTGATCATATAACCCTGTAACATTGTGCCTAAAAAACTACGCTACATAATAAATATATAATAAATATTAGGGGACAATCTTACACAAATCGAACTAGCCCCATAGTAAGCTCAATAAGGCTTGTGTTATGGATACTAGACGACGATATATTTAATAGATACAAATACTTAAATACATAGAAAACATCCATGACTCAGGAACAAATATTCGTGCTCATCACACAAATAAATGCCCTTACCGGGATTCGAACCCAGGACCTCTTGCTTCGTAGGCAAGGTCACTACCAACTAAGCTAAAGCGGTCGTCAAATGAAATAATATTAGCCCTTCCAGTCTCAACTAAGTGCAAACTAAACCTGTGTTATCTACAAAATACTGTGACGGCACATTCAAGTTTTTCTCATAAAAAATATTTATATTAAAATAAAAATAAATGCACTTGTTAGGAATCATCATATTTACTGGAAATATTTTAATTCCCTATAGTTTAATGTGGAAACACCACAATGTTATTATAATTACAGATACATTGAGCAAATACATTGAAAAATCAAATGCGAGCCACTACTGCTGAAGCCGGACTTGAACCCTCCTCTGTCTTACCGGGACAGCGAGTTATCCAATTTCTCAATTTAGCGGTATCTGGCAAGTCTCACGAAATCTTTCACTGCATTTGTATCGAATACCGATACTAACGCCCTTTGTACCATTTTGTTTGAAAGGCTTAGCGCCTTAGCACCACTCTAAGACATGCGCGAACGCAGTGTCTCCCGGCCGCAGCAGAGTCCGGCTTCAGCAGTAGTGGGTCGCATTTGATTTTTCAATGTATTTGCTCAATGTATCTGTAATTATAAAAATAAAACCTAAATCAATCAGTTTTAAAACTGTTTCAAGCAAAAACTGCCAGACCGATATCTATGAAATTAGGGCTATGGATATTATGACCCCGGTTAACACATAATACTTTTTACCCGACTACGGCGAAGCAAAATAGAGAAATTATTATTTATCTCCGCGAACTAAGTAGCGGGCATCCTCTAGTTTCTAAAAAAAATAGATTACCTACTTTAACCCCAATCTCCCCCCAACGGTTCGCATATGGAACCGGTCAGCTTGACAATGGTTACGCAAAGTGGCTCACTAGACTGGGACGACACCGTAAATAGCTATTTGCTCGAAATTACCCTTTAATTAAGTACATTCGACCATTTAGTAAAAAAAAGCCTTACAGGACATTAACCAGCCGCGGTACCGTTAGATCAGAAAGGTAATTCACAATGAGGGCTACCGTTTTTGTGGTCACCAGTTGGCGCCACTGTCGAGTAGGGTCCTGAATTATAGCTGTCAGTTTGTTATTACGGGTGTGTAAACTTCGTTTACATTTCAATCGTATTTAATGCCTTAAAAGCGTACCATAAAAATATCGAGCATGCCGCAGTATTGCGTTTAGTTTGGAAAAAAAGCACATGAGTATCCGAATGATGAAACTGGCTCAAAGCACTGACATTCGTTGACCCGTAACTCATATTGGCCATAAATAATCTCGGGTATTGCAAAATATCGCTAACATTATTCTCATAACGAAGAAACTCGTGTAGCCTCGTGTAGCGCCTCTAACGGCGAAATTCATTCACGGTAGCCCTCTTTGCACCGTCATCGTTAATCTCGGGCCTAGAGTAAACAAACGTATCAATCAAGCTATGAAATGAACACACATTTCAACTAAAATTGACGGCGTTAGTGGACTTTTAACCCCTTTTTACTGTGTGGAGAACCGGGCGACTTAAACCACTTTATGAAGCCATAAATAATTTGAATGTTTGAATTGTTTATGACAAATGTATTAAAAACATCAAACAACTGATTAAAGTCTAGAAGTTTAAAATTGTGGGGGTGGCTAAAGTGGTATTATTATTGCATGTATTAGAATTCATAAGCAAAAAATGCGAATTTCGCTTGACTCTAAGAAATTTAGTGTTGACAACTTGACACTACAAATGAAAAATAATAAATAATACGTCGACTAATAGCTATTAACCCTTCGTAAGCCATATCCCTTTAAATTTAATTTTAAGTTTGGAAACATCAAAGTTAATTAGGTAGGTAAAATTTTTCAAAGTTGTGTAATTTATATATTTTTTTCGATAGTTCCCGACATAATGATCTATAAAATACCGCTATTGCATTTTTATTCCCTGTTTTTTTTTCTAAAATATTTTTTGCAAATGTTTTGTAAAGATATTTTTGGACCTTAACGACGAGGCCTATCGAAAAAAAAATTACACATCTTTGAAAAACTTTACCTACCCGATTGTATAACAGCCATTGTTGACAGCGGCATACGAAAGATTAAGCCATAACAGTCCTCAACTCAACGGCAACGTCAAAAAACATCAAGACTCTTCTTCTAAGAAAATATGTCCTAAATCAAACGCCTAAAGCCTTCCGTTCTCGGGTTAGATGTTAAGCATACACTTATAGCCTATCCAAGCGGGGCAGATCGAAATACATAGAATCATCTCAAGAATTTAGGCCCATCTTCCACGGTACATTGCGTTTCGTGTGAAGCAGGCCTAAAGCGGTGGAGCAAATTAATCCAGTGTTATGCGTTGAAGATACGTAACCGATGTAATGTTTCATGCAACATACATACTTCCTTTTAAATTACGTCAGTTGTGTTAACTTTTGCCCCAGCCTAAATTTTATCTTATCTCAATCTCAAACATCTAATTTTTGATTATTGCTTAGTCGTATTAACACTCATAAAATTTACCGGTTAATAGTCATGTATTTTACAAGCTTTTATTTAGGCTTTGGGCTTAAAATCACTAAATTTCATTTTACCTCATTATCAATATTCCCAGATCTCAAAACTTCATGGCCTCAAAATACCTAAATTGCAGAATGCCTAAATTTTTTTCACAATCAACCGAAACCTTAATATCGCCGATGTTCAAAATACCTTAGGCTCATAATACCTAAACTTCAAAACAGCATTATGGCAAAACAACATAAATGCTTAAAACAACCAAACCTCAAAATACCTAAATTTATACTATCAAATAAACACTCGTAAAAAAAATTAGGTATTTTTGGAAAAATGCCTAAATTTAGGTATTTTGAGGTTGAGTTGTTTTGATATTTTGTCATTTCTGCCATTCGGTAATTGAAGGATTGTGCATTTCAATCTTCAGGCATTTAGAGAATATGCCGTTTTAAGTCAAAGTCATAATGAATTTCGTTCATTTTAAGAATGTTACAATTTGACATTTAGGTTTTATGAGCTCATGGTAATTTGAAAATAGGGTGTATTGGCAAATAAGGTATTATGAGATTTAGTGATTTTAAGCCCAAAGCTTATTTAGTCTCATCTCATGTGTCTCAGTGTCGATCTGTAGTCAAATGTTGCATGTTAAATTTGATACACTTTCCGGTTTCCGATAAAGCTGTAAAATTTTGCATACAATAGATTTCTAAATTTGATGAGAATGTAGTGTTTTTATGACATGAACCTGATCTGATGATGGAGAGGAAAAGTAAAAGTAGTAGGCTTATCTACAACACATAAGATTAAGCCACCGTGTTTGGGCTTATTTGATTGATATTGACTGACACGCAGTTTGAGATAATATAATTATAGTCATAAAAAGGCTTTGGGCTTAAAATCACTAAATCTCATAATACCTTATTTGCCAATACACCCTATTTTCAAATTACCATGAGCTCATAAAACCTAAATGTCAAATTGTAACATTCTTAAAATGAACGAAATTCATTATGACTTTGACTTAAAACGGCATATTCTCTAAATGCCTGAAGATTGAAATGCACAATCCTTCAATTACCGAATGGCAGAAATGACAAAATATCAAAACAACTCAACCTCAAAATACCTAAATTTAGGCATTTTTCCAAAAATACCTAATTTTTTTTACGAGTGTTTATTTGATAGTATAAATTTAGGTATTTTGAGGTTTGGTTGTTTTAAGCATATGTTGTTTTGCCATAATGCTGTTTTGAAGTTTAGGTATTATGAGCCTAAGGTATTTTGAACATCGGCGATATTAAGGTTTCGGTTGATTGTGAAAAAAATTTAGGCATTCTGCAATTTAGGTATTTTGAGGCCATGAAGTTTTGAGATCTGGGAATATTGATAATGAGGTAAAATGAAATTTAGTGATTTTAAGCCCAAAGCATAAAAAGCTTGTCTCAAACCAAGGACCATTAAAACAAGAGAACTGACATTCTCCACACTTTGAATCGTACCCCGACCGCAAGGGGATATCCAGGCAAAAACTAGATGGCGCTAAAAAACTAAACATTCAACGATATTGTAATTGAACAAAGAAACGTAGTAACAATTAGTTCGTAAACAGCTAATAATAAATAAATTCTAACATTTAAATACTGTGTCACGCTTGCAAAGTTGAATAATTGTAAATAATATAATTCTCATACCAAGCTTAAACATAGATGGCGTTGTAAATATCGGGGAACAGCTTTTTGTATGGAGAATGACAGTCCTCATGTTTTAATGGTACTTGTTCAAACTATAATTTTTGACAGCAACTTTATCTGTTTAAAATGTCTATAGAAAAATGTAGTAAAATGCTCCGACTTCATTTATGCAAAGGATAAATGTCCAGCATTGTATCCAAATAAGTAATTCTCGCTCTATTAAACCGTATTTTCTACATACGGTTGCACGGAAACTGTTTATTCAGCTAATCTACGAAGCAATGTCCTTGCGAACAATGCCAACATGAACCATGAAAAGGCATAGGGCCCCCTTATCGCATCTCGTGACTGTATTTTTCCAACATAATTGTAATTAATCATCTTATCACACTTTGTGAAACTATATGAAAATTATAGCCATATAATTAGTCGCGTTATCACTATATACACAGCTTGGAGAGCCTCGTATGTGTGAGGTTGAAGTTTGTTTTATTTTCAGTCTCGAGTGAGCTGCTGAGGAGTGAAGAATGGAGGCCCTTCAGATGCTGGTCCTGCTGGTACTGATGTCCCTGATGGCCGTGTTTATACCGGCCTCTAGAATATGCGCTTTAGCGCAAGGGACCGAAAAACGTAAGTGCCTGTTTACAGATCTAGTGAATAATGTTTTGCTATAGGGAAAACTCGGAATACAACTGGACCCGAAGTGCCATTACTATATTAGTAGATGACGTATTTATAGTACATTACTTACCTAGGACGGTAAAATAAAGAATGTCTCAATTCGCAGGTATTTGACGCCGGAGCCGAAGGCAAGGGCGATAAATATGCGATCTGAGGCTTTCTTTATTAGTACGGCTCGTGGTAAGTACAACATTTTACGTCTCCCTCAGGCCAGGAAGTGGGATTTTCCGCACGCGTAGCGGGCGGTAATTGCCACTTTATGACCAGGTGTGACATAAAATTCATTGTAGCCAGTGTCAAGTGTCATAATGAAGACTTGATTGAGCAAATTGAAAGAGCAAGACAAAAACGAAATTTTCCGCTAAAATATGATGGCATAACATTATTCACTAAAATTATCTGTACCTCTTTTGATGTGAAACGTTTCGGAAAACATCTGCTAACTATTTGATATTATTGCAAAAGGGTTTAAGACTTTGTTAATAAGATAAGATAAGATCATTTATTTGCAGAAATGTAGTGGTTTATACAGTTAGTATTGTTTTTTGTGCGCGTACATTTTGCTTAAAGAAGCATGCATATAATAATAAAAATAGTACATTACATACCGAGGCCAGTAGAGTAAGAAATGCCTCAGATCTCATGGAATGTGTGATCTGAGGGTTTCTTATTTACTGGCCAAGGTTTGTATACTATTTTTCTGTTCGACGGAGCCAGAAAGCGGCATCTTGAAATCGGCAAGGTGACGCTTACCGGCTGGAGGGCAGAAAAATACATTTTCCCAGCGTTGTTTTGAACCGGTATACCCGTAAAGTATAGTTCCCCGGTAATCCCATCGTCACATTTGTCATCAGATTAGAATCTAATGATCTTGAAGAAATCGAGAGCACTCGTCAAATATTGTAGGCATACCTAAAGCTATATTGCGCCTGTCTATACCAGCACAGACATATATCGAGGTAAGAGGAAAAAGTGTATGTGGGTGAATCAACTTTGCTTTATGCAAAGATTGCCCTTTCTCCTTATTTGTTCGCCTTTTGCATGTTTTAACATGATTTAAATGGAACAAGATCTTACATCTAGAGATAGATTAAGGTAAAAATAAAAATTGTTTTTAATAAATAAAGGCCCACCCAGCGGACGAACCCTTATTTTCATACAAAAGTGAGGCACAGCTATGTCCCCTGGGTCACTGCTTATAAACAAGTTATATATAATAAACAAATTATAATAAAAAATATTTGCATTACATAGCTTTATTATCTGTCTTTGAAATGAGCATACATTTTATTTTAAAAAATATCCGAATAAAGATTTCCTTTCAATTTTAGTCTGAGAAGATAAAATTTTGTTGGCAAGGAAAAGTTGATTCACCCATGTATACATCGTGTGCTAAAACGAAGTGGCGGTGACCTATTTTGCACGCCGTTAACTTCAGTCACCGTCAATATTATTGTCAGATTTGAAAATCTGTCAATAATGGTACATATAATAGATTGTTCAAATACCCCCAAATGAAACGGAAAATTTATGTTTTCCATCACTAAATTACACTTTTGGCGTCAAACGCCCGGTAAGAGCAAATATTATTTGTGGGATGATATTTGTTTCTGAGTCTTGGATGTTTGTGATTTGCATTTATTAAATATCGTCGTCTAGTATCCATAACACAAGCCTTATTGAGCTTTATGGGACTAGTTCGATTTGTGTAAGATTGTCCTCTAATATTTATTTATCTCGATATATTTCTGCGATACTATTTAGCCGTTTAGAAATGTGGCGTCATATTAGTCGTACCCACAATCCACATTACATACGTTCGTGATAAGTACCAAAGATGGAAACTGTGAAAGTGCTCTCATGGTAACACACGTATTGACTGTCACCGACTCGATATTTTCCCACACAATGTTTCCTTTTCCTCTTTAAAACGTAGGTTATACAGGGTGTTGCATTGAACGTAATACTTACGTCAATAGTGCGACATTAGTGCAAAATAAAATCTGGCCACAGGTAAAAATTTAACTAAACCGTAGTGTACGGAATTTCCTTTTTCTAAAATGGAACGTTAAACTGTGTATACGGACAGGTTACTATAGTCGGACTACGCTAAGTTTGCAGAGGTCGGAAGAAGGTTTTATTTAAAAAAAAAAAACATATGGCAACATGTGAAAACTACAGCAAGAGGAATTTTTAATCTTGGTAATTGGCAATAATTCTTCCCTTTATTACAAAATGTGTCTACATGCTTACCGAAATAAATATCTGCGTCAGTATTGCACACATCGATTTAGTTCCAACCAAACTAAGTGATTTGTTCCAGGTTCTTGGATAATTTCTATGTACAATCGAACCAACTGAATCATGACCCACTTTGCTGACAATTCGTTTGGAACTTTCCAACTTGTAAGGTCTATCGACACACTTAGGACGTTTTAGATCCTAGCAAAATTACGTCAATATAGGTCGGAGACCATTTTAACCTTTGTTATCATTGGAATAGAAACACATTTTACAGTCAATGTTTGAATCTCGAGCTAGCTCTCGCTTAGATAACCTTAACTTTTTGATGATGGAAAAATAATATTTCATAAATACAATGTTCTAAATGTGCGTCAAATGTCAAGTTATCAGTTGTCAGTCAATGTGAAAGAATAGAAACTAAATTGTAAAGTGCTTAATCATTTTAAATGATGGCCAATTTAAAAGAACAGAGAGCTCGGATTATAGTCTCAAGCGAGGAAGGCTATGGCATACGAAAAAAATCACGCGAATAGAATATATCTCGGAATACAGTGACAGTGCACTCCATAAATGTCAGTGTCTAATAAAATGATAACAAGTTCCTCACCATGGAAATCTATCTTTAAGCAAATTTCGACCTACTTGCATTTAGGAGTTTTAGCAAAATGAGCTTATACTGAATCATGACCCACCGGTCATGATTCAGTTGGTTCGATTGTACTTAAGTATTATATTTAAATATGTACATGTATACAAACATTACTTAGTTTGGTTGGGACTAGATCGATTTGTGCAAGACTGTCCTGAATATTTATTACGGTAGGCATGTAGACACATTATATACTTATTAAATCGGAAGATATTTGCCTAGTATCAAGACTGAATAATCCTCTTTCATGTGAACGTAGTTATGCAATAACGTTCCATTCCACATGCAATTTTTTTTGGATTATGGACTTTGTTTTTAAACACAGAAGTGTGATGTTGCCATATGTTTTTTTTAATAAAACCTTCTTTCGACCTCTGCAAACTTACGTAGTCCGACTCTACTAGTTTTTTATCAATAAGGCTGCAGCTCTACTGGAGCGGAGACGAGCGGAGCGAAGAGATGTGTAGGGATCGACCAATCACATTAGTGTTCGCTGTTTCCATTGACATTGACGAGATGTGGATTTCAACTAATGTGATTGGTCGACCCTACACGTCTCCTCTCCGCTCCGCTCGTCTCCGACTCAATGGAGCCGTAGTCTAATCCACTGAAAACCAGCGCCGTTAACAGAACTATGCCTAGCCCCGCCAAGTGCATTCCTCAGTGCAGACCATTTCGGTTGCTGTCTGCTCTCTGCACATCGTGTTTGTTTTTAGAGTTCCGTACCTCAAACAGAAAAAATGAAACCCTTATAAGATCACTTTGTTGTCCGTCTGTTTGTCAAGACCTTTTATCTCGGGAACGCGTGGAGGTATCGGGTTTAAAATAAAACTATATAATGAAGTCTACGGTCCCTTTGAGCTGTAAAAAAAATCAAACTTCTAAGATATCGCAGTTTATGCCGCAAAAAACGTATATTTCGACACTCAAGAAAACCAAAAGTTATAGAGTACTTTCGGGGCATACACGTTCAGGAAAACGGGCGTCTTTTCTGTGGACAATACAAAAGTTAACGACTTGGGAACATTTTACTTATACTTTTATCATACAGGTTTTAAGAAAAAGACGGTTTGTATAAGTCTATGAGCGGAGCATTCAGTAAGAAAATTAGGCTTTAAAGCCTAACAACTTTATAATGTCCACAGGAAAGACGTATAACCTTAACTCATACTAAAAATATTTTTGACCCTTTCCGTTGACCTAGAACTATGAAACGTTTTGTACTACATGTACAAGGAAAAATCAGAAAACTATAGATTTGCAACTGAATCATAAAAAATATAATATTTATTTATTTGTACGGAACCCTCGGTGGGCGAGTCCGACTCGCACTTGTCCGGTTTTTCTACTCCTATATCGCCGAACGTAAACAACCGCACGTCCACGTCACAGCCAATAGGACCGTTACCGAATTAGCAACAGTAAATCGGTCTCGATACCGGAAATAATAGATTTGCGGCCATCTCGCCGAAACCACCATTATTCGCCTTTCACCGGTTGCGGCTGCGGTTACTTTCGGCTAAGCCAGCTTAATACGGTATTTAAGACGAGACAAATTCTTTTTAAATATCGGGGGACAATCTAACACAAATCGAGCTAGTCCCAAACTAAGCCATGCTTACAAGCATTTATTGGAGGTCGTATATGTATGACAGCGCACTGGCGATTTGTATTGTAATTCTATTACACACATGTCAAATGGTTTTGTAACTGATTTGAATATAGCAACTATCAGACCACTGCTGCTCGTATTTTTACATTAGGTTATGGTCTTAAAAGCCGCCTGATAGTGCTTGTGTAATGATATAACGCGATAGTTTGTGTGTAAAATTACGTTATTATAAAACTTGCGAAATTCGAAAAATGTCAGAAGACGTTGGTGTAAGTGGGATAAGGAAGCTGAAGGGATCGTCGGACTACCCAAATTGGAAGTTCCTGGTGCGGAATTACCTAGAAAATAAAAACTGGTGGAAGGTAATCTCTAAAGAAAGTCAGGACACGGTCGATGCTGATGTAGACAGAAAAGCACGAACAACTATATGTTTGTTGTTGGAATCGGAGTGCTTTACCCATGTCTACAACGCCAAGACAGCAAAAGAGGCTTGGGATAGCTTACAGAAAGCCTACGAAGACAAAGGTTGGGGTAGACGTATCCATATTCAGCGCGAGCTTTTCAACTGTAAATTGGATCAATTTAATAGCATGGAAAGTTATATATCCAAAATTACATTTCTTACACAACAATTGGCTGATATTGATGCACCAATTCCTGAAGATTGGATCATATCGATACTGCTCGGTGGATTGACCTCAGAGTACAGCCCGCTCATCATGGCTGTCGACAACAGTGGGCAAGTAATCACGTTAGAGCAAGTCAAAACGAAATTGTTGCAAGAAGGAAGTAGACAGAGCAAGTTGAACGTAGATTATGAACAAGCGTTAGTTACACGTAGAGGACAGAACGATGCCAGATCGAACGTTAAAACTAATGATCGTAAGCAGAAGTTCGTATACAAGTGCTTCAAGTGCCATAAGCAAGGACATAAAGCGTCTGAATGCAAGGAGCGGATGAAAACCGCGAATGTCTGCCTGAACACCAAGGAGGCGATTGACAAGGACAAATGGTATTTAGACAGTGGATGTTCCAACCATATGGCTCATGATAAAAGCAAGTTGTTGTCATATAAACCAGAAACAGGCAACCTGAAAATCTCAGTTGCGAATGGTGAGAAGTTACAAGTTAAAGGTCGAGGGAACGCTGAGCCCCGAGTCAGCGAAAACGAAAAATTGGTTTTGGAAAATGTTTTACACGTTCCCGATTTATCCATGAACCTTATTTCGGTAAGTGATTTAGCTAAAAAGAATTACCGGATTAATTTTGACAAAGAAGGTTGCACGATTCAAAATAAAAATCAACCTATTGCAAGATGTCATGAAGTTGACGGAATTTACGAGTTGACGGAAAGGAAAAATAACAACGTCGTAAATGTGACATTGTCAAAACAAAGCGAAAATATTTCGAATATTTGGCATAAAAGATTAGCTCATTTAAGTCGAAATTATATGTCTAAAATGAATGTGCTCGTAACCGGTATGGATTTTAAGAGTACCGATTTGTGCGAACCATGTATCCCATGCATCGAAGGGAAGACATGTAAGAGTCCCTTTAAAAACAAAGGTACGAGAGCGAATGAGATATTGGAAATTGTTCATTCCGATATTTGCGGACCGGTTGAGGAACCGTCGATCGGTGGTTCGAGGTATGTTCTTTTATTTATTGACGATTTTACTCGGAAGACTCATGTTTACTTTTTGAAGAATAAAAGTGAAACATTTGATAAGTTTCGCGAATATAAGGCGGAAGTCGAGAACCAGACGAGTAAATCCATAAAATGCCTTAGATCTGACAACGGTACAGAGTATTGTAATGGCAAATTTAAATCTTTTTTGAAGTCCGCAGGAATAAAACACCAGACGACTGTACCTTACACGCCAGAACAAAATTCCGTTGCAGAACGATCTAACCGCACGATTATCGAAAAGGCAAGAACATTACTCTCAGAATCGAACCTGCCAAAGAAATATTGGGCTGAAGCTGTGAATACTGTGGTGTATCTGAAGAACAGAAGCCCCACGAAAGCTTTAAATAATACAGTACCAGAAAAGCTTTGGACTGGAAGAGATGTAGATGTCAGTCATCTAAAAATCTTTGGTTGTTTGGCTCATAGATTGATACCAAAACAAAAGAGACGTAAATTGGACATGAAGACGGAACCGATGATCTTCATTGGATATCCAGACAACCAGAAAGGATATCGTTTAATGAACCCTAAGACAGGCGAAGTGATAACTGCCAGAGATGTCAAATTTTTGGAAAATGTTTTTCTTGGAAAAGAAAACATTGAAGAATCGGAGGTCATCATAAAACTGAATACAGATTCAGGTCATTCCAGTTTACCCAGCGGATCTATAAATAGACGAGAATCAGAACCCTTGGAGGCTCACGATGATGTGTTCCGTGATGCCGTAGACGAGAACGTAGAAGTACCTGAGGAGATATTACCTGAACCTGAAGTACATGAGCAAGTACCTGATGAAATTGTTCCTCAACAGGAAGTGGCAATACCTGAGCAACCAGAAAGAAGGTATCCTGTAAGAGAACGCAGAGAAGTCGATCGGTACGGATGCAATGTTATGTATGCCATGGAAAGCAATCTTGATGGTGATCCATTAACTATTGAAGAAGCATTGGCGAGACCTGATAGTGACCTATGGCGAAAAGCGATAGACGACGAGCTCATGTCACTAAAGGAGAACCAGACTTGGACGCTAGTGGATCTGCCAGCCGATAAGAAGCCAATCCAGTGTAAATGGGTGTTCAAGGTGAAGAAAGATAGCGATGGCAAGGTAACGAAGTACAAGGCTAGACTTGTAGCAAAGGGGTTCACACAGGTATGTGGTGTAGATTATACAGAGACTTATTCTCCTGTGGTTAGAAGTTCTACTCTGCGATTGTTGTTCTCGCTAGCTGTTGAATACGGTTGGTTTATTGACCAATGGGACGTCACGACTGCGTTCTTATACGGCAGGATAAAAGAGGACATTTACATGCTTCAACCGAAAGGAGCAGTCGCCCGAGGTCAAGAAACCAAAGTATGTAAACTCCAGCGATCTTTGTATGGATTGAAACAAGCCTCGAATGCTTGGTTCAAGGAATTGGATAAAGAGATGTTGAATTTAGGCTTTGTACAATCAAAAATAGAACCGTGTTTGTATCAAAAACAGCTTAAAGATAACAAAAAGTTAATAGTCGTCATTTATGTCGATGATCTCTTTATATTTGGCAATTGTGATCAGGAAAAGCAAAAATTAAAAACCAGCTTGCTTGATAAGTTTAAAGTGAAAGACTTAGGCGCCGCTAGACATGTTTTAGGCATGAGACTGAGGAGAGATAACGGAGTACTTTATCTAGATCAGCAACAGTTCATTTCGGACATATTGAATGACTTTAACATGACAGACGCTAAGCCAGTGACTACCCCAATGGAAGTGGGAATGAAACTAGAAAAATCTACAAGTTCCCATTGTAATCTGCCATACCAAAGTTTGATTGGTTGTCTAAATTATTTAGCCTGTAATACGCGACCGGACATAGCACACGCGGTTAGTGTACTTTCGCAATTTAATTCGTGCTACGATGAAATACACTTTAAGTGCGCGAAGCGGGTCCTGAGGTATTTGAAAGGTACATCTAATCTTTGTCTCACTTTTCGAAAGTCGGGAGATTTAGATTTACGCGGCTATGTCGATGCAGATTGGGGTGGAGCACTCGATAGGAAATCTTTCACGGGATTAATTTTTAAATTGGGCAAAAATATCGTGTCGTGGGAGAGCAGGAAACAAGCAACCGTATCCTTATCCTCCACAGAGGCAGAGTATGTAGGACTGAGTCAGGCTTCCAAGGAAGCGCTTTATTTACGTAGTTTACTGAACAGTCTGATAACTGTCGATAGTAAGGCCGTAGTAATTTATAATGACAATCAGTCGGCACATAAAATTGCAACTAACAAAATGATGCATAATAGGACAAAGCACATAGATATAAAGTATCATTTTATTCGTGAATGTGTACTGACTAATGAAGTTGAGATAAGGTACATGTCAACTGATAAAATGGTAGCGGACATCTTAACTAAGAGCGTTCATAGCCCGAAGCTTAAAGAGTTTTTGAAGGATTTATCTCTGTCAAATTATTCTATTAAGGGGGCGAATTGGTAGTTAGTGATGTTTTGATGTGTTATTGTTTTTAAATGTGTTTTGTAATAGATTAATTTTCTAAATGTTTCTTTCTTATGCATGTTGTATGTTGCTAGGTTTCTTCTGTTTTTGTGCAGAACTTTTGAGTACAAGATTGTACAGTTAGACACGAAAGTGTCAAGTAATAATTTATGTTAAGTACTGAGTACAGACAAGTACAGAAGTAAGTACGAATGTATGTAATAGATTAAGGGGGCGTATTGGAGGTCGTATATGTATGACAGCGCACTGGCGATTTGTATTGTAATTCTATTACACACATGTCAAATGGTTTTGTAACTGATTTGAATATAGCAACTATCAGACCACTGCTGCTCGTATTTTTACATTAGCATTGCTCTAGTTCAACCCATAGTACACTACGAGTATGAGTTGTACCAGACCATAGGTTCCCAAACTTTTTTGACTTGCCGCCCACTTAGGCATGGTAAAAACATTCAGCGCCCCAACGATAAAAAAAAACAACCACATTGCTGTCTGTGCAATAGTACCATCGGCAGGAATAGTATGTACTTAGGTAATGTTCCGTTCCGGTGACTCATCCAGCCAGCTGTTCTGCTGAAAGGACGCGGAGGCGTTGAGCACACAAGAGAAGTAGGGCCGACGAGGCTCTACGCGATTGCTCAGGCGGGTACCCTGGCATGATACCAATAGTCGTTCAGAGATGTATAGGAACACTTAACAGGCCCTGGCCGGATCTATGGGTTCCGTGGCGGGGGGCGCACCCGAGCACTCCCGTGTATTCCTCGCCGTTGTCTGCCGCTCCGGCATGATCAAACGTCCCTCCTATCCGAGACACCAGTGAGCCAAAATTAATACGGGAGGGTTGTGTAGGATCCGTGCAATTAGGTACGCAAAAAGTAGCTAAGCTAGTCTACATCCGTAACGATGCTCCTGTCGAATTGTCGATACGTGGTTGTTTTGAGTTGGTACGTAAATTAAATCATGCAAGCAAGTCGGAAAAACATTTCCAACTTGTTAAGACTGATTGAATTATATTGCTATGTCAATTATGCTACAATCAAATTAACCAAGTAGACATTTATTTGTACTGTAGCTGATATTGTGATTTAAGTTTTTCTTTTCAATAGTGATAGCGACCCCATGGATAACCCCCCCGTATATCGTATATAAAATAGCAGACAAAATTAGTGCCTAAGTTTGTAATAAAATCAAAACAGTTGGGTATAGTTACACACGCGACATTTCGGTGTCCCTTTTTTTCAAGTGTTAAATCGAGAATTTAAAACAATATTTCTGGAAAAATTACGGGGACTAAAAATGCAGTAGCGATATATTCTGGACCTTAACGACAAGGCCTAATGAAAAAAAAGTATAAAGTACACATCTTTGAAAAACTTTACCTAGCCAATTTAGTTGTGGTAAAGATTAAACTATACACATAGAAAGAATACGCTTTCGATAATTGGGTACAAACAAGATAGCAGAAACATTTGACCACAGTACAGTCGCCATCAGATATATCTGAGCTGTCAGTGTACTCATAAATATCTGAACACGGCTCTATTTTCATAGCATTAGAGCCGTGTTCAGATATTTATGAGTACACTGACAGCTCAGATACATCTGATGGCGACTGTACATCGCGCGACTCGTATGTGTGCGTGCCGAGAACGAATGCACTACTAGCAAAGTTTTGCGACTGCGTAAGAGTACGAGTACGAGTCTGCGCGTGCTCCTGAACGGTCGAAGTTTGACTTCTTGTCTATCTTTATACTTTGGTCTAGTGAAATGGGGTATAAGTATAACCTAAGTGCAAAAGAGCTCAAGTCTTACAATAGAATTTTGGTACTTAGTTTATATGTGACTGCGGCTGGTCCCTTTTTCAAAAGACCTATAGAAATGTAGGTTTTATAAGATACCACCCTGATAAGACCACACATTACAACAATTACCAAACATTGCTATTATTATACTATAGCTACTATTGACCATTGGCCCCATTTCATTACAATGAGGCTCATCCAACATCACACAAAGAGCTTATGTGAACTAGGAATTTCTTAAGACTTACGTGCTTCTGGCACTAAGCCGCCCTTTGATATCAATCTCCAAAATAAATCAACGTCCGAAACTAACAATGCGTTTAAAAAAGTTCGAGGCTCACAAAAAGGCTTCGAAGTACAAACTGAACTTCCAAAATGACTTAAATACATGATTGCGTCATTCCAAAGTCAACTTAAAGTTAGGGAAAATAAAGTTAAAGTTTATTTGGTAGGGCGTCATGCGTCTTAATGAAAAGCAAACGTAAAATGACGCATATTCAAATTCAACACTATGTCATTTGTAATATGGTGCGTTTTTGATAAATGTAAGATCTTCGCCGCTCTAGTTTTCGAGCGAGAAGAATCGATTGAGGAGTTTATTCACAATTTCACCGCCAGTCTCGTAGTTAATATAAATTGACCCATAAACTGGTAATAACAGTTTGCAATTAGTTCTATTTACACACTCTACATAAGGACTGGTTGGTCCACTTCAACCCCTCCCGCTGGTCCGTTGCTCACTTTGAGCAATTAGCGAAACTTCCGAGGTGGTCCGCGGCTAAGCGACCTGGTTCGATCCCACTGAACGCCTCAAGCCCCCACCTGCTCGATTTTCGCAAAGTTTAAAAAAAAAGTTCGTAAACGCCGCGGCCAGGAGTGGCTCACGATTTTGCCGTGCGGCTACTAGTACCCAATTTTGCGCCTCGGGAGGGGCTTAGCCAGCGACCAGAGAGCAAGCGTTATGCGATAGAGAGAGACGGTTGGATCCGGTGCGTTCCGTCGCCGTACGTGGAACTTACTATTAGTTATTCTGTGCCGAGGCTTAAATTTGTTGGTAAGCTCGTCGCTTAGACTTAGACGGACCAAAACATTTATTTCAGATGCGAGATCCATATGGTGCTAGTAACAAATCAAATGCCCGCCCTGTACATCAACATGGGGCAATCAAGACGTCCAGCCAACATGCTCAGGATGCCGTTCCCTCTATTCCTCATGCGTTTTAGCAACTAAGCGACCCTTTTGCGTTTTTCGTTCGCGGAAGTGAAATAAGTAATATATCTCTATTTGCTCCGGTTTAGTAGTATAACATGAATGCTATGTGTTAACCGGTGTCCTAATCGACCTGTACACACCAGTAGTTTTTACGTGATTCGTGCCGTGCATAAACAGATACACAGATAAATTTTTCAGAAACTATTTGTTTACGGTTTACGACTCATTTTTAACACTCCTCAGTTACCTTTTTTTAAATCTTTAATGTACACAGTTTTTCTACGATTTCATTTGTATTTGCATAGATAGTTAAGATTGACTGTGAAGTTTTGAACAGCCCTCCAGGGATTATTGATCACGATACCGGATTATCGATACCGCCCTATCGTATTACCGTTTATTTTGACGCGTGGAATTGTTCAACGCGTGGAACCGACGAACGACCTTCCAGCATCACTACATAGTATAAAACAAAGTCGCTTCCTCTGTCCCTATTCCCTATATCCCTATGTATATGCTTAATTCTTTAAAACTACGCAACGGATTTTGATGCGGTATTTTTTACTAGATAGAGTGATTCAAGAGGAAGGTTTATATGTATAATACATGCATTTAGTATCAGCATTGCACCCGTGCGAAGCCGGGGCGGGTCGCTAGTACATAATAATAAAGTACCCTATAAATTTGGATTCCCTTGGTAAATTCTGTTTTTTCTTATGGGTTAACTAAAAATAAAAATGTAGTTGTCAGATTTTTCTCTATACTTGTAATATAAGACGGTGTTATTTGCCAAATTTCATAGTTCTAGGTCAACGGAAAGTATGCCCTTTGAATTTTGGTTTTCTTGAGAGTGTCGAAATTTAAGATTTTGCGGCATAAACGGCCGTATCTTTTTTCACGTGATTTTTTCACAGCTTCAAGGGATTATGGACTTAAATATATGGTTTTAATACTTTTAATTTAAACTCTATACCTACACGCGTTCCCGAGATAAATGGTCATGATAGAGGGACAGACAGACAGACGGACAACAAAGTGATCTTATAAGGGTTCCGTTCTTTTTCCTTTTGAGATACGGAACCCTGAAAAATACTCAGGTGATTCCGGTATCCGGCGAAACCGAGACCATAATTTCTACCGAAACGCCCAGCACTATTTATTGAGGTCAAAAGATGATCGAACAATGACCTTTAATTAGGAAAAAAATCTATAAATCAATGTGAACTTTACTGCCTGCCAATAAAGTCTAAATTACTAATGATTAAGTACTACTATACTCTATTAGATTACTTCTCTTAGACAAAGGGTCGTATAGTAGTTCAGAATGATGTGCGTCATAAACATGTATACGGTTTTTAGCTTATGTCAATGGAGTAAGGTGCATATTTGCGTACATATTTATGTTTTAGACTCGGCTTTGCAGAGCTCCGTCGTTTTGTTGGGTATAGGACCGTGGGAGCCTGACCGATAGTTAAGATGGATTATAAAGCATCTATTGTTATGTACAGTCAACAGCGATATAAGTTACTTGAAGCCGAAATCAACAGCAGAATCGGAGCTGCCGCTGCAGCGTTCGGTAAGCTGGATGCCAAGGTCTTCCGTTCTCATGACCTGAAGCTGGCCACAAAAATTTCCATCTATATGGCGGTTGTGTTGCCCAATATCTTATATTCATCTGAATCGTGGACCGTATACCGTCGCCATATACGTGCGCTAGACCGATTCCACCTTAGATGCCTCCGCAAAATATTAAAGATCAGTTGGTCCGATCGCGTGAGGAACACCGAAGTTTTGCGGAGAGGTGGAATCGAAGTTTATCTTATGCGGCGACAACTTCGTTGGGGCGGCCACGTTTCAAGGATGGCGGAGGGTCGAATGGCGAAGCGCATCTTTTATTCTGAGCTTGAGGAGGGCAAGCGGAAGCATGGCGGACAACTTCTCAGGTACAAAGATGTGCTTAAGCGCCACATGAAAAACGCTGACATCGACCCCGATCAGTGGGAGCTGGCAGCCAACCGCCCAAAATGGAGATCTTTTATAAAAGAGAAGACCATAAAATTTGAATCCCGTCGTAAGGTAGAACTCGACATAAAACGGGATGAGCTGAAAGCCCGACCACCCGCGGTGATCAGCTATAATTATATCCTTGGCGTACTTACGTGCCCGATCTGCACAAGAGTCTTCGGTAACAAGATCGGGTACGTAAGCCACACAAAAGCGCACGAGCGCCACCAACACCGGAGTTGAAGTAGTCGCTGTAGTCGAAAACGACTAGGAGAGTAGTAGTAGTAGTAGTAAGTTACTAGCATTTACTCGTGGCTTCGCCTGCGTCTTCACGTTATAGAGTTGCACCATAAGGGTTCCCCATTTTGGCACGGAACCCTACAAACCAGACAAACTGCGGTCTTCCTTAATATCGTCTTCGGTTTGTGCAATTGTCACTTATAATAAAACTACTTAAACGGATTAAATCACGTATATTACTTCATTTTTACGTCCCATCGTTTCGTAACCCTTTTCAGCGGTCGTGGCCGCAACGTCGAAATCCGTTAAAGTTGTTTTATTACAGTCTTCCTTCTTTGTTTGAAGTCAGTTCATAAAATTTTGTGGCGACAGTGCCATCTAGCGACACTTGTTGGAAGAAGAAGACAGTTATAGCAATTCCACTACAGATGGCGCTTATATCAACGGCACTATTCCCACACTGTTCTGCATCGCACTATAGAAGTGTTTATGAAGGTAACACTTCCAACCAACTTCCTTCGGAAATCGGTCCCCTACCTAGACACAACACCCGCCTGGAGAGAGATCTCTCTATTCTCCTCTCTCCCACATCGGTTTAAGAATGGCATGGCAACAAATATTTATCTAATCTTTCGTCTGATGTAGTGTTAGGAGAACCTTGGAAATGCTTCTTTATCGCTGTAATTAATATACGAGTTTACTTTACCTTAAGTGTGCTATAAAATGAGTAAACATAGTAGTAACATACTGTAGGGTGATTCAAAACTTAGCCGTCTATCTCGTTGCGTTAGGCTGCATTTCCACCAGAGTTGTGCGAGGAAGCGGAGCGGTGTGCGAGGAAAAAATACACCAATCAACGCGCCTAGCCTCGCACGGCGAACCGCCCTAGTAAGAAAAGCAGAACTTGAGGGCATTTCTCCAGAAATATGTCTGCGATTCATCTGTCTCCATACATTTAGTATGAAAATGGGCCAGATGAATGAGGTGACCGCAGACATATTTCTGGAGAAATGCCCTTGAAAGAGCACCCTTGCTTTTTGGAGTTTCATCAATTTCAAAACCTTAACTCTCGGTAACTATCACACTTACAGTAAAAATGAATAGAACCTAATATATAGCAAAATTAATGTAGTTAATTTGTGCCATAGACGTTACTGTCAAAAAATGCATAGTTACAGCAGGAATCCAAAAAACTTCAAAAATGGAGTACTTTTGTGCATGTTGCTCAGCTAAGTTAGCTTTTTAGAACGTGCAAAATCAGATTCACACTACCCTAACTGGTCCAAACAACATACCAAAAAATCAGAACTACATCATGCTTTGCGATTTTAATGTTAATTTTCACGGGCCTAAATGGAGATCATTGACGTTTATTTTTATTATTGAAAGGCACAACAATGCACAGTAAAGAATTGAAACAATACTGTATTGGTGACATCACAGTATTACATCAATATCATAATAAACAATTTCAATTGTTTATTTATTTGCTTTAAAAACCGTAAGGGAACAGGAACGTAGACGCATTCAATGCAACTATTACGAGGAGTACGCTCGATCTGCGATTTTGCCGCGCGCCAACTAGTCTCATATTCAGCCCCGCGGAGGGCCTTAAGGTGGTTTTCCACCGGCAGGGCGAGACGAGACGAGACGAGGATTGAATTGAAATTTGTATGAAGTTTTCAATCCTCTGCTCGCGCATCGCGCAACTTGATACAAATTTCACTTTTAGTGAGCGACGAGAAAGAGCACGCGTTATGTAATAGAGAGACGGTTGTAACCGGTGCGTTCCGTCCGGTGGTCGGACCCGAGCGGCAGTTCTATTAGAAAGAGAGACTTCTGTACGTAGTACTATTACTTATTCCGTGGTACAGTCGAACCGCGATACGTCGAACCTCGATAAGACGAAATCCTGCATACCTCGAAATAAAATGCCGTTCCTTTCCCTTCAAGCCTTTTAAAAAGTGGACCTAACTTCTATTTAGTGCCTAAAATGGAGATGAAAATTTAAAAACACTTACGAAATCGCAGATGTCTCGTAATATTTTTGAAGTAATTTTACGATAGTTCTCAACCAGGCTTCCATGTTTATTATGAATTTTCTCGATATTCTGTGCTTTTTATAAGGAAGTCTCATGTCTTACTCAAATTACCGTTGCGTTACCAGTCCCCATGTCGCCTCCAATTTAGTGTCCACTGCGTTACCAAAAAAGTGTTTTTTTTATTCATAACCGACGTATTTTTATAAAATGAATTACAAAATAATATGTGTGTAGGAGTAAGATATTATGCGCTAAAATGTAAAAGGGACGTTTTATCACTACATAGTATAAAACAAAGTCGCTTTCTCTGTCCCTATATCCCTATGTATGCTTAAATCTTTAAAACTACGCAACGGATTTTGATGCGGTTTTTTTTAATAGAGTGATTGAAGAGGAAGGTTTATATGTATAATACATGTATAATATAATAGAGAAACACCGTGCGAAGCCGGGGTGGGTCGCTAGTTAGGTATAACAATGAATTTTGGCCCAATTACATACTTCTTACTTTTGTAATGTCCTCCTAATACTATTTCAGTACAGTATAATGCTTGTGAAATATTGTGTACTATTAAATTGTCTACCAACAATCTTATCTGCTGATAATGTTGTCAGTAACATATGACTGGCAAATATGAACAAAGGAAATAAAACAATACGACTGATGCATAGACAAATATTCACTTTTAAAAGAGGCTCGTCTTAGACATTTTGAAACACATTATTATAACGAAACGCGACTTAATCGCGTAAAAATATGATATTAGCTCGGCGTCGAGTCCCTTCGCGATGGACGTCACAGCACGACAGAAACGTCGAGGTATCACGCGATTAAGTCCCGTTTTGTTATAATAATGAGTGAACATCGTGAAAGTTTAAATCAATATTAATTGGCCTGCGTTTCCACCGGAGCTGTGCGAGGTAGCTAAGCGGTGCGAGGCTGTGTAACGAGGATGTGTAGCGGAGTCTTTTCAAATAACTGAGTAATTAACTTTCAAGTGACTGAGCTCGCGTCCGCCAGTCAGACGCCGCCTCGCAACACATCCCTTACAACATATTCCTCGCACACTCCTTTCCCTTCTTTTGTATGTACAGAAACCTCGCTCCGCTGAGCTGTTTCCACCAGAGCTGAGCTAAGCGAGGATAGGTAAAAGAAGTGTTTCTATTGGTTCATGACAATCCCTCGTAGCGCATCCTCGCACAGCTCCAGTGGATACGTAGCCTAAAGCTTCAAATAGGAATACCTACTGCAATGTGTCAGCCAGGCTCTTAAAGCGAAACGGTAAGGCATCCACCGGGGGTTGCAAGCGTCCATAGGCTGCGGTGACTGCTTACCGTCAGGCAGGCCGTACGCTTGTTTGCCAACCTAGTTGTATTAAAAAATATATATATACAAATATTTCGGCCCTCTTTCGACCCCTGTTGTTCAAAGCTTATCACTAACTTGGTTATATGAATGTTTGGGCACTTCTAGGTGATATGATGCAACAGAAATATTCCTTTTTTTTTTCCTCAAAAGGAAAAAACGGAATCCTTATAGGATCACTTGTGTGTCTGTCTGTCACAGCCAATTTGCTCCGAAAGTACTGGTCCGATTGAGTTGAAATTTAGTACATACATAGGTATATTAAGCTTAATCACCCAAACACGGACGTGTCACGGAAATATATGAATTTTAATCATGGGGGCCACTTTGGGGGAACAACTAGAAATAAAAAAAAAATAGCAAACTATATCGTGTGACATATTAAATGAAAGGGCTCTCGGTGCGAAACTCAAATATATTTCTTTATAATTTTTATTTTAATAGTTTTGAAGTTATTTAAGAAAATAGCCAAAACTTGACCATTCCCCCCTTATCTCCAAAACTATTGGACATAGAATTTTGAAAAAAATGGAAAATAGTCTTGCACCTATAGATTACAGGAAACCTATAAGAAGTCTGTGCAGTAAAGTATAATTGTGTTATATTGTTTTGACCGTACGGAACCCTCTACGCGCGAGTCTAACTCGCACTTGTCCGGTTTTTTCAATGTTAGCCCCAGTTGGTAATCTGTCATGTTTGAACAGGTCGCACTGGCAACGTGTGCACCATGGACGCGGAGTGCCCAGACAACGCGTTCTGCAAGGCCGGCAGCTACTGCGTGTGCAAGGACAGCTTCATCTATGCCGCCCTCGATCCTACCAAGAAAGCCTGCTTGAAGGGTAAGTCCCGGTCACAATTCAATTCGTTTATTTTGCAAAAACACACGGTTACAATTTTTACGTCACAGCCGCCATAAAGTGGCAATAACCGCTCGCTACGTGTGCGGAAAATCCCACTTAATGGCCGGGGGAGAAGTAAAATTTTGTACTAAAGAAAGCCTCAGATCGCATATTTATCGCCCTTGCATTCGGCTCGGGCGTCAAATACCTGCGATCTGAGACATTATTTGTTTTACCGCCCTAGGTAAGTAATGTCCTATTAACATGTTAGTCATTAAATACAAATGCACATCATACATTCATTGTATACATTGGGGTCATCCATATACTACGTCACACCCATGGGAGGGGGGGGGGGGGGGGGGGGTCGAGCTAAATGTGACAGCCTATACTAACAAGGTAAAATATGTAAGGAAAAAGTGTGACATGGGGGGGGGGGGGGGGTCTAAAAGTCTGAAAAATCGTGTGACGTACTTTGTGGATGACCTCATTATTCCATTATTCATAAATTTTTTGTAATATATTTAAATTTAAACAATGTAATAGATTGTCCCCTAATATTTAATATTTATTTATTAATTTAAACATATTTTTTTTTTGTATTTGCAGTAGGCGGATACGGGGATCCATGCGTCCAGGGCGTGCAGTGTCACACGACGATGGGCGTCCACGCGGAGTGCCTGCTCGGCACCTGCTCGTGCCAGCCCAAGACACAACTCGTCGGCGACCGCTGCTACCGCATGGCAGGTAACCACAACACTATTGTGTCTTTATTATACGTAAACCCTGCCAAATATGTCCTAAAATAGCAACAAGAAATATATGCAGATACCAGGAAAAAAAACCTAAAATAGCAGTAGGTGGCAATCCCAGCCACAAAACAGTAAGAAAGATGATGTATGATAGAAAGTATGAAGCATGGATGATGGAAGTACGAGTAGAAAACAAGCGAGAACTGGTATGAAAGAGTATCGCCTGACACAAACCTGCGATCACGTTGGAGACGAAGAAAAAAAACAACACTATACGTACAATAGGCGTATGATGCTACGCTTTGTCGCGCGATAAATAAATGATAAGCATCTGTCACATTCTGACAAATAGTGTGTGAGAGTGACGGATGCTTTGTAATTTATCGCGCGACAAAGCATAGCATCATAAGCCTACAGGCACGGATTTGAGCTGATTCGAATCGGTCAGTTTCCAATACAAACATAAAGGGTCATTGTTTGGTTCATGTGTTCTATTTTATAGCTTGATACACTTTGTCTACGCGAAATGACATGAGAACTCGCAATAAAACGAAATAATATATGGTGCTAACAAATTAAGTACCAATATTTTAAGAGATGTTAACTTACATCAACACAATTAACTTTTTATAGAAATTAAGAAAACTTTTTATATGATATTTGGGTTTTCATTTCTCGAACAAAATAAATAAATTAAAATTCTACCCAAACTTAATCATACTGTTAATTTAACTGACAAGAACATTTTCTTTTAATCGCACAGCTTTATTAGAGGGTTTCTTAAACTGTGGTCCATGGACCCCTCAGGGGTCCGTGGTACGACGACCGGAGGTCCGTAGCTAATGCATACAACACAAACTTTCATGTGCCCTTGATTTTCTTATTATATTCGGAAAGGGTCTGTAAGATTTTCGAAATAAAGTAGGGGACCCGTGACCACAAAAAGATTAAGAAACTTTTTTTTATGGGTATCATTTAATCGATCAGCAAAATATTCATATTTTGGTCAGCAGAAATATGTATTTGGTCAGCCAAAATAGCTAGTTGGTAAGCAACTTATGGTAAGCAAACATTTATAAATCAGGCTGCAATTAATGATATACTGATCTGCTCTAAATTATTTTGGTCAGCAAATTAAATATTTGAGCTGCATTAAGCGATCTACGGTTAATCAAATTTTGGTAAGCAATCAGTAGGTAAGCAAAATATTTCATTTTGTTCATCAAAAAAAAGGGGGCAATAAAACCTAACTGGGCGCAACTATTCTGCCGCCAATCGTGTGCGCATTTTGTCATTCGGTAATTGTCAGCTGTCAAGTAGCAGGTGTCACTGTGATATATACAGGGTGTCACTGTGATATATACAGGGTGTCACTGTGTTATATACAGGGTGTAACTGTGATAGATACAGGATGTAACTGTGATATATACAGGGTGTCACTGTGATATATACAGAGTGTCACTGTGTTATATACAGGTTGTAACTGTGATAGATACAGAGTGATACTGTGATATATACAGGGTGTCACTGTGATAGATACAAGATGTCACTGTGATATATACAGGGTGTCACTGTGATATATACATAGTGTCACTGTGTTATATACAGGGTGTCACTGTAATGTATACAGGGTGTCACTGTGATGGGCTCATATAAAATTGGTATTTCGATTTTTAATACATCTCATAATGTTTACAAGTTATATTATTTATTCACAACGTGTATCGTTTCGTTTTTAGGGTCAGCAAAAAAATAACCCTAACCTACCTATTTTTGAGAGCCGTTTCGTTTTTAGGGTCATAAAAAAAATAACCCTAACCTACCTATTTTTGGGAGCCGTTTCGTTTTTAAGGTCATCAAAAAAAAAATAACCCTAACCTACTTATTTTGGGAGCCGTTTCGTTTTTAGGGTCATCAAAAAAAATAACCCTAACCTACCTATTTTTGGGAGCCGTTTCGTTTTAGGGTCATCAAAAAAAAAATTACCCTAACCTACCTACTTTTGGGAGCTGTTTCGTTTTTAGAGTGACACCCTGTATACATTACAGTGACACCCTGTATATAACACAGTGACACCCTGTATATATCACAGTGACATCCTGTATCTATCACAGTGACACCCTGTATATAACACAGTGACACCCTGTATATATCACAGTGACACCCTGTATATCTCAATTAAACTGCTTACAGACATGTTTTCTCTGCTGACAGTGACATTCTGTATCTATCACAGTGACACCCTGTATATAACACAATGGCACCCTGTATATATCACAATGACATTCTGTATATATCACAGTAACATCCTGTATACATTACAGTGACACCCTGTATATAACACAGTAACACCCTGTATATATCACAGTGACAACCTGTATCTATCACAGTGACACCCTGTATACATTACAGGGACACCCTGTATATAACACAGTGACACCCTGTATATATCACAGTGACATCCTGTATCTATCACAGTGACACCCTGTATATAACACAGTGACACCCAGTATATATCACAGTGACACCCTGTATATCTCAATTAAACTCTCTGCTGACCAATTGTAAAATCTTGCTACCCCAGTAATTATTTTGCAGCTCGACTGTTTATTAGGCAGCCAAATGATTAAAAAAGCAGATTAATATTGGTTAAAATGTTAACCGTTTTTAAACTGTTTGCTGAACAAGAGTTGCCGCCCGATTTTATTTATTGCCAGCCAAATCTTTGTATGCTGCCCAAATGATTTAACTGCTTATTTTTTTTTGCGGATCAATTTTAATAACGGCTGACCAAAAATTTACTTTCCTTTTTTTATTAGGCTGCCTACTTACCTGCAATATTACCTATCTACCTGTCTTATTTTGGACACATGCAATTTGCACAATTGAGCGTTTTTCAAAAAATCACGTTGTATTTTTTCTTTAAAACACTCTATAATAGTTTATTGTACGTGAGTGGGCCGCCATAATTGTGCTTAAATGTGCATTATTGTGATCGATATTCGTGGCCATTTTCTCATTCTGTCACTGTCTATATGTATATTCATTCTTTCACTTCTCCTTTTTTCATCGCGCAGGATCATTCAGTAAGTATTTTCACATTATAACAATAACGGTTCTCTGAATTTTAACTGCAAGACGCAACCAGTATTTTAACTTAAAAAATATACAGAATCTTTAAATACTAGCTACGTTACTTGAAGAATCTATTTCATAATTGCGGGATATGGCAATTAAGACGACAAGCGTCAAATTATTTATTTGTAATGACAATTTTATTGTGAGATTGACACGAAAATTTCGAGATTCACATTGACGGATGCGGAATTCTCACGACAGTCGTGGAATTTTCGCGACGTTCGTGAAATTGTCACGACAATTATGCTATCATCATGACAACTTTAAAATACTCCGATTTGTTTACAGTCATGACAGTCGTCAGTTCTTTTAGCCTTATATAATTTCCTAGTATATCAATCCTCTGCACTGACTATAGGTACAGAAGATTATAAATCTACCTTCTTATTTGTCCTCTCATGTTTCCATATTCATTAATGTGTAATTCGTTTATTCACGCTGTACAGAAGGTAAGCACGCTCACCTATACAAATAGTTTACATAGTAGCGTTTTTAGAATCCCTAAACCCTTGATTGCTTGGTATTTCCCATTCAAGTCTATTGCTATAGTAATAAGTTTTAGTCTAGCCCAATTATGTTTTGCGTATTATTTTTAATTCCTTGTTTTAAGCCTTGTTTCGGCATTCGGGAATTAAAATAATTAAAGCGATGTTATCCGTTCAAATCGTTTGTTTCAATGATTGCTTGATTAGCTGACTGGCATTTTATTACAGACTTAACTTCTTACTTAATACTGTATTTTTTAGATCATTCTTAGAGAAAATCACTGAAGTTTAAAACTGGATTTAAATGTTGGCTGCTCAGCTTAAGCCCGTTGTAGTTTGAAACACGGCTTTTATAAGTAGGCACTCGTATATCCGTAGGTACTCGTACCTCTTGCACAACTCCGTACCTGAGGAGCATAACACTGTAAGTCCTATTGTTTTCCATACTTACTTACAGTGTTATGCTTCTCAGGTACGTAACTAACGCGCGATTCTTTGTCACCCCACAAATGTTTCCTGACAAAATGACAGGTAATGCTTTATCGTGGTCATACGCTTCGAACATCAGCGTTGCACTGAACATAGCCTCATCCGACACACAATATTCTGTTCTCAGTTGTCGGGGAACGGTGCCAGGTCGACAACAACTGCTTCCTGGCTGACGCGCCTCCTGAGGAGCAGGCGTTCTGCGTGCGAGGCTTCTGCACCTGCCAGCTTCATTACAGCCCGAGGGACAATGGCACTCGGTAAGGACCAGTTCTGAGTTCATAATATTACAGTTTTTTTTTATTGGGGAGGACTTTCTCCTGTAGGAGTTGCTCCTCTCCCAATGGAGTGTTTTGTATCAGGGGCGCGGTGCTAACGGTTTACACGTTGCCTCTGTGGTGGTATAGGTGTGTGCGTGTATTGGGTGTGTGTTGCTGTGTAGTGTAGTGTGTGTGTTGTTGAATATAATATTACAGTTAGAAGCACTAGATCCTTGGAGAATACTATATTCGGTATTAAACATAACAAAACACAACTAGATCGGTCACCCATTGCGCGGGAGAGTATCGAGAGGGGCGCATCCTATATGACAGCCCATCGGGATTGCCAGCACAGCAGAAACAGTAAATTCCACCTCAGTAGCAAGGCATTTTACCCGACTGCGGCGAAGCCCAAAGGTGGGTTATGTGTTTGACCTGTATGTGTGTATGTATGTCCGTTCCTATGTCCGCTCGTTACTACTCAACGGTACAACCGATTATGATAAGTGATACATCATTAGATTCGTCTTGATGGCGCGAGTGTCACTGGGTATGAAGTTCGGTAAAATAAACAAAATGACGGATTTTTTGCACTTTTAACAAGGTCGGGTTTTTTTAGTAAAAATATTTCTTGCTTGTGGTAGAGAACTTGGCACGTGGTACACAATTATTAGACTGAACTTTTCGTGAGCACGACCCATGTTTTTGTTTTTTAGGTGCGTGCACGACGCCATTTTGGGCGAGAAGTGCGAAGACAACTATCAGTGCGCAGGAGTCGGCCTGGAGTGCCGCGGGACCTGTCGGTGCAAGGAGGGCTTCGCGACACACAACGAGACCAACCTCTGCCTGGCTTGTGAGTGCATAAAATAAAAATAATTTATTTCTGCAAGTAGCTCAAGGGCTCTTTTACATGTCTGACTCTATTCTTTTCTCTTTTTTTTGGCGCTTCGGGTAATGACCTTCTGGTGAGAAGAAGCGCCGGAAGAAACTCACCAGTTTCTCTTTTCCAACATATTCAATATTACAACAATAGGACGTTAATACAAATGAGCTTTCTGCATAGTTTTGTGACCAATAATCTATACACGGTTGGCTCTAGAAAGGTTGAGGATATGGAAAAAGCTTGTAAAACCAGCACAGCGACTCCCAGTTTATACTTTTTACGTAGACACCGCAATTTCCGATTATATAAAGTATGAAGTTCTGAGTGCGTCGGTTTTTTTTTAATAATTATGTGGTCTGTTACAGCGGTGACAGAGTTGGGTGGAGCGTGCGAGTACGACGTGCAATGTGACGCGCTGGCTGGCGTGCGCGACGCGCGCACGTCCGGGGCCGCCATGTGCCTCAACGGCGAGTGCCAGTGTGGCTTCAACGCGCGCGCAGCCGGCGACCCCCCGCGCTGCTGGAACATCCGCCGCCCCGGCCAGCAGTGCCGCCGGGACGAGGTGAGTGTCCGTTCGCAATGGCGACCAATGAAGCTCCGCGCGCAGCCGGCAACCCCCCGGACCCCTGCGCCGCTGGAACATCCACTGCCCCTGCCAACAGTGCTGCCGTGGCGAGGTGAGTATCCGGTCGCTATAGCGACCAGTGCAGCCCTGCGCAGCCGGCAATCCCCCGGACCCCCCGCGCCGCTGGAACATCCACTGCCCCTGCCAACAGTGCCGCCGTGGCGAGGTGAGTATCCGGTCGCTATAGCAACCAGTGCAGCCCTGCGCAGCCGGCAACCCCCTGGCCCCCCGCGCTGCTGGAACATCCGCCGCCTCGAACATCCCGACTCATATCAAACAGTATTTTACAGATTTGTTTAAGACATCCCCAGTTATTTATTTATTTCTATTTACCTTCATTATTCATATTGTTTCATTCGATCAACTGTCAATTCATCAAACATTCACTCCTACATTGATGTATTCAGGAGTGTCTGAACGAGGAGGACGAGCCGGGATTCTGCCGCGCGGGGCGCTGCACGTGCCACGGGTGCTCCCCCGATGCCAGCGACTTCGCTGATGGCGCTGTCGCTCTCGCTACCGGCCCCCTGCTGGCCGCCATATTGGCCTCCCTAACGATGTTCGCTTAAACCATCTGTTAAGGTGTATCAGTGACACGGCTTATGTGGAACCCGATTTGTATCGATCAACTTGCGTATTTTAGAGCAGCATTTTCCAATGGGTCGCGACCTATTTGGGTGGGCCCTCAGAGCATACACCGCCCGACAGAAACAACCGCCGGACGGCGAAAAAGACCTTCCATAAATAACACGTCATTATGGGGTATATCGGTATTGCCCATACAAATAATACTTCTACTGAGTACTTTTGCCGATTTTTATGTGCTGAGAGACGCACGAAACAATCGTTGATTAAAACTCAAATACGTGTAAACAACGAAAAATCTAAATCGCTAACCTGTCAATGTATGAACTGCCGGTTAAAGCCTCGTCATAATGGAACGAATCTTCGTAGTACTAACATTAGGCATTCAATCATCAATGGGATGTATGTTTTGAAGTAGATAGACATTCCAATTATACATTAAGTGTAACATTAGTTGTCAAGGTGAAAGATCATAATATCTCTGTGATTCTTAGATATTTGTATTTGCAGGATAGGATCATCATTTATACATATCATATCTAATTTTGGTGTGAATGGAATACCGTTGTTGGAAGTTCTAATACCTACAGTTGGTGGGCAAAGTACGGTCCGCGATAACGACTGTTTGCAAATATTAATAATAATTCATTTTAGGATATTACTATTGTATTGAATCAGATCATTTATTTATGCAAGTAGGCCTCAGGGGCTTTTTAACAGGTCTGATTCTACTAGCCCTTTGAATTCAAGAACAGACTGATCAGTCCACAGTCTGTTCAGTACAGTCTGTTCTCTGGATAATGTCCTTCTTTCTGGTGAAAGAAAACGCTGGAAGAAACTCGCCAAGTTCTTTTTTAAAACCGTTAAGCACAACAGCCATTGTGTATTGAATTGATTTTTACTATAGGAAGTGATCACAAGTATTAGGCGAACTTAATTATGAGATAAAAACGAGGTAATTCCATGAAAATGTAACGCAAGTTACCATTTTATCGCGTGTTTATTAATACAAGATGTTTCATTGAACGTAAGAAAACTCATGTTGCTAAAACCCTGTGGTAGGTGTCGTGTTGTTAAAGTCATCTTAATTAATTAATATCACTGTTTTAACTATTCATATTTTTTTGGTCTCATCGTGGTTACCCTACTTAGCGTTAAGAGAAAAAAGTTTGAATTAAATTTTGTAGTGAAAACTTACCTGTTTGCTTATCTAGGTCGATAGGTAATTTATGAATAAAATGCATGCATTCTGACGTTTTATTGAAGTTATTGGCCATAACAAACAAACAGGTCAAGTAAGCGTGACGTCGTGAGGGGTGCCCAGACGACGATTGTAATTTCTTAATTCTGTTAGCAAACTAGGATAAGTTAATTATGACGCATTTTAATAAATCAATTTTTGCATTTTTTTCTCGGTCGTTAACTGAGCCGGAATTGCTTAGTTTGTATTACTTACGTTCAACGAAACACCCTGTATACTAGCTGTCCCGGCGAACTTAGTTGCGACTCAGAAATTGTTTTTTTTTCAGATGTGCTAATATTTATTCTGCTATTCGGGCCGGAAACAAACCCAACAAATCAAAGATCACAAAAATCGGTCCACCCATAAATGGTGTAACTAACCCGACTTTGTTTTATGTATATATAGATTATGCAAGTTCAAGTGTTAATTTCACCCTAGATACGTATTATTTTAATTTCTAGGTATATTTACACTTATATTTACACCATCAATATTAAAAGACGCGAAGAAATGGTAACTGGAGTTAGTCTCTGACATGGAATTACCCTTGCTATGAATATAAAAAAGCCACAAGTACTTAACCTTAAGAATCGATATGCCCAATACTTTGAACAGCGTGTAATTCAAAGTAGGTATGACGCAAATTTAAGTCCATAATACTTTTGAAACCGTTGTTGTATCACTAGAAGTTCTCATAATAATATCGATAAAAACAGCACTATTTGAATCGTGATATGTGTATGTAGGTATGTTGAACTGTAAATCTAATTTGTCTAATTGGGATACCCCAAAAAAATAAGGTCTAGTTTTTATATTTTTATTCGATATAGAAGGCTAATTTAAGAAACTGATTTCGTTGTTTTTGCAATTGACCAAGTAAATCTATTTATTTTAATTTTTAAAGAAATTTTCATTATGATGTCACTGCATAATCGGTGTGTTTGAGACATGCTTTAAAACTTTTGGATATCATTTCTGTAAAATATCATTTATAGTGTTTTTTGCCTGGCAACACTTCGTTTTTTGTCAAATAAAATAACGTTGACTTTGACAATTTCAACCATAGCATAGGCTAGCCTAAATGTTATGGGTCAAAACGGACTTACAGCATAATCAATCTATTTTTTTAAAGATTTTACATGTCGTGTTTTAAAACAATTTACAATTTGAGTAAATTTTAATAAGTGGTAAAACAAAACAGATATAAAAAAGACAAAATTCGATGCACATTACTACATTCCGGACATGGACAATATGTAGTAGGTACTATGGTAAATCACAGATTAGATACAACTTACCAATCACGACTGTGACGTCACTATATTAGAGGTCAGATAAGGTCAAATGATAAATTACAAATAACTATATAATACTATTTTTTTAAAATTATCTGACAACAGGGAATAATTCTACAACCCTTTTTCTCGAAATGGTTTTTGAATCAAAAATAATAGGATAACCCAATTCTGGGGATCATTTTACAATGCTATGCTTCATAGATAGTAAGCAAAAAGTTTGACAGTCCTTATACCAGTACATTCCTTTTCATCATGTGATACACTAAAACGAAACAGAAGTGCCAACGTACGTAAGCTCGTTTAACGGCCATTCTCACGAAGTATGACTGCGTCTAATTACCGCGTCTCCATACATTTCGTATGAAAACAGCGTCGCGGTAATTAGGTGACCGCAGACATACTTCGTGAGAAACGGGGCCCAAACGAAGAATATTCTTCAATTTACTTTTAAACTTCCTAAGTTATATAGCGATTACGGTATGCCATACCGGGATTGTATGGCTAATACTGGAATCCCTTCGGCCCATAGGTACAAGCAACAGCGGTATTGCATGCCCTAGTAGCGATCTTGTCATGAAACATTTCACGAAAAATAAAATGCTACTTCCTATCAATAGGCTCATTCACGGTTTCACGAAGCGCGTTCTTAATATAATATGAACCGTAAACAGAGCTATTTTAAAAATTTCTGCCAATTTTATGATATTTCTACTTATAATTACGGGTTTTTACAATCTTAATGCGCCAAAAAAATGTCCCAACATTGTTTTCCTATTGTGTTACCATTTTTCCTTATACTTCATATAACGTTAAAACAATGAAAAGGTTCATTAATTTATGGAAAATGTGGGACGCTTTTTTTCTTCTATCGGTATGGAAAGGGCTCGTAATTCTAAAAGTAACATAAAATTGTCAGAAAACTTCACAATGAAGAAAATGCCATTTAAAAAAATTCTCAACTAGTAATAAAGCTTACAATCGAAGCGACGAGCAGATCAACTGTTTTTACCCCGATTACAAGCTTCAGTCAAATTATATTAGAAACGAGAATTACAATTGTGTTGTGAATTCCCATATACGTAGGTAATACCTATATTAGGTATGTTAGAAATTTGGCACTTCTGAAGACTTTTACGGCCTATAGCCAATAGATAAGTAAATAACAATAATACATTTTCACTTTAATTGTAGTTTCATAAGTACTTAGCGATTTAATCATTTTTGAAAATAAAAACGAGTACTTATGTTGTTTTTCAGACGGGTTAAAATCATCAGTTTTATAATTGTAAATAATTATTTATTATAACTTAAACTTCACTCACGTTACTTGTTAGTTTAAAATATTATATGCTGTTTATAGTGTAAATAGTTAAATTATATTTTTGTTGTCATTTTTTGCAGTTTAAAGTTGGAATTATCTAGATGTTCGTGTAGAAACCAAAGACATTGTGTAGTTATAGATTTTAATACATTGATGTTTTAAGATCTTCATGTTCAATAAATGTTTTAAAACCAACTTGTTTCTATTCTTCCGTGTCCCTCCTCTCGATACACGTAATGCATTATAGTCAGGACAATAACCTACAAGTCCACTGTACCTACTGACCGTTTTTGGCTGGATACACTCACCTTGGTTCGAGTGCCCTAGGATGCCAACTAGGGCGTGCAGTACCGGGAAATTTTAGTATGGCAGTACCGGGAATTCCCGGTGCTCGCCTACTAAAATTTCCCGGTACTGCACGCCCTAATGCCAACGTATTACTGCTATGGTAAAATATAAAGACGAACAAGTAATCCAATAGGCTACTTGACAGGTTTCTGAAAAGTCAATCCGATTGTTTAATGATGTCTATTGAGCACTCAGAAAGTGGTAATTTTTAATTCTATTGTGTATTTTTTCCGAAAAAAGCAAATAAAAATGCACTTTTAAAATTAGCCGCCAAAACGGTTTCTCGGACAATATGGCGTCTATGACGACACATGATAGTAAACCGACAAATGTCAACGAGGATGGCATAACGTTCTACCTTTAAAAATAGCATTGATAGATGCTGTCGATGCTGTTTACTATGGTGTGACGTCATCGGCCAATCCAAACCAAACCGTTTCCGATAAAATGGCGACAGATAAAAAATAATCAATTTTCATCCGAGTTTTATAAATAAATTATCCATTTATTTTTTGTTATTTTGACGTAAATTGGTTTTAATACTTATAATTAATACATATATCCATAATTCTTCCATTATTTTTCACACTGTCAAGTAGCCTATTACTGCTGCTGGCACCACATTAACGGGAAAGGTTGTTAAGGCGAGGTGAGACCAGAATCGGGCACGGAAGCCTAGTTTCCAAATAATTTTTAGAGCACTTATTTGACTCTTAGGTCACTGTAAAACATATATAATAATATTCAGAACTGTATCTAGGGCTTCCTCTCACTTAGAACACGATAGCGAACACTTCGCTCGATAGAAAAGTAGCGCGAAAACACTATAAAATAAAGTATTTTTTTCATTTTTTTTCATTTTGTTCATCACCAGTTACCTTTTCTGACAAAATTAATACCTGACAATCATGATTTCACAGTCATGCAGGGCATCCTCATGTTTGGGTTGATAACGTATACTTTTATGTTAGAAATCGAAGATAATCTGCAATAATCTGCATTCCGCCCGACCCTAGTTTGTATGTGAAATGCGAGCCAGGTCCTACCGCGCCTTAATATCGCGATGATGGGCGATTAACGTTAGTGCGGCCATCAGTTACTGTATTTGGCATTGACATTTATAACCAGTATTTTTTTCAGGCCTGATAAGTTTCCTTTACCGTCCGCATAGTGTCTCTTTTGTCAATTTAGTGCTGCCATCTATAGGTCCTACACATTCCCTATTGAAATAGAAAAGTTGGGACGCCCCGAGCGACAGCATTCGTCGGTGCAAAAATACATTACATACCGAGGCCAGTAAAGTAAGAAATGTCTCAGATCACATGTGATCTGAAGCTTTGGTATTTACTGGCAAAGGTTTGTATACTATTTTCACACCTCCTATTCAGAAAAAAGTATTTTGATCCCTCATAAGAGGGATCAAAGTGATACTTTTCTGTTCAAGAACAACAGGGTATTTTTAGTTTGAACCTACTTAGAATATGCCATACCATAGACAGCATTATGAATATATTACACACAGAGGGCGGGGCGGTATAATAAGGAATGGCCCAGATCACAGGTGTTTGCGGTCCGAGCCGCAGGCGAGGGCCATAAATATAATATGGAAGTGGTAAATTCGTCCCGTCCGTAAAAAATAATAAACGTTTTATAAAATAATAAGATACTATAAATTTAACTATTTAACATTTCATTTTATTAAAAATGTATGATGCTCTTTGACTAACTATATATTTCGTTATTTTGGTAGGTAGCATTTGTATTTAAATTTTCCTCATAGTCGGTGTGAAAAGTAGTATGTGTCACAAGGTAGCAAAATTATTTTCACCACGGGCGTTAACACTTGAATCCCTCACTACGCTCCGGATTCTACTTTAGAATCCCTCGCTACGCTCGGGATTCAATTGTAGAATCCTTCGCTTCGTTCAGGATTCAATGTACGCCCTCGCCGTAAATATATCATTTTGCTCCCTTGTGACACAATCTACTATTTCTGTTCAGTGTTCAGGCCGTGATAGAAAGACATAAAAATACCTACAGGATATAAAAGAAAACAAATCACTTACTTACATTTTATTAATGAAAACTGGCAAAATTTCAGCAAGAATAAAGGGTTATAAATACTTTTGGTTAACGAGCAATGCTTATAATAAACATTCTAAGAAAAGGGTCTACTACTAACTGAACGATGAAATTAATAGCAAACAGTTCAATAATAATATCTCTATAGGGAACGTGCACGACGAAGGTGCTGCCAACTGGTGCCACCAATCTAAATCATATACCCTCTCATGCTGGGGCCACATTGACGGAAACGCCGTTAATTTATCGCGATGAAGGACGATTAACGTCAGTGTAGCTACGACTTACTATATTTGACATTGACACTTAGATATTGTCATTGATATTGACAGCTTGATTTGACAGAGGTGATAGTTTCCTTTATTGTCCACTCGTGTCTCTTTTGTCGTTTAGTGCTGCCACCTATAGTTCGTGCACTTTCCCTATACAAACTTTGAAGTCAAGTCGGCACGGGTTCCCATCGTCACAGAGAGCTGGACTTTGACACTCGGCAAATCTCGACATTTTTCGGGAGAGATCGGCAGTGCATATGACACGAAACATCGTAGCGTGCACTTAACAATCTAAAACAGTAATGTATGTCACCTGCCACAATGACAGATTTTACAGTAGACCTATGAATAACATAGATGTACCTATCTATATACAGGATGCTCGGCACATGGATCGTCAAAAATTTTGGAGGAATCGGTAGAGTCATTTTCTACCTTTTCAGTTTTGAAACCTGGGCCCTAAGAGTTACGGTTATGGAGGTACGATTTTTTGATTAGTTTTTTCTTAATTACCCAAAGTCTGCCCTTCGAAGCCCCATAACTTTTTTTGTGTGTGCTTTTACATGCATATTTTTTTAAATGGTCCTATGTCTACGTGTGTGTGCTTAAGCAGTACTCATTTATTGTTACAAATAACACCAAAAAATTAACATGAAAGTACAAGAACTAAATTCTCTGCTCTGCCGGTGCTACTAGGCGATATTCCGGCCTTCGATGAAGACGTGCCGATTGTGCTCCAGCGTGACGGTTGCCCGGCACATTTCCAGAGAGAAATTCGAGAGCACCTCGACAACTCATTTCCAAATTCATGGATAGGCAGAGCCGTATACCCTTAGATTAACACGTCTGGGTCTGGGGTAGAGCCAAAGAATTATTTTATTGTACAGATGTGCCTACAAGAGAAGTGTTGATTGAACGGATCAGGGCTAGGAAACCGGTATTTGCTCCATACAAAAATACCGGTATTCTTTCCGTTCTTATCGTTCTTTGGTTTATTATTTCGTTTTTAACCAGACAATCTAATAATACGAAAACATGACTTAAATACATTACTGAGCTCTACATAAAAAGCACAAAATAATTCAAAATATTGGGCTATTCCGGGGTTTTTGCAAAATACCGGTTTCGAGCCCTGGAACGGATAAACGCGGAATTTGTATTCAATGAAAGAAGAAATGGTGCTAGCCACTACAGCGGTTGAACTAAGAATAACGGGCCAAGAGCATGTCGGACCATGCTCAATGTAGGGTTCCGTAACCTTTACTAAAAGGAAATGCGCGACAAACGAAAATATAGTTAAAACTTAAAACCTGACTACGCCTGCGGCTTTGCAGCCTGAAGCTCGTTCTTCGGGCCCCCGAAAATGAGACTCATATACGGTTTGCGTGAGCTAACCATGTGCCTTTAGCCCAAAGCGGTGCTTGTCCTTCGGCCTCCGTGGGGCTTACTACGGATATAGTGCGCTTGCAAAAACGTTACGTTTCTTGTTGTTATTGAATTGAAATGGAAATACACATGTGTGATATATTTTTGAAATGAGCTTTTAAAATTCATTAAATTGTCATATAATTCAATACTACATGACTATTATTCAATGCTTCACTTTTTATGAGGATCATGGTCCCTATCTTAATTTTGGTTTTAAGTAATTAGCTTATAACCTGTGTCCAATCATAACGAATCTAACGATACCCCACATGTTTGAATCGGTTCAGTAGTTTTGAGTTAAGAAGGAACAGATGAACATACAAACACATACATGTATACATACGGCGCTGAAATCATAATTCTCCTTTTCGTTTTGCTATACTTGAGTAAATAATACGATGTGAAAAAGTGCACCAACGAAAGAACGTATCTTCATAGTAATTACGTTGAGAAGCGCGGTTTTTCGGCAATAACTCAAAAACGGTATATTCGATCATGTTGAAAACAATTTTCGTTGAAAGTATTAATTAAGCGTTATCTTTCTGTTTTTTTCTATATTTTTTGGACATACGGTTTAAAAGATAGAGGGACACAATTTTTGCAACTTTCGGAGCGATTATTTCTGAAAGTATTCACTTAATCAAAAATATTACTTAAGAACCTTAAAAAAAATTAAAAGACCTGTCGAACTATGTACCACATGTTGATTTTTGATGAAAAAAAATTTTTTCGCCTTCTGTTACATGTATGGAGTACCCCTCCTAGAAATATTTATTTTTAATATTTAACTACTAAACTAAGTAGCGGCTCATACAAAACACCTGCTTTCCAAATTTCATCAATATACGTCATGTAGTTTTTGAGTAAAATGCCTGTGACATACGGACGGACGGACGGACCGTTTTTGCCATTTCGGCTACGGAACCCTAAAAAGGTGTCGGCCGTGCATTCGGAGTAAAGGAGAACAATTTAAACAAAATTTACGTTGAATAAATCATGTTATTTTACTTTGTAAATAAACAAATTCGTCCTTTTGTTTTGGACTTTCTTTGCTCTTCTGACTAAAACCTTATTTGCAGTGTTATTTATATATTGATTTATGTAAATAGCATACTGTAAGAAACGTGATAAAGCAAATAACATTTTAAAATAAAACGAAGCTCTCAATAGCTGTAACTTTTTTTGTTGTTATTCATAACAATAAATGAGTATTGTTTAAGCACACACACGTTGACTTAAGACAATATAAAAAAATATGCATGTAAAAGCACACAAAAAAAAGTTATGCGGCTTCAAGGGGCAGATTTTGGGTAATTTAGAAAAACTAATTAAAAAATCGTACCTCCATAACCGTAACTCATAGGACCCAGGTTCCAAGAATAAAAAGGTAGAAAACTACCCTACCGATACCGACGATCCACGTGCCGAACAACCTGTATTGTATTCTCTGATATCCTGGAGAATCGAAGTAACCTGAGCAAAACTAACCGTTAAACTTGAAATCTATAGCGGAACGAAGTATAGTACTTAATATCCGTCTTTATTTTTCTTTAGCCATCGTTTGCAGCATCATAAAATAGGAGCATGACGTTTTGAGGACCTGGAACATATATCGAAACGTGATTAAAGTGCTCCGAGTCACCAATCCGCTTTAGCGGCATCAAGTTTGAAAAATAATCCCTGCCAAGTGCGAGTCGGACTTGGACACCGAGGGTTCCGTACAAACTCGTAAAAAAGAAAAACTGTATGGCGGTTAGTTTAGTAGGAGCAAAAAAGTTTGTGTTATGATTTTTGCAAATTTCTAAAAAATTGTGCAAGTTAGGAAAACCGTTTTTTTTTCCTGTAATATTTAGGATGATATTAATAATTGGTAATTATAACAGATTTTTCCGTCAAGTAACTTCAAATAGAATAGGGGTAATGTTATTTTTTCGAAAGATTTTCGTCTTAAATAAAAAAATACATAATTAAGAAAATAAATGAAAAAGTGGTTTTGAAATCTACTCTTTCATTTGATATCCCACTTGATACAATAGCACAACTTATAGTCGGACTACGCTAAGTTTGCAGAGGTCGAAAGAAGGTTTTATTTTTAAAAAATCATATGGCAACATCACAAGAAAGAGGATTAGTTCGTCTTGATACTTGGTATCTAAATATCTTTCCGTTTAATAAGTGTACATATAATGTGTCTATATACTAAGCAATGCTTGTATGTATATACATGCACATATAATGAAATATACTATTTAAATACATCAATTTTGTAATAAAGGGAAAAAAATATTGCTAAGTACCAAGATTAAAAATTCCTCTTGCTGTAGTTTTCCTGCCTTGCCATATATATATATATATACAGCGTGGGAGGGACTATACCGACAAACTTTAACTATAGATTCTAACAACTATTAGGAGTAAAAAATGTTATGTGATGTATAGTCGAAAAACGCTTACTTTCCGAGATATTCATTATTTTGTAAATGAAAAATCCCAAGTGTGTAACAAGCCCTAATAAATGTGACTATGATACCTTTACTATTTTTTTAAAATCCTTTAACTAAACAGGAATTAACCTTCGCAGTATTTGATGGTAAGCGACTACGAGGCCAAAAAATTGACCTTTCGTTTCCATTTTAGCTTTTTTTTTCTTTTTGATAACTTTTCAGCCAGTAAGGACATGTTTATAACGAGGGGCTTAATTTACTGATTTATTTTGTTCCATAAGACTATTAATGTAAAATGACAATATTCGACCCATGTTGATATAACATTTTTTACTCGTCACACCACCAGGAATTCATGGCTAAAGTATGTCGGTATAGTCCCTCCCACCCTGTATATATATTTTAATAAAACCTTTTTTTCGACCTCTGCAAACTTAGCGTAGTCCAACTCTAACATTTTCGACCTCTCCAAACTTAGCGTAGTTCGACTCTAACATTTTCGAGCTCCCATTTCGGCCCGTTTAAACTAAAGTAAAATAGGTATAAGATTTTTTTCTGTCCGGTAGGCCCGGGTTAGCGACTTTTAAAAATATTCAGAATTTCAAATCGATCGAAGCAGTAGTTCCTGAGATATCTGGCTGTGACAGACGGACAGACAGAGTCGCACCATAAGGGTTCCTTTTTTACCGTTTTAGTACGGAACCCTAAAAAACCGAAGAATCCTCATTAAAGGCCTCACGTCTACCCGAAACCCGATACGACCCGACCCGACCCGAAACGTGATACTTCGCAGCCTATTATTAAGCTGCGTTTCCACCTGTGCGAGGATGCGTAGCGAGGGATGTGTTTGTCATAAACCAATAGAAAGCTCAGCGGAGCGAGGATAGGTAAATGAAGTGTTCCTATTGGTTCAGGACAAACACCCTCGCTACGCATCCTCGCACATCCCTGGTGGAAACGCAGCCTAAGGACCATAACATTCAATATCTGATTGCATGTTTGAGCAAAACGCATTAAAATCAAAATTGATATAGTTGAAGTACATTTTAAGCCTCCTTTTATTAGATGAAGAACAGGACGTCTGCGACAGCGAAAATAGAAGTAAAAATCGGCCACCGTTGAGCAAAAAACAGGTTTTTTGCTCACCACTCCCTTTTATATTTAATTTTAATTTGTTTTTATTATTTGCTGTTATAGCGGCAATAGAAAACACACATTCTGTGAAAATTTCAAGTATCTGTATCCATTACGGCTCCAAAGATACAGCCCTGTGACAGATGGACAGACGGATAGCGGAGGCTTAGTAATAGGGTTCCGTTGGTAATTATTAGTCAATACAGTAGGGCCAACGATAATCAACTTCAAAAAAATTACCTCTAATGGGACTCACGGAGCATTCGGATTATAGTATGTTAGAAATAAAACATGAGTAAATTCTGGAAAAAATAATTTAAAGAGACTCGGAAATTACAAAAACAAAGAAACGTATTAACAAAGTAGGTAACTTAATACTACATAATCGCGATGTGAAAGCATTTTAAGGACGCGTCCAATTTAGCCTGCCAGGTTATTTTAATTGGTCAAGCAAAGTTTTTGACCCTCAAATTACGCAGCAACATTTTTTGACAGATCATTTTCGTCAGCCCAGTCCAAACAAGTGGCCAGTGCCGATATAGCCTGCGAGTGGGGAATTTTCTTGACGTTAAGAGGAAACAGGAGGGCAGTTTTTCCATACAAACGTAGTCCCCGTTTCCTCCCTGGATAATGCCAGTAGAGCAATAATTTTTTGTCCAAAAATCTATGGCTACTATTGATATGTTCCTATGTTTTCCTTTTTACGATAAATTGATTCTCAAAAGAGATATTAACCTTCAAAAACCTAAAAAAATGCCAGATTTTCCGCTGTGTTCACACATCCAGAAAACAAATTTGACTAGATTATTAAAAAAAAGGAAAACATAGGAACACGGCCAAAGCCTTTCTTTAATGTTTAATGAAGAAATTAGTTAAATAGGTTAAGATTTGGGGAAGCAATCAGGGGACTACGAAACGTTGTTTTCATGAAATTTTAAAAGGTATTTTCGGTCCAAGCTGCAGTTGTCTCTATCGCGCTCTGCGCGGGAGAGGCGGGCAGTGCGGGACAGCGACACATTTTACAAATACCTAATTTTCAATTCTCTCCACCTTACTGTTTCCTCTTAAGAACCGAAGAATCGTCAATTAAAAACTCGTCGTCATATCCAGAGTTGGGCTTTTACAAATACCTAATTTTCAATTCTCTCCACCTTACTGTTTCCTCTTAAGAACCGAAGAATCGTCAATTAAAAACTCGTCGTCATATCCAGAGTCGGGCTGTCACGCGGCAGTTCGGATTAGCCTGTGTACGGATTATTGAGGCCCGACTGTAGTCATTTTTAGGCAAATAATAAACGATTCACGTTAAATTTCACCGTGTATATTTTGAGTGTAGGAGCATTCCATGAAAACATCTACTTTTTGTCCCTTACGAAACGCTATGGTAGAGTCTGTGCGGAAAGAGAATAGGATTAATTTTGGGGGGCGCTGTAATGCTTTTCTACCGTATGTGCCGTATTTTCTGTTCTGTGGCCATACTGGTTAGGTTAGTTCCGTTTTTCGCCACGCCTATTCTCTTTCCGCACAGACTCTAGCTACCCTAATAAAACTTATTAAGGTAACGGCGCCTATTACCGTGGTATTTAGGTAGTTTTCAAATTATTCCAATAAAGTATGGGTATGAGAGCTCCTTAACGCCCGAGATTATTTTTTTTATTTTAGAGTGTCTATTAAACTTTCCGAATCGCTACTTTTTGAACTTATTTTATTTTATTATGTTTGACAAAATAATTATTGAAACCAGAAAAGGAAAAGGGTACAAAAAGCAGCATTTTTTACCATCGGTAATAGTAAACTGATACACAATTCGGCACCCAATACCGAGGGTTAAATAAAATTTATGATTTTGGTTCCGTACATTATTATTATACCTACTTGTATGTAAGTACATCAAGATTTTTGGAAATCAAAACAAAATGTTATGTTATGATTTATTTTAAGAGAAGATTGAAATATCACTCGGTAATAGGTCCTTCTGTTATATCTATCACCGACCCAAACAAATATTGAATATGTCGCTAAAAGTTTCCCATACATTCTATTACCGAGTGTCATGTGATCGTACCATTGGTAATAGACTTCATTTGGATTTTTGTAAAATCTAATTCCGACCCATAAGAACTTTTGGGTACAGTTGCAATTTCATTACAAATCAAACATAGTTTTTATAAGCTTGCTATAAAACCAAAATCAAAAAGCTGGTATGTAAATATAGTAAATTATTACAATATTTAACCGACATGACAAAATCAGGGTTTCCATAGAAACTGCAGATTCATTACTGAAGTTTTGGTTAAAAATTAAGGGTTTCTTCAATATATTCCATACCACGGAAATAGTTCTTTAATAGCGTCAATAGATCAAAATTTAAATAACTGTAACCGTCAACATATAGAAAAATAAAGCAAAAAGAATCAAATTACCATCTTACCTATTACCGTGGTATACCACGGTATTAGTTTCCCCAACCAAAAATGGCGTCTATCACCGCTGTATTTTATTTTCCAATTTAAACGTATTTCCAGGCCAAATAAAATATAAAGTTTACAAACAAGTTGTGCACAAAACTATATACACCCATTAAAAAGTCATAGCATTCGTTCAATAGTGGTAGTAGCTATTACGTAAAATAATAAATAAGGTTCGGGTACACTTATTTGTGACGTGACGCGATAGTACGACACGACCTCTTTCTACGCCGCCGTCGCGGAAACTAACGAATTGCGAGCTTGTTGTTATAATCACACACACTTGCATAAACAGATCCGTTAGTCAACTAAATAAGCTTCATATTTTTAAAAATATGTTTTATTGTAAAACGTACGGCTTGCTTATAAAACGCATATTTTTAAATGCCGCGGTAATGGTCGCCGATTTTGATACCCCCGGTAATAGGCGCCGTTACCTTAGCTGCTAAGAAACACTACCCATCTTAATGCCTAGTTATAATATTACCATACCGACATTCAGTTTCCTAATTTTACATGTCAAAAGTATTGAAGAGGTAGTGTTCCTTACGAAACGTTTTCGTGGAAAGCTCCTGTAACTGGTTACCGAGAACATGGTCTGGACTCCAACTGGAATCACCTTCCCGGCCTTCAAGCTGAGCGGGGTCTGTGACCGCTTGAGGAAAAACATCACGGTCTTCCTGTTGTTGGTGTCCATGGAATCCCACGGCAGCTCATACACCGCGTCGATCAGCTGAGTGCTCTGCGGAGTGACTCATATCCAGTAGTGCATTCCGCAATGACTTAAAGGCACTGACTCCCCTTTAATTTCTACCCTATTAACCCGGCATCAGTATGGTAAAAAAAGGATACTGTTGTATAGGGGGGTCAAGATGACCCGGCATTTGCAATCTATCTGGTGTCAAGTGTTTCATGAAACTGAAGGAGTTATGATATAATATAATATAATATATATATGAAACTGAAGGAGTTATTATATAATAACTTATCAATTTATTTTATTTTGGTCAATAACTGTTTAAACAACAGTTATATTTTATACATATGTGTTGTATTTACAATTAACTAAAATATTCTATGACAAAAAATATGACTTCTGTTTTTTTGTAAATAAATAATCAACACTTTAGACTTTTTGACCATTTATTCAATATTTGCAATGTGTAAATTGAAACATTATAGAAATTATATTATAATAATTCAATAAAAGTAACAGGGGTACATACATGTAATACGTAATGATCAAATAATTATGGCAAAAAAAAGGTGCGCCGAATGTATTATTGGGTCATATTTACCTTTTTGTCGTTTAACCACTTCTAACTTCTTGTGTAGGCACACACTGACTAATTAAAATAATATGCAGTCAGAGAAGCGCAACAACGTAACGTGTTCACTTAAAAACCTATCCGCGGTTGAAATCATCACGGGTCATTATGACCCAACCCGACTGACGCCGGGTTAAGGGTAAAAAGGAGGGTAGAAATTAACGAAGGTAGTGTGTTAAGGTACAGCTTACCCTACTAATATCTACCCTCCTGTCCGTACTAGGGAATAAATGAGAGGGGAGCCAGTCTTTTTGTCCTTATGGACTGCACGCCACGCTCATATCACAGTATAATAATTATACTGCTAATTATTAGCAGTAATATTTCTTCCAACAAAAGGTACATCGTGCGGCTTGCATGTGTGCGCGCCGTGTACGAACGCACTACAAGCAAACTTTTAGGAATGCGTAGCAATGCGCCAGTCGGGGTCGGACCGTCGCCGCGGCCACTCGCTCCCACAAAATGTATCGTAAACATGTTTATGCCACACCTGGCCATAAAGTGGCTGGCCAAGTGTAGACATAAAATGATGTACACAACACGGGAGGTAATAAAGAAAGCCCTCGATAGCATGTTTACGTCCCTCGCTTGCAGCTCAGGCCGCAAACTTCTGCGATCTCGGCCTTTCTTTGTATTACCACCCTAGTTGTGTAATGTACTAATATTGCAGTGCGTTCGGTGCGGAAAAAAACCGACGGGCCCTAGCCCTGTGCCTCGACTTTAAATAGGTATCTAGCGCTCATAAAGGACTATTTTAACAGGATCTCATATATTTTTGACATATTTCGGGTATTGTATTAAAATGGCCTATTGGAAAACTTGATAATATAATAGGAATGTTATCCAAGAGCTCACTGGAACTGGACTATAGGTCTAGCCAATGTCAACACAAATCAGACGTGTATCGTGTTGAGTCATACTGACTACGGAATTAGATCATACAAACGTCACTGCCGTGCCATGGCAAATCACTGTAACTATGTATGGATTTATTATACCAGATACAGTGTTTTGTCATGCCACGGCAGCGTCAGTGTTGGATCATATAAGTTTTAGTGTTGAGTTATACACACTGGTGTTGTGTCACACACATTTAAGTGTTGAGTTATACGGACTAGTGTTGTGTCACACACATTTAAGTGTTGAGTTATACGGACTAGTGATGTGTCACACTCATTAAAGGGTTGAGTTATACGGACTAGTGTTGTGTCACACACATTTAAGTGTTGAGTTATACGGACTAGTGTTGTGTCACACACATTTAAGTGTTCAGTTATACGGACTAGTATTGTGTCACACACATTTACGTGTTGGGTTATACGGACTAGTGTTGTGTCACACACATTTAAGTGTTGAGTTATACGGACTAGTGCTGTGTCACACTCATTAAAGGGTTGAGTTATACGGACTAGTGATATGTCACACACATTTCAATGTTGAGTTATACAGACTAGTGTGCGATCGCATAAATCTTATTGTTGAGTTATACACGTACTAGTGCTGAGTCTCACAAATTTTAGTGTGGAGTTATACAGACTAGTGTTGGTCACGTACATTTTAGTGTTGAGTTGAGTTCAACAGACTAACTGTGGTGTCGCATGCGTGCATTTTTATTGGTAGGTTATTTACCTTGGTATTCAATAGCTCGAAGAGAATGGAGCATTGAATCAAAGATACGAAGACAGCAATAAATAAACTTATAAATTTTATTACGACGGCCAGGCTCTGGAAAATAAACCCATGAGTTACGATAATGTATTAACTTGTTGAAATTCCAATCACAGAATTGTTCAACTGAAAAGATTCTATACAACTTACAACTAGTATATTGCTAATTAGTAATTATTTCGGGTGTTACTTTGTGTAAAATACACATTAAGATATTGTTAAATGTTAATTTACTAACCCACTAAAAATAGTTTTGATTTACAATGATAGCAAGTTACGTTAATTTGCATATATTTTTTGTCAAACATGCAATGAAATATTGACATTACGTGCCTTATACCAGCCGCAAATTACCTCGTTTCCGATGCGGCTAGACGAGAGGCATTTCATGAAATTTCATATAACCTGCAAGCTGTTTTTTTTTTAATTTCCCTTCCACATTTATTTATGACACAGCATCACGGCGTTACGCCTTAAAAAAAAAATAAACTATGTCTGCTATATTTTGCAGTTTTATTTATATAAAATCGACATGAACATAACAAATAACACGTTATTATAACAAAACGGGACTTAATCGCGTAAAAACATGATATTACCTCGACGTTTCGGACGTGCCGTGACGTCCATGGTCGCGAAGGGACTGGCGAAGACCAAGTGCGGGTAGTTCGGAAAACCCGCGCGGCTAGAAGATGTTGACACCCGCCTCGCCAGTCCCTTCGCGACCATGGACGTCACGGCACGTCCGAAACGTCGAGGTAATATCATGTTTTTACGCGATTAAGTCCCGTTTTGTTATAATAATGAGTGAAAATCGTGAAAGTTTAAATCAATAAATAACACGTTATAATCCATTTCCAATAATTTCAAATTGTAAATTTAACTACATGAATACACATTTAAAATATTTCATCTTAATATTCGCCGTAAAAATGTATATGAATGAAACAGTATTTGGAAAGGAAAATTTTTAAATATTTCATTCTGTAATTCAACTTTTTGTCTCCATTGCTATTAGTGTCTTTAAAAAATTTAATTGAATTTTTTGAGTGTTATTATTTTATTTCATTGCATATTTGAGAAATCACTATACATACCCCGGCGTGAAAACGGGTTGCCAGCCTGGTAAATGTCTGGCCTCGCTTTTGCTCGGCCATCTATGTGTACTCGGCCGGTAACCTTTTACTTCCCGGCCTCTGCAGTAATGTACTATTATGCATCAATGAAATAGGCTTACGATTAGGTTATACAAGGTGTTTCATTGAACGTAATACAACTTAAACAATTCCGGCTCAGTTAACGACCGAGAACAAAATGCACTAATTGATTTATTAAAATTCGTCATAATTAACTTTTCCTACTTTGCTAACAGAAAATTAAGAAATTACAATCTCGCAGTGTGGGCACCCCTCATGACGTCACGCTTACGTGACCTGTTTGTTTGTTATGACCAATAACTTCAATAATGTGTCAGAATGCATGCATTTTATTCATAAATTATCGACCTAGATAAGTAAAAAGGTAAGTTTTCACTACAAAATTAGATTCAAACTTTTTTCTTTTAACTCTAAGTAAGGTAACCACGACGAGACCAAAAAAACATGAATAATTAAAACAGTGATATTAATTAATTAAGATGACTTTAACAACACGAGACCTAGCACAGGGTTTTAGCACCAGGGAGAGGAGCAGGGTTCGAAATTATCAAGATAATAACGAGCCGTGATAATTATCACCAGTATTAAAAGATCATTTGTTAAATTGTTTCATAAGAAATATCGATGGTTTATTGTTTCAAAACAAAAAATAATATGTTTAATTTTTTTTACATAACATAAAATACAAATCAACATTAATGTCATTAATTAAAGGTAGATTCAGTGAAAATCGGTGTTCGTCAGATTTGACAGATTTGAAAATAAATTACTTGACCAAAGAAGCCAAAGGCTTAGAATATAGTTCTATTTCACGGGCCCAATTTTTTGTTATTATCAATTGATAACTATCCACCTGTTATTATCACGATAATTATCGTGATAATTATCGCGATAATTGTCGTTGATAATTATCCTTTCGAACCCTGGAGAGGAGTTTAAAAAAACATGAGTTCTATGACGTTCAATGAAACACCTTGTAGAAAGACAATAAAATTATTTATGGGTTTACCCAAGTTAGTTTTCCATAACTCAACGACAGTTAGGCGCCCATTTTGCGTCGGCCTACCATTATTTTTATTGAATTAGCAAAATAACGTTTAGCGTAAGATATTTTTTTTTGTTGGAAACAGTTAATTTTTCTGCCCTCCGGCCGGAAAGCGTCACCTTGCCTCTAAGATGCCGCTTTCTGGCTCCGTCGAACAGAAAAATAGTATACAAATTTTAGCCAGTAAATAAAACAAATCTTATTTTACTGGCCTGTGCAATGTGCAATTGCGTGCGCTTGTTCCATTGTAGGCATCAATCAGGCACGAAAGCAGTCAAAATCAAGCCATTTATTATAAAAAAAACCTTACCATTGATTGCATTTCCAGTAACAATATGCAACTTATAACTTGAATATTTGCGTAAAACATGAATAAATACTCTCCCAATACATCTGAACATTGGTCGACAAATCTAGAACAAATAAATACATATTTGATGTGCTTATACAGTGCGTTACCAGCAAGTAGGCTTTTTTTAAAGTAGGGTAAAGTAACGTTGTTTGTTAACCTAACCATGACCTTCATTTAATGAATCGACTAAAATTCCGATTTCATTAATTTTCTAACAAAATTTAAATTGCAAGCAATGTACAGCAAAGTAAATTGACAGTTAGATGTAAATGCCAGCCCTTCATTCTTTGTTTATAACGAAGTCATCAAGATAAATTCCTGCATCTACCTATTTTACAGTTAGAGATACCAGAATTGCTACACTTAAGAAAACTACGGAAAAACAACACTTTATAACTAACAAAATAAAACTTAAATAGCAATAGTGATCGAGAATCCTTTCTTGAAGTTGTACGTGCACATGCACAATTTCGTTTATGGCCCTTTCAGACTAACCAGATAGGACCATTCTCTGGACCCCGCTGGACAGCCACTGTTATCAAACGAAGATTATGTGGATGCCGTTGATTTGGAAACCACACTCAATAAAGTCTCAAGGTTTGAGGGACATTTCCACGTGTCCAACTGTACCTATAATAAAATCATGTCTGAAAAAAGAATATCAATTTTGCAAATAAATGTTTGTTTAGTATTTTGGCAAGCCAACGTCAATACTTTTGTAAAATGTCATGTCAAATTTTAGAAAAAACTCTTTAAGCTGTGTAAAAAACTCCAGACATAAACGTAATGATAAGGACGGCATTAATTATGGGATTGATTTTCTCAACTTTTTACCCCCGTACCACGACATGCCTTGTACCAAGTGCTTCAGCGATATGAATAACGACAATTACGTAGTACACCTACTACCTACATTTAAAGTGCGGATTTAGGAAATTGAATTGTGCAGTTAATTCGCATAATTATGATTTGTTAATACTTGCAAACGATTGCTAATGAAACATATTATTATCAGTTTTAATAAAAGCCCGCATGCCGGTAACACACTGTATACTTGTTTTATTTCGCGTCGATGAGTTTGCATGCACAGGATGATGTTGGTTCGAAGATATTATAGAATTAAATCAGGTCAGCGTAAATGAGATTGTAGTGTTAGGTCACGCAGATCGTAGTGTTGACTTATGCAAACTACAGTGTTGAGTTATACAAATTATTAGTGTGTAGGGTTATACCTACCATAAAGTATTAGTTATATTTATGACAGATGAAACTAATAAAAATATTATTATTATTAAATTAGTAACCTCAATGTAACTTTTTTCCAAACTAAAAAAACCGATAGCGCTTGATGCTGGCATGCTCAGCTTATAACACATGTTTTCGAGTAGAAATTCGTTCTTTAGTTTTTCAATAAAAACCATCGAAATATAATAAGTATGGAAGCGTAACTGAAGCTCAAAATCGGCCCCACGGAAAAAGTACCAACGGGGCGGAGCTACCTAGCACTTAGTACCTACTGAAGAAAAAACTATAGCGGCAAATGAAATTCTCCCGTAAGTAGGCTTTGTAACCTATCCAAAAATGAAGACTTGTTAAACTTAATAATTATATTTGTCTTAAATGACTTTAGGCGAAGAACACACTGAAATCGCCCGTCGCCGCGATTTTTCCCGTGTAGCTGCGCATAGTAGTTGCGAGTCGCCGCGATTTACGCGCCAGTGTGCGCCACCCCGCGATTTTTCTATACAAATCTATGATTCTACATACAAAGTTCAAAATCGCTGAGTCGCGTGTCGCCGCGATTCGCGCTGCAGTGTGAGATCCGCCTTAGACTCACACATAGTAAACATTAAGTTGGTTATCAATACCACTTGATACATAAGACGTATTGATTTTAAAAATCGGGCGTTGTGGGGCAAGTTTCAACGTCAATTTTGTTAGACGTTATCGTTCCATATATTATTATATTTCGATTTCGATGATAGAAAACATTGATGTGATGTCCTTTGACTCCCCATCTCTCATGTCACACACACCATATCATATGTCGACCCCTCCCTTTTCAATATGTGACATAATGAACGACTTGTAACAGTCGACTATTACTCACTAGGGAATGCAACCCGGGTACCCGAAAACCCGGGTAACCGACTTTATTTAGAGTCGGGTAGAACCCGGGTATTTTGAAACACGAACACGTTCATTGTAGATAATGCAACTTGGGTACCCGAAAACCCGGGTAAATTACTTTATTTAGAGTCGGGTAATACCCGGGTTTCATATTTGACCGGGTATTGCATTACCTATACAGTATGCATCCAAACGTAAAGCAAAGAAATGTACCACTCAATTGTTAGATCGTAAATATGACAACGGTACCTGATTTATTGAAATGCAGACATTTTTACCGTTGGCACAAAAACCCATATCAAATAATTTTGTGTAACCTCCTGTATTTAGTAAGTACACGCATTTATGCTTTAACGAAAACAGAAATTAACGACATCATAGTTGAAATGCGATAATCTGAAGTACGTTGTGATGATATCTTTGTCATTTTGATAAATAGTAAAACTTAAACTTGTCTCAACTCGAACCCGAATGTACCTACCTAGTTACATTTTCTATTATAGCGAGATTTCTACCTATCGCTTTAGGGATATTTATTGGAATCATTACTAGGGTTACGCAGATTTGAAATGAGTTCGTCATTCGGACGTCATGAGTTCGGACTAACAAATCTAGTTATGTCTTTATGGTTCGATTGAATTTTTAGTCCGATCAATCGGTCATACAGGAAAAAACCGACCTAATGGCCCGACTGATCGGACTACACTACAAGGAAAAGTAATCGTCGTAGTAGTTCGACACTCGGGCTACGAGAACTTTAAAGTTCGATTAATCGAACCAACAGTAAAAAAAAATATTCGTCGTCCGATCAATTGGACAAGCCGATCGGACCAAGTGGCCGAAGGGATTTAGCCCTTCGAATACCTAGCTTTTAGGTAGACGATACGACACCAGTTAAATTGTTTTTTCATAACTAGTTGTAAAAGCAGAATCATATTTCTTCTTACTTAACTAAAACAATTTCGAATGACAGTTATGAAAGGCTACTTTTTATTCCATTTTAATAACTAGTTATCAAGGAAGGAATAAAAAGTGTTTATTCTTAACTAGTTGTGAAAAATAGTTGTGAAGGTGGACTAAAGGACCATACTGGTTCAATCCCAAGGAACGCCACAGCCCCACCTTTTTTTCCAACATTTGCAACAGTCACTAAGGCTTGCAAGTTTGCCAGGGTTAACAAAAAAAATATTACTCACGTACCTAATGATCAGCTGATGATGCTCAATGTGCTCCTTCAATAGCCTTTCAATGTGTTTATTCTCTTCTGGCGAATACATCCCGTTGTCCGCGTCCCCTTCCCTCCTTTGTGGGGGCGGGAAGTTATACATACCATGTTTAAGCACTTTAAGATGCCCCCAAATCTGGAACACTATGATGTAGACCGTCAGATCGAAGTTAGTTAAGATACCGGCGATGACGAGAGACATGAAGATATTGATAAAAAATAACACAAAATAACCGCTAACGGTTTTTAGGAAAAAGTCTTTGGGGCTGTAGTAATAAGCCGGGTGGAGGAACGTGGTGTTTTCTGGACGGTTGGCGCTGTACATTCCTAACTTGTAGTTGGCGAGGACGGGCACGGCGTTGTAAACGGAGATTCCGCCGTGGAGCAGTACGAGCACATAAAGAGAGAAGGCCCCGGATATCAGGTGTACCCTACGGGATATCTGAAAAACATATTTTGCTTAAACAAGTATTAAAGTGCTATACCTGTATAAAAGAAACATGATGTTTTTTTTATTAGTCTTATGCCACACCTGGCCATGAAGTGGCTTCACCATGATGCGTGCACTGAAAATGCTTCCAAATTGGCTATTCGATGACAGATCAAATCAGCTTCTTGTTATGAAGTGTCAAAACGCTGGTGAGGTCATCCTCAAGTGCCTTATTTTTAGTTTTTGTTATTTTAAAATCGTTGATGACAGGAAAATGAGTGTATTTGATTCTATACGAGCAGTAAGCGTTAGTAAATTTAATGCCACACCTGGCCAAAAAGTGGCTTTTACCGCACGCTACGCGTATGGAAAAAGCCGCTTTCTGGCCAAGTGTAGACATAAAATGAAATACACAACAAGGGAGGTAATAAAGAAAGCCCTAGATCGCATATTTACGTCCCTCGCTTGCAGCTCGGGCCGCAAACATTAGCGATCCCCGCCTTTGTTTGTATTACCTCCCTAGTTGTGTAATGAACTATTTTAATGCGGGTAAATTACACCACATTTTTATATTACATAGGTTAGGGTGTTTCATATTTGTATGGGTAAAAAAAAGTGTTTTCTCAAACATGGCATGAAATGTTGACATTACGTGCCTAAAAATAGGCCGCAAAGTACCTCGTTTCCGGTGCGGCTTGACACTTGGCACGTAATGCATACTTACATTGCCGGCCTAGGCCAGCAATGTATTTTTTTTTAATTTCCATTCCACATTTATTTGGGCCACAGCATCACGGCATTCAGCCATTAAAAAAAAACAAAAAACGATGTTTGCTATATTTTGCAGTTTTATTTATTTCAAATTGACATGAACATAACAAATAACACATTATAAACAATATTAAATTGCAATTTTAACTACACGATCATACACATTTAAAATATTTCATCTAAATATTCGCGGTAAAAATGTGAACTGAAACAGCTTTTGGCCGAACGTGACTTGACATTTGCATTGTCTATGGATATAATATGTCACTAATGTCACTTTCTGACAGAAAGTTTGTGTTATAAAATATTAAGTAAGGTTATTATAGTAAGTTTATTTATTTCATTGCATATTTGAGAAAAGCACTATACATACCTCGGCGCGAAATGGGGTTGCCAGCCTCGTAACTATCTGGCCTCGCTTCGCTCGGCCAGCTATATGTACTCGGCCGGCAACCCCCTACTTCCCGGCCTCTGCAGTAATGTACTATTATTTTGTCAGGCTTTGCTTATCCCCTGGGGCTCTCCCATTCAAAAGCTCTAAATCTAGAATTTCAATTTTACAATATTACATTATGTATCCAGGGCGGTAAGGAACGAATTACAAACGAGTGTTTGTTAGAAGCCCGATCACGAATTGTTTCTGTTATTTTAGTGTGATGGAATCGTTGTACATTACTTTTATCAAGCAATGCCACACAAAGTATCTCTATTCATTATATGAGGAGCATTGAAGTAATAAAATAGGAGTTAAAAGTTCAAAAGTGTGCAACTTCTAAATATGAGTGAGATGATTTTGAAATATGAGACTTTTACATGAGTGAGACTCGAAAATCGAGCAAATGAAACACCCTAACATAGATACAAGAAATCAAAGACTGAGCGCCATTTAATTCTTCTATGTACTTTGTTTTTTTGTATCTATATGTAAATGTGTAGATATGTAAATATTAAAATATTAAGCTTTAGCTAATTATTACAAAAATATACATATTTTTTATACCTAATTTAATTTACTGAAAAATATATATTTGGCTTTTTGAGACATTTCATGTTGGGTATCATTTAATCGATCAGCAAAATATTCATATTTTGGTCACCAGAAATATGTATTTGGTCAGCCAAAATAGCTAGTTGATAAGCAACTTATGGTTAGCAAACATTTATAATTCAGGCTGCAATTAATGATATAGTGAACTGCCCTAAATTATTTTGGTCAGCAAATTAAATATTTGAGCTGCATTAAGCGATCTTCTGTTAATCAAATTTTGGTAAGCAATCAGTAAGTAGGTAAGCAAAATATTTCATTTTGTTCATCAAAATGAAAGGTGCAATAAAACCTAATTGGCATGCACAAAATGGGCGTAACTTTACTATTCTGCCGCAATAACGCAAAAGAGCACATCTAAATAAAATTTTCGAGTTTACAATAAAATAAGCACATATTTTATTAGAAAAACTTCTATTTCTAAAATAAAATATGTCCGAGATATTCGACTTCAAAGTTGACAAATTTTTAAGACGTAAAAATTTCGATGGATGTTGGTCTCATTATAACACCTATTTATTATTGTTTTATCGTATAGAATTCGCTAAAATAAGCATGTTTTATGGAAAAAACTTTTCTCTCAAATTAAAAATAACCGAGACTTCAAAGTTGAAAAAGTTGACTTTCCGTATCTCCGGCGCTGCGGGAACAGCAGCCCTTCCGCCCTTGCATGACGACGCACGGTCACTTCGCTCGGCTCCGCAGCTTCGGCTTGTTGGTCGCCTTCGGCGACCAGCCTCAGCCGCTCGCCTCACTCGTTCGCTTCGTCATGGCGGGCGAGGGCTGCTCTTCCTCCGCGCCTCCGGCTCTATAAAAACACTCTAGGGCGCGCAGTGTCGGCACGCGTCCTAACCAGCGAGAGCCCTAGATTCGGACTTTCGCAGGCTTTTTACATTTTATAGTAAGTAGTATCTTCAAAAATAGCAATACTCTTATAGTAAAACACACAGTTGACGGGAACGAACTAAACTTTATTTTTAAGTTTGCACAGACAATACAAAATGTGGTAGTTACCACATTCCTGCGACAGATGGCGCCACGATACCTACTAATTATTTTGTTATATTATTTAACAAATACGGTAAAAATCACTGATAATTGATAAACACTACTACTTGACACTGACAGCTGACAATCACCGAATGACAAAACAAACACGCCCACGATTGGCTGCTCGCGTCACGTGGTCTGTTTCGCTCTGCCCAGTACTGCTGATCTTTCAGACTTAACGCAATCCACGCATGTTTTCTCTGCTAACCAATTGTAAAATCTTGCCGGCCAAGTAATTATTTTGCAGCTCGACTGTTTATTAGGCAGACAAATGATAAATAAAGCAGATTAATATTGGTTAAAATGTTAACCATTTTTAAATTATTTGCTGAACAAGAGTTGCCGCCCGATTATTATTTATTGCCAGCCAAATCTTTGTATGCTGCCCAAATGATTTAACTGCTTATTTTTTTTGCGGATCAATTTTAATAACGGCTGACCAAAAAATTACTTTCCTTTCATGTTTTGCACCTACGTCAAATAGCATATAAAATATTTACAAACCTTCTTCGCGTAATCGGATCTATGCAAGTGGTAAAATAGGTGAAATTCGCTTAAGAAATCCTTCATCAGTTTACTGAATTTGTCTTGCCGAGACAAAATAAGCCGTTGCTGGAAACACATTAAATTCCTCGTAAGCTGCTTGTCGTAAACTGAATGTATATAGCTGCAGACCCCTCTTTCCCAGTGGGCACTTTGGGCAAGTGCCCAGGGCTCCGCGACCGATAGGGGTAGGGGATCTAACAAAATAGTGTTCTGTCAAAGTCATAGGGGCCCCATTATCCTAATATGCCCAGGGCCTCCAATAGGTTAACGACAGCCCTGGGTAGCTACCCAGGGCTGTCTTTAACCTATTACCATTCAGCTGAGTGGTAACTTCGAACCGGCTTGTACCATCGAGTTTTTCTGAACTTATGTAGGTACGAAATAGGATGCGGTTATTAGATTTTCGCTAAAGGAAAAACTACGTGAAAAAACGCGTTTTCTTATTTTATTTGTCATGCTTAAAAAAGCATGACAAATAATTATAACATGCTAATATCGATGTTCTAGTTCACACTTGACATAAACTGTTATGACGCTCAAAAACTATGGCTCCTAATGTTATTAAGGTTATAATGGCACGTGAGCATTAACAAGTGAAGGGATACCGGTACCTTAAGGTTAAAGCGCACCTAACAGGCCGGCACCGCAAGGACTCGAGCCGCTGTGTATTCTTTGTAAGAAAGTCCACACTGTAACGCACACTTACGTGCATCGGAACGGCAACGACACGGCTTGGCAAATGCTTGACTTGCGGTCACCGCGCTTACATCTCGCCACCCACACGCGTGTGGCTCGCCGCCGGTGCGGATTCGCTATAGCTTGGCAATTTCGTTCGTGACACTCCCATAGTCCGCGGGCGACGGGGGCGGGGAGACAGTTGGGGTGCTATGAGGTGTGCGCGCGGCGGGGGCCGCCTGACAAGATCTCAGTCGGCCGCCGGTGCTTTTGCTCGTGTACATAAACTAAAGCTGTACATAACAAAAAGCACACGAGATAACTACGCAAAGATGAGTCTGCGGATCGGATAAGTTATTGGATGTGAAGCCAAACAAATTATACATAATGTATACACGTGTACATACCTATTTTAAAAAATTACTTTCTGGCTGCAAAAGTGCAGTTGGAAGGCAGTTCTTCTCCAGGTGAAATAACTGCATCAACATTGTAAGCCAACTACACAGTTCGCTTGAAGTCGGCGTGAAGTTATTTTGACTGCAAACAATCTGCCTTCAAACTGCATTTGCAACTAGAAGGCATCGAAAGAATGAATGCCTTTAGGGATATCGGCATCGGCAGACATATCCGTACGTAATTCGCATCGTATATAGCGATGCTCAATACGTTATCGTTCCCGTCCCCCTGCGCGGACCATGGGAGTGTCACCAACGAAGTTGCCAAGTTATGACTATAGCGCGCCGCTTGCGGTTCACTGGCTTGTATAGTATTTTTTATTTATATTTGTACGATCCACTTAAAGGAAACAAAGCGATTGTTTTTAAACCTCAAAAACACCAAGATGACGTTATTGTAAAAAGTCGTTACAACCACCTTTAAAGTTCAATTGATTATCAACTCTATCTCCATGAACCATAGTTTACAACTGCATTAATAGAATAATGGCGTTCCAGCTGCCTTCGCTTTGTTCGGATCTCAGGTAGTCAGGTAAATGCCAGGGGTGTGAAGTGCATAATACGTCTAAAGTCACATTTCTATTAAAGCAATTTTAACTCTTGGCAAAGGCCTTAGAGTTGATAATCCACTAAAATGACAATGCACGAAGTCTGTATCTGTGAAGCACGCTTCTCTTTTATGACGGACGATAATGAGGTACAAAACCACACAACAGTATTGTTTCCTTTAATTGGATCGTACAAATATAAATAATAGTACATTGTGTATCAAGGGCGGTAAGTAAGGAATTACAAACGAGTGTTTGTTACAAGCCCGAGGCGAAGCCAAGGGCTTTAACAACACGAGTTTGTAATTCCTTTACCGCCCGTGACACACACAATGTTTTTCATCACACTTGTGAGGAAATCTGATTAAAATAACCTTACTTAACCTAAATAAAATTGTAAAACTGACAGTGACATTAGTGACATTATCCATAGACAATGCGACTTCACGTCACGTTCGGAAACCATAGCGGTAAAGACTTAAAATGGTTGATTCTATTTTTGCAAAATACTGAAATGCACTATTTAAACATTTAATTAATGTTACAGAAATATGTGTTTACATGTATTTGCAATAACAGTTCTCTTTAAATAAATATTTCAGTAATAAAAGTTAAGAAAGTACGTTGGCGTTTCCTTTGAACATGACAAATAAGAGTAAAACAGAACCAGCGTTTCAAATTTAAAAAGAAAACCATTACGCCCTAGGGCGTAATAGGTCATTTACGGCCCGCAAAACCTACGTGTAATGACACCATTTTCGAGCAAGTGTGATGAAAAAAATATTATACCGAGGTGACCTTCCGCGTCTCAGTAAGCGCATTGTCGGACAGCCGCGAGGGTGGACCGGGACAAGCGACCTGGTTCGACCCCAGGCGCCCCCGTCCCGCACCTAGTCCGATTCACTCGAGGTGGTCCAGCTAGCGACCTGGTTCGTCCCCAGGGAACGCCACGGCCGACCACCTGGTCCGAAATTTGCTATGTCCAATAAGGATCGCATAGTCAGGCTTTAAAAATAAGGACATCCGCGAGCGTGATGACTTATGACGGCTCGGACGTGCCGATTTGATTCCGTTACGTGCTTGCGTATTGACGGCGATGCCACAGTATAATACAGTATTTTTTTCTTCCTACAAAACGTATCCCGCGCTTGAATGTGTGCGCGCCGTGTACGAACGCACTACAAGCAAAGTATTAAGAATGCGCAAGAGTGCTCCAGTATGGATCGCACTTACACAGCGTGCTATCACGCGTCTGTGTGAACGTGTCGTGCGCTCCTAAACGGCCGAAGTTGGACTACTTGTTCGTTTTAGGGTTCCGTACCAAAATGGTAAAAAAGGAACCCTTAAGGAATGTGCGACTGTCTGTCTGTCCGTCTGTCACAGCCAGATATATCAGAAACTACTGCTGCTATCGATTCTAACCGGACTCTATTTGGCATAATAATAATCTTATAACTTTTTTACTTTACTTTTTTTTAAGTTGGGCTATTATCAAGTGGGGTATGAAATTCAACTTGTAGATTCCAAAACCATTTTTATTTTTTTTCTTAATCATGCACTTTTTGATTTAGGATGAAAATCGTTCAAACAAATACAACGCCCCCCCCCCCCCCCCCTCCCCTATTATCTTCAAAGCTACTGAACAGAAAATAATTATTAATATCAACCTAAATAATACAGGAAAACACCAAAGTTAAGTTTGTCCTACCGTACAGTTTATCTTGAATTATTCACGTATCTACTTACGAGTTTTTACGGAACCCTCGGTGCGCGAGTCTGATTCGCACTTGACCGGTTTTTTTATACTTTGGCGATACGATGGCGTGAGACGATGCCGTTCCGGTGCCGGGCTGTTACGTGTGCTAACCTTTGTTGTTCTTCTCCAATATAGTATATTTGTCTAAATAATACATACCAAATACATGAAATCCAAAAATATGATTAAAATCATATTTCCCATATCTCCGAACGACATATCTGGATGGGTCCACATATGCGCCACAGTCTCAAAAGGCAAAGCAAATCCTAGCATAAGAAGCCAGATATTGTATTTATCGATGAATCTGGTCATTCTGGGCTGCCCGAAAGCCCTGTAGGGCCAGCAGCCGACCTCTGTCATCAGGAATCTTATTTGCTTCATGTATCTGAACTCCAAAGGAGATTCCGCGCCTCTAAAAACAGAAATAATATTGGGTTAAATTAAGGCGATCCGGTGGCAATTATAAATCAATAGATTCACAAACAATAAATTGTCAAAATACGCGTATGAAATAAAAAACCGGTCAAGTGCGAGTTGGACTCGCCCACTGAACAAATTTGTAGGTACATAATATTAAAGTACCTTTTAAATGTTTCCCTTAGTAAAGTCTATTTTTGTATGATTTAACTAACAATGTACAGTTTTCAGATTTTTCACTATACTTGTAGTATAAGACGGTATTACTTGCCAAATTTCACAGTTCTAGGTCAACGGATAAGTACCCTTTAAATTTTCGTTTTTTGAGAGTGTCGATATTTACGTTTTTTGCGGCAAAAACGGCCGTATCTTTTTTCAACGTTAACTTAGAAGTTGATTTTTTCACCGCTTCAAGGGACCGTAGACTTGAATATATTATTTTATTTTCAACTCAATATAGCCACGCGTTCCCGAGATAAAGGGTCTTCACAGACGGACAGACAGACGGACAACAAAGTAATCTTATAATATAAGGATTCCGTTTTTTCCTTTTGAGGTACGGAACTTAAAACAACAGGAGATATCTCAAAAAGCCAAAAATTAAAAAGGCCAAATGTGAAAGCCGATCTCAAAAATACTTAATTAAAAATTGTGTTTTGAATACTTAGAGGTATTCATTAAATAGTGTTTTGGCACGCTATTGAAACTTTTGTTGGGCCGTGGGGGCCTAACACCAGAGAGATCTCTACAACGGGGTCTCAAGACAAGATAACATTTCTACCAAATAACAATATGCGGTAAAAATATTACTAAATAATGACCTAACCTGCTATCATCCAAATAAGATATAATATTTTCTAGTAACGGCATTTTATTTTTAATTTGAATAATACGGCCACGGCACAATATTACTACTTGGTGTAGAGACCAACGCAACCAAATACCACATTGGAAATGAATAGCAAACAATTATTTGCCGACATGTGTTCAATTTACTCATTAATATATTATATTGTGATTGCAGTATGATTATTGTGGGTGGCCGTCTGGTTGCATAACAACTATTGTCATAATATCGATTGTCATAAAAGCATAAAGTTGATGCTCATTTTTTTGGGCATAAATTGTACTATGGCATAAGTGTTCCCTGTCATAATTATACGGAGTCATAATTGATTTAACCATAATGTAGAATGTCATATATTTATTTAGTCATAATACTGATAATTATAATGTTTTTTAGTAATAATTGCAAATGTCATACATTTATCAAGCCATAATATTGATGATTATAATTACTTTTAGGTACGATTATTAGTGAAGAGCGATCACAACATACCCCCACTTACTGTCCAAGATAAAAAAAACTGTGCAGAGTCACAGTTAGGTACGACGACGAGCGAAGCGAGGAGGAGTGTTAGGTATCTTGCGATCACAACATACCCCACTGGCTGTCCAAGTTAAAAAACTGGAATAGCAATCTTGTGAATTAAGAAAAGTAACTCCCTACTAAAAAAAACAGGCTTATGCGTTTTGCAGTTTATGCGTTTATACAGTATGGTTAAATTGTTTTATAAGCAACCAATTTATATCCATTATAATGCCATTATAAAATATGCTTAAAAATAATTTATGCCCATTACACAGTATTTTCTTAAACATTATGATTAAAAACGTTATGCGCATAAATGTATGACTATTTACAGTTATGCGTAATGATGAGTATGACGAATCCTCGTATGCGTATCAAAAATATGACCTTAAAGTTTATGCTACCCAACCCCTACCCGATTATAGTATTTTATTATATAGTAATTGCTACTAGTAGTGAGCAAACGGGGGTTGACTTTAAAATTGTGAAAAGTTATAATTTCTAAAACATCATGCTTCTGAAATGCGTGTTGCAATAAGGTATATATATATATATATCGGCTATTCTCACGAAGTTTGTCTGCGGTCACCTAATTACCACGACGCTGTTTTCATAGTAAATGTATGCAGACGCAGTAATTAGACACAGTCATACTTCGTGAGAATGGCCGATATAAGGCCGGATTTACACCTGTAAGTTTTACTTAGGTACGTAAGTAAAGACGCAGCTATACGTTAGACTGAGATAGTCAGTCTAACGTATCGCGTCTAGCGTATATCTGCGTCCTTACTTAAGTAAAAATTATAGGTGTAAATCCGGCCTAACACTATTAGAGGGTGTTTGTACAATTACTTAATAGTACATTATGATACAAGTGGGCGATGTTGGTCATTACTGTCGCGGCTGTGTTGCACAGCCCGAGCCGTAAGGCAAGGGCTGTAATTGTCGAGACTATAATGACCAATTCCCACGAGTGTCTTACGACGTTTTTCAACACACTTGCGAGGGAAAAACAAATAAAACATGAATTTATTAGAACAATGACTGAAAAACATGTTTGCTCCGAACCGTACCTACCTACTTTGAACAGGGAATAAATGCGTCATAGTGAGCTCGGCTTATATTAATTGGCAAAATCATCACAATATATTAATAAGTTTCCACATGAAAACTTTAAAGGTGACTCCGAGTAAATAAGACACACTGACACACTGCTAATACATTTACGCGAATCAAATTTTAACACATTGGAAAGCATTTTAGCTATATTATGAAACACAAAACTCTACATGATGATAAAAATCTTATCCCTGTCGCTTTTCCATTGTCGGGTAAAAATATGCAATAACTTTCGGATAACTAAATCTAAAAAAAAATGTTATTGACGTGATAAGATAAGCATACATTTATGTAGGTATAAACATCCAATAATAATTTTCATCTCATTTGCTCAAAAATGGTGTCATTACACGTACGTTCTGCGGGCCGTAAATTACCTTTTACGCCCTAGGGCATAATGGTTTTCTTTTTAAATTTGAAACGCTGGTTCTCTTTTATTTGTCATGTCATGTTCAAAGGAAACGCCAACTTACTTTTTTAACTTTTATCACTAAAATATTTATTTAAAGTTAACTGTTATTGCAAATACATGTAAACATATATTTCAGTAACATTAATTAAATGTTTAAATAGTGTATTTCAGTATTTTGCAAATATAAAATCAACTAAAATGCCCGTTTTAGGTCTTTACCGCTATGGTTTCCGAACGTGACTTGACATTGAACGTGATTCGCATTGTCTATGGAAATATTATGTCACTATTGTCACTTTCTGTTTTAATATTTTCTTGTCATACTGAGTCGATCAGTAAGGTTATATTTAGAGACCGGATTTGAATTAGCGATCTCAATATTAATATGGATATGACTAGTTCAATTTGTTAAATACATGTCATGTTGGTTATAAAAGGTCTTAATTTTTACTGTGCATTGTGAAGAAGATATATTAAAGAAGGAGAACTTAAAAAATAAACTATTTATAAAATTAACAAACTATGTTTTTATTTATTATCACAATAATTTTTGCCCAATATTTACAAAAGCTTCCAAAAAGGTTTTTACTTTTTTGTTCCGATAAGTTGCATTATTTTTGTGTGTAGAAAAAATAATAAAATTATACCAGTCATATCCATATTAATATTGAGATCGGGTTACCCTCATCTGGCAGAATAATATTGGTCAGAAATACACTCCGCAGAACATGTTTCGCAGAAACACATTTAGTCGAATGGTAGTTTTGCATAAACTTTATTTGGCATTATTATTTCTAGGCATACAATACATTTTGTAGCATATCATTTTGCAGATAATGACTTTCGCAGATTATTTTTTAGCATAATTTTATGTAGCATAATAGTCCTGTAGCATACTTCTATTATGGCATAATGATTTTGGCACAAATGCAGCAAAGGAGAACCGGCAAAAATGTATGGAGGCTGGTCCAAGAACCAATAGCGACGTGACATATATCATTAGAAAAGTGTTTCAATATGCTACAATAGTTACTATGGGAGCTCATTTCAAATCACTGTGTGAAAGAAGTTATGGCAATATAAAAAAACTTATTTATATAGACGATTTTAAGCAATAAAAATGAATTATTTCGTATTTCATGACGTTACAGTCCACCTGTCAAGCCTCCCCGGCCCCTCAGGCTCCTCCAGCCCCTCCGGCCCCCCTGCTGCCGCTAGCATGATACCGAAGGCACCCCCCGCACCGTTGACGGGACTTGAGCTGGAGGCCAGCAAGGCGAAAGCCCTAAAGGCCCGAAGCAAACACGCCACTAAGGCTATAAGCGGAACCAGTTCGACGATGAGAAGTCTCTGCGCCTTATGATCCGGGGAATTCCGAAGGAGTTCGCCGATTCAGAGGTCAAGGAGGACCTGGTTGGTTAGACAGGGGATAGCAGTTCGCGAAGTTCACCGCTGCTATCGCAAAAATCGATATTGTCCTCGCCAAAATCGACTCGAATCACCCGTCAGCCCACACGATTTGGAAGTAGAAGGAGATCTGCTTGCTGACGGGTTTCCCAGTCGAAAAACTGCGTCGCCTAGAATACACTAGGCAGTGTCACAACTGCCAGTATTACGGTCACAGCCAAACGGGCTGTTTCCTGCGCCCTCGTTGCGTGAAATGCACGGGCGACCACTTGACCCGCGATTGCAAAAAGTCGAAAGATGTGCCGGCATCTTGCGTGGTTTGCGGTCTTACTGGCCACACTGCCAACTGGCAGGGTTGCCTTAAGGCCCCAAAGCAGATTGCTAAGACTAAGGAGGCACAGCCTGGAGCTCTTGACAACCGCAACAAAGGCCGAGTGGTCCCCGAGCGCAATTCGCGCAACTTCCCGGCAATTGCATCAGCCCCGCAAAAGGGGAAATACCTGCCACCGTCTGCGGCGGGCGCTTCCCCTGCTCCCGTGTCTTCCACGCCCTCCGCGGAATCTGCGCGCCCGACGTCCTCAACGCCCTCAAGGCAAGTGCGTTCGTATAGTGAACGCCTTGCTGCTCTTAACGGAGCTCTTGCCACGCTCATCATGCGTGAAGTAGGACAGTTAGTCGCTTCTCAGAGCGGTTTGATCTCTAACTAATATGGATAGTACTAGTCTCAAGATCAAACCACGCTCGCTTATCTTAGGCTTTTGGAACGACAATGGCCTACGAGGCGAAAAAGAAGAGTTAGTCGAGTTCATTAGGGAACACGCGGTCGATATTCTATTGGTCCAAGAGACCTTTTACAAACCGTTACACAGAATTTTCCGAATCCCGGGCTACGAAATGGTTAGTAACGATAGGGTAGATAGGCCCGCGGAAGGAACTGCGATTTTCTTCCGCCGTAGCTTCCACCATGATCGGGTCACCACCCGGTAACGATCGCGTCAGTATATTTGCCCCCAGCTAACACACTCTTACGCAGATGGCTGCAGAAGGCGATCGCAAGGTGGGCACCGGCGTTTTTACCCGTACCGGAGACCGACTCCTTTTCCTGTCCCCGTCCGCGTCGCTCTGCACGCAGAGCGTGGGCGAGACTTACGGGGACCCGAACGGCAGCGAGAGCGGGCCTCAGTAGAGGCCGGGGTGGCTGAGACGGACGCGGCCGCCTTTACGGGGACTGGCGGCTTCTTAAATGAATCCGCGGCCGGAGGTGCGGGGTGGGCGGGGGTTGCCTTAGTGGCGTGTTTGCTTCGGGCCTTTCGGGCTTTCGCCTTGCTGGCCTGCAGCTCAAGTCCCGTCAACGGTGCGGGGGGTGCCTTAAGGGCCTTTGGTGCTCTGCTAGCGGCAGCCTGGGGGCCGGAGGGGCCGGGGGAGCCTGAGCGGCCGGGGAGGCCTGACAGGTGGACTGTAACGTCAAGGAATACGAAATAATTCATTTTTATTGCTTAAAATCGTCTATGAAAATAAGTTTTTTATATCGCCATAACTTTTTTCACACAGTGATTTGAAATGAGCTCCCATAGTAACTATTGTAGTATATTGAATCACCTTTCTAATGATATATGTCACGTCGCTATTGGTTCTTAGGACCGTTTTGTCCGGTTCTCCTTTACAGCAGCCCATAAAGCCTCTCTGCTTGCGTAAATTATTAGGGCGTAGAACGAAAAGGGGGGACGGGGGGGCGGAGCCCCCCATATTAAAAAAAATCTCAAATTTTAAGTTCAATTAGGTTAGGTTAGGTTAGGGTTCGAACTGCGTCCCCCAACAAAACCGAACTGCTGTCAGAAAAGTAGGTTAGGTTAGGTTAGAACTGCGTCCCCCAACAAAAACGAACTACCTACACAAATATTATTGGTACAGCGCCTCGCTATTCTTATGAGCAATTTATCCTATCCTGCATATGTCTAGTACAGTTAGAGTAGTAAATGAAGTTCACCTTGACATCAAATGTTATTCTGCTAAGAAAATTTTATGCCACCTAAATATTATGCAGAAAAATAATCTACGAAATGACTATTCCCTTAGAAGACTGTTATGACCATCAACATTATGCCAACATATGATTCGGGATTATAAAATTCTGCGAAATGATTTCTGCTAAAAAAAATTCTGCATAAGGTGTTTCTGCCAAACAATACTTCTGCTAAGTATTATTATGCGAACCAAATATATGTCAAAAAAGTTTCTGCCAGATAATAGTGAACCATTGAGATCGCTACATCAAATCCGGTCTCTAGTTATATTATTAAGATTTCCTGACAAGTGTGATGAAAAACATTGTGTGTGCCACGGGCGGTAAAGGAATTACAAACGTGTGTTATTAAAGCCCTCGGTTTCACCTCTGGCTTATAACAAACACTCGTTTGTAATTCTTTACTTACCGACCTAGATACACAATATACTATTATGGTTCCAAGAGTGACTGTTATGTAATAGTACCTACATTACACAACTAGGGTGGTAATACAAAGAAAGGCCGAGATCGCAGGAGTTTGCGGCCCGAGCTGCAAGCGAGGGACGAAAATATGCGATCGAGGGCTTTCTTTATTACCTCCCGTGTTGTGTACATAATTTTATGTCTACACTTGGCCAGAAAGCGGTTTTTTCCGTACGCGCAGCGTGCGGAAATAGTCACTTTATGTCCAAGTGTGGCATAAAAGGTATTATCATATAGGCACCCCTTTGTACAACTTAACAATAGTGGTTATATGTATATAAACAAACGCGCGGCAGGCCTAAAAGTTAGGTCCCGAACTGCTAAGTGAAAATATGTTAAAGATGGCAGCCCGCCAAGAATTAATGCTTGCGTGCCTGCTTTTCGACATAATTAAAACCACAATGCACTCTTATCTGTATAAGAAACTCGAATTGTTCTCTAGTAATAACAGTCACCACAGAATAAGAGCTTCACGTGCAATAGTGTTACAAGTCCCCTGACACCGAACAGCTGCTTTTAATGGGAATTTCAGGTATGGAGCAACAAAATGCTGGAATACGATACCACCGCCCATTCACCAACTTAACCATAAGTCAACTTTCAGATTACAATATCGCTTACATTTATTAAATGAACAAAAATTGAATAATAATCCTAAACTCCCACCCTGTCTCCTGTACCTCTAGCACAACTGTGACACGCGACTCTTTGTCGCGCGACAAATGCTACCTATCTCTTTCCACTCAATATAGTGTGACAGTGACTGGTGATGCTCTGTCGCGCGAGAAACGAAGTCGCGGCCAGTTATGCTAGACGTACTGCTCAGCCAAATATAAAGTTTATGATCCCCATTTTACACCCAATTAAAATTTCATCTTTGTATCTTGTTCCTACTACTACAGCTTGCTCACGTGTCCAATTTGAAAAAATTATTCATCAACAAATATATATATGTCGCAGCCAACTGGTTTTAACAGCCATTTGGTTAAATGCCTAGCATTTTCACTAAATTATGACCCGCCAGCAGATCGACGAAGCTCCGCTACGCGGGGCTTCTATTTTTGCTCTGAGGGACACAAGCTAACTAACAAATCTAACCTTAAATTTAAATGAAAAGGCTAGGTAGTTAACTAAATGGCTAATTAAACTATTTGGCGGCCACATATATATATTTGTGGCGTTATCAGCGGGAAGGGACCTTGTAGTCGGTATTGAGTTATTGATATCCCCACAATGTACATATATTTAGCTATCGAACCATGTAAAAAACATGCATGTAAGTTTAATAGATATTTTAAAAAAAATGTTGAAACTCAAAAGTCAGGAAAGGTGATTATAAGAAAATTGAACTCAAACTTCTACACCCAATAAAAGTATGTTATTGTTGGAAGTTTAATTTACAGTTAATTTTAGTTTACCTACTAGTAGTTTTTAGATTATCATAAGAAAACCGGACGGACAAGTGCGAGTTAGACTCGCGTGGAGAGGGTTCCGTACGTTCAAAACAATATAAAACAATTATGCTTTACTGCACAGACTTCTTATAGGTTTTCCTGTAATCTATAGGTGTAGGACTATTTTCCATATTCTTTTCAAAATACAACGTCCAATAGTTTCGGAGATAGGGCGGGGAATAGTCTTTTTTTTTTTGGATCTGACTAACTCGCAACCCCTCCTGGGCGTAGCGATAGTCGGACCGGGTGGTTTGCCGTGGCGTTCCCTGGGGTCGAACCAGGTCGCTAGCCAGACCACCCTTGGGTGTTCGACTGTGTGCCACACACAGTCGACACGCAGGTCGGGCTGGGTTAGTACCGGGGGTGCCTGGAGTCAAACCAGGTCACCTTGCCCGGCCTACCACGATAGTATCGGACTAGGTGGGGGCCTGAACGCATGGGGTCGAACCAGGTCGTTGGCCGGGGAATAGTCAATATTCGCCCCCGCCAAGTCGAGCAAAACAAAGGCACGGCCGCACCATCCTTTTCTCGAAGCCATTCAGGCCATTTTCAACCACCTATAATGTTGTGTTGGCTAAAGCTATAATCCTGAATTTTCAGGGATATATAAGGTCATAACTTAGATATATTCTCAATAACATTCAATTTGAACTGGTAGTTTAAGAACTATTTGCACGTCAAAGTTCCTTAGTTTTGTCACTGACTCACTGACAGATGATCAACATAATTCTAAGGTACTTCTAACGGACCCACAAGCTCCAAATTTTAAACAGAATTAGTTTTTAGCCTATCAAGTCATGCAATTTCAGTCACAACTGCACACGTTGGCTCGACTTCTTCAGATATGTTTCTCCTCGGTTAAATAATAGGCAAGTCGCTAAGTCGGTAGAAATCGAAATCTAAAATAACAGACTTTGTTTAACATTACATCTCGAAACTTTTTTGTTGTAGAAGATCAGCGTTGCGAGACTTGCATCTTTTTACATGTAATGTTTTTGATGGGATACTTTTTACCCGCCAAAGCCGAAGTAATAAAATACATCAAAGCTGCAAAGCTGCACGGCGTCAACGCTGTAAAGTATTTGCATCGATGTGGGATACATGTGTAACCAGTGTTCTCGTTTAGGTTAAAAACTAGGGATGTAACGATACCGATACCGATATATCCGTTTTGACGACCGCTTTAGCTTAGATGGTAGTGACCCTGCCTACGAAGCAAGAGGTCCTGGGTTCGAATCCCGGTAAGGGCATTTATTTGTGTGATGAGCACGAATATTTGTTCCTGAGTTATGGATGTTTTCTATGTATTTAAGTATTTGTATCTATTAAATATATCGTCGTCTAGTATCCATAACACAAGCCTTATTGAGCTTACTATGGGGCTAGTTCGATTTGTGTAAGATGTCCCCTAGTATTTATTTATTTATTTATTTTATTTATATCGGTATCCCCCACAGAAATATATCTATTTCTGTGGTATCGCCGATATATCGGTATCGCCGATTATATACAACCGATATTTGAAGAGCGCGAAAAGAATTTGATGTATGAAAAAGAATCTGCAAAAAGTAATTTCAATTACTGACTTAATTTATATATTGGTATATTACCTTGTGCAATAATAATTACTATGTTAATTATATATTTGGTTCATAATTTAAAAAAAATTGTGTTGACAATTTATTTATTTATTTTTACTTTACACCTTCAAGGTTGACTCTCTGTTAAATATAGCCAAGTTTTAGGTATAATAAGGACATACATATATATCTGAAGTTCATACTTCATTAGTTAGCTAAGATATCGGTATCGGTATCGCCGATAATTTACTACAAATATCGGTATCGGTATCGTATCGGCAAAATTATGTATCGTTACATCCCTATTAAAAACCTATCAAACTAGAATGATACAAAAGTCAAAGTAGATGGTAACATTGAAGGCACTTTCTGGGTGCCCCGATTTCATTTCATTTATTTATTTCAGTGACAGTATACACATTGTGTTCTAGTTTAATACACAGCTCCACGAAAAATAAAACCGGTGGTCGAATGGTAAAGACGCTGGGCCGGAAATCCAGAGGTACCGGGTTCGAGTCCTGGTCTGGACCATAGGTGTGCGCCATTTAATTTTTCTATGTACTTTGATTTCTTGTATCTATATATGTAACATAAAAATGTGGTGTAATTCACCCGCACTAAGAAACCAATAAAGGAACATGTTTCTTTCATATAGTGAGTTAGCGACCACGGGTCGCACGGGTGCAATGCTGATACTAAATGCATGTATTATACATATAAACCTTCCTCTTGAATCACTCTATCTATTTAAAAAAAACCGCATCAAAATCCGTTGCGTAGTTTTAAAGATCTAAGCATACATAGGAACAGACAGACAGCGGGAAGTGACTTTGTTCTATACTTTGTAGTGAAGACATGTCAAAAGCGACACCTCCGTGAACGAAGTCGCGAGCAGGGCAACGTGTTAATGTCTAATGCAGCGGTCGGCAACCGCTTAGCACCCAAGGGCCACATAGTAGCTAAGGAACGTGACGCGGGCCGCACTTTGTTAATAATTTGTGGTTTCAGACTATTCGGAATATATTAACCGCAATACAAACCGGAATATAGGTCGGCAAGTGAGCGGTTCACGCGCCACATGCGGCCCGCGGGCCGCAGGTTGCCGATCGCTGGTCTAATGGATGGTCAGTCGGCTGCCCCATATCAAAACCTAGTAAGTGCTTCAGATCAAATTTTAAAAAGGGCGTAAAAACATAAACATAAAAATGTTGTTAAGCTCTTTTTTAAAATTTGTCTGAAGCACTTACTTGGTTTTGATATGGGGCAGCCGAGTTAACGATGGCATTGTTTCTACATAATAATAACAATAATCCCACCCCTACTTCCATTATTCTAAGTGCCATAGAAAATAATACAATCGACGAGCGTTATTATGCTGAAGAACGTTCGCTGATTAAGTGTTGTCCAGAGATATGGAGCCCAGGTAGGTAAAAGATTAAAAATATTTCATGAAATAACAATCTAATGTCGTGTCGTACCAGGACCTAAAATGCATGGCTAAGGACCGCACAAAATGGCGCCTACTCCACCGACAAGAGCAAAGCTCTTAAATTATGATGATGATGATGATAAAGCATCGTTTGCTTTGCGTATTTAACTATTTGATAGAATTAGACAAATCTTAAGCATTTTACTCCCGGGTCCGCAACGGCCCTTGTACCTCTGTTCTCATAATCTAAGCTTCCTACAAAACATATTTTTGCATAAAATAAAGTTAAAAACTAAAACCCGACCACGAAAAACTCTAATAATCTTGTGTTTTAGTTCACCAGGCACAGATAAATTGCTATGTCCGTCGTGAGTTCTGACTTAATTCATTGCAAAAATGCTATAGTGATAAGAAATGATTCTTATTTTTTTCTCAATTTTCCCATGGTTTACAAGAATGCGACTCATACCACTGAGTAGCAGATACATTTACCTACATACCTAGCCCTATTTCGTTTGTGTACGCCGTGGGTCATATGTCCGAACAAAATGCCCAATGACCTTTGGAAAAATTTGAAAAATATTTTTTGTTATTCTACTGTGGCCACAGCATAAAGAAATTAACAGAAATACAAATTACGTTAAATTGCATAGTTATTTGGCAACACATCAAAAATCAGACTTGAAAAATACTTGATATGTCAGTCATGACACTCAAAACACCGAGTCAGGGTATCACTTAGCACGAGTTTTGCAAAAACGTCAATATCTCGAAAACTGACAGATTTTTACAGAGTTCAAATTTACTTATTCTGGTATCTTATAAGCTGGTCTATCAGCCCTTTTCGTTTGTACGTTGGTTTTTGGGACATCCTGTATACCCTTTTAATAAAAAACTACATTCTTAAATCAGTTCCCTCTGAGACAGTAATACTACCACGTAGTTCAACTGGTAGTACAAATGATACACTCTAAGGGCACTAAGTACCTACAGTCAAGGAATTTAATTTCCTACCCGTTTCATTGAAATGTTGTTAAGCATTCACGATGCATTAAGGTCGAAATTTCTATTTCTTATTTGTATTATTTGTCACTGCATATTACAGATAACCTCTTTGCGAAGTCATTTGCTCATCTAATTACGAATTCGTGTCAGTTGGTGTCAGTGTCAATCAAATTTTTTTTTTAAATAATCCCGAATCCAGATTCCGGAAAGTCTACCGCACCGCAAACGTCGATAATCTAAATTTCAGTATCTGTGTTCCTTTCATTCGAATATTGCAAGAGCGAGAAAGATGGACTTGCTTCGAATTTCGATTCCGCGGTGGTCGTCCTTTTTTGGTAATGCCTTGACGTTCCAAATTTCAGTTCACCATGTCAACGTTGTTAATCTGTTACCTAGTTACTGACACAAAACAATGCGTGAGATATGTCAAAGTAACGTCGTACTCTAGCTAGCTCTTATGATGACAGTACCTATGCTATACGATATTGGACCTTAGGTGGGTTGGAAATTAAATTCCTTGACTGTACTACTACTAAAAATACAAGAAAATCACTCCAGTTTTGTCATAGACCGCAGTTCAGCTGGTAGTACATACGATACACATGCCAGATGTAAACGTAATAATACGCAAATAATGTGTGAATATCGCGAAAGTTCAAATCTACCTATATCAAGGAGTTTACGTAAAAATAGTTTTTCTCGCCTCTTTGCTTCTCGCAATGAATGCAAAAGACTACAGGACAGTTGTACTACCCTAGCGGTCCTCCATTATGGTCACTAGTACTACTGGCAGTAATAATGACCTTAGGGCGTATCATTTGTACTACCAGTTAACTCCGTGGTAGTACTACTGTCCAGTAGCGTGACGCCCAAAGAACTCGATTCCTACCGGCTTTCCTAATATCAGGCATTTGAGCACCTTATTCTACAGCTCTTAAGGAAAATGTACGCCAAATCTGCACCGGCTTGCCCAAGGATATCTTTTACGCCACGCCACTGCTACTGTCTCAGAGGGAATCTGTTCATAAACAACAACAATAATACAACTGATTAGAGAACCTTCTCCTTTAGTGAAGTCAATACTCAGAAGACGATCGGTCCGCCTGGAAAGACCGTTTCGAACAAATTGAACTTGTTTCAGAGTTGCGAGAGACCCATTCGAGTTAGAATACATGAGAGTGATACGTTCCTCCCTGAACACGCTAGGACAATGGCCGAACAAGCTGTTCAACACAGATCCCGTGGTCGCGCGGAAAATATTCGCGTACTACTGCTTCATGTACACGGTGACTTGGTGGTGCGAGAGTCTGTGTGCGCTGTACACGTGGAACCGGAGAAAAACTTTAGATTTCTTCAATTTAGGACACCTTTACGGAAATTTGATGACGACCTCTTTGTTGATCGTGAGTATTTTTTTTGTTTTCAGGGTTTCGTGCCTAAAAAGTAAGAAAAATAACCCTATGGTATACTTAGTAAGAATTGTATAAGGTGTCCGAATGTTCGTAAAGAGAACGAACAAACATTCGGACAGCTTAAATAATTCTTACTATAACTTTGGTATCTGTTTGCGTGATATTTACAAATGTTGTTTGGGTTCATTTTCATTCCAACTTTGTCTACATGCTCAACTTCGACTACATTCCCATTTTACACATCCCCAATTTGCTCGCATTCCCAGTTCGCCCAAATTTTCGTATTTTTTCTAACTCCCAGCTCAATATAATCTTCCGAGTTTTTTCCAAGTCTTATGTTTGGAAAACTAACGAACGGGGATTGAAGACGAAGTGGGAATATAGAGAATATGAACTCAAAGGATAAATTTCCACCGACAGAGCGAGTCTCGCCCTGCCGGTGGAAAACCACCTTAAATGTGGTAAAACGCAAGGTTTTACCTGACTGAAGTATCAAGAGTCTTTGAAAACTCATGCCGAAAGTACCGGGACGTCCCGGTTTTATTATCGGCAAGTACCTAAAATCCCAGCTCGGAATCAGAACGGTACCGGTACTGCGTACCCTAGCGGAGAGCCGCGCGCGCGTTGTAAGCGCAGCGACTGCGAGTCGCCCACGCGGCGCCGGTAGCCTACAGTAGTATAGTAGGCGAGCACCGGTATTGCCATACTAAAATTTCCCGGTACTGCACGCCCTACCTACGCCGAGCTGTAACGTTGCCGTTCCGATACCGATAAGGGTGCGTTATAGTATGGAGTTTCTTACAAAGAATACTGAGCGGATTGACCTAACCCTTAATGTGAACATTACAGCAAAGAGGTGTAATGGTTTTTAACAAGGAATATTGTGCGGTGCTGAAAAAATTCGCTACAGAGTTCCATTTAATGCACCACGAGCATAAAAGTGAATTTGCCGCAAAAGTAAGTTAATAGTACATTACTAGTTTACTACAGAGGCCGGGAAGTGGGGAGTTGCCGGCTGAGTACATATAGATGGCCAAGCGACAGCGACGCAACCCCATTTCACGCCGAGGTATGTATAGTGCTTTTCTCAAATATGCAATGAAATAAATTAAAAACACTCCAAAAAATCAAACTGTATTTTCTAGAGACACAAAATATAAAGTAGACAAAAAATTGTATTACAGAATTTAAAAAATCAAACTGATGAAAAAAAACTTTTTCAGTACCTAATAGATACTGAAACAGTTTTTGGAAAAGAAATTGAAATTTATATAAATTGAAATAATAATAGGTAGTACTTTTATATATTTTTACCACGAATATTTAGATGAAATATTTTAAATGTGTATTCTTGTAGTTAAGTTTGCAATTTAAAATGATTGGAAATTGTTTAAATGTGTTATTTGTTATGTTCATGACGATTTTATATAAATAAAACTGCAAAATATAGCAAACATCGTTTATTGTTTTATTAATGGCTGAACGCCGTGATGCCGTGTAACAAATGAATGTGGAATGCAAATAAAAAAAAACATTACCGGCCGGTAATGTTGTATGAAATTCCATTAAATCCCATGTGTCAAGCCACACTGGAAGCTAGGTACTTTGCGGCCTATTATTAGATTACTAGGCACGTAAAGTCAACATTTCATTGCATATTTGAGAAAAAGCAGTTTATTGGAGAAGTCTGAAAAAACAAGACTGTTTTCCAATAGTGAAAATGAATTCGTCATCAGCCTATACTGGTACGCCCCACTGCTGGGCACACGCCGACTTTCATACATGAGAGTGCATGGGATGTAGTCCCCACGCTAGTCGTCTGCGGATTGAGGACTTCACATACACCTTTAATTCCTCACGTTGTTTTTCCTTCAGCGTAAATTTCTAATAATATTTCTTACGCAAGTTCCGAAAAACTCGATGCCGAGCCAGGATTCTATCCCACGACGTCTGCTTGAAAGACGCATGTCCGAACCACTCGGCTGCCATAGCAAAATTAATTAGTTAACGGTAATCATAAAATTATGTTTCTCAATAATTAGGGTCATAAAATGTAATGGCCTGCGCCTTCACGACTAGGACATGGTGGTCGCGGCATATCGTGTGTGCGACAATGTATGAACCAGCTAGAGGATTCCAGTCTAGGGCTTTCCTTGATTCAGAATACCTTCGGAGCGTATGCCCAGTCCAGTTCGTACGTTTTACAAATGCCAGTAACTAAGCTTCTTTTACAGGAACACAATCGGATTAACAGAATCTGCACGATCGCTGCCAAGATTATCCTCACCCAGATGGTAGTTGGCTTGTCGTGTTACAATCTAGTGCCGCTTTATAACAACTACAAAGCCGGCATGTTCTCCGACAACAGACCACCAAACAGGACACTGGACCACTCCGTGTACTACGAACTACCATTCGACTACACCACTGACACGACTGGATACTTCGTTATATTCACGTTTAATTGGTACCCGTCCTACAACGTGAGCGGTGCTATATGTTACTTTGACCTAGTGGTCTTCGTAATGGTCTGCCATACTTTAGGGCATTTCAACGTACTCATGCATGATATGAAGCATTTTCCAAGAGGATGCTACGAGACGACTGATAATCCAACTAAACAACAGATACGAGAGTATAATGACCACGCATTTATTTTATTAAGAGACATGGTTAAGCACTACCAATTAATTAAAGAGTAAGTTAAGTACCTATCTATTTATTTATGTAAGTTCATTAAGATTAGTTTAAGGTTACCAGAATTCATTTTGCTGTACATTGATTCTGCCAAATGCAGTTCAAACATTGCTTAGTTTGAGACTAGCTACTGGTGGTTAGAGCCGCAGAGTGAGGACCTTTCTGACGACGCATGCCGAGCCAGCTGACTCTTGACCCAGAAGTGGTTTCAGATGTTGGTCAAGACTCTTCTCTATAAAATCATTCGTCGAAACAACTATCCGGACAATGATCGTCGATATACTCATGAGGTTTTCATCACGGAGGACGGTGATGTGGACGAGCACTGCTTTGCCCTTTGTTCGGTCTATTAGCTCGATGTAAAACTTATTGGCTATTTTCATTTGATGTGACGCATTAGAGACTGGATGGTGTAGTGGTAATCGCACTGTTTCGACAAAACAGGGAAGCTGGTTCGAGTCCAGTTAACTCCATTTTGGGCAGCAGTGGATGGTATTTTATTTTTCAATGTCTTCAATAAAGAATAATTTAGATGTTGGATGACTAGCACAGCTAGTACGAGACGGCCGCAATCTACCTCGCACATACAGTATAATAACAGTCAATGAGAATGCCAGATCAAATTGTGCTATTCCCACTCGCCGTCACTATGTTCTATCGCGGCTCTCTTGTGTTAGCTGTGCTGGTCTCTGTAACTCTGGCAGTTGTTTTAATCTTTAAAAAAAAATTATAGGTTCGTTTCAGACCTCTCCGAAGCCTTTAACCTGACCCTGACTTGGTATCTCACCTTCCATCAGCTGAACGGCTGTGTGTTGCTGCTCGAATGCTCTTCGATGGTAAATTTTTATGTTTACTTTCTGTTATATAAATACAGCAGTTAAGCTTGTCGAAGTCGAAGCGACGGCCGGACCGTTTAGTTTAACCCTCGAAGATGGACTGTTTTTGATGAGCATGACGATTTTTAAGGTTCTGTTGCTGAAAAAGAAAAATTGAAACCCTGTAGGACTACTTTGTTGCTAGTCATTCTGAATGGAAATTAAAACTGCTTCTTCTCAAAATGGTTTGAGGTATATAGAATTGGAATTAGAGAATCTACTAAGGTCTATGAAACTAATATTTTAATTCCTAAAAACCTATAGGTTATTCCTTTGACTACTTTATGACAGGTATATATAAAGCCATGATAGGTATATATAAAGTTTTTTTTTCAGACTGCTGAAGCATTGGGAAAATATGGACCGCTGACGTTGATCGTTTTTCAGCAGTTAGTTCAAACGTCTGCGTTGTTCGAGCAAATCAATTCAAAGGTTTGATACAGTACCTATGCTGTTATAAAATAGGATATTTTCCAATAATCAAAACATTATGCTTACACTGGCATTACATGACTTATTTATACCGCATTTAACCGGTACAAACTTTTTCCTAATGCCTAAAATGGAAATGAAAGCGTGTGGACAATTTTACAAAATTATCTAGGGTGTTGCCTGTAACAGGAGCAAATAATTAATTCTACTCATTGAACAATAAAACTTGTTCAATAACTTTAAAAAATTATGTCATCTTGAGATTTTCTCTTTTTCATACAAATTAAATAGTATTTTCAATGTACGTTAACATAAGTCTAATTGACGTCTCTTGTCACGCTACAAACATAATTAACATCGCAATACATTGCGGCTTCAAATAAACTAAAAACCTACGTAAGTGAACTAAAAACCTATGTAAGTATACATAAGTTATTTTTAAATGTCGCTGAACAAATGAACCGATTATTAATCTGTAGAAATATTATTTACTTATATACTTTAGTTGGCAGCTCTTTATTTCATATTTTATTATTCCATACTTAATTTTTTGTGGTTTTTGCCTTTTAAATAGTTTATTAACTGTATTTTTAAGCATTAAATAGTCGATGAAGCCATAATACTCCAAGCGATAATATTTACATGTATTGAATATTCTATAAATCGTTTCCGATGAAAAGTTTGTCGAGATTTCAAGGCGCACCCCCAGTGGGGACGTCGCCTCAAATTTAGTCTGCTCTGCGTTGCCAAAAAACTGAACTTTTATTTTTATATTCATAGCCTATATCTTTCGATAAAAGTTATCATTTGAGTCGGGTGAGCGTATGCCATTCTGAATTACAAAATAATTTGTTTTTCGGAGATTATACTAACGAGTAAAAAATTATGGATTAAAAGTTAAAATGTACAAGGGCCTAAAAACGTCCCTTTTCCTAAAAAAACACCCTTCACAGTTTGAGCCCTTTGAGGGTGTTTTTTTTTAGGAAAATATGAGTTTGAGGTTAAATGACAAAACACGTGTCTATTCTTTTTTCATGTTTTCCAACATATAATGAAACCAGTAGTTAACTAGAAAATTGCTAAAAAAATTTTTCTGTACAAGTTGGAGGGTTTAGTCACTTTTCAGCACTTTGAAGGACAATATCTCCTAAAAAGTTGAACTTGGGCAGCTAAAAAAAAATACGTGTCTGCTATTTTAGACTTTACATGATTTAACATATATCAAAATGAATCAAATCGGAGTCGTACAGTTGGGTACCCTTCTTTATCAGAATATTTTATCAATTCGGTCCACAGGCTAAAGTGTGAGGTAGCAGTGTATCTGTTACTTGTCGACACAGCTACTTTCACAGTTATAATATCCACATAATATCAGTAGGTAAGGAGTACGGATGTATTTTAATCGTATTTTTTGTCAACAGAGTGTAAAGCTCGTAGACGAAGTTTACTGCGTACCGTGGGAGATCCTGGACAACAGGAATAGGCGGATTCTGCTGCTTCTCCTCAGGAATTCGCAGCTCATACTGTCCGTGAAGGCTTGTGGTGTGGTCCCTGTTGGCGTGCAGACAATGTCTACGGTAATGTATCTACCTGAGACCCGAATCACGGTATAATGGCAGTAATCTCTCTTCCCACAAAAGGTTGTATCCTTGCGCAAGCGCCGTGAACGAACGCACTACAAGCAAACTTTTCGAATGCGCAAGAATGCACGCAACGCACTGTTTGCGCTTCGGTCTTGAATACGTAGATAGATAGATAAAACATTTATTTGTTCAACTATAACACACACAAAAATACAGTAATTACAAAAAAACATAGGAAACAGAAAAACAGAAAGGTGAAACATGGAAAAAATAAAAATAATATCAACAGAGCTCGGTATAAGCTGTGCCTATTTACCTAAACTTCGCGGGAGGACGTAACTAAGAGTGGTTACAACCACCAAAAATAATTAATAATTTTTATCGAACCCGGGATTTCCCTGGTTTAATAATTATACATTTTCCATATAAATTCACGCTCAGGGTTAGATTATTAATGAAACACAATTGTCTAATGCAGAAATTTTGAATGAAGTTGATTTTTGAGCTCTCAATATATTTTGTATTTCATTAATAATTTAACCCCGAGTGTGAATTTATGTACAGTATGTATTCTTATTAATCCCAGGAAATCCCGCGTTCAATAAAAATAAATAATTATTTTTGGTGGTTGGAACCACTCTTAGTTACGTCCTCCCGCGAAGTTTAGGTAAATAGGCACTACCTATTCCAAGCTCTGAATATCAAACACAGAAAAATAAAACAAACAATGCACATGCTAGATTGTAAATTGTACTCTGTGTTCAATATTGGTAGCACAGTGATCAATATTGCTCATGAGTCATGACTTATCGCGCGCTCCTAAACGGCCGATGTTTGACTACTTGTCTGTTATATACTTTGCCCAAGTTCACCATTCTCTGTTATCAAAGATCGGCGAAATTTATTCGAATGACGATTAACGAAAAAGAATAACAAAATTATTCGCGGATGACGAATTGGCGGATGATTATTCTTATTCGAATAAATTATTCGTGGAATAATTTATTTGCGGATGATTTATTCGCGAATAATTATTTATTGGAATACCATATTAACTTTTCTCGATAAAATAATAACTAAACAGAACTGAAAGACTGTTGTTTGTACTAACGGAACGAACTAAGATTTTTGTCTTACATTAAACATATTTCTATTATTTAAACTGCCTTAAGAAAGCCTGAGCGTTTAGGAACACATTATGTGTTAGAACCAATATAAGCACAGTAAAAACAAGTCATTTTAAACATTATCCGTGTTGTACCTTAAATATTTTTTCTTGGATTTATTCGAATAAAATAACGAATAAATCACTTGCGGATAAAAATATCGTGAATTATTTTTTATTCGAATGATCATTCAAATAAAAAAATATTCGAATAATGCCCATCTCTGTCTGTTATTAAGAGCTGATTAGGCTGCGTTGCTACCAGTGCTGTGCGAGGTAGCGGAGCGCTGTGCGAGGAAAAAATCCACCAATGCCGGGCCGCGCTGAGCGAGGCTAGGCACGTTGATTGGTGGATTGTTTCCTCGCATTCCCCTCCGCTACCTCGCACAGCTCTGCAGCCCCGGAGCTACGATTTCTCCGAGACGGGGCAGTTATTTCATGTGGCACGCCTCTTCTCCGGCGCTGAGATTACTTATTTCAAAATGTATGAATGACATCATTACTGGACTGGAATATTCTTACGCATTCTTAAAACTTTGCTTGTAGTACATTCGTTCAAGGCGCGCGCGCAGAAATACAAGCCTTTCCTTGTTCTGGTGTAGTTAGGAAGAAAAATTACTGCTATTATACTATGGTACGCATACAAGGGTTAAGCATTTATAGCACAAGAAAATTAGACTTGAGAAGGCCTTTATTTAGGTGATGTTCACAGGAAATATCTAGAACACTGACTCTCACTCAACTGTGCGTGACCAAAATATAACTCTAAATTTACCAAATTCAAGCTGAATTAGCTACTTTCATCCGCGGACAGCGCCCCGAGCCGCTTCTGGTTATCACAATTATTTAAGACGAAGATTTATTTATTCTATGACACCATTTTATGAAGGTTCTATTCTTTGTGACCGTTTATAGTATTTTATGCAACAGTTGTATAAGTGGGTTCAAAAAATGCGAATTGCGTGAGTTGCGATACGAGCCGCGAACGCGGCGAGTATTGCAAATAGAGACGCAATGAGCGTTTTTTGACTTAATTATACAACGTTGCATACAATACTTTTTCTACGACGAGGTTTTAAATTATAAAATACAAAATTAATCATAACCTGGAAACAAGGCAAATATGACGTTTGACTGACAGTATGTGTCTATGGTAAACTTTTTTTTTTAATTTAAAATATACTTAAATTAAAAATACTTTTTTTATGTTGGCATCAATGAATTTAGTTCGGGAAGTTTTGTTTTTCTTAAAAACCGTAGGAATTTAATTGTTTGTTAAGTTGGTAGTTGTGCATTTTTACCATAAAGTTCAAATTGAGCGCTTAATCCTTGACCTAAGTTTAACCTAGATTTAGAAGTCTGTGGCTGCTAGCAATTACGTAAAGTGACTATAACGACACTAGTGCTGTTATGGGGAATAGAGTATAGACTTCTCTGAACTCATATTATGTATGTTCTTATATTAGTGTTCGTGACCAAGTAAAAGACAGATAACAGTACGGGAGTAGAAAAAAATATTTTAATTATATATTTTTTACAGATCATAAAAACAACGGTGTCCTACTTCATGTTGTTGAACACCTTGGCTGCTTAGCTTTTCAATCGTCTACATAAAAAGCCGAACGAGTGCGAGTCGGACTTGGCCACCGAGGATTCCGTAGAAATACTTTGAATAACTATAAGACTATATTTTTTATGATTTCATTACAAATATATAGTTCTAGGTCAACGGAAAGTACCCTATAAATTTTGATTTCCTTGAGAGAGACGAAATATATTTTTTTGCGGCATAAGCGGCCACACCTTTTTTTACGTTAACCTAGAAGTTTGGTTTTTTCACAGTTTCAATGGACCGTAGACCTGAGTAGGTGTATGATTTTATTTTTAATACCTCCACACGTCCCGTCCCGAGATAAAGGGTCTTGACAGACCGACAACCGGACAACCAAGTGATTATATAAGGGTTCCGTTTTATCCTTTTGAGGTACGGAACCCTAAAAATATTGAAATTATCTTTCTTTACAAAACAGCTTAATCTTTTTTTAAATAACCGTCTTTATTTACGAACGTTATCTCACGCAAACCGTATATGAGTCTCATTTTCGGGGGCCCAAAGAACGAGCTTCAGACTGCAAAGCCGAAGGCAAGCTGGAATCTTGTTCAAGTCTTTTTCGTAGTCAGGTTTTAATTATTAACTATATTTTGATTTGTAACGGTTCCACGTCCTTTTAGTAACTGACACGGGTCTGACATGGTCTTGGCCAGTTATTTTACTTTAAGGTGTTAATTTTTATTTAGTCTTATTAGTTGTTAATATTATATTCTTGTTAAATATTTTATAATAACATCGAATCAGATATCATGTAAACCTCAGTTCATTAAGATGTTGTTAATAAGTTATCTGCTGCACTGCACATAACTGTACCTAGCTGTTTGTATGCCATCTGGCAAAGTATAGTGATACTAACATATATGTATGTACACCTAAGTCTTAACACCTATGTTTCACAAATAAAGTATTTGAATTAGAAAAACACCACTGAACACGGCGTTGCGCCGCAAACTTATAACTAACTCACTCCTGAGACATTACCTACCAAATAAACATGTCAACAAACTATACAGTTGTAATAAACTTTTTCTCCTCGGATTGTTTCGTTTGACTTACTGAATTTGTAGTTTGTACCTAACTGTACCCGGCCGTGAGCTCTGCGGAGGATCATGTCAAAATAAAATCGGCCAAGTGCGAGCCGGATTCGCACTCGAAGAGTTCCGTATCACCGACGAGCAAAAACGCGCCTAATAAACACGTTTATTGTATGGCGACCCCTATTAATTCTTGATTTTATACATTGTTTTATAGTGGAAATAAAAATACATACCCTGTGAAAATTTCAAGTCTCTATCTATCATGGTTTAAAAGATAAAGCACCGTCCGACACAAACACGTTTATTGTATGCGGACCCCCTTTTTAGGGTTCCGTACCGAAATGGTAAACAAGGAACCCTTTTGATGCGACTCTGTCTGTCTGTCACAGCAAGATATTTCAGGATCTACTGATGCTATCGACTTCAAATTTGGAATAGTGTTGAAAATCGCTAACCAGAGCCTATTGGACAGTTAAAAAAATCTTATACCTTTTTTACTTTTTTTTAAATGGGACTTTGAAAATTGAAAGTAGGGCTATTGTATTGAGTGGGGTATCAAATGAAAGGGCTTAATTTGTAGATTAAAACGCCGTTTTTATTTTTTTCTTAAATATGTAGTTTTTGATGTATGATGAAAAACGTTAAAAAAATACCATTCCCCCTATTATCTTCAAAGTTTCTGAACAGTAAAATCCGTAATAATTACCAATTATTAATATCGTCCTAAATATTACAGGAAAAATATAATGGTTTTCCTAAGTTGCACCGTTTTTTAGAAATTTGCAAAAATCGTAACACATACAATACATATTTGCTCCTACTAAACTAATCGCTATACAGTTTTTCTTGAACTATCTATGCATCTACTTATGAGTTTGTACGGAACCCTGGGTGCGCGAGTCCGACTCGCATTTGGCCGTTTTTATTTTATAGTAGAAATAAAAATACATACCCTGTGAAAATTTCAAGTCTCTATCTATGATGGTTCAAAAGATAAAGCCCCGCGACTGTCCGACACAAACACGTTTATTGTATGGGGACCCCCTTTTTTACCCGATTGCGGCGAAGCCCAAAAGGAGGGTTATGTGTTTGACCTGTATGTAGGTATGTAAGTATGTATGTATGTATGTCCCTTCCTATGTCCGCTCTTAACTAGTCAACGGCACAACCGATTTTGATAAATGATAGATACATCATTAGATTCGTCTTGATGGCACGAGTGTCACTGGGCATGAAGCTCGTTAAAATAAACAAAATGGCGGATTTTAATTTTATGCACTTTTAATTCATTTGGTAAAAATAAAATAAATAAAATAAAATAATTTATTTCTGTAAGTAGGCCCTCAAGGGCTCTTTTACATGTCTCATCTCTAATTCTTTTCTTTTGGCGCTTCGGGTAATTGACCTGCTGGTGAGAAGAAGCGCCGGAAGAAACTCACCAGTTTCTCTTTTTGACCAACGAGTATTACAACAATATGTCGTTAATATAAGATTTCATTAATACATTACATTAAACTTAAAACTACATTTATAGAGATGTAAAGGGTCTCTCTATGCGTCCAACAATACAAATAAAATTATAGAAAATAAATTGATAGTAAAATTAATGGAGATGTAAAGAGTCTCCGTTGTCAAAATATTATGTTTTGGAGGTGTAAAGGATCTCCAAACGTCAAAATACAAACTGAGAATATTTACTTAATATCTTACAGAAATATAAAAAAATCTGTGACTCGCGATATAACTTAAAACTAAATTAAAATTAAAAACAATTTTCCTTAGAGATGTAAATGGTCTCCAAGTGTCAAAACAATTGGCAAGTACAAAAACAGAAAAAAACACAATTAATTAAACATTGTTTTAAAATATATGTCGCAGTTAATCCCACGGTGTTTCATCATTCATGTAGTCTTGTGTGCTGTAATAAGCTTTGGACATGAGTTTACGCTTTACACAATTCTTAAATTTGTTAATAGATAATTCAGTTTCAGCGCGCGGAACTCAGCGTTGTCGGCCCTAACATTTATAACTGTGTCCCTTCAGACATTAAAAATGCAAAAAGTAACGCCATATTCTCAAAGAAACTTACAGCACTGCTATTAAGTCTTGCTTGCTATGACGTTAATGAGTTTCTACAAAGGGATCGTTGACCCAATCATTATGTGAACTTGTGTAACATTGTACTATTGTTGTTATAATATCGAATAATGTAATAATTAATGTCATGTAACGTAATATAATGTAATGTAATATAATATAATGTAATCCCAATAATACCTATCTATTTGACATGTAATTGATGTGTACAATTATAAATAAAGAATCTGAATCTGAATCTGAAAAGTTATGTTTTGTGGCAGTTTATTATAAAACCTTACACAATTACCCATGAATGATGTTTTTATTTTATGGAGCCGAGTGGTGGGCACTGCGAGCTTATGTTTATTTCTAGTATTAATATTATGTATGTCACAGTTCTTCTTAAAATTCATGATATTCTTATGTACATACATAATATTCTCATAGATGTATTGACAATGCAATGTCATTACATTAATGTCCTTAAACTTATCTCTAAGTGAGTCTCGATAGTTCATCTTATATATCGCTCGAATAGCCCTCTTCTGCAGAACAAATATAGTATTAAGCTCTGAAGCACTAGCACTGCCCCACAGTAGAATACCATACGACATAATACTGTGGAAGTAACTAAAATATACTAATCGAGCTGTTTTGATGTCTGTTAATTGTCGGATCTTGTTGACTGCAAAAGCTGCAGAACTAAGTCTATTCGAGAGATTAGCAATATGGGGACCCCACTGGAGTTTATGATCCAATGTTATACCTAGAAAAACTGTACTATCAACTAGTTCCAATTCCTCATCCTTAACAGTGACACTTGCTTGCTCGCGATTTACGTTACGCGTGATAAAGTTAATACATTTAGTCTTTCTTTCATTTAAGAGTAAATTGTTAACATTGAACCAATTTACTACTTTAGAGATAGCATTGTTTACATCGTTGTAAGCTTGCTGCTGTCGCTTAACTTTGAAGATAAGTGAGGTGTCGTCTGCAAACAATACTATATCATGGTGGGTCTTTACGAGGTATGGCAAGTCATTTATGTAAATAAGGAACAGGAATGGTCCCAATATTGAACCCTGCGGTACACCCATCGAGACCAGTGACCCCGGTGAGTGCTGTCCATTCACGTCAACCCTTTGTATTCTACCTTGTAAGTACGACTTAAACAAATTCAGTGCCGATTCTCTAACTCCATAGTAGTGCAGCTTCCCGATCAATGTTTCATGACAAACGCAATCAAATGCCTTGGATAAATCACAGAAGATACCTAAAGCATCACATGACTCCTCCCAGGCATCGAAAATATGTTTAATTAGCTCAACACCAGCGTCGGTTGTTGAGCGACCCCGAGTAAAACCAAATTGCTTATTATGCATTAAGTTATTTGTATTAAAATGTTTCATTAATTGGGACAAAACTAATTTCTCGAAAATTTTACTGAAAGTTGGTAGCACAGATATTGGTCTAAAGTTAGTGGGGTCAGTAGTGCTACCTGATTTAAATAAAGGTGTTATTTTACTATATTTCATTAGATCAGGAAACTCACCGCAATCAACACAGTTATTAAACACGACTACCAAGTCAGGCGCTATGATTTCTATTAGGGATTTAACGGCATGGACAGAAACTCCCCAAAGGTCACTAGTTTTTTTGACATTAATTGATTTAAACGCCTTTACTACATCCGAGGTACTAACATGTTCAAAATGAAAGTATTTACTACATTCTGGGGCGTTATCTTTTAACAGCGTAACGGCAGACGAAGGTGATGAATTTAAATGCTTAGTTGTGGATACTGGTATCTCCGTAAAAAACTTTTCAAATTCTGTTGCTACTTCTAGATTGGAATCTACAATTTTGCCATCAATTTTTAGTTTAAGATCGTTTACTGTGTGCTTCGATCGACCAGTCTCCACATTAATTACTTTCCAGGTTGTTTTAATAATATCAGAACTATTTCTAATTTTCTGGCTTAAGTAATTACGCTTAGCTATATGACAATCAATCTTAAATTTCTTCGAACATTGTTTCACATGCTCTTTAAATTCATCACTCGTATTGAACCGCCGTTCCTCATACAAGGCATACAATTCCTGTCTACGTTTATGTAAGTCCACAGTAGCCCACTCACTAAAAACTGGTGCACCACTAACCACGACCGATTTAGAAGTAAATATTGCGTTATAATGTTCCATAAAGGTGTGAAAGAATGAATTGTACATGTCGCTAGGAGTCGTGTCGGAAGATAAAAAGGGTAGCGCCTGAACCAGACTATGTTTCATTCGTTCCACACGGTCTGTAGTTACTGGTACAAAAGTAATTTGTTTTCTCAAGATATTATTCCTTAATGACTCAAATACAATTAATTGACCTAAATGATCTGATTCTAACTTGCTGATTACACTTTTGGTATTAGGAAGAATATCAGTGAAAATGTTATCAATACAGGTGGCGCTAGTAGCAGTCACTCTTGTTGGCTCCATAAATATGTGTTTGAGATTACAAGATTTGAAAAGATTCAACAATCTGACACTTAATGTTGAATTTTCCAAAATATTTACATTGAAGTCGCCGCATATAAGTAATTTCTTACTAGAAGTAGCAATTATTTTATGAAGCACAGATTCCATTACGTTTTCAAAAAGTTCAAAATCACTTAATGGCGGCCTATAGACACAAACAACAATAAATTGATCTAATTCTACGGCACTTAGTTCTATGGTCCGTTCAACAGACAAGGATACAATATCCTTGCGTTCCTTAAATTTTAATTGTCTTTTTAATATGATTAATGACCCACCATGTATGGAACTTAGTCTGGTGAACGAACTACCCACCTGGTGAATCTTAAATTGAGGCATTAGTTCATTATTTTCTAACCAATGTTCGGTTATACATAGAATATCTATATTGTGATCGTTCAAAAAAAGTTCAATTTGCAAGTCTTTTCCTCTAATGCACTGAATGTTTTGATGAACCAGGTGGATATGATTTTTTTGTTTGCAGCAACTAGTGGCCACGCGGTACTAGTGGGTAACGGTACTAGTGGCCACGCGGCGAAATCGCGGAGTCAGCCACTCCTGCCCTCGGCAGGGCGCAATGGCGATCCTTTGCGCGAGAAAGCTGCCTGCGCGAGGATTGCCTGTTGCCTCCCTTAGGCACCATATGAATATTTCTGATCAGGCATTAGCTGAAAAGTTAACTTATAAGGTACATACATTACCTACTTACATACGGAGGTAAAACAAAGAATGTCTCAGATTGCAGGTATTTGACGCCCGAGCCAAAGGCAAGGGTGATAAATAGGGGCGTAAACGAGAGCCGGGGGTCCTTGGCTATGCATGCAACACAAACTTGAAGGTAAAATAATGCAGGAGTCCATGACCGAAAAAATATTAAGGAACTCTGAATTAGGGGACCACAGTGGAATAACCCAACAAAACTGCCGTTCGCGTCGTATGGCCGGACGGAGCTGCATCCGACCGTCTCTATCGCATAACACGTAGGTACATCGTTCTCTCTTTCCACTCTAGAGTGGCGAGATTGAACAATTTCGCGCGAACATCGTCTATAATATAATATAATAATAATAAAAAGCCCATTTATTCCAAAAAAAATGAAATAAAGATTAACATAAATAATAGAAAATTGATTTGGTTTGGACCCCTCTCGGGTAAAGGCCTCCTCCAGCTGTTCCCAGTCTTTTCTGTTTTTAGGCACTTCAGGCCAGTCGGTGGCTATTTTAAAGAAAGAAAGAAAATACATTTATTTATGACACCACAAGATAAAACAACAACAAAATATTATAAATTAAACTTAAGAAACGCTGCCACAAAACGGTCCCACCTCAGCAAAATGCCGACCGTCTTTGCCGAATAAACGTATTACACGTGGACATTATAAAATTGTTAGGCTTTAAAGCCTAATTTTCTTACTGGATCCTCATAGACTTATACAAACCGTTTTTTTCTTAAAACCTGTATGATAAAAGGATAAGTAAAATGTACCCAAGTCGTTAACTTTTGTATTGTCCACAGAAAAGACGCCCGTTTTCCTGAACGTGTATGGCCCATTATTACTAGTGGAAGTTGCTCCTAAGTACCTGAATGCAATAACACATTTTAGCACCATGTCATTGTAACTCCTTCGCTAATCCCTTATAGTACCTACATTACATTAATGATATTAAAGCAACAAGGTAATAACCTGTACAGTAAGTATATTCACTTGTCAATCCCGTCCTTAAGCTGCGTCCAAACCACTGCTCAAAAGACGTTGAAAATTTTACTCAGAAACACACAGTAAAAAAATAACGCACCGAAAACGCAGCGGCGTTTCTTTTCATACATACCGACGTAAATTTTCGAGATTCAATCTCGTCTGCAGGAAATCGATTAAAAGATCGATGCGTATGAATTATTTTGTGTTGATTAACGTTTTTAAGGCTAGATTTGTATTATCCAGGCAGTGCTAAGTGTGCGTCAGGTCATCTGCCCATCTTGCATTGAGTCTACCTATTCTCCTTTTGCCCCGTGGGCCAGCCCACAGTGTGGTGATTTTCGTCCAACGTCTATAGGGAACGTGCACGAACTATAGGTGGCAGCACTAAACGGCAAAAGAGACACGAGTGGACAAAAAAGGAACCTATCGCCCTTGTCAAATGAAGCTGTCAATGTCAATGATAATATGAAAGTGTCAATGTCAAATATAGTAAGTCGTAGCTACACTGACGTTAATCGTCCTTCAACGCGATAAATTAACGTTAATAACGGCGTTTTCGTCAATGTGGCCCCAGCATGACAGGGTATATGGTTTAGATTGGCGGCACCAGTTGGCAGCACCTTCGTCGTGCACGTTTCCTAGGCTTGACAATGACAACGCTTAATTGATTGGTGCTAGCGCGAAAGTGTTAATAATAACTACCGCGAAACGGAATCGAGGAGTGAGTCACCCCTGCCCGGACGACAGTTTTGTTCGGGGGAGAGAGAGACGTCTGCACATAGTACTATTGTAGTTTCGTATTGTATTAGTACTCAATAAATATTGTATTTGCATATTCCTTGTAACAGACCATGTAATATTGTGTTATGAATTTATGTTTTTATTGTATGAAACATTTTTCAGATTTTTCCAAATTTCACCTGTGATTAGTAGCGATAGTTTCTATAAGAAGAAAATAATCAGACATGTAAAAGACCCCTTGAGGCCTACTTACAGAAATAAATGAGTTTAAGTTTGAGTTTTTGAGTTTTATAATGGTATAACATTGGCAAAATAGTGTAAATTTTTTTTTACTAAATTAATTGGTATTATGTTTGTCTACCGACTGTTTGCCCACTTCGCCTAAAATTTCTCATACGATCCGGTTGAACTAAATTTGCACTTGGCGCGTTTGACGTCGCTTAAATATTAGATGCAAACTTAACGTAGGTAATCGTCAATATCTCGAAAACTTAGACATTTTTAGTAATAAAGTATGTATAACGTCGTCTAGCATCCATAACACATACAAACATTTTCTTAGTTTGTGACTAAATCGATTTGTGTAAGGTTGTGCCGCAATATTTATTTATTTATTTACTACGGAACACGAGATTCGACTCACACTTGACCTTGTTTAGACCAGATTAAAGCCCTTTTAATTTAATAAATTGGCCTTTTCAAATTAAACGGTATATTCTACTTATTCTAGATTATAACGTACATAAGCAATAACGGGGTCATTATTTGAGCATACGATTATTTCTGGGAAACCATAGACTTAGAACAATGTCTATACGGAACGTTCGCGTGTACAGGTCGATTCACAAGAGCTGGCACGAATGGATTGAACGACTGAATGATAATGTTTATTATGTGCATCACAAAATGATTAAACACAGGTTGATTCAATAAGCGATAATCGTGTTTTTAGACCATCTTGTCTCATAACTTAATCTGCATTGTGTATTTTATGTAAAACAAAATAATCCCTGCCTACACAATCGCAACCTTGTTTGCACACTGACGAAGCGCAGAAACTGCATCGAATCATCTAAATTTGGAATGAGTTTCGCATATTTTCGACATGATTTTGAAGATTGCGGAGTCAGTGTGAAAACGGGGTATAAATTAGATTAAATAAAAACTCCATAATAGTAAAATATTTCTAGCAAGCCGTCAAATTTAAATTTCTGCCATATATTTTACCTGCTTAGTCTAAATAATGTGCAGATTATATGTATGAAGGCGCATCGCGCATCTTTGATGCTATTTTGGAACCAGATTGACAACCAATCAGTCTGGAGAAGGTATGTGAAGGTAAGGTGATGTTGATTTAAGGATTAACTTTTCGTACGTCAATGGAAGCGCCTCACGAACCCAAGCGACGAATTGCCTTGGTTCCACTTCCTCCTCTGCTAACTCCTCGGTATATGTACAGCACATACACAGAAGCTAGGGTCAATCCAGGCGACAGCAGGGATACGCCTTTATGTATTTTTTCATGAATAATGAAGAAGTGTTATGTACTTGCTTACAAAATATTTGGATCCTCCGTATAAGAACGTCATTCAACCGTGATATGTGACATTACTTTCGTTCAAATCATTCGTGCCAGTTCTTATGAATCGACCTGTACCTTTGAGAAGAGATAGGTAGCGACACAGCCAAATTACGCAACCTATGAACGCAATTCGTTCTGAATAAATACATATATATGTCGTATCATGATAAAATAACAACGTTACATTAGCCAAAAATATCTGATTATTTGCTTGGATAAAGTCACAGAGAGGGCGCTAGTTATGACTGACCATTTAGTATTAGATCCTTTTTGAGTAATGCAGGCAGTTTAGACTAAAAGTAGGAAATATGACGTTGACCGATGGATTGTCAGACTTCTTTGGGAAATATAAGCGATTGAGCCTATTTCTGTAAATTTATCGTGTAACTTCGTTTATTATCAATGCGACATTTAGATTGTGTAAAGAAAGACATGAAGAGCGGTACACCAGTACTTAAACTGGTGCGGATACTGGGTTATTGGATAATTGTTGGACCATACCACTAAGGTGACCTAAGGTGACCCGGAACCCCAAGGTTATGATTTTAGGCCTTCCTCGTCATATATGAATATATGTATAGTACAGATTGTCGTAAATATATAACCTATCCTATAAGGCATATTGTTAAGGCAAGAATAAATAGTTCTAGAAAAGCGTGCACCTTCATAGACCTTCTTTCCGTCAGGTGCGAGCGAGGTCAAATGCAAACCAATTACCGATAGAAAAACGATATTTTAAATATGAGAGATAATTGATAGGTACGGTACGACTTATTGCATATGGAGTTCCCATAGATGGCACGTGAATTCGATGTACCAAAGAAAAAGGTAACATAAGCGTGGGCTAAATTGATAGTTACTACGTTTTATTCCTGAGCGTTGTGCCCGCAATTAATTTGTTTTAAAAGAGTTTATATTACTTAATAAAATGGTTAAGAGTACATTGGGTCTCGAGCTAATGGTCCGTAATAGGGCTTCCAATCCTGAAATTGTGTGTATGGCCAATACCGAGATCCCAGTATTTATTTAAACTTCATCGCACAGTAATAAAAAAGTAATTTCGGTTGATTTGATGCCTTTCTTTTTCTTTGAGGCATTCTACCAGTCAACCATCGAATAAAATAGAGACTTTAGTTGGTGCGGGATTATTTAAAGCCGAAACGACATTTGAGACACAAATCAATATAAGAGTATAGGTTACCGCGGGTTGCCTTGTATAAATAACCTTAGGAAAGTAGCTTGTGAAACCACAGTGCTTACTAAATATCATGCTTATGTAACTTAGACCTCAATATATCGGATTATGTTCCAGGGGAGTTCTCCAGACAGAAGATTAGCGTTTAGGGGACAGAAAAAGCGTGTTAGGGCTGTATGTGGTATTAGGAATCCTGTAAACCGATATCTAAGCAAAACTAAAAATATTAATAAAACAACTTAAGCGGATTAAATCGCGTATATTACTACATTTTAAGTCCCGACGTTTCGTAACCCTTTTCAGCGTTCGTGGTCGCGGGTAGACTGAGAAAATCATAAATTCCCTCTGTCAAAATTACTGTTGTGCAAACCTGCCCACTTTAAAAAATACAAAGGTGGGTAGGTTTGCACAACAGTAATTAAGCGATTTAATCCGTTTAAGTTGTTTTATTACTATGAGTGATAATCGCGGAAACCGAAGACAATATTAACTAAAAATATTGACTTGATGTAGCTTTATATGTGAAAATGAACATACCCTCTTTCCCTCGTTGTAATAGCGGACGTCAGCGAGGCAAAAAAAAACAGGCCATTTAAAACTGCATTACTAGCTAAGCGTCTATTCAGTATGTCACCCAGAATCTATAATAAGTTATCAAATTCCATCTTAGGGAAAAACAATAATTTGACGGTGGAAAGGAGAAACCCTTTAAGCGACATTTTTTACACTTTACAGGAGGGCGTTGTAAAGTACAATTTTTTGGAAAAAAAATCGTAGGTTTTTTTCTAGACAATTTAGAAATTTGACCTCTATGCACGTATAATATAAAATTGTAAGCTGTATTAAACAATAATAGCATGGTTCTCAAAAACTTACGAATTTCAGAAATAAGTGTCGCTTAAGTGAAATGGTACGTAATGTTACCGGACGAAACATTTAAACGACCCAAACCCATACAAGAAACACCCCTTAAGCGACATTTCCTTGAAATATGAGTATTTTTAAAACCACTTTTAAGCGCCTACGTTTATGAATATTTGTATAGTTAAGTGACACCGATTATTTTTAACTCAAATTTTGTGTCACATAAAGGAATGTTTTTTGAACTGGCTAACTATTTTTAGGACTCTTCCCGACTCGACCCGACTCAAACTACGCAGAAAAAAGCTAATTTCAACAATATGTATAACTCAATTCCGCCCAAAATGTCGCTTAAAGAGTTTCTCCTTTCCACCGCCGATATAATTGGGTCATTCAAGAATACCTTACATGACTTTCTCGCGCAAAAAGCGTATTATATAGTGCGAATCTTCCCAGGTGAATTTTTCGCTTCGAGCCCTAATCTTTCAAACAAAGGCCATTGTATTATTATGGCAGCTTTGCCATAATAGATACAATGGCCTAGCGCCAGGCGCTACAAGCTAGCTAGCGCCAAACAAACAAAAAAAACATTGTATGATACAAAAATTCACCTGGGAAGATTCGCACTATACCTACTGTGCTTAGAGTAACTAACCCCACAGAGTGATACCTATACCTAGTAACTAACGGAGTAATAAAGTATTAAAATTGTATTATATTATATTTGAAATATTTTGCAATATTTAAAAAGAAATTAAAAGCGTCATTATTAGAAAATTCATAGTTAAATTTAGTTTTTTGATAAGTAATGTAATTTCTGGTACCTACCATTAGTAGTAGTAGTATAGTAATGTTACAGTGCACAGTGTAGGTTAAGTAACGAGTGCTTTATTCGCCAACAAACTGTTCCACAGTTTGGCGAAGACATGAAAAGTGTAACTATGAACTGTGTTTGTGAGAAATAAAAAAAAAAAAATGAACAGCATTTTGTCGTATCTAGTCATCGACTAAATTTATATGCCGCAAGATACCATATTGACACTACATAATTATTTGTACAATCTTTACTACCTATATTGAACAAATAAACTATTTTGATTTGATTTGCATTTGATTCCGCAACTTAACGACAAATATGCGCCGCGCCTATTTTGCATGAATACCTACCTAAATATTAGGGTGTTTTTCAAAAAAGTTTAAATGTCTTTTAGCTCTTAGAATATCGACTTTGTTATAATTATATAGATACTATAGTTGTAACAAAATAGTAGCGTTGGCAGCGCCATCTCTCGGTATCCTACTGTAAGTGTACTTACTGTTCGAAATATTTGAAATAAACGTCAGTCTGTTTGCAACTGTCATCCTAGTTTTATTTGGTTATTGGCCCAGTGGTCATAATAGGGAATATGCATTAATTTTTTTAACATATTTCTTAACAAAATTTGAAAATACCGTAAAAAAGATGACATACAGTCAAAATAAAATTGAAATCGACCGAGAAATACGGAAGATATAAACATTTTAAAGCACTAATCAGAAAGCGATTAGAGAGAGAGATCCGATATGGACTACGACGTCATAGTACACGGCCGCCATACAATCTCCATACTATATTCTATTTTGCGAGAAAGAGATAGAGATAAATCTTTGTTGTGTTATATCTTGGTTATTTTTATAGTTATTCGAAAAATATTTTTTTCCTACTGTGGGCCGTTTAAAAAAAACAATTGCAACGGGACATATTATGTCCCAACTTTTTTCCTGTTTACCATTTTTCCGTACACTTGGCATAACGGTAACACAAAAGACCCTTTTTCGTACTCTTTTTTCGTATTGGGTTTGAAAACTTTGAGGGACGTCCCCATGCTTTATCTAGTAGTTTACAACGTTCAATGAAAGTGAAGTGACTAATGACTGTATTTGCGAATGGAAACAAACTAGTAAACATCAGATAAGACGTGTAAGTAAAGAGGTTCTCTCACTCTTTCATACATCTTTCTCTTTCTAATAATCTACCTGTGCCTTATATAGGGGATCCTAGACTATTACTGCACTGTAAAAACCATCCTGTGTTACTGGAAAAAGTTTATATCACACAGGATACCTACTAGAATGATTTTTCAAGTGTATAACACATGAAAAAACATATAATTTTTTTGTATCGTGCGTATTCCAATTTTTAATCGATACTTAATCGTGAAATTTAGTCGAATAAAATTACGATTGATCAATCGTTAGTCGCATACTGCGTCAATTAATTTAATCGCGATTAAATCAATGGCAACTAATTTTGTGACGATTGATTTTTTAATCGATTGATTAGTTGACTAAAAATTTAATCGATTAATGCCAATCTCTGATTGTAACGCTACCCCAAGATCACTTGTAATTTTTTGTAAGTTGATAATTGATTGGGTAAATACACTTAGAAAATATTGTTGAGTAATTTCGTGATGTCTTCTCGGACCCCCCCCCTCCCTCCCCTATCGTGATCATTCGTGATATTTTTCTGACCCCCCCCCCCCCCGTTGACGATTTCACAATTAAAAAAGAATATTTTTTTCAAAAATGTTTCTTAAATCCTTATGTTTGTTGCTGGAAGAAATTAATTGAAGCACGCTACAGTGCAGGTAATTATCGGCATAATATAAAGTGCCACCGTGTCGGTGCACAATTAAAAAGAAGTTTATTTCCAGCACTGACTGCATTCATTATAACAATGACGGACAGGTAAGTAATTTATAAAAAAAACTAACTGTCCTGTGGAACTTCATTTGGCCTCAAAATTTTTAATGTTTTAGTAGCTATTCTGTTATTCGGGTAGAACAAACCCAAATATTCAAAAATCATAAAAATCAGTCCACTCGTTCTCTAGTTGAATGGTGTAACTAACACGACTTTGTTTTATGTCCCTATATATATAGATGTTATCAAACCATTTAAATGGATTCAGACTTTCAGAGCATTTCTTAAACAATTTGCCCATTTTCTTAACTGTGTTTGTTTTGCGAATTTAATGTTATTTCTACTTAAAATAACGAGCTCTTTCAATTCCAATAGGACAAAAAAATTAAATACCCAATATTTTTTCCCATTGTATTACTTTTCCATATAATACGGCACGGTAAGGGCATTTATTTGTGTGATGAGCACGAATATATGTTCCTGAGTCATGGATGTTTTCTATGTATTTAAGTATTTGTATCTATTAAATATATCGTCGTCTAGTATCCATAACACAAGCCTTATTGAGCTTACTATGGGGCTAGTTCGATTTGTGTAAGATTGTCCCCTAATATTTATTTATTTATTATTTATAATACTTTGTATAACGGTAGCACAAAGGAAAGTTCCATTAATGTATGGAATTTCGGGACTTTTCTCCTAAATATCAAAAAGGCTGGTCGGCTGCACTGATGACTGAAGGGCTGGCAGCTTCCGCGCACAGAGAATAGGCATCGCTATACAGCGGGGAAACGCTGCCTGCATATTCGGCACAATGCCAACGGGCCCCAATTTTTTAGATTTTTTAAAATAAATGTTACTTGTAGTTTTTTTTGTTTTAATTTACAGTTAATTAATAAGTAGTTATACTAATAAATATTCAAAAAAATACAGGTTACTGTAGAAAATACTCTATTGCTCCAGGTGTGCTTATATTATAATATTGTATCTACACCCGTATCATAATTCCGCTATTATGCTTTCGGGAACCGTATAAAATGACCAACACTATTGCAACCAGTAATGTAACATCAGTGTGTTATCTATACCAGTATTATAATAATGTATAAAAAATCATAATAACATCGAAAACGATACTAATATGAAAATCTAGTTGGTCATGGTTTGAAATCAGTCGGCCATGCCATGGTGGTGCAATGGTAGCCATTCTTACGGTTCCCGAACACATGATTGAGGATTTATAATATGCGTGTAGATAAAGTAATGTATGCAATTGTTCAAAATTAAGCCCTAAAACAGGTTTTAAGGCCCATTATTATGTACAACTTACAAAAACCTATTATTAAAAGCTCCCTCGATTTCTCCAAGATCCCATAATATAGCCTGAATGCGAAAGGACCAGCTAAAACAGTGGTTAGCAAAGTACTCCCCGGAGGGTTCAACCCGGCCCGTCGATGGCCCTTCGAAATAAGTAGTATTTGGCACACAATAAAACAAGATGAATTTATATAGTTCGTCGATTTGTACGGCAGTTAAGCGTGTAACGTTTTTCGCTTGGCGTTTGACGCCAAAAGTGCTATTTAGTGATGGAAAACATAAATTTTCCATTTCATTTGGTGGTATTTGAACAATTAATTATACCATTATTATCAGATCTTCAAATCTGCTAATAATATTGACGGAATCTGAACTTAACGGCTTTCAAAGTAGGTCGCCGTCACTTCTTTTTAGCACGCGAGGTACATACACTTTTTCCTTTTACCTCGATATATTTATGTGATTCTGCCCCACCTCTGAAATTCCTTAAATTTTCTGGCACGCCATGAAAAATGTTTGCCCACCACTGAACTAGAAGATATGCCTTTAAAAAAAATCCATTCGAATCGGTCTGTCCATCTTCGAGTAATCAGGAAACATATAAGTATATAAAAAGAATTAACAAGCCGACGGAGTGAGAACCTGCACCTTTTTTTTCAAATCAGTTAAAAAAATTGTGGTGGTCCCTAAATATGGACCTCTCACTCGTAAAACTCTTGTGCTCAGAGTTACTCAGCGAGAGATAGAAACGATTATGCTCGGGATCTCTCTGCGAGGTCGAATCAGAAATGAGGTGATTCGTAGACGACCCAAGCTCACCGACATAGCAAACCGGGTAACCATCTGAAATGGCAATGGGCAAAGCACATAGCTCGAAAAACCGATGGTCGTTGGGGCAGAAAGCTTTTCGAGTGGTGACCACGAAACACGACACCTGCAAGGTGGTCGGATAACCTGTAGGCTTATGATGCTATGCTTTGTCGCGCGATAAATAAATGATAAAGCATCCGTCACTGTCACACACACTTTGTCAGGTGACGGATGCTTTTATCATTTATTTATCGCGCGACAAAGCGTAGCATCATAAGCCTACTGGTTAGGGTTGCGGGGATTCACTGGATGCGGGTCGCTTCTATCTGGCCCATGTGGAAATCTATTGAGGAGGCCTGTGTCCAGCAGTGGACGTCCTATGGCTGAAATGATGATGAGTTAAAAAACTATGAACTATCGTGATTCGATTGTTTCAGTGCCACGAAAGCCGTTCTAGATGTATCCTACATGAAATTAATGAGATATTCGCTCAATATGATTTCGCAATGGCCCAACAAAGAGTTTGGCGTCAAGACTCGACTTACGCGAGCGATTTCGGTGTACCACTATATACTCATCACCATTACTTCTATCCTCGAATGCCTGTGTCTAGTATACACGTGGAAGAATAGAAAAGTACTTGATTTTATTGATTTGGGACACCTTTATGAAACGTTGATGCTGACTGCTCTATTACTTGTAAGTACACATTACAAACAATTTCTATTAATTATTTTATTAAAATAGAGCATCCACCCGCAACATTGTTCACAAAGATGAAATGAGTTATAATTTTTTTTTTCTAACTTTCTTTGAGCGGTAGCGACCTCCAAAACTTAATCGACTAACGACTTTTTTATTTCTTGCGGGGCATGTTTTCATTTAGGGATGTAACGATATACAGTTTTGCCGATACGATACCGATACCGATATATAGTAGTTAATATCGGCGATGCCGATACCGATATCTTAGCTAAATAATGAAGTATGAACTTCAGATATTTGTATGTCTTTATTATAACTAATGGCAATGACAACTGGCTTTATTTACCAGAGAGTCAACCTTGAAACTAGTGTAAAGTAAAAATAAATTAAATTGTCAACTCAAAATTCAATTTTTTTAAATTAAGAATCAAAGATTTAATTAACATAGTAATTATCATTGCACAAGGCAATAGACCAATACATAAATTTAGTCAGAAATTGAAATTACTTTTTGCAGATTTTTTTCATACAGCAAATTCCTTTCGCGCTCTTCAAATATCGGTTGTATAATATCGGCGATACCAATAAATCGGCCGATATATCGGTATCGTTACATCCCTATTTTCATTATAGTAGACATCAAACCAATATTATTGTTTTTTTATATGTTTTAGAGTTTCCTACTGCTCAAGGAAAAATTGGAAAAAAAAAATATTTCAATGTTTATTTTCTTAAAGCTATATTTTTATCTAAAGTCTAACTTATTACCTTTACATTTCAGCAAAGAATAACACTGTCCTTTCGGAAGAAATATTGTTCACTCCTGAAAAAGTTCGTTACAGAAATTCATTTGCTGCATCACACACACAAAAGCCATTTTGCCAGCCAGGTAAATTCAGCAATACTTTTTCTTTAGAAGGGAAGATGTTGTGCCTATGAACGTTTTTACCTATAAGTATTATAAAAATACTGAAAATGACTATGTATAAATCTACAATATGTACCTATGGTCTTCCCCAATTGCTCATGTAGGCATGTAATGTTCACAACTGGATAAATCATTTGAAAATATACAAACAAATACCATTTTTCCTGACCGCGAGCTCCTTGTGAATAATAATAATAATAATAATTTATTTTTGCAAGTAGGCCCTCAAGGGCTCTTTTACATGTCTGATTCTATTTTTTTCTTTTGGCGCTTCGGGTGACCTTCTGGTGAGAAGAAGCGCCGGAAGAAACTCACCAGTTTATCTTTTAAGTCATATTACAAGTATTACCTACAACAATATGACGTTAATACACGAGATTTCATGAATACATTACATAAAACTTAAAACTACATTTATAGAGATGTAAAGGGTCTCTCTAGGCCTCCAAACAAGACAAATAAAATAATAGAAAATAAATTGATAGTAAAGTAAATGGAGATGTAAAGATTCTCCGTTGTCAAAATTATTATGTTTTGGAGGTGTAAGATCTAGAAATATCCTACATATTTAATTCAACTATTCAGTACCAATTATCCACACATTAGTAGAAGTTATAACAGTAGGAATTATGATTGGAGTTATTCACATAACAGTGTATACATGTCACTAAATATAGATGAGAATTATAAGAAAACACGTGAAAAAAGTTTTTGGTACTTATTTTAAAATGCATGCGCGACTTTTCTTCTTGAAGACTATACACGCACTTCAGATGGTACATGTGATTAAAAGATCGGGATAGTGAGGCATGGGGGCAGCTAGAATTCTAGAAAAGGCCGTGTCTGGGATTACCCCGCGTCCGTATTTACCCCACTCTCCCCTAAAAACAAAAAGGGGTCTCCATACAATAAACGTGTTTTTTGGCGTATTATTGCTCGACGGTGGTACGAAACCCTTCGTGCGCGAATCCGACTCGCACTTGGCCAATTTTCGTAAAGTCGTTTGAATACAGGGAACTAATCTTTACCTGCAACTTCTTGAGCTTAATTAGAATTACACTTTTGTATATCCCTTACTTGCGTAGATATAGCGTAGCGTAGAGATAGAGATTTCCGCCTCCCTTTTTACTCCCTTAGGGGCGGTTTTCCGGAAAATGATTACTCCGTCTCCTTTGCAAGGTCTCAAACTATTTGTATACTTACCAAATTTAATCAAAATCTGTTAAGCGTGAAAAGGAAGCAAAACGACAGAGCTACGTTCGTATTTATAAGTATGGAGATTTTTAGAAACAAAGAGGCTCGCCAAATTATCTCTACTAAAATAAATTAAAAAAAATGTTTATTTTCAGTTTAATTTGACCCAAAGTAGATCATACTAAGTTTCCTTTTCAGGAACATAACCGAGTTGACAGATTCTGCAGTATCGTTGTTACACTGCTACTCTGTCAGGTGGTGTTCGGCGCCATGTTGTATATGCTAGTGCCAGTTTACAACAACTACAGAAACGGGATGTTCTCCGACGATAAACCACCAAACGGAACATTCAGCCACTCTGTGTACTACGAGCTACCATTCGACTACACCGCTGACACGACTGGGTACTTCGTGGTGTTCACGTTTAACTGGTACCCGTCCTACAACGTGAGCAGTGGCTTATTGTCTGTGGATCTCTTGATGTTAATAATACTTTGGCATATTCGGGGACATTTTCACATACTCATGCACGATTTGAAATACTTCCCGCGGCCAAGCTATGAAATATATCAAGCCACAGAACAGCAAATACGGGAATATAACAAAGAAGTTTCTGGCAGATTAAGAGATGTAATCAGGCACTACCAGGTTATCAAGGAGTAAGTCTATTTTTACTTACCTAAAGCTATATTCTATTACTCAAGGAGGAGACAATTGTTCTAACGTTCCAATGTCGCATCGTCGCTGCGCAGTCACTGGGTAAGTTCGAGCATGTCGACCACGCAGTTCAACGTCATTATTATTTCGCGATTATTACCACAATGAAAGAGTAAGCCGCTGTAATTGGCTTGATAAAGTTTTTCAAAGGTGTGTAATTTTTTTTTATAGTTCCCGATGTAATGATCGATATTGCATTTTTATTCGAAAATTCGAAATACTGCTATTAAATTTTTATTCCCTGTAATTTCTCCAAACGTTCTATTAAATTCTCGATTTGACACTTGAAAAAAGGAACGACCTGTAAAACTATTTGAAGAAGGCTGACAAAATTAGTGCCTAAGTTCGTAATAAAAACTAAACAATTGTCTATGCGGGGTCTGTCTAGGTATAAAATGAATAAGAAAAATATTTAAAATAAAAAAAAAACACACACACACACAAAACACAACAGTTAGGCCCCATGTACACGGGGCGAGAACTCGTATGCGAGTTTGATTACATTGCGGGCGACCTAGGTCCGATGAGTACGGGTGATCGATTAATCGCCGCATACGGGTTCTCGCCCTGTCTACATGGGACCTTACAATCGTTTTCGACCTGAAAAACTATTTGAACATGAACTTTCCTTTATTATTTCAGATTTATATCAGACATGTATTCTACGTTCGACACAACACTGTGTGTGTACCTCGCCTTCCTACAACTCAACGGATGTGTGTTGCTGCTCGAGTGTTCCGCTATGGTAGCTTCACTGTTGAAAAGGGTTCCCAATAGGATTACTTATCACTTCAATAGGATTACTTTTCACTACAGTATAGTTTTTTGTGAAATGATTGGCTACCTTGTCTATGTTTACATTTATGTTGTATGTTGAATGTCCCGTATCATAACACTAATAAATAGAAAAATATCCAGATATATTATCGGTTATTGATTCTCCCCCTTATCGCTTTAGTAGGATCACTTAGCACTTCAGTAGTCTCATCTACAAATAGCACCGTTTGTTTCCATTTTAAAAATCAAAATCAAAATTTCTTGAGGGCTTTACATGTCTGATTCTTTTCTTTTCTTTTGGCGCTTCGGGTAATGACCTTCTGGTGAGAAGAACCGCCGAAAGAAACTCACTAGTTTCTCTTTTCAAAAATATTAAGTATTACAACTATGATTACATTACACTAAACTTAAAAACTACATTTTTTTTAAAGAAAATGATTAGATACAAAGTAAAATTAATACAGATATTTTGGATTTACTTTTGGCTATGCTGTAATGGTTTCTGTTTCATTTTTAGCTACTCGTTTTTTGTATTCTATGTGTACATGTAGATGTATGTGTATCTTTTCTATTATACAATCATCTGTTTGTGTTATGTCTTTTGTTTCGTTTATTCCTTACCAGCTGCTAATTTATTTTTATAACTCTAAACTAAGATTTTGCAACAAAATTTCTAGTAAAAAGGAATCAAAAGAATAGAAGAGTATTAATTAGGTAGATTATTTAATTAAATGCAAATAATTACGTTTGGTGGTGAGATTTTGCGCTACTTTGACCTGTTTGCGCAAACGCAAAGCTTAATATTAGTTACAAGCCCTGATTAAAATCTCTTTTATCGATATTCTATATTCATTTATGAAAAAAGCTATATTTTAACCCTAAACTAGTACCCTTGGTCAAATAACGACGCATCTGCGAAATGACAACTTTTCAGGATCTGTGTGTATCATGTAGTTCGTATGATTTGTATGACTTTTGAGCAATAAAAAAACTTTGGACGTAAAGTCACATGCGTCGTTATTTGACCAAGGGTACGAACTCTATACATTCTAAAGGTTGTCAAACGAATTACAGATTTGCTAAATGAAAAGCTTACAAAACCAAATATTAGTTAATTTAAATATTACATGTGTTCGACTCAAATCACCTTAATCGTCTTTTCTTTCAGACAATCGAGGCATTTGGAAAATATGGAGTGATGACGTATTTCCTTCTCCAACAATTAGTACAAATATGCGTGTCATTTGAACAAGTCAATATAAAGGTTTGGCTCAGAGGGAAGATTGGGAAGGGTCATTTACACAGAAATATATCGAGATATAAGTAAATAATTCGTCGATTTGTATGGGATCCAAGCGTGTAGCGTTTTACGCTTGGCGTTTGACGCCAAAAGTGTAACTTGGTAAAAAGTAAAACATAAATTTTCCATTTCAATTGGTGGTATTTGAACGATTAATTATACCATTATTATCAGATTTTCAAATCTGATAATAATATTGACAGTAACTAAAGTTGACGGCGTGCAAAGTAGGTCACCGTCCTTTCCTTCTACCTCGATAATATATACCTATTTCAGTGGTCATTTCGGGTACACTACATAAATACGAAAAACTTAATTCCGATATTCAGAATCACGAATATCAAAATACCGATTTTTAAAATTCCGAATGGATTTACCTATTATTAAAATACTGATTTTACACAACTCCGATTTTTAAAATTCCGAAATTACAATACGTCTAACTATAAGAATTCCGATTTTCAAAATGCCGAAATTCGATACACCGAACAATGAAAAGTCCAAATCTATGACAACCCGCCCGATACATCAAAAATACGAGTCCCGATAATCAATATACCGAAATTCGAAATTTAATACACCGAACAATAAAATTTTCAACTCAATATAAGTGGGAGAATAGGCCTTATATGTATAGCTAGTACACTGACCTATTAATTTTGCCTTAGCGTCACAGTTTCAACCTAAAAGGGCTGTGCCCAAGTCGACGAAGCTCCGCTGCGCGGGGCTTCTATTTCTTTCTAAGGGACGCAAGCGAATTAGCAACGAAATTTCGGACAACTGAAAATCGGGATTCCGTTTTACGGCTTTTAATTTTTAGGAGTAATAAATGTCGGAATATAGAAGAATCGGATTTTTGGAATTCGGAATAATAAATATCGTGTTTTTCAATCATCGGAATTTTATTTTTTAGGATTTATGAAATTCGGAATAAGTAAATTCGGAATAAAATAATTCGGAGTATTGGGGTGTTCCCGGTCATTTCATTATTCCCAAAGAGGAGAAGGTTCTCTAGTCGGTGGGATTTTTTATATGTTTCTTACCTCAGAACTCCGTCGTTTATGACACAATCATTTTTTACTTCCAAATTGGTTCCTTTTTTACCCCACTACGGTGAAGTAAAAAGGAAGGTTTTGTTTTTAGCACCGTATACGTATGATTGTATTTAATTCAATTCAAATTATTTATTTCGGACAAACAAGGTATCCATAGTGTGTTAGTAAACTTAGTCTAGTGTTAGTATTAAATAATTCAGTTTATAATTATAATAATTCAGTTTAATAATTCAGTATTTAATAATTCAGTTGGGATGATGGGGTATACGATACGCAAAGTGCATGATTTTTTATCCCATTTCTTAAGAAAATATAAAAATACTGTAAAAATATGACATACAGTAAAAATTAAATTAAGATCGACCGAGAAATACTGAAGATTTAAAAGTTTTAAAGACGAGAAATCCGATATGGACTAAGACGTCATAGTACACGGCCGCTAAACAAACTCCATCCTATATTCGGCTTTGTTAGAAAGAGATAGAGATAAATCTATGATGGCTTATACCTTGGTTATTTTTATAGTTATTCAACGCTACGCGTACGGAAAAAGCCGCTTTCTAGCCAGGTGTGGCATAATAGTACATTACACAACTAGGGTGGTAAAACAAAGAAAGGCCGAGATCGTAGATGTTTGCGGCCCGAGCTGCAAGCGAGGGTCGTAAATCTGCGATCGAGGGCTTTCTTTATTACCTCCCGTGTTGTGTTCATCATTTTATATCTACACTTGGCCAGAAAGCGGCTTTTTCCGTACGCGCAGCGCGTATTTTATAGTATTTTTAGTCAATGAGGTCTACCGAGAATGAATTTCACCGCTAAAGGCGCTAGTGTAACGTGTCTCTCTGTCTCCGAACCGAAATGTCGAATGTCACTGTTTGTGGGGCGCTACACGACCATGTTTACCGTTGTGTGTAACCGATACCATGTTTTTGTTTAATCGTCATTTTTACGCAATTGTTTTTTAAAACATCGTTTGACACACGTGCGGAAGTGTCATTTCCACTCGTCCCGAGTCTTGTCCCTCGCCTGGCGGCTCGGGCCAAGACACCACGAGATTCGTGAGATATTACGTACTTTCCTCATGATGTACTAAGTTTATTGCACAAAAAAGTACCAAATTGTCAGATTTGCACACCATTTTTTTCTGCTTTCAGAGTGAAAAACTTATCGATGAAGTCTACTGTTTGCCATGGGAAGAAATGGACGTTAAAAATAGAAAAATAGTCTTGATATTTCTTATAAATGTGCAGAATCCACAAAATATGAAAGCATGGGGCATGGTACCTGTTGGCGTCCAAACTATGTCTAACGTTAGTATTTATTATTGTTAGAGCGAGTGAAGTCAGGCAATGAGGGCATAGATAAAAATTACGATAACTAATGTAGTATTCGAATTTTCAATATTAAACAAATTAATTCTATGGTTACGACTTCGCTTGATCTAAAGAATCGCGATAAATTTTCCGGGTTTTACTTAACACAAGGTTTTATTTTCTTGCAGATCATAAAAACGTCGGTGTCCTACTTTATAATGTTGAAAACGTTAGCAAAATAGTTTTTCGATACGTATGTTTGTAAAACGGGAACAAGAATAAAACTATATACTTAATATCCTTCAACGAACACGCACTCTTATCTACTCTCTACCTCTAAGCACGATATAGCTGTACTTACAACTTAATTGAGACCCTAATCACGCATGACGTGTGGGGAGACGGATACTAATACTTAATAATTTTTTGTATAAATCATTTTCTTTCTATTTATACCGGGTGGAACTGTACCATGTACTTTCCTGATAATAAAGTATCATATATTTGATGTAGAATTGACCTGCAACTGTTAAATACTTGTAATATTAAAGAAAAATAAAAGTATCAAAATCATATTGTTTAATATGTGTGCATGCGTACTGCTTCGCCGCAGCAAAGTATAAAGACGGACAGTAGTCTTCGGCCGTTGAGGAGCGCGCGATGTGTCTTGAAGGTCAAGGCGCAGACACATTTACAGGGAAGTCCCTCGCTCCGTTCCAACCAGTACGTTTCTCTCTTTTTTCAATAATGTAGTCTACTTATAAATGATATCTGATTTCATTCATAAAATATTAATCACCAGAAAGTTGTTAAAATATTGCATTGTTATACCTAATATGAAAGTAGACATATTCTAAGAATTGTGAAAAAAAAAATTGCCACGTCGCGCAATGCAAGTCCGAGTTTCCGACAGTATTTACTTTAACCGCACATATTTTAAATTAAAAATTATGAATAAATTCTTTCACATTCAGTTCATGCATTTTATTTGTACCTATAATACACTACTTTTTGGTTCTTAGGCAAAAAAACGTCATTTAGATAAATAATCAAAAAATATTTTTTGCTACACCTGGCCATAAAGTGACTTTTTCCACACACTGCGCGTACAGAAAAAGCCACTTTCTGGCCGAGTGTAGACATAAAATGATGTACACAACACGGGAGGTAATAAAGCCCTCGATCGCATATTTACGTCCCTCGCTTGCAGCTCGGGCCGCAAACTTCTGCGATCTCGGCCTTTCTTTGTATTACTACCCTAGTTATGTAATGTACTAGAATACGTATGTAGGACTGAGTGAAATGGAACGTAAGAATGACGAATGAAAGATGAAAATAGATGCATGATGCGACCCGAACGAGTGTGAAAGCATGAATGACTTAAGCTCTTTTAGTTGTAAATCGAGGTGGCGATCTCTGATTCGAGTGTACAGATCGGGGTAGCGGGTGAACGACGCGCGATAAATATTCTTTGTTTTTTTGATTAAATAAATTGTTTAAAAATTTTGAAAGTGGTTTCCTTCAGTCGATTTACTAATCCCACACGTATTTTTTATTTTGTTAATAAGACAAAAAATGGCCAAAATAAAGCGAATTAATTTACAGGGTGGGGGCTCGTGACGCTTCCACTTGGTAAAAATCGAGCCACGTCGTGACGTCACGCAGATCTTTAACGGGCTACAATTTACTTCATTATTTTTGGCTAAATTCACAAAATAAAAAATACGTATCCAATATTTTTTGATAATCTAACTGACGGACTATGTAACAAAAAGCAGGGCACAAGCCTATTGGCCTCCTAGTCTGGCAATAGCGCGATGTAGTGTACGGAGATGACGCTCTTTGTATCGACGTTGATGTGAGAGTCATCTATCCACAGACAATATTGATTTTCTACTGCTTCTAGTGTACGTCACTAGGTGGCGGTGTCGCCAAATAGTTATTTCAATCACCCTTTTTACCTAAACCCAATATCTTCGCTTCCATAAAACTCTGTCGCATTTTTTCGGCAAACATACAGTCCATTTCTTCTTTAATCACACAAGTATCTAAGCTTTATTCGCTTGCACATGAGTTTTATTATGTAGGTTTACGCGGCCTAGTAATTCGCAACACGACCAAAGTATAAAGACAACCAAGTAGTTCGTCTTCGCCGTTTAGGAGCGCGCGACACCATAGCGTGCCTAAAGCACAGGGCTGCCGCTCGTCGGTTCTGTAAAATACCTACTTACTACGAACGTAACTTTTATTAGGTTGACCTCGATCGAACGAACAATCATTCCAGGTCAACCTAGTAAAAGTTACTTATTTCAATATGAAAGTATCTGATCGCACACATCTGATGTTAATGTTATTAAGTATAATAGTTTAAATAAATTAGTATTGGTATGTGTACATGTAAGTAACGCAAGGATATTTCGGCTTGTTTCATAAAACCACTCTCGTGTTTAAGGCATTTTATGTATCAATAGAATCAACTACTATTTAATTAGTACACGTTTAAAAAATCTGTTAATTTTACTCATCTCTGTCAAAGAAAATATTTATCTACTCTATTTAATTGGTATAAGTAGTTTGATCACAAAACTATCAAACATTCTATAAACGACTTAAAATATAACATTTATATAGGTACTAATAAAATACACACCTTTCGGGATCCTTAGGAATGCAGAAATATGACAATTCTGGATTTTGCGCATTATTCTTCAAACATCCGAACACACTGCAGTATATACGTCTTCTATACTTTGCTTCGTCCTCAGACATTTTGAACGTTCGACCGCTTGCGTCGAGAGCTCGAGCTCAGCCCTGACTAAGCACGCGCCGATGCTTGTCTGTGGTGCGTCCGTACACGGCGCGCACACGGCGCGCACACATGCGCGCTCCCGATGTACCTTTTATCGGAACAAAAACTACCGTCTACCGTGACACGACGACAAATATGCGCCTGTTTTGCGTGTATTTGTAGTTATCAAATACGTTTCATATTTAAGATACCTACCTATCGATTTATTGACAGGTGTTTTAAGCGCAAAAACAGAAGCGCCCTTGATAAGCTTAGTGTTTAAATCGACCACATAATTTGAGGCATTATTTACCTTATAATTTCATACTGAATAAAAAATACCCATCGGCAGTATGCATCGACGTTTGACTTAATGCATATATTATCTTTAGATATAATAAAATCAAGACTATGTTTGTAGATGACAGATTGTGCAATTGTGCATTGTATAGTTAATAACTAGGGTTATAGCTGGGGTTCTTATGCGATCCGTTGTATGGGAACCTTGCACTTTTTGATTATTCGCTGACACTTGGCACAGATCATTGCTAGGTCAGTCTGAGCTGATTCAGATCGGTAGCCACCGGTAGCCACGCTGCTGGTAGTGGGGAGAGGGGGGCGGGTCATTTTCGGATAATTCGAGGATGAGGAATCTATTATTGAATCTCAAATAATGCACTGCCAAACAAAAAATTAAAATAAAATAGAAAAAATCTAAAATCGACATAATGATTTTTTCATATTTTTCCCTTTTTTATTCAAACTACAAATTATATCTTAAAACTACAAATACTATTACAAAGCCGCATTTATCATGTTTTTGAAATATATAGTTTACTATGTAAATATACTTAAATATGGGAGATAAAAGCCTTAAGGCATTAAGTCCGTCGGTTGTACTTTTTAGGGTTCCGTAGCCAAAATGGCTAAAAAGAAACCCTTATAGTTTCGTCATGTCCGTCCGTCCGTCCGTCCGTCCGTCCGTATGTCACAGGCATTTTACTCAAAAACTACAAGACGTATACTGATGAAATTTGGAATATAGATGTCTTGTAGATGCCGCTACTAAGTTTGCTAGTTAAATAATAAAAATAAAAAATCTAGGGGGGGCACTCCATACATGTAAATAATAATAAATAATAAATAAAAAAGCCTTTATTCCCCAAAATTAAATAACAATTACATAGTTTGAAAAAAAATATTAAAACAAAGTTAGAATTAAAAAAAGTAAACATTAAACACTAATTAAAATTATATATTTTTTTAACTTATAAGTACTACGTGGGCTCCTTCCATTTCTGGACGAAGGCCTCCTCCATCTTGTGCCAGTCGTTCCTGTTTTGGGCCAGGCGGGCCCACAGGTTACTGGCCACTGACACGATATCGTCTCTCCAGCGGCGAGGGGGACGTCCCCGTTCCCGTTTGCCGGTTATAACGCTCCAGTGCAAAATGCGCTGGCTCCATCTGTTGTCGTCTAGGCGAGCGACGTGGCCCGCCCACTTCCACTTTAGTTTCGCAGTCATTTCAAGTGGGTCAATAATCTTTGTTCGAGATCTTATGTCGGTACTCCTGATACGGTCTCTAAGTTTGATACCTAGCATACTGCGCTCTACCGCTCTTTGGAATGACCTGACCTTTTTCCTGGAGTCAGCAGTAGGGGCCCATGTTTGACAGCCGTATGTAAGGGTAGGTAACACGTTTGAGTCCATTATTTTCTTTTTAATATGCATCGGGAAATTGTCTTTAAATATAGCTTTAAGAGACCAATACTTTTTCCAGCTAAGGGTTATTCTTCTTGTTATTTCTTTCGCTGTTCTGTCCTTAAAACATATATTTTGTCCTAAGTATATATAGTCATCAACGTATTCTATGTTGTGGTTGTCGACATAGAGGGGCTTTTTTGCTTGGTTGGTCATCGCTTTTGTTTTTTCAGGATTCATATGTAATACGCATTTTATACTTTCTGCATTAAGGTTATGGATCATTTCCTGGAGCTCGCCGTGATTTTCAGAAAGTAAAACTATGTCATCTGCAAAGCGTAGGTTGCACAGATATTCGCCATTTATATTTATACCTTTTTTGTTCCAGTTAATGTTTTTAAATATATGTTCAAGTAGAGCAATAAATAATTTAGGCGATATTGTATCTCCTTGTCGGACACCTTTCTCTATGTTAAACGAATCTCCCGGTTTCTCTAGCTTTACCCTTGCGTTGCATTTTGAGTAGATATTTTTCAGTATAGATATATATTTTTCATTAATTCCTTGATCCTGTAGAGCTTCCCAAAGTTTGTTATGTTTTATCGTATCGAATGCTTTACTGTAATCTATAAAGATCATGTAGAGAGGTTTTTTGTATTCAGAGTACTTTTCCATTTCCTAAAGCCAGCTTGATCTCTTGTTTGGTTCTCTTCTATGTTTTTTGAAATACGATTCAGTAGCGTCATGGTAAATAATTTGTATATTGTGGATAGCAAGCTTATATTATAGGTCTGTAGTTGCCGATATTTTTGGGGTCTCCTTTTTTGTAGAGTAAGGTAATAATGCAGGTTTTCCATGGGTCGGGAATGTTTTCTTGAGATATCACTTGGTTAAAAAAGTTAGTGATTATTGGATAGATAGAGTCATCGAATGCCTTTATTGTATCGCCAGTAATGCCATCTTCTCCTGGGCACTTATTGTTCTTTAATTTATTAACAGCTGTTCGGATTTCTGACTGTAAGAATGGCGGGAGCGGGACACTGTCATTTGTGGTAGGTTGGCAGTTTTTATACTGTATTGTTATTTTTTCATCATCTTTGTATAAATCTTGGTAAAATTCCGTAGCTGCTTTTATTAGGTCATTCCTGGTTGTAGCCAATTTATTGTTTTTATTTGTTAGTTCCATGACCCAGTTCTTTCCCCAGCGGGGTCAACCGACCTCATCCACCTCTTGATATATTTAAGTGTAGCTTGTAAAAATTGCTGATATAGAGTAGCTTTAAAAATAAAAAATAAAATAATTTTATGCCACACCTGGCCATAAAATGACTTTTTCCGCACGCTGCGCGTACGGAAAAAACCGCTTTCTGACCAAGTGTAGACATAAAATGATGTGCACAACACGGGAGGTAATAAAGAAAGCCCTCGATCGCATATTTACGTCCCTCGCTTGCAGCTCGGGCCGCAAACATCTGCGATCTCGGCCTTTCTTTATATTACCACCCTAGTTGTGTAATATACTATATTTCTGCAAATAGGCCCTCAAGGGCTCTTTTACATGTCTCATCTCTTCTTTTCTGCGGAAGCGGGTGGGATGTGATCTGTCTGCCGGTCTTTCTTCGGAAATAAATATTTACGCCACTCGTCTTCAGATTTACATGTGGCTGATCTAAAATAATAATTAATATGTATGCATGCCTGGGGTCCTTCTGCAAAATACTTTTATTTTTACGCAACTTTCGGCGATAGTTACATGGGAACATTTATAATACCTACATATAGTTTAGGGCCCAATAGGTTAAACTAGGCTTATTTAGTAAGTTGTGTTATGTGTTTTTTGTATGTTTATATGAAATAAAATGCTATATTAATAAAATTTAATCGAATAAGCGCCCCTTTGTATGTCTAAATAAAATACTACAAATATTAGGTAGGTACTTCACGGACTAACTACGCATTACCCACGTTTAAGACTACGTTTTATCTTCCGTAAGTATATTTACATGGTAAACTATATATTTTTTTAAATGTAATGCGGCTTTATAACATTATTTTAATATATAATTTGTGGTTTGAATAAAAAAGGGAAAAATGTGAAAAAATCTTGATGACAATTTAAAAATTTGTCTATTTTATAATTCTTTTTGTTCGGGCTTGCAGTATTTGAGTTCCGAAAATAAACTCCTTATCCTTAAGTTGTCCGAAAATGATATCACATGCCATATGATGGCTCTGCCGTAGCTCCGCCGAAAGCCGCCGCATTCCGCCAGCCTCGCCAATCAGCCAGACATAAGAGGAAACAATGAGGTGGAGAGAATTGAAAATTAGGTATTTGTAAAATGTGTCGCTGTCCCGCACTGCCCGCCTCTTCCACGCAGAGCGCGATAGAGACAACTGCAGCTTGGACCGAAAATACCTTTTAAAATTTCATGAAAACAACGTTTCGTAGTCCCCTGATTTCTTCCCCAAAACTTAACCTATTTAACTAATTTTTTCATTAAACATTAAGGAAAAGCTTTGGCCGTGTTCCTATGTTTTCTTTTTTTTTAATAATCTAGTTAAATTTGTTTTCTGGATGTGTGAACACAGCGGAAAATCTGGCATTATTTTAGGTTTTTGAAGGTTAATATCTCTTTTGAGAATCAATTTATCGTAAAAAGGAAAACATAGGAACATAATCAATAGTAGCCGTAGATGTTTGGGCAAAAAATTATTGCTCTACTGGCATTATCCAGGGAGGAAACAGGGGACTACGTTTGTATGGAAAAACTGCCCTCCTCTTTCCTCATAAGTCCGACCTCTATGCTGTTTTCCCACATTTTATTATTGTGGCAACAAGAGAGTGAAAAAAAGACAACTGCCAACTAGACGCGATGGCGCGAACGAAACGGATTAGCGTTAGCGATTACCTATAAAGTTTGGATTATTCGAAATAATTGCTGTCTAGAAGAATAAACCATTGAAAACTAGAAAAGATTTTGTTTCTCTTTACGGCCCTCGTAAATATGACTCCAAAGTCTCCAAACGCAGCGCGGCGGCGTGGCACTTCCCTCCCCCCTCTCCCCACTACCAGCATCGTGGCTACCGGTGGCTACCGATCTGAATCAGCTCAGACTGACCTAGGCATCATCTGTGCCAAGTGTTAGCGAATAGTCAAAAAGTGCAAGGTTCCCATACAACGACGGATCGCATAAGAACCCCAGCTAGAAAGTGTTAAGTGAACTTTTGTTTCAATATTTTTTTTTTTAAATTGTCTTCCAACACTGAATCCATGTATAGGTACTATGCAATCTTTTATAGGTTATAAAATAACTGCACTGTTTATTATTTATTTGTTGGGCATTTTGTGTATTGTTTTAGAGTGTACAAAAAGTGTCTTAAGTAAGCTATCCATTTGTTATTATAGTTATTTGTATAATCCAGTTTGTAAAATAATAAATAAAAAAAGAATCTCCGACACTAGCAGATTCACGCGATAGCGATACTATAAAAATACTGATTATTAATAAATATGTCACCGCCAACTGGTTTAATTAGCCATTTGGTTAGCTGCCTAGCCTTTCCATTAAACACTCCTTATTTTAGGTTAGGTTTGGTTAGTCAGCTTGTGTACCTCAGACGAAGCCCCGCCCGGTGGGGCTTCGTCGACCTGCTGGCGGTTTATAGTTTAGTGAAAGAGCTAGCATTTTAACCAAATGGCTAACTAAACCAGTTGGCTACGACATATATATTTATATTTAAAGAGTTCCCTGAACTCCTCGTGGATTACACCAAGCAGGATTTAGAAACAAATGGAATAATTAAATGTTATAAATAACCACCATTGGCACGTTTCTACGATACTTTACTCGACTAAGCATTGGACTAAGCTGCAAAAGAGTCTTAAATATTTTATCACCGCTAACGACTACGCGTCCGGCTCCTCTTAAAAGCAGTTAAAAGTAGGTAATTTGACAACTTTTTTCTGTGATACGTTATAGAAAGACCTCTCAATAATAGAAAATGAAACGCTCCATACTGAAGCCCATAGTAACGCGATGTCACGAGATATACGTTGTTTGGGAAATCAAGAACATTGTTCTAACTATATTAAAACTTGCGTTTATCGTAACCGTTACATAACAAACATTACCATATTTTTGATGGGTTATTTAATGGAATTCATTGTTTTTAACATCTTTATTCTTTTAAAATAGACATTTTCACCCAACTTTGCAAGCTCATAAAAAATTAGCCCTATTCGGGATCCTTTTTTTCCTATTGGGTTTGAAAACTTTGAAAGAGCTCGTAATTCTAAGTAGTAAGTAATAATATAAAACTGACATAAAATTTCACAATTTAAAAAATACATTTTTATAGAAATGTTTCTTAACTTCTTATGTTTCTGGCTGAAAGAAATTAATTGAGGTTCGCTATAGCGCGGGTAATTAACGGCATCGTAAGTATATAAAGTGCCACCTTGTGGGTGCACAATTAAATAGAAGTTTATTTCCAGCATTGACTGCATTCATTATAACAATGACAAACAGGTGAGTAATTCATAAAAAAAAATGTTATCAAGCATTTCTTAAACAATTTAGCCATTATTCCTAATTGTGATTTTTTTGCGGATTTTATGTTATTTCTACTTGAAATTATGAGCTCTTTCAATTCCAATCAATAGGACAAAAAATTACACGATTTTTTTCCCTATTGTGTGTTAATTTTAATTAATTTTTTAAGTTATATATGATGTAAATCGCAGAATCTTTACATTTCTGTAAGATATTTAGTAAACATTCCCATTTTGTAGGTCATTCTCAAAAAATGATGTCCGTAGTTAGGGCTTTATAAAACAACCTCTTAATTAAGAGGGAGGGAATGTCCGTAGTTAGGGCTTTATAAAACAACCTCTTAATTAAGAGGTTGTTTTATAAAGCCCTAACTACGGACATCATTTTTTGAGAATGACCCTTGTATCATTTTATTTGTCTTTCGATGCCTAGAGACCTTTATTTTTATTTTCTATCTGTACCAGTATTATAATACCGGATGAAAAATCATATTAACATCCAAAACTATACTAATATGAAAATCTAGTAAGGTCATGATTTGAAATGCCATGGCGGTAGTCGGCCATGGCGGTGCAATGACAGCCATTCTTACGGTTACCGTTCCCGAACACATGATTGAGGATTTTCAATATGCGTGTAGATAAAGTAATGTATGCAACTGTTCTAAATTAAGCCTTAAAAGAGGTTTTAATGTCCATTATTATCTATAACTTGCAAAAACCTAGTATAAAAATTTCCCTCGATTTCTCCAAGATCCCATAATATAGCCTGATTCTGAAAGGACCAAACAAAAAGACAGTGGTTAGCAAAGTACCTACGGCCCGGAGAGCTTAACCTGGTCCGCCGACGGCCCTTCGAAATAAGTGGTATTTGGCACGCAATAAAACAAGATTAATTTATAATTCTGCCCGTCCTCTGAAATTCCTTAAATTTTCTGGCCCGCCATGAAAAATGTTTGCCCACAACTAAACAAGAAGATGTGGCTTTGAAAAAAAGGTTAATTCGAATCGGTCTATCCATCTTCGAGTAATCAAGAAACATTTATAAAAAGAATTAACAAGCCAACGGAGTGAGAACCTGCCCCTTTTTTGAAATCAGTTAAAACAATTATGGTGGCCTCTAACTATGGGCCTCTTAAAACTCTTGGGCTCCGAGTCACTCAGCGAGCGATAGAAAGGAATCTCTCTGCGAGGTCGAATCAGAAATGAGGTGATTCGTAGACGAACCAAGCTCACTGACATAGCAAACCGGGTAACCATCTCAAGTGGCAATGGGCAGGGCACATAGCTCAAAGAACCGATGCTCGTTGGGGCAGAAGGCTTCTCGAGTGGAGACCACGTACTGACCACGAGACACGACACCTGCAAGGTGGTCGGATGACCTGGTCAGGGTTGCGGGGACTCGCTGGATGCAGGTCTCTCCTATCTGGCCCGTGTGGAAATCTATTGAGGAGGCCTATGTCCAGAAGTGGACGTCCTATGGCTGAAATGATGATGATGATGATGAGTAAAAAAAAATTACGATCCCTCGTGATTCGATTGTTTCAGTGCCACGAAAGCTGTTCTAGATGTATACTACATGAAATTAATGAGATATTCGCTCAATACGATTTCGCAATGGCCCAACAAAGAGTTTGGCCTCAAGACTCGACTTATGCGAGCGATTTCGGTGTACCACTATATACTCATCACCATTACTTCTATCCTCGAATGCCTGTGTCTAGTATACACGTGGAAGAATAGAAAAGTACTTGATTTTATTGATTTGGGGCACCTTTATGAAACTTTGATGCTAACTGCTCTATTACTTGTGAGTACACATTACAAACAATTTCTGTTAATTATTATATTAAAATAGAGGATTCACCCGGAATATTGTTTACAAAGATGAAATGAGTTCTAATTTTTTTTCCAAAATTTCTTTAAGCGGTAGCGACCTCTAATACTTAATTGACAAGCGATTTTATTATTTCTTGCGGGGCATGTTTTCATTATAGTAGACATCAGACCAATATTACTGCTTTTTATATGTTTTAGAGGTTCCTACCGCTCAAGGAAAAAAAACATAATTTTATTTCAGTGTTTATTTTTTTAAAGCATACCATAAGCTAAATTTTTATCAAAAGTCTAACTTATTACCTTTACATTTCAGCAAAGAACAACACTATCTTTTCAGAAGAAATATTGTTCACTCCTGAAAAAGTTCGTTACAGAAATTCATTTACTGCATCACAAGGACAAAAGCCATTTTGCCACCCAGGTAAATTCAGCAATATTTTTTCTTTAGCAGGGAAGATGTTGTACCTATGAACGCTTTTACCTAAAAGTATTTATTATAAAAATACTGAAAATCTCTATGTATAAATCTATAATATTCCCCCATTTCCTCAAGTAGGCATGTACCTTTTGTGTGTTATTAGTCAAAAGAGACTTTGGAAGTCCAACAGCGACACCTATCCATGGCTCTATCTATCTTGAGGTATCTGAGGTCCGCGGACAGGTTTGAATTGCTACTCTAAATTAGTCAAAGTCACATCATTGTTAAATAGTAATATTAAAAAAATACATATTAAACACTAGAAAGGAAAGAAACAGAATGGTCTAGGACTAGAACAATGCAATTCTTACCTGTTTGGTAACTAATCAATTAGGAGCTGGTCGAAGACATTAACTTTTAAAACCATTTTATGCCTTAATATAATAAATAATTATATATCAATAGACTCTTTCCCTTATATCTTTCTCTTGTCCATAGCAGCTAGAGAGAAACAGTTGTAACAGAGGTCTAAGTTAGTACTTAGGGTATAGTTTGCGCAGGAGTAACGTAGTAAATGATTTGACACAGTCCTGTACTTTATAGGTTCTATAATTTCTCACTTTATCGAGAAGATTCCAGGGTTGCTTGTTTCATACACGACACGACGCAGTTAGTTCTCCACTTGATGATCACAGCTTGGCCATAGTTATAACAAAGCAAATTACAGTCTTACAGAGTAGTTTCTTAGTAGGCTGGAGGAGTAGTACAAACGAAGACACAGTTAAGTGACCATCAGTAGACCTTAATACATTGTAATAAGGGTGACAAGTGGTCAGTTAGCAGTGTCTTCGATTGTACTATTGCTAAGGTAGGTACGGTTCAATGTGAAAAAGCCCTTGAGGCCTACTTTCAGAAATAAATTATTCATTTCATGTCGAATATGTATTTTTATTGTTGCTACAAAATTAAATTGTAAAATTAATATAAAGTTAAAAATAAAACGAGGTCCCAATACAAGAAACGTATTTTGTGTGCTTCATTGTAATAATGGTGATAGGTAAATGCTTTAATATGTTCACAGAATTATGTATTTCTAGTGCCGCTGTAACAACAAATAATAAAAACTAAATGAAGTTAAAAATAAAAAGGGGTCTCCATACAATAAACGTGTATTTGGTATCTTTGTGCTCGACGGTGGTACGGAGCCCTTCGTATGGGAATCCAACTCGCACTAGTCCGTTAACCAACTAGTCTTTACCTGCAACTTCTTGAGCTTAATTATCCCTTACTTGCGTAGTGACAGATACCCCATAGAGATTTCCGCCCCCCTTTTTAATCCCTTAGGGGCGGTTTTCCGGAAAATGTCCATCTCCTTTGCAAGGTCTCAAACTATTTGTATACTTACCAAATTTCATCAAAATCTGTTTAAGCGTGAAAAGGAAGCAAAACGACAGAGCTATTTTCGTATTTATAAGTATGGAGAGTTTTAGGAGCAAAGCGGCTCGCCAAATTTTCTCCACTATAATAACCCTTACTCCTTACAGATAACCGTGGCTAGATAACTAGTGAACTGTGAAGATTTTTTTTCCTTGGAGATAACTAGTTATCTCCGAGGATTTTATATTCTTCGCAGATAACTTTTTTTTTTAACAGTTTTCTGTGAGGAAAATCCAATCCTTGTAGATAACTGGTTACCTCCAAGGATTTTATATTCTTTGCAGATAACTATTATTTTTTTAAGTTTAGCTAGCTAGCTATCTCCGATGAATACAATTTAATCTCAGAAAACTTAAAAAAATAATATTTATCTGCGAAGAATATAAAATCCTTGGAGGTAACCAGTTATCTACAAGGATTGGATTTTCCTCACAGAAAACTGTTAAAAAAAAAAGTTATCTGCGAAGAATATAAAATCCTCGGAGATAACTAGTTATCTTCTAGGAAAAAAAATCTTCACAGTTCACTAGTTATCTAGCCACGGTTATCTGTAAGGAGTAAGGGTATAATAAATAAAACATAGTACATTGTGTATCAAGGGCGGTAATTACTTTACCGCCCGTGGCACACACAATGTTTTTCATCACACTTGTGATGAAATCTGATTAAGATAACCTTACTTCACCAAAAAAAAATGTAAAACTGACAGTGACAGTAGTGACATAATTATATCCATAGACAATGCTAATGTCAAGTCACGTTCGGAAACCATAGCGGTAAAGAAAATACTTAAAATGGTTTATTTTATATTTGCAAAATACTGAAATACACTATTTAAACTTTTAATTAATGTTACAGAAATATGTGTTTACATGTATTTGCAATAACAGTTATTTTTAAATGAATATTTCAGTAATAAAAGTTAAAAAAGTAAGTTGGCGTTTCCTTTGAACATGACAAATAAGAGTAAAACAGAACCAGCGTTTCAAATTTAAAAAGAAAACCATTACGCCCTAGGGCGTAATAGGTCATTTACACATTAGTAACAACACCATTTTCGAGCAAGTGTGATGAAAAAAAAGTATATCTTCAGTTTAATTTGACCCAAAGTAGATCATACTAAGTTTCCTTTTCAGGAACATGACCGAGTTGACAAATTCTGCAGTATCGTTGTTACACTGCTACACTGTCAGGTGATGTTCGGCGCCATTTTGTATATGCTAGTGCCACTTTACTACAACTACAGCAACGGGATGTTCTCGGACGATAAACCACCAAACGGAACATTCAGCCACTCCGTGTACTACGAGCTACCATTCGACTACACCACTGACACGACTGGGTACTTCGTGGTGTTCACGTTTAACTGGTACCCGACCTACAACGTGAGCGGCGGCGTATTGTTTGTGGACCTCTTGATGTTAATAATACTTTGGCATATTCGGGGACATTTTCACATACTCATGCACGATTTGAAACACTTCCCGCGGCCAAGCTATGAAATATATCGAGCCTCTGAACAGCTAATACGGGAATATAACAAAGAAATCTCTAGCAGATTAATAAATGCAATCAGGCACTACCAGATTATCAAAGAGTAAGTCTATTTTTACTTACCTAAAGCTATATTGTATTATATTACTCACGGAGGAGACAGTTGTTCCAACGTTACAATGTCGCGTCGTCGCTGCGCAGTCACTGGGTAAATAAATATTTTTACTAAAAAAAATCCGACCGCGGTACACTTTAAAAGTGCATTAAATCCGCCATTTTGTTTATTTTAACGAACTTCATACCCAGTGACACTCGCCCCATCAAGACGAATCTAATGATGTATCATTTATCAAAATCGGTTGTGCCGTTGAGTAGTTACGAGCGGACATAGGAACGGACATACATACATACATACAGGTCAAACACATAACCCTCCTTTGGGCTTCGCCGCGGTCGGGTAAAAATATTTATGCTGTATATAATGCTCGGGTTCTTTGCAATTTCCCTAATAGTACATTGTGTATCTAGGGCGGTAAGTAAGGAATTACAAATGAGTGTTTGTTATAAGCCCGAGGTGAAACCGAGGGCTTTAATAACACTCGTTTGTAATTCCTTTACCGCCCGTGGCACACACAATGTTTTTCATCACACTTGTGAGGAAATCTTAATAATATAACCTTACTAATCGCCCCAGTATGACAAGATAATATGAAATCAGACAGTGACATTAGTGACATTATGTCCATAGACAATGCGAATGTCAAGTCACGTTCGGAAACCATAGCGGTAAAGACCTAAATCGGCCATTTTATTTAATTTTATGTTTGCAAAATACTGAAATACATTATTTAAACATTTATTTAATGTTACCGAAATATGTGTAACATGTACCTATTTGCAATAACAGTTATCTTTAAATAAATATTTCAGTGATAAAAGTTAAAAAAGTAAGTTGGCGTTTCCTTTGAACATGATAAATAAGAGTAAAACAGAACCAGCGTTTCAAATTTAAAAAGAAAACCATTACGCCCTAGGGTGTAATAGGTCATTTACGGCCCGCAGAACCTACGTGTAATGACACCATTTTCGAGCAAGATTGATGAAAAAAAATTTAAGGCGCTTTATCCCCAGGGTACTTGTATCCGGTATCGATGACTGTTAATTGAAACATTTTGAATTATCGCAGTTTTACGTTACATTAAAATTAAAAAAAAAACAAACACACACACACAACACAACAGTTAGGCCCCATTTAGACGGGGCAAGAACTCGTATGCGAGTTTGATTACATTGCGGGCTACCTAGGTCCGATGAGTGCGGGTGATCGATTAATCGCCGCATACGAGTTCTCGCCCCGTCTACATGGGACCGTACAATCGTTTTCGACCTGTAAAACTATTTGAATATGAAGTTTTACTTTATTATTTCAGATTTATATCAGACATGTATACTACGTTCGACACAACAATGTGTGTGTACCTCGCCTTCCTACAGCTCAACGGCTGTGTGTTGCTGCTCGAGTGTTCCGCTATGGTAATTTCACTGTTGAAAAGGGTTCCCAATAGGATTACTTATCACTTAAATATGATTACTTATCACTTCAATAGGATTACTTATCACTACAGTAGGTTTACTTATCACCACAGTAGAATTGCTTGGGTAAATCAACTTTACCCACACAAAGCTGTCCGCAACTTTTAGTCTCCGTCGTAAAATAATGCCTTTAAGAGTAACACACACAATTACCTAAGGTGGTAATACAAAGAAAGGCCGAGATCGCAGATGTTTGCGGCCCGAGCTGCTAACACACATAAATAGTCAATAGAAAAATACCATATTAGATGCTCGATTACTTGGTAACTCCAGATATATTATCGGTTATTGATTCGCCCACTTATCGCTTTAATAGGATCACTTAGCACTAAACTTCAGTAGTCTCATCTACAAATAGCGCCGTTCGTTTCCATTTTAAAAATCAAAATTATTATTTCTCAAGGGCTCTTTTACATGTCTGATACATTTCTTTTCTTTTGGCGCCTCGGGTAATGACCTTCTCTTCTGGCACACTTCTGGTGAGAAGAAGCGCCGGAAGAAACTGACTAGTTTCTCTTTTCAAAAATATTAAGTATTATAAACAATTATGATATTATTACATGAGATTTCATTAATACATTACACTTAACTTAAAAAACTACATTTTTAGAGATGTAAAGGGTCTCTAGACGTCAAAACAAGAAAAATAAAATTTGATATAAAATAATTAGACAAAGTAAAATTAATGGAGATATTTTGGATTTACTTGGCTGTGTTGTAATGGTTTCTGTTTAATTTTTAGCTACTAGTTTTTGTATTCTATGTGTACATGTGATGTATGTGTATCCATTCATCATTTCTATTTTATAGTTATTTGTGCGTGTTTTTTGTATTTTGTTTCGTTTATTCCTTACCAGCTACTAATAAAAAAATAAAATTATGTAATTTATTTAATTTAATGGAACTTATAACGTTTGGTGGAGAGATTTTGCGCAATTTTGACCTCTTTGCGCTTGGTTATCAAGCCCTGGAACTGACTAAAATCTCTTTTATCGATATTTCACTTTCATTTATGAAAAACCCTGAACTCTATACATCATTCTAAAGGTTGTCGAACGAATTACAGATTCGTTACATGAAAAAATTATAATAATACTATTATATTAGCTAATTTAAAAATATGACATACGATCGCCCGAATCACCTTAATCGTCTTTTTTTTCAGACACTCGAGGCATATGGAAAATATGGAGTGATGACGTTATACCTTCTCCAACAATTAGTACAAATATCCGTGTCATTTGAACAAGTCAATATAAAGGTTTGGCTCAGAGGGAAGATTGGGAAGGGTCATTTACACATAAATATATCGAGATATAAGGAAATAATTCGTCGATTTGTATGGGAACCAAGCGTGTAGCGTTTTACGCTTGGCGTTTGACGCCAAAAGTGTAATTTAGTGATGGAAAACATAACCCATAAATTGGGTTGTTTTCTAATAATTTATAATTAGTTTCCGTCAATATTATTATCAGATTTGAAAATCTGATACTAATGATAGATATAATTATTATATAATTATTATCAGATTTGAAAATCTGATAATAATATTGACGGAAACTGAAGTTGACAGCGTGCAAAATAGGTCACCGTCCTTTCCTTCTACCTCGATAATATATATTTCTGTGGTCATTTCATTATTACCAAGAGGAAAAGGTTCTCTAAAAAAAATATAGTCGGCGGGATTTCTTACATGTTTCTTATGACACAATTATTATATATTTTTTGAAAAAGCATACTTCCTAATTGGTCCCTTTTTTACCCCACTAAGGCGAAGCAAAAAGATGGGTTTTGATTTTAGCACCGTATACGTATGATTGTAGGTATTTAAAAATTCAGTTGGTATGATGGGATATACGAGGAATAGGGAATGTGCATGATATTTTATCCCATTTCTTAAGAAAATATAAGGATACCGTAAAAATATGACATACAGTAAAATTAAATTGAGATCGACCGAGAAATACTGAAGATATAAACGTTTTAAAGACGGAGAAATCTGATATGGACTATGACGTCATAGTACACGGCCGCTAAACCAATTCCATCCTATATTCGGTTTTGTTAAAAAGAGATAAAACTTTGATGGCTTATATCTTGGTTATTTTTATAGTTGTTCAAAATAGTATATTACACAACTAGGGTGGTAAAACAAAGAAAGGCCGAGATCGCAGATGATTGCGGCCCGAGCTGCAAGCGAGGGATGTAAATATGCGGTCGAGGGCTTTCTTTATTACCTCCCGTGTTGTGTACATAATTTTATATCTACACTTCGGCCATAATGTGACTTTTGCCGCACGCTACACGTACCGAAAAAGCCGCTTTCTAGCTAGGTGTGGCATAAAATACATTTATGCCACACCTGGCAATAAAGTGACTTTTTCCGCACGCTGCGCTACGGATAAAGCCGCTTTCTGGCCAAGTGTAGACATAAAATGATGTACACAACACGGGAGGTAGTAAAGAAAGCCCTCGATCGCATATTTACGACCCTCGCTTGCAGCTCGGGCCGCAAACTTCTGCGATCTCGGCCTTTCTTTGTATTACCACCCTAGTTGTGTAATGTAGTATTTTTCCTACTGTTTCTTATATGAATGAGCTTTTTTAAGTAAACAAAAAATATCATGCATCTTCCCTATTAAGGAAACTCCTCAAATATTCTATGCACATGTATGGCAATTTCGGTATTTTATAGTATTTAGTGAATGAGGTCTACCGAGAATGAATTTCGCCGCTAGAGGCGCTAGTGTAACGTGCCTCTCTGTCTCCGAACCGAAATTTTTTTTTTTTTTTTTAGATTATTTAAGAAACAAACAGTCTTAAATAACAATTACAAAATATCTTAGCTTAAAAAGCTACCATTACTAAAGTAGTAGACCTATAGTTTCCTATATGGTATTTTTTTTTGTTGAAAATTTACAAATTCTGTGACCATAATAATGTGCATTAAAAACCTTATACATTATATTTAAATACCCATTAAAATTTATATTTTCAAAAAGCTATTAAATACTGTAACCACTACAAATAACACCACTATGACAATAACGTAAAACAAAGTTTTTTAAATACTGCCAACGAACTAACAAACAAATCAGCATCCATGCACTTCTCATTGTACAGTCTACATGCGCGTTTTAGATATGAGTGTCGTGCATGTTTAGTTCTGCTACCAGCAATACTAAACAATGCCCTACTACGGCAACTACGTTCGGCCCTACGAGGCACACGAAAACTAATGTTTTGAAGGAGTACGGGGGCATCCACCATATTGTTAATGATTTTAAATAAGAACAATACATCAGTGCAAGTACGCCTAAGAGAAAGATGTTGAATATTATACCTTGCAGCTGAGGATACATAATCGACATAGTTTCCACCCACGCGGAATTCTACTGTTTTTACGAACTTCTTCTGCAGCCTTTCAATTCTATCCTTGTGCACTTGGTGCCATGGGTTCCATACTACAGAGGCAAACTCTAGGCGGCTTCGGACATAGCTGTTATAATGTAGCTGTAATATAAATGTCGAATGTCACTGTTTGTGGAGCGCTACAGGGGTTTATTTGTTATTAGAATAATGTTATCCATATTTTGCAATATCTGAGATCATTTATAACATTGAGTTAGGTACGGGTCAACGAATGTCAGTCCTTTGAGACAGTTTCATCATTCGAAAACTTATATCCTCTTTTTCCGAACTAAACGCAATACTGCACCTGGTGATTCTTAAATTGAGGCATTAGTTCATTATTTTCTAACCAATGTTCGGTTATACAAAAAATATCTATATTGTAATCGTTCAAAAAAAGTTCAATCGCTAACTCTTTCCCTCTAATATTTTGATGAACCAGGTGACCGAACCGATGTGTGATTTTTATGTTTACAGCATTTTTCATTGGATTTATTTAGAACTCAATTGCCAGAGACAGAGTACTCCTTTGTCTTAACATTTAATTTAAATTATTGGTAAAATAGGAACCAACTCCAAGTTCACATTATTGGACTGCTCAATAGAAGCAGAACCTGCCAAATTCTTGGCAGAAATGTCTAATAAATATGTGAGCGGCAAAGCTATTTGTCTTTTATAATAATTAGAAAGGTAAAACTTACCTTCAGTCAAAAATACTTTACTTACATATTTGTTTGTGTCAAATTTCAATTAAGTTTAATTTTACTGAATGGAGACAGCCGATATCATGTTTTTGTTAAATCGTAATTTTTTCGCAATTGTTTTAAAAAACATCGTTTGACTCACGTGCGGAAGTGTCATTTCCACTCGTCCCGAGTCTTGTCCGTCGCCTGGCAGCCGCCACGCCAACCACGGCCAAGACACCACGGGATTCGTGAGATATTACGTACTTTCCACATGATGTACTAAGTTTATTGCACAAAAAAGTACCAAATTGTCAGGTTTGCACACCATTTTTTCTGCTTTCAGAGTGAAAAACTTATCGATGAAGTTTACTGTTTGCCATGGGAAGAAATGGACGTTAAAAATAGAAAAATGGTCTTAATATTTCTTATAAATGTGCAGAATCCACAAAAAATGAAAGCATGGGGCATGGTACCTGTTGGCGTCCAAACTATGTCTAACGTTAGTATTTATTATTTTTAGAGCGAGTGAAGTCAGTCAATGAGGGCATAGATAAAAATTACGATTACTAATGTAGTATTCGAATTTTCAATATTAAACAAATTAATTCTATGGTTACGACTTCGCTTGATCTAAAGAATCGCGATAAATTTTCCGGGTTTTACTTAACACAAGGTTTTATTTTCTTGCAGATCATAAAAACATCGGTGTCCTACTTTGTAATGTTGAAGACGTTATCAAAATAGTTCTTCGATACATATGTTTGTAAAACGGGAACAAGAATAAAACTATATCCTTCAACGAACACACACTCTTATCTACTCTCTACCTCTAAGCACGATATGGCTGTGTACAACTTAATTAAGTCCCTGATCACGCATGAGGTGTAGGGAGACGGCAACGAATACTAATACTTAATCATTTTTTGTCATTAAATCATTTTCTTTCTATTTATACCGGGTGGAACTGTACCAGGCACTTTCCTGAAAATGAAATATCATATATTTGATGAAGAATCGACCTGCAATAGTTAAATACTTGTAATATTAAAGAAAAATAAAAGTATCAAAATCATATTGTTTAATATGTGTGCATCCGTACTGCTTCGCCGCAGCAAAGTATAAAGACCGACAAGTAGTCCGACTTCGGCCGTTGAGGAGCGCGCAATGTGTCTTGAAGGTCAAGGCGTAGACACATTTACAGGGAAGTCCCTCGCTCCGTTCCAACCTGTACGTTTCTCTCTTTTTTTTCAATAATGTAGTTTACTTATAAATGATATCTGATTTCATTCGTAAAATATCAATCACCAGAATGTTGTTAAAATATTGCATTGTTATACCTTATATGAACGTAGACATATTCTAATGCAACTCCGAATTTCCGACATTATTTACTTAACGCACGTATTTTAAATTAAAAATTATGAATAAATTCTTTCACATTCAGTTCATGCATTTTATTTGTACCTATAATACACTACTTTTTGGTTCTTAGGCAAAAAAACGTCATTTAGATAATCAAAAAATATTTTATGCCACACCTGGCCCTAAAGTGACTTTTTCCGAACGCTGCGCGTACGGAAAAACCCGCTTTCTGACCAAGTGTAGACATAAAATGATGTACACAACACGGGAGGTAATAAAGCCCTCGATCGCATATTTACGTCCCTCGCTTGCAGCTCGGGCCGCCAACTTCTGCGATCTCGGCCTTTCTTTGTATTACCACCCTATTTATGTAATGTACTAGAATACATATTTTTTATATTGTTAATAAGACAAAAAATGGCCAAAATAAACGAATTAATTTTCAGGGTGGGGGCTAGTGACGCTTCCACTTGGTAAAAATCGAGCCACGTCGTGACATCACGCAGATCTTTAACGGACTACAATTTACTCCACTATTTTTGGCTAAATTCACTAAACGTACGTACGTTATACGTATCCAATATTTTTTGATAATCGAGCTATTGCCCTCCTAGTCTGGCATAAGTGGAATACCTTGTGGTCCTACTTTTTGAAACTTGGGCAAACAGCTCGCCAAATATGAGCGATGAATAATGATATTATTGGAATCATTCGTGTATTTATTATCAATGCATAAAATGATGAGGGTAAAGTGAAAGTTTGTTTAGTTATGAACGAAATACGAACCCCTTAAACCCTTACGAACGAATGAGGATAGATGCCTTTTGTATGGGTTAAATGCCAAATGTTAAATGAATTTTCAACCGTGGAATACTTAAAAATTAATGAAAGGGTTATTCTTCAGAAATATGTCCCGCGGTCTCCTTATTCCTGTCCTGTGGCCATTTTTCATACTAAAAGTATGGAGACAGAGGAATAAGTCGCAGACATATTTCTGAAGAATAACCCGAAAGAATATTTCAATTAAGTATATAAGCTTTATTCGCTTGCACATTGTTATCGAAACTTAGGAATTGTAGTAGGTACCAACTCAATATGGAATTTAGTAAAAATAATGAGTAATAATGAGTGGGAGGGACATTATGGAATTATATCATAATTAACATGTAACGCAAAATGTTGCTTTTATTTCATTAAATTTTAACAAATCTCACCCTTTTTTACAAAAAGACTCGAGATCCGAGAAAATTCGAGAAATTGGCCTCGAGAAATCTCGAAACTCGGGAAAAAAAGTAGGTCGAGAAATCAGAAACCCTACACAATACTACTTGCTGTAGGCACCAACGTAACCAAATACCACTGGAAATGTATAGCGAAGAATGATTTGCCGACATATGTTCAATTCACTCATTAATACATTATATTGTGATTACAGTATGATTAGACTAATATTTGCTTATTGCTCAATGATTCGTATAATAGTTAAATTAAGTAGTTGCTACTAGTGGTGAGCAAACGGCAGGCAGACTATAAAATTGTGAAGAGTTATAATTTCGAAAACATCATTGTTCTGAAATGCGTGTGTAATGAAAGATCTTTTACCAGTTCAAAATATAAGACCCGTATTACACCTGCAAATTTACTTACGCAAATAAACACGCAGCTATACGTTAGACTGAGATAGTCAGTCTAACGTATACTCGTACACGTAGGTTCTTACTTACGTAAGTAAAACTTACAGGTGTAAATCCGGGCTAACACTATTACAGCGTGTTTGTATGGTCGAGGTCATAAATATGTTTACACTTTTCGACCTTATGCCAAGGAAATAAGGTCGAAAAGTGTAAACATATTTATGACCTCGACTTACTTACTCGTAATAGTACATTATGATACGAGTGGGCTATGTTGGTCCTTACAGTCGATGCTGTGTGACACATCCCGAGCCGTAAGGCAAGGGCTGTAATTGCCGAGACTGTAATGACCAATTCCCACGAGATTATTAGAACAATGACTGAAAAAAATTTTTGGTCCGAACTGTACCTACTTTGAACAGGGAATAAATACATCAATCATAACGGGATCGGCTTATATTAATAGGGTATTTGACAACAATCAAAATAAATTCATTAACTCTAACCAGCAAATTACGCTTCCAAAACAGCCCGGATAAAATCATTCAAACTTATTTTCGTGCCATCAACGATTTTACAATGACGAAAACTAAAAATAAGGCACCATGTTGAGCATGACGTCACAAGCACGTCACAAGATTGTATTTCATACTAAACTGCATACTTTCGGAGCGTTTTGACACTTCATAAAAAGAAGCTGATTTGAACTGTCATCAAGTAGCCTATTGGCAAAATCATCACAATCAATTATTTTCTATGAAATAAATTAATATAAGTTTTCACATGAAGACATTGAAGGTAGGTACTTAGTGACATTGATATGTCGAACTACTTATGCGAGTAAATAAGACGCACTGCTATTACGATTACGCGAATCAAATTTTAACACTGTACACCGTGAACAGGCCTCATATTTCTGGATATCTTCACGGTGTACGCCATCTTGACAGTCACTGATTCACTGACTCGCTGACTGAAGACTATCATAATTTCGCTCTTTAGCGATAAGACCGCCTATTGTTTACCACTGTTTTTTGTGTACGTTAGATAGATAGATCATTTATTTCATGAGAAAATAAAGGTATAAATTTGAAGTACAAAGTTACAAGCATTCCCGTCATGATCGTCAATATACAAAATTAGAATAATAAAAGTAAAAATGTCACAATTTCAATTGTTTACATTGTAATTTATTTTTTGGTGTGCAATAAAGTATGAATGTATTCTTGTATTGTATAATTCTAATGTACTTCTAACAAACCCACAAGCTCCAGATTTTATACATAATTAGTTTTTAGCCTATCAAGTCATGCACAATCTAAAGATATTGCAATTTCAGTCACAACCGCACACGTAAGTTCCCGTGGACGATTCTTTATTTGAGAACTATAAAATGTGGTTCTCTTCGGTTAAATAATAGGCAAGTCGGTGAAAATCGAAATCTAAAATAACAGACTTGGTTTAACATTACAATACTTCAAAACTTTTTTGTTGTAGAAGATCTGCGTTGCAAGACTTGCATCTTATTACATGTAATGTTTTTGATGGGATACTTTTTACCCGCCTAAGCCGAAGAAATAAAAGACATCAAAGCTCGGTAAATAATCGGGTATCGATGTGGGATATACACCGTGGGCCAGTACAACCCGGCCAACTTTAACCACGTATTCCTGATGATATTACAAGTAAATAACGTTATATCAACATAGGTCGAATTTTGTCATTTTACATTAATAGTCTTATGGAACAAAACAAATCAATAAATTCAGTCCTTCGTTATAAACATGTCCTTACTGGAGGAAAAGTTATTAAACAGGAAAAAAAAGCTTAAATGGAAACGAAAGGTCAATATTTTGGCTTTGTAATCGCTTACCATCTAATACTGCGAAGGTTAATTGCTGTTTAGTTAAAGGATTTTAAAAATCAGTAAAAGTATCTTAGTCACATTTATTAGGGCTTGTGGACACACACTTGGGAGTTTTTAATTTAAAAATTATGAATATCTCGGAAAGTAAGCGTTAATCGACTATACGTCACATAACTTTTTTTACTTCTAATAGTTGTTAGAATCTATGGTTAAAGTTGGTCGGGTTATACGGGCCCACGGTGTATATGTAACACGTGTTCTCATAGATGGCGTTTAGGTTAAAAACCTATTAAACCCGAATGATACAAAAGTCAAAGTAGATGGTAAAATTGAAGGCACTTGCTGGGTGCTCCGGTGGTCGAATGGTAAAGACGCTAGGCCGGAAATCCAGAGGTACCGGGCTCTGGACCACAGGTGAGCGCTACTTAATTTTTCTATGTACTTTGATTTCTTGTATCTATAATATGTAACATAAAAATGTGATGTAATTTACCCGCATTAAAAAACGAATTAAGAAACATCATGTTTCTTTCATATAGTAATGAAAGACATGTCACTTTTGTTCACCTCGAAAAATAAAGAAAATTAAAATAAATAGTTTCAGACTAGAAAAAAATATATAAATCATTATGTGAAGGTTAAACACCCTGTATAAATAAACAATAAAAAGATTATTACAATACTTTTTTTGTAGTTCAGCCTATCCGTGAAATAATGTATTTAGGTATCGGTCGACACCCCTAGCACTGATTTTTACGCCACGTGGGGTCGACGACCGCCGCTCGAACTTAAAGCTTCCAGAATGTTCTTTTCCATAGTATTGCGGGAGAGTGTCGTATCTGTTCGAAGAACTATTAGATAATCTGTGCCTTTAGTAAGTTACCAGTAACGACCCATCACTACTTCCATTAATTTAAGTGCCAGAGAAAATAATACAATCTATTCATAGACGAGCCTTATTATACTTACTGAATAACGTTCGCTGCTAATGTCTTGTCCAGAGATATGAAGCCCAGGTAGGTACATAAGATTAAAAATATTTCATGAAATAAAAATCCAAAATAAATTGTAAATTTATCACACATATAAAGCATCGTTTGCTTTGCGTACTTATTTGATAGAATTAGACAAATCTTAAGCATTTTAATAGCGAAATATAATAAGTATGGAAGCTTAACAGACGCTCAAAATCAGCCCCACGAAATGCGTACCAAAGGGGCGGAGCTAGGTCCCCCGACTGCACACAAAATATAATATACCAGGTGTTGCATGTACTAGGAGCAAATAATTAAAACGTAGATTGTACTCCCCAAACTGAACATTTGTTCAGCGACATGTAAATATAACTTGTGTTTTAATTATCAATCAGTACACTTTAACCCTTAAGTGCATGATTTTTTTTATCGTTACCAAAAAAAGATATGTGGCTACTTAATGGTGTAATAAACACTAGAAAAATATAAAAAAAATCTATATCAAGTTATTGGGTTATTTTTGCACTAATAATCAAATGTAGGCTAGATCCACATGATCAAATATTGTTTACTTATAGACTGAGAACTTTATTAAATTTAGTAAACTTTTAATCGTTATGATATGTGCTACATTATACTAAAAAATAATTACTAATTTTGTTAAAAACCGTTAAAAGCACACTCAACGAAAACCTTAAATATTTAACTTTTTCAAAATTGCCGCCATTTTGCTCAAAAACTAATAACTTTTTTTTACTACAGTTATGCCAACAAATCAGTAATAAATGTGAAAATGCGTTAGTTTTCCTTATAAAATCAGTCTTAAGAACATAATACATATATCTAGTTTTCAATCACTAACTATGTTTTGGTTATGTACGATGCATCGTACACCATGCATTTAAGGAAAGAAAGAAAGAAAGAAAGAAAATACATAAGGGTTAAAGTTTATTTGAAACCGCAATGTATTGCGATGTTTTTTTATGTTTGTAGCGTCACAAGCGACGTCAATTAGACTGATGTTAACGTACATTGAAAATACTATTTAATTTGTATGAAAAAGATAAAATCTAAATATTACCTAATTTTTAAAAGTTGTTGAACGAAATTTTTATTGTTTGATGAATAGAATCTACGTTTTAATTATTTAAAAACCTTAAAGTGTTTTTAAAAGAACTATCGAACTATGTACCGCATGTTGATGTTTGATGAAAAATTAATTTCGCCTTCTGTTACATGTCTGGTGGTATGTACTCTCCCTAGAAATATTTATTTTTGATATTTAACTACCAAACTAGGTAGCGGCCCATACAACACACCTAGATGCCAAATTTCATTATATACGTAATGTAGTTTCCGGGTAAAATGCCTGTGACATAAGGACGAACGGACGGACGAACATGAAGAAACTATATGGGTTCCGTTTTTGCCATTTTGGCTACGGAACCCTAAAAATCATCTTCTCTGTTTTTCGTCGTATCCTCATGGCTGAGGGACGTAACGGCTGCAGGAACTCTTCTCCAACGCTCTCGAAACTGCGCGATTTTTGAAAAATCATAATAACATCGAAAACGATACTAATATGAAAATCTAGCAGGCCATGATTTGAAATCAGTCGAACATGGCGGTGCAATGGCAGCCATTCTTACGGTTCCCGAATATTTATAATATGCGTGTAGATAAAGTAATGTATGCAACTGTTCAAAATTAAGCCCTAAAACAGGTTTTATGGCCCATTATTATGTACAACTTGCAAAAACCTAGTATTAAAAGTTCCCTCGATTTCTCCAAGATCCCATAATATAGCCTGATTGCTAAAGGACCAGCTAGAACAGTGATAAGCAAAGTACCTATACGGCCCGGAGATTTTAACCCTGCCCTTCGAAATAAGTAGTACCTATATGGCACGCAATAAAACAAAAATATTTTTTTCTATAATTCCGGCCTTCCTCTGAAATTCCTTAAATTTTCTGGCCCGCCATGAAACATGTTTGCGCACCACTGAACTAAACCACCCTTTGAAATAAAAAAGTTTTATTTGAATCGGTCTATTCATCTTTGAGTAATCAGGAAACATATTATACAAGTTGTTGCTAAAACCAACGTATACATACGGCTGATAAGACTAGTTCTTAAGACACCAGATTAAGTAAATTTGACCTTTTAGTGAGGTCAAATCCCTTAGTTTTCGAGATATTGACGATTCGGCTTGCACCTAATTAGTGACGTCAAGCGCGCCAAGTATAAATTTAGTTCAACCGGATCGTATGAGAAATTTTAGACGAAGTCGGCAGACAGTCGGTAGATAAACATAATACCAATTAATTTTGTAACAAAATATCATTATCTCGAAAATAATTACACTATTTAGTAAATGTTTTAAAAACTACCATTTTAAAAACTACAATAAATGCGCAATTATTATTTAATTATGTGCCAGGCTGTGTTGGTTCGTTTTTTTTTTCACCTTCAGAGGTAAAATTTGGAAAAATCTGAAAAATATTTTTTGTTATTCTACTGTGTCCACAGCATGAAGACATTAACAAAAATATTATTTAGTTATTTGACAACCCATAGCAAAACCAAATTCTAAAAATACTTGATATTATAGTCATGACGCTCAAAACACTGAGTCAGGGTATCACATAGCACGAATTTTGTACAAACGTCAATATCTCAGAAAATAAGAGATTTTAACTGAGATCAAATTTACTCAATCTGGTGTCTTATGAGCTAGTCTATCAGCCCTTTTCGTAGTCATGTACGCTGGTTTTGGGGACACCCTGTAAAAAAAGAATTAACAAGTCGACGGACTGAGACGCACATTTTTTTTAAATCAAACAGTTTAAAAAATTACGAACCATCATGATTCGATTGTTTCAGTGCCACGAAAGCCGTTCTAGATGTATACTACATGAAATTAATGAGATATTCGCTCAATACGATTTCGCAATGGCCCAACAAAGAGTTTGGCATCAAGACTCGACTTACGCGAGCGATTTCGGTGTACCACTATATACTCATCACCATTACTTCTATCCTCGAATGCCTGTGTCTAGTATACACGTGGAAGAATAGAAAAGAACTTGATTTCATTGATTTGGGACACCTTTATGAAAATTTGATGCTAACTGCTCTATTACTTGTGAGTACACATTACAAAAAAATTCTGATAATTAATCGATTGTATAAAACGTATAGAGCAGGGGTTCCCAAAGTGTGCGCCGCGGCGCCCTGGTCCGCCGTAGAAAGTAAAGAGGGGCACCGTGAGTCGATCCTCTATCATTATCTAAAACCACAAATATTCGAAGGGACCTATAAGCAAAGCGAACTAGGGTAGGTGACGAAGTACTAAACTTATAAGTGTGCACGGGCTGAAAAAGATCGGGAACCCCTGGTTTAGAGGATATATATATATTTTATGCCACACCTGGCCATAAAGTGGCTTTTTCCGCACGCTGCGCGTACGGAAAAAGCCGCTTTCTGGCCAAGTGTAGACATAAAATGATGTTCACAACACGGGAGGTAATAAAGAAAGCCCTCGATCGCATATTTACGTCCCTCGCTTCCAGCTCGGGCCGCAAACATCTGCGATCTCGGCCTTTCTTTGTATTACCACCCTAGTTGTGTAATGTACTATTTTTCACACTTTCCTTAAGCTTTCAACTTAATCGACTAACGATTTTTTTATTTCTTGCGGGGCATATTTTTATTATAGTAGACATGAAACAATACTACATTACATACCGAGGCCAGTAGAGTAAGAAATGCCTCAGATAACATGTAATTGTCGGCCGAGGCGAAGCCGAGGACGACAAACATGTGATCTGAGGCTTTCTTATTTACTGGCCAAGGTTTGTATACTATTTTTCTGTTCGACGGAGCCAGAAAGCGGCATCTTGAAAACGGCAAGGTGACGCTTGCCGGCCGGAGGGCAGAAAACATTATTGTTTTTTACATGTTTTAGAGGTTCCTACCGCTCAAAGAAAAAAAAAATATTTGCAATATTTCTTAAAGCATACCATAAGCTATATTTTATCAAAAGTCTAACTTATTACGTTAACATTTCAGCAAAGAATAACACTATCTTTACAGAAGGGTTATTGTTCACTCCTGAAAAAGTTCGTTACAGAAATTCATTTACTTCATCACAAAGACAAAAGTGATTTTGCCATCCAGGTAAATTCAGCAATTTTACTTCAATACTGCACCGTGCAAACCTATGAACCAGTATACCACCTCGAACCAACAAAGACCTTCGTTCCCTCTCCACGTCCATATCATCTTTAAAATCTTCAGTCACTATGTGACCCAGATATTTAAAATAACTTACACGGTTTAAAGGAATGCCGTTTAAGCGAATAGGGGGCACATTTTCTGGACATTTATTTTTCCCTGAAAAAACCATAAATTCGTTTTTTTCGTATTATGCTTCAAACCGTGTTATAATCCATATTCCTTACATGCCTGTAACATCCTTCTGGTACCAGCAACTGACGGGCTCAGCAACACCATGTCGTTAACACTAACGTTATCTATTCTGCACCCGGCATGCATGTTGCTGAGCCGACCAATCAGCTGATCTATAAGTCGTCGTAGAATTCGCCAAATCATGAAATTCCTAGGCATATCATGAAACGCCGCCATTTCATGATATGGCAGTTAGCTTTGAACGATATGGCGGATGCTAGTTACTAGCATCCGCCATATCGTTCAACGCTCATCGTTTGATGATTTGCCTAGCAACGTTTAGGCAAATCAATTAATAAGATTATTTCTTTTTGAATTTACATTTTGCCACGGGTAGATAGATACCCATGGCTTCATCTGCGTTATTCCCGTTACTGTCTAAATGGAAAGCTTTACCGACATAAGAAGTATCCTATATGTTTCAACCTAGGACTTCTTGTATGCCAAATTTTATCTCAATCCATATAGATGTTACCGCCATAATTAGTAACTTGTGTACACCTTGTTTATCAACAAAATACTAACCTCTAAAATACGACCAGAATCTATGATTTCGCCTGCGTGATTCAGAGACGCAGCACCATGCGCCGTAGATACTATGTCATCGCCCGATCGTATAATTCGCTATATCATGATATTCCTAGCCTAGGCATATCATGGAATGCCGCCATAGCATGTCATGCCACAATGGGCTAGACGACAAAAAAAAACTATTTAGTCCGTCAGTTAGATTATTAAAAAATATCGTACACGTATTTTTTCTTTTGTTTGACAAACAAAAAATGACGAAGATAGAGTGCTTAGAAGTTTCGAGTGACGTCACTACTTGGTACAATTTTTACCTAAGAGTGACGTCACAAGCTCCCACTCCAGAAGTTAAATGATCTATAACTTTGTCGATTTTTAATATTTTGATAAACCAAAAAATACGTGTCCCATTATTTTCCATAATGTAACTGACGGGCTAAATAGAATTATATATTTTTAACCCAGTCGTCATCCCCATTGAGCGAATGCATATTCTGATTTCTATATAAATCAGAATATGCATTCGCCCACTTAATTACATTATTTTGACCTTAATACCAGTGTGAAAAGATTCCAATAAGTTCGCTAGGGACGGCTGTATCCTTGAAGTTTCCATTTCAGGAACATGACCGAGTTGACAAATTCTGCAGTATCGTTGTTACACTGCTACAGTGTCAGTTGATACTCGGCGTCATGTTGTATATGCTAGCGCCACTTTACGACAACTACAACAACGGAATGTTCTCCGACGATAAACCACCAAACGGAACATTCGGTCACTCCGTGTACTACGAGCTACCATTCGACTACACCACTGACACGACTGGGTACTTCGTGGTGTTCGCGTTTAACTGGTACCCGACCTACAACGTGAGCAGCGCCATATGTTTTGTGGACCTCATGATGATAGTAATGCTTTGCCATGTTCTGGGACATTTTCGCATACTCATGCACAATTTGAAATACTTCCCGCGGCCAAGCCATGAAATATATCAAGCCTCTGAACAGCTAATACGGGAATATAACAAAGAAATTTCTGGCAGATTAAAAGATGCAATCAGGCACTACCAGATTATCAAAGAGTAAGTCTATTTTCTCAAACATGGCATGAAATGTTGACATTACGTGCCTAAAAATAGGCAATGTATTTTTTTTTAATTTCCATTCCACATTTATTTAGGCCACAGCATCACGGCATTCAGCCATTAAAAAAACAAAGAACGATGTTTGCTATATTTTGCAGTTTTATTTATTTAACATTGACATGAACAAAACAAATAACACATTATAAACAATTTTCAATTATTATCAATTGCAAACTAAACCACAAGAATACACATTTAAAATATTTCATCTAAATATTCGCGGTAAAAACGTAAACTGGAACAGCTTTTGGTGGTATATGGTTTCCGAACGTGACCTGACATTTGCATTGTCTATGGATATAATATGTCACTAACGTCACTTTCTGATATAAAGTTTCTGATAAAATAATATTTAGGGTAAGTAAGGATATTAGTAAGTTTATTTATTTCATTGCATATTTGAGAAAAGCACCATACATACCTCGGCGGGAAATGGGGTTGCCGGCCTCGTAACTATCTGGCCTCGCTTCGCTCGGCCAGCTATATGTACTCGGCCGGCATCCCCTCACTTCCCGGCCTCTGCAGTAATGTACTATTTACCTACCAAAAGCTATATTCCATTACTCAAGGAGGAGACTGTTGTTCCAACGTTCCAATGTCGCGCGTCGCTGCGCAGTCACTGGGTAAATCTTCGTGCATTTCGACCGCGCAGTTCAGCATCATTATTATTTCGCGATTATTACCACAATGAAAGAGTAAGCCGCTGTTATTGGCTTGATAAAGTTTTTCAAATGTGTATAGTTTTTTTATAGTTCCCGATGTAATGATCGATAGTGCATTTTTATTCGAAAATTCGAAATACCGCTATTAAATTTTTATTCCCTGTAATTTCTCAAAACGTTCCTTTAAATTCTCGATTTGACACTTGAAAAAGGGATGCCAGGCTGACAAAATTAGTGCCTAAGTTCGTAATAAAAACTAAACAATTGTCTATGCGGGGTCTGTCTCGGATATACCTAGGTATAAAATTAAGAAGAAAAATATTTAAAATTAAAAAAAACACACACAAAACACAACAGTTAGGCCCCATTTAGACGGGGCGAGAACTCGTATGCGAGTTTGATTACATTGCGGGCGACCTAGGTCCGATGAGTGCGGGTGATCGATTAACCGCCGCATACGTACGAGTTCTTGCCCTACATGGGACCGTACAATCGTTTTCGACCTGTAAAACTATTGGAATACGAACTTTTACTTTATTATTTCAGATTTATATCAGACATGTATTCTACGTACGACACAACAATGTGTGTGTACCTCGCCTTCCTACAGCTCAACGGCTGTGTGTTGCTGCTCGAGTGTTCCGCTATGGTAACTTCACTTTCGAAAAGGGTTCCCAATAGGATTACTTATCACTTAACAATGATTACTTATCACTTCAATAGGATTACTTATCACTAAAGTAGGTTAACTTATCACTACAGTACGATTGCTTGGGTAAATCAACTTTACCCACACAAAGCTTTTAATCTCCGTTGTAAAATAACGCCTTTAAATAATGGTTTGTCTATGTTTACATTTATTTTGTATGTGAAATGTATCATAACCCGTATCATAAGTCATTCGTGTGTGTTATTTGTTTTTGTTTCGTTTATTCCTTACCAGCTACTGATTTATTAGGGTTTTTTTATTACCGTAAACTTGACAAGCCGTAAACAACAAAATTTGACAAGTTTCTAGTAAAAAGGAATCAAAAGAAAATAATCAGGTAATTTATTTAATTTCATGCAAATTAAAACGTTTGGTTGAGGGATTCTGCGCTACTTTGACCTCTTTGCGCAAACGCAAAGCTTAATATTAGTTATCAAGCTCTGGAACTGACTAAAATTTCTTTTATCGATATTTCATTTTCATTTATGGAAAACGCTATATTTTAACCCTAAGCTCTATATAGTAGAGGATCCCAGTATAGAACGACCTTCACCGAACTGGTTAATGGATGAAAAGAATTTCATATTAAATTAAATATGTTAATAAATATATTGCAATCATATTCTCGACTGAATTTTTTTAGGCAACCCACTTGCAATATATTTATTAACATATTTAATTTAATATAAAATACTTTTCATCTATTAACCAGTTCGGTGAAGGTCGTTCTATACTCGGATCTTAGACTAATACATAATTCTAAAGGTTGTCAAACGAATTACAGATTCGCTAAATGAAAAAATTATAATACCTGATATTAGCTAATTTAAATATTACATGCGTTCTATTCGAATCACCTTAATCGTCTTTTCTTTCAGACTCTCGAGGCATTTGGAAAATATGGACCGCTGACGTTTTTCCTTCTCCAACAATTAATACAAATATCCGTGTCATTTGAACAAGTCAATATAAAGGTTTGGCTCAGAGAGAAGATTGGGAAGGAACATTAAACAGAAATATATCGAGATAGAAGAAAATAGCTCGTCGATTTGTATGGTAACCAAGCGTGTATCGTTTTTCGCTTGGCGCTTGACGCCAAAAGTGTAATTTAGAGATGAAAATCATAAATTTTCCATGTCATTGGACAATTAATTATACCATTATTATCAGATTTTCAAATCTGTTAATAATAGTGACGGAAACTGAAGTTGACGGCGTGCAAAGTAGGTCACCGTCCTTTCCTTCTACCTCGATAATATACAGGGTGAATTTTTTTTCATCGTCCAAATTTTGACAGTGGATTCTTTAGCGAAAAATAGAATATACGTGTTTCTTCAGTAAGTATCTTTCAATACTAAAATATTGAGACACAACAGCTGAAAGATATACTAAAAAACATACGTTTGTGGATACCGAGGTATCGCACTGCGCGGGAGACGGCAACGGTCCCCTCCCCGCGACCCGTACCCCGCTCCCGCGTTAAGTCGCCGAGACAACTTACGCGTGGATACGCATAATCCTCACGATACTATTAATTTTTTTGGACAGCATATTTTATGGTGAAAATTTTACCTAGATTTTTTTCTTCAGAAATGGCATCTTTTATTCATACCTATTGCCGAGGAAAAATTTGGACGAACAAAAAAAATTCAGCCTGTACTGTATATTTCTGTGGTCATTTAATTATTCCCAAATAGGAGAACGTTCTCTAGTCGGTGGGATTTTTTTATGTTTCTTAAGGTGGTCTTCCACCGGCAGGGCGAGACGAGACGAGGATTGCCTTTGCCACTAAAATTGGCGTTAATTGCAATCGCGAGCCTGCGCGTAACCGCCGTAGCCGTAGATTGTAGGCTTCATAAAGTATAGATCTACTGATAAAGCAGTAGATCTACCGGATTTTTGACAAATCTACTGATCTACTGTATTACTTCAAAAAATTCAAGAAGTCTGTCTGCTTTTCTTATATGGATAAAAATTCACACTAATAATATACAAAATAATACAAAATTTACTCCGTGGCGGTGTCAGTGCGAATGCCACTACTTGTTACAGTAAAAATTGGTACTACTAACTTTACTTTTTTTTTGAGGGGCGCTATCTCTTTTTGACGAATAGTTGCATCCCTATCGGTTGGCTAACGAGCCGATCGTTTCGATTCGATCGTTCGAAACGTGTATGAAGAATATGATTCATAATATATAATTTTTTATTTAAACATGCAAATGTCATGGTTAAACATAACAAGTTGGCAACTTAAGTGTATCAAGTGTATGTGAGCGGCATTTTACGCTTCTCCGTACATTTCACAACTTACGGGGTGACTAAAGTTAGAAAATTTGTGTAAACTTCGTGTTAACAGTGACCTCTAGTAGAAATGGCTTGTACTAACATGACGGTATTTTCAGGTAATAAATAGCAACGCACAACAAAAAACCTAGCGCGAGAGGCGTGTTTATGTTGCAGAGTTAATTTATACTCTATATCGGAAGCAATACGGTTAATTTTTACACAAACAAATATTTCAATTCAAGTCTCGCACATCCTCGTCAATCCTTACTTATTCCAACGAAGATGCGCGAGGAGAGGATTGAAAATTTGCCATACCAATTTCAATTCAGTCCTCGTCTCGTCTCGTCTCGCCCTGCCGGTGGAAAACCACCTTTACCTCAGAACTACTTCGTTTATGACACAATTATTATTTTTTTCTTTGAAAAAGTATACTTCCAAATTTATCCCTTTTTACCCGACTACGGCGAGGCAAAAAGGAGGGTTATGATTTTAGCATCGTATACGTATGATTGTAATTAAAAATTCAGTTGGGATGACGGGATGTACGAGGAATAGAGAATATGCATAAATTTTGTTTATCCCATTCCTAACAAAATATGGAAATACCGTAAAAAAGATCGACCGACCGAGAAATACGGAACATATAAACATTTTAAAGCACTAATTAGACAGCGATTAGACGGAGAGAAAAAAAAAATTATACTCAAACATCAAATCATGATCTCCCCAATCATTTGGTCTTTTAAAAATCGTTTTAAAAGCTAAAAAGGTGGAGTTTAATTTATTTTTTCAAATTTTCGAAAATAGATTTAAAGGCTATTGCGTGAACTAATTTATATTGAGTACGGGCAAAGTACCCTATTCCATGTTGGACTTGATTATATTTTTTTAACTAATTAAACTACTTTTATATGTCACTTCCCAAAATAGTTTCTTTTAATTTGGCTGAATGAAGACAACGGTACCATGTTTTTGTTCAATCGTCATTTTTTCGCAATCGTTTTCAGAAATATTGTTTGACACACGTGCGGAAGTGTCATTTATGCCACACCTGGCCATAAAGTGACTTTTTCCGCACACTACGCGTACGGAAAAAGCCGCTTTCTGGCCAAGTGTAGACATAAAATTATGTACACAACACGGGAAGTAATAAAGAAAGCCCTCGATCGCATATTTACGTCCCTCGCTTGCAGCTCGGGCCGCAAACATCTGCGATCTCGACCTTTCTTTGTATTACCACCCTAGATGTGTAATGTACTATTACTCGTCCCGAGTCTTGTCCGTAAGATATTACGTAGGCATTTTCCGCATGCACAAAAAAATACTAAACTGTCGGCTTTGCTCACTATTTTTTTCTACTTTCAGAGTGAAAAACTTATCGATGAGGTTTACTGTTTGACATGGGAAGAAATGGACGTTAAAAATAGAAAAATGGTCTTAATACTTCTTACAAACGTGCAGAATCCACCATACTTGAAAGCCTGCGGCATGGTACCTGTTGGCGTCGAAACTATGTCTAACGTTAGTATTCCTTATTGACAGAGAAGTCAGTCGAATGAAATATTCGAATTTTCTATTATTAAACTAAGTTACGCCTTCGCTTGATCTAAAGAATCGCGTTAGATTTACCGGCTTTTACTTTACACAGGGTTTTATTTTCTTACAGATCATAAAAACATCGGTGTCCTACTTTATATTGTTGAAAACGTTAGCAAAATAATTTTTCGATACGTATATTTGTAAAACGGGAACAAGATTAAAACTTTATCCTTCAACAAACACACGCTATTATCTACTCTCTAAGCACGATAATATAGCTGTACTTGCAACTTATTAAGTCCCTAATCACGCATGAGGTGTGGGGAGATGGCAACGAATAATAATATTTAATATACATATACATACTGTCCCATCGACTAATCATAAAAAATAAGGAAAAAAATATATCTCAATAATTGAGATATATTTTTTTCCTTATTTTTTCTCGACTAATCATAAGTAGCTCCATCCTCTGGTGCTGGCTTATCGTTGAGTTTTGGGACACGTTGTATATATACAGGAAATCAAAGTACACAGAAAAATTAAATGGCACTCGCCTGTGTAATTTCCCGCATTAAAAACCAATGAAGAGACAAAAAAATGTTTCTTTCATATAAAGTAATATGTAATATTTATTTATCTATAAGTATTTTTTTTTCTATTTATACCGGGTGGAACTGTACCATGTACTTTCCTGAAAATAAACTGCCATATATTAGAGCAAATTCATTTCGCGCTCTTCAAATATCGGTTGTATATAATCGGCGATACCGATATATCGGTATCGGTATCGTTACATCCCTATTAGAAAACAAGTTATAAAATATTGACATGCCAAAAAATTCTTTAGTTTTGTCAGAAGTATGAAAGAATGGCGTCTTGGGATATTCTGGGGTTATTCTTCAGAAATATGTCTGCGGTCTGCTGGCGCTTTTTCATACTAAATGTATGGAGACAGAGGAATGAGTCGCAGACATATTTCTGAAGAATAACCCTCTGGTGGAACGCTCCTATGCAGGGCTGGGCAGTATTTGAAATATTTGTAATTGAAATACGTATTTGAAATACAAATACGTATTTGGTATTTGTATTTCAATTGCTTCCTAAGAATGTAATTTGTAATTGGTATTTCAAATACCTGATGTTGAGGTATTTTGTAATTAGTATTTCAAATATCTATGGCTTCAAAATACATTCGAACAAAATACATTGCAATTGGACAGTCATCAATAATATTGAATGATTAAACTTTCCACCCGGAATGAGTGATCGAACACCAAATGAGTGTCGTTTTATTATCAACTAATATTTTGCCATGGCGTCTCTCGTAGTTAAAAATAAAGAGACCTATGAAAAGTTTACAATAGGCTACTTGATGACAGTTCAAATCAGCTTCTTTTTATGAAGTGTCAAAACGCTCCGAAAGTATGCCGTTTAGTATGAAATACTATCTTGTGACGTCATGCTCAACATGGTGCCTTATTTTTAGTTTTCGTCATTGTAAAATCGTTGATGGCACGAAAATAAGTTTGAATGATTTTATCCGGGCTGTTTTGGAAGCGTAAATTGCTGGTTAGAGTTAATGAATTTATTTTGATTGTTGTCAAAAACCCTATTCTTGTGGATTTATTGCTTTATTCCACTTTTAGGGTTCCGTAACTCAAAAGGAAAACACGGAGCCCCTATATAATCACTTTGTTGTCCTTCTGTTTATCTGTCTTTCAAGACTCTTTATCTCGGGAACGCGTAGAGGTATTGAGTTGAAAATAAAAACATTGAGGTATACTCTGGTCGCCAGTTCCTTGAAGCTGTGAAAAAGCAAACTACTAAGGTAACGTAAAAAAAGATATGGCCGTTTATGTCACAAAAAAAACGTATATTTCGACACCTTCAAGGAAACCAAAATTTATAGGGTAGGGTATTTACAGTTGACCTAGAGCTATAAAATTTGGCAAGTCATACCGTCTTATACTACAAAAAATATAGGGAAAAATTTGTAATTGAATGATAAAACATATAGTATATATTTAAAGACTTTATTTTTAAATTCAAGTATTTGTAAGGAACCCTCGGTGGGCGAGTCCGAATCGCACTTGTCTGGTTTTTATATGAAAATGTTGAGTGTTAGTGGCAGAAAAAAAATCGCCGTGTCTTAATGGTTTGTATGTATGTAAACACTTTATTGCAAAAAATAAGACAAAGTACAGGGTTTGGCAATGTCCTTATACGATTTTCGCTGGCATACATAGTTTTGGAGTAAAATTGCTTAAAAAATATCGCGCGTCGGACTCGCCCGAGGGTTCCATACAAATTTGTAGGTACCTACATATATTAAAGTACCCTATACATTTTGATTCCCTTAGTAAATTCTTATTTTTTTTATTTAATTATAAATTTAGTTTTCAGATTTTCCCTATAATAGTAAGACGGTCAAAACCGTCTTAAATACTACAAGTATAGGGAAAAATGTATTACTTGCCAAATTTCATAGTTCTAAGTCAACGGAAAGTACCCTTTGAATTTTGGTTTCCAGAGTGTCGAAATTTACGTTCTTTGTGGCATATACGGCCGTATCTTTTTTTCACGTTAACTTAGAAGTTAGATTTTTCACAGTTTCAAGGGACTGTAGACCTGAGTATATGGTTTTATTTTCAGCTCGATACCTTCAGATGTTCCCGAGATAAAGGGTCTTAACAGACGGACGGACAGACAGACAACAGTGATCCTATAAGAGTTCCGTTTTTTTCCTTTTGAGGTACGGAACCCTAAAAAGTGTTGAATCCGAACTTCTCACCTCACCCGCTACTACTCGCGCAAGGCTTCTTGTTATATTGATGGTTCTCAATGTCAAAGCACTCAAGACTATCCAAGGAACAACTATGCCGAGAATCAGCTCGGAATATAAATGGGCAAGGTGGACACAAAGTTTGAAAGAGCATATCTGCTTTTTGGAGTTTCTTGAAATTCAAAACCTTAATTCTCGGTACCTATCACACTTACAGTAAAAATTAAAAGAATCTAATTTATAGCAAATTTAATGTAGTTAATTTGTGCCAAAGATGTTACTGTGAAAAATGCATATAGCACGAATCCAAAAAAAATCTAAAATGGCGTAGGTGTAAATTTGGATTGGATTCACTTCAGTCACAGTCATACCAACAAATTAGAACTACATCATGCTTCGCGATTTTAGCATTTTAACGCGTCGTTTTCCACTGCCCTCAATGTATTTTGTAATTTGTATTTTGTATTTCAATTAAAACTAATCAAAATACTATATTTTGTATTTTGTATTTCAACTACACGACCTCAAAGTATTTTGTATTTCGTATTTCAAATACTTGTGGAAAAGTATTTTGTAATTTGTATTTCAACTAAATCAAATCATGTATTTTGCCCAGCCCTGCTCCTATGTCGCTTTTTTTTCAATAATATAAATTTTTTTCAATAATCGACTTATAAATCTGTGATTTCATTCGCAAAATATTAATCACCAGAAAGTTATTGAAATATTACATTTCGATAATATCCCCTACCTACCCTAACCTACCCTACCCTACCCTACCTATTCTAAGAATTGTAACAAAAGATTAATAATTTTGCCACGTCGCGCAATGTTCTAAGTTTCCGACAAATTTTACTTAAGGCACAAATCGTATTTTAAATTAAAAATTATGAATAAATTCTTTCACACTCAGTTCATGCATTTTATTTGTACCTATAATACGCTTGGTTCCTAGGTAAATAACTAAATATTTTTACAAGAAAAAACCCGACCGCAGTGCACTTTAAAAGTACATAAAATTTTGTTTATTTTAACGGACTTTATACCCAGTGACACTCGCGCCATCAAGACGAATCCAATGATGTATCATTTATCAAAATCGGTTGTGCCGTTGAGTAGTTACGAGCGGACATAGGAACGGACATACATACATATATACATACATACAGGTCAAACACATAACCCTCCTTTGGGCTTCGCCGCAGTCGGGTAAAAAAAAAACATAATTTTAATTAGTGTGTGATTCAGATTATCAAAAAATATTAAACACGTATTTTTTATTTTGTCAATCAGACAATAAATACAAGCTAGGAAGGTCCTCGACTTTCCTAGCTTCTAACATGTTGAGTATGTCCTGAGGAATCGACGGGCCGGCTTCACCTTCGATCGCCGTCGATGCGTCGCGTCGGGAGCGCGGTTCGCGGCCGGCGCGGGCGCCTCCGACCGACTCCGCGTTTTCGCGCCGCGTTGGCTCCGTCTGTGTCCAACAGGACTTCGGGCCTCCGCTAGCTGGCGCGGACGCGCGCGGCGGGCGGGCAAAAGTATGGACCAGCTGCGTGCATCCGCGGCGGGCGTCCCTTCATTGCCTGATAAGTCTGCTGAACACGACTATGGTGGAGACCGGGTGATGTAACAAGGATACTTATATATAGGTATACTAGTATTTGCTATCAGAGTAGTATTTCGTACCACTACGTTAAGATAGCAAGGCTGAGATATTGAGAACTATCATTGGTGCAAAACTATTGTTGCAGATGGATATTGCTTTCAGGACAGCATCTCGTACTACCACGTTAAGAAAACAAGTCATAATTTAATATTGCGAATAAACGTTGCAATTGACTGCATTTGCACAGTATTACAAGGTCAAATTCCATGTAGAAATCGACACTGCTACGATGTGGTAAAACAAAGAAAAGCCCAGATCACAGATGTTTGCGGTCCGAGCTGCAAGCGAGGGACGTAAATATGCGATCGAGGGCTTTCTTTATTACCTCCCACAAATACATCATTTTATGTCTACTCTTGGTCAGAAACCGGCTTTTCCCGTGCGGAAAAAGCAATTTTATGGCCAGGTGTGGCATAATAGTACATTACACAACTAGGGTGGTAAAACAAAGAAAGACCGAGATCGCAGATGTTTGCGGCCCGAGCTGCAAGCGAGGGACGTAAATATGCGATCGAGGGCTTTCTTTATTACCTCGACCCGTGTTGTGTACATCATTTTATGTCTACACTAGGCTAGAACGCGGCTTTTCCCCGTACGCGCAGCGTGCGGAAAAAGCCACTTTATAGCCAGCTGTGGCATAAAATTATTTTCCGTGAAGAGGAAACAGGAGGGCAGTTTTTCCATACAAACGTAGTCCCCTGTTTCCTCCCTGGATAATGCCAGAAGAGCAATAATTTTTTGTCCAAAAATCTATGGCTACTATTGATATGTTCCTATGTTTTCCTTTTTACGATAAATTGATTCTCAAAAGAGATAATAACCTTCAAAAACCTAAAAAAATGTCAGATTTTCCGCTGTGTTCACACATCCAGAAAACAAATTTGACTAAATTATTAAAAAAAAGGAAAACATAGGAACACGACCAAAGCCTTTCTTTAATGTTTAATGAAAAAACGAGTTAAATAGGTTAAGTTTTGGGGAAGAAATCAGGGGACTACGAAACGTTGTTTTCATGAAATTTTAAAAGGTATTTTCGGTCCATGCTGCAGTTGTCTCTATCGCGCTCTGCGGGGGAGAGGCGGGCAGTGAGGCACAGCGACACATTTTACAAATACCTAATTTTCAATTCTCTCGGCGGCCTTACTGTTTCCTCTGAAGGGTAGTTACTTGCCGGTTTCACTATCGTATAAACTCGTCTGCGCTTGATTCATTATTTCGAGACAAATAAAGTTCTTCCAATCTTCTCAATTTGCGAATAAACTCATCGTGGTCACCTTTTCCACGTTTCCTTTTACTCATTTTGTCGATCGCGAACACCAAACGAAATATCAAGTAACAATTTAAGTCTTAGGTGCATCCAGTATCATAAATGATACTACTAAAATGACACAAGTAGAAATCAAATTACTTAACGTCAATTTCAGACTTTGTCAGACTCTTCACAAAATCTCAAATTGACATGAATTTTATTTTCACTTGAGACATTTCAGAAATAAAATGCACGGTATCGTATGCAAATAAGGGTTCAATTTCTTTACAAACAGTCCGGGTAATGCAACAGATAAAATAGCAGCGTTTTACCTGAAATAAAACGCATATTAAATACTTACCTCAGTGGAAGCTTTATATTGGAGAGGGCATAGCTCTTTCCGTCAAATTATCACCAGTTTCCGTGCTATATTTTGACTTCAATTTCCGGTCCTGTAGCGCCACTTGGCGGATCGCGCCATTTTTGCTAAAGGTAAAAGATGGTCTGTGATTTTTAGGGTTCCGTAGCCAAAATGGCAAAAACGGAACCCTTATAGTTTCGTCATGTCCGTCCGTCCGTCCGTATGTCACAGGCATTTTACTCAAAAACTACATAACGTATATTGATGAAATTTGGAATGTAGGTGTGTTGTATAAGCCGCTACTTAGTTTTATAGTTAAATATCTGTAATAACTCCATATATATAACAGAACACGAAATTTTTTTTTCATCAAACATCAACATGTGGTACATGGTTCGACAGGTCTTTTAAAATCACTTTAAGGTTCTTAAGTAATATTTTTGACCATATGAATACTTTCGGAAATAATCACTCCAAAAGTTGCAAAAATTGTGTCCCCCCCCATCTATCTTTTAAGCCGTATGTCCAAAAAATATGAAAAAAATCAGCAAGGTAAAATTCACTCAACGAAAATTATTTTCAACAAGATCGGATTAATCGTTTTTGAGTTATTGCTGATAAACTGCGCTTCTCAACAATAGGACGTAATTGCTATGAAGATACGCTCTTTTGTTGCTGTACTTTTTTTACATCGTATTTTTTATTTACATTATAGTTACGTTACGGCTATGGAACCCTACACTGAGCATGGTCCGACATGCTCTTGGCCAGTTATTTTTATATCATTAGCTCAATTCCACCAGGCAGAAATAAAAACAAAGCTTCCAGTTGAGTGAGGTAAGTATTTAAGATGCGTTTTATTTCAGGTAAAACGCTGCTATTAAATGACTTGACCATCACTGAAAGCTTTATATTGAGACGTGTTTGTTATCGCCTGGTGACGCCACTTCCAACGTCAATGTTATAAAGAACTTATAAACTAAAAATATAAATTTCCCTAAATTATGTTCAGGAACGATAAGCAAATGACCTACATTAAAAAGCCCGTACTTGAGTTTAATTCTTAATGTTTACATGAAAGCACGCTGCATCTTTTTTTTTGTCTGTGCAAGTCTGAGTTTGGTCTGCTTGGGCGACCATAGTACTCTGTACGTCTAGCATAACTGGCCGCGACTTCGTTTCTCGCGCGACAGAGCATCACCTGTCACTGTCACAAGATATTGAGTGAAAAGAGATAGATAGCATTTATCGCGCGACAAAGAGTCGCGTGTCACAGTTGTGCTAGTGGTACTGGATCGGATAGGTTGCAGAAAGCCCTAAGGGCTATTTGCCCCAGCAAGACGCCCTGGGGTGCCAGAAGGGAGACGCTGCATCTTAAGGTTCACATTAAACGTCATTTGTTCCGGAAAAATCTTAACAGCGCGATGCAGCCTGTAGTATGGAGATTTCACAGATATAACAGAGCCATCTACCGGGGTATAGTTACACTAAAGTTTATATACAAAACTAAACTTAACTAAATTTATAGATTTATTTATCTATACACAGTTAAACATAAAGTTTTAACTTCTTATGTTTTGTGTTTTATTCAAACTTAAGTTTTATACCTTCAAATAAGTTAGTAAGTAAGAGGTACTATTGTACCTCTTGAAAATGCAGGCCATATTTTGTACATATTGTAGAAAACTTATGATATGCATGTAGATAAAGTTATGTATGCGACTGTAGGCATTAAAACACTCGTGTGATCTTATTATGAAACTCGCCTTCGGCCGGCACGTTTCATAAAACCACACTCGTGTATTAATGCCTCTCATTATGCACCGGTCACATAAATAAGTAATATTTAACATGCACACACAGATCACAAATATAAAATAATAGGCATTTACTTTATTACATTAAAAGTTCTGGGCGCACAAATATTACACGCAACCCAAATCGACCAATGTTTTAAAGATTTGAGAAGATGGTTTGCGCTCCATAACTGATGACATATATGCATTCGATCGAAGAACGTGGGATCGACCAGCAGGTGGAAAGTTAACCTTATATTTAAAGTAGACCTTGAGAATATATCACTCACAGAGGTCACCGCGTGTAGAGTGATGCGTTGAACGCATTATAGAGGGCTTATGATAATATATGTGTGTAGATAACGTATTTTACAGTTTGAAATTGTAGTTATCTAAATTCTAAATATATAAAAGGCAATGTCCTGACGGACAGACTCATCAACGCACAGGCAAAACTGCTGAAGCCAGGAACTGGAAATTATCAAAATAGTGTTTATATGATGAAAGTGGGGGATAAGAAGGAATTTTTCAAAATTCATCCCATAAGAGGTTGAAATTAGGGTTCAAAATATGTGTGTAGACTATTAATTTTTTTAAGTAAGAAACTTGAAAGTTCATGTTAAGACTCCTCATAAAACTGTAGAAAATTAATTTCACCGTTTTTTTTTAATTCGTCCTCTAACGGGTTCAAAGTTTGTATGACGAGTCTATACGATTTTTAACTAAGAGGTTTGAAACTTCAGGTTTGAATTATTCATTAAATTAAAAGAAAAGTGAATGCACGGTTTTCCGAAATTCATCCTCTAAGGGGTTTAAAAGGGTTGAAAGTTTGTGTCGGTAGTCTAAATTTTTTTAAGTAAGAGATTTAAAACATCGTGTTTAGACGCTTCATTAGAATAAGAAATAGGACTTCACCGTTTTTCAAAATTCATCCTCTAAGGGGCTTAAATGGGGATTAAAAGTTTGTTTGGCGAGTCTACAATTTTTGAAGTAAGAGGTTTGAAAGATTTATTGACAGTCGTTTTAAAACATTTTTAAAGCGCAAAAACAGAAGTACCCTTGACAAGCATAGTGTTTAAATCGACCACATAATTTGAGGCATTATTTACCCTATAATTTCATACCTAGGTACTGAATAAAAAATACCCATCGGCAACATGCATCGACGTTTGACTTACAATACAATACAAATCCCAATTTATGATCATGGGTAATAAGTGGCAACGTAGCAATCACTGAACAAAATCCCAAACTGCATGTAGGAACGGAATGTGTATCTAGAGTTGACAACGCGAAGAATTTGGGTATGATAATGGATGGAGAAATGCGATTTGTAGAACACATTATGTTAAAATTAGAAACGCCTTTTACAAACTAAAAACACTGTACCATATTAGGAGATACTTGTCCGAGGAGATTAGAAAACCCCTTATGGAATCTTTGGTCCTTTCTCACTTCAACTACGGTGACATTGTATATGGTCCAAGGCTCTTGGATAAAACCAAGAAGGCCATACGTGTTTAAAACGCCTGCACGCGGTTCTGTTATGATATCCCAAAACGAGCACACATACCACCATACCTGAACGACAGAGGAATCCTTAACATGAATAATAGGAGACGTTTGCACCTAGCATTTATTGTCCGCAAGATCATCGAATTTGCTAAGCCGGGATATCTCTATAAGGAACTGATATGAGTTAAAGATGTTCGCACAAACCCCCTCTGAAGTAGCAGAGACTGAATTGGTAATCCCTCAACACAAAACAGCATTATTCAAAGGTTGTTTTTACCCCCGCCGCTACGAGAACCAATGCCATTAGGGAGATATAAAAAAAATATCGTTCAAAACTATCTACTAGAATTACAAAGGCAAAATTGATCAACAGATGTATTACTTATCTACTTACTTATTTATTTAACAAAGCCCCTATTTAATACAGCATAATGCCTATACATAATTCCTATATAATCAAAAATACACTGTTCATTCATTTCAGTACAAAATAACATCATAACGTAACATAAGTTATATTTCATCATAAGTTATATTATATTATATATTATATTTTTGATAAACTTATAACTGACTCTTTAAGACGAGAGTGATTAGGCTAGTATCTAGTTTTTTTACCATATACATATTACCTAATTTATTTCTTTAGTTTAAGCAATGCTCAGCGCGTGCGCTATTCATAAATGTTACGACCGACCCTCATAAAGGGGCCAAATTGAAAATCAGCGCTGGACTCACGCCCAGCACATGCTGAGTTTGGTGCCTTTGACCAACATGCTGCTACTTTCTGTTTTATGTGAACTTAGAATATTTAGTTTTAAGTCAAAATCTTCCGGTTTTACTTTGTTACTGAAATATGTTACCGTGTCATGTTGTGTCAATAAATTTATTTTCATTTTCATAATAGTAGTCAAAAGTGTCGTTATGCTAGTGTCCCTGTCCAAAGCACTGGGTTGAAGATAAGATTGGTTCCAGTTCATCCTCGCCGTCATGTTAGCTCAGGTGTGTCACTGCAAAAGATTAGTGGCGTTAAAATCCAGTAAGACAAAGTAACCTTATAGGGTCAAAGGACCTTACGGTATTACGCGTTCAGAAACCGAATCGTATGGTCGGGGTACTTTGACCAAATATAGGGTAACTTTGCCCACCTTGGAAATCACATATCCCAAATCTATAAGGTCTGATAATAATAGTACATTGTGTATTAAGGGAAGTAAGAAGGGGATTACTAACGAGAGTATATTAGAAGCCCGACACCGAAGGGCTTTTAATAACCCGCATTTGTTACCGCTTAATGATCATGGATCCCATGATACACACAATGTTTTTCATCACATTTGCAAGGAAAAAAAATAAAACATAAAAATCAAATAAACTATATAAACAAAAGCCAAAAGACAAATTCAACTGTCAACTTCTTCAATGTAGTGTTCCACCGATAATGCTAACAATAGCGTTTACTTTTCAATCTTGACTGGGCATACTGCCAGACTGTACCGATTTTCTAAATTAAATTAAAATTAATTTATTTCGAGTATCACATGCAGGCGCACGGTAGCTTTAAAACTCGCCAGTTGCGCTTCCGCAAACATCCCCGATGCGCTGCAGTATTGCGGCAAGCCCCATCAGCGCCCTAAATGCGTATTATATTGTACTTGTAGGGACCTATACGATTTCAAAGTAAACTTCCTCCATAGACTGCAGGTATAGAAAGTTGTGCAGAATGCCCTGAATAAAGCAACTTTAAGAGGTTCCACTGTATTATTTTGTTGGTTTTCGTAGTTTAATCAAAAATATATAAGTAATATCGTTAATACCTATGGATTTATCGACAGGTGTTCCTAATGCGGTCTGGGTTGTCCTTGTCGAGCTTGCTGCTTATCGACCAGACAAGTTAAGTCATTTTCTATCGTATACTCGTTATTTTATACTGAATAAAATATACCCAGAGGCAATTTTCCATCGATTATGTCAAAGCTTAAGGGAACTATTTACCGTGGTATTAAGTATCCTATGTTCCAATCTAGGACTTGGTCTACTTGCATGCCAAATTTCAACATCCAAACATCTAAACATCCGACAATCTTCACAAACTCTCACATTACATACAAAACAAAGTCGGGTTAGTTACACCATTTATAACTTGAGAACGGGTGAAACGATTTACATGATTTTTGTTTATTTTTTGTTTTGCCCGCATAGGTAACAAAATAACTATTAAAAAATCTAAAAAAAATGAATTTCAGAGTACAGCTAGTTTATAATATTAGTGTGATGATGTGATTTTTATTGCAGAACATTTGAAAAAATACCTAACAATGGAATACAAGAGCATAAAATTCGATTTCAGCTTGTATTTTGGCAACTTAAAATGAAGTTTGATAATAAAGGATCAAGCTGCAAACTAAAACACATTTCTAACATTGATGAGACGAATGAAAACCCTATTTTGGTTTGCTCGCTTCGGCTGTTTGACTTACAGCAGTATGGTGTTAGAATGACGTAATAGAACACTCGCTACTAGCGCCGGGCCGTAAAGATCCTGCCCGCTGACACTCACGCCGTGCGCGGGGCGGGGGCGAGAAGGCTTGAAGGGCGGCGTGCGAGGCGGGGCGCAGCCTCCACCACCCGGCTCTCATCTGGCGGCTGGGAATACATCAAGGCCCTTAATCCTGCAGAAAAAGACAAATTCTTACAGCAGGTAGGTTCTATCTGCACTCGTGGGGAATTATTATAGGAAGATAATAAAATAATAATATAGAAATATTTTAGGAAGAGACATACTGTCATATTTTATGATAATTTTATTACATTTTAACATGAATAAGCAATAAAAAAATTATTACTTGGGCATTTTTATTTTAAAATGTAGGTACTACTAGACGAAACTTAAGCTATGTATAAATATCGTCTAACCTGTCGGTGACGAAATATATGCAATTTGACACTAAATGAGAAATACAACTTTCCGCGAACAAGCGAGTCGCTATTAGACAATGTGTTTAAAATAATGTTGTTTATTACATATATAGATACAAGAAATCAAAGTACATAGAAAAATTAAATGGTACTCACCTATGGTCCAGACCGGGAATCGAACTCGGTACCTCTGGATTTCCGGCCCAGCCTCTCAAACCAGTGGAGCACCCAGCAAGTGCCTTGAATTTTGCCATCTACTTTGACTTTATGTATCACTCTGGTTTAATAGGTTTATGCCACACCTGGCCATAAAGTGACTTTTTCCGCACGCTACGCGTACGGAAAAAGTCGCTTTCTGGCTAAGTGTAGACATAAAAGGATGTACACAACACGGGAGGTAATAAAGAAAGCCCTCGATAGCATTTTCACGTCCCTCGCTTGCAGCTCGGGCCGCAAACATCTGCGATCTCGGCCTTTCTTTGTATTATCACCTAGTTGTGTAATGTACTATTTTAATCTAAGTTGTTTATTACTTTGTAAAGTAGCGCTGAACAGGTTTTTAATCTAAGTTGTTTATTACTTTGTAAAGTAGCGCTGAACAGGTTTTTAATCTAAGTTGTTTATTAATTTGTAAAGTAGCGCTGAACAGGTTTTTAATCTAAGTTGTTTATTACTTTGTAAAGTAGCGCTGAACAGGTTTTTAATCTAAGTTGTTTATTACTTTGTAAAGTAGCGCTGAACAGGTTTTTAATCTAAGTTGTTTATTACTTTGTAAAGTAGCGCTGAACAGGTTTTTAATCTAAGTTGTTTATTACTTTGTAAAGTAGCGCTGAACGCTCGCCGAGCCGTAGTCCCCGCGGCGGCGTACACGACTGGATTAAGAGCGGAGTTGGTGTAGCCGAGCCACGTACACCACTGCCACGTGGCGTCCTGCACGCACTCGCATAGGGAGTCTGAGGACAACTCATCATCAGTCATCAAGGTCATCATTGCAATCTTAAGTCCACAGCTGAACATAGGTACCCCCAGGCTCGGATCTAAGGGGGAAGGGGGGTCCCTTCGCCCAAAAGGCTCAATTCAACCATCACTGGCTCCAATTCCTTGCCCAGCACAATTCACAATTACTCTGACATGCAAAATATTGAGAAATTAATAACACACACAATCAAGTCAATTTAAAAGAACCGGTCAAGTGTGAGTCGGACTCGCGCACCGAGGGTTCCGTACAAACTCATAAGTAGATATATGAATAGTTCAAGAAAAACTGTATGGCGGTTAGTTTAGTAGGAGAAAATAAGTATGTTTTACGATTTTTGCAAATTACTAAAAAACGGTGCAAGTTAGGAGAACCGTTATATTTTTCCTGTAATATTTAAGATGACATTAATAATTGGTAATTATTACAGATTTTTCTGTTCAGTAACTTCGAAGATAATAGGGGGGAATGGCATTTTTTTAACCTTTTTCATCATAAATTAAAAAGTATTTATTGAAGAAAAAAAATAAAAAATGTTTTCATCTACAAATCAAGCTCTTTCATTTGATACCCCGTTCGATATAATAGCCCTACTTTCAATTTTCAAAGACCCATTACGGACCCTTTTAAAAAAAAGTAAAAAAGTTACAAGATTTTTTTTATATCCAATAGCTTGGGTTAGCTACTTTTAAAATTATTACAAAATTCATATCGATAGCAGCAGTAGTTCCTGAGGTATCTGGCTGTGACAGACGGACGGACAGACGGACAGACAGACAGAGTCGCACCATAAGGGTTCCTTTTTACCATTTTGGTACGGAACCCTAAAAAACGTCATTGTATTGCAACCAAACACACTCGAGCATAGACAAACTTGACAGTCCTTCGGGGGCAGAACTCCGACACTGCGACATACAGGTCGATTCACAAGAGCTGGCACGAAATTAATGTCACTTGTCACTGTTGAGTGACGTTCTTATACGGGAGGATCCAAATATTTTGTAAACAAGTCGATAACACTTCTTCATTAATCAAGGAAAAATTAAAAATACATATAATCTGCACATTATTAAGACTAAGCAGGTAAAAGATATGGGAGAAAGGTAAATTTGACGGTTCGCTACAAATATTATACTTTCATGGAGTTTTAGTAAATTCATGCCCTGTTTTCACACTGATACCGCAATCTACGAAATTATGGCGAAAATATGCAGAACTCATACGAAATTTAAATGTTACGATGCAATTTTCGCACTTCACGGCGTCAACTTACACAATCGCAACCTTGCAAGGTTGAGATTGTGTAGGTTGGGATTTTGTTCATAATGCCCGACTGTCTTGGGTATGGTAATACTGTGGAGGTCGCATAGCAATATTCAACCTTCAAAGTATCATCAGTGCTCGTAGGCCTCCGCCAAAATAGCCACCATGCCCGATCTTGCGACGATGCTTGCCGACTTACCTATTGGCAACATGATGAAGAACGGACCCCAGCATACGAGGAACAACGACATCAAACGAATGATGGTAACAGTAGCCCGTCTCTGACGCGCCGCCGCATCTCTGCAAAAAAAATAAACGACATATAATAGCCATTGACATATAATAAGTATGGAAGCGTAACTGAAGCTCAAAATCGGCGCCACGGAATACTTATTAACTAGCTAACTAGGAGCTAGTCCTCAGTACTGAAGAAAAAACTGTAGCGGCAAATGAAATTCTCACGTCAGTAGCTTTGTAACCAATCACAGATGTTTGTCTTTTAAACGATATGCAACCTATCCAAAAACGAATTATTCTCAAACTTAATACTAATATTTGTCATAAACGATGTTAGACTCACACGTAGTAAACAAGTTGATTATCAATACCCCTTAACTTAATACATAAGACGTATTGATTTTAAAAAGTGGGCGTTGTGAGGCAAATTTTCACGTCAAAGGACCATGGGCAAATTTGTATGGGCGGTGTCCCCAAGACCAACAGAAATGAGACATGTGTCAGTTAATAGGCCTTGGCAACACGATGATTTTTAGGGTTCCGTACCAAAATGGTAAAAAAGGAACCCTTATGGTGCGACTCTGTCTGTCTGTCTGTCTGTCTGTCTGTCTGTCTGTCTGTCCGTCTGTCACAGCCAGATATCTCAGGAACTACTGATGCTATCGATTTGAAATTTGGAATACTGTTAAAAGTAGCTAACCCGAGCTTATTGGACATAAAAAATATCTTGTACCTTTTTTACTTTTTTTTTAAAAGGCTCCGTAATGGGACTTTTAAAATTGAAAGTAGGGCTATTATATTGAGCGGGGTATCAAATGAAAGGGCTTAATTTGTAGATTAAAACACCATTTTTATTTTTTTTCTTAATTAAGTAGTTTTTGATTTATACATTTTTATGTACCATTCCCCCCCTATTATCTCCGAAGTTACTGATCAGAAAAATGTGTCATAATTACTAATTATCAATATCAACCTGAACATTACAGGAAAAATAGAACGGTCTTCCTAACTTTAATACTTTTTTAGAAATTTACATAAACTTAATCCATCCATTAATCCATCTAGCGGAGAGTAGCAAAACTAAGCGATGGCCTGTTTCACGCTAGGGGATTTAACGATGTTATAATTGAACAACAATTAGTTCGTAAACAGCTAATAATAAATAAATTCTAACATTTAAATACTATGTCACGTTTGGAAAGTTGAAAAATTGTAAATAATTATTTTACCTAGCTTATACATAGATGGCGTTGTAAATTCGGGGAACAGCTTTTCGTATGGAGAATGACAGTCCTCTTGATTTAATCGTCCTTGCTATTAAATAGAATCATTACACGTCAGGTTCTAAATATTACAGGAAAAATATAACTGTTTTAACTTGCAATGTTTTTTAAAAATTTGCAAAAATCATAACATATATTTATTTGCTTCTTCTAAACAAATCGACATACAGTTTTTCTTGAACTATTCGCGTATCTACTTATGAGTTTGTACGGAACCCTCGGTGCGCGAGTCCGACTCGCACTTGACCGGTTTTTTTTTACTATGGCGACGATCACCCCAAGAATGGGGTTTTCTTGGAAAATCGTATTTTGTTTTGTATAGTGTTAGCCGTTTATGGAATGCGCCGAGTAACATCACTAAGAGCGAGACACATCACTACGGCGTCATGATAGACGTCAGACTGCATTAGGCGGGGATTGCGCCCGCGTCCTGTGATTCTTGGATTTATCGATATTATACCTGAGCCTGTGTTTTCTATAGTGTAATGTTGTAAATAAATAATGTATTTAATGGTAATAGTGTTCGAGTTTAACAATAGGAAGGGCCTAAAAACAGGCCTCTATGGAACACCGCACCGCGCGTTCTCCGTGCTCCCATCGTGTCATAGAGTACTACTACAACAACATTACTGACAGTTCGAATTTAGTCCACCATAGACGCCATAAACTGCCTGGGGAAGTCCCCAGGGCGGTTAGGGACTACGCGACCAGAAGAGAGGAGGGCGCAGTGAGTGGGTGTAGACATCAGTAGTGCTCTACAAAACGAGGGGAGCACGGAGATCGCGAGGAATGCAGTGCGGTGTTCCACAAGGGCCTGTTTTTGGATCCCTCCTATACAAAACAAAATACGATTTTCCAAGAAAACCCCATTCTTGAGGTGATCTTCGCCATAGTAAAAATCCATCGTGTTGCCCAGGCCAATTAACTGACACATGTCTCATCTCTGTTGGTGGGTGGGTACGTTTCTGCCCGCATCGTCCTTTGTTAGATGTTATCGTTCCATACATTATATTTCGATGACAATAGCACAATTTGGATACGACGTAACGGTGTTTAATCGAAAGAGTTCCTAGCTAGGTTGCATCAATCATGTAAGGAACCCTAAGAGAAACAGGAAAGTCGCTAGCTAGAAGGACTTACGGAGAGTCTGACAGTTTTATTGGCTCCGGATGCGGCATTGTTGTGACAGGGCGAGACTGCTGCTCTTTTGGCATATCTCTGAAATGCAACAATATTGAGAGTACAAAATAGTACATTACTTACCTAGGGCGGTAAAAAAAGAATGTCTCAGATCGTGTACTAAATTGGTAAGTACTAAATTGTACGTCTCCCCCAGGTCATGAAGTGGGATTTTCCGAACGCATAGAACGGTTATTGCCACTTTATGGCCAGGTGTGACGTAATAGTACATTACATAACCAGGGTGGTAATGCAAAGAAAGGCCGAGATCACCGAAGTTTGCGGCCCGAGCTGCAAGCGAGGGACGTAAATATGCGATTGAGGGCTTTCTTTATTACCTCCCGTGTTGTGTACATCATTTTATATCTACACTTGGCCAGAAAGCGGCTTATTCCGTACGCGCAGCGTGCGGAAAAAGTCACTTTATTGCCAGGTGTGGCATAAATATTTGAACATTAGCCTTGTTTATTTTCTCTTAGGAGATGCCTGGAACTTTTTCGCGAAGGCAAAATAAGAGAAACAGTCGTAACATTATTGAGCGAGTGAAGCAAAGCGAATTCCTCGAAAGGATGGAAGGTCAATAGGCTATTTGATGACAGTTCAAATCAGCTCTTTATGGAGTGTCAAAATGTGCAGAAAGCATGCAGTTTAGTATGAGATACTGGTCAGTATTTTTGTGACGTCATGCTCACCATGGTACCTTATTTTTAGTTTATCTCATTTTAAAATAGTTGCACGAGTAATTGATTTTATCCGCGCAGTTTTGGAAACTTTATTTGATAGTTAGAGTTAGTTAATTTATTTTTCATCAAACTTGCTCGTAAACGGTCTTATAACACGCGGGCTTATCTTAGACGAACTCGAGCCGATTTAACTCCCGTGGGTTATAAAAATCTATAACTCCCACGGGAGTTATGAGTTTAGTTTTAAAATATAGAACCTTCTCGTACGTCATTTCAGACTAAGGAGGTTTCAAATCAGCCGAGGATTATATTTTTTATCTTCTAAACTTGGCTAAAAAACTAATTTTACTATATATAAAACTTATATGGTACGTTTTACTATTATTTCAGTGATTCTTGCAATTTATTTTATTTTATTTTGAAAATCGGAACAATTTGGCAATGTTGCCTGTCAAGTTTTGAAAACTAAACGCAGTTCTTAGCATTATCTGTGGAAGACTATATTGAAATTAAAGTTGACAATAAATAATTTGATTTTGTCTTATTTTTCTTTTTTCGGGCTCCTAATAGACTCTCGTTAGTGATCCCCTTCTTACTACCCTCGGTGCACAATGTACTATTGATTGTTGTCAAATACCCTATTAAACAATACCACTGGGACATGTTCCATTATATACTCAAGGGATTTGAGTAATTAGCAGGTTAGCATGATTCTGAAATTGGTCGTGTTGCCATTTTCCGACACGTCACAACGAACCACTACGAACAAACTAAAAGTTAAAGTCAAAGTTCTTTATTATTCAATTTAAATCTAAAAATTAAATTTCCTTGACTATACCATGCATACTTACAAATCAACTTGCTGCGATGTTTGTGTCATACACGTTTTTATATGGACGAGCTCTGTTTCTGGACCCTGTAAAAGTAAAACAAGTCCCATTAGTTCGATTTCCAAATTCTACAATAAGGACAGGTTTAAGTAGTATTTAGTTTTTAATTTAATTTGTAAGCTTGAAGTTTATTGTAAATTTTGATTTTATTGTGAAGTTTATTGGATATTTTTCTGAACCAAATATACTAACATAGTAATTATCATTGCACAAGGTAGGTAATAGACCAATACGTAAATTAAGTCAGTAAGTAATTGAAATGACTTTTTTGCAGATTTTTTTCATACAGGAAATTCTTTTCGCGCTCTTCAAATATCGGATATATATAATCGGCGATACCGATATATCGGTATCGTTACGTCCCTGTTTTTTTTTATTTATTTATTTATTGTTTTTTTTTAGAAGTTGACTAACTCGCGTCCCTTATTGATCATAGCGGGTCGGCCGTGGCGTTCCCTGGGATCGAACCAGGTCGCTAGCCGGCCCACCCTGAGTGGATCGGACTGAGTGGGGGCCGGGGGCGCCTGGGGTCGAATCAGGTCGCTTTTCCCGGTCCACCCTAGTTTAAACGCTCGGTCTATGAGGGGGGGGGGTTACCGAGCCGCGGTGCGCGCGGATGCGCGGGCGCAGCGCCAGCGCGCGCAGGATCTGCCCGTACTGTATCAGCATCGCGCACGCCGGTGCGTAGAACGAGAGCGTCACGCTGAACAACACGTAGCTACCAACAAAATATACAATAGAGATGCAAGAAATTGTTGTGGTATTTAATTCGATCTTTATTAATTTTAATTATAATAATTATTATTTTTGACGATCATAATGCAAATTCATATAAATTGTCATGTTATAATTTATCATGTAATGTTGTGTTATGAAATAAATAAATCTATCCAGCCACATTTTACTATCCGGCCGAATACCGGATAGTTGCGTAGTATCCGGCCGGATACCGGATAGTAATTTAGGGTTGTTCCCACCTGTTACCACCAAATTGATTTAGTGGTAACAGCTGGGAATTTTTTTCCCACTTGTTACCACTAAAATCTTTTTCATACATTTAAATAGTATTTTCAATGTACGCTAACATAAGTCTAATGGACGTCTCTTGTCACGCTACAAGCATAATTAACATCGCAATACATTGCGGATCCAATTAAACTTTAAAGTGTACTAAAAACCAAAATATGTATAAGTTATTTTTAAATGTCGCTGAACAAATGTTGTTCAGTCTGAGGAGTACAACCTTAGATTGAATTATTTGTTCCTAGTACAGGCATCGTGTATAGGAAACGTGCACGGGTGGACAATAAAGAAAACTATCACCCCTGTCAAATCAACCTGTCAATGACAATATCGAAGTGTCAATGTCAAATATAGTAAGTCGTAGCTACACTGACGTGAATCGTCCTCCATCGCGATAAATTAACGTTATTAACGGCGGTTTCGTCAATGTGGCCCCGGTATGAGAGGGCACATGATTTAGATTGGCGGCACCAGGTGGCAGCACCTTCGTCGTGCACGTTACCTATACTGTGTCCCTACCCCTACCTTGGGTTAGTATTGACAGTGCAGGCCTTGTCCGTCCCCTGGGCATGGCTCTTGACGAAAGCGGATGGCAGCGCAACCACGATCGCCACGGGCCAGACGAGGACCGCCAGTAGTCTCGCCCACCTGAACCATTAATTAAACCTTTACGTCACACCTGAGCCTCGTTTCACGAAGTTAAAGTTACTATTTTACAACACACTTGCAACATTGATTAAATACAGCAACGCTATTGGTTGATTTGGCCAATGTTGCTAGTTTAGACTTGTAAAATTGTAACTTGTAGCTTCGTGAAACGGGGCTCTGGCCACAGAGTGGCCATAAACGACCGCTACGCGGGCGGAAAATCCCACTTCATGGCCTGGGGGAGACAAATATTTTTTGTTAAACGATCCTCAGGTCTAACGCGGTGATAAATGTTTTGTATAAATTGTGCGAGTGTATTATTGTGTCTGTTCTCGTGTGTACCTGGCCCGCTTGGCGCGCGCTAGCGGCTCCGTGATGCCGCTCCGCCGCTCCCAGCCCAACGCACACAGCGACAGGATGGACGCCGTGCAGCACAGCACGTCCAGCGTGCTCCAGCAAGCACAAACAATCCAGCCTGCCATTACAAACTCGATTGTAGCTCGGGAGCATATAAACAGTAGGTGTACATAGACTAGTTTCTTTTCTGATGTAAATCAAATCTGCTACATAACACAAATGAGAGGAATAAATAGCTGTATCGACATACATTTGGACGGCTATAACAGCTACCAACTGATCAGTAGCTGTGAGGCTGGCGATACACTGCCATTCTCGGCGATAGTAGCCCCAGCGGCGCAGGCGTATAGTAAGGAACATCTCACTCAGTCTAAACGAGAACAACTCTCTGGCGCTGTTGCCGGCTATCGTAGCCACAGCGGCGCAGTCATACAGTAGACAACAACTAATTCATCATTCATCATCTTTTCATCCTTGATACGTCCACTGCTGAACATAGGTCTCCCCAAAAGACTCTCCAGCCTCCACCGACTTCCGGCGACCCTAACCAGGTCGTCAGACCCTCTTGTGGGGTTCGACCTACGCAGCGTCTTCCGGTTCATGGTCTTCACCCGAGAAACTACGCCCCATCGGGCATCGGTTCTTCGAGCTATGCCCAGCCCATTGCCACTTTAACTTGCTAACTCGGGCGGCTATGTCGACAACTTACTCAGTCTAAACGTAAACAGCTCTCTGGCAGCGGCGAGCGGCAGCACGCTCACGCCGACAAGCAGGTCGGCGGCGGCGAGGCTGGCGAGCGGGTAGTGCTGCGGCGCGCGCCGCGCCCGCCACAGCGCGGCCACTACGCCGCCGTTGCCGGCTATAGTGGCCACAGTGAGCGTAGCCATCGTCGCCGCCGCCGCCCACCACGCCGCGTCGCCGGCGCGCGGTTGCAGCGCGAACATACAATAGAGAATAAGGAATGTGAGTATTTTTAATCGCATTGAAAGAAGGAAGAGTTTCTAGCAGTTGGTTTCAGTAGAGGTCGCAGTGCTAACCAAACCTATCCTATATTTCTGGTAGCAGTTTATTGTGCTCTGGCACATCTGTGTCAATCAATACGTGTCGCGCTCTTCTAAACGTCCGAAGTTGAACTACTTGTTCGTCCTCATACTTTGGTTCAGGTGCCTGCTGAGCCCCGTGAGCGGGCTACGTGGCTTGCGCCATGAACCCATGGAATATAAAAATTGTATTGTGTCATAGTACCTACCTACATTAAGATACGGGTGGGCTATGTTGGTAATTACAGTCGAGGCTGTGTTGCACAGCCCGAGCCGTTAGGCGAGAGCTATAATAGCCGAGACTGTGCCCTCGAGTGTCATACGACGTTTTTCAACACACTTGCGAATAAAAAATAATGCTTATCATTTAGAACTTCTATTTTTGTATTTATTTTGTGGGTTATCTAACCTCGTCGTGTGATGTCGGTGTAGTGCACAGGCACACGGTGTTGCTGCTGCGCGGATATAATATCTGCGCGCCGAGCCCCATGGCGTTCACTCATTGGTCAATTGGTGGTAATGTAAAGTGCGTGCTGCTCGCAGTAGTCGCAGTAGGAAAAAACTAGTTGATGTGTGCGTGCGACTCGTAAATACGATTCCAGGCCAGCGGGAGACGTAAAATTTTGTACCTACTTACCACGGGAGGTAATAAAGAAAGCCTCAGATCGCGCATTTATCGCCCTTGCCTTCGGCTCGGGCGTCAAATACCTGCGATCTGAGACATTCTTTGTTTTACCTCCCTCGGTAAGTAATGTACTATTAAGGCCCTTGTATGGCATCAATCTTATTTAGACCTTTCGCCATCGTGATACTAGCACTTAATAAAAATTAGTCCTACGTACAATCGAAGACACTGCTAACTGACCACTTGTCACCCTTATTACAATGTATTAAGGTCTACTGATGGTCACTTAACTGTGTCTTCGTTTGTACAGAAGCCTCTCTCTCTAAACTGCCGTTCGCGTCGCATGAGCAGACGGAGTTGATCCGCATCTGGACGTCTCTCTCTATCGCATAACGCGTACATAACGCGTGCTCATTTTTCCGACCGAATCGAAGAGTGAATCAGTCCTGCTAGTGCTGCTAGCTGGGTACTATTTTTAGAAACCCTCATTGAACATGTTTCTTTGACACTATGTACCTTAGGTTATGTATACCTATTGTCACGACGCGACGCATAATGTTACGACTAATCCAGAACAAGGGACTAGTCTAGAAGCAGCGCACCGGACATCTATTTAATGCTCAGATATTATCACCAACTGTCACATATAATATAATAGCATATTATTATAAGCACAGTAGTAAACTTACTTTTTTAATCAATAAACTGTTCTTCTTTCGGTGTTTTATTTGTACCTAAAATATCCCTACCTTACATAATGAACGCTTTATGTGACTGGAATGACCTTATGAATATTCGCGTCGTTTTACTTTCATATAACATGACACTTTTAATTACAAATAGCAATAAATACTCACTTCTCGTTAAAATTTTAGTATATTTAACACTTTTCAGCAATATAACTTCACTTATTTTAATTAATTACCAACATAAACAGACAGAGACAAACATCGTTGGGCAGGTTGTTTTTCTGAGGGTAGATGTTTATTTCATCATATTGAGCGAATTATACGAATGAAGGTAGTTAAGTATTTAAGATTTTTTAAACATGTCTTAAACTTTATTTTAGGTTATTTACTAGGTACTGTTAAGTTTTCTTTTGTAATTTTTATAACTCATAAGACAATTATTGTTTTTTTCTCTTTTTTTATTTGAAAGACAGATTATAAATTACCATTCAAGTCTAACTATGCCCATTTAGTGTGTTTTGTTCTAAAACTATAGGATAGTAAAAAATAAACCACAGCGTAAAATTTATTCCTTTATTGTCAGTAAGGGAGAAAACATTTGAAATTTGATTCATAAAAAATTTCAAACTCTTACAAAGAAATGCATTTCCTAAAAATAATGATAAAATGTATTTACAAAACTAACACTAAAAATGTTCTTACACTTAATTCATTTAAATTACATTACTTAAAGTAATTATACTAACAAAGGCACGGGATTTAATGTCATACAAATATTGTGCCAGAAATCCATGCAGTACAAATTTTAAATAAGATACATACAATAATGTAAAATTTAAGCGGAACTTAAACAAAAAACTGTAAGAAAATATATAACGGGCCAATAGAAAAGTTCACTCTTTTCGAGTCTTCACGCATCAAACGTTTGACCATACAAATGATTACGGTTCCAGCAGCCTTAAATACTAAGCACCTTTTCCAGAAGTACCAGCGACATATGAGAACTGTATCAGCTGACAAAAAGACAATATCTACAGAATTTTGTACTTAATAATATCTAGGCAATTAATTATCTAATTATAAGAGAATGCATAAGGAAGCACGATGTACTTATTACTTCAACTAGTAATACACAATTATCACTAAAACTTCCAAAATTTGAACCGGTTACAACCGGTTCGGCATTCCCGATTTCTGCACATTGGCACTGAAGATGACACAAAATATAAAAACTAAACTAAATAAAACTAAGTAAATTACGAAGATCATTCTCTCAATTGTTCATAAATTGTTTATTTACATCAACTGAGTCGCGGAAGCTTTACCAACTTATTAATATTACAGTAAAATATATTACAAAATAACGCGGATTTTTATTTTCTAACAAAATTGAGCATACAGTGGTCGCGAGCTAAAAACAAAATTTTATTTCTTTTTAAAGCAAAATGGAATGATGAGATCTAACCGTAATTAATTACGTTGGAAATACCACAGACAAGAGGTGGTTAAAAAAAAAGAAAAAACCTGGCAGTGTCACAAAATTCACGCTACAATTTAGAAAATAAATACAATAAATAATAATCTCAGTGACTAAGTCTGTGTCGGTCAGTGTGATACATTAATTAGGCCACCTCTTTATGGAATGGCAGTAAAAATGGAAGAAATTATGGAATGGTTCCGAACTGTCTAGTAACGATTTTTTAATAAATCATAGCGCTGAGATCGAGATCGGTCGTTTGAAAATGGAACATTCAAATGAGACCAATAGATAGATTTAGTCGAAAGTAGAAAAAAGTCGAGACATTTCTTATTATTTTTAAATATAAATATTCCTTGTGAAAGGTTCTTTTTAATTCTTTAACTGACCAGCATGTTAACCTAGAAATAGTTTTATTTATCTGAGCAATTTAATGAATATTTTAGAGACCTTATAAACAATTCAACATATTTTCATCATGCATGATATAACTAAACAAAAACGTTTTTAGTAGGAATTTAACAGTTCGGAGTGGAAAAATTAATATAAAAAATATTTCTTAAATGCATGCTATACTATTGGTCCACGATAGTCCTGTTTGAAGAGACGAGAAACAAAATCAAGACTTATGTTAAATCAAATTCACCGAAAAAATAGCCTACATCTACGAAGGATTAAATTTTACAAGACCTCTTATGACAGCCAGAATATGTGCATATAAGATATTCAATTTGTTTTTTGTTACATATAAATCCGGCAAAGTTTGTTGAAAATAGAGGAAACCACGAACCTGCGTGTATACTTTCAATTCAAATAAGCAAGGATTTTATAAGACAATCAGTAAACTTAATTAGATGTCAATTTAAAAGTAATTCGCAAACGGCGATCTCGATTCAACTTACAATTTCGACTTAAAATAACTTAAAAACTAATTAAAAACATACGCACTACATGCATTTAAACTAGTACATTGTTATACTAAGGAATCACACATAAATAATTTTCGTGCACTTCGCTGCATACACATAATCATAAGCGAAGAATACATTTTTTTTGTTCATTTATCATAATGATTAATGAATGAAAACACAGTTTATTAAAACAATGACATTAAAACATTTAATAACACAACAATTGTATGAAACATGATGTTAGTATTGACTTTCGATGTATTTTTGCGACATTTTTTTAAAAGGCCGAGAATGAAAAAAAGTTTTTCTATAAAAATCTCAGCAGTTAATTATTAAAAAAATAAAATTAATCTGAAGGCACCACTTTGGAAAATCCCTCTCGATTTTTACTTATTAACTTGAAGCAAAAATACATCGAAACATAGCCCGATCAAAACAATTCGCGATAGCAAGTTAATTCTACAATAGTCATGGTTTCACAGATCAACCCGCTGGGTCCACACCATGAGATTTCATCGGACTTTCGCCCGCCGTTGACTATAACTACCACAAACTTATAGTCGGATTTACAAGGGAAAACTAGTCCTGTAAAGACATTGTTTCTCCTTAAAGTCTAGTCTTCAATTAATGTAATTAAGTGAACTAGTTTGACTAAATAAAATATCGCCAGACATATTGGAACACTTAGTAACCTGTGAGCCCTAGTGTTTTCAATGCAGTACTAAAATTCTGGTTTACATTGAGCTCTAATAGGATTAGTAGTTTAGTAAATAGTATTTATTTTAGGATGTTGTGTAATATTGTTGTACAGCCTTGGTCTGTAAATTTTTAACTATTTTAAAATGTTATGTGTATTTTTTTGTGAAACGTATACGGGGATTTTTTTAACGTATGCTATAGAAATGACACTGGTCGAATTTTTGTAACATGTGCGTGTGTGTTGAACTGTCAATCTAGTTCGCTTAACTCTGGCGTTTATTGTACCTTTAGCACAAACGGCTCTTTGTCAAGCGACAAATACCAGCTCTCTTTCTATTCAATATAAAGTGATAGTGACCAGTTCTGGTCTATCGCGCGACAATGAGGTCTACCGCGAATGTATTTCGCCCCTAGAGGCGCTAGTGTAGCGTGAGGTCTCCGAAATGTCAAATATCATTGTTTGTGAGTGGCTGCACGGGTTTATTGGTTATTAGAATAATGGTATCAATATTTTTCAATATGTGGCGCCAAGTGCCGTGACAGTGGCGCCAACTGGTCAGCACAAAAACGGTAACCCTCATTGAAGTCGCAGCCAGTTGTAACCCGGCTGTAGGTGCATACATAGCACTAAAGCACTTTTTCTAGTAGATATTGTAAATGTCACTCTCTGATCCGCGTTTGTTTGTACAAGTCTGAACAAGTTTGTGGCATGCCCGTCAACATAAAGCCGCTATTAGTGAGTTGAGAACGCTCACATTTTTTTCCGCCAAGAAAAGAAATAGAAGTAGAAAATTATACGCGTAAAACGTTTCACGATTAACAAGATAGGTAATATAAAAAAGAAAAGTGTAGACACAGTTTTTTTAAATCGAATAATAAGTCTGTGTTTTAGTAAATGAACTAAAACACGCTTATTAAAGCGACTTTAAGTTGACAGTTAATTTAAATTTAATTATTTTTGGTCCGAAATGTCCGTCAACACTACAGTCTTACAATCGATCCTTAAATATATGTCTTTAATATATCTGTTAAATCTATAACATAACATTCAGTCATTATTGTAGATAAATCTTATCGAATAAGATATTTCTTCTAGACGCTTTCATATACTTCTTCTTACATGGGACCGTGAAGAGAATTTACTGCAAGTAATAGATTTCAAATACCTACGCATCGCAAACAGGTATACCTTTAGTAAAAATATGTAAAACCCAAAAGCATACACATCGCATTTTGGTGATTTGATTTTATTTCGACAAAAATAAAAATAGTCTATCCAAACACTACCACTAAATAGATACATCTCAAAAATAACTTATCCACAGATCGAACGAAGATTCACCTACAAAACTATAGTTTAGATGTAGATCGCTTCTGTGGCGCCCTTATTGGTCTGCTGCATGTCGTTGGGCGAGAGCGCGGCGCGGTCCGACCAATCAGAGTGCGGGGATTGCGTCAGCGGAGTCTGTGGCGACGGCGTCGACCAATGGTCGGGCGACTCGGGCGACGGCGTGGGGAACGTGTCGCCGATGCCCCAACCACCGTATAATCCTACAAAAATTATGAAGACCGTTAATTTCATCAAACGCATGATAGCTGTAATCGCTAAGCTAATAAAAAAAATAGTTCGATGGCAAAAAGCGGAAACGTAGTAACCGCCAAAGGAAACAATGGCGGTTACTACGAATACGCTTTTTACCATCTTTTCATACAGACTTAGTACAGCTAGGACACAATATGACGTCACAGAGTGCGTCCATTTTGTATGGGCCGTTTTCAACGCTCGGTGCGGTCGGCTAGTTTTGATTGCAATTAGTGGCTGTTATAGTAATCCTAGTGTAGTTGTTATAGGTATACAGGTGTTGCCTGTACTAAGAGCAAATAATTAAAAAGTGGATTGTACTCCTCGAACTGAACAACATTTGGTCAGCGACATTTAAAAATAACTTATGTTTTAATTTTTAGTATACTTTAAACTTTATTTGAAACCGCAATGTATTGCGATGTTTTTTATGTTTGTAGCGTGACAAGCAACGTCAATTAGACTGATGTTACATTGAAAATACTATTTAATTAGTACGAAAAAGATAAAATCTAAAAAATACATAATTTTTAAAAGTCGAACAATAGTTTTATTCTTTGATGAGTAGAATCTACGCTAATTATTTGATCCTGTTACAGGCAACACCCGGTATATTTGTTCCTCACCAATATTAGAATCGATTTACATCAGAAACAAAATTGAATAGTATAAATATTGTATACTGTTGTCTACAACATATGTGCAGCCGCTGTTAAGGGTATGTGGCACTTACCGGACATAATGTTGGTGATGGCTGGGTGCTGCGCGCCTTGCACCTGCCCCAGCGCCGCCGCGTGCGTCATCACCGCTTGCAGCTGCGCGTTGTGCTGCGACGTGGCACCTACACACGGAAACGTTTATATAAAACAAACTGGACAAGTGCGAGTTAGACTCGCGTGGAGGGTTCCGTGCGTTCAAAACAAAATAACACAATTATACTCTACTGCACAGACTTCTTATAGGTTTTCCTGTAATCTACAGGTGTAGGACTATTATCCATATTTTTTTCAAAATTCTACGTCCAATAATTTCGGAGATAAGGGGGGAATGGTAAATTTTTGGGATGAATGGGAATGGTATAAAAAAATATATTTGAGATTCTCACAGTGAACCGTTTCATTTAATTTGTATCGTGTGACATCACACGATATAGTTAGCTAACTTATTTTTCTAATTTTCTGGTTGACCCCCCAAAAGTGGCCCCCATGATTAAAATTCATATATTTCCGTGACACGTCCGTGTTTGGGTCATTAACCTTAATATATGTACTAAATTTCAACTCAATCGTTTCAGTACTTTCGGAGCAAATTGGCTGTGACAGACAGACACACGAGAGATCCTATAATATAAGGGTTCCGCTTTTTCCGTTATCTGTTTATATTTTCTAATCTGTGGTGCGAGCCAAAGCCCAGGAATCGAACCGGGACAGTAGTAGTGTAGCAGTGGCGTGGCATCCAAAGAACTCGACTCCTACCGGCTTGCCTAATATCAGGCATTTGACCACCTTATTCTACAGCTCTCAAGGAAAATGTACGCCAAATCTGCACCGGCTTGCCCAAGGACAAAGTATAAAGACAATCAAGTAGTACGACCTCGGCGGTTTAGGAGCGCGCGACACGTATTTACACAGACGCACGACGCGCGTCTGTGTGAGTGAACGCCATACTGTGGCACGCTCGCGCATGCTCAAATCCTTGCTTGTAGTGCGTCCGTACACGGCGCGCACACATGCGCGCTCCCGATGTATAGTTATTATCCGTTCAAGTGGGCTAATGTTGTTAAAGAATACAATAGCATTGAGAGGTAAACCACAAATTAGGATAACGAGAATATAGTGTCAAAAAAGTATAACTGCCTTGAAAGATCATTAGATTATAGATTCTATTTACTAGACAGTAAAGTGTAAATGCAGTTATAGATAACTGGGATCTTAATTTGTTTTGCATTTCACATTCGCCCGACGGTCTGCAAGTGCGTATTCCGTAGAGAAAAGACTTAAAGATACTATGAGCTTTCAACGGATTATCGGTTCTATGACCGTAATGATAAGGCGGCAAATGCTTTCAAACAAAAAAATAATAATGCGTTTTGCTTTTACAGACCCAGGTAGGCCGCACAGGGTCTACTCGTGTTACGCATTGTAATTTTTTTTGGTGGTATTGTATTCTCTCAATGGCATTGTTCGCTCAATGGCATTGTATTTTTTAACAACATTAGCCCACTTGAACGGATAATAACTATACCTTTTGTTGGAAGAACTACCGTATACCGTGTCCGCAGTGTAGTGTAGTAATACTCACTGAGGTGCGCGAGCGCCGAGTAGGCCGCCGCGTCTAGTTGGTGCTGGTGGGAGTGGCGCAGCGCCGCCATGTGCGCCGGCGACGTCGGCAGCGACGGCCGCGACTTGCCCGGCGACGGGGACCCTGCCGGACGATCATTACATCAAGCGAGGCAGGTCAAAGACAAGTGAAGGGTATAGTTGAAATTTTTTAGTGTCTTGTGTTGTAACAAGAAAATGCATTCAAATAGCAGTTTTATTGTCTAAGTTAGAAGGTTCAATTTGCAATGGCGTATTTTGCTAGAAATCGGACACTAAAAATTTCAACTATACACGGAAAGTATAATAAATAGTAAAGTGAAATATGATTTTTATCTCAAAATGTAGCTTGCAATGAACTATAACTTACCACTTGATTACAGGTGAATATCTTAAAATAATATATTTATATTTCACTTTTAAAGAGATGGTTTGCCATATGGCTATATATATATTTTTTTGAGATGCGTCGTTTTGAATTAGGACGGCAGAATTACACTGTTTTTTTTAATTACCTGAAAGCCTGTAGGGCACCTCGTATGGGCCCTCCAACAGGATATTCCTAGCTGCACCGGGGGGGGGCTAGTCCCCTAACTATATGTAGAGTGTAGATGTATGTATATTGTTTTACCTAACTGTTTTGCAAAATGCTGTAATTGCGGGTGTGTAGCAGAGATGGGCATTATTCGAATAATGTTTTATTTGAATGATCTTTCGAATAAAAAATAATTCACGATATTTTTATTCGCGGATGATTTATACGGATACTTCTCCGGATAAATCTTCCGCGAATAAATCATTCCACGACTTTTCAAATGACGGATGATTTATTCGTTATTTTATTCGAATTAATCCAAGAAAAATATTTAAGGTACAACACGAATAATGACTTGTGTTGTACTTATATTGGTTCTAACACACAATGTGTTCCTAAAGGCTGAGGCTTCCTAAAGGCAGTTTAAATAATAAAAGTATGTTTTATATAAATAAGGCAAAAATCTTAGTTCGTTCCGTTAGTACAAAAACAGTCTTTCAGTTCTGTTTAGTTATTATTTTTTCGAGAAAAGTCAATATGGTATTCCAATAAATAATTATTCGTGCCAATTTATTCGCGAATAAATCATCCGCGTGTAAATTATTCCACGAATAATTTATTCTAATAAGAATAATCATCCACCAATTTTATTCGTCATTCGCGAATAATTTGGTTATTCTTATTCGTCATTCGAATAAATTTTGCCCATCTCTGGTGTGTAGTAACATATCGTAATCAGAATTATACTGTGGAGCTGGTGTAAGACTTACCGATGTATGCGTGCGGCGAGGTGGTGTGGTTGCTGTGCGTGGGCGAGTGGTTGGAGTACGGCGGGGACAGAGTCGGCGCGCCGCCACCGTACGCCTGCAGCGACTGACCCGTCTGCGGACAACACCGTGTTAGTATGTAGTATTTACTATATAATAATAATCAAGGACCATTAAAACAAGAGGACTGTCATTCTCCATACAAAAAGCTGTTCCCCGAATTTACAACGCCATCTATGTATAAGCTTGGTATAAGAATTATATTATTTACAATTATTCAACTTTGCAAACGTGACACAGTATTTAAATGTTAGAGTTTATTTATTATTAGCTGTTTGCGAACTAATTGTTACTATACTATGTTTCGTTGTTCAATTATAACATCGTTAATGTTTAGTTTTTTAGCGCCATCTAGTTTTTGCCCGGAAATCCCCTAGCGGTCGGGTTACAATCCAAAGTATGGAGAATGACAGTCCTTCTGTTTTAATGGTCCTTGATAACAATAAATAAAAAGCCCATTTCTTCCGAAACCAATAAAATACAATAAATATTAACATAAATATTTATTTGGTTTGGTTGAACCCCTCTCGGGTAAAGGCCTCCTCCAGCTTTTCCCAATCTTTTCTGTTTTTAGCCACTTCAGGCCAGTCTGTGGCTATTTTATTAAGGTCATCTGCCCATCTTGCGTTCGGTCTACCTATTCTCCTTTATCCTCAGTATGTACAATATAGACAGTACACAATGTACAATATAGACAGTATAGCAGTGGCGTGGCGTCCCTAGAACCCGATTAGTAGACTAGATTCTCACCGGCTTGCCTATTTTAAAAGATATGATCGGAGTACAAAAAGCAATGCAAATCTGCTCCGACTTTACTAAGAATATATTTGACGCCACGCCACTGCAGTATAGTGTGTACAATAGTATACAATATTTTAATTTAGGGGGTAATAGTAATCAATGAGATATGCCGCACGCCTGTTCTTATTTTAATTCTATGAATGTTAATATCTGATCTTTTCGGAGGGGTTTTGAACCCCCCCCCCCCCCCCCCCTGTCTACGCCCGTGGCAACGAGGCCGGACTCACCTTGACGCAGTCCTCGTAGCTCGGCGGCTGCTTGTGCTGGATCAGCTGCTCAATGCCGGCGAACTGCGCCATCGCGTTCGAGTACAAAGACGTCGCGTCGTACGGTGACGGCAAATCCTGCGACGGACGGAAAATTGTAGCAAATTCAATTATAGTATTTTATGCGACAGTTGTATAAGTAGGGTCATAACACGCGAGTGGCGTGGGTTGCGATACGAGCCGCCGCGGCGGCGAGTGTCGCATAGAGAGACGCCATGAGCGTTTTTTGACTGAATTATTTATGAACAACGTTGCATACAATACGTTTTCTGCGACTAGGTTTTAAATAAAATACAAAATTAAACATGAATATGACAAATTACTGACAATATAATAAGTATGTGTCTATGGTAAGCTTTGTTTTTAATCGACTTTTACTCGCCAGTGATACGCAGTGACGATATTAAAAATACGTTTTTCTTATGTTGGCGTCAATAGTTCATTCATAGTTCGGAAAGTTTCGTTTTTTATAAAAACCGCATTAATTTATTTGTTTATTAAGTTGGTAGTATGAATCCTACTACTACACGGCGCGCACACATTGAAGCGCGCGATGTACCTTTGTAGGAAGAATAATTACTGTTATTTTACTGTGCCTCAACTCTTCTGCAGACAGCTATACTATTGTGAAAGGTTACCTGTAAATTTTGAAGCGGCGACTCGACTGGGCTGAGGCTGGAGCCGAGGCTCTCGACACTCTGCGGCACCTCCTGCGCCACTTTCTTGTTGTTCTTCTTCACGCTCGGTTTCCTGCTCGACACAAACGTTATGTTACATTCGATACTATAACAAATTGGCTGGAGTCCTAACAGGTCAGATAGGCTTCTGTTTAAGAAGGTGTAAACGCTTAGACAGCATGAGGATGGATATGGAGACGATTTGTCCACTGTCAAAGTACAGTGGTCCAATTGTCCCGTTATTTTTAGTTATTGAGCATTTATCATCGTTGAAAGTGCGAAAATAAAGTAACAAAGCGTGAAAGGTCTCCGGTTCAACTTAGACAAAAATGCTTCTAAGTACAGTTAAGTAAAACAGTTACAGTTAAGTAAATCCACAATTTTGCGTGGGCCTATGCAATAGTGATGCCTCAATAAGCGTATGGCTGTCGCAGATTTTATTAAGGGTTCCTTACCGGCGGATCTGCGAGTGCTGCAGGTTGTTGTTGTCGTATTCCTGGGGGCTGTCGGGGCCCGCCTTGGCCCTTCCTTTCTTGGGCTTGCCCTTGGCCGAACTGATCACCGTCGGCTGGCTGATCAGCTGCGGGTGAGGGTTCGGGGATTCTGCAAGATAAACACAATTAAGATTTAATTTGAATTTTCAAAACGTTTCGTCATGTGATTTATCTATAAGTGTTCAACATTAAAAATCAAGAATAACGGCAATTACCCTCCCGTATGCCGCTGTAAAAAAAATAAGTTCTTAAAGAGAACTTCAACTGGGACGGATACGGAACAAGACATTAAGAAGGGTTAAGATAATTAATATTAATTAACATATAATCGAACCCTGAATGTGGATCTGTCGCTTTTCTGTTTTTGTAATGAAAGCTTTATGTAATATGACGCCATACGATTAAATAAATATAAAATTAAACTGTACTAAATTTTCATAGCACATATAGGCACAGATAGTTAACTTACGCATAACATGATGGTGCTGCGGCGGCGGCCGTGGGCAGTGCTCGTCGAGCAACCTCACGATGTCGTCGTGCATCCTCTCCTGGGCCACGTCTCGCGGCAGGCGGTCCATGTGGTCGGTGATCTCTCTGTTCGACATCGCGTCCAACAGCGCGCGGCAAGCGCCGTACGAGCCCTCGCGCGCGCCGAGGAACAGCGGCGTTTCGTCCTGCGAGTGGATGCACTGGGTTTAGATATGCTGTGTACTTGTATGTAAATACTTTATTGAACAGTAATACGAAAATAAATGGTTGTGTACAAAAACGAACTTATCCCTGTAAGGGTATTCCAGCTAACTTTGAGCAAATGAGAAAGGATATGGATATTGGCCCACGACGTTGAAAAAAAAATAAGTTCGGCTACCTTTGCTGTTTTTGTTTAAGTAAAGCGAGGGTATGGAAAATAGACTCAAATATATGGAAAATATTGACCTTATAAGACACAGCAATAGTAACATCCGTGCTGTATAAAGTTCATAAAAAACTAAATTTATAACTGATCGGCGTCGGTGTCTATAGACTAGCTGCAGTCGACCTCGGCGTCTATAGATCCAGCCACAAACGACTTCTTTAGACGTCTATAGACCTAGCTGCAATCGGCGTCACCGTCTAACGTACCTTGTCGTCCTGGGCGTCGCGGTTGGCGCCGTGCATGAGCAGCACGTTCACGGCGTCCACGTTGTTGACGGCGGCGGCCCAGTGCAGCGCGGTCTTGCCGCTGTTGTCGGCGGCGTTTATGTCGGCGTCGGCGTTTATTAGGTCCTCCACCATGCCTTCTATGGCCAGCCTGTGGGATTGTAAAATATTTTAAAACTCGAATATTTTATGCCGCTGCACTAGACCTATTAAGGCAAGCATTGGATCTAAGAATTTCAAAATGCTTTGTCTAAAAGTTCTGAAACTCCATGGGGGCAAATTGAGAGATTGGTGGATATTTCTTTTACGTATTAGTTGTCCACATAAACAGAAAAAGTAAATAAATAAAAACAGAAAAAGTAAATTAAAAAAAAACAGAAAAAGTACGTTTGTTGTAAAATCTTAGAATTAAATAGGCTAGAGTACGATTCTTTACTTCTTGTTCCAAATCTGGAACATTATTAACATCCAAAGTAGAGTATACTGAAACTACTAATATCAACGCAGTGATTTTACGTGAAAATTAATAATGTTAGCGGGTGAAGGTCCTGGACTGACTTTAATAAAATCGGTTGTCTATGCCTAGTGTCACCAATTGACCATCGTATTACCACCATTATCCCCTCATCTGTGTTTGGATTGGATACAGGCCACATATTTATGTAGCCTTGCATCATTTTTACAGATATTTTTTTTGCTCAATACGGCGCCAATGAGGCTTATTTCTGCGATTTTTACAAATCATACATACGAAGGGTTATCGTGACTTACCTGGCAGCCAATATGAGCGGCGTGGTCCCATCGTGCATCCTCGCGTTGAGGTTAGTGGCGCGGTTGCGCAGCAGTATCTGGAAGACGCCCATCGCGTCGGCGGCGACGGCGGCGTGCAGCGGCGTCCGGCCAGTGTTGTCCTGCGAGTTGGCGTCGGCGCCGGCGTCTAGGAGCCGCTTTGCGGCGTCCGACCGGGCGTATCTGAACACACATTGTAATCATTATATTAATCATCATCATAAATTTTAGAGATTTGCTCTTGTCGGTGGAGTGATTGTAGTAATTTTAGTAAAATATAAATAACAAAACAAATGTACCCATGCAAAACATTATGACAAATAATCAACTTTGACTTATATCAGAGAAATGCTTAGGAGAACTTGCTCTGAGAAAGTAGGCATGAGAAGAAAGTATGATTGTATTGTCCAAGCATCAAGGTATTGAAGCTTAGCTTACCTGGCCCGCTAGGTTGCACGTGTTTCGTCAGAGCATTCCATGAAAACATGTACTTTTTATCGCTTCCCTAACGCTATGGTAGCTACCCTAATAAATAAATAAATAAAAAGATACGCTTACGAAAAGTTTTCGTAAAATGCTCCAAACAAACGCTTTTTTTGGTGAAAATGCGTAGCCGTATGCGTACCGGGAGCAGGATATTATTTGTTTAATAAAAACTGTCTTGCGATGACGTCAGTAGCGCCTGATGGTAAGCGACTGCCGGCCGAAGATGTAGCTCGCCGGTTCAGTAGACACCTATTTACTCGTGTCTTGAACTGTCCTAAGTTGTAAGTGTCAGGAAATACAGACGCTGGGAGCGAATTCCATTCCTATGCTTAATAGTTACCTGGCCACCAGGTGCAGGCTCGTCTCGTTTGGTCCTTATACAAAGTTTCAACCCCCGATGGGTTAATCTTTTAGGGATGAATTTCGAAAAACGGTGAAATTACTTTTCGTTACACTTATTGAAGGGTCTATGTGCGAAGTCACAGATCTCCTACTTTAAAAATCGTGTTGTCCCCATATAAACGGCCACCGTCAGCGGCGTCATGCCCGCGGCGTCCACGGCCACGTGGGATAGTTACCTGGCGGCCAGGTGCAGGCTGGTCTCCCCGGTCTTGTCCATGGCGGCGTTGAGCTGCGCGCCCTGCGCGACCAGCTCGGAGATGATGTGCGCGGTCTGCTCGTCCTCGGCGTCCGAGCCGGCGTCCAGCGCGCCGCCGCGCACGGCCGCCACCATCAGCGGCGTCATGCCCAGCGGCCCGCGCGCGTCCACGTCCACGTGCCCGTCGTGCTGCGCAAGGACAAGGGTTACATGTCATATCTAGGGATGTAACGATACCGATATCGGTATCGTCGATATATCGGTATCACCGATTATATACAACCGACATTTGAAGAGCGCGAAAACAATTTGCTGTATGAAAAAAAATCTGCGAAAAGTAATTTCAATTTCTAACTCAATTTATGTATTGGTCTATTACCTTGTGCAATGATAATTACTATGTGTGACAATTTAACTCTCTGTTAAATATAGCCAAGTTTTAGTTATAATAAGGACATACAAACATTTTGAAGTTCTTACTTCATTATTTAGCTAAGATATCGGTATCGGTATCGCCGATTATTTACTACAATATATCGGTATCGTATCGGCAAAACTATGTATCGTTACATCCCTAATCATATCATATACCGGGTTTCCCAACTATGCCGCATGAAGGGAAAGTACCTCAAATATTGGGGATAGGATGTTTTGCTGAAAGGGAACTTTATTTTATTTTTAAAAGTAAGTCATGCTGCATTCTGTACTGTGTGCCTCAACTAACTACAAGTCACCAATACGCCTCGCAACATACGACCCATGAAGTGGGATATTATGGGGAAGGAAGAAATAGCGTAAAATATTGGATTTAAATGTTACCAAATTATTTCCCATACAAACAAGTAATTTAAAAAAAAATTGAATGAAATATTACTTACTTTTAAAAATAAAATGAAGTCTCCTTTCAGCAAAATATCCTTCAATATTTGAGGTACTTTCCCTTCATGTGGCATAGTTTTGGGACGCCCGGTATTCATAAGGAAATGTTACACGTCCGTTTGCTAATTACTATATCATTATACACTCACGGACAGTGAATTCGGTTCGATTGAAGACTAATATCGTATCATTTCGCTGTTCAATTTTAATAAATGTAGGAAATTGTTAAACTTACTATTGCAGGCGGCGTCATCATGCTGGGCGGCACCCGTATGTCGGCCGCGTCCAGATGCTGTTGGGTCCAGACCCTGGGGTCGTGGCCGGCCTCCTCGTAGTCCGTGATCACCGTGTGATCCGACGCGTACCCGCCAGGGGCCCCATTCGAGTCCCCGGGGCCCCGCGAGCGCTTCGCCCGCGGCGGCGCGAGGCCGTCATCGTCGTCGTCCGACCAATGTGGGGGCCCCAAGTGACCCCCGTTGATGTCCACGTCGATGCAACCCATGGAGCCCTTATTCAAGTTCCTCATTTCCTGGCCGTCGGGCCCGCGACGCCGCGAGCGGCGCCTGGTCGACGAGTTGTTCCGAATAAACCCTTCGGGGAACCATGTTATGCCGGCGGCGCGTTTCCTCTGAGCCGTCACCAACACCCCGATCAACAAGCCCGCGAGCAACACCAGGATAACCCCGATGAAGACGTATTTGGAGTTAGTCGGCGGGTCCGGATCGGGCCCGGTCGGAACCCCCTTGACTTGGAATATAGGGAAGTCGGGCGATAGGGAGTGTTTTGAGGCCGTCGCCGCTAGGAACTCAGCGGCCTCCTGCGCCGAGAAGAAGCATTCAGAGCCGGGCATGGAGGTACACTTCCTGTTGTCGATCTCCAAGAACACCTGCACGAAGATAACCTGGTGCTTCTTTCCCTCGTAGTCTTGCATGCCGACGTCTTTGGAGCCTGACCATGGCCGGATCATGTCGTTGCCCAAATGGTCCTTCTTGATCCTGACCGTCGTTCTCAGCTGATGGCCCAAGTCCCGGAGGAACGCGACGGAGTTTTCCTTGAACGTGCGTATGTCCATTAGAAGGATGACAGACATGACGCCGTCAGCAATGTGCGGCGGTTCCATCTCGCAATCCAAGCCGTCCCAGTTGCACTCGGCGTTGTTGCAGCCGTAGTCACAGTGGCCGTTGGCGTAGTGCTTCTGGCAGTACGCATCGTAGATAGGGTTGCACCGCTGGAGGGACTTCTCGCAGTCGCGGCCGTCGAAGAGGCAGCCCTGCGTGTTGCAGACCTCGTTGCACTCGCCGTTCAAGAACACCTCCCAGCATTTGATGGGGGCCGTGCAGTTGGCCCACGGGTTGATGCCGAGCGAGCAGTCGTTACCGTCGAACTCGCAAGCGTACGTGTTGCACTCCTCGTCGCAACGGTGGTCGCCCTGTTTTTCCTTGCAGCCCATTTTGACGCACTGCTCTTTCTGGGCGATCAGGTCGAGCTCCTGCGGGCTGAGGCCGGAGTTCTGGTTGTAGAGGCCGACGGAGCCGTAGCCGCCCATGGAGAGCGGGTCGTAGATCTCGCAGTTCTTGCCGGTGCGTTGTCTGGGACAGTAGCACAGGTAGTCGCCGGGCTTGTCGACGCATCTCGCTTCGGGGTGCTTGCAGGGGTTGCTGAGGCATTCGTTCATGGAGTCGATCTCGCAGTTGACGCCGGAGAGGCCGCGGGGGCAGTCGCAGACGAAGCCACCGATTTCTGAGGTGCGGCAGTAGCCGCCGTTCTGGCAGGGATTGGAGGAGCAAGCGTAGCCGGAGTACTCGCAGTTCTTGCCGTAGAAGCCGTCGGAGCAGAGGCACTCGTGGCCGCCCTGTATCGCGGTGCAAATGCCGCCGTTCTGGCAGGGCGAGTTGGCGCAGAAGTTGACCTTTGAATCGCAATGGCGGCCCATGTAGCCGGGCTTGCAGTTGCAGTGGTAGTCGTTGACGAGTTGCACGCAATCCTGGGTGCCGGGGTTGGAGCAGGGGTCGGAGAGGCACTCGTTGATATCGCCCTCGCAGCGGGGCCCGACGAAGCCCGGCGGGCACTTGCACTCGAACCCGCCGACTTTGTCGACGCAGGTGCCGTTGTTGTGGCAGGCGTCCTGCTGGCAGTCGTTGACGTTGATCTCGCAGATCTTGCCGAGGGTGCCGAAGGGGCAGGAGCAGGAGAAGTTGTCGATGAGGTCGTGGCAGGTGCCCCCGTTCTGGCAGGGGTTGGGGAGGCAGTCGTTGACGTTGAGCTCGCAGTTCTGTCCCTGGAAGCCCTTGGCGCACTGGCACTGGTAGGTGCCGACGAGGTCGCGGCATAGGGCGCCGTTCTGGCAGGGCGCGGAGTCACACTCGTTGATCTCCTGCTGGCAGTAGGAGCCCGCGTAGCCGTCCAGGCAGTGGCAGCGGTGCGAGTTGCCGATGTCCTCGCAGGTGCCGTTGTTGCACAGCTGCTTTAGCTTCACTCCTGCGCAGAAGGATGATACGCTTTTACACAAATCTGCCAAACATCTACCTATTCTAAACGGATGTTGGCTAATGTCGAATGTTACATTGGTCGAGAAACGTCATCACAAGGCGAAAATATTATATACTTATAAATCAAAAGAATAATCAAAATACTGAAAAGATTTGAAATTCGACGAATTTGTTACCTTCCAAGAGCAAAATTTTTGATGTTACTTACAGAATCTATCAAAGGAAAAAAATATAGCAGCAACATATTTACGTAAAGAAATTACTTCACTATAAAAATTACAAGGGTTTAATAAACTCTTATACTGCTTGTGTCACTGGTATAGACTTTAGTTTGGTTTCAACCATGGCACAGAATAAGTAATAGTACTACATGACTATGGGCATTCCGGACGGATGTACACACCTTTCCTGATGGAAGCGTCCTTGCAGGACACCATCTCGACGTCGCAGAGCTTGCCGGACCAGCCGGGCGCGCACGCGCACGTATACTGCGGCCCTTTCTGCGAGCAAGTCGCTCCGTTCTCGCACGGGTTGCCCTCGCACCTGGGGATAAAGATCACGTCAGATTGACAAAGTCAACTATGCCAGTATGTACAAAATAAAATTAAATAGTTTATTTCTGCAAGTAGGCCCTCAAGGGCTCTTTTACAAGTCTGATTCTATTCTTTCTTTTGTACACATTCGGCTCTTTACATATTCGGCTGTTTCATGTTAAAAACAAGTCGATTTATTTAATTTCGTGTGGCTCATTTTATTCTTCGCGTCGAAACGCACATTCCGTTTTCATTCGTGACGCTACCATGTGGTAAAAATTGAGCCACGTCGTGACGTCACGCGGAACTTTAACGGGCTACATCTTTTGTTTAATTCACAAAAGAAAAAAAATACGTGTCCAATATTTTTTGATAATCAGATTGATTATCAAACAAAAATCAGGGCACAAGCCTATTGTTCAGTAACAGTATTGGCACACTAACAGTCACGTGTAAAAGTTTATGAAGACCATCCAATATTTTCAATAAGAGAAGAGCGAGCAACTAAATAAATAGGAATTGAATCTAATAGATCATCTTACCAGTCGACAAACGACTCGCAGTGCTTTCCAGTGTATCCATACGGGCAGTGACAGACGTAGTGCGTGACGTGGTCGTGACAGGTCGCTCCGTTGTCGCACGGCGAACTGTCGCACATGTTGATGCGGAATTGACAGTTCGAGCCGGTGTAGCTGTAAACAAATGACATGTCAATACAAGTTGTTAGAAGACAACGCAAAAGAATGGATCTAGAATCTTTCCATGACATTCTACCTAGAACCAGAAATTCTTTTCGGGCAAGTTGGTTTCAATGAAAATGACAAATACAAGGAAATTGTCAATATAGATAGTTGCAGCTTATGTCAAATAATTAAAAGAGTATGAAAAGTATAAAAGCAATATTCGACCCGATGCACCAATAGCATGGACTCTTTCCGAATATCAGTATCATAAGAAAAATCATCAGAAATCAGAGAGAATCAGAGAAAAAGAAAATCAGGAGCACTTGAAAGTTGGACCTAAGGAGTCCATGGACCATAGTCTATAGTAAGAAATCCTGGTCTGGTGAAACTGTAATCAGAATACTCACCCGGGCGGGCAGCTGCAGTTGTAAGAGTTGATGCCGTCGATGCAGGTTCCACCGTTCATGCAGCTGGACTCGGTGCAGTCCTCGTCGTTCGTCTGGCAGTTGATGCCCGAGAACCCGAGCGGGCAGGTGCACGTGTACGAGGCCACGTACTGCGGAAAATTGTTTACTTGTTAACCATTTGTACAGTTTAAATTAGTATCAACATTGGAGTGGTCCAAAAAAAGAGGCTGCTTCAGAAGACAAGCAGCGTTCGGCGATTACCCAAATTATTACTTTTTTTTTTGCGAATATAAGTGACCTAAATATTGTTCAATTTGGCTCAAGAGCGACGTTCAAAGTCGAATGGAATAAAGGGAACCTTGTGAAAAAAGTAAAACAAATTAATATTTTTTATGCCACACCTGGCCATAAAGTGGCTTTTTCCGCACGCTGCGCGTACGGAAAAAGCCGCTTTCTGGCCAAGTGTAGACATAAAATGATGTACACAACACGGGAGGTAATAAAGAAAGCCCTCGATCGCATATTTACGTCCCTCGCTTGCAGCTCGGGTCGCAAACTTCTGCGATCTCGGCCTTTCTTTGTATTACCACCCTAGTTGTGTAATGTACTATTTTGAACCAACCTTATTATTATTATATTTCGTTTGTTTGGTAGTTGATGCATAGTAGTTTAGTTGACTATAAAAAGTCGTCTTTTTGAACTAAATTGGCAATTTAGCATTCTACGAATTTACCAATTACATGTGCTGCCTTTTGGACTGTCGATGAGTCCAAACATTTTTTTACAGATGGTGTCAAGTCGTCTAGTCACTTGTTCAGATGCGTACCTATACGACGTGACCCTACATACAGATCAATTTAATACCAGCGTTAAAGAATGAAGTGTTTGGTTTCTTTTGTTTAATAATGTTTTTACATGCAAAATAAACGTCGATTTATACCTGGTTGCAAGTGGCGCCATTCATACACGGCCTGGACTGGCACTCGTCGATGTCCACTTCGCACAGCTTGCCCGCGAACCCGCTCGAACACACGCAGTTGTAGTCGCCGATGCTGTCCAAGCACGTCGCGCCGTTCTGGCACGGGGCTGCAGAAAGAGACAGCGTTATATGACAATACTTAATATCGAATGGAACTCAGTATCTTATGTTTGTTGTTGCTTCTGTACCTCTTGCACAACTGTGACACGCGACTAATGCTATCCTCTTTCCACTCAATATACTGTGACAGGTGCTGCTCTGTCGCTCGAGATACGAAGTCGCGGCCAGTTATGCTAGACAGCCTGGTATAGATGTCGCAGCCAATTGGTTTAGTTAGCCATTTTGATAACTGCCTAGCATTTTCACTAAACTATGACCAGCCAGCAGGTCGACGAAGCCCCGGGGCTTCTATTTCTGCTCTGAGTTACACAAGTTGACTAACAAACCTAACCTACAATAAGGAGTGTGTTTAATGAAAAGACTAGGCAGCAGTAGCGTGGCGTCCATACAACTCGATTCCTACCGGCTTGCCTAATATCAGGCATTTAAGCACCTTATTCTACAGCTGTTAAGGAAAATGTACACTAAATCTGCATCGGCTTGCCCAAGGGTATCTTTTATTTATTTATTTATTTGTTTATTCAAGTACTACCACATCGTATATATTACATCATTGACTTAGGATTACATGCTATGGTATTGACGTCTGATACACACGACAATTATGGTGTACATAACATTTACAAACTTATTTTAATGCAGTGAGATCAAAAAGGATAAGATAAATAATAATAACAAAATACTTTTACGCCACGCCACTGCTAGGCAGCTAACCAAATGGCTAACTAAACCAGTTGGCTAACATATCTATGTTCATATGTATGTTGAGTATCTACTCACACGAGGCGCAGTCGTCGGTATTGACGGCGCAGTCCTTGCCCTCGTAGCCGCGTGCGCAGACGCAAGCGTAGGAGCCGCCGGTGTTGAGGCACGTGGCCTCGTTGTGGCACGGGTGGGTCACGGAGCACTCGTCCACGTCCCGCTCGCAGAGCGCCCCGGCCCAGCCGGGCGGGCACTGACAGGTGAACTTCGCGTACGAGGCTTCGGCCACGCAGCGGCCTCCGTGGCGGCATCTGTGGAAGGATTTTAGTAGTTTTGATTCGGATTATCGAATGCGGACCTCAAATTGAATGTTACTCTGCCCCGTGCAGAATCTAAAGTAAGTTCAATGAAACATATTAAGTTACTGTATTATTTGTAGCTATATAATAAATCGATTATATTATTCGTGAGGATCATATTTTGTATCTAGGTATGACACGCACTACTTTTGGAGTACTACAAAACCCACAATTTTGAATCAAAATAAGCCAATCACGGAAATCGCTCGGAAAGACGGGTTTTAGTCATAGAACGGCAGCTTGTGTTACTGTTATTCAGCTTTGATGAGCTAAGTCCGAACGAAAACAGAAAGTAAATCCACTCACTGGTTAGGCGTGCACGGGTCGAGCGTGGCCTCGCAGTTGCGGCCGGAGTGCGGGGGCGCGCACACGCAGCGGTACCCGTTCACGAGGTCGATGCACGAGCCGCCGTGCAGGCACGGGTTGCCCGCGCAGTCGTCGATGTTCGTCTCGCAGTTCACACCTGCAATAAACAACGTATTAGATTAACTAAACATGTCTACAAGACGAATGTAAGTGGGCACGTTAGAAGAGAGATATACATATGTACGTATCATACAGTAATGACAAATAAAGACTAAAATATACAATTAGAGAGTTGAACCCACAGAAATAGAGGTATATAAATAAATAAATAAATAAATATTAGGGGACAATCTTACACAAATCGAACTAGTCCCATAGTAAGCTCAATAAGGCTTGTGTTATGGATACCAGACGACGATATATTTAATAGATACCAATACTTAAATACATAGAAAACATCCATGACTCAGGAACAAATATTCGTGCTCATCACACAAATAAATGCCCTTACATGGATTCGAACCCAGGACCTCGTGCTTCGTAGGCAGGGGCACTACCAACTAAGCTAATGCGGTCGGTATATGAGATAGAAGGAAATAGGTCGTCGATTTGTGTGGCAACCAAGCGTAATTATCGCTGGTGATTGACACGAAAAGTACAATTTAATGATGGAAAACGTACATTTTCCATTTCATTTGGTGGTATTTGAATTAGCACGCGAGGTACATACACTTTTTCCTTCTGCCTCAATATATTTCTGTTTTCCCTGTGTCTCCGGCAAAAGGGACTATCTACGTAACGAATCGTGAGTATTGACAACCCGTCAAAAGCTAAAAAGCCGTATCTATCTTTAATACTCGTATTAAGATATTTTTTGGCTTAACAAGGATGTATAGTAGATATGAGACATTGGTTTTTGTAGGTCGAGTAGACGCCATTTCTCACGGACCTCCCTGTGGTACTACTTAGGTCTTTGTAAAGTTAACACGAAATAAAAATATGGGGGCAGGGCACTATAAAATGGTATTCTCTGTTTTGCTAATATAAAGCCAACATCATTTATGTTGGTATTATACTTCGACTCACCATTGAATCCCAGTATGCAGTCACATTTGTAGGCGTTGAGTCGGTCGTGGCAAGTGCCGCCGTGTTGGCAAGGGTTCGAGCTGCACTCGTCTATGTCGCGTTCGCATCGTTGGCCTGCAAACACATGCAATTAACAACCATATTCCATAATCCTGGTAACAGCACCAATATTGTAAACGCCCTCTGTCATACGAATATAAGTTTCAAATAAACACAGTTTTTCATTTAACATATAGAGGTAGTATCAGGCTTTAATTGAGTACATGTTACGTATTGCTTGCATCCTAACCAAGGTAATGAATTATATCGATCGAGCTGTTAGAATACGGGGCAACGTACCTCCGTATCCAGGCAGGCAATGGCAGATGAACTGATTCACCCCGTCCTCACACGACCCACCGTTGATGCATGGGTTAGAAGCGCACTCGTCGACGTCCGACAAACACCTGGAATAATCGTCATATTAATACCTTACAATTACTAGTCTATAAAATTATATTAAAAAATCGAAGTATAATTGCTACATCCGATTGGCAGGTGCAGTATCATAAACATATACAAGGATACATTTTCGAGAAAAGAGTGACGACACACATGACGGCAAAATGACAAATATCATAGGTCAGAGGTTACATGAGCGTGACTGCAAATTGAGGTAACTTAAAGCGTATCCACGATCCTGTCTCAGGTCCAGTCCAGGAAGCTACCCGAATCTAGGGAACATGGTTCTGATTATGTATTGATGTAGTATGTAGGGTTATGTGCGTCATCTCCGCTAGAGTAAGATTGCCTGGACGAGGCCGCATTTTTAGCAACCACCTGTATTCTACCATTAGTTCTTAACACTTTCACGCCCAACAGCCCGCCTAGGCTTCGGTCGGAATTCGGTCGATTTTGCGTTGCATCATTGGCCTCACAAACCCACCTAGCGGGCTCTGTAGGTTTCTAGGGTATTGTTAATTTTTTTGTTTGGTCATAAAAGTGTTAATCTTGCTTATTTAAGGATCTCTATTAATTGTATGTGTGCAATAAATAGAGATTCCGACAGTCTCTTGCACCTATTGACGGAGTACCCTACCTGCGCACTGTGGAAGCACTGGAATGCTGTACACATTGCTCCGAGAGGCTGTATGTACAACATATTTTAAGAATGTATTTTTTAATTGTATTGATTTAATTTCACTTATATTTTACTAACATCGTTTATAAGCCTTTGTAAGGACATTCTGAAACAAATAAATGAATTTGAATAAAGAGTATTGGTATTGTGTGTACCTGGCGTCGTAGTATCCCCGAGGGCACTCGCACCGGAACCCGTTGATGCGGTCGATGCACTTGCCGCCGTTGGCACAAGGGTTAGACAGGCACTCGTTGATGTTGGTCTCGCAGTGCTGCCCCGTGAAGCCCGGGATACACTCGCACGTGTACCTACAAGAAGCGCACGTGAAAATGTGTAGCTACCTTTATATCTACTAGTCGATCGAGGAAACATGTTTTAACGTGCTTTTATTATATTCCCTTGTAACTTAGTAACTAACGAACAAACAATATAACTCAATCGAAGTCAATTTTGAGCTACTTGTTATTTTAGTTCACTAGTAAACGTCGAGTTTAGGCTCATATATGATTTGTCTTGGCGAGTCCAATAGATTGCCGTTGGTATCGAGAGTCTGATGATATCAGAGACTCAAGAGACTGAAGAGATGACTCTCCAACCTCTTGAGTCTCTGATAGTGGTAGAAGTGGAAGTGGTGGTAGAGCGGAAGAGGAAAGTGTGTTTTTTAGGTTTTTTATCTATGTATTTATGATTTATTTATTGAACGATACTTGAGTAAGTTTTATCCGAACTACATGAAATTAGGAGAAAGGTTGAGATAGTATACTTTTTAAAGTCATGAACAGAATCGCTTGTGGTATTATAATAAGTCATGAGATCTTTCGGAACGAACTATTATCACTAACTTTAGTACCTACGATAGGGAAGGCCTTGTGAATAAAGCTTTTACTATTGCATTTAGTGAGGATATTATGCTTTATCCTCGTTTAAAAATGGTTAAACATTAAAGCAGAAACTTAAAAGCATTGCAATCGATAAGATATAAAATTTTAAGTTCACTATAAAACAATAATTATAATTAAAAATATAAATCACGTGCCATTTATGTAGTTACACCAGTGGTGTTTTTTATTAAAATATCATGCGCGATGTAAATATTTAGCAAATACCAATTCCTTTAAAAATAATTTCATTCATTCTCAAAGCATGCTATTATTTTTTTAAAGAACTTACTCGAAATAATTGCTGCGTGTAAGAAAAAGAAAGATAACATTAGAAGTGTAGTAAATAACCACAAATATAAATATAAAGCGACCAAGGTGTTAACTCGCTTGCAGAAAAAAGACTTTGTGTCTATTATTTTCATGTTTAGATAGATACAAAATTGTAACCACCGCCCTCTAAGAAAATGCATGCAACAATGTTTTTACACATAATCTCTCAAAGACTAGTAGTGCGTAAGTAAGAATAAATATTAGATTCTAAAAAATTTGTGAAGAGCGCAGTAAAGATATATTTCTCAGCGTTATATAAGGGATAAATCCTCTATGGCAAGTGATCAGAAGTTGTATTATCGTAATAACTTTGAAAAAAAAAACGCGTATCTTAATACCGATACCAGTGCAAAACGACGAATGTATGAAGTTCATACGTACTTTCGTTTTTTCTCACGAAGCACATAGACTCAAAGGACGTAAACGCCGTAGGTTCCAATGGAGCTTACGCCCTTTGAGTCTAAACGTATCGATATATTGATACGACTGGTTCTTAGTTCACCGGAATCTTCAGTTCGTTTGGAGTCAGATGTGTTAAAACACGTTCGCAGTCCCAATTTAAATTGTGAACCTTACGGCTTTGTAATAAGGCTTGCCGTGACCCCATATGCGTCACAAGACAGGGAACGTGTTAAAAATAAAAATGTTATAGTAGGTTAATCAAAGTGAAATTTCTTTTTTCTTAGGCATAGTATAATGCACCTATGAATGTAAAAATTAAGCGCCGCAAAGAAAAATAACGATGATATAGTGCTGCTGTTTTAGATTGTGACCGCGCACGCCATCTATCGACCACTAGAAGCGACAAGTACGTTCTACTCGACACTATAGTCTGTAGGTACTTTAAGGTATTTAAAAAAAGGTAAACAAAAAACGGGTTGGGATCATAACGACTACATCGTCAAAACGACCAAATCATCATAAGGTCCAGATCTCTAAAGGATCATGTCTTTAGAAAGCCCAAATCTCCGAATGACTAGGTAGCAAAACGACTACTTCTTGAGAAGACCACTTCGTTAATAGTCCACATATCACAAAGTAAGTATCACTAGTCGTTTTGCTCCCTGAGCAAAACGACTAGTTCGTGAAAAGACTATTTCGTTAATAGACAATATCTCAATAAGACGAGATAGTAAAACGACTAGATAGCAAAATGTTGGTATAATCATGCCGATTTTATGTATTTACATTTTCTTATTTCATTTAATTGTGATCATTTTGGACATTGTAGAATTAAACATCATGCCTATTACATTACATATTGTAATGTACCTAACTATTTATTTATTTTTAATAGTTTTATAATATACTTTTAACTAACAGATTCTAGTTTTTAGATAACATTTCCTCTATAAAATATGATTTAAAGTTCTAAATGATAAACCAACGTAAAACTTTGTGTTAAGTTTAATTTTTGTTTGCATATTAAGTAGTTATTATTTGGGTCATAACAGTTACTACCCATTTACGTTAAACTAAGAATATATAGGTATAATTTAATTGACCTGAAATTTTATATTAATGAATAAATAAAGTCTATTCTATTTTACTGTTTTTCTGCGTTTTTATGTTATGAATAAAAAATATGCAATAAACTGTACTTGCACTGACACATATTCAGTAAGTCGTTTTGCTACCTCGTCTTATTGAGATGTTGTCTATCAACGAAGTAGTCTTTTCACGAACTAGTCGTTTTGCTCCATGGTCTTTGTGATATGTGGACTATCAACAATGTGGTCTTCTCAAGAAGTAGTCGTTTTGCTACCTAGTCATTCGGAGATATGGGCTTTCTAAAGACATGGTCCTTTAGAGATCTGGACCTTATGATTTGGTCGCTTTGACGAAGTAGTCGTTATGATCCCAACCCCAAAAAACCACGCGACTCGGGTCGTCAGTGGTATTGTGCCACAGATACAAAACGTTACTTAGATTGGCTGAACGACCCGAGTCACGTGGTTTTTTTGTTTACCTTTTTTTAAATACCTAAAAGTACAGACTATAGATGTCGCCACCGTACCTGTTGATGCCGTCGATGCAAGTAGCGCCGTTCCTGCAAGGGTTGGAGTAGCACTCGTTGACGTTGATCTCGCAGTTGCGGCCCGAGGTCCCGGGCTTGCAGCGGCACTGGTAGCCGTCGATCAGGTCCTCGCAGTGCCCTGGGTGCCAACACATTTGTGAAATCACTAGTGTTGATAGAGTCAGACTATAAGTCTGCAGAGGTCGAAAAAAGGTTTTATTTAAAACAAAACACACATGGCAACATCACTAACAAGAGGATTAATTAGTCTTGATACTTGGCAAATATTTTTCCGTTTAATAGGTATAATGTGTCTACATATCTACTGAAATAAACATTCAGGACAGTCTTGCACAATCGACCTAGTTCCAAGCAAACTAAGCAATGCTTGTATACATGTACGTACATATATAAATATAATACTGAAATACATAGAAATTTTTCAAGACCCTGGAACAAATCGCTTATTTTGGTTGGAAGTAGATCGATTTGTGCAAGATTGACCGGGATAACTGCAGTTTTTTCTTCAGTACTAAGTACTACCTCCGCCCCGTTAGTACGTATTCCGTGGGGCCGATTTTGACCTTCAGTCACGCTTCCATACATATTACATACATTTCGATGGGTCGCCGATTTTGAGCTCGACCACCAGACCACAGTATAAAGACAACCAAGTAGTACGACTTCGGCCGTTAGGAGCGCGCGACACGTATTTAGTTACACAGACGCACGACGGGCGTCTGTGTGAGTGAACCTCCATACCGTGGCAGTCCCGCGCAGGTCCAAATGCTTGCCTGTGGTGCGTCCGTAGACGGCGCGCACACATTCGTGCTCCCGATGTACATTTTGTAGGAAGAAAAACTACTGTATACCGTGACCAGACATTCTTGGTGTTATTTGACACGGCGACAGACAGTGTGTCCGTCTCGCTGTGACGTCTCACCTCCGAACTGGCAGGGGTTGCTCTCGCACTCGTTGATCTGCGTCTGGCAGACGCGGCCCGTGTACCCGGGGTGGCAGTTGCACGTGAAGCTGTTGTCGCCGTCGATGCACTCGCCGCGGTGGCACGGCGCCGACAGGCAGTCGTTTATGTTCGTCTCGCACGACATTCCTGCAACAAAATAGTACTTTTTGATATAAGTGCGGAAATTATGTCATTTTTCACGAGTCCCGAGGCACGGGCGTACCCAGGGGGAGTGTTTTGGGGGTGCAAACCCCCCCGAGAAGTTCTCTGATATTAACATTCATAGAATTAAAATAAGAACAGGCGTGCGGCATATCTCATTGATTACTAACTATAACGATCATCAGTCAAAGAACGCCATGATGGAATTTATGATTTGGAGGGAACTGGCCCTGCTAACCTACCCTAGGTTAGCTTAGCTTAGGTTATGATCCTTTTGGGGGAGCTGATGGCTCTTAGTCCCGCTTGATACACAACTTATACATTGCTCACCAGGTCAGTAGAGTTGCTAGACACCTCCCGATAAACCCTTGAACAGGACCCTGCATGTCCCGATTTTCAGACGGCCCTTACATCCGCTACATTTTTTTATGTAACAAGTGGCTAACTAGCAGACAACGAAAGAAGTAGTTATCGTCGCCCATATTCATGGCTCATTCATCTGCGATAACGACAACGGAGGTGTTACCCATACGTTGCCGATCTTCGAGACTTTTGAGAGCCCTGTTTACTCAATTCTTGATGTACTCCGTGTCAAAGCGCTCCGTAGTTGCTCACCTGTTTCTTTAGAGTCATAAATATGAGGCGTTCGTATTTTTTTAAGGTTTACTCACCAGTGTAGCCAGGCGGGCACTCGCACGTGTAGACCGCGATGGAGTCGTGACATGTGCCGCCATTCCGGCAAGGACTGGACGCGCAATCGTCGATGTTCACTTGGCACCGGGCACCGGTGAACCTGAAACCAAATTCATTGTTTTAAGAGCGTTATTAATCTATTATATGTAAAACAAGGTCGGGTAATTACACCATTTATAACTCGAGAACGGATGGACCGATCTTTATGATCTTTGATTTTTTGGTTTTGTCTCTGCCCCGAATAACAGAAAAAATTCAAAAATTATGAGGCAGAACGAAGTTGGCCGGGACAGCTAGTAAAAAAAATACAAAATACTTTCAGTATCCACATTGATTCGAACACGTTAAGAGCGTCTGGCTTGCACTTTTTAGTTATATTTATGCACATATTTTAGTTTCTTGGTTGTCATTGTCTAAATTACTTGGCGTTTCCTCACAGTTGACAATTCGCTTTATTTTCGAGCGCTACTCCGATTTCTAATTCAATTCCAAAAAAAACTACTACAGATCACTGTCATAGTAACGAGTGTCATTGGCGATGTGAGGCTCCAGGTACAACCTGGGTAATAAAATGTGTCTTATCACCAGTGCAATAAGAATATTTCTGCCACTAAATTATTTTGATTAAATATTTATTCGAACGCCGTAAATTTAAGTTACTTCAAACAGTTGATTTAGTGTTTATCTTCAAAATTACCGATAAATTAATTAATTACATACCAGAGGCGTGGCGTCAAATATATTCTTAGTAAAGCCGGAGCAGGTTTGGTTTTTCAAATTTATATACTTTAAAATAGGCAAGCCGGTAGGAATCGGGTCCTATGGACGCCACGCCACTGTTACATATACTTCGCAAAATGTAAATTTATTATTAAAAGTATGTATCGGGCATCCAATTTTGGAATTGAACTAGAAATCGGAGTACCTAAAGTGAATGATTATTGTTGATTATTTTGATGGTAACGGTAATTAATGTTGATGACGACTTACCCGATGACGCAGTTACACCGGAACGCGTTGATCATGTCGTGGCAGACGCCGCCGTTGAGGCAGGGGTTGTTGGCACACTCGTCGATCTCCACCTCGCACTGCGTCCCCGTGAACCCTGGAACAGATACAATATCATCTATCTTGTTCATGAACGTTAATCAACACAGCTAACACAAGGCGACGACACGTTTACCTCAGTGGGAGTGCCACCGCCTACGAAGACAGAGGTCCCAGGTTCAATTCAAATCCTGGTAAGGGCAAATATTTGTGTGACATGCACGAGTATTTGTTCCTGAGTCATTGATGTTTTCTATCTATTTAAGTATCTATTTATCTATATAAGTATGTATATCGTCGTCTAGTCTAGTACCCATGTACAAGCAAGGACCGTTAAAACATGAAGACTGTCATTCTCCATACAAAAAGCTGTTCCCCGATATTTACAACGCCATCTATGTATAAGCTTGGTTATTTACAATTATTCAACTTTGCAAGCGTGACACAGTATTTTAATGTTAGATGTTATTTATTATTAGCTGTTTACAAACTAATTGTTACTGATGTACTATGTTTCTTTGTTCAATTATAACATCGTTAAATGTTTAGTTTTTTAGCGCCATCTAGTTTTTGCCTGGATATCCCCTTGCCGTCGGGGTACGATCCAAAGTATGGAGAATGACAGTCCTCTTGTTTTAATGGTCCTTGGTACAAGCATTGCTTAGTTTGGGACAAACTCGATTTTTGTAAGATTGTCCCCCGATATTTATTTATTTATAAAAGGCTGACGATATGTCACGAGTGCAATTCGACATTAGGGTGGTCCAGAAAAAACACCGAATTATAATAATTATGGAAGCGTAACTGAAGCTCAAAATCGGCTCCACGGAATACGAACTAACGGAGCAGAGCTAGTACTTAGTACTGAAGAAAAAATTACGGCAAATGAAACTCTCACGTCAGTAACTTTGTAACCAATCGCAGACTTTAGTCTTTTAAACGATATGCAACTAGGGTTGCCAGATGGTCGGCAATTGGCGGGATTCTCCCGATTTTTTGTATGTCCTCCCGACTCCCGACAAAGAAGAAAATCTCCCGACAAACGACTTCATTTTAAAACTTAGTCCTATCCACTCAAGATGGTCCTGCCTGCGAAAATTTCTGCTATTTCAGGCTAAAAAAAAAGCTCGCGCGTAGAGCTCGCGGGGTATCTCCCGACCAAAGTCTCAAAATCCCGACATATTGTTTCCTGCTCCCGATAATACGGTAATTCAATCTGGCAACCCTATATGCAACCTATCCAAAAAGACCTGTGCAAACTTTAGCATAGTCGCACGTCGCACTCTATCTACCGTCCTAAATCAGAAACCCGGGGACCTCCAAACAACTCCATAGAGGTTATCCGGCTTTTAGTCATAGGACGACAGATATTTTAAACCACTATCCGTAAACACAAGAAAAGAAATGAAATAATACACACATATTTAGACTCAGACTTGTAAAAGAGCCCTTGAGGGCCTACTTGCAAAAATAAACTATTTTATTTTATTTTAATTCACATTTAAATAATGGTTTGTAAATACTTTTTCAGCTTGGAAGTCACATGGACAGGGCCCTGGGACACCTGGGTGACTTTAAACTCAATAAATTAAGTCGAGGACTAATTGCAAAGTCGCGAGACCAACTTAACATCGTAAAACAGAGTAAGTAATGCATGCAACAATGTATTGGGACATAATAAACAGACATGTCTGTTAGCCTACGCCTTCCCATAAAGCTTTTGACAGGTTATAAATAAAATAAAATCTATTATAAAAACCTGGCACTGTAAAGAGTATTATTAAATGTATTAACATTTACATGCCGAATGATTTAGCGAGATATGCGTACCTTATTGTTAAATTTATACCATCTAATTATGGCGAAAATACATTTTCATTTCATTAAGTTTTAAAAAATCCTCAAAAAAATATTTCCATTCAATCCAAATTCTTTCATTTCTGAATAGCCTGACAATTGCTGTTTCATTAAAATTAATTGAAAATTTAAAATACTGTGGATAACTTGATTTGTATACTTAAAAACTATCTAACATGACTGACACCATAGACTATAAGACTTATCTGTTTAGACCAACGTTAAACTGTCAACTTCATAGAAAGTTGGAAAAATAGGTACTCGTCCAGTATAACCCAGCTAGCAGCTCTAATTGAGACCGGGCTCATCTAAACATTCCAGGAGCTTCCAAGCCAATCTCAACCCTAATCACATAGGATAAGATTCAAATTTCAATAACACCCGACCCTTATACCCTTTAGTGCAAAACGATTTGCGAAAATCCGCCCTATTATGCAAGAGTCAGGGCACATTTTAGAAGAACGCGTCAAAACGAGTGTCGGTCCGCGAGCCCTTATAAAGATACCATGTTCCTTTTAAACGTGTATTTTATTCAAGGCAAGTACGCTAAAGCTCCGAAAGGTCTTATGTCACAAGGTTAGGTATTCGCAAAAACTACTTTATCAATTTAAGAGCGAAGTTTAAATTTCGAATTTACTTTAGGAGAGATGCGAAATGTGAACGCAATATGAGTTGATCAATATTTTAAAACTGGCCAGTTTTATCGGAAAGTCCAAATTTGGAATGTGGTCTTGGAAGACATTGTTGTTTTTGCGGGTGGGGAAAAATTGAACTCAAATGTCCGCATACTATAATAGGGAAAGCGTTCTTTGACAGCGACACTGTTAGAGGTAAATGTAAGTTTGCAAAAGAAAAGCATATTGTTATGTACAGACAACCAATTTGATTCCTTCCTTGTTCACTTTCACAGAAAAAATAAAAATTATTTTGATATAAGAAAGAATATGTCCAACTTCGATGGAAAATGCCCAATAAGTAAACGTGGTACGTACAGTACAGTGTATTGTGCATTTTGTATGTTGTACATTTTCAGGCAAAAGGCACCTTGGTCTTAATGTGCAAGGGACAGCCTATCATTCAAATTAGTGTTTAACTTCACTTTTAGTTCCACTATCGGTCACACCGGACCAAATGTCGCTACTGTCGCAACATAAATCCGTATTAGCGCCAAATTCGTTCGCGATAAAACAATAATTAAACCTAAATGCCAGCCGTTTGAGAACTGGCAATAATTGTTATTACGCCATTTATTTCTATAACCGACACGGTTTATTGAACGTTGGTGGGGGGAGGCCACGCCTGCGCCGGTGCCGCAAGCCAGAAGAGTGAACACAGCGGGTGTATGATAGTCGAGTATATCGTACGATAAAGCATCAGTGAATTATCGATACATTACCACACAAAAAGAGAGGGGGTCTAGGCAAACATGATGAACCTTTGTTAAACAAAACTACTTTGTTAAAAGACATGGAAAAGAATTGGAAAAAGTGTGACACATGGGGATCTGAACTGAGTCGGGAGTGACTCACTCCGCGATTTCGCCGCGTGGCATTGGGGCCCCCTGTAGACCTTAGCCAGTGACCAGAAAGAGCACGCGTTAATACGATAGAGAGAGACGGTCAGATGCGGTGCGTTCCGCCCGGTGGTCGGACCCGAACGACAGTTTTGTTAGAGAGAGACTACTGTACGTCATACTGTTACTTATTCTGTGCCTGAGTGTCCGCGAAAGTTCGCCTAGGTGAAAGATTCTGTAATTTTTTTTTATATTGCGATAAAAGCTGCCATCATAGGCCTAGGCGCAGTGTTAATAGGGGCTTTAGCGCTTTTAGGCTTTGCGCAACAGCACCAGCACTCGATGCGATTGATTTTATTTTGCATTTGACATTGTATCGTTTTATTTTGAGCATTTTATATTTTTAATTTTATTTTATTTGACGATCATATCTTTCATGTAAATTGACATTGTGTAATTTATATTGTACTTCTTGTATTATGAATAAAAAAAAAAATCAAATCAAATCATAGTATCGGCCAATCATATCCAATGTATAGGCGAACATTCTTTTTAGTGCCTAAAATGAAGATGAAACTTTATAGACACTTTCACAAAATTGCAAATATCTCGTAATATTTTTAGTGCAGGTTTACGTTAGTTCTCAACCAGGTCTTAATGTTTATTATGAATTATTTCGATATTTTGGGCTTTTTATAGCAAAAAAAGTCACATTTCTTACTCGAATTACCACTGCGTGTCGCCTCCAATTTAGTGTCCACTGCGTTACCAAAAAAAGGGACGTTTTATTAAAGAATCTTACTATACATAGTAGAGGATAACAGACTCGCTAAGCTTGTGCCTTGCGCCAGAGTGTAATTGTCACGATTTTGGATCACAGGCCACAGTGCGCATGTCCGGCGAATGATAATGCGCGCCATGTTTACAAACACACACACAGAGACAGCTATACGTAGCAGTGTGGTTCGTATATGCCTTTCAAATCAAAAGGGTTCGAATCCCGTCTTGCAACTATGAGTTTTACGGAACTTATGTTCGAAAACAATAAAATTTAAATAAAACAAATACAATAGGAAATACAGTTCGAACTGATCTCATGGAATATCTCGGCTTCTACGATAGCTAGAGGAATGAAATTTTAGGGCCCTAGGGTACTCTTTGGGTACAATTTTTTGATATATAAAACGTTTCCGAAAACAAAGCCTTTTCAGATATACAAGCGGTGTACGCCAGCTTGACGGCCCGGCAGCGTACATCAAAAACAGGCCTTATATTTTATTTTCACTTAGGTATTTCGTCGGTACTATTTATTAGCAGCATTCTGGATATATTTACAATGTACGCCATCTTGACGGTCACTAAGTTAGGTACTGTTACAGATGTAGCCAAAGAAAAGCCTAAAAGATCTTAATTCCCTTACACGGTAACATAATTAGCAGTTTTCAGTCCAGTTGGCCGATTACTGGGTGTGCCAGTAGACGGGCGAGCGGGCGGTAACTGGCTGCCAGCGACTGCCCGCTGTGATTCCAGCCGACGGGTACAATTTGCCCGCCTGATGATTGTCATTAGGCGTGTCGGTAGGGTTGCCAGCTAAGATGTTGCGATTCTACTTTTTTTATTAATGTTCTTCGTCGTCGTCACAAATAGGCCTGGCTCTTTAACAGTGCTGATTCTACTACCGCTGTCTACTTTTCTGCCGTCCTAGTCTAAAAAGCGACTTTTTACTATAAGCTGCCATAGTAATAAATGTTGGACGTCGGCATTAACAGGATGGCCCTTGAAAATTTTGAACTACGTGAAGGGACCAATTTCTGATTGGACTTTGATAATATAAGTAATACAAGAAGATACAATATACAATGAACGAACGCTGCAGGTAAAATTGTAAAAAGTACTAATGGCATATCTCGTTATTGTTAGTATCACGTCACATCAAAAGAAGAACAGTAAGTTTATACCCTTAAGTCACCGTAACAGCACCTATTACACAGAGGCAACTGCTTCAAACACAACCATGTAATGTTAACTAAAAACTGGTTAGTGCCAACCCTAATAGAGACCCAGTTCCCATACCGAGAGAACGCCCGTGCATTGTCTCCAATACGGAAATGCTTCTCACTCACTCTTATAGCACCTTAACTCCGGGGCATAGAGCTCAAGTTACAATGGCGAATTTGATCGTACAAAGCCTTTGCTTAGATCTTATTACCATGGGATAAAGTCGGGTTCTGCTTGGCAATTAAAGGACCATTGGCTCATAGGCTTTAAAGTAATATCTTGTAGATTTTGCAATGAGCGTCATTATGTTAGTTCAATCAACGAGTATTTTGCGGCGTTTAGACACGTTTATGTAGTTTCTTTTAGTGGAAACTCAATTATCAGAATTAATATTTTGAGTAGACATACCTATCTAGTGAGGTTCTTTGATATGATTATACGTACAATAGTAAGATTATCAGATGATTGTAACATGTCTTTCCTGTTTATGGGACAATAGCGCCCCCGACCTTCGGAAGGTTGAAAAACGAGGGATACACCGAGCGGATGCTGTCCCTGCCCGTGTCATAGGGCGCACTGAGAGACAGCCCTCGCTATGTGTAAAGACTACCGTGAATTGATGGCATCCAAATTTGCTGGGTTATTGAGGAAATAATGGACAAACTACATATTGAACTATTAACTGAGCCACGACACACGTTTGCCAGGAAAAATATGTTCCTATTAGAAAAATTTAATATAATGAGATATTTTGAAATTGCATTAAATATAATGATTATAGAATGTATTCAATAAAGGATATTCAAAGCGCGGAAGCCCCGGACTTCCGACAAAATAATAAACAAAACCGAAACATCGACGCATTCTTATTTAGCAATAACCAACCCATAAGCCGATGGAACGCAAAGATACTTGCATATTACACGGGCCGTCGAAAACTGCATACTATCACATATAGCCGTATAGCGATCGCGTTCAGTGCTATTGTGCGAGCCCGCTGATTTAAAGAGCACAAATTTTCATACACCGAGTTCTCAACGAGGTTGTACTGCCCTCGGTCGGGTATTCGCTGCGGTTGACTGCGTACAGACCTGTCTGGTGAGTGGACAGCTATGGGCATGGTGTACAATATTTTTTATGCCGTACATAATGTCGCGAAGGACTTTGATCCCGGTTTTTTTCTAGAATGTTACGGGGCATTGACTTCTACCCCTTTACGTTTATACTTGAGTTATGTAGGGGCAAATGCTTACGTTAAGACCTGTATGTATAGTTAAGTTCAATTAGGCATTGATTGTGCAGAAACGGAGGCTAGTTTGTTAAGAAAAGAGGTCAGGTGATATTAGGACTGACGCGTTGGTTGCTTAGACGAATTTATTATGTCGTAAACTTGTGACCAATTATCTAAGCGGTTGAGTTACTGGTCATATATTGGGTAATAGGTGACAAGTTGACAACCAATTGATTTCGCTGCACAATGACCCTAGAATTAACGCATCCAGGAACTGACCAGACATACTCTTATGAGAAAGCCAAACTAGGAAACTATACTACCGAATATACGTAGACTTTGTTTTGTTATTTTCTTGGTTACCTAAAGGCTAAAATGTAATAAGGCTGATGATAAAAACCCTTTTTAGCAGAAAGATCTTTCAATCTTAAAGATTTGCCGTCCGTAACTGGTTATTTGAGCCAAAAAGTAGTATATAAGTTTACTGTGAAACAAATATATCGGCCACGGCAATTCAAATCTATGAGACGCATCTGCTTTTTTTTGTCTTTTATTGCAAGCTTTTTTTTCAGGGAGGTCGTTCGCCAGTAACACAACTTTGAAGTTGGAAAATTGCGGCCCGCAGTTATGTTTTATCAAATATCACGGGTTATTTAAATTTGTTTAGTTTCCCTATGGTATGACAACTGCCGCCGAAGTTTTTGACTCCATTAGGTTGGTTAAACTTAGTTGAAGCTATTTGACTTACCAGGCATGCAGACACATCGGAAGGTGCCAGGGTCGTCCAGACACGAGCCCTCATTGCGGCAGGGGTGGCTCTCGCACTCGTTGACGTTGGTCTCGCAGCGAGGGCCGGTGAAGCCAACAGAGCAGTTGCAGGCGAAGGAGCCGGGAGTGTTCACGCAGAGCCCGTCGTGCTCGCATGGCGATCCTGGTAACAATACGTTCGGTTTAATGTGTGTGTGTGTCCATACATCTTTGATAGTAGGTTAAATTGGGATGAAGATAGGCAAATCATGTTCCCTGCGCCAATTGAACCAAAGCCATCGAGTCAATCTCTGAATAAACCGGAGTTGGCTTGATTTTTCTTCACGAGCTGTAAGATAAAGTGTTGTGTGTTTTAAAATAGGCTAGCTAGTGGAATTCAGGTTCTACGGACAGCCTGCTACTGAGGTAACAGGACAACAGTGGATGCCCAAATAAAAGCTTACTTTCCTCAAGTTGTTCCTCTTTCCTAAGATACCCTAAACAGGATAAAATCGAGATGAAATGTTGTGATGTGGTTAGAAATTTCCTATATTGGTGCGGCATCTTCAAGCAAAGGGCCAAGTGGAGGTGCACATGCAATCATAGCCGCCTCTGCCCAATACTACTCGCAGAATACCCTGAACTGCAAATGAATTCTTACCCTGTTCGCACTCGTTGATATCCTCGGAACAGTCGAGCCCCTTGTACCCAGAGGCACAGGAGCAGGTGTAGGAGCCGTTGATGGGGCTAGTGTCGCAGATGGCGTCCGCGTGGCACGGGTTGGACGTGCACGCGTCGTCCAGGTGGCAGAGGAGACCTGCGGAGATTACCGGTTTAGAACCAATGTAGACTAAAGACATCCAAGGTACAGTCAAGGGCAACAATATGTATACACCACAAAGTTTCAAAAATATGTATACCATCCACTGCCATCAGTAAGGTATATGTACACATGTTTTGGAATTTTGTGTGGATATTTATCTTTGCTTTTGACTGAACAAGAAAACCAGGTATGTTCTTCCCGAGATTGATAATGATGACATTTGACATTTTATCAAAATATATTGAGAGTAAAATGCGTTTCATCACTAATTTGTTTCTAAAGAAAAGGAATGTTGAGCTAGTAACGTAAAATAGTTTTCTTTTCAACCGAATAAACAAAAAGCACATTATAACGAATAATTTCGCCGGCCGGTAATTTTCTTAAACTATGGACGTTTAAAATTTAATCAATGGCAATGTGACGCCAGCTTGCAGAACATACCTTGTTTTCTTGTGCCATGAAGACAATTTAACAGGGGACGAAGAGTGCAAGGCACCTATATGGTGCAATGGGATCTATATCGGGATCCCTAAATTTTTTTAACCTATTTTTGCATTCCCTAATACTGTTTGTCATAATGATCATTTGTCCTAACACTCACATGCCCTAATATTTGATTCCCTCACAACATATTGATGAAATTTTTGTGCCCTAATATTTATTTTACCTAATGTCATTTTCCATATTGATTATTTATGCTAATGACATTTTGCCTAATAGTCATTTATCATAATTACTAATAAACCCTAAAGATCACACGTCCTAATCGTCATTTATCCTAACTTTATATGGGCTAATGTAGTTTATCCTATTATTGTATAACGTAACATTATTTGTCCTCACGATTTTTTTTCCTAATTGTGATTACCCAAATATTATATGTTCCAACCAATAACCCTACCATAACCAAACTAACATAACCTAACCTTTTTTTTTCACCCGGAGCAATGCATGAAACTGCATACCACCATGTGACCTAAGGCCATCGGGGGTGACAGCCAGAGGTTACGCATTGGTTATGTGGGGCTCTTCGCTCCAGAAGGGATTGGCCTACCCATTAAAACTCTGGGATGCTTCCAACCTGTGCCTTCATGGTGATGGTCTGGGATCCGATGGCACCACGCCATCACCGGCACCTCCGATCTAGGGCTAACCCTCTACGAAAACGGCACACTGTAGGCAAACCTAACCTACTTTTCTGGTAACAGTTCAGTTTTGTAAGGATCGCAGTTCAAACCTAACCTAACCTACTTTTCTGGTAACAGTTCGGTTTTGTAAGGATCGCAGTGCAAACCTAACCTAACCTACTTTTCTGGTAGCAGTTTGGTTTTATGAGGATCGCAGTTCAAACCTAACCTAACCTACTTTTCTGGTAGCAGTTCAGTTTTGTGAGGATGGTAGTTCAAACTTAACTTAACCTATTTTTCTGGTAGCAGTTCGGTTTTGTGAGGATCGCAGTTCAAACCCAACCTAACCTACTTTTCTGGTAGCAGTTCGGTTTTGTGAGGATCGCAGTTCAAACCCAACCTAACCTACTTTTCTGGTAGCAGTTCGGTTTTGTGAGGATCGCAGTTCAAACCTAACCTAACCTACTTTTCTGGTAACAGTTCGGTTTTGTGAGGATCGCAGTGCAAACCTAACCTAACCTACTTTTCTGGTAGCAGTTTGGTTTTACGAGGATCGCAGTTCAAACCTAACCTAACCTACTTTTCTGGTAGCAGTTCAGTTTTGTGAGGATGGTAGTTCAAACCTAACCTAACCTACTTTTCTGGTAGCAGTTCAGTTTTGTGAAGATCGCAGTTCAAACCTAACCTAACCTACTTTTCTGGTAGCACTTCGGTTTTGTAAGGATCACAGTTCAAACCTAACCTAACCTACTTTTCCGGTAGCAGTTCAGTTTTGTGAAGATCACAGAGTTTAAACCTAACCTAACCTGTTTTTCTGGTAGCAGTTCGGTTTTGTGAGGATCGTAGTTCAAACCTCACCTAACCTACTTTTCTGGTAGCAGTTCGGTTTTGTGAGGATCACAGTTCAAATCTAACCTAACATATTTATCTATCTAACCTAACATAATAATCGAATTAGCAATTTTATATGAACTTTGGCGCAGTATTTTTTTGTCAATATCTATTTCCACAAATAAACAACGATTTCTTGAATAAAATATTACATGTATTTACATAATGTTATTTATACCCTTAATATTAAGAGTTCTTCAATAAATAGCCATATACAAAATGCGCTTTGATAACTTTAGCAAAATTATCTTTAATTTAGGGATACCATGTATGGTAAAAATCCATCAGATAAATGGGTTTTAGGACAATCACAACATTCCAGAAGAAAATTGATCATCCCAATAAGTATTACCGCCTGTTGTTTACCATTTATGCTGTTTTAGATTAAAGTTTTGTAATCTTTTGTTTTGGTGCACAATAAAGAATATTGTATTGTATTGTAGGACAACACAGTTAATGCAAGTAATATGAGGACAAACGTTATTAAGGATAGCGAGGAATATGCAAAATAGCATAAGGGATATTGATAGTTATGGCAAATATATTTCGGAAAATTTAGATTTAGGGCAATAATAACATTATTGAAAGTAAAAATTATGACAACTTATCATTAGTCCAAATACCCATTAGGACAAAACAGTTAGCCCAAGTTATTTTAGGACAAACGATGTTAGGGATCGCGAGGAATATGCAAAATAACATTAGGAATATTATTAGTTATGGCAAAAAAGCTTCGGACAACAGAGTATTATGGCAAAAATAACATTATGGAAAAACCTTATTATGACAACTGATCATTAGGCCAAATACCCATTAGGACAAAACAGTTAGGGCAAGTGATTTTAGGTCAAACGATGTTAGGGATCTCGAGGGACACCCGGTGCAATGTTTATGAGACTAACAGATTCACAACACTGTGAACGAATAGAGGAACCAATAAGGGCTATCACCTGTGTATTTGCAACACATACACATACTGCTGCTTAAAGTGAAGCTATTCGCAACATTATTTTTACTAATGGGGTTTAGTAAGTCTTGAAACATTGTTTGCATCAGTAGATATTTATAGCAAGAACCAAGATAGGAAATCTGACACGACTTTTGTAAAAAGCGGGCAGCGTACTTCTTACCAGGAGTACAGAAGTCTAACAGAGCGTGATTAGCAGTTTCGCTTACCAGTCTTCCCTGGCGTGCACCGGCAGTAGAAAGCGCCGACCCTGTCGATGCAAGTAGCCCCGTTGAAGCACGCCGCGCCTGCGCAGTCGTCGATGTTCACGGAGCAGTCGGGCCCGGTCCAGCCGTTCACGCAGATGCACGAGAAGCCGCCGACCGAGTTCGTGCACGTCGCGCCGTTCTGGCATACCAGCGGCCTGTGGGTGAGAAAGAGATGATTAGATGTTAGTGAGTTTCAAAGGAACTGTTAGGGGTGTGCTACCCTGGTAAGTCTGGCGTTTAGATCGCTGTTCTAGCTGGTTGTAGAGCTACACCAGCAGTCTGCAAGAGGGAAAGAGATCGTTACATAGGCTTGACGCCTCAAGATCTGTTACGAACCCTGCTACCCTGGTAGGTCTGGCGTTTAGATCGCTGTTTTATCCGGCTGTGTATGAATGCTATCCTTTTCTTACTTATTACTTGCAACGGACAAAACAGTGTACAGCCTGCCTTACATCAGTTGCCATGTTAGACATGACAAACAAAAGACGTAGAGAAGCAGATATGTTTTATCCAGTCGCTTCCAATCGCATATGCGATTATGAGTAATGCGTATATGAGTAATGGCTGGCAAGAGTAGTGCCATTGACCCATCAAGTAAAATAGGCGCATACGAGTATCTGTCATCGAGTTGCGGAAAATTAGCCCGCGTCAACCTAACCTACCGTAGTTATCAAAAGTACAACCAATCAGCTTTTCTTTATGAGCTCCTTCGGATTGGCCCAATTACTGGCCCTAAACGGATCGATCATTAAAATATCTACGCGTACAATAACAATGGTTACATTTGGTGTTTAAATTCAGAAAAAACATGTATAAAACACGTCTTTGTCGTCGCACACCTGACACTAAATACGCTTTTAAAAAACGGTCCAAGTTTACAAGCCGGTGACAAGATGATTGCAGTTTTTTAATGGCGCGTACATTAGCAGCCGGTAATTTGGAGGTTTGAATGTTTTGAGAATTTTCAAGGTATTTTCATGAACTTGAAACGCTTTCGGCTTTCGCAACGGTCATTTTAATAAGTACTTAGCATGTTTGCGTTGCGATATTTAAATTGTTTGATGTGATTTAGTGCGGTAATGAGGCTTGAGGAATGATGCAGTTGACCGCGCGGCGACGTCAAACTGCAGATATTTCTTGAATATTTCATGTATATTTATTATTTTATATTTACGTTACGGGAGGGGTCGACGAAATGTGACATTATGTGACAAGGGGTGGAAGGACTCCTACGTTTCATGACGTCACATTCCAAAATCTAATACATCTAAGTATTTAAAATGCTAAATTTGAGCAATTAACGACAAACTTTCCTTTATATTTCCATCTCTATCTGTATAGGCATAAGGTTTTTACTTGTTTTGTTGGCGAGTTCATTAAAATTATGGGTTAATATTAATTATATTAAAAATTATTTAATAGAAATTGAACTAATTTCGGAAGTGATGTTTTTTTTATAGATGTAAAAATGCAAAATATGTGACATCACTAGGGAGTGGGAGGGGTCTCACAAATGTGACCAACTGTGACAAGGACCCGTAAAAGGGGTAAAAAAAATCACGAAATCAGTGCGACGTACTTTATAGATGACCCCTTGTCGCAAAAATATAACAGACTCAAAGTTAATCCGAAAACTGTTATTGGAACTGCTTTTGACGCCAGAGACATTCTTAAGCTCTTTGAAAGACAGCAAAAGTGTCGCCTAGATAGAACTTTTCAAAATGATCTCTCTAAGCACATTAATATAGGTATAATCTACAACTGAGATGCTTCTGTAAAAGACTATTAATCGAACTAAAGCTTAAACCGTTGAAGAAAGGATCCCTAATCGTTTGATCTTTTTATAGTCCGCGATAATCACCTCAAAAAGGGCGAAATGCGGTCGAATTCAAGTGCGTTTGTTTTTTTTTATACGAAAGTGGAATGATAAGAAAATATGATGGCGACGTGGCTACCGTGCGAATAAAGACAATATTACACTAATTATGATATCCGATACCGAACGAATGTCTTAATTATGCCGACTGAGCGTTTACGAGCCAACTGCATTAACTCGCATAATTTAAACTAAGATTGCGGAGGTCCATGACCTTCCGACGAGTTCGAAGATCGAAACTTATGACAATTAGTTACGAAGAATACACAAAAATTAAAAAACTAAACACATCTTTTAACAAACATGTGTTTTGATATCGGTTCCCATACGAGTCATTTTCAAAAAAAAAATTTACATAGTTAAGGGCCTAATAAAAACAAAATCACGATCGCTTCCTCTGTGTTACGAAAGTCAGCATACAAACTATGTGGGTAACTTTCGTAACACAAAGGAATAAATTAAGTTTTGTTTTAATTAAATTCCTTAATTGTGTAATTTTTTTTTGAAAATGACTCATACTGACCTAACCTAACCTATTAATATGGATTAATTCCGAAATAAACGTAATGAATTGAATAACCGCATATACTTTCCCGTAAACTATTTCCCGTTTCCATATACTCTCTGAAGAACTACAAATATTAAACTATCAAGATACATGTAAAGTTAAATATAATAGATTATTCGCATATGCAAGTATCTTGTTTCAAAAAGTTATTTCGTAACGTCGTTATTATTTATGTAAAATCTAAACGTTTTGAAACAATGACGAATCGGCAGCTCAGTTCGGATTTTAAATCTAAAATGTTTCATCAGTTTTCCGAAGGATTTTTGCTAGCTTGAATCACTATAAGTTTGGCGTAAGCCTCCTTCATTCAGAACCCCTTTCCCTCTCAGGAGCAATCAGTGCTATTTTTCAGTTCAAGGCTGTGGGTCAAGGAATATTTTCTTTCTTAAGTTTCTTTTTTTTCGTAAGTATTTTTGAATTCTTGGTCATTATCTTGATTTTGCAGACAGTTCACACACAGATAATTACATACATTTTACGAGATATATTTGCTCAAATACATATGTTTCTCATGTTTGGTGTGAAATGCAATATTGGGTTACCTACTGTAGCAAAATTGTTTTCATCTTAGGCGTTAGCACTTGAACAACTTTTAACTGATGTTAGTGTCTAAATAGTTAGAAGTAATAACAATTTCTAAATTACATTAGTAACTAAGGACATCTGTGGGCCAAAGAAAATGAACCGAGAGACGTTGAGAAATATTCGCGGCATTCAGACGACCGTAACACGAGGAGTTCACTGCATTAATTATTCATTTAAATTTATTCCGATAGCCATATTTGATACGTCGTATATTTCGAGAAACCATCGCTCTGGAGTTGTAGAAAATAGTTGTCAATTCGATAAAACATAATTTGGCTTTTTTAGTTAGTTTTCCTAGTTATAAGGTGTTACGTTTATACGAGTATACGTCGTGTATTACGTTTTATAAGGTGTTAAAATGGTTAAGTCATAACTTGCAATTTTGATTTTCCCATTCAAGTGCCTATTGGGATATTACAGCTAATTAACGTTAGTGCAACTAGTCATCAGACAAATAAAAACCATTAACGTCTAATGTCTGATCTATTTTCACATGACGCAATAACGATCTCAAACTAGTGACATTTATATGTTAATACGTTTCTCAGAGATTATCGAATGGTCATTAATCTTAAAAATATAATCGATGGTACGGCTCGGGCGCCCTATACAAACCTAAGGAATACGTGACAAAAATATATCTGCAGATGCCGACGTCTTTATAATTACACTTCCTTCACCTTTAAGTTACTATGAATTGTGTTTGTTAAGGAGTTCGACCGCCTACCGAAATAAATTTGTCAATGCACAAATTTATCAATGCAGCTATCAAAAAGCGCCGTCTCCTTGAACATATAAACGTTTATTGCGAGTAATAAAGCATCCATATTTGGCCAGCAGCAGATATAAATTTGTGCGGTTTTAAAAAAAGAACGTCCCATCGAACCGAAAAGAAAAAAGTGAACATCAAAGATATTCGATACTGGCTACGCATAATCTGTTGCGTTGAGGAACTATCGAGTATTGGATGACACCATCCCGATGATAACACCCTAATATGAACCTTATCCTACATAAAATACGGTGGTGTTTCGAACAGAAACTCCGGCCGTCTAAAAAGGAATTACATGTAAAGCAAGAGAGCAGAAAGTGTAAAGACCGGGGAAATGATTTTGTTTTTGGATTTTGAACTTACATCCAATATCGACAAAATTCAAATCGATTTTGCAATCATGAGAAATTTTAGCCTTTCATAATTTGAATTCATATTTAAACATTTTTTTTTAATACTTGATGGGTAAAGTTGTGTGGTCATTCACGGCATTTAAGAAATATATAGAGTTGTTAGATTCATTATATTTTCAATTAAAGATCCAAAACTATATAATAGGTAAGATTATCCCTAAAAATATAAACTAGAACTAAATATGTAATATTTCTGAGCTATTTCCATTTTTGGCCCTATTTGGTGTACTACTGTTGGCCAAGGAAAAATTCGGTCATTTCTTATAAAAAATACTACAGGGAAAAGGGTGACTTTTTTGTGGTACTTTCAAGAAATTTTCCCAGATTTACGGAAACTTTCCGCCATTTGCACATCTGTATACATATAGGACGGTATATGGAGATATATGTCTGTACCTACATATATGTGGAATATGAAGCCCAACAGGGATGTGTAACGTAACGGATCCCCGTGAGATACCGCGCGCTTCCTGGTCGAGATCACTTTCGTTATTGACAGACGATTCTCAGAAGTCCCGGGATATTTGACAGTCAGCATTTTATTGACACGGGCAGGCTGCGTTTGCACCAGAACCCACCAATGCCTGAGCGAGACTAGGCACGTTGATTGATGGATTTTTTCCTCGCACAGCTCTTTTTTTTTAAAGCCTGACTAACTCGCAACCCTAGTGGGTGTAGCGATAGTATGATCGGCCGTGGCGTTCCCTGGGGTCGATCCAGGTCGCTAGCCGGACCACCCGAGTGGATCGGACTGGGTGGGAGCCGGGGGCGCCTGGGATCGAACCAGGTCGAACCAGGCTTGTCGCAAAGATCTGGTGGACGCAGCCTTAGGGCCTTATCACACTGGCGAGTTGCGAACGAGTTGCGAGCGTGTTTTCATACAAAACTTGTCGCGGCGACCACGAAATCTGTATGAAAACACGCTCGCAACTCGCCAGTGTGATTAGGCCCTTAGTCTAGTGAGAATTACCACTAGCGAAACTGTACCTCGTTTCCATTTTTAACCCCTACGCAAAAGAGGGGTGTTATAATTTTATTTATTATTTATTTATTTAAACTTTATTGCACAAAAGAAAACTTATCGTACAAAAGGCGAACTTAATGCCATATTTTGACCGCTATGTGTGTGTGTATATATCTGCCTGTGTCACCGTAGCTCTTAAACGGGGATGCGCTTTTTAGGGTTCCGTAGCCAAAATGGCAAAAACGGAACCCTTATAGTTTCGTCATGTCCGTCCGTCCGTCTGTCCGTCTGTCCGTATGTCACAGGCATTTTACTCAAAAACTACACGATGGATATTGATGAAATTTGGAATATAGGTGTCTTGTATGAGCCGCTACTTAGTTTGGTAGTTAAATAACTAAAATAAATATTTTTAGGGGGGGCACTCCATACATGTTACAGAACCTAAAAATTTTTTTTTTCAGAAAATATCAACGTGTGCTACATAGTTCGACAGCTCTTTCAAAAATATTTTAAGGTTCTTAAGAAATGTTTTTGATTAAGTGAATACCTTTGGAAATAATCGCTCCGAAAGTTGTGAAAATTGTGTCCCCCCCCCCTCTATCTTCTAAACCGTGTGTCCGAAAAATATAAAAAAAATTGCAAAGATAACGCTTAATTAAAACTTTCAACGAAAATTATTTTCAACCAGATCGGATTAACCGTTTTTGAGTTATTGCCGATAAACTGCGCTTCTCAACAAAAGGACGTAATTGCTATGAAGATACGCTCTTTTGTTGTTGTAATTTTTTACATCGTATTTTTTACCTTATAGTTATTTCCCTTATAGTTACGGCTATGGAACCCTACACTGAGCATGGTTCGACATGCTCTTGGCCAGTTATTTTATTTGAAATTAGGTTTATCAGTGATGGTTCATATACATGTTTTATGTGTTTCATCAAAATCGGTTCAGCCGTTCATGAGATATCCTAATTTGAAATGACAATTTTGCTCAGTGGCGCCAACTTGGCACAATTAGTGCATAATGTAAATCATTTTGGCCAATATTTATAGATTATAATTTTAAAGGCCTTTTTCGCACGTTTTTTTCGTTTCTCAAGGCACAGGATAATATTGAACTAAGTTACTTATTTCAATGATTTTCTCATTTCACCCAGAAGACGTCCAAACACGACTTTAGGCCTCTTAAGTTTTAAATTGAAAAAAAAAACTCATAATGTTGACTTCACTAATACGTTTAATAAGTACAATTTAAAATTCACGGTAAACCATAAAACTACACAAGTACACAACTTATAAAACTCTAAAAATATATACCCAAACAACACTGACGTATTTTATATCTAAGCCAAAAGTCCCAGGACTGAAATTAGAAAAACCCATCCCCACTTAGTATCTTTTAGATTGGCTAAGAAACAATTCCTAGGAAGCCTAAGCTAGCCATTGTGATTTTAAATTCTATAGCTTTGTATTTAAGGTTCAAAGTTGCTTGTGAAAGGTTACAAAGAAACCGTGCGAACATCGTCCTGCAGCTTTTTTGCTGATGAACATGCTAGAATTAATAGTGATGTCTGGCATGTCCAATATAGACGACTTTGACGAGATGCCATAAAGAAAAGATAATATTATAGTAGCATTGAACCGTGATTATAATTATATTGTGATATGAATATGAAAGCTGCCATTAATTAATACGCTAATCCGTGTTATTGAAGCTATTTCGGTTTAAAGAACTTTATTATTTAATGGTTGATGGCAGAGAATGACTTAAGGCATTAAGTTCGCCTATTGTACTTTTTATTATTGTGCCGTAAAGTTTAAATCAATACATAAATAATCATTATCATTAGAAACTAAAATGTCACTTAGGTACATGAGAACTTACAACCAAGCGTATTTATTATAACATAGGCATTTTTATTTATAAGCAATAATGATTACATAATATGACGCCAATGCACTCGGTAGCAGTATGAACGGCGACCGACGGAGGCTGCCTCTGTCGGTCGCCGTTCATGTTGGCGGTAACTTGTGTAAGTAGTTACGGCTGCACAGAACAAAAAGCACACAGGTGAGTGTCACCAACGAAGTTGCCAAGCTATAGTAATTAGGTATATTTAGTTTTTATTAGTTATTTACAGGGCGCAGCAATTAAAACGTAACTAGGGGAAAATAGATAAATATTGTGAGAACAATCTTACACAAGTCGACTAAGCCCAAACTAAGCAATGATTGTATTATGCTTGTGTTAAAGTATCCTACATTATCGTATATCAGCTAGCATTTAATTTACCTACCCAAGTCAAGTGCTGTAATGGAGCTGGCATGGTCAGTCTGACAAAAGCTCCTTAAAATAAAGATGCTTTATGTTTGTTGACATAATTATGATTTGTCTGAAACCGTTAACCCTTAATTTGTAAATGTCCAGCCGGTTGGACTTCGTATTTTTTATTTAATCAGAATTTTTCGAACTATTTGGTTTCGCTGAGGCTTGAATTAATTAAGTCAAATTTAGGGTTTAACCTAACCTAGATTATACAGGATAACCACATTCCTTTATTTTCTGCATTTCAACAAATCATTAGATACTCACGACTGCATTAACATCTGACTTCCACATTAACTTTCGTTTTAACCCTGCTTACTAAAAATTAATCCTAAAAAAACTCCTCGGTTCCGCCGTGGACGGATAAACGGGTGCGATTAAAAAACGCTCGCGCATCCAACAAAATGGCGTCCGATATCATATTTCAAAAACATCTCGATCTAAACCATTCAAAACCACACCCTAACGCTTTGCGTTACGACTTAAATTGAAATAACCAAATTTTTTGCCACAATCCGTTCCAGCATTCGGGATCCGCTTTTAATTGGGATGATTTCGCGGCTTACGAATATAATGAACCTTATGGCGAGGGAATAAAGTTCAGTTTGGGCTGAATAATATTTAAGGATGATACGTCAATTAGGTAGGATATGAAGTAAATTGGCGGAGTAACTGTGCTTAAAGCATGTAGCTCCGTTTTATTGACGCTCAATATCAATTGGCCTTAATTATTTCGGACGTCTGCTATGCTATTAATGCTGTATCGGACTGTATTGATTTATCCTTTTAAGGTGTTGTCCCTTGGCTCTCCATACAAACTTAAAGAGGGTTAATAATCCAATTAAACGATTTTAATGTTGGTTGGTGTATTTTAATTTATAGCTTGAGAAATTTTTATTATCGCGACACATCCTTATGGACCATAAGAAGAACGTAACACTACTGCTAAACCAAAAACTTAATTGCGCTACAATATGTGTTTATTTAAAAAGGGGTAATGGATGGCATTTTTAAGACCCATGGTGCTAAGGGAAAATACCTGGTCTTTTAACTCTCTCCTCTTCGCTCGTCCCTATTGAGTGATCAAGGCTTTGATTTAAAAGGTACACGGAAAGAATATGTCTAGTAAACTAAGTTTTTTTTTCTTTATTTTTGAAACTGACAAACTCGCAACCCATACCCGGGCGTAGCGATTGTCGGACCGGGTGGTTGGCCGTGGCGTTCCCTGGGGTCGAACCAGGTCGCTAGCCAGACCACCCTGAGTTGGGTCGGACTGGAGTAAACTAAGTAACTTTTTGAGTTACTTATAGCGGTTTAAAAGTTAGTCACCGTGAACAATGACTATGGTAACCGTATATTTAAAAGTGAAAAAAAATATATATATATTATTTTAAGATATCCACCTGTAATCAAGTGGTAAGTTATAAATAATTGCGAGCTTTAGACATTTTGAGATTAAAATCTCACTTTCAAAAAATGTGACTAGACATGTTCTTTCTGTGTACCCTTCAAATAGAATAAATTAGCATGTCTTACCTCAAAGCACACTCGTCGACGTCGGACTCGCAGAGCTGTCCACTGAAGGTGGGCGGACACTCGCAGGTGTAGGAGTTCAGGCCGTCCACGCACGTCGCCCCGTTCTGGCAGAGATGGCCCGGGCAGTCGTCGATGTCGATCTCGCAGTTCTGGCCTCGGTAACCTGCGGAACGGAGCACAGACTTGACATATTGCCTTCACAAGACTGCTTAGATACACCATATTAACATAACAGAAGTTGGTCATATTGCCCTAAAATATAAGAGACTATTTGGATCCATCCAAATAGTCTCCCTCAAAACAAAAGTTATATTACCTTGAAACACGAGACAAATTCTCGGATCCACTCGACCAACGTAACAGAAACTTGTCATATTACCTTGACAAGACATTCTCGGATCCACCCTAGCAATAACAGAAATTAGTCATATTGCCTTGACAAGACATTCTCAGATCCACCCTAGCAACAACAGAATCTTGTTATATTGCCTTCACAAAACATTCTCGAATCAACTCTAGCAACAACAGAAAGTTGTCATATTAGACATTCTCGGATCCACCCTAACATAGCCTCCTGTTGTGTTTTGGCAATATAGTGATGTTTAACACATTTTTTAATGAAAAATAAATAAAATACATGTGAAATTGTTAATTTATTAAACCTCAATAGTCGAAAAAACATGAACTCTTCTTGAATTATTGATAAAATAGCCTAAATCGATAATGTTTCAAACGTCTAAATCTTCTCTCCCGTTTTAAACAAAAACCACTCATGACACCCGCTAATATATTTTTTCAATCTGTCTAAACACATGCTGTTAATACCATTACGACTTAATGAAAACCAAACACCTATTCTTCATCCCGAAACGACCGAACTTCCACAAGCTTAACTGCCGCATAAACCTTTATAACACCAAGCGCCATAAACACATGTACTCGTGGGAAATGGGTGGTGTTAATTATACTCCCATGACTGAGGAGAAAAATGTCGTACACGACTATACTGCCGTCATGAGCCAAAAGCGGTATCTATCTATGAGACGGTAGCAAGATAGGCCTTTTTGGGTTAAATGGGCAGTATAGGCCCCATTTACTCTAACTGGGCTATTCTGAATGTCTTCGTTCGTTCGTATCGTGTCCCTCTCGCTCTCTTGCTGTAGCGTAATCGGGTGAGCGGGGTAACAGGATAAGAGCGAAAAAAGACAGCCAGAGAGTACCTCTAGTCACAGTTTTCATGGGACGGCATGGTTCGATAATCAGTGAGTCGCTAATCAAAACTAACTATAGGCTGGGGCGTTTGACGCTTCAGAGCACTTGCAGTGAAACAAAGCACAAATAATCTGATTCGACCTAATCGCTATACAAATAGAATTTATGCCACACCTGGTCATAAAGTGTAGACATAAAATGATGTACACAACACGGGAGGTAATAAAGAAAGCTCTCGATCGCATATTTACGTCCCTCGCTTGCAGCTCGGGCCGCACACATCTGCGATCTCGACCTTTCTTTGTTTTACCACTTGTGTAATGTACTATTTTGCGCGCCCAATTTCGTCATATATTATTGCCTGCAACTGCACAGTTGGCCGACAATTTAGGCAACAATACTGCCTGCTAATTCAAAAAAATCCCATATTATGACAGCACAATAGGTACCAGTGGCGTGGAGTAAAAGATATCCTAGGGCAAGCCGGTGCAGATTTCGGCGTTCATTTGCCTTAAGAGCTGTAGAAAAAGGTGCTCAAATGCCTGATATTAGGCAAGCCGGTAGGAATCGAGTTCTTTGTACACCACGCCACTAATAGGTACCTACAGGGCTTGGAACCGATATTTTACATCTACAAAAACCCCGAAATAGGCCAATATTTTGAATTATTCAATGATTTTTATATAGGGGTCAATAATGTATTTAATTAATGACTTCGTATTATTAGATTATCCGATAAAAAAATGAAATAATAAACCATTTTTGTATGGAGAAAATACCGGAGATACCAGTATCCGATCCCTGCACAATAAGGGACTGTAGTCAGTACATAATTACTCTACGCTAGGATCCCCTTCTGGCAAATATTGTTATGTCTTTTTGGCTTATGACGGTAATGTATTTACCTATCCTGTCCAGGAGTATGCCAGAAAATCTAAGGCTGATTGTTGGTATAGTTGTTTCTTGAATAATCTTGAGTGCTTTTATAATAAAAACCAGGATAAAAAGAAGAGAGATTATCTCTCGGCAAGATTAATTCGAGCTCTTCGCGTGGTAACCTAACTGTATAAGCACACATCATGCTTCAAAATCAATAAATGTGAAATCAATTTGAATACCAACCGTTAAATTATTCATGACCAGCATGTGTACCTACAGTATCCGAATTGAAGTGGACAACATCAGATTAGCATAGCGTGTGAGAACGGAATCCAGATATTGATACAAGATCAATATTTATCAAGAACTAACTTCTGCTCGCGACTTCGTTTGCAGTTCCTTACTTGAAAAATAATTTCTGTCAAAACTATTTTTACCCGACTGCGGCGAAGCCCAAAGGAGGGTTATGCGTTTGACCTGTATGTATTTCCGTTCCTATGTCCGCTCGTAACTACTCAACGGCACAACCGATTTTGATAAATGATACATCATTAGATTCGTCTTGACGGCGCGACTGGGTAAGAAGTTCGTTAAAATAAACAAAATGGCGGATTTTATGCACTTTTAAAGTGCACCAAGGTCGGGTTTTTCTTTAGTAAAAATATTTATTGGGACAAGCTTTTATTGCCGACTGTATTTTTGTATATTCGCAAACTGCACGTCTAAACTAATTTAAAGAGCCCAAACATGGTGGATTTATCTTATATAATTTAGATGATCCTGTGACCTTCCGGCTCTATCGTCAGATCAGTTTCGTGTCATAAAAATATTGCATTGTCACCTGATTTACATATCTTTGCAAGAATTCAGCTCAATCGGAAACTGGCTAAAATTTAATTTGCAAGATTTGATTGCGGACAGACCAACACACAGACAGACAGATACTGGGACAGGTGAAAATAAAAGCTTGTAAGATTGATTCATCATATAAACTTCTACCCCTTAAGGGATGATTTCCAGGTTAAAACGTATGTCCTTCCTAGTCTCAAATTATCTTTTTACCAAATTCCATCTAAACCGGTTCAGTGGTGTGTGAAATAGTAACAGACAGACAATAGTACATTACTTACCTAGAGCGGTAAAACAAAGAATGTCTCAAATATGCGATCTGAGGCTTTCTTTACCGCCCGTGGTACATACAAAATTTTACGTCTTCCCCAGGCCATGAAGTGGGATTTTCCGCGCGCGTAGCGGGCGGTTATTGCCACTTTATGACCAGAACGTAAAGTTACTTTCGCATTTATAATATTAAAAGAAAGTCGGTCTTTCCATGCATCCAAACAAAGGTTAAATTCGATCGACGGAATTTCATGATTGAAGGCCATTTTGACTGCAACGAATAGTAACAAATTACTTCAAAAAAAGCACAAAAACATGGTTTACAACGAGTCGACAAATCATTTTAAAATATGTACCTATTCAAAAATATATAAGCCCCCACTCCGGAAGTTTAATGATCTATACCTATCTTGATTTTTAATAATTTGATAAACCAAAAAATACGTGTCCCATATTTTTCCATAATCTAACTGTCGGACTAAATACTGATATATTTTTGACCCAGTCGTCATGCCTATTAAATAAAACGAAACTGAACCCGAAAAGTTAGCTAAAAATGTTTATAACTAATCGTTCTAGCAGATATAATAGTTCTCTTAAACCTATCTGTCTCAGTATAAGTGTAACCACATGTCATGTCCCGAAATTCACTTAACATCTGTCATTTGATTACTTTTTTATTGTGTGACTGGCTGCGTAATCGTTCCTAGAAATAACATGTTATCTATATTTATGTACATATAAACTTTAAATTATGGGGGTCAGCAAATGTACAATTTTGAAATTTTTATTACTTGAAATAAACAATTTGTATTTGTATTAATTATTTTTATTAACTAACTATGTTCTTACAAAAGACCAAATCTGAATAATGGCGGCTTCAGTCAAATGTACATATAATAAAATTGTAGATTTCAAGTTTGTTCGCGCATCACGCAAAAACCGCCGGACCGATTTCCATGAACTTGGTATACTGGTACAGATAGATTATGAACCCAGGAAGTAGTACTTTTTATCCGGCTTATGTAACCTTTTTTTTAATTTCCGGCCATTACCTTAATTTTCCAGACATTCTATTTCTTTCTGGATTCAATATACGCTAAATGGAGCTTTCCACGGCAACATTACGTAAGCGACACTACCTTTTTATAGTACATTACACAACTAGGGTGGTAAAACAAAGAAAGGCCAAGATCGCAGATGCTTGGGTCCCGAGCAAGCGAGGGACGTAAATATGCGATCGAGGGCTTTCTTTATTACCTCCCGTGTTGTGTACATCATTTTGTTTTCTTAGCAGCTAATAAGTTTTATGAAGGCAGCTACCATAGCGTTACGTAGCTTTGGGCTTAAAATCACTAAATTTCATTTTACCTCATTATCAATATTCCCAGATCTCAAAACTTCATGGCCTCAAAATACCTAAATTGCAGAATGCCTAAATTTTTTTCACAATCAACCGAAACCTTAATATCGCAGATGTTCAAAATACCTTAGGCTCATAATACCTAAACTTCAAAACATCATTATGGCAAAACAACATATGCTTAAAACAACCAAACCTCAAAATACCTAAATTTATACTATCAAATAAACACACGTAAAAAAAATTAGGTATTTTAGGAAAGGTAGGTAGGAAAAATGCCTAAATTTAGGTATTTTGAGGTTGAGTTGTTTTGATATTTTGTCATTTCTGTCATTCGGTAATTGAAGGATTGTGCATTTCAATCTTCAGGCATTTAGAGAATATGCCGTTTTAAGTCAAAGTCATAATGAATTTCGTTCATTTTAAGAATGTTACAATTTGACATTTAGGTTTTATGAGCTCATGGTAATTTGAAAATAGGGTGTATTGGCAAATAAGGTATTATGAGATTTAGTGATTTTAAGCCCAAAGCGTTACGTAAACGATAAAAAGTAAATGTGTTCCTGGAATGCTCCAAATACCATTTTTTTGCTATGAGATTCCATACAAAGAGGTCGTCTTTTACACTAGCACGGCAGAGCATATGCCAGTAATTATACTCTGCACATGCCAGAGGCTGTTACCGTATTCTCCTAAAACACGTCACTGATTATCATCATACTTTCACAGCAGAAAAACCAACCTCGGAGGAAATAACTCATCTCACCTACATTCCGAATGGCGTTCATTTGCGTAATGCAGCTAATGGACGGTTACAAAATGGCGCTTACGTTAGTCACATCACATTTTTTCGAGACATTTTTTTAATACGAATTTTTAATTTTATCTACTAGTTTTTTATCTTTTTATATATTTTGGGCAAACGGTTGGTTATGCCAATATTTCATATTTATTCGCAAGTTTGACAGTTTGGACCTTGTTATACCATTACGTTACATTGCAAGTTTTATATATTTAAGACTTTAAAAACTACATGATATACAGTAAATAGACTTAAGAATATCTATAAAAGTCGGTATGAAAAAATATACATTGGTGTGATTTAATTAATTACGCAAAACGGGAATTTTACAAAAGCGACAAGTCAAACTATTCAGCACGGGTATTTATACTCATGATCACTTATTTTAAGCATTTATCACACAATGACGTCACGAGTGTGGGAACCATCATGACTCAACCCACCCCATGTGCAGGAATCTTAAGTACACACATGTGGACTGATTTAACGGCTGTTTCGGGTTAATTTCCTTTACAGTTTATTTTTAATCTAGTATTCGGCTTATTACTATTATTTTTTTATAGTACCTATAGCGACACTTCGCTGAATCTTTCCCGTGGCGTTTTTTTCGTCATCTGTAAAAGTGCTTTTGTAAAAGTGCATAATATGCACTTTTACATATTATGTAACCTACAGGGCGAAATAACAGACGTGATCGGTTTTGATATCACTTAATTAAGAATTAAAACGGGATCATAATAATACAAGTATAAAGAAGATTGAATGCGTTCAACTTAAAAAATCACACAAAATTCTGAAGTGATGAGTTAATCGCAGTGTGACCCTGCTAAAAAGAAAGAGATGCAAAGGGAACAAGTCTCACATGTCCTACTAAGTGTCCAACATTGGCAATGACTAGCAATTAATAGGTTGTCATTGTAAATTATACTTATGAAATAGCCTGAATGTGAATCCAAAGGAAAGATATTCTAAAAATAGATCTAACATAATTTCTTGTATATAGGATTTATTCATGCAAAAATTACGTCTCCGATTTCATCCTGTACATGCAGTATAAATATTCTGGATTTGTTTTTTTTATTTGCCTAAGTAACCCTAGAGGAAGATTTTTTTTAAATCGTTTTTTAATGCCGTGCAGTGCCTAAAGTAAACTAAACTACAGAAATGAATAATTTTCCCATTGAACATATTGTTCTTTAGGTTCTGTACGCCAGATTATATAAAGAACTTCCGTGCAATACTTCTGAGATAGCAACTTCACATTTGTAAAGGTATGGATATATTTCAAGGGACGATAGTAAGACGCAAGTACGCGGTATCGTATGCGATTTCTAACGATATTTTACATTATTTAAGTAGAACCATACCTGAGAACCAATAAAACCTGTCCAGCTGTGATTATCTAAAAGGTCCTATCAGTTTAAGAATTTCTAGCCAGTTATTGCTGTACTGTATTCATATTTACGAGTAAAGTAAGCGTTTGATAGTATTTTATAGCTTTGCTTTGACCGTGTTGTACAGGACACGGAATAAATATCAAATGTATGTCGAACTTTATTAAGATCTTGTAATTTCATTATGCCGATCTCACTTCCAAATGTGTCAGGCACTGAATTCACTGTGGTTCACTGTACACTGAACGAATTACCATTAACTTAAAGAAGTACAGTGGCGAGCAGCAATCTGTGAGCCACTTGCGTCTGTGTTCGTAATTTAGACGTATAATACCTAAGTACTTGTGACTACTGTTTACATATAACATAACTACAATAACTTAAACACACAAGATAATACACGGCTAAATTACGAACAACGCGTAGTCCGGACGTAGTCTGAAAGTGCCCAATTGTCCAATCAGACTAAAAGCAATAAATAAATAGTAGTTATTAAATATAATACAAACAAACGACCACTTAGACCATGTCTTATTATTAAAAAATAATTCTATCTGGAAAACGTCTAACCTGATTATCGTCTAACATAGATAACGTCAAATTTGATCAGCGTCTAATCTGACGGAGTTCTAACTTGAAAACGATCCGCCGATGTCCAGTTTTATTTGTCTTTAATTTCACATTAGAGTTTTACGTATCTGTCCATTATAAGTATCTTTATAACTTTCCTATTTAAATTTTCAGACTCCATTTTGATTTTCTATTTAGACTTTCAGAGTTCATGCGAATGTTCTGGCATTTTTCGACCGTCCATTTCAACACATTGTTTCTGACTTTGTTAATTAAGTTGCTAAATTTAGAAGTGAAATAATAGTTCTTTGGTGTACTAATATTTCAAACATCATAGATAATTACTAGTGTTACGTGTTTAACTAGTTCGTCAAATTCTAGCGTGTAGTGCAATGTGGAATAAGATTCTAGTTAGCTTTATACAAACTATCTATCTATGCTAACATTATTTTATAGTTGTACTTTCGCATCGTGCGGGCCGCGGGCTGTGGTCGACTTTCCGGGCAGTGCCTCATTTACTAGCCTAACGAACGAATACTAGTTTAGCACGCGTTGGGAACTTCGATATGAAAAAATAATAAATATTATTTGCAATTTTGAGCAGTGTCTGGTCGCGGAGGCTGACCTAACTACTTATTATGCATAAAAACACACAAAGATAGAGATTCTCAGTATGATGTATACAAAGAATCTAGATTTTTAGACATGCCACGTTAAGAAGATTCAAGGAGAAGCTGTGGACAAAACGAGATATAGCCTAGTGGGGGTCAAGCAAGAGGACCCCGATTCAATTCCTGGTAAGGTAAAATACACTCACGGACAATGAATTCCGGTCATTTTCTATAAATAATTGTTCATAGAAAATGACCTGAATTCATCGTCCGTGAGTGTATTTCGGTAAAAAGCACAATTGGGTCCTAAGTCCCAGATGTCTTCTACCTATTTAAGTAATTATTTATGTATTATTGTCGACTCGTACCCATAGTACAAGCATCGCATTGTTTGGGACTAGGCCGACTGGTGTAAGATTGTAAAAAGATAAGGGTAGAGGCAAGTACTATGTTGTGTAGGATTGTACGTAACCAGTAATGAACGCCTTAGGCCCCATTTAGGCGGGGCGAGAACTCGCATGCGAGTTTGATTACATTGCGGGCTACCTAGATCCGATGAGTACAGCTGATCAATTAATCGCCGCAATTCGCAGACGAGTTCTCGCCTCTTCTAAATAGGGCCTTAAGTGCAAACTAAGGGCGTGACTCTTCTAGTTTCCACACCAATATTTTGCAGTGTTGAGCCGCGTCGCGCCGCCCTTATAGACACTAAGTTCGCCTTTTATACGATAACTTCTCTTTTATGCAATGTAAAATAAATAAAAATTGAAAAGCTAGTACTGTAACCGTGCACAGCCGCTGTGCCTCTTGTTTATCGTGTAATACATGGGTCTGTCGCAGCGTGACCGCCCCGGGGCACGGTCGGCTTTCGACTCCGACTCCGCCGCTTTACGAGACTATACATCAAATTCATTCAATGTTTTAAAACTTTGTTCGGAGCAATTTAAAATGCCGTGTTCTTGATTGGTTCTAGAAAAGTTTCTGGTTCTGGAATAACTATTAACGGTTTAATACATTTTTATGGGCGTTTTAGAAAAAAAATGCTATTAGGTAGAGTATATCTCCTGTCCGTATATCTATCACAAAAACATACTAACATCATTAATAAAAAAAAAAAAGTTTGCAGTATCTAGATGTTGCTTTAAACCTCCCTAATATAAAAAATTAAAGCGACTGATTGGAAAAAAATATGACTAAGCACCGGTCTCGGTGGCACAATCGGGAGTTCACCTGTATTGTCAAGGACATCCGTTGAAATGCGGGTTCGAGTCCCGCCGAGACATAAATACAAATTTTGCCTCAATAAAAAATCTTTTAAAGATATCCTTAGCATTTATTACTGCGTCGTAAGCATTCAATTATCATATAAGTAAGGATGGCTACGAGTTAATTCCTAAGAGTACTACAATTCAGTTCCGTGCATTATTACTCATTGCTGCAGACATAATTAATGTGTTTACTTAACATCATCTTCAATGACAGAAGTAAGGAATTATAGGCAAAATACCCAAACCCTACCCTGCCTGTCTATTGTATAACGAGTTCCCCTGCAATTAAGAGCCAAATCGGTATCTGACTATAAGATTATCTCAAGCTATATCGAACAAGGGCAGTGGCGTAGTTAGTACGACAAAAAAAGAATGAGAAAAAGAATCCTATAAAAATTGATTAGGTTTTGCGCATTTCTCCAGAAATATGTCTGCGACTCATTCATCTGTCTCCTTACATTTAGTATGAAAAAGTGGCCAGATGAATGAGGTGAGCGCAGACATATTTCTAGAGAAAAGCCCTTTTATGGAGGGAGAATTTTCTAGTCTTTGAGAAAGTTTAGTCTTTGGTATAGTAGCCACTTAGCCTAGGCATTCTGGATAGATTTGAGGGCTCCCCTAAGGCATTGCAACGCCAAGATAGGAAAACGCCATGTTGGGAGAAGACGAACATCACGGCTTAAGAACTTACGCTATCGGTACAATAAAAGCACCAGTTCGCTGTTCAGATCTGCTCGAGGGTACAAGTTGTCTTAATGATCACCGACGTTATAGAAGATGCCAAGAAGAGAAGATTGCCCCGCCTAGCCCTACGATAACTACGCCACTGAAAGGAACAGAACGGGAGGAAGACGGTTATTATCCAACTCTGAACATTATTAGAATACATGTAACCGAATAAAGCCATGAGGACGGAATGGCGTTAGCTCCTAAAATGGCCGCACCAGGTTATGAAACGAGTGAGCTATGTCGCCTGACTATGTTTAGTCTCGTTAGATCTACTGGATATTTTCTTAGCAAACCACTGGCATTTATAGAATAACATTTTATTGGTTGCGGTCGTATTCTGTCGGGTCATTCCATGTAAGAGTAACGCGAGTCACTGTCTTTTTTCATTAAAAATACAAAATTTTAGTATCAATATATCTAGGGATGATAAGTAACACTTCTTAAGAGATACATTAACACTTGAATTTGCATCATAATGATTCAAAACGCAATGAAAATTGTGCCTCGCGTTACCTCTTACCGTGGAATGACCCTGTCAACATCAAGTTGAACCGGTCTTAGTCATCATTATTCCCAAGATGTTAGTTTTTGTTCAATTTAAGCAATGCAATGCTGTATCTACGAATCTCAGTGTCTATTTAATATATATTCTAGCGGTACGGTTCAGACATAGGCATTGCCGAAAAAAACTTGAAGGGATTATCGTTATCTACACTCTTGGCAGGTCGGCCCAACAGTCACGAGACAATAAAAGCTTGTAAAATTAATTATAAACATAAATGAGAGACTGCGACCAATTTCTCTATACTCATTAGGAAGTACACAAACAATCGTTCTTATTCGGTCATTGTTTGAGTAGTACCTTAGAGCCAATTCCAAAGATTGCGGATAAATACCAGCTGGTATAGGTTACTATCACAGCCGCACGTCACCGTTGTGTTGTGGTAGTTACTGGCAGTGAAGTAAAAAGAAAATTACCTGGAGGACATTCGCACTCGTATCTCAGCTGGTCCAGCGGCGTGCACCTCCCATCATGCAGGCACGGGGACGGCTCGCACGGCACATACTCCGCATCGCAGTCCCTGCCCGTGTACCCTGGCTCGCACACGCAGGTGTAGGAGCCGTGGGTGTTGAAGCAGCGGCCGTGGTGGCAGGGGCCGGCGCCGCTCGCGCACTCGACCACGTCGTCGGTGCAGCGCGGGCCGGTGAAGCCGGGCGGACAGGCGCACGAGTAGCCGGCGGCGGTGGTGTTGTCCGCGACGCAGCGCCCGCCGTTCCGGCACGGTTGCGAGGCGCAGTGGTCCTCGTGCGAGCATTCAGCACCTACATCATACCAAATCTTATCATTATTTGTATAAGGAAAGGTTACAGTCTGTTTGCTTAGAACTACCATATCATTCTATATCAATGCAAATTATAGATAGATCATTTATTTCACAACAAAATAACAGTATAGATTTGTAGACAAAATTATAAGTATTCACGCCATGATCGTCAAAAACAAAAATACAAAATGAGGATTAAGGTAACAATGTCAAAAGATTTAAAAATATAAGTACACCTGCGTGTACTTATATTATTCAAATCTTCTATTCCATCCTATCTAAATTGCACAATGACTAACATTGAACATTACAATATCTCATAAGCTATTCTAGAATTATTATAATATTATGGAAATGCCCGAGTTACATAGCTAAGACGACAGCAGATAAATGAGGTCAATAATATTATCCTACGCAGATAGTTGTGCAATTTAGTTCATTTATATATCTACCTACTAAAATACGCGCCAATTTCATCCGCGTGGACCACAAAGACATAACCCTCTTTTTTTAACCGACTTCCAAAAGAAGGCCGGTTCTCTATTCGTCTGAATGTTTTTTTTTTTTTTTTTTTTTGTATGTTTGTTACGCGATTACTCGAAGACGGCTGGACCGATTTGAAAAATTCTTTTTTTGTTTGAAAGGGTATACTTCCGAAATGGTCCCATTGCAACCAAATCAGGATCTGATGATGGGATCCTGGAGAAACCGAGGGAACTCTTCAAATATTAGAGGCACACATATAGCGATTTCGGTATTTTTCGTAGTTTCTTGTCTATTTCTTACTAGCAATAAGTTTTTAGTGTTAACCGACTTCAAAAAAGGAACAAATGTTTATGTAGGTTTCTTCCCCGATTACTTAAAAACAGCTGGACCGATTTGGAAAATTATTTTTTTGTTTGAAAGGGTATACTTCCGAGGTGATTCCATTGCAACCAAATCAGGATCTGATGATGGGATCTTGGAGAAATCGAGCGAACTCTTCAAATATTAGAGGCACACATATAGCGATTTTGGTATTTTTCTTAGTTTCTCGTGCACTTCTTATTAGATATAAGTTTCCAGTCTTAACCGACTTCAAAACAAAGATCAATTTTTATGTAGGTTTGTTCCCCGATTACTTGAGGCTAGACCGATTTGGAAAAATTTTCTTTTAACTAAATAGACTTTAGTCTATTTGGTTAAAATAGTATTTTTACAGCGCCACTAAAAATTTAAAAATAAAGTAAATTTTTAAAACAAAAAATAAAAACCGACTTCCAAAAACTTAAACTAAAAAGCAGAAAATAATATGTTAATTACCCGAAAGAAATGGATAATCAACGATTCATATATACATATACAGATATTTATAGTTTTTAACCTGCTTTTTTGAAGTCGGTGCCAGCTAAGGATAAAAGGAGCTCAGCATAGCCAGCTTTGCCTGGCAGGCACCGACTTCAAAAAAGCAGGTTAAAAACTATAAATATCTGTATATGTATATATGAATCGTTGATTATCCATTTCTTTCGGGTAATTAACATATTATTTTCTGCTTTTTAGTTTAAGTTTTTGGAAGTCGGTTTTTATTTTTTGTTTTAAAAATTTACTTTATTATTTCACTGGTAGTTGTGTAAAAAGTATCCTATAATCCAGGGGTTTCCAAACTTTGACTTCTTTGGAAGGTTGTAAACTTTTTGCGACATCCTTGTAAACCAAGATACATGCGAGTAGTTCTAGGTTAAACTGATGGCGACTTGAATCTCCCGTGTCGCGACGCCCCTGGGACAGTGTCGTGACTCCTCGGGGCGTCGCGACGCTATAATCCATCCATTTTTAGACATTCCTGTAGCAAAAATGGCTGAAATTCCGTGATGGGGCTACAAAGATCCAAATATACAAAAATAACGGCGGATTCTGTTTCAAAAACGTCGACAACTTTATACACATTTCGTTGTCAAGGTTATTGACGTGTAGAATACTAAATTAATGTTACTCTATAATTAATAAGTAATATTATAAGCTACTGTAATGTGACAAACTCGAGTTTCGATTAATTTATAGAAGTGTGATGTTTTTTAATGCCCCACGCATATTAAAAAGGCTTTTAATATCCTTTTTACCCATAAATAACTTTCATTGCCTCTAATCTTCACATAAACAGGATATATTCGCATCTCCGTATGTAATAAATGACATAAGAAGTCACCCATACATTATTATCAAACTAACATACATGTGCGGGTGGAGAAAATAAGAACTAACATAAATACATACAAACTTCGGAAGAACTGTGCGTTGAGAGCGCTGTTAAAAATGGTAAATACAAAGTCGCTAAGGTTCTGTCGGTGGGTGTTAACCATTTTAGTTCAACAGATGTCGCTTTAATATGAAGAACTATTTATCGTTTACGAAATTTTACGTTGAATTGCTTGTAAACTGATCGGTCAGTATTTTTTTCTTATCTGTGAATCAATCCACATACAAATATCAAATATAAAAAAAAACGATTTAGGGACCTCCTAAGTTATTTTAAAGTTAGTGTAGGTAGGTAGTTGGTCTTGCCTAGTTTATTTACATTTTTTTTCACTCATTTACTCAAAGCAAAAGTTCACTGTAATTAAACACTGTATCTACATGTCTGTATTTACATGTACAATATAGTGTTGACATACCTACATACAGACATTACACTTAGATCAAGGACCTTAACGGAGCCTTACCAACAGAGAACTGAAGCCATTTCTAGTAAGCCAGCTGCTTGTACATACGAGCCGCACGCACACATCAACTAGTTTTTCCCTATTGCGAGCAGCACGTACACATAGCTAGCCGGCGGACTAGACATGCTCCGTCCAAGCTCCGTCCGGTTATTTATTTTAAGGTCCTTGACTTAGATGCAATTTCTATAAAGTCAGTGAAGTCTAAAATTTAAAGACTGTCACAGTAAATCAGCATTGGTCGAAGTGACACATAAAGGTCCAAACCAAGACAAGAATAAACGTAACAATGTTTTACAGCAAAGAGTTCCGACCACTTCAAGAGACTCTCGCTTTACTTATAATTATCGTTAGATTCGTTATATAAACTCAAACACAGTATATCCGCACCCGCGGGGGACTAGCCCCCCTCGTGCAGCTAGGATCATCCTGTTGGAGGGCCCCAACGAGGTTGCCCTACAGGCATGTCAGGTTATCAAAAAAAAAAAAAAAAAAAATCGTCGGAGGTACCTCACTCTATGGCCATAACCACCGGTAGCTTAGACCCTGTCCCGCTACCGGCGGCACTCCAGGTTAGACTAGAGTGGCGTGGCGTACAAGATATCCTTGGGCAAGCCGGTGCAGATTTGGCGCCCATTTTCCTTAAGAGCTGTAGAATAAGGTGCTCAAATGCCTGGCAAGCCGGTATGAAACGAGAGAGACGCCACGATACTGTTAGGCTATCATTAGTGTTTATTTTTGGTATACTGCATTTTACTTTTCATATAATTTGTTATAACTATGAACTTGTATAATAAACGCGATTTAATATTACACGGTATATTTCGAAGAGTTCGCCCTCAAGTGGACAGTTTACGGAACCGCGAGCGTGCGAGGGGGACAGCAGATCAGAAACCACCGAAACCTGTTCGGAACTGGAGCGCGGTTTCCTCGGCTGCGCCGGCGCCGCTGTGCACTCTTGTTTCCCTCCGTAATAACTAGATTTGGAATTCGAGACCAATAGGGGTCGCCACTAGGGCTTCGAATATACATTTTTAAAAGGTCTTCGATACCCGGTATACTTATTATTCGCGATACCGGAATCACAGTATAGTAACATTACCGGTATTGGATAAGTTAGACGCCACTGTACTTTTTTTAATTATAGTGCATTTTCACTTCTTAATAAGTTTCTGTATTTTTTATTTTTGAGACAAGTTTTATTATATAAATACACTGCATTGTATGGCAATGTACGTATGTATATGCCTATATATACTGTATATCAGGGTTTCTTAAACTGTGGTCCATGGACCCCTTAGGGGTCCGTGATACGAGAGCCGGGGGTCCGTAGCTATGGATACAAAATTCCTTACATGTGCCCTTGATTTTCTTTTTCTCTGATTATATTCGGAAAGGGTCTGTAAGGTTTTAGAAATAATGAAAGGGGTCCATGACCAAAATAGATTAAGAAGCTCTGCTGTATATAGTCTATTATATAGTACAAATTCGTTGTGATTCCAAATACCGCACCTATAATATCCCTGTTTAGCCTAACGGTTATCTGGTAGAGAATGCCTCATCGCATTAAGTCCGCCATTTGTACTCTCTTGTATTGTGCAATAAAGTTTAAATAAATGTAGACATACAGTCGTATTTTGAAATGACAAATTTTCTAACTAGCTGTCTATGTCTATGACTACTAAGACAACCTTATTTTACTAAAGATACGAAATAACTATACAGGGTGCTTAGTAACAGGGTGCAAAGCCGAAAGTGGGTGATAGTTGAGGCTGTTTAGAACATTTTAAACCAAACATGTCTTAGGCAAATGTTTTTAGTTTTTTTTTTATTTAAGTTTGAAGATTGTTTGAAAAAACTACAAAATTTTAATCCAAATCGACAATAGTACTAGTAACTTATTTGAAACGTCTGTGTCAAAAGGAAAAGTAACTACAGCGATTTAAAAATTTCATAAAACGAAAAAAATAATTATTTAAGTGTTTTCTAAGGCCGATAAAAAAATTAAAAAAAAAAAACAAAAAACATGTTTGGCAAATGTTCTAAATAGCCTCAACTATCACCCACTTTCGGCTTTGCACCCTGTTACCAAACAGCCTGTATAGACTTGTCTTCACACCTGTACAATAGGTACCTATCTATAAAATTCACCAAAAAAAATAGTACATAACATTGGTGTTGCAGATAATTACAATGAAGTGCATAAGCAATGCAAAAGAATTCGCATGGTGCAGCAGAAAAAAAATCGCATGGCAGGCTGACTTTTTGAAAACTAATTTTCTATATGAAAACTAATGATCAACGATAAAAGATCATTTATTTGCAGAAATGTTGTGGTTTATACATGGATATTGGATATGGATATTGACTGTATGAGAATTAGGAGGTTTAACTGGAAATGACTTTCATGTGTCATCGGGTGACAATCAAAACTCATTAATCACCAAATAAATCACAAAGGAAAATCAACTTTGTAGGAAGAGTAATAAGGTTGACTGTCTCAGTGATTTGTTAAGTGTATTTAGTGAGTTAGTGATGTAAATTAAAATATTTAAAACTAGAAAAAGCCCGCATCATCATTCGCGGTGAAATAAGTCGGGTAAAAAGTATCATATGTGTTAAATAGTGTCGTAATCTACTTATATACCAAATATCATTGAAATCGGTCCAGTAGTTTTTGGTTCGTTTTCAAAGATGTCCGTTGTTAGGGATTTATTAAACAAAATATTGACTTGTTCCTTTGTGTAACGAAAGTTAACCATGTAAATTTTACATGGTTAACTTTCGTAACACAAAGGAACAAGTTAACACTTGGTTTAATAAAGCCCACAACGGACATCTTATTTTGAAAACGTTGCGTGAAGCGCACAAACATTATCTTGTTAGTTGTTACGAATGTTACGATTTTATTATATGTATAGAAACATAGATGTCAAACGAGTCGGAAAAATGGTTCTAACTGAAATAAATTAAAGAAAGCGGATTCCATTATGCGAATTCTAAATATAGAGAAGGTCATGCATGCGAGACTTATATCGAGATAATATCGCAAATTATAAATAATGACATGACATGCAACTTTAACTCTAAAATTAAATTAGACAAAACGTTGCTTTGGGCTTAAAATCACTAAATCTCATAATACCTTATTTGCCAATACACCCTATTTTCAAATTACCATGAGCTCATAAAACCTAAATGTCAAATTGTAACATTCTTAAAATGAACGAAATTCATTATGACTTTGACTTAAAACGGCATATTCTCTAAATGCCTGAAGATTGAAATGCACAATCCTTCAATTACCGAATGGCAGAAATGACAAAATATCAAAACAACTCAACCTCAAAATACCTAAATTTAAGCATTTTTCCAAAAATACCTAATTTTTTTTACGAGTGTTTATTTGATAGTATAAATTTAGGTATTTTGAGGTTTGGTTGTTTTAAGCATATGTTGTTTTGCCATAATGCTGTTTTGAAGTTTAGGTATTATGAGCCTAAGGTATTTTGAACATCGGCGATATTAAGGTTTCGGTTGATTGTGAAAAAAATTTAGGCATTCTGCAATTTAGGTATTTTGAGGCCATGAAGTTTTGAGATCTGGGAATATTGATAATGAGGTAAAATGAAATTTAGTGATTTTAAGCCCAAAGCAAAACGTTAATACTGCTAAAATAATAATCCTATTTTGACATTCGTTAAAATACCATGTCACATTATCCACAATAACTTGCCAATTATTGTGATTACAAGCAAAAAGTTCTTAAAGTAAGAAACATGGGAAATAATTGATTGTACTTTCCAATCGCTTTCACTATACTGTCAGATTTTGTGCGATAATAGTTAATAACTCTAGCACGTCTACATACATACGTAGGTACTTAAGTGATATGTATGTTAGATTGTAAGGTATTTACCTATGGGCCTTTGATGCCTGAAATAAATAAATAATTATTATTATGTTGAAACTAGCCCATGACTTCCTTTGTGTAGAATTACTTTTATATCGATTACTTGAGAAATGATCGAATTCCCATACAAAATTACACCTTTCTCACCCGCTCAAAAGAGTATTTCTCAGAATTTTTGGCATTTTTTATTTTGCAAGTTTCTGCTAATTTTATGCTACATATTTCTATTTCGAATTACGGGCTTATGGGTAAAAAAAATTTACCGACATTTTTTCTCCATTGTGTTACCACTTTTCCATATACTTAGTATAAACGGAAACCCCATAGAAAAATTCCATTAATAAATGGAAAAATTGGGACAGTTTTCTTCTATTGGGATGGAGTCTCGTAATTCTGGGTAGAAATAACATAACATTGGTAGAAAACTTCACAATGAAGAAATTAGCATTTTTTTAGAAATGCTGAAAACATGATAACCCGTGTTAAAACTATCCTATGTCCTTCTATATCCAGTATTCTATCTCCATACCAAATTTTATTAAAATTGCTTCAGTGTTTTGCGTCAAAAGGCACAGGCAAAACAGTTACTGTCGCATTTATAATATTAGTTTGGATACATGAAGTTAAAGTGACGATTCCAGAATCTTTCGAAATCTCAATGAAAATGGTATAGACGAGATCGTTAAAGATTAAGCGGCAAAGCTGCAAGAACCAGCGAAATAAACCAAAGGTTCAAATATTTAACTTTTCGAGACAGCGAGCCTTGGACCATAATTGGAATGGCCATATAAAGAAGCCCGCTTCGGTTTTTATACACATTACCTAGTAGAAGTTATACGACTTGGCTTAAGAGGGATTTCTGCTTTTGCACTAATAGTCGACTGAATCAGGTCGGTGCTAAGGAAAAACGCGTTGAAGTGACCACCGTTAAGCGCTTTAGTTGTAGCAAGGACCATTAAAACAAGAGGACTGTCATTCTCCATACTTTGTATCGAAACCCGAACGCTAGGGGATTTCCGGGCAAAAACTAGATGGCGCTAAAAAACTAAACATTTAACGATATTATAATAGAACAAAGTAATATACTCGTAGTATAGTAACAATTAGTTTGTAAACAGCTAATAATAAATAAATTCTAACATTTAAATACTGTGTCACGTTTGCAAAGTTGAATAATTGTAAATATAATTCATACCAAGCTCATACATAGATGGCGTTGTAAATTCGGGGAACAGCTTTTTGTATGGAGAATGACAGTCCTCTTGTTTTAATGGTCCTTGGTAGTAGCCATGGTACAATAAGGTGGTCTTCTTGAGAGCGAACTGGCCTACGCCCGATGATGCCATTATATACACAGAAATATATCGAGATACAACGTAAAAGTGTATGTACCTCGCGTGCTAAAAAGAAGTGGCGGCGGCCTACTTTGCATGCCGTTAACATCAGTTACCGTCAATATTATTATCACATTTGAAAATTGGATAATAATGGTATAATTCATTGTTCAAATATTATAGTAAGAATCATCTAAATTAATTGTCTCTTAATGGAACACAGAATCTTTCGATTGGAACTATGTTCACACAAAATTCTTACAAAGACAGGTTTAGTCAAAAATATGTAAGTTCAGAGCAATTATGCGGGCACAATGAAAGCTGTTTCTAATTGCACAACCAGTTGGCGTCTAGTGTTTAATTGCTTCGACACTTCGGATTCCGAGTTAGCTTCTTGGAAAGTTTTGTTGTGTTACGACAAACGCGCTGACGACTAACTTTGGCTTGAAAGCTGATTTTTTACCTGGCTGTGGCGAAGCGCAACAGGAGGGTTATGTGTTTGACCTGACGCCTAAGTCTTCACAGAGTAACCTCGAAAGCCCCCATCACCCACATGTACTTTTATAAGTACAAATTAATGATAATCGTTTTTACTTTAAAATTTAATTACACAGCACATATAACTGCCGAGTGTACAATTGTTGACCTCACCGATCGAAAAAAATGCAAAGAGCAAAGTGTCATATCAAAAGTTACAATAAACGGAAAAAAATCTTTCTCGGTTGAAGCATTGCTGTTATTATGTACTTGGTATAGTAAGTACATTCGGTAATTGACTTTTAATAAAACTCAGGGCTTACAAGTTAAGGGTAGTCAGTGTATACATATATGATAGGTTTAATGCAGAAAATGATGACAATAAGCAGATATCGCATAACAAATAGCTTGGCGTGCAATGAGATGTGCAAGGGAATATTTTAAAACCATGCATGCATTTATGCTGCCAAACACTCGATAACATCAGGTCCTTCATCAAAAAGCGGAATAAGAGCAAATCTCAGATCGCAAACCAGCTCATATCAGAAGAGTTCCAAGTACCACGTAAGCCGTATTAAAGTTTATACAGCCACTTTACCTGTAATTTAAGCGCTATAAGGCATTGAGCGTGTGCTTCTTGGGATATTCTAAACCTTGCACATCCATTGGCGTTGCAAAAAACCCTAGAACTCACCAGTATAGCCGGGAGGACAGTCACACTCATAAGAATGCAGCGAGGTCAGCCTGCAAGTGGCCCCATTCAAGCAGGGCGCGGAGTCACAGGCTGCTGGGACCCTGATCTCGCAGAGGGAAGCGCTGAAGCCGAGCGGGCAGTCGCATGCGAAGGACGGTGGGCCTCCCCCGGCCCCTGGCCTCACGCGGCAACTGCCGCCGTTCTGGCAGCGCGGGCTGGACTCGCTGTGGCACGGGTTGAGGTGTTGACAGAACTCGCCGGCGTAGCGTGATGTGCAGCTGGAAAGAAAGAAGGGGCTCGGTTAGGTTCAGCGAATAACGCAAAGGTATATCATACGTCGTGTTGCGGATCACTAGACAGCATAAAACTATCAGGGAAATAGAACAGTGGTTCTTAACCTTTTAGTGATGAGGATTCATTTGACAAAATGGAAACCAACTGTTTGGAGGTAGGTAATAGGTAATATATATATGTCGCAGTGTTGGAGTTCTCCCCATGAAGGAATGTCAAGTTTGTTTATGCTTGAGTATCTTTGGTTGAGGTACAATGACGTTTATTCAAAATTGACGGAGTTCTGGCACGTTCTGTTATTGTCTTGCATGTCAGAAAATGGTGAATTGTGCTGAACAAGGAATTGGAGTCAGTGATAGTTGATCTGAGCATTATGGGCAAAGGAACACGTCCCGCAACCAACTTCACTGCATTTCTTATTTATTATGTGTTGTTAGTGATACTATCGATCGAGCTCTAACCGTTGGAAATCTACACTCGACTGCAGTTTATTGGTAATTGATGGACATCCTGACGACTCCTACCCCTTGACGCCGACATATATAAGTTAATAGCTTTGGATGTAATACAATATTTTTTTGGACGGCTTCACGGACCATTTCAGGAGCTTCCAGGGACCACCGATGTAGAACCTCTAGAAAGACTGTGACACGAGTCTGCCGCGTGACATCTACGTATCCCTCTTTATTTAGTATAGTGCGAACGTGACAAACGAACTCGCACCTACGAATGAGGAAGATTTGCTTCTTAGTTTAACATAAAGTCAAAGACAACCTGAAACCAACCAACCTGAAATACCCATAGTTACTAAGAAGGAGCACAGACTTCTTTCATAATGCGAATTAACATATTTATCAAGTCCAGAGTGTCTTCATTCACATGAAAGTATAACTTTCGTAAACCCTAATTTTCATAACTATTACTACTTTTATATCAACGCCTGTAGGCTTATGATGCTACGCTTTGTCGCGCGATAAATAAATGATAAAGCATCCGTCACTCTCACACACTATTTGTCAGAACGTGACGGATGCTTTATCATTTATTTATCGCGACATACGCCTATGGAAAAGTAGTAACAACTGCCTATGTTCATCCCTACGCTACGTTTCTCTCCAAACCGAGTGAAGTCTAATAAAGAGGTTGTTGTTTTCGAAAAATAAATAGAAAATTGTCGCAAAAATTCGCTGTCAATTAGTGGTGCGCGGTCATATTTCAATAACACGGGACGCGCCTGCGCGCCGTGTCGCTCCTATCTTCTTTATTTATGGCCGAGTCCGCACGACCGCCACCGAACCTGTATGCCTGTACTCACAACTTATTATCGTATATTTAATGCCGTCCCTCTCGCCCAAATATAGTGAACGGGAGGCCAAGAAGGACGGCATGATGCCAGCTTAGAACCAAGTGCTAGCCTAGGCTCTGCTCTGGCGCAGACGAAGTGTGCGGCACTTTAAAAAAGTTTGTGTAAAATATTATTTTTCTAAATTTAGAAACACTATACACAATGAACGCACCGGACCGTTTAGGATGGGACTGTGAAGAAAAACTCCAAATCCTTACTTAAACTAACACTAGCTCCTACTAGCTTAAAGGCGTAGGCCGCTAACCAAAGTGTAATAAGTCATAATATCCCGTAATCACGCCCGCGCCACTAATGAAAAGCAACCCACGTTTTATGTTAATGTTGACGTAAATAAAGTCAACACCATTTATCAGTTTATGATAAAGTGCAATACTTAATAATTCTTGCCTAAGCGTTAGCACTTTAGCAGGAGTGGCTCACTCCGCGATTCCGCCGTGCGGCTACTAGTACCAAATTTTACCCCCGCGGAGGGGCATAACCAGCGACCAGAAAGAGCACGCGTTATGCGATATAAAGAGACGGTCGTATCCGATGCGTTCCATCCGGTAGTCGAACCTGAACGCAGGGGCGTATTTTGAAATTTGGCGCCCCGGGCCAATAATATTTCGCCGCCCCAGAAGTTAAGGAAAAATAGTAGATTGTGTCACAAGGGAGCAAAATGATATATTTACGGCGAGGGCGTACATTGAATCCTGAACGAAGCGAAGGATTCTACAATTGAATCCTGAGCGTAGCGAGGGATTCTAAAGTAGAATCCGGAGCGTAGTGAGGGATTCAAGTGTTAACGCCCGTGGTGAAAATTAATTTGCTACCTTGTGACACATACTGCTTTTCACACCGACTATGAGGAAAATTTAAATACAAACGCGGATTTTGGTAGGTACCAAAATAACGAAATATATAGTTTATTCATTTTTAATAAAACGTTTTATAAAATAGTAAGAGACTATAAATTTAACATTTAATTTATAGTCTCTTATTATTTTATAAAAGGTTTATTATTTTTTACGGACGGGACGAATTTACCACTTCCATATTATATTTATGGCCATCGCCTGCGGCTCGGACCGCAAACACCTGTGATCTGGGCCTATTATACCGCCCTCTGTGTGTAATATATTAATAAGTTTGCAATGTAATTTTCTTTTGGTGTGCAATAAAGTATGATTGTATTGTATTGTAAAGCTGTCTATGGTATGCCATATTCTAAGTAGGTTCAAAGTAGAAATACCCTGTTGTCCTTGAATAGAAAAGTATCACTTTGATCCCTCTTATGAGGGATCAAAATACTTTTTTCTGAATAGGAGGTGTGAAAAAATATTTAAATAAAAAAACACTCTACGTCTACTTATTTTTTTTTGCGGTGTACTAATTTGTTTACAAATCCATTAATGATGATTTACTTATAATCCAGTAACTTACACATACATCAGACCTTGGGACAAATCTGGTAGTACTGATTTTTTGCAGACTTATAATACTCCAGTTGGTACAGTAGGTATAATATAATAAGCAAAGAAATAAGAATGCTCCTGTATGGATCGCACTCACGCAGACGAGCTATCGCGCGTCTGTGTGAATAAGTGTCGCGCGCTCCTAAACGGCCGAAGTTGGACTACTTGTTCGTCTTTAACTATACTTTGCCTCGAGAGCGGAACTTAACTTTGTCTAAAATCGAAAAAACCGTAAAAAATTGGGAAGGTGACCTTTTCATGACGTTTTTAAGGTAGACTAAATTTACAATACCCATGAGACTAGAATTGTCTCTGTAGACCCAATAGTTTCCGAAATAAAGCCTTTCAAAGTTTATCATTTTTTTGCAATATTCTGTCGTTCTGAATGAATTTTGACCCTGATTCTTTGTAACCCCTGTTATACTATCGAAGCCTTGTATGTTATGGGATGTTAACAAAGAAAATGAGAAGTGTGAACGATGATGTTTAATGACAAGCTAAGCTACGAATAATGAAATAAAAAAAGGTAAGGACAAAAAAAGTTAATACGTTTATTAGTTAGTAAATTGAGTTGTTCAAAATCAATAAATTTAGTTATTTTAGCCCTCTTGGAAGGGCGGCACCGATCGCAGTGAGGGTGATCAGCAAGTCAATGTCCTCACCAAAATTGCAAAGTTCGAAAAAATTACGAATTTTGAAAACCTTTATCTCGGAAACTATTGGGTCTACAGAGATAATTTTACTATTTCATATTGTAGAAAATTTAGTGTACTTTAAAAATGTCTTTAGAAGGTACTATCAAAAATTAGTTCTTTAGGGTTATAACCACCAAATACTGAAAACCGAAATTTTCACGATTTTTTAGATTTTTGACAAAGTTGCGTTTGGCGCTCGAGGTCACAAACTTAGATTATTCATTCAACATCATAAACAAGTCTGCAAAAAATCAGAACTACTGGATTTTACTGACTCTCTTCACTCTGCGCCCCGCCCGACCGCGCACTTATTTGGAGCGTACCTATAGGTACTTATTGTACTTACCACGCCGTATGTTTTTAATAATAGACGACCGTATTTTCGATAAAATAAAAAAGGTGAGAAGTAAAAGTCAGTTGAATGGTGCCAAAACCAGAATTAAAGGCAATCGGCTCGGGGCGGCTATGCCGCCCCTGGCCGATTGGCGCCCCTAGCCGATTGGCGCCCCGGGCCATGGCCCGGATGGCCCTAGGGTAAATACGCCCCTGCCTGAACGTCAGATTTGTTCTGTACTGTGACGAAGTTAGTAACGAAAGTCGCAGGGCCAAAAGAAAAGAATAGTAGATTGTTTCACAAGAGAGGAAAATGGTGCACTAACGGCGAGGAGGTACATTGAATCCTAAGAGTAGCGAAGGATTCAAATATTAACGCCCAAGATGAAAATAATTTTTCTACCGTGTGACATACCGCTTTTCATACCGACTATGAGAAACAAACGTATTGAGCACGGTAATCGTTAGGTGATCTGTTTGCATAATCAAGATAATAATGTCCGTTAAAAATACATTCTAATGTTCCTGCACAGAGAAGTAGCATTCTGATCTCTCCTGACAGGGAAGTGCCATAAAAATGCAGCTATTTCGCGCGAATATGTTCGCAAATTTCACACCACCCTCACAGAGATCAGCCCCAACATTTCTCGGCTATTGACCCTATATCCGCTAATTGAAAAGGTCATATGCGGCCCAACAACACATAATCCTTGCCTTCCAGCCAGCCGATCAAAAACGCCGTACAAATCGAGGATTTCAGCGGCGGTTACATCCTTCCCTCCGACCAAGACCGTGAAAGTGTAAAAGGTCGTACACGGTTGGTATTTCCGCGGTCCGTATGTCTCTCCAGATTGGCACGGCAGTTGCCTGGACCGGTCGTAGTGGGCGAGCCGTCCGCCCACGCGGGTACGCAAATATGCAGGGAGCCGGGATGGGACCTTCGGGGCACGGTAGGTTTCCGAAACGAGACGAATTATACCGCAACATTGAGCGAAGTGGTGTGGTGGGATGATGCCGTGTTTCTGTAGGCTGTTAACCGCAGCCTTAGTAAGGTATACGTCCTAGAGCTCGACACCCTGCTGTCACCTCCATTGCTAATGACTTAACGTTCAAGATGGCGACTACTGGGTCAGTGTCGAGCATTCGGACGTTTACCTTACGTAAAATCGTCTTGTGCGTACTTTACAGCGCTCCAGTGACACACAGGGTATCGGTTTCCTCATAAGCCCCCATACAGCTACTTACGCCATGACATTCGTAGTAGATACGATGTTGACTGTCAACTGAGCTCTAGAATTGATTTCCCGAGTCTGTACAAGACGTAATCGGTTTAAATTGCTTTAAATCAATGCATTACATTGAATTGTAACCGACGCTTGAACGCGGCGTATGAGCCAGGTACTTGTGCAGTTCAATTCTGGGACTTTAGAACCTTTAAATCAAATAGATGGTAAACGAACCAAGGTCTCGTTGGTCTAATTTCCCTGTTACAGGTTATGTGTGGAAGGTTTGGAAGGTCAGACAGCGGTCACTTCAACTCGATCCGGCTAAATTGGGATCATGGGCAAAGCGTATCTTGCAGAGAAGCACGCAAAAAGTATAAAATGGCAAAAGGTGATCAGGAGAAGTAGGTAGTCATAGTCGGTCATGGACGAACTTATGCAACTTTAAAGGAATTAGAGGTTATCCTACACGGGTTCCACGTGTAGGATTTAGGGTCTAGCGAAATCTAGCTGAATCTGTGGATGCTCTACCAATACTGCCAACCTTGTGCCCTATGTAATCCAGATTCAAGTAACGAGACAAATGTCACAACGCAGCGGGACCTTAGAGTACTTACTCCCCCAATGGCCATCCAGTCTCGTAGGGATTCCTAGTACGGAACAATTCCGTGCCTCTATCAATACAATATTCTGCGAATTTCAAAGGTAGAATAATCTGGATCTCGAATATTGGACCTCATCATACTTAATATAACCGCCTTCGTGGGCCGTCTGTACCATGTTTCTCTGCTTGTCACGGGCATCACCGTGCAGATACGTTAGTAGCAAAGTACTTTAGTGTATAAACTCTTAGGTACCCTATTTTACTTTGTATGGTATAATGCCACGGGCGCGTTGAAACAATCGGACTTTAGAAATTGGAAATTCGGACAAAGCTCAGTAACTCAAGTCTATAATTCTATTCAAATTCACACCCTTAAAGTTTAGCTCAATTGAAAGGGCGTAAGCGTACAGCGATGTGAATAATGTAAGCCGTTTCAATCGGAGGAGTGAAGATACAGCGAGGAGATATACGCCTTGTACGGTGCGAGCGTCGCACGCACGCTGTCACTCCTATCTGATAAGGCTCCGACAAAACGAGCCTTATTCTTCAAGCAGTAGAGGTCATGCTAGGTGGTGCGCGCGGGCATTGTTCGGTGTTTTTTTGGTCCAGCAATAACAATTGCGCGGCAATCGAAGGGTAGCCTTAAGTTTTCACACGGATTACGTACTAAGTAATTAGTTGGATGAAGGAGGAACATTGAAGTGTGGATGCGATTGCTTTGCTGGATTTAGCCAGCTATCGGACCAGATCTACACCAAAGATTTTGTTGTGTTGCTTCCGATACAGGAGACAAAGATCCTAAGAGGAAGATGATTGAAACGTTTCAATCATGTGTTGAGGCTACTGGGAGCATGGGTGGGTGATTCTCCGAGCGTTTTAACCGCGCGGTTCAACGTTATCTGGGGGCACGGCAGTGCCCCCGCCAAGTCCAGCAAAACAAAGGCACGGCCGTACCATCCTTTTCTCGAAGCCATTCAGGCCATTTTCAGCCTTCTGTAATTTTGGCTGGCTAAAGCTAGAACCCTGAATTTTCAGCGATATATAGGTCATAATAAGACTTAAATATATTCGTAATAATATTAACGTGTAGTTTAAGAACTATTTCACGTCAAAGTTCTTCACTGGCTGACTGACTCACTGACTGACTGATGATCATCATAATTCTAAGGTACTTCTGGCAGACCCACAAGCTCCAAATTTTAAATATAATAAGATGTTAGCCTATCAGGTCATGCAAAACCTAAAATTATTGCAATTTCAATACAAACTGCATAAATAACCGGGGAGGAGCACATTTTACAGTTCCTAAATAAAGAATCCTCCACGGGTAAATAATAGGCAAGTCGTTAAAAATCGAGTTCTGTGGTCACACCCCCGGTACTGACTTGGTTTAACATTACGTCTCAAAACTTTTTTGTTCTAGAATTATTATTTCGTGTTTATTACCACAATGGAAGAATACTAAATCAGAGAAGTGAAATTAATCTTAATCTAAATACAATTCAATCAACTAAAACGTTAGTTTCATTTGTAGTCGGTCTGATTAAATTACTAATTTCTTTATCCTCAATCAGATTAAAAATCGAAACATATCAATTTTAATCAGATTGACGAGCTCATGATTAAATTCGCAATGAAATGATTTGATCAAATTCGTAATTAAGCAAACTAATTTTCGTCCAACTCTGCGATGGCGACGTCAGAGGGCCCAGTTTCTTAGCGCAATAGAAGACGCTTTGGCGGAATAGAAGGCAAGTGAAGTGGATAAAAGATGCATAAAAGTTCAGTTTCTACTTAACAGTAATGGATTTCCAGTCTTCATATAGTCATAATAAGACTCGAAATAGTCCAGTCTGTTAAAAAAGTAGTCAAGACTTAATAATAAAAGGGAATTTTGCTCATAACTTTGGCTCAGGTAGTCGAGGACGTTTTATGGCAATTAGCTGAGATTTTGGTTTTGTTTTGTTTATTTTAGCCTCTGCTAAAGGTTTTTGATGACAATGAGATTGTCTCGGCGTATCGGACGATAATGGAAAGATAAAAGGATTAGGATTTTAGAAGTTAGGTTCACTTTTTGTAGACGCTTTAAGATTAGGGTAAGGAAAATGTGACAAAAATTACGGGCCATTTAATTTTGCTGAGTTTAATTAACATTTCGGATAGAGATACATCAAGTTCGTAGAAATTGGAGCGTTAACCAGGATGATTTTGGTTTTGCAAAAAGGTATGTTGCCTTGGTTTGGACCAAGGCATCATTGATATTGGGAGCAATACAACAAAGTATGAAATTCGATATTCTAGTATTCGTAGGTCTATATCAGTGGTTCCTAACCTTTATTGCCACATCACCCACAGGCCCCCTCTAGATTTGTATCATTACCCCTCCAAAAAATTGGTAATACAGACAAGTATATGAAAGTAGGTACTCAAAGAAAAACGACTTAATATGAGTATTACCCCTGAGAAAACCTAATTTTACCCCTAAAGGGGTAATTACCCCCAGGTTCGGAACCACTAGTCTATATGGACTAGTTCTCGTTTGAAGATCTACGTTCAAATCAAATGTGAGAAGTCATTAGATCGGCCTTAAAGTACTTTTTTCCAAGTACAGTTAGCCTCTTATATCAACTATGGACAGACCTTCTATCTAGAAAAACTAGAGATGCTCACTAAGGGCTATCATCCACGCTTCAGGTCTAAAAAGAAGTATTCGTTATATAGTAAACAGTTCTTATGCTTTTTTGGATCAGGAGGTCTTCAAGCCAATGAGGCTTGGTGCAGTTTAATTTCAACTTTATATTAATAAGGATGAGGTCGGTTTTGTGATGAGAGGCGCAGATTGCGATAGGATTGGAATACTCGTGTCTGATATCTCGCTTCCTGTTACCTTTGCAGTTATTTCTCGAACGGATCAAAAGGTCGCAAGTCGCAACTGCCGGTACGTCGGTTTTGATTGTCAACTGCAAACTTTAGTGAATACGGCATGTTTTTTTTCTTTTAATAGGCCGAATATGGCGATATTATCCGAAAAAGCCATATTTTACTATATTAATTCTCTCTCTTCTTAATCGTTCCCCCATTACTGGGGATCGTGAGTCCTTTTCAGGCGATCAGCGGTCTGTCTCCAACTGATCCGGTCAGCCGCCTGGTGGAGGGCGGCGCTGATGGGTAGCTCCAGCTGTTCGGAGATCTGGTCGGACCATCTCTTCGGGCTTCGACCTCTGGGTCTTTTGCCTTCAACTTTTCCCGTCACTATCAGTTTTTCTAAGTTGTTGGCGTCTCTGCGTGCAATATGGCCGAAATAGGTCACCACACGGTGTAGGCAAGTAGAGGACAGACGTTGAGAGTTCTCAATTTTAAGTTGCTTGAGGATCGACGCATTGGTGCGGTGGGCTGTCCATGGAATCCTTAGCAGGCGGCGTCAGCACCACATTATATTAATTAAACTGTGTTTTATTTAATTTGTTGTAACAGTAGTTTATTGATGTTTTTCTGTTTTGTTTGATAAGACCGCGCCTAATTACAATTTTTTATATGTTACGTTACGAAACACAAAAATATATCGGCGTAGAAGGAAATAGTTCGTCGATTCGTATGGGAACCAAGCGTGTAACGTTTTTCGCTTGTCGTTTGACGCCAAAAGTGTAATTTAGTGATAGAAAACATAAATTTTCCATTTCATTTGGTGTTATATGATCAATCCATTATACCATTATTATCAGATTTTCAAATGTGATAATAATATTGACGGCGACTCAAGTTAACGGCGTGCAAAGAAGGTCGTCGCCACTTCTTTTTAGCACGCGAGGTACATAAATTTTTGCCTTGTACCTCGATATATTTCTGAGTTACAAACTCTAGGAAAATAGGCGACAAACTGACAGCCAGTCGCCTACGTTAATTATTGTACTAATTAGCTACTTGACAACTTTTTCCGTGATAAGTTATAGAAACACCTCTCAATAATAGAAATATTAGTGAAAAAACCACTTCAATATCATAAAAACTCACCGAGTTACTACAATGTTAAAATCACATTTTTAGACTTTTCCAAATTAGTGCCGAAACGCTCCCTACTGAAGCCCGTTATACAGTGACGTCATTACACATACGCTGTTTGGGGAAATCAATAACTTTGTTCTGTCAAAACTTGCGTTTATCGTAACGGTTTCATAACAAAAGTTACTATTAATTTTATGGGTTATTTAATGGTATAAAATTTTTAATAATTTTATACTTTTTAAATGGACTTTCCCACCCAACTTGGAGGCCCTTAAAAAGTTACTTTTATATTTCCTTATTATGCTTATTTTAACAGGATCTTATACAATGTATAATTTTTACAAACTTCAGTTACAGTCGAGTACCCAATTTCACTTATTTCGGTAACCAATTACGTTTTAAAGATGGCACGACGCATAGTTTCTTGTTTCAAAATTGTCTTCCTTGAAATCGCAAGACGGAGGTACGAGTCGTACCTCAAAAGGTCGTACCGTACGTCTTTTTTAATATAAAAAAGTATAGCTAGAAAAACTATATAATAACATTTTATTTTACCGGTTAAAACATTGAATAAAGCGCAACAGAAGCGCTGTAATAAATCAAATATAAATTTACATACAAAAGGCTATGATTTAAAATAGTGGCGCAGTAGAGAGAAATTTATAGTGCCATCCGCGCACGCGCGCTCCGCGAAACGTCCCAAGCGCCATGGAATATTTTTCGGTATTTTTTTTATATCTGACATATTTTTAGCATTTATCTATACAAAAATGCAGCAGAAAAAGAATATGTAAGGTATTTCTAAGAAAGAAGAACCGCGACGGTGTTTTAATTAATAAATATCCTCGCTTTAGACCTAAATAAACAAAATCAAAAAGGACATTTGATAATAATAGGTCGATTTCAGATTCCCTGATCTCAAACTCGAAATCAGTGAGTAGTTTAAATGTGAAAAGGTAGACAGACGGACAAAATTACTTTTGCATGTATAATACATATTCCTCTTCGTCGGTATCACCACAGTAAAGTAGCAGTAATTTTTCTTCCACAAAAAGTACATAGCGCGCTTGAATGTGTGCGCGCCGTGTACAAACGCACTACAAGCAAAGATCTAAGAACGCGTAAGAATGCTCCAGTATGGATCGCACTCACATAGACGTGCTATCGCGCGTCTGTGTGAATACGTGTCGCGCTCCTAAGCGGCCGAAGTTGGACTACTTGTTTGTTTTTACACTTTGGTATCACTCTTGACAGAGGTGGTGGCACGCTTTACGATTGGGGGTAATTACCCCTTTAGGGGTAAAATTAAGTTTTCTCAGGGGTAATACTCATATTAAGTCGTTTTTCTTTGAGTACTTTCATAGACTTGTCTGTATTACCTATTTTTGGAGGGGTAACGATACAAATCTAGAGGGGGTGATGTGGCAATAAAGGTAACCACTGCTCTAAGAGCTGCTTTCTGGATGCAATGGTGCAACATCTACTGCAGCTTTAACCTGCTCTGTCCATCTCATAGGTAATCTTCCTGCCTGGTAGCTTCAAAATTTCCTTTCAAAACTCGCATCGTGTCTTAGCTCCCAAAATGTACAATGCTCTCCCGATGGATTTAAAACAGGTAGTGAGAGAGAAAATTTCGTTAAATAATTTTAGAAAAGTGCTGCCAGACATGACATACAGCCTTAAGGATTTTTTTGGAAATGTGTAAATAAAATGTGTGTCAGCACATTTGCTGCATCCCATTTGAGGCAGACCTCGCGGTGTGCGGGCTCAGCAGCAGAAAATGCCGCAAAATTGAAGCACACCAAATATTCCGCCTTGGAGTCAGCCTACGATTTTGTGCCAGTCGCGGTCGAAACAGCGGGACCCTGGGGCTCGGAGGCCCGCGCCCTGTTTATAGAGTTAGGGCGTCGTTTGCGACAGAGAGGCTGTGATCCTCGCTCTGGATCGTACTTGGTTCAACAGGTCTCTTTAGCCATTCAGCGAGGGAATGCTGCTGGTATTATGGGGACCTTTGAGCCAGGTACGATGCGGGGCGGGGTGTTTTAGTTATTTTTACCTTTTTGTCGAGGTTTAGTTTTGCCTTATACGTAGTTTAATTATTTTATTTTAGTTTAGGATAAATTTTAAGTTATTTTACGTTTTCTATGATCTTGTTATTCTTTGTATTGCCGATTAATAAATGAATTCCTGTTTTAAATGTATAACATAAATTAAAAATACTATAGTATGTCTTCTTTTGTAAATACTTGACTTGTAAAATGCTTTTTTTACCAATAAAATTGGTATTCTTGGACTACGAGGCGTTTAGATTATCTTATCTTATCTGTATACAAAAAAAACAATGTAGGGTTAGTTGCACCTACACATTTATAAGTTTATAACTCGAGAACGTGTGGACCGATTTTTATGATTTTAAGATTTTTTGGGTTTGTCTCTGCCCCGAATTACAGAATAACTATTAAAACATCTAAAATCATCTCCGCCGGGACAGCTAGTTTATAATATACTCGTAGGTATCAGCAAGGACCATTAAAACAAGAGGACTGTCATTCTCCATACTTTGGATCGTACCCCGACCGCAAGGGGATTTCCAGGCAAAAACTAGATGGCGCTACAAAACTAAACATTTAACGATGTTATAATTGAACAAAGAAATATAGTAAAATAACAATTAGTTCCTAAACAGCTAATAATAAATAAATTCTAACATTTAAATACTGTGTCACGCTTGCAAACTTGAATAATTGTAAATAATATAATTCTTATACCAAGCTTATACATAGATGGCGTTGTAAATATCGGGGAACAGCTTTTTGTATGGAGAATGACAGTCCTCTTGTTTTAATGGTCGTTGGTATCAGTATGGATGTCGCTTACGCGGTTTAGGCTCGGAGCGGAGGCGAGCGAGCTCCGTGCCTCGCTACCGGGCTTATTTAATGTTCTCTTGTTTTATTTGCTTGTCTGCGGCCTAACAGAAACTAATTATTGCGGCGATGGCTTTTTCTCAGTAATCTTTATGAAGTTTTAATGCGCAATGTGAATGTGTAAGTTGGTGCAAAATTAACTTTGCATTCATCAAGAAAGTTGACTTATTAGTAAGTCAGTCTAGTAAGAATTATCTATGTGTCCGAATGTTTGTTCATTTTCTTTAGGAACATTCGGACACCTTAAATAATTCTTCGCCGGTGGGCGAATGTGCCCACCGGCCGCTAAGGTCCTACGCGCCATATGGCCCTTCGAGCCGGATAGTCCTTCGAACCGGATGGTCCTTCGAGCCGGATAGTCATTCGCGTATTTCCCAGTCCCTGTAAATCTTGCGATACGCGCCGCGCCGATAAGGCCCAGTAATTGACGTTATAAAGGGGATAAATTTAGAAAAAGAATGTCCCGAGATAAGCTGGGAGGTGTAGGAAGAACTATAGTTAGATTGCAAACGATAAAAGAGATGCTACCACGATACATTGCATAAGGTATACTTATGGAGCGCACATTGTTTAGAAACTTTATAATGATCTGCATTTTTTTCGGGCTTATTGCTTACTGTTGACGATAAATAACCAATGCCATTGGTCTGGCTACAGACAGTTATATTATTTAAAACTTGTTTCATAACTGTACTTCTAGGCCCTAAGTGCAGACTTTCATATACTGGTACCTAGTCGCTCCAAAGGTAAACAATTAATAATAAAAGCTTACAAATACCTACACTTGCACCGAGCTTGTAAAAAGAAACGCGAGCTTGCATAAGCGCTCGCGCAGTTTCGTAAACAAAAAGCAGACATCTAGATCATAGATCCGGATCTGCTGTGATTGGGCGACGGCCTCATGGGCGTGGCTCGAAGCGCGGGGCCAACGCCGTAAAGGCAATAAGTGGAACTAGTTATACGGCGGTCAAGACCTTTTTACAGTTCGCGTGTGAGTCATTAGTGGACATAGGTCAACAGTGCTCTGGGCAATGCAGTGTTGGATATCTTATCTGAACTACCAAAGTCGAGAAAGTGTCCATTGAATATGTTTTTAATTTAAGAAACGATTGAACTTGAACGAGCTGGTTCAGTCAACTTTTTCTTGTTTGTTATGTTGTCCCGTTGTCCAAGAGACAACAATGTCTGAGTTTCTTGCAAAAACTGTTATAATATATGCTACTAATGAGTTGGTCCATAAAAAAATGTATGATGAACTTTAAAGTTCATCATACATTAACGTGTGTAGAAAACTTATAGAAAATCATGTTTTTAAAGATTAGTCCAGGGGACGTAACCATGGCAACGCGGTTCAAGAAATAGTCGATGATCCACCTACATATGGTACCGTAAAGTGAAAAACATGTACGGAAATTAATAAGTCGTTTCCTAAATATGGTCGCCTAATTGTTCTTCCTAAACGTCATGCAGACTACGTGCTAGTGCTTCCAAAAACGTCACGTTGTGTCAATTTCTATACGGAACCCTAAAGGCAGGGCCCACCATTAAGGTCACTGCACTCAAAGAAGTCATTTTCCGAAGACGTCAAATTGTAAAGAACGTAAAATCGGAGATCCGCGAGATACCATTATCGTATCGTTGATCGTTTAAACTTTAAGCCAAGGTTGTGTTTAAATAACGGCAGATTTAGCTAACTTCACGTGTCCGGTGTATCCGGGTCATTTTTAAATTTGTTGCAGGAAATCTTTCATAGTAGACAATTTTACTGCCAAACATTACTACTAAAAATGTCGTTTGGAAAGTTAATAATGAGGTATGAAATGATAACTGGTTTTATTGCATTTTGAATCAGCTATACCAATATGAACATCACTTTTATTAGTTTTATTCTGTATTAGGTATCGAGGAGACATATTTATCTGCAAGAAATTCTGAAACGACATATCCGCATTGGAGGGTTATTCTTCAGGAATATGTCTGCGGTCACCTTATTCCTATGGCACTTTTTCATACTAAATGTATGGAGACAGAGGAATAAGTCGCAGAAATATTTCTGAAGAATAACCCTGGACTGCTTGGTCTTACTATACGCGATGCATTTATAGATATCGTCACTTAGCGTCCTTTATCTCTTAGATTTTAACCTTCGTAGATACGTGATATTGGTCTGAGCAGATTTTTTAAGGTTTCATATCCTGTATATCCATCGCTTGTCCAGCTTCCTCTTAACCCGGTTGAGCTAAATTTGCACCTAGTTTGTGAACGGCGTCGTGCACATCAAGTGCAAACTTACCTCAACCGCGTATATCGTTCATAAAGATAGCAAAGCCGTACGTAGGAAGGGCGTAAGTGCCTGTATAAATGTTCCGTGTTGGGACAGTTCGGTTGCGGCGCGGTGTAGGCGGACTGGCGGCGCACGCGCCTCGCCCGTTCCCACGCGCCCGTGCGAGTGGTTGGGTGTGTGCGTGAGCGCGAGCCTGCTACTCGGGCCATAGAGCAATAAGACAGAGGGAGCATTCTACCGAAACGTTATGTAAGTGACACGACCTTTTTAATACTTCTGACATGTAAAATTAGGAAGCTGAACATTGTTATGGCAATATTACCTTGGCTTTAAGATTGGTAGTGGTTCTTATCAGCTAAAGATTGGTAGTGGTTCTTATCAGCTAATAAGTCCTCGCTTCCTATCTCTCTCGTCGTTTCTTCATGACTGAACGTTTCACAAGAGCTGGCACGAATGGATTGAACGAAAGTAATGTCACTTGTCACTGTTGAGTGACGTCCTTATACAGGAAGGACCAAATATTTTGTAAACGAGTACATAACACTTCTTCATTATTCAAGAAAAAAATAAATACATATTTTAATCTGCATATAATTAAGACTAAGCAAATAAAAGATATAGCAGAAACGAAAATCTTACGGTTCGCTACAAATATTTTACTATTATGGAGTTTTTATTGAATTTTTACCCTGTTTTCACACTGATGCCGCAATCTACGAAATCATGGCGAAAATAAGCGAAACTCATACGAAATTTAGATGTTTCGATGCAATTCCACGCTTCACGGCGTCAGTGTGCAGACCAGGTTGCGCTCGTGTAGGTAGGGATCTTGTTATTCATAAAATACACAATGCAGACCGGGTTACGAAGTTATGAGACGAGACAGTCTAAAAACACGATTACCGCTTATTGAATCAACCTGTATTTAATAATTTTGTGACGCACACATAAACATTATCATTCACTCGCTCAATTCATTCGTGCCAGCTCTTGTGAATCGAGCTGTGCGTAGAACTAATACTTATTATGGTTGCGCTAGCACTACGCAGTCACCAATCTGTTATTCACCTCTTTGCCGCCCGCACATTGGCATCCGCCAACCCATTGAGTCGGTTGGATGACATGGACTGATTTCGATACCCAAGGTGAAGTTGCCAATGCCGTGGCGGTACATTCCAAAACCACGCATGAACACTGACTGTAGACCGCACTTACGCCCGTGAGGAGCTAAAGACTGGAACATTGTTTAAATCTGTTAGCAAGTGCTGAGCGCGGAAATCGAATGTTCTATCTCGTGTCAAAGGATACTTGGAACGAGATCAAACCATTGACGTATATAAAGGACAGGGCTAACGAGCGCGCAGACGGTCCCAACGCGTTGGTCCTAAAAATAAGTTAGGACTAACGCGGCAGTAGGACGCTCTGCGCACAGCGCAGCCGAACGTTATAAAAATGCCTAATTGCGTGGTAAAAGGCTCCATTTACTGTTACGGGGAATATAGACCCGGGTGGATTTTAGTCCGGGTAGATTTAACCATTTAAACGGAAAACTTCATACAAATTTCAATTCAATCCTCGTCTCGACTCGTCTCGCCCTGCCAGTGGAAAACCACCTTAAGCCACTCCAGGTTAGGCATCCCTGGAGGCTTATGATGCTACGTTTTGTCGCGCGATAAATAAATGATAAAGCATCCATCACTCTCACACACTATTTGTCAGAACGTGACGGATGCTTTATCATTTATTTATCGCGCGACAAAGCGCAGAAACATACGCCTACTGGTTTCTACATGCATAAATTCATTGAAACCTAACTTACGCAAATACGCACTAATACAGGATCGACTATCAATGACATAAACATATAAACATGTGTAGATGGGTATCAAGTTTTGAAGGTACAAAAGGTTCATTGAGAATATAAGATCTTCGAAACGCGATCGGGTTGCATACACGTGCATTGCTGTGTGTTTAACCAAGTTAGAACCTTATTGCAACTGCGGTAAGACAGATTTTTGAATAATTAATTAGAGAATCAATTTAATTGTGTCGCTGTACAGTGCTGAAGAATATTCGAAATTTAAAATTTGAATTTACGAACTGCTTATAGTAAAACGTTTAAAATTTGCAATTTGGATCAACATAATAAAGGCTAATGAAGCTTTGGTTGAAGGGACTAATCGACTGTCTACTTAAAATATAAATATAAGAATAAATACTCCCTCAAGCAGTTCCGCCTGCGGCATGGTGGTACCCATTACGCTGGCGGCATTAACACTGTGAATCCTCTTGAAAAAATTATGCTCACAGATTCAATCTCAGAGGACCCATCCCGGTGGCAAAAAACCTGGTAGCCCTTATTAAAAACATTTTAAGCCCGTTGATATCAGAAACACCAACGCACGAATCACCATGAACGATCTCTCCTCAAAGGGCAAAGGTAATGAAACACGCCATTTTTGTACCGAGATACGACGTTATGCCAGCAAATTAAGCCATTAATGAAGATGGAAGGAACACAAGACGGCATTGATGGCAAATTGAATTCAGCGTGCGAGGGTTAAATGAAACGCAAAACGGGAGCAAGACGAGCTAACTAGCTGGTTGGAAGGTAGGGTTGCCGCTAGTGATGCCAGGTCAAGTTTACTAAAAACTGGTCAACTGCGAGTCTGATTCGCACACCAAGCCGTACCCGTACCACCAAAGTATAAAGACAACCAAGTAGTACGACTTCGGCCGTTTAGGAGCGCGCGACACGTGTTTACACAGACGCACGACGCGCGTCTGTGTGAGTGAACGCCATACTGTGGCATGCTCGCGCATGCTCAAATCCTTGCCTGTAGTGCGTCCGTACACGGCGCGCACACATGCACGCTCCCGATGTACATTTTTTAGGAAGAAAAACTACCGTATACCGTGGTACTACCGTCGAGCAAAAAACGCGAAATAACACGTTTATTGTATGGTATTAATTCTTAATTTTATTTTGTGTTTATTATTTACAGCAATAGAAACACACATTTGGTGAAATTCCAAGTATCCACACACCGTATCATTATAGTGTCAGTTAGTATTGACTTAAACTTGGAAACAAGTCAATGAGAGTCATTACATTACATGGAAAATGTGTATGTATTTATAAAGTGTCATCCCTCTTCCCGAAGCGAATTTTAACTGTTCCAGTTCCTGCTCAAAACTTAGGTCGCAGACCAGTTCGTGACTGTGCTGACTCTAGACCCACTGATTTACCCAACTACTAATATTTACTTAGTAAGTTGTCTGTATAAGGATTTAACTAAGAAGACAGCTGTAGCTCAAAGTAATGTATTCCCCATTTCCATCCGTTGCTCTCAAGATGAACTAAGCTTGCCGGTTTCCCGTCACTCATAATTTGTGAGATTGACAGCCCTAGGGCACATTAAATCCCACTTACGGACAGTGTTGGGGCTTGAAATGGCTGCCGATACCATCGCATGCGCTGCGGCTAATTCGATGAGATCTTTAACGCCTCCATGTATGAACAGATTAGTGATTTCGGTAATTTAGAGTAGGGTAAGGAATACATTACTTACCTAGTGCGGTAAAATAAAGAATGTCTCAGATCGCAGGTATTTGACGACCGAGCCGAAGGCAAGGGCGATAAATATGCGATCTGAGGCTTTCTTTATTACCGCCCGTGGTAAGTACAAAATTCTACGTCGCCTCCAGGCCAGGAAGTGGGATTTTCTGCACGCGTATGCGGCCAATGACGATGATGATTATGAAGTAAACATACGTTGTTTCAGATATGACCTTAATCTACTTCTAAGCTTCTTTCCTTTAATTTAATACAAATACAAATCATTTATTTCTCAGATAACAAGATTCATTGCTGTTAAACTGTCTTTTCATAGATATTTTTAGTAAATACTTATACATGAAAGCATTTCCACCTAGTTGATCACAAAAGTAAAGTGAGAAATATGTAATTTAAATTTAAACCTATTTATATCAAAATTCAGGCAAAATTACAGCAACTTCCCTAATTGTCAAGGATTTAACAATAGGTTAATAAAAATTCAATTAAAAAGTCCTTATTGTCAAAGTGCCTGAAAATTTACATACATACAATAGAATTCACAAGAAAACAGCAGTTTTTGGCTCAAAAGATGCAACATGAGAGTAAAAACTTGTTTAAAGCTTAGATCAGCTATAGTATTGGACTGTACGCCCTTCCAGCGCGCGAGAGCGCGACAACGCATGCGCACCGACGAACATAAATCCGATGCGTCGTGCAGCCTTTCAAAAAGGTTCAACTCGGTACCAAATCAATGGGCGCTTACAGCGTTCCGTGTCTAAGGACAAGGGCCTTTATTACAGTGAGACATGATTGGCCTCGGGCCTTGGGCATCACTTTCGAAACCGTTTTTGCTTTATTTGGACTACGATTAATATGAGTTCAAAACGCAAGGTCGGCATTATAAGTATAATAACTGCAGTAAAATTATAACAAAGCTTTTTAAATGTAGCACGAACCTTAAATTAAACCTTTGTAATCAAAAATAGCAATTGTGCCTCATTCCTTACATGTACGTTTGATAAAACGTTTTGACATCGAAAATAAAAGTTAAAAGTATGTTCAGTGCACAGATGATTTTTACAATTTTAAAAATGTACTGCATCCGTAAACCATAAATGCCGGTGTATTAGCGGTTAATACGTTCGCAATAAGGTTCATATCTACATGATCTAATGCCGTTTCTAATGTGGCTGTGGCAGGGTCCCAGATTGTAAACTTGACTTGTGAGCAGAATACAGATGGGCGGGAAAACACTGAATTTTGTTTCTATTAAAAGGTTTCAAGCCAAATTAACTTAGGACTCTTCGAGGCTGTTACGATACCGGCTACACCTGAGGCTGCCTCCGTCGGTCGCCGTTCGTGTTGGCGGTAACTTGTGTAAGGAGTTACGGCTGCACATAACAAAAAGCATACACGGGAGTGTCACCAATGAAGTTGCCAAGCTAGAGGTATAACATATCTGAACTGTAATATAGCGACATAAAGTTTAATAGTTATTTGCGCGTTATTCTTATGCATGACTCATACGTGACGCAGAAGCGTATGAGTGTTGAAATTATGAATATCATTGAGCCCTTTTGCTTTTGAACGCCGATTGTTTTTTAAAAGTCAATGAACTGTAGTTTTTGCACCGTGTCATCGTATTTGTAGAGGCATCGAGTTTTTGCAAATGACAGAGTGTCAGTATTGTCAATAATTACTTCTATGATCCGTATAACGGCACTAAAGTCTTATAACATATCATTATGTAGTTGTAATTGGCATTTTTAGGGTTCCTTACTTCAAAAGGACAAAACGGAACCCTTACAAGATCACTTTGTTGTCCGTCTGTCTGTCAAAACCCTTTAACTCGGGAACGCGTGAAGGTATCGAGTTGAAAATAAAATATAGGACAATGATTGATTCAATCAGATCAGGAATGGCACAATTGACAACGATATCTTATGGCAAACACAAAATATTCGTATATGTATTTCATGAAGTCTGTTAAAACTTTTCCACCGGTTTAAAATTGTCAAATACAAACTAGAATATCATCACCAGTTCCATTTGCATATAATGTTGTCCCGTTCTAACAAAAAAGTCGTTTATCCGTGACAAATACTAGTCACTTATGGCCTTTTGCATGGTTGTGTGCGCAGATCTAGAGCAGAGATGGGGAGTGTCGTGAGCATGGATCATACTCTGAGATTGTAACGATTCAATCCTTTGTAGGTTTCATGCGACAGCGATTAAAATAAGGAGGATTAAAGTAAGAAGTTCCAGTTGAGCAAAATTATATTATGTTTCGTGTGTCTCAGCGCTTAACCGATTTTCGAATAAGGTTTATAATAGCGTCTTAAGTAAGGTAAAGCCCTTATAAGGGAGCGCGAATTAAGTAGTTACTTGCAAGTTACTTAGAGCTTGGTAGCAAAAAACTAAGTCTCACATTAAAGCATTTAATGTTGTTATAAATAAGTACAATTATCCACATTAAAACAAATTAAGAGACTTTTTTTCCACGTTATTCATCTGTTTTCGTCCAGGTAAGTTTTTAAAAACTTTCCGTATTCAAATTTTAAATATTTAACAATTTAACAACAATACAGATTCGCAAGCCAAGCCGCGTTCGATATTCAAAAATCGGCCGTAAACAAGCAACTGACGAGCGGAGCTGTGAAATTCGAATGTCGAAAGGAAGGATCGAATGGTAACGGGTCCGTTCGGTTTAGTTGTAGATGCGTTTCCTTGTGCTGTCGGTGGGAAAGGCATGGGAGTCGAGAGCGTACGGCCACCGCTCCGGGCGACCACAGCGCGCCCGTACCACTGCCTCTCGATGGGAATCGAGAATCGAACGTTTCTAACCGTTTCTCGATTTTCAAAATGTGAACGTGTAATATATTTATACGGCAGATGTTAAAAGCTGTGGTCGGCTGTACACGACCCATTATCAGAGAGCAGTCTTGAAGATCCAGATGACGAAAAGTGTTCGGGATTATTACTGTCGCAGCGAGATCCAGGAGATTGATGGACTTAAACTGCACTTTAGAGCATATTCTCATACGTTCAGGTATTAGATAGAAGCAAGGATCTCTAAAACATGGGGACTGTCATTCTCCATACAAAAAGCTGTTCCTCGATATTTACAACGCCATTTATGTATAAGCTTGGCATAAGAATTATATTATTTACAATTATTCAACTTTGCAAACGTGACACAGTATTTAAATGTTAGAATTTATTTATTATTAGCTGTTTACGAACTAATTGTTACTGCACTATGTTTCTTTGTTCAATTATAACATCGTTAAATGTTTTGTGTTTTAGTGCCATTTAGTTTTGGCCTGGATATCTCCTTGCGGTCGGGGCACGATCCAAAGTATGGAGAATGACAGTCCTCCTGTTTTAATAGTCCTTGAAGTTTTGGTAAGTGTGCTTTCATTTATTGATTCGTGATTCAATTCGGGCCATGGTACTGCAATTGTCTTAATCTCAGATATCAATGCGCTTCCCCGGGATTATTTAGGCCACTGGTTCTTTTCGCCTGCGGACTCCTTTGCCTTGTCTAGATTATGTGTTTTTTGAAACAGTATTCTTCATTCATCAGCGGACCACATCGGTCGGTCAACATCTCCAGGGCATTTCTCCAGAAATATGTCTGCGGTCACCTCATTCATCTGGCCCTTTTTCATACTAAATGTCAGTCAGATGAATGAGCCGCAGACATATTTCTGGAGAAATGCCCTCCAGCAGCTCCTGAGGATGCCTCGTAGAGGGGCGAAGCACGTGTCGAGTTTTGTATTTTGGGTGGCGGTTTGTTATATTTATTTGCATGTAAGTGCATGAAGAAATACGCAAGTAATTATAACGGACTAGCACTAATTATCTAAACACGCAATCATGTCGCGCCATTATTAACAGTACCGGACCATTGGGGACTTGCAAAAGGACCCCTCTCCGTGTCGTCGTTTCGAAACGTACAAAATGATTCGATCAGTAAAAGACATGTTTTTTTTTTATAATTCTGCATCCCGATTGATCAGTAAAATGGCCGTTTTGAACTTTTGACAATCGGATATCGTGCCTTTCTCCGAAGAAGAGGCACAGACGTTCACTTGGTGTTTAAGGGTTTATTAGACAAAACCATAGAATAAGTAATAATTCTACGTACAAAAGTCTCTCTCTAGCAAAAATGACGTTCGGGCCCGACTACCGGACGGAATGCACCGGATCCAAGCGTCTCTTTCTATCGCATAACGCGTGCTCTTCGTGGTCGCTGGCTAAGACCCTCCGCGGGGGCAAAATTTGGTACAATACTAATCACGTAAAAAGAACGCTGGTGGTGGGGCTGCGCAGTAGGCAATTTATCGGTCTATTTGGTGGTATGAGGTGCGGCGCGGGGAGGGAGGGTGCCGCGCCGCGTCATTGCCGGGGCGCTATTGGTCCGTCAGTCGACCTTTGCTTTCCGCACTGTGTTCACGTCACGTTCGTTCTCAAAATACTGTCGCGCACAAAAATGTCTTGATTATTACAAAATGGTTTTACATAGAAAAATGATTTATTATTATTATGTCTTTCCCGTACACGAGACAATAGTGTCCCGGCCCTTTGGGAGGCGTGCGCGGAGCCGAAGCCAACGCGTAGAGGCCCTTTCGACAATTTAATGAAAGGCAACGTGTACACCCAGCGGATGCTGTCCCTGCCCGTGTCACAGGACGCACGCAGAGACAGCCCCCGCCAGATGCAAGGACTATTGTTGATTGATGGAATCTAAATTTACTGGGTTATGGTGGTGGAATTATGGACTAGATACTGGGTTATGGATTGAGACATGACGGCGCCTGTCAGGAAAAGTGTCTCATGGCTTTCGCGGCACTGACAGACCGTGACTTGCCCTCCGCTGATGGGCCCCTGTTAAATAGCGACATTATGAGCAATGGCCCAGGGGCAACACCGCTGCCGAGGGCTGCAGGGTGTCGAGAGGTGTGCTGCGCTTTCTCCGAGGGTACTCGCGGCGTTATGCCTTTTATCACTTCCACGCCTGGAGCATATAGCTCTCGCGACTCCACTCTGGACGGCCAGTTAAGGCAAGCCAGAGGCGGAGGTCCTTTCACTAAATCCCATGACCCTCCCTAAGGACCCCCCGGAGCACTCGGGTACGTGGGGTCGCTACTCCCCAACAGCTCGCCACAAGCTGCCCTGCGTATTTATTTATTATTATTATTATTATTATTATTCATTTAATTCAGATAATTAAAATCCATACAATTTGTTAGTAATTATGCTATACTTACTGACTAATGTTAGAACACAACTACAAATTAAACATATTAATAAAACAACTGGGCCGAGACTTACAACCTCCCTGTCTGCTTAACCCAGTGCTTCCATATACTGCAGTCAAATCTGTCTGATAATACTTTCACAATGCTGTTGGAGCTGTCTCTAGCGCGAAGCATTAAAGAATTTATGATGATTTGTTTGTTTTTTCCATTCTACACAGAAACATGTTTTTAATTCCATTTAATAATATATCAACTAATAATACTCAAGGATCCCACAGTCAAACTGTGTAAACAGTTATGGGGGACGATGTTTTACTATTAAGCGTCATACCAAAAAAAAAAATAGGTTCATGAGACGGGACTTTCAACGTTTTAACATACAATATAAATTTAAATATAGACAAACGATTTTTTAAAGGCGTTATATTTCAACGAAGATTAGAAGTTGCGGACTGCTTTGTGTGGGTTAAAAAGTTGATTCACCCTATTAATAAATAAATAAATAATAGATAATAATACATATACTTTTTAATCGAACCGCGCCGCGAGCGAAAGCGCTAGTTTAAAACAATAAACATAGTACTTTCGTGCGCGAGTGTACCAATGCGCAAACATACCCCCTCCACTTTCTTCCAGCGTTCTTTTTACGTGACGCGAACTGTACTAGCAGCCACGCGTCTAATCGCGAAGAGTGCTCCTGACGAAACCAAGGGTCTCATTGAAGAATTGGCTTCCACTGCGCTGGTTCCATCGTGCACTAATTTTGTTCAAAAAACCGTTGAGAACTAGACGCCAGGTAACATAGTACGGGCCGAGTTGCCGGCAGCTACAATTGGTGGGGCGTGGCGTGCCACTTTTCGCTGCGATATGCGCAGGCGGCGTTTACGTTGATCATACCATTGTGTCGGAAGCCTAAACGTCCCTGGTCCACAGTTAACGGCGTTCGGCAAATCGCTGGTTACATGGAACACAATAAAGTACAGGTCCGAGTGCTCGACACAGAAATGTCGAGATAGATGGAAGAATGTATGTACCTCGCGTGCCAAAAAGAAGAGCCGAGGGTCTTTGCTCGCCGTCAACTTCAGTCCGTTCCGGAATATAATAGAAATAATCGGTAAGAGAGGTTTGCCGCGTTCTAATCGATGCTTATGAATTGACATCGGGCGATTTTATGTTAACCATCACTGAATTACACTCTTGACGAAACTAGCTTGGTTCCCAATTTCCATACAAATCGAAGAACTATCTCGTTCTATCTCGTCTCGATATATTTCCGTGCTCGACACTGTTCCAGTTATTCCAGTAGTGCAGTGGTTCCGAACCTTTATTACCACATCACCTACAGGCCCCCTCTAGATTTGTGAAATGAAATGAAATAATTTATTTCTGTAAGTAGGCCTCAAGGGCTCTTTCACATGTCTGATTCTTTCTTTTGGCGCTTCGGCAAATGACATTCTGGTGAGAAGAAGCGCCGGAAGAAACTCACCAGTTTCTCTTTTAAAATAAACATTGAGCATTACAATAATTGTGAAAATGCAATTTCAATAAGTAATACAATTAATCAAACAAGTGCTTAACTAATAGGTATACATTTCAATAAACATAAAACTAAATTTTTTAGAGATGTAAGGGGGCTCTAGGGGTCAAAACAATATAAATTAAAAAGAAATATGGAAAATAGAGAGACAAACACTAAAATTAATGGAGATGTAAGGGTTCTCCGTTGTCAAAACATGTTTAGGAGGTGTAAAGGATCTCCAAACGTCAAAATACAAAATGGGAAACGAGAAATAAACTACTAAACTATCATTAAATTTACATGCTTTACAAAAAAAATAAACTTACAGTAATTAAAAAAAATCTGTGACTCGCATAATATAACTTAAAAACTAAAATTAAAACATTTTTTCTTAGAGATGTATGTGGTCTTGTATCGTGACCCCTCCAAAAAATAGCTAATACAGACAAGTATATGCAAGTACTCAAAGAAAAACGACTTAATATGAGTATTACCCCTGAGAAAACTTAATTTTACCCCTAAAGGGGTAATTACCCCCAGGTTCGGAACCACTGCAGTAGTGTGTAGCGATGCTCAATACGTCATCGTCCCCCGCCTCCCTCGCGGACCATGGGATGTCCATAGGCCTCAGGAGTCACTACCATCAGGTGACCTGTGTGCACGTTTGCCTTTCCCATAGCAAAAAAAATCCAAAGTGTATGTGAAGTTCCCAACCCGTACCGCATCTTGGAGGCTCTAAGTAGGCCTGGGCTGTCGTCCTAATGCTCGAAACACTGATGCTCCATAGTTGATAGCTCGCTGTTCCTTCTGTTGCTAACGACCAGTGTTCGGATAACATTTCGGGTGAATGATCTTAAACATTGAATATAACATGGATAAGACTTGGGATTCCGGGACTCGAAAATTTTCACAGTAAATATTATTGACATAATATTTACTGTGCAAAATTTAAAGAAGATGCAAAAATAAACTTTAAACTTTTCATATGAAATCCCGGGGTTAAAAGGTACTTACATCCGTATACTAATCCGACCACTGCTAAATAACTTAACATCCCAGATGGCGACTTCTCGGACGTCTTCTTTATATGCCCCTACTCAGACTTTATGTGTATCAGTATGATATCACAAATTAGCATACGCTCAAGGTATATTTAAATCAGTTCATAAGAACTTGAGCCAGTACACAAATTACTTGTATGACTTATGACATGACGATTAATCTAAGAACATGCCACAAATTAGCATTCCGTAGGCATTTAATAGACCTTAGAAAATTAAAAAGATTAAGACAATGACAAAGATAACGTGAATGATTGATCTGGTTGTTTGTAGGGAATGCGAAATGCAACCCAGGTTCTCGGGTAACCGACTTTATTTAGAGTCGGGTAAAACCCGGGTATTTTGACTTTTGGGTAGTAATTAATAAAATTTTGCATGTATAATTTTATTTTAAAGATAATAAATAAAATCTGACGTCATCCGCTTTGAAGCAGACGCGAAAAAACATCACATGCTTGCTTATCTAACTTAACACGGCCGGCATCAAGTTCATTGTAGGTAATGCAACCCGAATACCCGAAAACCCGGGCAACTGACTTTATTTAAAGTCGAGTAATACCTGGGTTTCATATTTGACCGTGTATTCCGTTCCCTAATTGTTTTACGGCTCCTTGGCAGAGGCAAAGTATAATGAGACGAGTAAACTTCGGCCGTTGAGGATAGAGTTGTGCCCGCTCGTTCTTTGAAAAGAGCGCTCCAATCTCGATCAATCGGTCAAAGGAACTAATTCAGTCTTTTAGTTCCTTTAGTTCAGGAGCAAATCTTTGATTTTGACTCATTCGATCACTCGCTTCCAACCGATTTGTACCGACGTATCGACTGAACTAAAGGACCGAAGACAGATTAAGGCGAGGTGAGACCAGAATCGGGCACGGAAGCCTAGTTTCCAAATCATTTTTAGAGCACTTATTTGACTCTTAGGTCACTGTAAAACATATATAATAATATTCAGAACTGTATCTAGGGCTTCCTCTCACTTAGAACACGATAGCGAACACTTCGCTCGATAGAAAAGTAGCGCGAAAACACTATAAAATAAAGTATTTTTTTCGTTTTTTTTCATTTTGTTCATCACCAGTTACCTTTTCTGACAAAATTAATACCTGATAATCATGATTTCACAGTCATGCAGGGCATCCTCTCATGTTTGGGTTGATAACGTATACTTTTATGTTAGAAATCGAAGATAATCTGCAATAATCTGCATTCCGCCCGACCCTAGTTTGTATGTGAAATGCGAGCCAGGTCCTACCGCGCCTTAGAGCGCTTAAAAGGAACTAGTTCTTATCGGTCCGAGGTGGGATTTCATTCCTTTCCTTTTAGTTCTTCGGTTCTGACCGACACAAGCCTAGTTGAGGAGCGCGCAATACGTATACTAGGTCGAGAGGACAGACAGCGCGATCCGTACTAGGGCACTCTTACGCATTCGTACAACTTTGCTTGTAGTGCGTTCGTTCACGGCGCGCACACTTACAAGCCGCGCTATGTGCCTTGTGTAGGAAAAAAGTTACTGCTATTATACTGCGGCAGAGGGCTCGTCTGTCTAAGGCTTTCGACATCTAGCTAAAGTCCCTACAACTAACTTCTAAAGCAAACACTACTTACTTACTTGTCAATGGTCCTAGAATAAGACTCCAAAGACGCATTTAAAAATAGTCTTTATTGTAAGTGGTAAAGAGGTAGCTTTTGCTTGAGAGGTCAAGAATATCGGTAAACCCCTCTCATGCCCTCTGTTTCGTCAAACATTAGTTTATTAGCTCCGAGTTTACGAATATCTGTATCGAATTGGTTGAAACGCGGCCAATGACCCCACTCTTGCGCATCTGCATAGCGCAGGTTTGTTCGTTACAGATTTATTATCGAATATCAATATCTAGTACATATTAGTGGGCACCCCATACCTTCCCTTAAGGCTGCATTTCCACCAGGGATCTGCGAGGATGCGTAGCGAGGGATGTGTTTGTCATGAACCAATAGAAACACTTCATTTACCTATCCTCGCTCAACGCAGCTCTAGTGGAAACAGCTCAGCGGAGCGAGGATAGGTAAATGAAGTGATTCTATTGGTTCACGACAAACGCATCCCTCGCTACACATCCTCGCAGATCCTGGTCGAAACGCAGCCTAGATTGACTTTAAAAAATACGTTTATGCCACACCTGGCCATAAAGTGGCTTTTTCCGCACGCTGCGCGTACGGAAAAAGCCGCTTTCTGGCCAAGTGTAGACATAAAATGATGTACACAACACGGGAGGTAATAAAGAAAGCCCTCGATCGCATATTTACGTCCCTCGCTTTCAGCTCGGGCCGCAAACTTCCGCGATCTCGGCCTTTCTTTGTATTACCACCCTAGTTGTGTAATGTACTATTTCAGTTGTTCCCTATCTCAATAATTTTAAGAAAGAGTTGTCATCGTCACAGCCATAGAACATTGTAGGGAACGTGCACAACGAAGGTGCTGCCATCTGTTACCGCCACACTAGATCCAAGCTGGCTGGCTGAGGTGAAAACTCTGCCCTGCGAAGAACCCGAACAATCCGAATGTGAAATGACCCTGCCGCGGTTTTCCCGGAAGGCTACAGTATGGAGTTCTTCAAGGGGGGAGTGAATAGGTTCTTAAAGGGTCGGCAACGCGCACGTAATGCCCCTGGTGTTGCAAGCGTCCATAGGCGGCGGTGACTGCTTACCATGTATTTTCGGTATTTGATGTCATTGAAACAGAGATGGTAGAATCAAGTCAATATACGTACGTTGTATGTTTATAAATGATAGGGCACCAAATTAGGATTGATCCCATCGTAAATGCAGATGGCCGCTATAAACCACCGGCCTGATGGAAACCCAATAAAATGTGTTAATGGAATAATCGTAAAAGATCGTACTTGTAGTTTCGTCACTACTTAAAAACTCGTATCCGTACGTAGGGCGGTTTAGTTCTATCCACCGTGTAGGTATCAATTTATAGAGTGGACTCGAGATAGTCCGGTACCGGGTTTGAATTCCAGCAGTCGCCATATACAGTCAGAGGACAGTAACCCTCTTTCCGTGCTACTTCACTTGTTCAAGTGGTGCTGAGGTTTTTGCTGAGGCATACCTGCCGCTGCGAAGTCCGACTGTTGTGACAGCTCATAGAGCTACTCGTAGCACCGGTACAAGTAGGAAATTACTTGCTAAATTTCATAGTTCTAAATCAACAGAAGCCCTTTGAATTTTGGTTTCCTTGAGAGTGTCGAAATTTACGTTTTTTGTGGCATAAACAGCAGTATCTTTTTTCACGTTAACTTACATGTTTGATTTTTTCAGAGCTTCAAGGGAGCGTAGACCTGAGTATATGGTTTCATTTTCAACTCAGTTCCTCCATGCGTTCCCGAGATAAAGGGTCTTGACAGACGGGCGGACGCACGGACAGACGAACAAAAATAACTAATGCATGACATGTCCCTTTTCTCTGCAGCTATGAGTATTTCTAACTTACGTATAGTCAGTAGAGGAAAGCGACATAATATTTAAAAAATCTACACACTTACGGGAACAAAAATATCTGACCCTATTGTCAGGAGCATGAAAGCGTAAATGAACTCGACTGTACATCGAAAACTTCATCGTAGTGATCAGGTGGTTTAGTGGTTAGTACGTAGCGGCAAAACAGAAACGCTGGTTCGAATCCTTTCTACAGTAGGTCTAGTAGGTGCTTCTTGCGTCATCTCCGCTACCCAAAGGTTGTCTGTCCTAGCGATAAGGCCGCCTGTTTATTTAAGGATCTCTGTAATTTTTTGGGGTGCATTAAAGAGTATTATAATTGGTCTTAATTTTTTTACATATTTGGTATTCGTATCAATAATCGTGAGAAAGGAGGTTTCTTTTGGATAAAAATACGCTGAAACTATGATGAGTATAAGTCCGTCGAGTAATAGACCTATATTTATTCAAATAAGGTATTAATTCGAGTTATATCTAAGTTATTTTGTATTCACGATATCTCAACGCGACGCGGATTGAATTCTGATGGGCTCAATGGGAGTTGGTACTAACAGGGCGATTGGTACAAACGTAGACGGATCATACCACAGACGTACAGAAGTGTCTCTTTCTAACAAAACTAAAGTTCTAGTCCGACAATCAGATCTGACTGTCTCTCTCTGTCCGATGAATGATTAAATATAAAACAGTTGACATTAGTGAAGTCTCAAACTACCGTAGGTATTTGCCATACTGCTTAGGTTAGTTCCGTTTTTCGCCACGCGTATTCTCTTTCCGCACAGACTCTAGCTAGGATTTTGTTGGGGGGGGGGGGGGCACGTAGACAAACCAATAATATATCTAGGGTAAATTCTGCATGAGCAATGGGACAGGGGGGGGACTGCCTTGAGCGTAACCGATGGAGACAGATGCTTGACGGAATCAGGAGTCACCATCCTCAGCAGTGAGAGAACGTTGAGAAGATTTGGCTTGGATTTGGCGTCCGCTTCTCTGTTCTGCCTTGGACGGGTCCCACTAAAAGGCGTTAATACAGAGCCAACGACCGATTACCCGTTTCGTCTAAACACGCTCCGGGGGAATTAATAAGAAAACTGAAACGGCATTTCATACGGCTAACTTAACTATCAACCGAATGGATCTCGCGGGATTACGGTTACCATTTTCAGAAATTGTTCCGAAATTTCAGGATCTTTTTGTCAGGTTAGCCCGGACTTTGAAATTCTAAGGAAATATCAATTTTTCAATAGGCTAGTGTATTTTGTAAGAATTTTCAACTTAGCCTCTAGCCAAAGAGCAGTGTTCGCGCTGTTTGTGTTCAGGTGTGGGGGTAATACAGCCGGTGAAACTAATAGCATAGAGGCATTCCTTTTTAGTTCTCGGGGTTGGCAACGCATTTGTAATATTAAGATTGCAAATGTCCATGGGTCTCATCGCTTACCATCAGGTGACCTGTGTGCTCGTTTGCCTTTCATATGACATAATATCAAGCATAAGTCAGGGCTACAGGGAAAGAACACTATTCACTATTCACCTTTTTGAAAATGAGATTTTAAACTTTTTAAACGTACTTTGTTGGTACGTCTAAGTCACTTTCAAATTGATGCACTGTTTAATTTACATGCAAAGGATAAATAGGCGATTAGTTGTACATATATGTATGTCTTAGTCATTATTTCGGAGTTAGAAAGACATCTTGTATAAAATAGAGCAAACAAAAGTCGTGTTAATTTTACGCGGGAAAGTGTTTGTTTTTGGTGTTTGACAGGCGCACTAGTGATGTTACTCCGCACCACACGAGTTATCGGTTTAACTTACCGTAAAGCGTAACTGCAGTCCAGCCCTAACCAAAATGACACCCATATAACTTTATATTAAAAGAAAGTTTACTTTAAAACCCTATGGAGCAAGTCCTAGCTTTAACATTATTGATTTACTGTCGGGTAGTACGTATTTTTCTAAAGTATCAACTCTTAGGCATATTATCTCGTAGTTAGTGACGAGTTTCTCTCGAGAATAACATTAAAACCACAAAAGAGCGTATAGATCAAGCTAAACTAGACCCTTTTACAAATGATTAAGAACTAAATTAGACGATTGTACAATGTTTTGGTACTTCTCGGTACTTCGACATTACACCGACACTCGACTAAAAAAGCATGAATTTAAATAAACATAATCGGAAACCGATTCAACTCCATCCCTGAGTGTTTACTTAGTAACACTCCGTTTAAAAAATCGATTTTGAACGGACTTTGCCCTGCAAGCAATATTCAATCTTAATTCGAATAAAGAACTATTCAAATTCAAACTGCCACGAATTCTCCACGGATGTATAGCTGCGGTCAAACTGAAGTGGACTTTATTCCTTAGGAAATAAGGTTGTATTTTTAATGCGACTGTCTTGTTTGGTTACTCGAACAATGACATCCGTTGCAGTGTCAACTGAGAATTTTGGAACAAACGAAAACAAGATACTGTGGGAGGAAACGAAAAGGAAGATGTGATGCAATTCAAAATTGGAATGTATGAGATAAGTAGGGTCTTTTATGGTGGCAGTTTGTTGCCAGTATTGAAATTAAGCGGTTTGAGTGTAAAAAGGACCTTTTAGGTTTTAGTTACTTATTCCAAATATAGACATATGTCCGAGTGCTTGCCATTGTCCCAGTGGCTGCCATCTTGAATGTTAATTCATTAGCAATAGAGGTAACAGGGTGTCAACTAGGGGCAGGCATTAGCATGTCAAAAACTAGTAAGTTTCCCTTACTAAAGATAAGGATATTCATATTCATATTCATATTTATTTATTGCGATCATGTTCATTGTAATACATAGGTCTTAAAAGTAGGTATTATATAGTAGGTACATGATGATGAGGATGTAGGGACTTAGAAATGTTTTTTTTTAAGATAACATACGCCCAAAAATAGTAACGTATAGTGTATTGCCATTTTAAAAACATACATTTTGGAATATTAAATGATGCCGTTCTGAAAGGTAATTGAATTTTATAGCCAATATTTCTGTTGTTGATGTTAATATTTGACTAATATTAATATTAACCCAGTTCCAAACGAAAAAGAAGCCTCCTCCATTTTGAAATCGGCTAATTATAAAAATGAAACCGGGTCGAATATTTAAAAAATCACCATGGTACCCTATCATTAAGCGAAATTGACATGTTGTCGTACAAAACCTGACATTTCTCTCTGCCAACTGACAGAATAATACGCAATTGTTTTGCGCAAGCGACCACATACACCGCAATTGAGTTTTCTTTTGTTCGGTCTTTAAAAAACTATTCTCAAAAAGCCATAAACTTTATTCAAGCAGACAGCACTTTTACAAAATTCGCAAATATTACGGGTCCCAAGGCTCTCTTGATTGGGATACGGACGGAGCCTCGCTAGCAAAGAACTGAAGCATGTCTAGTCCGCCAGCTACCTATGTGTGTGCATCGCAGTAGGAAAAAACTAGTTGATGTGTGCGTGCGGACTAAAAATGGCTTGAGTTCTCTGTTAGCGAGGCTCCGTCCGGCTATTTATTTTAAGGTCCTTGACCAAATCAGAGATTGAAACCCGCGGAGGTTTCATCGGTGGCTCGCCAACAGCTTAGCCAGTTTTTTTTTCATGATTATTTGATAGTAAAATGGCGTTTGTAAAATCGAAACTAAATAGTCAATCGCCTATCAATTGAGTAATATTTACTCGTATACCTAATTAATGGCTTACCTTTGTAAGTTTAAGCACTTAGTTGCCATAAATTTATTTTTTCATATAACTTTAATTTTTCTTTAAGACGATAAAAAAATATCAAAAAAAAAAATTCAAACTTTGTGGTCTCATAACTTTTATATATTTTTTATTTATTTATTGTGTTATGATAATTTAGTATTTTCCAATCCATGTGACTATATTATATTGTAAAATTCAACATTAGTCCACATCCCCATTCTCACCTAATTAAAAAAAATCGTTATAAATACCTATGATGCGGTCCGCTATGCAAAAAAAAAGTTCGTGGCCCTTGGTTTGGAAAAGGTTGAAGACCCCTGGTCTAAATCTATTAAAATTCAGCTGGCAACGCATCAACATCGATCACCCTGATTGAAAGGACAACTTACCCTGTAACTTTACCTAACTCGTATCTAACCCAAATTCGTTAATACAAAAGCGATCTTAACCCATCCGCACAAGGTTGAATTCTAAGTGACGCGCAGTAGTAAAATAGGGTTGTGTACACGTTCTCCCAAATGCCTATAAGTTACAATTAGTCTTTAAGTTGTATAGTTGGCTACAAATTGCGGGACCGTCTTGGCTGCATAACTTAGACCGACTTTACATTATGTCCTGACGGTTCGTTTAGTTAGTTGCTTACTCGGCCCTTATAAAGTACATTTGGAATCGCCTTAAGTGCAAATATTGCGTAAAATACAATATAGTAATAAATATTCCTATACAATATAGTAATATATATATTATATCGATTTGAAATTTGGAATAATTTAAAAAATCGCAGACCCTAGCTTACAGGACATGAAAAAAATCTTACAGGTACCTTTTTTACTTTATTTTAAAGGGCGCTGTAATGGGAGGTTGAAAAATTAAGGTTGGGCTAGTATATCAAGTGGGGTATCAAATGAAAGGGCTTAATTTGTTCATTCCAAACCCATTTTTTTCTTAATCATGTGCTTTTTGATTTAAGACGAAAAACGGTCAAAAAAATTCATTCCCGCCCTATTTAAGTTACTGAACAGAAAAATCTATATTTTATTAGAAGAGAAAAATTGAAAAATTATATGTCTCCGGCAGGATTCGAACCTGCATCTCCTCGGCTTTTAGAGTTTCGGTAGCCTAGTTCGTTAAGGCGCCTGCTGGCCCGGATAGCCGAGGAGATGCAGGTTCGAATCCTGCCCGAGACATATAATTTTTAATTTTTTCTCTTCTAATAAAATTTAGAATTCGTTGGCAGTCGTTAATGCTTTAATAAGAAAAATCTATAATAATTACTAATTATTCATAATATCCTAAATATTACAGGAAAAATATAACGGTTTTCCTAACTTGCATCGTTTTTTATAAATTAGCAAAAATCGTAACGCAAATTTATTTACTGCTACTACTAAACTAACCGCGACCTATGTCGATGTCCCATCAATCCCATCATACAGTTTATCGTGAACCATGTTTGTACGGAACCCTCGGTGCGCGAGTCCGACTCGCACTTGACCGTTTTTTTTCTTCCCATGAAAACATGAATTTATAAGGAAGTTTCGGTTTCGGCCGTGAAAACTAGTTTCGGTCGGAAACTAGCTGTAGTCCCCACGCTAGCCAACTGCGCCACGCTCTTGCTCACGTTTCCCTGATCACCCTGTATAGGCTCGTTAGGAGCCATTTTGATACTCGTCCCGAATGTTTGGCCAGTTACCTCGGTGCATCGTAACGTCACCAGCGGTCACGCCGCACCGTGCGTAGCTAAAGGCGGACAGACGGTCGCGCTCCGCCGACCAAGCCAATCCCATGGGTGTTTGCCGGTCACGTCCGTCACAAAAACCAATAACGATTATAGCGTTTAGAGTACTGATTATTGGTAGCAGTATTGTGAACTAACAATAAGCCAGGAGTGGCCCACACCGCGTTTTTAGGGTTCCGTAGCCAAAATGGCTAAAAAGGAACCCTTATAGTTTCGTCATGTCCGTCCGTCCGTCCGTCCGTATGTCACAGGCATTTTACTCAAAAACTACAAGACGTATACTGATGAAATTTGGAATATAGATGTCTTGTAGATGCCGCTACTAAGTTTGCTAGTTAAATAATAAAAATAAAAATATCTAGGGGGGGCACTCCATACATGTAACAGAAGCTAAAAAATATTTTTTTCAGCAAACGTCAACGTGAGTTACATAATTCGATAGTTCTTTTAAAAACATTATAAGGCTTTTATTTATGTATATACTTTCGGAAATAATCGCTCCGAAAGTTGCGTAAATTGTGTCCCCCCCCCCCCCCCCTTTAACTTTTGAACCGTAAATCCAAAAAATATAAAAAAAATCAGGAAGGTAACGCTTAATAAATACATTCAACGAAAATTATTTTGAATAGTAACGAATAAACCGTTTTGAAGTTATTGCCGAAAAACTTCTGAACCAAAAAGTTTTAAGTGCCATTGATTTACACGGCATTTAAGACCTTTTGCCAGTTATTTATTAAGACGGTTTTTTTTTGTACGGTGGTACGGAACCTTTCGTACGCGAGTCCGACTCGCACTTGGCGGGTTTTTTATTTAAAGTATAAAGACGAACCAGCAGTCCAACTTCGGCCGTTTAGGAGCGCCCAACACGTATTCACAGACGCGTGATAGCCAGTCTGTGTGAGTGCGATCCATACTGGAGCAAAGTTTTAAGAATGCGTAAGAATGCTATTGATCGTAGATTCCCGATTAAATACAAGTTTTTTTTTTCAAATCTATGTATACAGTTTTTCTTGTCCCTAAAATCGATTCCCCATACTGACCGATCGAAATGGGCCACTCTGTATATGTACCAACATGTATACAAGTATTGTTTACTTTGCTTGGAACTAGATCGATTTGTGCAAGACTGTCCTGAATATTTGTTTCAGTAGATATGTAGACACATTATATACTTATTAAACGGAAATATATTTGCCAAGTATCAAGACTAATTAATCCTGTTGCTTGTGGTATTGCCATACGCATTCTTTTAAATAAAGTCTTTTTTCGACATCTGCAGACTTAGCGTAGACTAGACACACTCTATTTATATGTTATTAATAGTTACAAGCGGTTTAATATTACTAACAACAATTTATACAAACTACACCTTTATCCTAATAAAACGGCGCCGCGACCACCAATTTTGTTTTTTCCCGCGCCACAAACTTAACAAAACCTGTGGTCAACTACGGAACTAATATTTTTGAATACAATTTCAGGGGTATCGTATGATGGTAGCGACACTAGCGACGGCAAAGGTAAGTTGGTATATACATATGTAAATTAATTTGGTGATCGAATGACGAAATTGGGGGTTAGGGGTCAGACAGAGATGACATGATAGCTTTAGGATGCTTTAGGATAACTTATAGATAGATTAGTACCGTATGCAGGTGAGCAGCAGTAAAATAACAAATGTATTTGAAATTTGAATTTGGAATGTCTATAAAAACGCGCTTGGCAACCATAAAGACGTTGACCGCGTTGAACATTTTTGCTTGATAAGTATTGAAGTTTTGAATAAACCAAACGTGCAGAAATATTATTTAATTAAAGTTTTTGGATGATACAATTTTTAACAGTAATCTTATCCTACTAATGTACAAACATAACTTATGATAGCTATTTTATATTTAATTAATTTCATAAGTATCTGTTTTGATGTTATCTGTAGTTTTACCGCATCTGTTTTTTTATAAGTATCTGTATTCTTCTTAAGTCATACTGACAGCTGTTCAGGCGGTAACTGTGGTAGAAAAAGTTAAAAAGATGATACGGATATTCTAACTTATGGACGGAATTTGGATTTTGTAACTGTACAATATTTGCCAAATCAAGATTAAAACGGATACAACAGAGTTGGAGCTTATTATTCGACAAAAAATTTCACTTAGTGAATGCAAAACGCGAATAAGTCCTAGGCAAGCGGAGAACAAATGGTTATAGCATTAACTGCTAGAGAATTCCTTATGACATTCAATCGCCTTTTAAACAATAAAAAAAACTTTGTGAATATGTTTGAATATTTGTTATTAAATAACGGTGTAACAATAACTGTCTGTTTGTAAATGACCTAATAGTAACATTATAAGGAAAGTTCATATATCATAATGGAAAAGGTCATATGTGCATATTAACTGACACGTCCGACCTCCTTCAATACTCCGGCATAGACAACAATACCTTTACAACGCCGGCCATGTTTTGTTTCAAAGTTCATTCAACTATTTTATTAATGGTTTTGGACCCAATTAGACGCTAACAACCTCCTAGATACATTTTCGATTGAACTTAAACCTAATATCCTTTTAGATAGGGTTCATTTTTGGTCAGTTTATCCCTATGGTAAGGCACGTCGCGATTTCACTTTTCAGTCTTCATTTATTATAGAAACGTACAATGTATGGATCATTAATATTTGGACCATACGACCTTTGTAAGGAAACCATTCCTATATCACCTTAATACATTTTGAACTCTATATCTGAATACTTAAAGTATTTTTTCGCTTATTTTTTAATCACATATGCAATTAGACCCAAAGACACAATAGACGGATTTTTCAAGCGGCTTGCCGATTCAGAAGTTCTTTCTAAATACGTATAGAGCCAATGCCGATATTTTAGTATGGACATTCAAGATACCTACCTATCAGTGGCGTGGCGTAAAATATATTCTTTATGCCACACCTGGCCATAAAGTGGCTTTTTCCGCACGCTGCGCGTACGGAAATAGCCGCTATCGCGTGTGGACATAAAATTATGTACACAACACGGGAGGTAATAAAGAAACCCCTCGGTCGCATATTTACGTCCCTCGCTTGCAGCTCGGGCCGCAAACATCTGCAATCTCGGCCTTTCTTTGTTTTGCCACCCTAGTTGTGTAATGTACTATTATGCCACACCTGGCCATAAAGTGGTTTTTTTCTCACGCTGCGCGTACGGAAATAGCTGCTATCGCGTGTGGACATAAAATTATGTACACAACACGGGAGGTAATAAAGAAAGCCCTCGATCGCATATTGACGTCCCTCGCTTGCAGCTCGGGCCGCAAACATCTGCGATCTCGGCCTTTCTTTGTATTACCACCCTAGTTATGTAATGTACTATTATGCCACACCTGGCCATAAAGTGGCCGTAAAGTGGCTTTTTCCGCACGCTGCGCGTACGGAAATAGCCGCTATCGCGTGTGGACATAAAATTATGTACACAACACGGGAGGTAATAAAGAAAGCCCTCGATCGCATATTTACGTCCCTCGCTTGCAGCTCGGGCCGCAAACATCTGCGATCTCGGCCTTTCTTTGTATTACCACCCTAGTTGTGTAATGTACTATAGTAAAGCCGGTGCAGATTTGGATTACATTTTCTACAGGATCAGGAGTATTAGATACTCTGGTCATAAGCTATAAAATAGGCAAGCCGGTGGGAATCGGGTTCTATGGACGCCACGCCACTGCTACCTATCTACCGGATATACGGATACATGTATCGCAAAGCCAAAATCAAGTTAGTTAGTTACCTTTCTTAACCATACTAAGTATTATTTTCACATTTACAATATTAGTGAAGAAGCTATGAAACATTTTAAATTACCATTAATCAATCAACTTTAAACATTAAGTTAAGGTAACCTGTACAATCCGCCATAGAAATGAAAAGAGGTTTAAGAAACGACTTTAACATTAAAGCTTGTCTAGTTGTCTAACATCGATTTTGGTTCCTTTATACATATATGTGGCAATAAACAGAAAATACAAGAAAAGCAAAAAAAGTACTTACTAAACTAAACTTTAGTACCTAAAAATTTAACTGAACCTAAATTAGAATTAAACATTATCTAAGAAATTAGGCCTTCTTGGCATGGTGCCGAATATGCTGGCAGGGTTATTCTTCAGAAATATGTCTGCGACTCATTCCGCTGTCTCCATACATTTAGTATGAAAAAGTGCCAGAAGAATGAGGTGACCACAGACATATTTCTGAAGAATTTTCCCCGCTGCATGGCTATGCTTAGGCTGCGTTCCCACCACTGATGTGCGAGGACGCGTAGCTGGGATGTGTTTGTCATGATGCAATAGAAACATTTCATTTACCTATCCTCGCTCAACGCAGCTCTAGTGGAAACGGCTCAGCGGAGCAAGGATAGGTAAATTAAGTTATTGCTTCCTGAGAAACATCCCACGCTACGCATCCTCGCACATACCTTGTGGAAACGCAACCAAACGCTATGCGAGGGAAGCCGCCAGCCTTTCAGCCAACAGTGCAGTCGGCCAGCCTTTTGGATAGGTCTTTAGAAACCGCGTGTGCGCTGGGACGCCATGAGTAGTAAGACTAGTAAGCAGTGGCGTGGCGTAAAAGATATCCTTGGGCAAGCCGGTGCAGATTTGGCGTACATTTACCTTAAGAGCTGTAGAATGAGGTGGTCAAATGCCTGATATTAGGCAAGCCGGTAGGAATCGAGTTCTTTGGACACCACGCCACTGGCAGTAAGTAGCTTCTTTTTGCTTTTCTGTTTATATGTAGTTTGGTTTCATACCCTGATTTGCGCGAAACAACATTACAAGTTTCAAAACATTAGAAAGCCTGCAATCGACCATTTATGGTCATCAGCACCATCTAGTAGTAATTAAAGCTATCTAAAGTAGTAAAAATGTATATTTTTTCCCTTTTGAGACAACTTACAAGTTATTTCGCATAAGCAAAATGCTATAAAATAAAACGAAATAAAACGCATATCAACTAAAATTGATGTCACAGCATGGGTTGTTAACCCTCTTTGTATTTGTATGGAAACCCGAGCTCGATTAACATGATCGTTAGTATGAATAACATCGTAACACGTCAACTCTGACCTCTTCTTTCTAAACAAATCGAGCACTTTTCAGCCATCCATCAAAACCTCCAAATACCATAACATCTTAAGTACTAACCTAACCCTACTATTCGATCAAGATTCGTGTTGGCGTCCCTTTCTCTGGCATACAAATAGAACGAGACGCCAACGCGAATAATCGTCGATTTCCGATGTAAGAGACATACGACTTTTAGCAAACGCTTTACGTATCACTGTTTTGAGCGAAACAACTGAAGAACAATCGACTTCTAAGTAACTTGCGTCGTTTTAATTTAACAATTTATCAGAATTTCAATCGCATAACAGCGTATGTGACTGATTTTGAAGTCTCATACTTATGTGAGTGATTAGTGGTACTAACGAGTTTCGTGAGTGAACCACCCATTATTTCATTAGAGAGGTCGTTTTAGCCGACTATGCCGGAATGGGAGGTAATGGTTTCGATGCGGATGGTAACTATCCCATTATTGTTTTTACGGATTACAATTAGGTTAACAATTTTCTATTTTGTAATGTAATTTAAAAAAAATTTTCATCACACTTGCTCGAAAATGGTGTCTTATTTGTCGTGTTCAAAGGAAATGCCAATTTACTTTTTTAACTTTTATCACTGAAATATTATTTAAAGAGAACTGTTATTGCAAATACATGTAAACACATATTTCTGTAACATTAATTTAATGTTTAAATAGTGTATTTCAGTATTTTGCAAATATAAAATCAACCGTTTTAGGCATTTACCGTTATGGTTTCCGAACGTGACTCGACTTTCGCATTGTCTATGGATATTATGTCACTAATGTCACTGTCAGTTTTACAATTTTATTTAGGTTAAGTAAGGTTATTTTAATTCGATTTCCTCACAAGTGTGATGAAAAACATTGTGTGTGCCACGGGCGGTAAAGGAATTACAAACTCGTGTTATTAAAGCCCTCGGCTTCGCCTCGGCCTTGTAACAAACACTCATTTGTAATTCCTTACTTACCGCCCTTGATACACAATGTACTAATGCATACATAGCTGTAATATGTAGATACGGTTTTTTCGGTTTTTAAAGGTCACTCGCGACGCGAGTAATTGTTAAATCGGTATCCTTTTAACAATCATGACGTGAATACTTATAATTTTGTCTGTACTAGTACATTACATAACTAGGGTGGTAATACAAAGAAAGGCTGAGATCGCAGATGTTTGCGGCCCGAGATGCAAGGGAGGGACGTAAATATACGATCTAGGGCTTTCTTTATTACCTCCCGTGTTGTGTACATCATTTTATGTCTACACTAAGCCAGAAAGCGACTTTTTCCGTACGCGCAGCGTGTGAAAAAAGTCACTTTATGGCCAGGTGTGGCATAAAGGAATGTTGGGAGCCTTTACTTCGCTTTAAGGCTGCATTTCCACCAGGGATGAGTAGCGAGGGAGCTGTTTGTGGTAACAAATGGAAACTTCATTTACCTTTCTTCGCTCCGCTGAGCTGTTCGGGCCGTGGCGTTCCCTGGGATCGAACCAGGTGGCTTGGCCCGGACCACCTTGAGCGGGTCGGACTAGGTGGGGGCCAGGGCGCCTGGGATCGAACCAGGTCACTTGGCTTGGCCCGGACAGACGCAAAAGCAAAAGATGATATTCTAAGCACATTTTCTTGCTAGCGTCATTGGTCATCGGCGCGGTGTACGAGACACGTATGTGACTAACCCCATTATGACTTAGATAGTTCAAACGTGCCTCATACCTCGAGATATGCCAACTCGTATGCTCATATACGGCATAATGACACCTGACATGACCTTAATACAACGACATAGCGTTCAAATTCCTTCGCCCATCTGAAGCCAAAGTAACATCTAAAGTGTACTAATCTTGATGAACTGAACTTTATTTGTACAGGAATAAGTTCGGTTCTTCTCTGAGAGATCGTTTTATTTTTTCTGAATTTTTCGAGTTCTTTATTACTCATATTGTCATCAAGATGTTATGATATAAATGTATGACAAAAGTGAGCTACGTTTTATGGTCTTGTACTAAGAAACCATTGTAGTTGCTACATTTTTTACACACAGAAAATGTAGTTATGAGATTTTTAAGTAATTTATGTCCTGTTGCTCTATTCTTACGTTATCTTGTGGTGCCGACGCGGCGTACCTACCATCCGTGGAAGTCTTTGGGGACACTTACACTCAGCAGAAGACGTTTCTATATTGAGAAAAAAGACGCCAAAAAAGAAGTTTCTTGTATAGGTCCCCTTTTATTTTTAACTTTTCTTTATTTTTATTATTTATTGTTATAGCGGCAGTAGAAATACATTATGTAAATTATCAACTATTACCATTATAAAACTCGATCAGAATTCGTAATTTAATTTTCTTTTTATTATTTGATCTTTTAGCGACAGTAAAAATACATATTTTGTGTAAATTTCAAATCTCTATCTATTATGGTTCAAGTTTATATAAGAGGGGGTCCTTTTATATTTCATTTTATTTTGCGTTTATTACTTGTTGTTATAATGGCAATAGAAATACACATTCTGTGAAAATTTCAGGTCTACCTATTACGCTTGAAAAGCTAAAGTCTTGTACCGCACAGACAGAAGGACAGCGGAGTAATAAGGCCCCGTTGGTACTAGGGTTGCCAGATGGTTGGGAATTGGCGGGATTCCCCCGATTTTTCGTGTGTTCTCCCGACTCCCGACAAAGAAGAAAATCTCCCGACAAACTACTTCATTTTAAAACTTAGTACGATCCACTGAAGGTGGTCCAGTCAGCGAAAATGTCTGCTTTTTAATGCTAAAAGAAATAAAAAAAAAGCTCGCGCGTCCAGCGCGCGGGGCATCTCCCGACCAAAGTCTCAAAATCCCGACATATTGTTTCCTGCTCCCGATAATAGAGTAATTCAATCTGGCAACCTTAGTTGGCACCCCTTGGGTACGGAACCCTGAAACCGTGATTACGTTATCTGTAGTTTGTTTTTGGTAGTTAATTTGGCCCGCAACTTAAAACGGCCAATTTAAAGCAACAGAAGCGATATTTTTGCTATAAAACTGCTCTAAATGTTGTAAGCGCTGGTCAGTAAAGCCGGCATTTCGGCCAGTGCCTGTTGTTTCGCCGACAAACGTTTCACCGAAAGTTTCATTTCATCGAATTTTCATTTCGTCGACCACTTTTATATGAAACCGTTAACTTTTAGGATTTTTCAAAAGAGTCATCCTGTAAATACGATTAGGTTAGGTTTGTTTTATATTCTTTTCATGATAAAAACGGCTTCAGGGAAAATTTACTTTCGATGAAATGTTATTTCTATGAAATGATACGTCGATGAAACATTTGTCGGCGATTCAAGGTTAATCGCCCATTTAGGCAGATGAATCGATATGCTGATACAAATATACCAGTAGGATATAAAGACGTAAACCGCAGTCAAATGCGCGTGGTTTAAAGTTGGATCTTGCTTGACCTAGGGGGCTTCCGAGATTTTGTTGAAAGCGTCCGCGGTGAATAGCAAAGACTTTAGCTCTGCATAAATAAGTACTATTACGGGATCCAAATATGGCGGTGGGCCTCATCAATACAACATAAAACAGTTTACGGCGTAATTGACGGATTCTTTGTGTGACTTTCACGCGTTTCTAGAAGATCGGGCGGAGCGTCCTCTCAGTTCGCGATTTCACTATATTTAAAGGATTTTATAAGTAAAGACGTAACTGTCATTGTTGAGGCTGGCTGAATGGAAAGACTGTGTGCACATTGTGTGCACAAAAAGAAAAGAAAAGACGGGGTCCGGCAATGCCGCAGGGTTGCCAACTTGGGGGTTTTATCCCTAAATTTAGGGGGTATTTAAGAGGGTTTTTAGGGGTATAATAATTTTAGGGTTATTTTTAAGTATTTTTCCTACGCTCAGAGAAATAAGTTACATACAAAATTAAGCAAAGTTACAAAAACGTTACACGCTTGGTTCCTATACAAATCACAAACTATTCCTTGTATCTCGATATATTTCTGTGTATCTAACGGTGTTACAACTCGGTCAGTCTTGTTTGTGTTTGTGAACATCGCTACTTCGCCTGTTATTGTATTACTCAACCTTAGCGATTCATTAGCTAGTTAATTAAATGAATGAATGGTGAACGAGTGACCGACTTTGCGACTTGACAACGTGGCCGACATTTGAAACTAAATGTACGTTGTACGTTTCCAAACTGTAAGGAGTACGCGAGCTGAATTACTATGAACACATCATACAAAAAAAAACATTTTAAAGTAACCGCCTTCAAAATCGGTATATAGCATTTGAAGAGTTCCCTCGATTTCTTCAAGATTCAGATTTGGTGCCAACTCCTGAGACTCTCAAATAAAAAATAATATTTGAAATCCGTCCAACCCATGGCGTGCAGAACCGGAAAATTTTTGTAACTATTAGAGAATCGGGAATTCCCGGTACCGTACTAAAATTTCCCCGTTCTGCACGCCCGCGCCCTTACTGAGTAATCGGGGAACATTCTCTAAGAATTAAATATTCCGATAAACTGAGAACCTGTCTTTTTTGGAGTTGATTAAAAAACCACAGGTCAAGACCAAAGCAATTCTTCTAGAATAGTGTTTTTCAAAGTGTGGGTCGCGACCCCCTGGGGGGTCGCAGAGCCTCTAGAAGGGGGTCGCCGGGTCGAGAAATCTCAGGCAGAAAGGAAAAAAAAAACAAAAAACTCAAAAGTGTAACAGAATAAAATTCAGGTTAGAAATCGTGGAGGGGGTTGCGAAATATTTTCGTATACAAAGGGGGTCGTGCCATGAAATAGTTTGAAAAACACTGTTCTAGAAGATTCTGCAGAGCATCGCCGCCCTTTCTTATTGAACGTACGACCTTATGCGTTGCCAAGGAGTCCGGTTTCGGCCATTTTGTCGATATTTAAAGGTAAAACAAAAACGAAACGCCTTCAGTTCCTTAACAATAGGTCGTGGTGTCCAGAAAAGGAGCTAAAAGATAACTCTGACCGTTTTTTGTACGATTAGTTACAGGAAAGCCGAAGGGCTTATATGACTAACAATTTACTTGCTTTTTCCACCGTTTATATCGGATTAATTTATGCGAGTTCAGCCATCTAACGATCCTGACTGTCAGAATAACTCAGATGATGCTCCACGCACCTATTCTCCTCCTCCTTTTGAGCTTCGCCACAGTCAGGTAAAAAGGTCACAAGATTTAATTGTAGTTCATTAAACCCCATTTTGTAACCGCCATTCCACTACCCACAAATTAATAACATTCCATATTAAATAATCGCTGAAACAGACGCAAAATAATAAAACGTGTCAACGATATTAAATTATCGTATGAATATTTGAATTTAAAACGACGTTTAGTATTCATAGAAGTATTAGGTAAACTCGAATATTGCTGATTATTATCGAGAGTTATAGTATAATACTTTCCTGGTAGCCAAAAAGACTTATCCTAATAAGAGTGTCATAGATAAATACGTCTTTTTGGCTTATATCTTGATCGTTAGTGTAGCTTGCTAGTATTTAAAACACTTCCAATCTACGCGATACAGGTATAAATTGTACAATGGAGGTTATTATTGATTAAAAGCTTATTGATAAAGGTCTGGCATCTAAGGCATAATACTTATGGGCTCTTCTATTTTACCGACAATGGCTTATTAAAAATGAGCGTCAGAGTTGTAAATGACGATTCTATCACGCGAATTTTGAGAAAACGGGTAAAAATATATACGCATAGTAAAAATAATTGGGGATCTGTGTCATTTTTATTTTTACCGTATTTTCATACCGTACCGTAAAATCATTTGGGAAATGATTTTGTATATCAGATTAAAGTTAAGTCTGGACTTTGTGCTACCAATAATGATTTTAACTTATAAAGCTTGTAAAAACGATTCAATCTGAGCTGTATTTAATACGGCTTGAAAGTACCCGTATCTAAAGACATGCAAGCCTAACCAACTCAACTCCTTTATTGCATTAGTATACACTGTATACTATACAAGTATACAGCTACAGTATAACCCGCGGGCTCAGTCGCCGAACAGATTGTATCTCACAATTTATTGCATAAACTCATGGTTCAATACATTCGAGATTATTATTATTCATTGGTTAGGTGTTGCTCGCAATCAACGCGCGGATCGGTTCCGTCTCGAATAAAGATTAAAAATATGACGCGGCCTGCATTGTCTGTGGTTCGTTCGAATTATTTATCGATTATCGAATAATGGCAGCCGAAATTTGAAAACCGAACCCGTTCGGGATCGAATAAAAATTACGCCGTCTTTTGTTTGTAGTCGATATTCAAAATATTTTTCTTTAAACGCTTTTTGCCTCTTATAAATAGAAACTGTTGGTTATTTTAGTGTGTAAAAACTGATGGTCTATTAAATTTCTTTATAGTGAATAAATTTAATACCATTTTCTTTTTCCGTACTTAAATTTTAATTATCGACGGATTACGTTTTATATTCTATAAAGTCTGATGCATTGTCGCGGAACTGCTCGGTGTAAACCTTTCAGTATCGGAACGTCGAACATCCCTATTGTTTAAATAGGACCTAAGTTCTTTTGGACGGGAGCGGGGCGGCCATTGTTTCAAATTCGCCAAACCGGTTCCACAGATAGTACCACGAACACGCACGCACTACATTCCTATAGAATTATTCGACTCGCCTTCAGCTAAATTGACGGAGACTTTCAAAGTTCGTTTTTTATTGTTGGTTGGCAGACTAATGCAGACTCTTGGTTTTTCGCCGCCTGGCGTCGTTTAAAAATCTAAACTCGTTAAACACTGAGGGCTACTAATTTTTTTGCCGTCATGAATATAAATTCTTTTAGTGTAAAAAGCTCTTTGACAAGTCTTTTGCAAGGTAAATTCCATAAACAATATAGATGTTTAGTACTTTCAACAAACGCGACATCTAGTGAAGTGAGCATTATTTTTTTAGCTGTCTTAAACAATGCCCATAAGGGTCGAAGTTAATAATAGTCCATTATGTATCTAGGGCGGTAAGGAAGGTATTACAAACGAGTGTTTGTTAGAAGCCCGAGGCGAAGCCGAGAGCTTTAATAACACGAGTTTGTAATTCCTTTACCGCCCGCCCGTGGCACACAACGTTTTTTATCACACTTGTGAGGAAATCTAAATAAATAACCTTATTAATCCACCCAGTATGAGAAGAAAATTTTGAAACAGAAAGTGACATAATATCCATAGATAATGCGAATGTCAAGTTGAAGTCACGTTCGGAAACCAAAGCGGGCCATTTTAGTTGATTTTATATTCACAAAATATTGAAATACACTATTTAAACATTTAATTAATGTTACCGAAATATTTGCAATAACAGTTCTCTTTAAATAAATATTTCAGTGATAAAAGTCAAAAAGTAAGTTGGCGTTTCCTTTGAACATGACAAATAACAGTAAAACAGAACCAGTGTATTCAAATTAAAAAAAAAACACTACGCCCTAGGGCGTCATAGGTCATTTACGGCCCGCAGAACCTACGTGTAACAACACCATTTTCGAGCAAATGTGATGAAAATTATCTTTGTAGGTACTTAGACAAGTAACCTTTACTTAAGTAGCCATTTTTTCAACCTGTACATGTCAAATAAATAGCCTGCCAGCGAATACAACTCTTAAGCCGACGCAGTATCATCATTAAGTTAACCTGCAACATCGTAACATCACCCTTTTTACGCCATGTGCATCATTTGCAAACTAGCTTATCAACACCCGAATACCACCCGTATTTCTATAACGACAAGTCACAAGTGTAGACTTACAAAAAACCAGTAATTTCTGTGTCGGTAGTCACACCAAAAAGACAACTCAGCCCTTATTAAGTGCATTAAAGAAATACATGTGAATCCAAATAGCCTCACGGAGTTTTAAATCAGTGTCTTCCGCGGGCCGTGCATACATTTATTCCGGAATACCTACCTACCGCGCTCATATTTCGTTTTGTTGAATTAAAAACCTGTTACACTAATTGGGCTAATTTGTTTGCACAGAACTTAAAAAGTTTAACGCGCGAAACGGAACGGTGCGTCGTCATAGATACGGTGGATTGAAGAAGTAAAAAGGTCGTTGTTTGTGATCAGTGAAATTCTATATTAAAAATACCATTTCAGTTTATAAACAGTACTAGGCGTTTCTGTTGTTTAAGAAGAATGCATTTCGAAGCAAAAATGTTGGAGGGTTTGAAACGTTAATATTACTCTTTCTTAATTCTTTTCAGGGTTTCGTACCAAAATGGTAATAATGGAAACCTTATGGTGTGACTATGTCTGTCTGTCTGTTTTTAATAATTACATTAAAAACTTTTAATCATACTTTAGGATAAGTAATTTTAACTTCAATTCAATAATCATTATTGTTCTTCGTGGTAATAACACTAATAATGCATGTTAGACTTATTCAATATAGGCAACATACCTCACACAATTTTTTCATCACACTTGCTCGAAAATGGTGCATTACACGTAGGTTTTGCGGGCCGTAAATGAGCTATTACGCCCTAGGGCGTAATGGTTTTCTTTTTAAATTTGAAACGCTGGTTCTGTTTTACTCTTATTTGTCATGTTCAAAGGAAACGCCAACTTACTTTTTTAACTTTTATCACTGAAATATTTATTTAAAGAGAACTGGTATTGCAAATACATGTAAACACATATTTCTGTAACATTAATTAAATGTTTCAATAGTGTATTTCAGTATTTTGCAATTATAAAATCAACCGTTTTAGGTCTGTACCGCTATGGTTTCCGAACGTTGCGCATTGTCTATGGATATGTCACTAATGTCAGTGTCAGTTTTACAATTTTATTTAGGTTAAGTAAGGTTAATTTTAATTAGATTTCCTCACAAGTGTGATGAAAAACATTGTGTGTGCCACGGGCGGTAAAGGAATTACAAACTCGTGTTATTAAAGCCCTCGGCTTCGCCTCGGCCTTGTAACAAACACTCGTTTGTAATTCCTTACCTACCGCCCTTGATACACAATGTACTATTACATGCCTAACGGCCGAATCAGAATGAATAATATCTCCTATACAGTGTGTAATCGTTTAGTGTAGCCAAGCGATTATTCTGTAAATATAACAGATATTAGAAAATTTTAAACTGATATCAAAAGTACTTTACCCAATGCGTAAAATCACTTTTTTTTTAATTAAGGAGTAATTTTAAAAATATTAAGTTTAAACGCTCCCATACATTTAGTACGACGACGTTCGTTGAAAGATTAGTTCATAAGGCCTAATAATTTCACCATTATAAAATGAATCATGAATTGTTTTATGTTATCCATATCCACATTGAGAAAAGGTACATGTTAAAACTTTATTATAAATGTGATTGTAACAGCAGAGCGGCTATCGTCGCCTACAGAAAGGAATATCCAGCCCCTACTTACAGCCTCAAAGAACGTCGTACTAAATGTATGGCCGCGTTTAAACTTAATATTTTTAAAATTACTACTTTTATTTAAAAAAATGTATTGATGTTATTTTACGCATTGGGTAACGTACTTTTGATATCAGTTTAAAGTTTTGCAATATCTGTTATATTTAAAGAATAATCGCCTGGCCACACTTAACGATTACACCCTGTATAAGATTTCATGTACCATATGTTCTTGTGAAATAAATTTCGCGTAAAGTGGTGGGTTTCTTTCTGAGATAAGCAAATACATACAAAAAAATATATAATGTTAATTTTTTTAGTTTTTCATACATTATTCTCCCCCCTTGTGACACAATTACTATTGCCACGCGAGCGAAGCCGCGGGTAAGAGCTAGTGTTCATATAAAAGTTATTCATAGTTACAAAAGAACATGTAGCACTTGACATATAATTTGTTTTCTCACGGTCCGGCCAGTCATCTCGGTAAGGAAGTGGCCGCCATTACATTTGGAACTAAGTCAAACATGCCACGGTCAAGTGCGAGTCGGGGTAGCATTACCCGGTTCCATAGAACCAGAGACATTTTTTTTTAAATATGTAAACGTTTAAAATCGCTCGTCTTTTCTTAATACCGGCACTTTTATTTTAAAATGTACGGTTAAATACCGTCTAACCTCTCAGTTGGTGTCGAGATACCTATACTAATAGTCAGATTTGTGACGACCTGTTGTTAACTGCTAGTTACATTTTAAATAAAAAAGCCCACATATTGCGCCGCTAAATTGTCACATTCGTATAACTACTTCGATCAATGCGTTAGTATAGAACCAGATCATCGAATATGTTAAATAATATGAGGGTCCATTGCAAAAATACAATATTTAAACTATTCGGAGGTACAATTCAGCTTAGAGCTTAGAAAGTAGGAGGCAAAGCGCATTATCAATTAAAAAAAAAAAAAAACAAACTTAGCTTGATAAGATAATTTAAGACTAATGAATGACAGATAAAAGATTTCTTCAACGCCTATAAAACCCAGGATCATCCAAAAATAAATTAATACTTTAAAAATAATAAATGAAAGTACTCCAACAACAGACTAGAACGAAAGCCACGGAACGCCAAAAGTCGCGTTTTTTCCGCCCCAGCACAGTCGGTGTAACAAGGTAGCTTATTAAACTAATGCATTTTCTTCCCCCGAATTATAAACGCATTTGTCTAATGGCGGCTGAGTGCAGTCCTGACCTGACAATGAGCGGCCAAAAAAAAAACAAGTTCTTGGTACCTATTTTGACCTTGTCATCTAGGTGACTAGTTCCTTTCCTGCATACAAAGACTTGAAGTTGAAATCATTTATTGATATATAGGTATTGTGAGTTAGTTACAAAGATCTTACAATTATGTCAGTTTGGTACAGTGATGTCAAAAATACTGCCCATCCGAACAGTTCGGAACTATTTTCCCCGAAACAAAAAATGCAGCTATAAAGACCAGCTGCGCAGTGCACGCGCCGGGTGTCGCACTGCCGGCTGGTACTGATTTGGCGGTATTTTTACCGCCAAAGCGTTGGAACCGTCTGCGCGCTCGCTTAGCCCTGTCCTTTGTAAACGTCAATGGTTTGATACGTACTTTTATCACAATATACCGAAATACGGCGTACAATAATTATAAAGCTTATGATTAAGTTGAAGGGATGTTTACAAAAACAACATACATTTTTTGCAAATGCAACTTATTGGTCTCATTCTGTTAGGCCTGGAAGACGCTACAATTGTAGAAAAAGATATTGTCCTATCATGTATATCTTTAAAATAAGGATGGTGAAGATAACGATAATGGAATGTAGAATTTATACAGGGTGGGAGGGACTATACCGACAAACTTTAACTATAGATTCTAACAACTATTAGGAGTAAAAAAAGTTATGTGATGTATAGTCGAAAAACGCTTACTTTCAGAGATATTCATTATTTTTTAAATGAAAACTCCCAAGTGTGTAACAAGCCCTAATAAATGTGACTAAGATAGTTTTACTAATTTTTTTAAATCCTTTAACTAAACAGCAATTAACCTTCGCAGTATTTAGGCCAAAAAATTTACCTTTCATTTCCATTTTAGCTTTTTTTTCTCTTTGATAACTTTTCCTCCAGTAAGGACATGTTTATAACGAGGGGCTGAATTTACTGATTTATTTTGTTCCATAAGACTATTAATGTAAAATGACAATATTCGTCCCATGTTGATATAACATTATTGACTCGTTACACCACCAGGAATTCATTGCTAAAGTATGTCGGTATAGTCCCTCCCACCCTGTATAAACTAAAGAATTAAATTACCATTACAATAAACTAAATTTGCCAACCAAACCCGAATCAATCAAAATATAAAACAAGTTTCTATGAAAAATATTGTATTTTTTTACAAAAATAACATAAGTAACAATTTTTTTTACAAAAACGGCATAAGTGACAAAGCTATGTAATGATTAAAAAAATTAGGATTGCTAAAATAATTAATGATATAGTCCTTAATTTGTGGTAATTTTTCTACATTATCTATATGTATAATGTGAAGCTCTAATAAGTAATACTTCAAGAGTTTTTTAGTTTTATTTATCTCCTAAAATCACATCCCGTGCAGTTATGTTATTTTTGTAAACATGCCTTCAATTATAAGTATATGTAGTTAACAATTAAATAATTAAATTCAAATTTGCGAAGTAATAGAATTAATTACACTTCATATTGAAGGATAGGTGCCTTATATATTAGTGATTAGGTACGTTTCAATATTTTATTGAAATTTTCTCTTGAATATACTTTCCTTCAAGTCCCATTGTTATTTTTTTTAATACTCGTGCTGCACTTTCTGATGATGCTGTGAGCACCTATTATTACATACAAAGGAATGTAAGTATCAGCTTGTTTTTAACTCTTTTTAAACGGCTGTGCTAACGGAATTTCTCATAAACATTACATTCAAACATACATATAATATAATAATGTGAACATTACACGACCTATAATTTTCCGAAGCATCGAAAACTATTGTTTTAAAAACAATCAAAGATTCGATTTCGTGATGCTATGAGATTATGGGAAACAGTCGATGGCACGAGTCAATTGAAAATCGATAAAATTAGGATTAAGGTGGAGGTCCGGTACTTCTGGTAATACAAAGGCGCAAAAAGGCTATAAAACACTTTAAAAATAGGTCATTATCTGGCAAGTTTGGTTTACTCGAAAAATTTGATTAATGAAAACATATTAAATCATCAAAGTACACAATTATTTCTATATGGAGACGCAGATGCATCGAAAAAGTTCTTTGCTTTTAGTCAGTAGGTAATATGCTTTTTCATTAAAAATATCATTCCCCTGGCACATACTGGGCGAATACTCAGGAGATGCCGCTAGTGTCCAACCGAAACTAGTTTTCACCTAATTTCGGCTCTGATCTTAGTTTCGGCCGAAACCGAAACTTCCATATAAGGTCATGTTGTCATTGGAAGAAAAAAAGACTACAATCATAGTCAGTCCTCATTTTGAAATTACATAAGAACCTTTAACAGACTGCAGTCGGCGTGCAGTTGTGATGCAGTTCCCATACAAATCGTCGGGAGTTGCAGTTGGGTTGCAGTCCGTCTGTATCGGCCCTTAGTGTCTGATATTTGAAGTTATTATTAATATAACATATTATAACTTGTTATTTCAAATAATAGTACATTACATAACTAGGGTGGTAAAACAACGAAAGGCCGAGATCGCAGATGTTTGCGGCCCGAGCTGCAAGCGTGGGACGTAAATATGCGATCGAGGGCTTTCTTTATTACCTCCCGTGTTGTGTACATAATTTGGCATAAATTATCTTATCAGTGCTTTTTGAAATAAAGACCTTCCGATCGCAGCGCGAAACCCCTTAAGTTCAGTTTTGGTTTCCGCCGTACACTGAGAAAAATGTCACTTCGGGGTAATCTTAAAATATCGTGATTTCCGTCTAAATTAGGTGCGTTGTCCTAAAATAAGAAGATATCATGTCAATATTACGTTATAATTGAAATGTTTTACGACGTAATAGAATTGTTTGGGGAGATAATCAAATATTACGATACTTGTCATAGTAAAAATTGGTCACAGTAAATAATATTATCTTCATCAAATAATAACGTTATGTAATAGAAAATGACCCACCATCCTATAAATTTGTATGATATTTATAAATAAGAGTATAACTGTAAAAACAATGACAGGGTCACCGTATTTTTACAGATTTCATAGTATATATGAAGAAGTATCTCTGAAAATACGTTGAAGTCCCATTAATGTAGTATGATAAAATTGTGTATGTTTTTAGATGACGCATTATTTTTTAATATTACAATCATATTGTTTTATGTGAATCCTACTAAAATACGAATACAGAATCTTCTTATTTTTAGAGTAAGCATCAAAGTTTAATATTACAGTCATCTTATTTTAAGTGAATCTTACTAAAATACGATGACAGAAACTCATTTACGAGTACGATCCTAGTAATCTGTGGTAGCATCCAATTTTGTACGATTCCTACAAAAATACAATGACAGCACCTTAAAAGATATTATCATCGTAAAGACTGGTCACACTAATATCAGATGACTGACTGAGTTGGCTTTTAGTTGGTCTTGGTCAGTCACATCAGGCAGTAGTGTGTGTGTTTCGGGTGTTCGGTTAATCGCACGGGTCTCATTTTGTGAGTTTTGTTGGTGAGTGGTGAAGCCACGTGAATCCATGTTACAAGTGTCGCAACGGTTTACTAATCATCATTGATCATGGATCAAGCTACGCGTGATTTGCTTACAAAATGGAATTTCACCCACTACATAGAACGTTTTAAGGTAAGTTGATGTACCTAGTCTAGGTTATGGCACATGGTTTCGTACCTAGTACATAACTCTGTTTTGTAATACCGTCTCAAATGAAATACATTGTTTTAGGATGGTGACACAGCACTGGTTTTACCACTGGACTCGTCATCGTCTGTGGGTGAAGTTGTTACTGAAGCGTCCACTGTGAACAATTTAGTAAGTTATTGCTTATTAGACTACTGACTAATGAATGTGAAGAGACTAATGAATGTCAAGGAAGCGAGGGATGTATGCCAGGATCGTAGCAAGTGGAGGTCCTTGGGCTCTGCCTACCCCTCTTCTGGGAAAAAGGCGTGAGTTTATGTATGTATGTGTACTTAGACTAGGTACTTATTTGTTGAGAAGGTTATTTTTGACATTGAATATTCTTTACCCCTAACATAAACAGATAGGTGTTTAACGTAAGTCCTGTAAATGTGACTTGATGGAGTGTTTCTAGCTATGATTCAAGAAAATCTGTTTAGCAGTTTAAAGATTAACAATCTACTTAGTTGGTAATACTATAATTACTATTTGTATTTCAGGTGACTACCATACTGAATTCGTCAGCAGAGGGAAGACAAATAATATAAATTGGACAGAAAACGGGCGACGTACCCTCAGACGTGCGTGGGCATTTATCTGCCAGCTGACGCTTACCAGGCTAAGCGCAACATCTCTGGCTGGTTGGTCACCGCCAGAAGGGCTCGACGGCGGTATTTAGTTTCTTTTTGGGCCTTATAGAAAAGGCTAAGTCGCGATCCCGCTCCAAGTCCGCTCCAAGGAAAGACAGCCCTTCACACGCTGGTATTGACCTGACCGGACTTAAAGAATGCACTATGACTAAAAATACTGATCTACTAGTCTGTAATTATTCATATTAAATTCCTGCGCTATCTTATAAATAAATACCTATCATTGATTCGAATTTCTGTTTCTATTTTTACATACATACATCCGTATCTGTTCTTATTTTAATTGCACTAATCTGGTTATTTCTTGTTTTCTTTACTTTACATGTTCATTTCTTATTCATAGACAATCGCATTACCAAGGTACCTTCTTCCTATTTTTTCACGGGCTCCCCATTTTTAAACGGTTTTATTTTTTAGCTTACCGTGTTTGTGTCAAGTTTGTTTGTTTGGGTCAAATTTGCGGCAGATTTTTTAAATTTAATAATATTTAAAAGGAATGAACCATTATTTGGACCTTAAAAATAAAAGGATCACGTAAAGTAGAAAGAGGGTTTAACAATAAAAATAGCCCGTAAAGTAATGGAATATAACTATATTGTATACAGTTATGTCCTTCCAATTTTTATAATATGCTTTCCTCGTATTTCGGGTTAGGTCCTATTATTTTTCCTACTATTTTCTCATACAGGGTGTAACAAAAAGGGGGTTACAAGCCGAAAGGGGGTTGTTAAGGACATCATTCTGAACAACTTTCACTGTGGGACCGACTTGATGAGAGCAACTTTATTTTTCACTCCAGCTCGGCTCCAAAATGTACTGGGATAAGAAAAATAAAGTTGCTTTGATCAAGTCGGTCCCATAGTAAAGGTTGTTCACAATGATGTCCCTAACAACCCCCTTTCGGCTTGTAACCCCCTTTTTGTTACACCCTGTATGAGGAAATAGTAGGAAAAATAATAGGACCTAACCCGAAATACGAGGAAAGCCTATAAAAATTGGAAGGACATAACTGGAAATATGAGGAAGTCACCTATAAATAGTAGGAAAAGTATTAGGACCTAACCGAATATATGAGGAAGTCATCCATAAATGGTAGGAAAAATAATAGGACATAACATGAGGTATGATGAAAGGAAACATAAATAATAGGAATCATAATCATATATTGTATGCTGGTCCTACCAACGTCAAAGTGACAGTCATCTTAAACGCCGTTATCATCAGCAACATCATTATCATCGTACTTTTAGGTGATGTCAGTATGCTCCCTACTTTTGGTGAATTCATCTTAATTTACGGTGAACAGTTTTCTCAGTGTAGTTTCGGCTGAATGGCAGCCAAATCCGAAACTTTAGAAAGAAAGCGAAATTTCGGTCGGGCTCTAGTAGCCGCACATATGCCATTCTAGTGAGGAGGGATCAGAGTAAGTGACCAGGTGAATGATGCTTTCCAAGAGCGTGTGATGTTACAGTTAGCCCTAGCCCTTCTGTCGCCGACTGTACAGTACAGAATACCCGTTCGCCTATTATAATGGAATCACGTAGCTTGTAACGCTATCACTATAATGACAGGGTCAGAAAACGCAATATTATCTCAAGGAATAAAATTTTCACACCTATCAGAGAAAAAACCTTTTTTTCTCTAGAAGGAGGAACTAAAGTTAGTTTTTTGTTTTCTTTTCTACTTACTTTCTGTCTAGCTTTTGTGCTGTCAAATATAGATGGATTTTCTTCCCTTTTTTCTTTCAAAATGATACTTTTCTATAAAGGACATAAAAATATACAAAATGCATCGTCATAGTCGAATATTTTAAGTGTTTTGTTTATTCGATGTGTTGGTACCGTAGTGACGATTTTGATGTACTTAGATATGAGTGTGTAAAGTATACGTTTGCATTGGAAAAATTGTCTATGGCGAAGGAATGCGACTCGGTTATATCTTGTATGGAAAAAACTCGGTTTCGCTTAAAATGCGACTTTTTCCACACTAAAAATAATCGATTGCAATCCCCAGCTATCTATGGCTCTCTTCAGTGTCACTCTAGGAACCGAGGTTGCAGCGTTACGTGTAGTATGCATCCAAAACGGCATCAAATGCTTTCTATAGAAATAAAATCGATTAATTACACTTTTGTTACGCTTACCGTGACGGAGGGGTGTTGTAATAACAATTTGTTAGCCCTACACTTGTGGATACCCCATATGGGATGTTGGGTGACAATGTGAGGCTCCACAGATTATACGAAGGGGGTGGGTGCGACCGACAATCTCCTGCAAAAGTGGGCTGGGATTAAGTTGTTAAGAACATTGATTCTTCTATAGTAACGACATAAATCAGCTGTTACTTTATTTAAATTAAAGTATAAAACATAGATGCAAATTTACAAATACACAATTGGCTGTTATCTGATGAGTGGTGACTCATAAGTACGATGTAATTGAAACGCTGAATGTCCCGAGTTACTACGCGCGGCAACATAATATAAGTATACGTTTTCCTTTCTAACAAAACTGTTGTCGGGTCCGACCACCGGACGGAACGCACCGCATCCGATCGTCTCTCTCTATCACATAAAGCGTGCTCTTTCTGGTCGCTGGCTAAGCCTCTCCGGTGCGGCAAAATTTGGTACAGACAACCGCGCGGCGTAATCGCGGAGTGAGCCACTCCTGTACGTCTAGCATAATTGGCCGCGACTTCGTTTCTCGCGCGACAGAGCATCTGTCACTGTCACACGATATTGAGTAGAAAGAGATAGGTAGCACTTGTCGCGCGACAAAGAGTCGCGTGTCACACACAGTTGTGCTACTGTACTGCTCGCCGTCGCGTTTTGGGTAGTTCTCTGCGACTATTAAACAGTCTCACCAATCGCATCATTACCATCGCCACATTATGGATGAGTTCCCTATAAACTATGGAGTCGTGTTTTCTGTTATCTTGTAGAAGTCGCGTGCTTCTGCTATTTTTATCATAATGATCCTGATTGCTTTTATAAAACGGCCAATAATAGTGGCGATGGTAATCAAGCAAGCAAAACGGTAAAAAATCGCAGAGACTACCCTTTTGCTAGCTGTGCACAGGATTATGTACATACCGTTACTAGGAATGTATGCTACCACGCATCCTAGTGCATTGATCTGTGAATTGGCGCGACTCGCAAACACTACGCCTACACTTATTAATACTTACTGCAAGTAAAAACGACACCGCCCTATGTCGTACACCCGGCACTAACGCCCTGTTCGCACTGAAGACATGATTAGTATACCTCATAGCAGATGGACGTATGTTTATCAAAATGTTTAGTGCTTATACCGTTTTGGTTGGGATAGTTCAAATAGACCTAGTGTTACAGTTGAGCTGAAACGAAGAGTGACACTCATGTGACCTGACACTCGGTTGAATGGTCAGTGTAATATAAAATGTGGTCACCTGATGGAATCTACAGTTAGTAACGGAAAAAGGTACCACTATGCAATACAAGCATGGCAGGGTGGTAATAATGGGGCGCGGGGAATCCTATGTAATACGAAGTAGAAAACTTAACTCTTGACTGTAACTCGGGTCCGACCCGTCTCTATCGCATAACGCGTGCTTTCTGGTCGCTGGCTGAGCCCCCCGGCGGGGACTAAATTTGATGCCAGTCGCCGCACGGCGTAATCGCGGAGTCACTCCTGACAAGAGATTTGCCGGGAATATTCCCAACTTGTATGAGGAATATTGCCGAGGTGGGAAAGTCCCTATACAAGTGAGGAATATTCCCAACATGTATGACAAATCTTGCCGAGATGGGAACGTTCCCTATACAAGTGGGGAATATTCCCAACATGTATGACAAATCTTGCCGAGATGGGAACGTTCCCTATACAAGTGGGGAATATTCCCAACATGTATGACAAATCTTGCCGAGATGGGAACGTTCCCTATACAAGTGGGGAATATTCCCAACATGTATGACAAATATTGCCGAGATGGGAACGTTCCCTATACAAGTGGGGAATATTCCCAGGAATGGCACATCTCTATCCCAATCCCAAACATCTCTAGCCTAAATCGATGAACGTTTCAAAACGTCCAAGTCCCCGAATTCGGTAAAAAAGCTATAACCTTCTAAAGCAGACTTCCAAGAACAAATGTCAACTTGAACCCGCGGCCTGGCAGTCACGAATTGGTCCACAACAGCCGAGCCACGCTAACAAGGGCTTATGATGTTCATGAGGCCACAGCTCTTACGTCGTATTGTTATGCGACCGTAACGCATGTAAGGCAATGTCTGACAACGTTATCTTACTGTTATAAAGTCGTTGGAAAGGTGTACAGTGCAATGGTTTTATATTTGAAACTATACTATACTTATTTTCCTTATGAATTCAACTCATCATCTTTAGACCACAAAAGAGGCGAATAAAAGCTTAAAGACATAGAATACTTTTTACTTAACAACTTCCTATTTAATAAAGAAACGATCCGTTTTTTTCATTAAACTAACATTTTGGAAGGTAAGCAATAATAATCATATTTTTAATATCGAGGTGGACACAAACAATCAGTAGCAACATTAAATTTAATAGACATTTGTGAAGCGCATTTAATAAAGCCAAACAGCGCAACATTTGTCTCATCCAAGCTAACTTTCACGTGCCCTAAAACAGCTAAAGCAGGGATTTAGTTATAAATTAGTATTCCGCAATAGACATTAAGCTTCGCGACAGCTTGCGCAAGCTTTCAGAGCTCGCTTTAATCGGAGCTTTTGGTCACAAAATCACGAATATGACAAAGAACTGTTACAAATAAATAAAGTCTGGAGTGGCTCACTCCGCGATCTCGCCGCGAGATTAGTTCGTATTTTGTCCCCGGCTGAGGGTCTTACCCAGCGACCAGAAAGAGCACGCGTTATCCGATAGAGAGAGACGGTCTGATTCGGTGCGTTCCGTCCGGTTGTCGGACCCGAACGACAGTTTTGTTAGATAGACTAGTACTTAGTCCTATTACTTATTCTGTGGTAAAGTGGAATTTTAGTTTATCTGCCTATTTTAGAAAACTCCGCGACTAGTACAAGATAGCGCATGTCAGCCAATGGAGCCGCGTGTCTGTGACGCAGCACAATTGGCTATTTGACAACTTCTTTCTGTGATATGTTATAGAAACACCTCTCAATAATAGAAATATTAGTGAAGTTTTTTTTTAACAGTTTAAAAACATACAAATGACTATCGCACATATTATTAGATAACACACCTGTCTGACAGTCAGGGTCTGCCATTAGCGAAGAATCGGCATCAGAAAAAGCTTTGTTTCCACGCAATAGAAGCAAAAATTACGTTTGGCACGACGAGTCGAACCGAACGACGTTTTCACTAAATTAAATGCGCTGTCATTCTAAATGGGATTTCCTAAGAAGCGTAGTGACGTATGTAACGTATCTCACAGTATAATAGCAGTAATTATTCTTCTTACAAAAGGTACATCGCGCGGCTTGTAGTATGTGTGCGCGCCGTGAACGAACGCACTACAAAGTTTTACGAATGCGTAAGAATGCTCCCGTACGAATCCCAACGTCTGCGCCTCGACTTTGAATCGCGCGCTCCTAAACGACCGAAAAGTGACTAGTTGTCTATCTTTATACTTTGGGTAGGTGTTTAGTTTATATTCGGATTAGAAATTTCCCGATTAATTTTATTTCAGATTGAAGTTTCGTATGAAATCTAATATATAGGAAAGGGATAAATATATATACGATTTAGGACCCTATTCCACAGCAACAAGATCCACGTCTACATATTAGGCGTGACTGTATAAAGCGGAGCAAAACTTACGCAAGCCTATTTGTTTATGCGCTACGGGGCAGAATCGCGCAACGGCGTGAGAATGCGACGAATTCGCAGCATTTCGGTACATTAACCGCATTTATATGACTTATAATAATATATAAGCTTAGGTGACGAATCGGTTATGTAACAGTCATAGGTGAGATTCGAAATTTGGAATCGTCTGTTTTCAAATTCGGATTGCGTTCGATTTTCAAATTCGGCGCGATTGTTGCTGGCCAGTGTTAACGCTCTTTCATGACTAACTTCGTGGCAATGTTATTATGGTTTAACTTAACACAATAAATAGTACGTACTGATGTGAAGTTCGTCCGCTTTGGTTAGAATATAGCAACAAAATAACATGTTCGATTAAAGACAACCAAGAGAGTAAAATGAAACGGAACGCTTCCCGAAAATGGCGCTCCCTTTCTAGCAATATAAACGTTATAGGATTTTAAACTTTTCTATTCATGGCTGTCGTAAATTCTTGTATTGTCACTGACGTTAATCACATAAATATTCTCGTAAACTATGGAAGTCCAATTAATTGTAAATACTTAATAAAAACGGGCAATATTGATCGAGTATAAATTCATTACCGTAGCCCCTGACGGGACATCTGTCCCGCACACACGCGCGTTTCCTATATGCACACGCACACATGCGTAGTTTAGTGCACACTGCTCCCTAGATAGTGTTGTGGATACTTTAGTAAAGGGAAACGAACTGTCTATGATACGAGCGAGCATTAATGAATTTATATCACGGAAAGGGTAAACAAAACCGTTACTGATATGTTTAATCTATTGTATGACAGTAGTGTACAATTTTTTGGCCGCAGGGTGTCTTGTTTTATACTTTACCCTATGTACCATTTTAAAATGGGATTTAATAATTACTATATCAGAGTAATGCTACATATGGGCACAAAGTTTTGAAAGCAAAATTCTAATAGACAATAAAATCTAACTTAATTTGGGGATATAGGCATATTTTTATTAAGCCATTAAATCCAAACTGTTTTCGCTTACACTTCATTGAACATCGCACTTACATTTCAATGAAATATCCTTAAATACATTATTAATTTTACTCGTGGCTCGTCGAGTAATATTTTTTTATTAACGATTGCCAACAGGTTCAACAAACACATCAAATAAATTAAACGAAAATCAATTTAACTTGGTAATTATACATTATTTATTTCCATTACGACACGATCTATTATTTTCTAAAATACTTAACCCTAACCCTTGGCGTGCAGTTAGAGATGTGCTGTTCCTAATATTCCCAATAAAAGTGGGGAATATTCTCACCTCGGCAATATTCCTCTTACAAGTGAGGAATATTCCCTGGAACGGGACATCTCTACGTGCAGTGTGCGCGTACGAGGGCGCTATGGCTGCGCACGGGCACAGATCGGGGGGCGCGGCAATTAACTTGTAACCGTCGTCGGTAGCCGTTTGTCATCGATTGCTCATAAAACTTCTCAAAAAGGGTTTATTTTCTATGAAAGTATATCGACATTACTTTAAATAAACACGAACCTATCTGATACTGACTCCAGGTGAAAATGCTGTAATCGGATATGAAGTTCGTATGTAATTGCCGTTTTTCTCTACGACGTTTTTAGATACGTGTTTTGTCCAAAGTAGTGACGACATCCAGAATTCTCGGCACTGTTTAAATTCGCTGCGGCTTGAATTATCGCATAGTTTTACTACTCGTAAATTAACACGTTGATGGACAATACTAACGTATATTTTGTTCGTACTATCAAGGACCATTAAAACAAGAGGACTGTCATTCTCCACAGTTTGGATCGTACCCCGACCGCAAGGGGATATCCAGGCAAAAACTAGATGGCGCTAAAAAACTGAACATTTAACGATGTTATAATTGAACAAAGACAAAACAACATAGTACAGTAACAATTAGTTCGTTAACAGTTAATAATAAATAAATTTTAACATTAAATACTGTGTCACGCTTGCAAAGTTGAATAATTGTAAATAATATAATTCTCATACCAGGCGTATACACAGATGGCGTTGTAAATATCGGGGAACAGCTTTTTGTATGAAGAATGACAGTCCTCATGTTTTAATGGTCCTTGGTACTATGTTAAAGATGAATACCGAGGGACGGAGAGCAATTCGCAGGGCAAAGAAGCTATGGATGGATTGTGTGAAGGAGGACCTGAGAGAGAGGAGTGAGTGCTGAGATGACGAATGACAGCGGAGAAGGGAAGAAAAAACATGCCGTGCCGACCCCTAGTAGGACAAGGCAGGGAAATCTTGTTCGTGCTGGGACACCAAAATAGTAAGTATCACTTTTTGCAGACTTCTATAGGTTTTCTGTCCACCAATGTATTAAAGGTAAAATATTGTTAAAATCACAGAAATATATCGAGATAATAGTTAGTCGTTTTGTATGGGAAGCACGCGTGTAACTTTTTTCGCTTGGCGTTTGACGCCAGTGTAATTTAGTGATAGAAAACATAAATTTTCCTATTCATTTGGTGGTATTTGAACAATTAACTATGCCATTATTATCAGATTTTCAAATCTGATAATATTGACGGCAACTGATGTTAACGGCGTGCACTTTTTCCTTCTACCTCAATATATTTCTGTAGTTAAATTAGTCAGATCATCGAGGTTACTTACTTGCAGAAGTATTCTCCCCGCGGCGTGGACAGGCACGTGCCGCCGTTCTTGCAGGGCGAGGGCGAGCAGGACACGAAACCTGCGGACAAACAGACATATTTACTATTATTGTCACATTCGATTCAATATAATTTATCAAAACCTGCGGACAAACATATTTACTACACAAATATAATCAAGGTAGGTACTTAATGATCCACGATCACGTTTGTCGCGGTGTAAAATTCCCAATATTTGTGCTTTCTATACCGCAGTCAAGTAAAACGCATTTATAGCTAAGTTTTTTATCGTTATCCTTCTATTTTCTGCCTGATCATAACGTCAATCGGTTAGGATTAAGCGTGGAAAGACAGACAAACTGAGTTACTATCGCATTTATATTAGTTTAATATTTTATTGGAAAATCTCGTATACCTATTTTTGTGATAGTAAAAACTATAACTACAACCTATTTACGTACATTTAAACATTTAATAAACTTGACATATGAATACCCAATAAAAGATGTTCAGAAGGTTATCTTCGGTCGAAATGATGCCCAGGAGGCTGGCAGCGTTGCCCCTTCGAACGGCGAGGCTCCCAGCTCCCAGCCTTCTAACATCGATATTTCTTTAATGAATTTCTGCCCCATTACGTCAATGCATTGTCAGTGAGGCGATCGCGTGCTTCGCTGACCCGAATGCTAAGATGCAGCCGACATGCATTTTTCACACAGCCATCATTCGACACGCCAACCAGTTTGTCATGATGTTCCGTAACTATACTAGGGTTATTCTTTAGAAATATGTCTGCGGCCACCTTATTCCTCTGGCCCTTTTTCATACTAAATGTATGGAGACAGAGGAATAAGACGCAGACATACTTCTGAAGAAATAACCCACTAGCGTCTGTGAGACCCTGCGAATTTGTCAACCGCTATGGCTTCGCCATTTTGAAAAAAATCCATAAACTGAGACGACAAATAAGCCTCTATTGCTGTTCTACAATTTGAAATAATATTTTTTTTTTAATATCGTCGACGATCGGTGCACTCTTCTGTAACAGCTTGTCCTCCGACAAAGGCCTCCTCTAAAGACTTCCATACCTCCCTGTATCTCGCTAACCTAATCAATTCTGGACCAGCTACTCTTTTGAGATCATCTTCCTATCGTTTCGTTTGCCGTCCCTTGGGTGCCATTCGGATATTATCCTAGTCCATTTCTCTTATCATAAGTCCAAAAGTTTTACATAATGTTTCAAAAAATTCTATACAATTATCGATAATACTCATATAATATTCACAAAATTTTAGGAAAATCCGTTGAGAAAAGAAAAGACGTCTGACCGGACATACGAAAGCATTTTTGCTTAAGCTGAAGCAGAACACTTTGTTCCCTTCGCTCAATCAATAAATAGACTCCGACGGATTGCAAACTTTCTTATTTTTCGAAGTCGATTAAAATACGATCGTGTAAAACGGAAGCGTTAAAAAATCCCCAAGGCGCCGTACATAAAGTACCTAATTGTAAAAACCGATGCCACTGATACCAGCTCGGTATCCGTTCGGGTTCGGGTGGTCCCGAAGTGACGGATCGATACCATCAGATACTCGACTGACGAATGACTCTATAACTTCCGTTGCAAGGCTACTTTATACTTAATGTCCACTTAAAGTTATTCACACGTCAACTACGACACCGTTTCAATTCGTATCTCGTATTTAAGATTAAACAATCGTGTGTTAGGCATCCGTCATGCTATTTTAGGAAACCCATCGTACAGTCAAGTGAAAAATATGGGTGCAAAAATATGTCCGAATACACCGTAGTGGGCGTGCCATATTTATGAAATGATTTATTCACGTTTTTGCACTTGTCTGTATCTGTACCACCGGACCACGATCAAAGTACTTATAGGGCCAGGGTTAGGACTTCCTATACCGGTACTATTTATACTAAAAATACTGGAATTGAAAGCCACGATAATACCGCGACATTCATGCTAATGTGGTTCGCCAAAATCGAAGTGACGAACTTTACGATCTGTTACTAATTATTCTTTTTTAATTGTCCTAGACTGGCAAACAGGCAGTCGGCCTACCTTATGGAAAGTGGTCACCGCCGCCTATAGACATTTGCAACACTTTAATGAATTACCAATGCGTTGCCGGTCTAGTTTATGAGTGACTTGTACTTTTCACTAGACCCACAGAATTAAGGACGAGTTTGGCGAGGTGAATAACCGTACTGGAAACATAACCTCGCTTTTGTCAGAATAAGGAAATGACACATGCCTAAACCCTTATCACTGTTTACATGTCAAACTGATTCCCACGGTCTCGATCATGCATGTTAATATTTGCCGAGATAACAGCTGAGATAAATTATTTCGAAATATTTAAACTGAACTTTATTTGGCGCCAAGAGCAACGTCAATATTGACGGACTAGGATTTCACTTGTAAAACGGTAACATGTATTAAAAGATGTTTTTTTCCGGGCACGTTTTGACTGGTTTACATTTCCGTTGGATTAAAGGTCTCTGCCCACTGCACCGTATGATACCATGACCGTACTATAAATATCGGGCACAGTATGACAAATGCCGGTCGGTGGCGGAACGTGCTAGTGGGCATAGTCTCATATACCTTTCAATACAATAGTACATTACTGCAGAGGCCGGGAAGTGAAGGGTTGCCGGCCGAGTACATATAGTTAAGAGGCCGGCAACCCCATTTCCCGCCGAAGTATGTATAGTGCTTTTCTCAAATACGCAATGAAATAAATAAACTTACTAATATCCTTACTTACAGAAACTTTCTATCAGAAAGTGACGTTAGTGACATTATATCCATAGATAATGCAAATATCAAGTCACGTTCGGAAACCATATACCTACGACCAAAAGCTGTTTCAGTTTACATTTTTACCGCGAATATTTAGATGAAATATTTTAAATGTGTATTCTTGTGGTTTAGTTTGCAATTTATAATGATTGGAAATTGTTTATAATGTGTTATTTGTTATGTTCATGTCAATTTTAAATAAATAAAACTGCAAAATATAGAAAAAATCGTTTTTTGTTTTTTTAATGGCTGAATGTCGTGATGCTGTGGCCCAAATAAATGTGGAATGGAAATTAAAAAAAAAATACATTGCCGGCCTAGGCTAGGCCGGCAATGTATTCTTATACGCACCGGAAACAAGGTACGTTGCGGCCTATTTTTAGGCACGTAATGTCAACATTTCATGCCATGTTTGAGAAAAGAATATTTATTTTACCTGACTTCATAGTACGGTCATGGTATGATACGGTGTACTGAGCAGAGACCTTAAAGATCCGTGCCATGGGACACTTTCTTGACAAATCAAATCAGTTACTTTTTATGAAGTGTCAAAATGCTGAAATAGTATAAAGTTTCTATAAAATAGCAGATTCCCGGAAAAATTGCAGTTTTTAATCGGAAACATCTGCTTATGGCGACTGCCTTCCGTGTTCCTCTAAGCTAACAATATGAGGCGTCAACAAATGACCAAACCAAACGCTGCCAAAATGAAGAAAACGTGACGGAACAATACATACATCGTCGCAGCGTCAATCTTTGTTGTTATGGTCGATTCTTTAACAATTTCACGGACAGTACGTCCACAGACGGCAGACGGGGTCTGCCGTCCTCAAACTAAAAGGCCGCTAATTTGTATGAAACTTCATACAAACTAGCGGCCTTTTAGTTTGAGGACGGCAGGGGTAGGGGAGACCGGGTATGGTTGTCACAGCAGCCATTAAATAATACGAAACGAAGGAATAATTGCATCGCTCGGTGTTAAAACATCGCAAGAGCTTCACCTCCTTCCCTACTTCACCAATCGATGCACTTATTCCTTCAACCAACCCGTGAGACAACCATACCCGGTCTCCCCTATAGGTATGCTTAACAACGCTTAATTGATCGTAGTGTCCGTGAAAGAGCTAAGGGAGCATTCTACAAAAACGTTTCGTAAGGGACACTACCTTTTTAATACTTTTGACATGTAAAATTAGGAGGAAGCTGAATATCGGTATAGTAATACGAGTATTATAACTTGGCTTTAAGATGGATAGTGTTTCTTAGCACCTAATCAGTTTTATTAGGGTAGCTACCATAGCGTTTCGTAAGGGACAAAAAGTTGATGCTTGCATGGAAAGCTCCTAAGTATAATAGCAGTAGTTTTTCTTTCTACACAAGGTACACCGCGCGGCTTGTATGTGTGCGCGCCGTGTACGAACGCACACAAGCGAAGTTTTACTCTGAGAGTGCGCATCGACCATGAATAGGAGGGCTATTCTTCAGAAATATGCCTGCGACTCATTCATCTGTCTCCATACATCTAGTATGAAAAAGGGCCAAATGAATGAGGTGACAGCAGACATATTTCTGAAGAAATGCCCAGGTATCGCGCGCTCCTAAACGGCCGAAGAGAAACTACTTGTCTTATCTGTCTTTATACTTTGTTTTGGTCGATCCTTTAACCCTTTGAACGCTCAAGGGCGAAGGAATAGCCGTGCCGCTGACGCCACATGGGTAAAATAAAGATGGGTAAAAATAATGCCAACATAAAAATTGGCTTTCAATGGGTTTTCATTAAAAAAAAGTTGACGGTCAGTGCCGTCATTGGCGTGACAGTCCCAATTTTCCGTTGACGGCTGTGGCCGTCTGTGGCGGTCAAAGGGTTAAGGATCAAAATGAGGGTCAGAAACGGTATCACGATGACGTCACGATCGGATTCTCCGCCTTGTCCCGCGGCTATCGTCGCGGAAGCACTCGTAGGCGCAAACGTTATTTTCGCTGCGTCCGCGCAGCGCGTTCCCACGGTCCGTATCGCTTCCGGACCGATAGTCATTTAACATTAACTCTGCGGTTCTGATTTGACGTGTGTGTCATTTCGTTCGCTGAATATTCCCTTTGACCCGTGGTTTTTTCAGGGTTTAAAAGGGAAAAAAACGGAACCCTTATAAGATCAACTTGTTATCCGTCTGTCAAGACCCTTTATCTCGGGAACGTGTGGAGGTATCGAGTTTAAATTAAAACCATAGAGGTATAATCAGATTACTACCGCCCGTGGTAAGTATAAAATTTTACGTCTTTCCCAGGCCATGAAGTGGGATTTTCCGCACGCGTAGCGGGCGGTTATTGCCACTTTATGGCCAGGTGTGATGTAAACATACAATACAATACTCTTTATTGCACACCAAAAAATTACAGAGATCCTTAAATACACAAGATACTAAAAACTAATGGTAGACAACAGGCGGTCTTATCGCTAGGAAGGGATCTCTTCCAGACAACCTTTGGGTAGCGGAGATGACGCAAGAAACAGCAGGAAACATATTTAATTGACTAATTATTTTTGAGTAATACCATTTGTTAAGAAACATTTTAGGACATTCTAACACAAACCTGTGTAGGAAATGGGAATTCGATTTAGCTCTACAAGTGTGTAAATTTTAACGTTACTACGAAAACAACGGGTCGGCGATAAGCGATATTAGTGAACGTAAAATATGATCCGGTCAAGCAACTTTTGGACGGGGCCCGGTCAAGTGGGAGTGGCACTCGCGCTGTGAGGGTTCCGTGCCACTCTACTTTTTAACTTCAAGAAAGGATGAAGATTATCAGTTCGCCGGAATCTTATTATGGTTTAGTCACGAACATATCAAAATGTATACTGTATGTGTTGTTTTTCACCTCTCCTCTCTTCTCTTAGATTAAGTTATATGTTCTGTTGAGTATTTCGTCAGGGATAGTGCAATACCGCGTAAGTAGCACAAGTAGATAAGTTTTACATTTCTAACAAATTTGCTTATAACTGAACCTTATCTACATATACTACTTGGGCGGTATTGCACTATCCCCGACGATTTGTGCCAATGGATCCACTGAAAATCAGCGTCGCTGGCACCCTGTGCCCCGATACTTGCTGGGTGGCCTTTTTGGACAAACCTCAATAAACCCTTCCCTACACGCAAGGACTGTGACTTGTACCTATTTAATATTGTTGATCCAAAGAAATAAAATTTCTTTCTTCCTCCTTTGGTGTATATTCCCCGATTACTCGAAGACGGCAGTACCGATTTTGAAATATAATTTTTAAAAGGGTGTACACCTTCCAGTTAGTCGTATTGCTATAAAATATAGGCAAATGCAAATATGTATATTTAAAATGCACACATAGCGATTTGGGTATTTCAGTTATCAGTTATCAGTTCGTTTATTGCTTTCATAGGCTTGACGACCGCTTTAGCTTAGTTGGTAGTGACCCTGCCTCGAAGCAAGAGGTCCTGGGTTCGAATCCCGGTAAGGGCATTTATTTGTGTGATGAGCACGAATATTTGTTCCTGAGTCATGGATGTTTTCTATGTATTTAAGTATTCGTATCTATTAAATATATCGTCGTCTAGTATCCATAGCACAAGCCTTATTGAGCTTACTATGGGGCTAGTTCGATTTGTGTAAGATTGTCCCCTAATATTTATTTATTTATTTATAGGTTTACATATAGGTCTTACATTTCTAATAGCTCGGCTATGAAACCCTACAGGGCACTGCAACATGTAATTTATACATTCTTTTAATTAATGATATACTCCTAATTAAGTACATTTTTTATAGTAACTCGTGCATTTGTTAACTGCATCACAATACGTTTGAAGTCGGTTAAGTAATTACTAAAAACTATCTACCTACATATAATGACGAGTCGTGTGTAGAGATGTGCCGTTCCCGGGAATATTCCGTACAATATTCCCACCTCGGCAATATTCCTCATACAAGTGAGGAATATCAGGAATATTCCCGGGAACGGGACATCTCTAGTCCTGTGGCGCCAGGGTTTTCCATACAACACACGGAACCCTACTGGACAAAAAGGCGCTAACAGTGTATAGTTTTATATGAGCATTAGCTATTGGAAGACATTTATATGCGAAATGACCGAGGTAGCAGCGGGGTATCTCATAATAGCGTGTTTTAACAGTTGTAATATAGACGAGACAAACTTACACTTGTAGTTTGTATTTATATAAGGTGCATAAATAATTAAAATATAACTAAAACCTATTTACATTCATTATTAAGTATGTCTTTCCCGTACACGAGACAATAGTGTCCCGGCCCTTTGGGAGGCGTGCGCGGAGCCGAAGCCAACACGTAGAGGCCCTTTCGACAATTTAATGAAAGGCAACGTGTACACCCAGCGGATGCTGTCCCTGCCCGTGTCACGGGACGCACGCAGAGACAGCCCCCGCCAGATGCAAGGACTATTGTTGATTGATGGAATCTAAATTTACTGGGTTATGGTGGTGGAATTATGGACTAGATACTGGGCTATGGATTGAGACATGACGGCGCCTGTCAGGAAAAGTGTCTCATGGCTTTCGCGGCACTGACATTATTAATATTATTAATTAATTTAATAATCATACATTGATCTGAGTGGTAGGTACAATAACTGAATACGATTTTGGGTAATTTTGTTATAGTTTATTACATTACGAATCCGGTAGTACAGTCACCAGCAATAACATATGATGAAATGCAATATTCCTCACTTGTATGATTAATATTGCCAAGATGGGATTATTCCCCACTTGTATAGGGAATATTCCCACTTCGGCAATATTCCTCACGGGAATGGTACATCTCTAGGTGCACGCAATAATATCTGACACTGCTCTATTATTACTATAGCAATAAGAACATTGGCAGATATTTATGCGTGCCGAGTTTCATCATAATAAAGGTCTCTGCCAACACCGTATCATACCATGAACGTGTCAGGCACGCTATGACAAATGCTGGTCGGTGACGGAACGTGTTAGTGGGCAGTCTCATACTTTTCAATACAAATAATATTTATTTTACCTGATTGATTAGTATTAAGTTAACATGTAGTTTGCGATCATACAAAAAAGGTACAGTCAACAGTTTTTTTTTCTCAAGAACATTTTAATAGAAACCTTTTTTTAAAACACCGTCATTACTATAGGTACAATGCGTGACAAATACATTTGGACTAAGACGTAAAAAATTCAATATGTTCTCAGCATAAAATTAAAATAAAACAAATACATGTTATTTAAATCACTTTTTGATGAGAAATCGTGTAAATGCTATACGCGAGTCATTTTACGATATCGTAAACCGAATACGACGTTTTAATAATGTATGGCGAATAATAACACATAACGTAACTTGGGATCTTTAAATCATGATTTCTTGATTGCTTGGGAGGTACGGATGCCATACATACGAGTATGGATTGTTTTCTTATTTTAGACAATATTTTCGTTTCGTTTGGACCGGCCATACAATCCTTTTCACCGTGATAACAAAACGAAAAAATCTGAAATAGCCTAAAATAGTACATTACTTACCTAGGGCGGTAAAACAAAGTATGTCTCAGATCGCAGGTATTTATCATCAAAGAAACTTGAAAACATTAAACGAATGAAAAAATCAGATAATTTGGTGAAATCAATGTGGCATATAGTTAAAGAACAAACCAATAAATTTCCAGTAAAAAATAGAAAAAACATTAACCTAAAAATCAACAATGTATCTACCGATGATCCAATCAAAGTTGCAAATTCATTTAATGACTTCTTCTCATCAGTTGGCTCTGTACATAGCTCCTCTGAGCCCCCACGTGGACGGACAGTTATTACACCATCAGAAAATTCAATATTTTTGAGCCCCGTCACCCCAAAGGAAGTCTTAAAAATAATTAGAGGTCTGAAAAATAAACGTAGTTTTGGTCACGATGAACTTCCTGCAGTGTTAATTAAAAAATGCGCCGAGGAATTAGCTCTACCCTTAACTCTCCTTATCAATCAATCATTTGCAGACGGCGTTTTTCCTGATAATCTTAAGATCTCTATAATAAAACCTATCCATAAAAAGGGTAGTCAGAGCGATTGTTGCAATTATCGACCTATAGCCCTTCTACCTACCTTTTCAAAAATTTTTGAGACTGCTATGTCGACCCGCCTGAACTCTTTTTGTGAAAAGTACAAGATTTTTGACGACTCTCAGAATGGTTTCAGGAAAGGCCGCTCTACGACCCTAGCCGTATATAAGTATATAACCGAAGTGCTGAATGTAATCAACGACAAAAAATACGCTATAGGTGTTCTGTTAGATATGAGCAAAGCATACGATCGCGTTCTATATGATATCCTATTACATAAATTGTACGGAATAGGCGTCAGAGGTATAGCCTACAGCTGGTTTGTATCATATCTTACAGGACGAATGCAATGCGTTGAAGTGGAATACCATAACCATCTTACGGGCAATATAAGCACATATAACTCGGAAACAATAAAGACTAATCGCTCAATACCTCAAGGAAGCGTTATTGGGTGTATTTTATTTTTAATATACATAAATGACCTACCTAAAATTGTGGAAAACTTTTGTACACTCTTTGCTGACGACGTATCATTGATTATTCCTTGCCAAAATGATCTCGAGCTGAAAAATAGCTTAAATTTAACCCTTTCTAATATTGCAACTTGGTTGGATGACCACAATCTAGAACTAAATTTTAATAAGACGAAACTCATGCACTTTAGGCCCTATCAGAAACGATGTTTAAACATAGATTTTTCATTCAAAAATATTAAATTAGATTGCGTTAAATCTTTTCCACTACTGGGTGTACATATCGATTCCACAATAAACTGGAAAGATCACATACAGGCAATTTCTGTAAAACTTAGTCTGTTCACCTATGCACTATACGAGCTTAAGAAATGTACCGATGCTAAAACAGCTACGTGTGCCTATTATGCATACGCACATGCTTGGCTCCAATACGGCATAGTCCTATGGGGAAATAGTTCAGATGCAATAAAATTATTTAGATTACAAAAACGGTGCCTCAGAATTATTGTTAATGTAAATAATATGACTAGCTGTAAAAACTATTTTATCGAACGCAAAATACTAACTTTACCATCTATGTACATTTTGGAGACATGCACTTTTGTGAAAAATAATAGATACTTATTCCCACAATACTCCCACTCGTCAAGCCTACGTCCCAGAAATAGACTAGCAATGCCTGACTCGAACATGAAAATGGTCAATTCAGGTCCCTTTGCCATGTCCGTTAAGATATACAATAAGATCCCGAAGTTACTTCAGGAAGAAACTAATATAAATAATTTTAAATTCCAATTAAAAAGATACTTAATAGACAAGTCCTACTACTCAATCGAAGAATTCTTAAATGAGAAATAATTTCTATGTCCTGAACTGACTTGGCAAATCTAGTTTTACATTATAATAATTCATAATTTAATAGTTTATTGTTTTAATAGTAATAATAATTTATCGAATGTTCAATTGCTATAATATATGTAATATGAATTATTGAAGCACTCATAATAATTATAAATAAATTAATTAGGTAATTAATGTTGCTGTGCCTTTACAAGGTTCATGTTGAAGCTGTATTAGTATTTAAGAACTTTATAACAACATGTAACGCAATAAACTGATTTGATTTGATTTGATCTGATTTGACAAATATGCGATCTGAGGCTTTCTTTACTACCGCCCGTGGTAAGTTCAAAATTTTACGTCTCCCCCAGGCCCGGAATTGCGATTTTCCGCACGCGTAGCGGTCGGTAATTACCACTTTATGGCCAGGTGTGAGTAAAATAATATTTTTATGCCACACCTGGCCATAAAGTGGCTTTTTCCGCACGCTGCGCGTACGGAATAAGCCGCTTTCTGGCCAAGTGTAGACATAAAATTATGTACACAACACGGGAGGCAATAAAGAAAGCCCTCGATCGCATATTTACGTCCCTCACTTTTTTTTCTCAACATGCACGTCATTATGTCGCTGATAAATCTTACTTCGTAAAAACGTTGAAAAATTGATATCTTGGCCAGTTTTGTACGCCGGTTCTTCTCGGGACAGAAGTTTATTTTTCCGAACAGCTTTACATACTATGCTTAAATTGAATACAAGAACTTTGACTCCAGCAAAGCGGCCAATATCTACTGGCCGCTTTGTCATAGGCTAAACACTATTTTTGCTTATTTCCTTCCAGACTTTATAATAATCTACGTACTTGGTACTCCTCACCCTTAAAGTTAACTGTAAAAAATCTTTTCTAAAAGTCACGCTTTATTACGTAAATTAACTTTGTTCTCCGAGACCCAAGTGTCAAAAAAAGGTTACCAATCAACTGCAAATCGTTCTAAGTTTAAAATTATCAGCATTTAACGAAACCTGTTTTTTTTACAAATTTATCGGCATAAGCGGCCAAATCTGAAACTAAAACCACCACATACAAATTTAATACGCGCCGAACCTAACAGCGCCGCAATTAACGGCAAATATATGTTTGTATATCGCGTGTTCGTCTCGAAGGAATAATGCCATTGACGCCCAGCGGAGTATCATTTTCATACTAATAAAATGTAGCGGCATTTTGTTCTGATAATTAGCGGACATCAAAGATTTCACACGAAAATGTTTGACATATAAATAGTGTTTCGTGCAATTTGTTGAGAATTTTAATTGCATTATGCCATTTTTTAGGTGTCGAGATAATGTGGCACAAAAACTATGTGGGTTTAAGGTTTTGTGAATAAATGAGACTTAGTATTAGTGTTTCATATATTTTGGTCACTATGTCACGATATACAATCGAAGGCACTGCTAACCAATGTATTAAGGTCTACTGATGGTCACTTAACTGTGTCTCCGTTTGTACCTATGTAATAAAATCGTAGGAAGACTATATTATTCGTACATTTTTTTTTTCAAAACTAAGGAGTGTAGAGAATTGGCAAAACTACTATTAAGGAAGATGGCTTATAGGGTTATCGACATGTCGTTTCTCCTGACGATAGGCTTTTTTTTTTCGGCAGTCTAATAATTCTCCAAAACGACCCTCTCAAGGCAAAAACAACAAGGAAAGCAATGACTGTATTCCGCTCTAAACGTAACACAAAAGCTAGTTTTCCAAAACAAAACCGGTGATCCCGTTACAAGTACACGAAAGCCCGTAAATACGACCCTATTGTCTAAGGAATAAGATCCTTAATTGCATACGGTTGATACCATTCGAGCTTTATAGTTAAAGCTCAATTAACGCACCAATTAAGAGCTTTAACTTTACGATCGACACGTGTTAATTCTTCAGTTCCGACTTAAAACGACGTAAACGACATAGTATATAAAATAACTTAAGCCCTTTTGATGAGCCACATTTGAGCGGCGGCCATTGTTATTGATGGCCAATTACGGAAATTGACTAGAAACTCCATATACAATTATTACGAAATAGGTAACTATTAGACATTAATATTGCTAACTTATCAAAAAATATATTACTCGTACATGCTGTCAAAAATATTGGGAAAACATGTAGTATATTAATAACATCCAGACCTATTCCCTTTTTTCATTTCAAAGACTCAGTTTTAGAAGTTATAACAAATTACTACTATTCTACTCTGACGAATAGTTAGCTATCACATAGTGACATGTAGGTAGGTACTTATATTTTACCACATTTTTAAAAGACGAGTCTATCAAGAATTAAAGATGGGAATTAGGGATACCGATACCGATATATCGGTATCGCCGATATTATACAACCGATATTTGAAGAGCGCGAAAAGAATTTGCTGTATGAAAAAAAATCTGCAAAAAGTAATTTCAATTTCTGACTTAATTTATGTATTACCTTGTGCATTGATAATTACTATGTTAGTGAATTCTTTGGTTCTTAATAAAAAAAAATTGAGTTGCCAATTTATTTATTTTTACTTTACACTTTCAAGGTTGACTCTCTGGTAAATATAGCCAGTAGTCATTGCCATTAGTTATAATAAGGACATACAAATATCTGAAGTTCGTACTTCATTATTTAGCTAAGATATCGGTATCGGTATCGCCGATATTAACTACTATATATCGGTATCGTATCGGCAAAACTGTGTATCGTTACATCCCTAATAGGAATCATAAAACAAAAACTTATATTGACAAAGTATTAAAAAAAATCTGGTCATGCATTTCGATGGAGAAACGGTGTCGTATATACACCAAACGGCAGTCCTAAGAAGTCAAACAGCACTAAACTATTTGAAGAAGCTGAAGCGACAGCCGGCAAGGCTATTATTATTAGCGATTACTCGACCGTACAGTTCCACTGGGGTGGTCACCCCTGCGCACGCGTTTGCGACAATATTCCACCTTTCCTGTTTAAAACTTTATAGGAAAATTGAGCTGACATATTTTTCGAAAGGCCTGGAACATATCCTGCAAATAGACTAAAGGGGTACTCAGATCTGCATCTAGCAACCTTCGCGCTTCGGAAAATGTGACATATGAAGAAACGACGCAAGAAACTTTGGTTTGTTCATAAAAATAGGACCTTTATAAGAATTGAAATATAACTGTTTTAGACAATTTGTAGAAATAATCTAATTTCACTTATTTAACGACCTTAAACTAAAAATGAGGGGATGATTTGAACACTGTGAACAATTACGTCGTAACACTTGTACATATAGGTGGAAACTTCATACTGTCAGTGCTTTTGACACTTCAAGGAAAGATTTAATCTGTTTCGACCCAACTAAATATCATTGTATACTAATTTTGGAGTGCTTTTAGTTCGAATTACTACCAAAATATCTATTATTTTAAGGCCAACTGATGGCAGGACACTATATTATTTGTATGGAATGTATGACATAGTATTAGGATTGTTACAGCATCCATTTGTCACAAATACATTTTTAGGTCATAGTGACAGGGTTACGAAGCTGACCTTTGATAGTTTAAAACTATAGTCAAACAGCCGATCAGTGACCGCGCCGCGCCTGACCCGGCGCGCACGCAGGGGCGACGAATCAGCGTAATAGCGGAAATAGATCTACGCAGCATCCGTCCGTGAGGTACTAAACCGGATTAAGTGCACTCGATACCAACCGGGAACGCTGAGGAGCTTCGAAGAGGTCGAAAGGCAGACGACGAAACTGATATGACCTGACTTTAGGTTACAACTCTGATTTTCATCAGCATGTCTCACAACTGTGTCGTACGACTTTTGTCGTGACAAATACTGTATATCTCTTTCTAATATACTACGACCTTAAAGTCAAAATGTCAGGTCAAGCTGAGTTGCGTGGCAAGCGAATTCGCGGGCAGTAGTACTAACTCCTTGCGCACGCGGTGATATAAAAACGAACGTAACTGCAACTCTCTCTCTCTCTCTCAGTGTCATGGCTTGTATTATAGAAAAATCCCTCGATTCTGTAATAATATATGACGGAGCATGCAACATCTGATGCCGCTGTATTCCTACTGCGCACCACGCAGCCTGTTTGTCTGTACGGAGCTGTATTGCGTACAGCACGCGATGTACGCGCGTGTACGCACACGCCACGCAGGCGGTGTGACATCACGTATGACGATCCATACTTTACAACGCGTCCGCCACGCGCATGCAGACGTGCATGCCACGCACACGCAGCCGGTTTGACTTGGCCTTAAAGCTATTAGATCGTGTCAGATTTTTATTCTTGTCCCGTTTCATCAAACACTATAGCTGGGGAATGTATAGAGAGCCAATGAAAAAAATTGAATCTTGTCACCTTTAATTGACGTTTTTTAATTCAAATTAACATAATTTTCCTATGCTCTGTTTATATACTATAAGGCGGCTCTCACACTGTACCGCGTGAGTTTATCATCCGCTTAACAAAATATTAAAGTGCTTAAGGTAATCATTGGTGAACTGTAAATGCTTACACAAACATGGAAATGCAAGGCATTTAACTGCATTAAGAATGCGTCAAATGCGTTATGACAATATTCCTTTACACCTTTCACCATTTTTCCAAAATAACAAAAGGTTCATTGAACTGAGCCGAAAAGTCTGTCAACCTCAATTCCACAGTTCTATGACGTCTATTCACGTCATTTACGTAATGATGACGGGGAAGAGTATTCCCTCGCGTTAATGACTACGCAAAAAAAAATGAATTGTATGAAGATTCATTAGGGAAAATCGATGAAGCTTTTGTGGCCCGAGTTGTGAGATAGTAGCGAACACTAGCTCTAAAGTAGCCGTTGCACAACCGGTCATTAAAGTTAATGCTCTTCGAGTTCGATCACTGATCTTTGCGAAGCTAAAGTTCTGTTTAACTTTTTTTTACATTAGTCTTAGGGAAAAAAAGTATTAATGGTCGTGCATGAAATTCCTATGAAATTTTTAAGATGTCAACGTTTAGGATTAAATTCATAAGTTGTATGTACATTGACCACATCCTGACTTTTTTTTTATTAATTTAAGAAGTTCAACAGCGTTTACAATGCGTAGTAAGAAAATAATTACTTTACTGACTTCATCATCAGACCCTCAACCGAGTCAAAATTACCAATGTTATATCGCCACGGCAACTTCATGTCAAAGTTTTATAAGAATGAGTGTAGTAAATGTAGTTGAAAAAGCTGTAGCAACATTTGAAACAAACAAACATCAAACTGAAACTAAATAAAACTGCATCTCTTTCTACTTGCAACGTTGATTTACGGTTAATAAAGCATAGTTATTCCGCTAAAATGGTTATATGATCCAGTATAATATGCAGCGTGAATCGCTGGACAAAAAGTTAATATCTTCTGAGGCAAGGCAACACGGCCGCAAGGACGGTATTACCACATTACAATAAATAATAATAATAAATAATAATAAATATTAGGGGACAATATTACACAAATCGAACTAGCCCCATAGTAAGCTCAATAAGGCTTGTGTTATGGATACTAGACGACGATATATTTAATAGATACAAATACTTAAATACATAGAAAACATCCATGACTCAGGAACAAATATTCGTGCTCATCCCACAAATAAATGCCCTTACCGGGATTCGAACCCTGGACCTCCTGCTTCGTAGGCAGGGTCACTACCAACTAAGCTAAAGCGGTCGTCTATAGCAGTAATATTTCTTCCTACAAAACGTACCTCGCGCGCTTGTATGTGTGCGCGCCGTGTACGAACGCACTACAAGCAAAGTTATAAGAATGCGTAAGAATGCTGCGGTACGGATCGCACCGTATGCACCTACACCTTGATAGGTATCGCGCGCTCTCTACTTGTCTGTCTTTCTTTATACTTACGTTTACCTACTTTAGATCGTATTCCTAACTTGTCTGTTTATTTCACAATCATGTCAATCCCGGACCTTTACGATCATTAAAACATTTATTACTTGAAACTTTAGACGTAAGTGGTTTTTAGGGTTCCGTAGCCAAAATGGAAAAAAAGGAACCCTTATAGTTTCGTCATGTCCGTCCGTCCGTCTGTCCGTCTGTCCGTATGTCACAGGCATTTTACTCAGAAACTACATGATGGATATTGATGAAATTTAGAATATAGGTGTCTTGTATGGGCCGCTACTTAGTTTGGTAGTTAAAGAACTAAAAAAAAATATTTTTAGGGGGGGCATACATGTTAAAGCTAAAAAAAATTTTTTTTTAGCAAATGTCAACGTGTGGTACATAGTTCGACAGCTCTTTAAAAACCACTATAAGGTTTCAAAATAATGTTTTTGATTAGGTGAATATATTTGGAAATAATCGCTCCGAAAGTTGTGTAAATTGTGTCCCCCCCCCCTCTCTATCTTCTAAACCGTGTGTCCAAAAAATATGAAAAAAATCACGAAGCTAACGCTTAATTCTGCCGTCCTAGTCTAAAAGGCGACTTTTTACTATGAACTTCCATAGCAAAAAGTCGCCTTTTAGACTAGGACGGCAGAATTAATACTTTCAACGAAAAATATTTTTAACAAGATCGGATTAACCGTTTTTGAGTTATTGCCGGTAAACTGCGCTTCTCAACAAAAGGACGTAATTGCTATGAAGATACGCTCTTTTGTTGTTGTACTTTTTTTACTTATAGTTACGGCTATGGAACCCTACACTGAGCATGGTCCGACATGCTCTTGGACAGTTTTTGTTTTATTAGAGGACAATAAATAAATGGTAGGTCCGTCTCTAAAGCCACGGGAAGTCCGCTTGACTATTCAAAAAAGGTTTAGAAAAAATTACGCTCAGACATGGTTGCCGGAGTATGTATGTTAGAGTGTTTTGATATCACACTAATATTATAAAGGGGAAATTTTGTGAGTGTGTATGTTTGTTACTTCTTCACGTCTAAACGGCTGGAGCGATTTTAATAAAATTTTGGTATGGAGTTAGCTAACACCCTGGATTAACACAGAGGCTACGATTAAACCGCGGGTAACACCGCGGGGCACAGTATTTCTATAAAATTGAATTGTCGTCTGGTACCGGTACAAGCATTGCTTACTTTGGGACTAGGCCGATTTGTGTAAGATTGTTCCCATTGGCCCATAATTGTTTTTTCTCAAACGTGGCATGAAATGTTGACATTACGTGCCTAAAAATAGGCCGCAAAGTACCTCGTTTCCGGTGCGGCTTGACACTTGGCACGTAATGGAATTTCATACTTACATTGCCGTTTTTTATTTCCATTCCACATTCATTTGGGCCACAGCATCACGGCATTCAGCCATTAAAAAAACAAAAAACGATGTTTGCTATATTTTGAAGTTTTATTTATTTCAAATTGACATGAACATAACAAGTTATAAACGATTTCCAATTATTATAAATTGCAAACTAAACCACAAGAATACTCATTTAAAATATTTCATCTAAATATTCGCGGTAAAAATGTTAACTGAAACAGCTTTTTTTGGTTGTATATGGTTTCCGAACGTAACTTGACATATGCATTGTCTATGGATATAATATGTCAATGTCACTAACGTCACTTTCTGATAGAAAGGGTGTGATCAAATAATATTTAGGGTAAGTAAGGATATTAGTAGGTTTATTTATTTCATTGCACATTTGAGAAATTGTTTTTATTCCGTGTGCTGTCGACAAAGTAAACTCGTAAAGTGTTTGCTATTCAGGTCTATAGGAATAATACCTCTTTCTACAACCCAATAGTAAGAATGTGCCGTCAGTACAATGATTTAGTGGCGAAACACGGTCATATTCACATTTTTAATCCAGGGTTGGTCGTATTCAGGAGGCAGGTTCTAGACGTGCTCCGCAGTTAAGTTCAAGTGTAACAATGTCTAGTCGTAATTTGAATTTGAAGTGTATTTATTTACATATAATATCAAAGTTCCGTAATTATCTCGCAGTGCTTAACTATCGCGTTTAATATATGAATGTGTTTATCTCGTATAATAGTGTTAGTATAAGTTTTAGGATAATTTTCGTTCTTTTGCCTAATCATGCTGTGCATACTTGTTTTGGATAATTTTTATTCTAAAAACCTTCTGTGTTATTATTTAATTTCATGTCTTGAATGTTATCTGTTTAGTGTGCCAAATAAATAAATAAAATAAAGTTTGCTAATAGAGATTGCTTAAATGCCACCAACATAAAAAGTAGGTTTTTTAAACAACTAGGATGACAAGCTTACGGCCAGCCTGATGGTAAGCAGTCACCGCAGCCTATGGACGCTTGCAACACCAGGGGCATTACGTGCGTGTTGCTGATCCTTTAAAAACCTAAAGTTATAAGTTCTTAGGTTATAAGTTCTACGACATAAGTGATGTTTGCGTGTCTATCTGCGGCATCATAGCCAGCGCGGACACTTCTCCAAATGCAGTTATTTTGTAAACAGTGGTTCCTCGCGGTGATTCTTAGTAATTTTTTTTTAAATGCTGGTCCTAGACTGGTCAGTTTAAAACGACCATGTACTCTGGGTCGGAAAGTCTTAGTAATATTTGAAAAATGCCAATTTCGTCAATCCGTAATTGTAGGGGGTTTCTTGATTTAGCAGCTATCCCGAAGACAATGAACGATACGCGGGCCAACCCGCGGGCAGAAGACAGTAAGCAATAAAAAAACCGAAGAGACCGCGTCTGCGCGTGTTTATATAAATTGCCTCCGATTATCTTACACGAAACCGCCTGATAGCGATATCGTCGTGTAAATGGCGTAAAAACCGTGTCTTCATATGACTTATTGGACATTTCAACACCAGGATGCTCGCAAGTTTTAACAAAACTTAACGTTTTTCCTTCGCCAGGTTAACCGTTATCCATAGCAGTACATAATCAATAAATATAATTTCAAATATTAATTTACACGAGATATATAAAATTGCTATACACACGTCATGATACGTCACTATTATTTGAGAAGTTCGATCAGACAACAAGACCTTTATATGGAGCGTGGGACGTAAACAAATTCGTGGCGGTTCTGCATCCAGCAGGGTGTGAAAGATTTGGAAATGCTGACAAAAAATCAAAAATCTAAATCATTAATTTCTGCAAGTAGGCCTCAAGGGCTCTTTTACATGGATTCTAGTATTTTCTTTTGGCGCTTCGAGTAGTGACCTCAAGTGACAAGAAGCGCCGGAAGAAACTCACCAGTTTCTCTTTTCAAAAACATTAAGCATTACAATAATTGTGACAATCTTACATGAAATGTCATAATAAAATTGAACAAACATTACTAACTGATAATATACATTACAATAAAGTTAAGACTACATTTTTAGAGATGTAAAGGGTCTCTAGGCGTCAAAACAAACTAAATGGATATAAATAGAAAATTAAAAGATCTCCGTTGCCAAAAAAATATGTTTTCGGTGTGTAAAGGATCTCCAAACGTCAAAATACAAAATGGGAAACGAGAACTAGACTAGTCTAACAATCATTACATTTACATAATCTTATACATACATAAAACAAAGTCGGGTGTTACACCATTTAACTCGAGAACGGGTGGACTGATTTTTATGATTTTTTTGTTTTTTGAGTTTGTCTCTGCCCCGAATAACAAAATAACTATTAAAACATCTAAAAAATCAAAATTTCGGAGTTGGAACGAAGTTCGCCGGGACAACTAGTTTACAATACCATTACTGGGAATATGGACGAATCTGGATGTGATGTAACCATATTGGGAAAGTGGATAAGCTACGAACGTGGACGATGTACGTAGAGGACTAAATGGAAACGTGGCCGAAGTGACCCCAAACGCCTGTTTTTTGTGAGGGTTCAGTCGCAGTCATACTTTATTGGTCTATTAAAGGTACCTAGAAAGCCTCGGCTGGTGTATTGTTCACGGCGTACTAACAAATCGTTCAATACATCATTGGACAATGGGGCTGTCGCATGTCGCATGAGTGTAAGTGTGAGAATGTACATTAAAACGTTCAATACGGATGAAAAAACTATGTGAACTTTTATCTCGTTAACGCCGTTTAATCACGTTTCAACACTTGAGATTAGAGAAGTACTTAAATAGTTCTGAAAACTTGAACATAGAAACTTCTAATAGAAATAAGTTTTTGTCAAGAATGGAGATGTCCCCGGGAATATTCCCCACTTGTATAAGGAATATTGCCGAGGTGGGAATATTCCCTATACAAGTGGGGAATATTCCCGGGAACGGCACATCTCTAGTCAAGAATTATATTTTAGAAACAAGGTTTTTATTGCCGAATATCTTTTTTTTGTAATGGCGAAGTGCATGTCGGAACCAATCAAATGAAACCCGAAAACAATGGGTTTATCTTATGTAATTTAGATGATCCTATGGCCACCATCAGACCAGCTCCATGGTAACATATAATAGCACCAAAGATACGCAAATATATCAAATTTCAGCCCAATCGAACGTCAGGAATTGGTTCCAATTTATCTTGATTTGACTTACACAAACATTAGCATGTTTGGTAAATAAAAGCCTGACAGTAGCTGCAATGGCCAACCCGGAAAGAAGATTCAAACCCGCAACCTCATTGGGTTAAAACATGTTATAAATGACAAGAAATGTCGAAGGATAGCGTTCACAATGCGCGAGCAGCGGCGGTCGGGCCAAACTGGTTTTGCGACCAGCGAGACCACTTAGTTGGGCCGTGCCGTGCGTTAATATCGGTGAGGCTGTTGTGTTAGGCGATGTATGGTGGACTCCGATAAGCGACGCCGATTAGCGTGGACTAAACCAGTGTTGCCGATTTCTTAAGATTAAGCTCCCAATAAGTGCTCAGAATTATATTAAACAAAACGGGGTAAAGCTTAGCTTAGTTAGTGCTTAATTGACAAAACTGGACAAAGCAGACAGAATTCACTGAATGTAACATCTGGAAACCCGTCGACGTTAACGACACACATGTTTTGTGGTCTAATACCTAACCTTTTGTCTCTAGTTTTTTCTTAAGCTTTCATAATGGTAATATTGACTGGAATATATTGCTAGTTTTAACTCAAATAAAGGTGTCATAATACGAACTGAAGGCATTTAAAACTGTGTTTGAAACGCGCTTTCTTCGATTTAAGCTTTTCTATATGCTTTGATACTGTTATATGTTCAATAGCATCTAGTTCACATTTAATTACTTTTCATTAAGATATTTTATGCCAAAGTCAACAGTAGTGAGTCACTCCCCGATTTCACCGCACGACTATCAGTACCAAATTTAGCCCCCGCGATGGGGCTTAGCCTGCGACCAGAAAGAGCACGCGTTATGTGATAGAGAGAGACGATCGGATGCGGTGCGTTCCGTCCGGTGGTCGGACCTGAACGTCAGTTATTTTAGAGAGGGAGGCTTCTGTACTATACGTAGCATTATTACTTATTCTATGTCGTCACCTTAAATTGCCAAAATTCAAGCTAAAATGGCGTTTTATCTCGAATCCTCTACAGTTTGTTGATATTATAAATACCATTGTCATAAATTCATAATCTTAATGGAAAACCTTTCTAATCTAAGAGCTCTAAATTACCAGAAGACGCCACCAACTTGTCGCACTGTTTGTTAAGTTAATGTATGTAAAAATGCAAGAATTTCCAATCGTGTACAAATTCATTAATAACGAAACTTTATTTGTTTTTATATTGAAAATTCAGTAGCCACTTGTTTGTTGATCAATATTCATTGAACTGTGAGAAGATTTCGTGTGGACCCACTATTATTTATTCCAGTACTAAGCAGCTTTCAAGGTATTTCGAGTCTTATTTCAAGGGTTTTATACCTATAATTCCACGGAGAAATTTTATGTAATTCAAAATGTTATGACAATATAATTTGGAGCTTATCTTGTTGAACTTAAAGTACATTATTAAGTTGATTATACAATTAAGATGCGGCGACATTTATATGCATAGAAATATTAAATTTAAAATATATTTGTACGTGCCAACCGATTTAGGGAATCTTGTAAGGAATTGAAAAATTACGAAACATTAATAATTTTACAAGTAATCATATACATATATCACATTAGATAAATTATAACTCTTGTTTTCTTCTTTGTTCAAACATCTTAAATCGCCACCAATATTTGCTGTCCCAAATTTAGACGCACCTAATTTTCATTAACCGTTCAAGAGTTGTGAATTTTTCGGTTTTTTTACTTAAACAATATTTTTGCCAATTCGTTTCTTTTTACCCGACTACGGCGAAGCAAAAAGGAGGGTTATGATTTTAGCACCGTATGTATATATGTATGTATGTTTGTATGTTTGTATGTTTGTATGTTTGTATGTTCGTTTGTTCCCTCATAACTCAAAAACTACTAAACCGATTCAGACATGTGGGGTATCGTTAGATTCGTCTTGATTCTGCGCAGGTTATAGGCTAGTTAGTTGAAACTGAAATTTAATATAAAGGCCGTGATTCTCAAAAAACTCAAGGATTAAAAAATAAAAGTCATCGAGTAGCATCGAGTTACATATCAAATTAAAGAGCTTTAAAAACCTATTGCAAAAATGTATCACACATGCTGATACAAGTATATTATGCAACAATATTTTCATTTTAATAACAACAAGAACGATATTCAACAGCTTGATCTCCGACGATTCGTTACAGAAGGGCTAGCATAATGTGCAGTTATGGCAGTCGTGGCACGAATCGTCATCACCTGTTACTTTCATAATATACTTGAAGGAAAAAGAAAAAACATATATTGATATTTTGACACCTGCTAAATATCCTAATGGCCTGCTATGCTAGACCTTTACATGTGTCATTCGTATTGAGAGATATCGGGTAACTTCGTATTTGCGAACATTGCCGAATACATGTCATTTTCATGCCGCCAACTGACGCGTGTGTTGTGTCACATCAAAAATGTTGAAATAAAATCGTTGTAATGCCGTAAATATGCTGCCTCACTGCGAGCAGATTTAAAAATATGTCTGAGGAGGCATATATTATCACCGGTACGTATTATTGTATTAATATTGAAATAATTGTACATGTCGATTTTCCCTATCCGCAATGACAGTTTGCTAAGCTACTCAACTAGAGGTGTGGCTAAGATGAAGTCGATATTTTGTATCGTGAATAACTCAGTGCACCTAAAATACAAAATTAACCCTTTCAGATTTCCGAAAGATCCGCTTCTAGAAAAAGAGTGAATGATTACTACCGGCCGGGATAGTTTGGTTTCCGCAGCCCCGTAGCAGTAGCACAGTATGCGGTGGCCAAGATATTTTTCATAATTTCATACAAGCAAAGAAACATACTTATCTAATTAAAAACTTCTTTTAATGTAGCAACATATTTATACTCAAAAATATCTACTCTTTAATTGCAATAAACTTCAAGTAAAGATGTTTCTAAATACGGTAACCATGTATTATCTTTTTACAGCTGACTGTAAGAGCCTTATCACTCTGGCGATTTGCGACCGAGCCGCGGGCGAGTTTCCATACAAATGTCACTCGCGGCGAACTCAAAAAATAGTACCCAAATAGTACCCTAGGGCCCTACAATTTCATTTCTCTAGCTATCGTAGAAGCCGAGATATAGTGAGCTCTTTCTATAAGAAATTCCCGGGTACGCCAGCTTGACGGTGTGAAATTTTGTACACCGTTAAGTCATGGAATATCTCGGCTTCTACGATAGCTACAGAAATGAAATTTTAGGGCCCTAGGGTAATATTTAGGTACTATTTTTTGAGATATAAAGCGTTTCCAAAAACAAAGCCGTTCCAGAGATACAAACGGTGTACGCCAGCTTGACGCCCAGTAGCGTACACCGTGAACAGGCCTTATATTTCGAAAAGTTTAAGGGTACTATTTTTTTCACCAAGGTATTTCGTCGGTACTATTTGGGTACTATTTATTGGCTGCATCAGATTCTGAATATCTTTACGGTGTACGCTATCTTGACGGACACGTATGAAAACTCGCCCGCAAATCGCCAGTGTGATAAGGCCCTAAATCGATATCTATAAATCACTTTAGTCACACTTAGTCGCACCCCTATAATAATTATTTCTTTCTACTCAATAACAGATGACACTGTGTTGTAAACTGCTTTAATCCATCTTTTGGCGAGGAGTGGAATCATATATGACAACATTTAGTTACGTTGAATCACGATATTCAAATAGGTGTTAGTGAAAGATATTTTTTCTTTGTACCTATTTTGCAGTATAAGTAAAACACGTTAGAATTGATTTTGATAATTCTAAAGTTGTTCCAATTAAAAGCATTTTATAAAAGTGTGGCATATACATATGTTTTGCTACGGTTGTATGTCACCGGTTTTCATACTTTTTGACTAATTAACATATCAATTCATGTTGTTTCTCCTTCGCAAGCAGTACTGCACAGAGCCAAAGGCATAAAGCGCTCCTGGTTTCTTCGCGCAAACTATATATAAATGTCTAAATTTTGCGAGCCCGAAGGGCGAGCTTCAGGTTTTGAGGCCAAAGGCCGAACTACTCAGCAAACACCGAATAACCCAGCATTCCGCAATAATTTTAAGCGGGACAAAGACCGAATACCCCCTCGTCGGACCAAAGGTACCGACCGAGCGCCCCTGGTTACTTACGTATACCTATTAGTCTGATTTCTGCGAGCCCGACGGGCGAGCTTCAGGCTTCGAGGCCAAAGGCCGAACTCAGCAAACACCCAATAATCCAGTATCCCGCAATAATTTTAAGCGGGCAAAGACCGAATACCGCGTTGGACCAAAGGCACCGAGCGCCCCTGGTTACTTACGTATACCTACGAGTATTAGTCTAATTTTTGCAAGTCCGAAGGCCGAGTTTCGGGCTGCGAGGCCGAAAACCGAGCTCTTCCGCAAACACCCCGTCCCGTAGTAATTTTAAGCGGGACAAAAGCAAAGCATAAAGCGTCTTATATCGTTGTAAGCAAACCATGTATCTAAGTGTTACTGTTGTAATTCTTGTCATTAAATACTATTAAATGGAGGGTGCTCATGAAAGAGCTCGATCGTTGGCCTCACACCCTGATATGGTTCTTAGGAAGGAAAAGGCGCTTAAAACCGTAACTGAATAATAACTAAAAATACGTAAATAAAATAAAGTTAAAAACTAAAACCCGACTACGAAAAAGTCTAAAACAAGAATCTTAGGTTTTAGTTCGCCAGGTACAGATAAATTGCAATTTTTTTAATTTAGAGAACGTTTCGAGTATGCCGTCAATCGTTCGTAGTCGGAGGCCCCTTTTTTGTTTGTCTTCTTGCCGGGGCCTCCGACTACGAACGATTGACGGCATACTCGAAACGTTCTCTAAATTAAAAAAATTGCAATTTATCTGTACCTGGCGAACTAAAACCTAAGATTCTTGTTTTAGACTTTTTCGTAGTCGGGTTTTAGTTTTTAACTTTATTTTATTATAGAAATTGGATACTGCGTTGCGCTTTCCCGCGCTCTAGTAGTGATGTGCCGTTCGGGAATATAGCCAAGGTGTATGGAGAATTTTGGGGAATATTGCCTGTGCAAATGGGGAATATTCTCGGGAACCGGAAAATTCTATTCCTGATCGTGGCATGTATCGGTTTCTTTGAACTTAAGAATTTAGATGAAATTTAGTTTTACTTGAAAAATTTATCGTATCTAGGTGTCATTTCTGCACAAAACATACATCTCCCGCCTAGTCAGGCAAAAACAAGTGGCTGCTACCTTGCTTGTCGCGCGACAATGGTTGATATTGCCCTTTCGACTAATTGAATAGAAAGAGATGAGTATCTTTGTTTTGTTTCGAGATAGAGTACACGTTTGTGCTAGAGGTACTATATAGGCCTCCAATAACTGTCACGTGTGACGGGGCAACAGTGGTACAATCGCCATTGTGACATAAAGTCATTACCGATGGCCAAGGCCGGCAATCAGCGATTACTGTAATGGCAACTGTCATGACAGTAATGGCGCTGACTGGACCGCCTACGCGGACTGATTGCGTAATTTTTCTGACGATTGGTATCAAATTACTGTTATTTGATCTAAATTCTAATTCCGAGTGCTGGAATAGTCACTAGATCATTAGAGGATAATTGAGATACTGAAGAAACTGATTAAGGTCGCTAAAAGATAACTAGGTACCTACATACAAAACAGTGCAAGTTTCTTTGTTTGTGACAAGAGTTTCAATTCAAACAAGAATTTCGCTTAGCTTGTTTACTGAAGAAGAGTACAATACAAACTTTATGTTTATTTATTTACTAATTTAAACTTTACTGCACAATAATAAAAAGTACAATTGGCGAACTGAATGCCTCAAGACATATGTTCAATGGTATAACCTGGCGAATCGTGGGCGCAACTTTAGTATCTAAATGTAGTTTTCATATTAATATAAAGGTTAACCGTTTTACTACACTATTTATACCTCAATAGTATTTAAACTGTGCGAACCAAACCAGCACAAAAAGCTGCGCGGGAGTTTCCGCAGCTCTAGTAATTGCGAGATCAAAGCCGCCGCCGGATACGGCCAATGGCGACGTGAATACTCGGGAAACGTACTTAGGTCCCAAAAATGCTTCGATATATGAAACGGTCATCGATAACCTAGACCTTAAAGTACTAAAGAGAGTACATGTCGGTATGAAACGAATTTTGTGTTCAAAAATTAGCTGGAAAGTAAAAAGAACTAGTGCGTTTACAGAAGAGTTTACAGCTACCAAAAGTACCACTTTTTGAGCAAGTGTATTAAAATAGTACATTACACAACTAGGGTGGTAATACAAAGAAAGGCCGAGATCGCAGAAGTTTGCGGCCCGAGCTGCAAGCGAGGCTTTCTTTATTACCTCCCGTGTTGTGTACATCATTTTATGTCTACACTTGGCCAGAAAGCGCACTTTATGGCCAAGTGTGGCATAAAGTACTATTTCGCACGTTATGATCTGCCCGAGCTAGAACGTTGAAAAGTGATTCGATAATGTTGTCATTATATATAAACGTCAATATGTTTTGACTTAGCGCTGTTCCGACGTCATCAGGGCATTTCTCCAGAAATATGTCTGCGGTCACCTCATTCATCTGGCCCTTTTTCATACTAAATGTATGGAGACAGATTAATGAGCCGCAGACATATTTCTTGAGAACATAGCTCTTTGTGTAGTACCGAGGGTACCCAGAGCAAGCTTAGTTTTCATATAAAGGCAGAAATACGGTATATCGTTTTCAAGCAAACGGTTCCACTAACCTAATTGACAGTAGTAATTTTCTATAAAAACCTAGCAATAAGCTATGAACACGCTTTTGTATGCTACACGTATCTAAGTATTTCACACTGAGATTGGACAAAGTGGTACCTTTTGCCCGACGTCACAAATAAGGACAACGGTTTCAGGAAGTTTATTTGCATCTGTCATTTGGGGTACCTTACAAATGTGGCCAATCACGCTTCGGCTCAATTATATCGAGACATGTGAATGCCGGCATTATACAGCTCTAATAGGGCTATTAAATGGCTATACGCGACTCAGCTTTAAAATGACGTATATATATTTAAGAGCTTGTGAGGTTGTGTCGTTCTGGTTTGGATGGCGGATAAAAGTACGACATTGGGCAACGTTGCCTTATAGGTTTGACTGTTTAGGTTTCAGGGGTTAAGCGTGGAACCAGGTTCCCATAGGGTTGCCTAACAGTGGCGTACGTTGAACCCAAGTCTACCTTTTTAAGGCTTTGAGCAATGACCTACTCTTGAAGAAAATTTAGGTCGGGTTTGCCCTGGTCCTCTCAAGGATAAGTTTGACGTTTCACCTCTTCGGTATTATTTTTATGCAGCTATTTTTTTCGTTTTCTAATTTAAATTGGGACTGCAAGAACAACTAAACCGATTTTGTTGAAACTTAGTGTACAAATACGTTATAATTAATTGTAATTGAATATGTACATAGCTAGCATACTATATATTCGCCTTTCAAAAAGAGTTGTGTATTGTAAATAAAATACACAACAATGAGATGTGGCGCAGGTACCGCTAATACAACATAAAATTAAAGATAAAAATAGCTAAGTTACCTATTATGTCAGAAACCATTAAGCGCATAAATAAGTAGGTATAAAATGTTAGTGTAAGTATGAAAATGAAGATTTAAACGAAAGTTGCTCTGGATAACACACGGTTTATTAAATTCATCAATACCAAACATTTTTATTACTAACATTCCTTATTTCAATAACATCCGCTATGCCAAAACGTCCAGAAATGAACTTTCTTACAATACGCATAGAGTAAATTTCAGCTGAACGATTCAACAAACTTACATTTGCAGCCTGAATAACCGTACAGCTAACAAAATATTTTACACAATACATGAAATCAGCCGCAAACGTATCTTTGTCATTAAGCATGGGTTCCCATTTTCTATTTGCTGTCGGTTCGATCTCGTTACGGGCCGAGTTGTTCCTATGGGGGATTTTCGGTAGCAAAGTAAAGTTGGCAGTAAAGTTCTCACAGGACCACTGGTGCAAAAAGTTTGGAGCGCGGGCGCATCTGGTGCTCACACGTGGTCGACGCACGCACATGTTTACGGCGTCTGTCGTGTGTACACGGCTTTTGATGATGGATATTGGATACATTAAAAAAATACAGAGCCTGACAAATAACACATAGCCTTATCCAGCCTAAAATAGAGATGTGTAGGTATTTGTATAGGTAATATTCCCACCTCATGAATATTTCCCCAAATTCCCCATACAACTTGGGAACATTCTTGGAAATATCACCACAGTACACACACACCTCAGTAAGCACTATGCTTCCTCATAAACGACTGAGGACTAAAAGGATTTTTGAAAATTCATCCCCTAAGACGATTTAATAAGGGATGAAAGCTTGTACGGGCATTTCGTAGGCCTATGGCATAGTAAAAACTTCAGTAAGAAAAACCTGAAAGTCTAAGTAATATTCTACATATTTAGATGACGATAAGTATAATTAGGTGAACTAAGATAAATCCTGGTAAATACAAAAAAGTATTACAAGTAGCACAATATGACTTAAAACTTTAATTTAATAATTTTACTAATTCTATTGATGAGCCTCAGTCCCAGCGTTTTTCAAACTATCATAAGACGTCAATATAACACTAACAGTTTTAACCCATTAACGTCCTACGGCCGAATTAACGTCGGTATTAACGTTACGAATTATTTTTATAGCTTCCAATTATCCGGCGGACACAGCAGGGAGCTATGCTTGTATCCAAGTATTTAATACGTAAAAATTTGGTCAAGAGCATGTCGGTCCATACTTAAGTAAGGTTCCGTGACAAATGACTTTTGACTACTAAGGGGTGAAACAGGGGACGAAAGTTGGAACATTCACACAAATGAAATCGTAAGATAGTCTAATATTGAATTAAGAAGTGGTTTTACATTAATCTTAGAATTCTATTTCATATGTATTTACAATCGAATAATAATCTGCTTGTGGAGGCACACAGTAATGTCCCATTTCCGGAAACATAGGAATAATCCCACTTTGGCAATATTTTCCATACAGTATTTGGATATATTCTTGGGATCGTTCCCGTACATCACTACTTGTGACTTAAAATACTTTTATAGGCATACAGTTTGATGAACCTCACTGAAACACGGCATGTGATTAAAATTATGCAATTATTCTTTATAGCATAGCGGTACACGAGAAAAAGGTAACGAACTTATCACACAATGCTCATTTTCCGATCACATCGCTCCGTCTCGCTCGCTCATTAATTTATTTACCCGCCGCCATTAAAATGCCATTACCGATAGATGGCGTTCCCGTTCCGTTATGCAGTGCGTTCTTTGCCCCCGCGTCCTTTAAAAAAACATATGCGGGTTTGTGACAAGTTTTTTTTTTCAACGGACCTTACTAACGCGCAAATTTAATAGACCCTACACACCCATGGCACGACATGCATGCTGTCCTTATCTTGCCTACTAAAGATAAAATAAGACGGCAGCACAATTGCACATGAAATAGTAAGATTAGCGAAAAGAGATGAAGAAAGATGCTATGGACGTGAATAACAAGTTCGTAGGAGGTCGTACTAAATAAAACTTGAACTTTATGATGACAAAACGTATAAGCAATAAGATATTGGCATTGCATGGGTAACCAGATATCGGTTTAAGCTGGTAACATTTCATAATCCCAAAAAACGAAGAAAAACATTGAAAAAAGGTTGTTAACGTGGCGGTGTACTGCTATAAACGCTGGCTGGTTGTATATTTTCAGATTAGCGTACTGGCCACATATGTATATAAATTATAAAAAAAAATAGTTTGGAATTGAAGTTCTAGAACGTGTATGAATTCAAATTAGAGAATGAAATGTAAGGTACCTAAACAAGTAGGACTTTAGGACTCGGAACCCACTCAATGTTTGTAATTTGTAGCTTTGGGGCTAAACTCTCAGTACAATCGAGGCGCTTTGGGCTCGAGGGATTGTACGAAATGTCAATGTCGCTTACACTCGCGAATAGACATAAAGTTTAAGCTCGAGGGTTTGTTTCTTAAATGTTAAATTGTAACATATCTCCGTAAGCATAACATAAGGGCACCAGTATGTAAATAACCTGTAGTGTGATTTAAACGATACCTTTTTTTAATTTATACAGATTAAAAGAAAATCATAATTATGAAGACGCCCGTTGTCCACGGTTCATAATCCAGCGAAAATTTACTACAAAACAAAACTCACTTCTAAAAACGTTTAACATGCCCAAGAGCATCTATAATACAAAATCGATACTATGCAACATCACCGGATGACAGCGCACGAGCGAGACGGCAGACTCCGGTTACTTGAGGCACGTGAGTTAGACAGAGAGGGAAGAGCGCAGCTGTCGTGGGGTGTATAGATAATGGGCTCTGAGACTAGATTTGTGAGCAGGAATGCAATGGGAGTTTTATTTCAATGATGTAATACTGAGTTCATTCGTTTTTTTTTAATTATCCAGCTTTCTAATGTTTTTGAAGATCTTGTGTTCCACTTAATTAAAATAGCAATGTTTAAAGGTAACAATCTACTTGTGGAGGCACACAGTGGTGTGCCATTCTCGGGAACATAGGAATATTCCCAATTTGGCAATATTTTTCATACATCGGGGAGTATTTGGATATATCGTCACTACTTTAAATAAAAACGTATCTGATACTGACTTCAGGTAATAATGCAGTAAGTAAGTGTATATGAATCCAGTGTCCCATATAGTAAAGTTCCAATTGCTGAACTGCCAAGAAGTCCTCGGAAGTTAACGGCCACTTACACAAATTAAAGCAAGTTTTTTTTTCAGAAAGTTACATGTGGAAATTTTCAAAAATGTGTTATAAATAATCACGTATTAATTAGACAGTAGAAATATCTAATAAAGCTTTTATCTAGAAAGATCTTGTTTTTATTTTTTCCTAAATATAAATTTCTGAGAACATTCCATTTAAAAATTTCACTGCTTTAGATACTTCCTCGGTGCAATGCTATTCCCATACAATATCAGCGTCCGACCTGCGCAGGAGCAAGCTCCGGCCGCAGATAAGGCAGCCATAAACGAACCCTAATTACTTCCCTTGTTCATTGTTCTAATCTGACAATCGAACTCCGCGACTAAGCTTTTGGATTATATTTTTAATTAATGCAGAGTAAATGGGAGGACATTGGTGCACGATTCGTGTAAAGTATGTGTACACGGGCATAATATCTGCATAATATTGCATAGGTACTCAGGTGGTTTAGCCTTTAGAGTTGATAACGGATCTAATGTGGACGACCCCTCGGATTAGTCCCCGTGTGCCTCTGTCATGAACTAAACTGCAAGAAAAAATATGGTTGTTCAGAGCGTATCCTAAAAACTGTATTAACCGTGATTCTTAATAAAAGCGAATGAATTTATAAATATTGGTGGTGATATTGAGTTCACTATAGGTCTTAGAAAAATAAGTCCAAGAAGCTTGACCCTGGCGGGCTGGCGTTTATGGGTCAGATAGCAGTCACTCCGAGGTAATATAGTGACCATAATCCTAAAATGGTGGTCTAGCGTGGTTAAGTACTAAAAAATAATTTTGGAAATTCGCACCCTGAACACCGGTTAACGGTAAAAACTAACGAACATATGGTATAACACTTCAATATTGCATTGTCCTCGGAACACGGTCAACCCTGCGAAGGGGATAATTGGCGTTTGTTTACGTTATCTGTGGAGCAAGTCGCGTGTGCGCAGGGACGCATGTGACGTCACACATACACACGTTTTGTGGAGAAAAAATGGCAGATGGTAGCGCGAATTATTATTAATCTAATGCAATTATTGTTAGATATACACAAGACATGAAAAGCGCTTAATTTACGAGATAATGCGTAATTTATACCTACGCATATGTGACCTAATTATTTGTTTGCAAAATACCTATGTGATTATTCTTGAATTCAAAGTTATGTTCCTATCAGTAGCGTGGCGTCCAAAGAACTCGATTCCTACCGGCTTGACTAATATCAGGCATTTGAGCACCTTATTCTACAGCTCTTAAGGAAAATTTACACCAAATCTGCACAGGCTTGCCCAAGGATATCTTTTACGCCACGCTACTGGTTCCTATGTGCTTTAATAATTTGAACAGCTAATTCTTTTTGGTTGAATGTATCTCATATTTATTACATCAAAATAACTGGAAGGATTTAAGGACTTTTATTTCAACTTTGCTCCGTTGTAAAATTAAAGACGCTTAGGGATTGCCACTGGAACTGATTTTGATGCTAGTACGTTTCCATTTCTTAAAAACCAATATTAAACTATTTCATTAATTTTAATTCTTAAACATATACCTTAAATACATAATCTGAGTTATATTTCAAAGTTCCGGCTGATGCTGGGATACATATGGATACATTGACAACTAGTGATGTGCTCTTCGGCAATATTCCCCGAAATCCCGCATACACCTTGGCAATATTTCCGAAAACGGAACATCAGTTGCGGTGCATTTATTTCATAACTAGAACTAAAACCACGTAGTCTTTTTTTCTACGTAATAGTGCACGTAAATTATGTTTTGTTAATTTAAATGTGAGTATTAATTTAGTATTGTATAGTCAGTGTGGTTGTAGTGGATCGTTCTTTCGAAGGTATCCCACTATCAATAATGGTTTTTTTCTATAGCGTATAATAAAATGGTATAATTTCGACTCATAAGTTAAAGACCCCGCCGGTGAGTGACTCCGTAAGGTATTACACAATTGGGCCGTCAATGTCGTGCCTAATATAATTTGAACTGTGGACTAGTAATAACAGCTAATGATCGAGGGTCAGAGAATATCCGTCCATTCATCGCTCGAGTTTGACGGACCATAGCCCACAGCAGTATAACTTCCCACTTACGACCAGTTATTAATACAGTAAAACTTCGACTATCCGAACGATGACTTACGTTTATCCGAACGCTGAATTTCGCGCCAACGTTCGGATGGCGCGACAAAATACATTGTTTGTTACTCGCTTCCACCGCCGAAAATTGACGATTTTATACAAAAAAGCAGTAGACTTTTTTCAAGCTTTTAAAATACATGTATTTCAATGTTTAAATATGTGTCAAATTTAAATATATGTATGTATGTACTGCTTATACGTAAAAAGGTATTTATGATCGAAAAAACCCACGTTTCGGTAATCCGAACTAGTCTCGGTCCCAATTGGTTCGGGTAATCGAGTTTCTGCTGTAGTTCACGGTTCAAATTATATCATAGCCGAGATTGGCGGCGCAATCGTGAAGAGTCTACTGTACTAATGATCCCGATATATCGTGGTTTCGAAAGCTAGTATTGTGCCTGTATTAATTAATCATGGCCGCCGTACTTGCCGGTGATTTGTACCTGGTATAAATACTAAAACCTGGTAAAAAGTAGTATGCGAATTTTTAACAGATATTTTTAATTTATTAAGCTAAGCTTTACACATAAAAGGCTTTCAAGGGATACAGTTCAAGTTATAAACTGATTTAAAGAAATCGAGATATTCTACCAATAAAAATTTTACTCATTTTTTTATTTTTTTTTTCTTTACTAAAATATTGAGCCTACGTCTGTATTTTTTTACACTCATTTTTTGAGAGAAGACTTACAGGTAGTGTATATAGAAATTATAATCTTTAACTTGAAATAGCTAATGTCATCGTACAGTTATGGGTTATTCTTCAGAAATATGTCTGCGACTTATTCCTCTGTCTCCTTACATTTAGTATGAAAAAGGGCCAGAGTAATAAGGTGACCTCAGACATATTTTTGAAGAATAACCCTTATAAGCAACTAAGTAACTAATATAATGGACTATACTTCAGAAACAAAGAATAAAACTCAATATGCGCTATCAAAACCTGTTAAAGGATACATTTTTGGAAATAAGTTGTATATGGATCTGTGAGTCATTGAGTGATAACTTACTACCCATTACTAATAATAAGCAAAAAAATACTTATAAAAGTTTTACCCTTACTAGATTTTGATAAGGGGCACCCGAGTTAACTTAAAAGCTCACCAATAAAACTTACAAACAGAAGAGACCGTCAAACGAGTAGAGTCTGCGCGGAAAGAGAATTGGATTTAGATTTGGGGGCGCTGTAATGCTTTTCTACCGTATTTGCAAAAAAAATGCCATACTAGTTAGGTTAGTTCCGTTTTCCGCCACGCCTATTCTCTTTCCGCACAGACTCTATAACTAGTATTTTTCCCTGTTACTCGACTCCCGTCGTCAGCCCGAATAGAAGCGTGTTCATTTAACAGACGTCATCAGTCTTTCGGCGGTGCGTGTGTTGACCCCTTCGGCCGTCCGTTCGAACGACAAGGAAGGGCCTAGATACAGTAGTTCGATGATATTAGCACAGAATAAGTAATAGTACTAGGTACAGAAGTTTCTCTAACAAAACGAACGTTCGGGTCCGACCATGCCCCGGTAACTCAATAGAAAATAAAATAAAGTTAAAAACTAAAACCCGACTACGAAAAAGTCTAAAACAAGAATCTTAGGTTTTAGTTCGCCAGGTACAGATAAATTGCAATTTTTTTAATTTAGAGAACGTTTCGAGTATGCCGTCAATCGTTCGTAGTCGGAGGCCCCGGCAAGAAGACAAACAAAAAAGGGGCCTCCGACTACGAACGATTGACGGCATACTCGAAACGTTCTCTAAATTAAAAAAATTGCAATTTATCTGTACCTGGCGAACTAAAACCTAAGATTCTTGTTTTAGACTTTTTCGTAGTCGGGTTTTAGTTTTTAACTTTATTTTATTTACGTATTTTTAGTTATTATTCAGTTACGGTTTTAAGCGCCTTTTCCTTCCTAAGAACCATATCAGGGTGTGAGGCCAACGATCGAGCTCTTTCATGAGCACCCTCCATTTAATAGTATTTAATGACAAGAATTACAACAGTAACACTTAGATACATGGTTTGCTTACAACGATATAAGACGCTTTATGCTTTGCTTTTGTCCCGCTTAAAATTACTACGGGACGGGGTGTTTGCGGAAGAGCTCGGTTTTCGGCCTCGCAGCCCGAAACTCGGCCTTCGGACTTGCAAAAATTAGACTAATACTCGTAGGTATACGTAAGTAACCAGGGGCGCTCGGTGCCTTTGGTCCAACGCGGTATTCGGTCTTTGCCCGCTTAAAATTATTGCGGGATACTGGATTATTGGGTGTTTGCTGAGTTCGGCCTTTGGCCTCGAAGCCTGAAGCTCGCCCGTCGGGCTCGCAGAAATCAGACTAATAGGTATACGTAAGTAACCAGGGGCGCTCGGTCGGTACCTTTGGTCCGACGAGGGGGTATTCGGTCTTTGTCCCGCTTAAAATTATTGCGGAATGCTGGGTTATTCGGTGTTTGCTGAGTAGTTCGGCCTTTGGCCTCAAAACCTGAAGCTCGCCCTTCGGGCTCGCAAAATTTAGACATTTATATATAGTTTGCGCGAAGAAACCAGGAGCGCTTTATGCCTTTGGCTCTGTGCAGTACTGCTTGCGAAGGAGAAACAACATGAATTGATATGTTAATTAGTCAAAAAGTATGAAAACCGGTGACATACAACCGTAGCAAAACATATGTATATGCCACACTTTTATAAAATGCTTTTAATTGGAACAACTTTAGAATTATCAAAATCAATTCTAACGTGTTTTACTTATACTGCAAAATAGGTACAAAGAAAAAATATCTTTCACTAACACCTATTTGAATATCGTGATTCAACGTAACTAAATGTTGTCATATATGATTCCACTCCTCGCCAAAAGATGGATTAAAGCAGTTTACAACACAGTGTCATCTGTTATTGAGTAGAAAGAAATAATTATTATAGGGGTGCGACTAAGTGTGACTAAAGTGATTTATAGATATCGATTTAGGGCCTTATCACACTGGCGATTTGCGGGCGAGTTTTCATACGTGTCCGTCAAGATAGCGTACACCGTAAAGATATTCAGAATCTGATGCAGCCAATAAATAGTACCCAAATAGTACCGACGAAATACCTTGGTGAAAAAAATAGTACCCTTAAACTTTTCGAAATATAAGGCCTGTTCACGGTGTACGCTACTGGGCGTCAAGCTGGCGTACACCGTTTGTATCTCTGGAACGGCTTTGTTTTTGGAAACGCTTTATATCTCAAAAAATAGTACCTAAATATTACCCTAGGGCCCTAAAATTTCATTTCTGTAGCTATCGTAGAAGCCGAGATATTCCATGACTTAACGGTGTACAAAATTTCACACCGTCAAGCTGGCGTACCCGGGAATTTCTTATAGAAAGAGCTCACTATATCTCGGCTTCTACGATAGCTAGAGAAATGAAATTGTAGGGCCCTAGGGTACTATTTGGGTACTATTTTTTGAGTTCGCCGCGAGTGACATTTGTATGGAAACTCGCCCGCGGCTCGGTCGCAAATCGCCAGAGTGATAAGGCTCTTACAGTCAGCTGTAAAAAGATAATACATGGTTACCGTATTTAGAAACATCTTTACTTGAAGTTTATTGCAATTAAAGAGTAGATATTTTTGAGTATAAATATGTTGCTACATTAAAAGAAGTTTTTAATTAGATAAGTATGTTTCTTTGCTTGTATGAAATTATGAAAAATATCTTGGCCACCGCATACTGTGCTACTGCTACGGGGCTGCGGAAACCAAACTATCCCGGCCGGTAGTAATCATTCACTCTTTTTCTAGAAGCGGATCTTTCGGAAATCTGAAAGGGTTAATTTTGTATTTTAGGTGCACTGAGTTATTCACGATACAAAATATCGACTTCATCTTAGCCACACCTCTAGTTGAGTAGCTTAGCAAACTGTCATTGCGGATAGGGAAAATCGACATGTACAATTATTTCAATATTAATACAATAATACGTACCGGTGATAATATATGCCTCCTCAGACATATTTTTAAATCTGCTCGCAGTGAGGCAGCATATTTACGGCATTACAACGATTTTATTTCAACATTTTTGATGTGACACAACACACGCGTCAGTTGGCGGCATGAAAATGACATGTATTCGGCAATGTTCGCAAATACGAAGTTACCCGATATCTCTCAATACGAATGACACATGTAAAGGTCTAGCATAGCAGGCCATTAGGATATTTAGCAGGTGTCAAAATATCAATATATGTTTTTTCTTTTTCCTTCAAGTATATTATGAAAGTAACAGGTGATGACGATTCGTGCCACGACTGCCATAACTGCACATTATGCTAGCCCTTCTGTAACGAATCGTCGGAGATCAAGCTGTTGAATATCGTTCTTGTTGTTATTAAAATGAAAATATTGTTGCATAATATACTTGTATCAGCATGTGTGATACATTTTTGCAATAGGTTTTTAAAGCTCTTTAATTTGATATGTAACTCGATGCTACTCGATGACTTTTATTTTTTAATCCTTGAGTTTTTTGAGAATCACGGCCTTTATATTAAATTCCAGTTTCAACTAACTAGCCTATAACCTGCGCAGAATCAAGACGAATCTAACGATACCCCACATGTCTGAATCGGTTTAGTAGTTTTTGAGTTATGAGGGAACAAACGAACATACAAACATACAAACATACAAACATACAAACATACATACATATATACATACGGTGCTAAAATCATAACCCTCCTTTTTGCTTCGCCGTAGTCGGGTAAAAAGTGAACCGCTTTGCTTTGATTGCCATCTACCTTACATTACACGTACCACTTGCCCTTCTTTTAACATACGTAATGATGTGAATGTAATTAAATAAACATGATATATACCAGATAATACATATAAAAATCGTGTGAATCTAAAAATATATTTTAATTTTAATTTCAATTGATTAAAATTAACCACTCATGATATTATTTATTGTTTGTTACATGGCAACAATAGTCTGTCAAGGCGGTGCTGGTTGGCCATAACATTCCCAAAAAAAAGAAATCGGTGCTGCTTGACATCAATCAAATAAAAAATGTCGGGAATTTTATCGAGTGCAGTATTTTCCATTATTTATTTCATTTCAACGTCGAGTTGAGCATTAATTCCCCCGTTGTATGTGCTGTTACCCTTTTGCTGTGTTAAGTTTTGTTTTAAACAAAATGTCGGTCAGAATTTTCTGACTACCCGGCCACAAAGTTCGTGACGGAGAAGGTAATTATAATGTTATGGGTTTTTATCAAAGCTGTAAGCTTATGATGCTACGTTTTGTCACGCGATAAATAAGTGATAGTTTATCACTGATAAAACATCCGTCACTCTCGCACACTATTAGTTAGAACGTGACGGATGCTTTATCATTTATTTATCGCGTGACAAAACGTAGCATCATAAGCTTACTGGTCTACTATAATTTAGACACGGTAATCACGGAATTGAAATCGCCTATGAATATCCAACAAAGTGAACCTTTTACCAATTCTATAATAAATGTTTCGTGGTACTAAATAGGTTTGCGTATTTCGGCGTTGATATCATCTTTAATACTTTTTCTTTTTCAGGGATCCATTGCATAGATTTCGGAATCCTGCTAGCAATCCAGAAAAATTTAAAATATCGAAGCACAGTTGTGGATCTGACTTTTAAGGGAAAGATGATAAGTACATTTTCTTGTCAATTTAAAAACGAATGCGAAGATAAATTCACCTTTGAAATAAGTAGGTATAAGTAAAACTAAAAAACGGAAACTGGTGTTTTTATTTACACTGCTCTTTAGTAATCCTCTTTCAAACTATGCAGTGTGGCACGTTTTAGAAGTTACGTAGAAATAAGTTTTTAGTTGAGGTCACTAAATTTAAATTAATTTGCTTTATTGGGCGCATTTTATTTAAACTTGGTGATTGTAATTAGAAACTTATTTCAACGTAACTTCTAAGATGTGTCATACCATGCCAAACTATAATTACCTATATATACGTAGCTATATATATGTGTGTATGCGTGTATGTATGTGTGTGGGTGTGGGTGTATATGTGTGTGTAGATTTGTTGACGTGTAATGAAGGATAGATGGCAGCACAAGTACGATGATTAGAAATTTGGCCGAGTTGCCTGTCTATAACCTAGTATAATATTGTAGTCTTTGGGTCCGACCACCGGACGGACCGTCTCTCTCTAAGGCTGCATTCAATCGGAGCTGTGCGAGGTAGCTAAGCGGTGTGCGAGGAAAAAATGCAGTTAAAATTTTGAAAAATCGTGTGGCGCACTTTGTGGATGACCCCTAAGGGGTAATTACACAAAATATCCCATTGGGTCGAAGTAAGACCTAAAAGCAAGATGAGTTAAAACGGAGAAGAAAACAAAGAAACACCTCGGGACACCGAGGCTCACTCCCAGTACGTCTAGCATAACTGGCCGCGACTCCGTTTCTCGCGCGACAGAGCATCACCTGTCACTGTCACACTATATTGAGTGGAAAGAGATAGGGAGCATTTGTCACGCGACAAAGAGTCGCGTGTCACAGTTGTGCTAGAGGTACAGGAGTCATCGACAACATCAAGAGTCTGACAGGCTTTCTGGTAAATTTGCGTTGGAAAGAGAACCTTTGACCTATCACGCATATTAGGTGAATTACTCGCACCGTAAATAATAAACTGACATAATTAAAAATATACAATTGAATTAAAACAGTTTTAAGTTTGAAACTAAATTATCATTTAGTTCTAGTTCGCTTTATTATTAACGGCGCGTCCTGTCGCAGAGTTGCGAAAAAGTAGCCCGGGTGAACCTATAAACTTTAACATACAAATGTGGAGACTGAAGACTACCCCACTGGGAAAGTCGTGAGCATAACCCCCGTTACCTCTATATCGCCTAACTTAGCTATTACCCCCATAAAATCAGAAGGGCGTAACTTAATATGAGTCCCAGATACACATGCGCCTTATAAGCTAGCGGGATGTACCATTGTTCGTATAAGGAGCTGACCTTTGCGGCTTCGAAACACGGCTATTGTCCCTAATTACCCTCAGGTTAGTGTTAAATCTAAGACCAGCCTTCTATTGGACTAGATTCGGTTATAAGTCAAATAGATAAATCTTACACAAAATGACCTAGTCCCTAAGCTATGCTGCTATAGGTACTAGACTAGATGACGATAATACGTACTTGAATAGATAGAAAACATTCAGTCGATAGAAAACATTGAGTCGGGAGTCGGGAACAAATATTTGCCCTTAACAGGATTTAAACCCCGGGACCTCTAGCTTCGTAGGCAGTGCCACTCTCACTAGGCTAAACCACTAAACTTGTCACCCTAGGCCCCATTTACACAGGCGAGAACGTAGGTATGCGATTTTTTCTACTCCTGTACTTTTATCTGTCTTTTACTTGGTCACGAACACTAATATAAGAACATACATAATATGAGTTCAGAGAAGTCTATACTCTATTCCCCATAACAGCACTAGTGTCGTTATAGTCGCAAAACGATACTGCTAGCAGCCACAGATTTCTAAATCTAGGTTAAACTTAGGTCAAGGATTAAGCGCTCAATTCTAATCTAACTTTACAATAAAAATGCACAACTACCAACTTAACAAACAATAAAAATCCTATGGTTTTTAAGAAAAACAAAACATTCCGAACTAAATTAATTGATTCCAACATAAAAAAAAGTATTTTTAATATCGTCACTGCGTGTCACTAGCGGGTATAGGTCAAATTTAAAAAAGTTTACCATAGACACATACTGTCAATCATATGTCATAAGTATTTGCCCTGTTTGCGTGCTATGTTTAATTTTGTATTTTATATTTTAAAACCTAGTCGTAGAAAATAGCAACGTGGCGTCCGTAGAACCCGATTCCCACCGGCTTGCCGGTAAGGGCATTTATTTGTGTGATGAGCACGAATATTTGTTCCTGAGTCATAGATGTTTTCTATGTATCTAAGTATTTGTATCTATTAAATATATCGTCGTCTAGTATCCATAACACAAGCCTTATTGAGCTTACTATGGGGCTAGTTCGATTTGTGTAAGATTGTCCCCTAATATTTATTTATTTATTTATGACCGGAGTCTCTGCTACTCCTGAAGAAAAAGTAATCTAAATCTGCTCCGGCTTTACTAAGAACATATTTGACGCCACGCCACTGGTAGAAAAAGTATTGTATGCAACGTTGTATAATTAAGTCAAAAAACACTCATGGCGTCTCTATTTGCAATACTCGCCGCCGTGGCGGCTCGTATCACAACTCGCGCCATTCGTATTTTTTTAACCCTACTTATACAATTGTTGCATAAAATACTATTAATTTCACTGCGATGATTAATGCGCCAAAAGAAAAGAATTAGAGATGAGACATGTAAAAGAGCCCTGAGGGCCTACTTACCGAAATAAATTATTTTTTATTTTTATTTTATAATCGATCAACTGTTCTAATCGTAACTGGGTAGGCCGCAGTGTAATCAAACTCTTATACGAGTTCTCGCCCCGTCTAAATGGGGCCTTATGAATCTAAATCAACAAAGATCGACTACCTAACAAATATGAACGGAGATAGACGAACTAACAAATTAATTCATAACTTTAGTCTAGTAGCCCAACTTCGTAGCTTGAGAAAAAATGGCAGACATTCCTTCATTTCCGTCTTCTGAGAACGGTGACTCACCTTGTTCCACTTGTGTGAGCGATACAGGCAGAAATGTAACTGTCCAAAATATTAAGTGCGAGCTTTTGTCGGATATAATACAAACCAGAGATGGGCATTATTCGAATAATGTTTAGTTGAATGATCATTCGAATAAAAAAATAATTCACGATATTGTTACGAATAAATCATCCGCGAATAAATCATTCCACGATTATACAAATGACGGATGATTTATTCGTTATTTTATTCGAATAAATCCAAGAAAAATATTTAAGGTACAACACGAATAATGACTTGTTTTTACTGTACTTCTATTGGTTCTAATTCTAACACATAATGTGTTCCTAGAGGCTCAGGCTTCCTAAAGGCGGTTTAAATAATAAAAGTATGTTTTATATAAGTCAGGCAAAAATCTTAGTTCGTTCCGTTAGTACAAAAACAGCCTTTCAGTTCTGTTTAGTTATTCGAGAAGAGTCAATATGGTATTCCAATAAATAATTATTCGAATAAGAATAATCATCCGCCAATTTTATTCGTCATTCGCGAATAATTTGGTTATTCGTTATTCGTCATTCGAATAAATTTTGGCCATCTCTGATACAAACTACACTAGTAAGGGAGTGAATTTTCGAGTGATTTAGCCGCTCACTTATGTTATGATATAACCGTTACAGTTACTCGTATATTGGTGTAAGGAAATTAGGGAATGCAATACCCGGTCAAATATGAAACCCGGGTATTACCCGACTGTAAATAAAGTCAGTTACCCGGGTTTCGGGACAAAGTTTCAATAATATGTCTACAGGTCATATTATTATGGCAATAAGGTTTATGTATACGTATTTTGGAACTTCGCCCTTTACTGTGCAATCGGTAATAAAAAGCTTGTCTCAAAAATATAATTACTTTTAGTAGCACCTTATTTTTAGACTTTTATTCCAACTAGCACTAGGAAATATCTGAAATAATGAAACTAGGGATATAACGATACCAATACCGATACCGATATATCGGTATCGCCGATAATATACAACCGATATTTGAAGAACGCGAAAAGAATTTGCTGGATGAAAAAAAATCTGCAAAAAGTAATTTCAATTACTGACTTATTTTATGTATTGGTGTATTACCTTGTGCAATGACAATTACTATTTTAATTAAATCTTTGGTTCATTTTAAAAAATAAATTTGAATTTTGAGTTGACAATCTATGTTTTTCTATTATTTTTACTTTACACTTTCAAGGTTGACTCTCTGTTAAATATAGCCAAGTTTTAGGTATAATAAGGACATACAAATATCTGAAGATCATACTTCATTATTTAGCTAAGATATCGGTATCGGTATCGCCGATATTTACTACAATATATCGGTATATCGGTATCGGTATCGTATCGGCAAAACTATGTATCGTTACATCCCTAAATGAAACGGATATAAAATTCATAAACAGAAGCAAATAATTACCGACTTAAAATTTTATATATTTTTCTCCATTTGTTGTCATTTAGGCCCGTTAGATTTGTCTCCAAGTCTTCGAACAAAATTGCAAGAGCACGAGTAATTTCAAATAAATAAAATGTTCCAAATTCAAAAGGAAAGGAACACCTGCATATGCACCCGGCGTTAGGGTGCTACCGTAACCGTTATCAGATAATCAACTTTATTTCGTTAATTATAGAATCCATTTCTAAACAGCAAACGTTACACTTAGAACATTATTGCTACGCGGCTGCACCATCAGGTAAAGGATCCTAAAATCACCACTAACAAAGCAAATTTAACCTTATCAGATTTGGAGAAAGCTCATTTTGATTTATTCGGGATTTATGGTAAACGTTCGCAGAGATTTTAGGTGAATTTGGTCATTTCAAAATGATTTGGAGAGAGGATAGCAAAAGGTGAGTTTTATTTGCTGTTCGCTGTCCAGTAATACCCTTTTTGATGAAAGAAATGCGTCTTCGTGTTGAAAGGCAGAAAGGGTATCAAAACGAGACAAATAGAAAAAAATACCTATTATAGCAGTAATTTTTCTTACTACAAAAGGTACATCTCGCGCTTGTATGTGTGCGCGCCGTGTACGAACGCACTACAAGCAAAGTTTTAAGAATGCGTAAGAAGGCACCAGTATGCGTTGCACTCACACAGACGTGTATCGCGCGTCTGTGTGAATACGTGTCGCGCGCTCTTAAACGGCCGAAGTTGGACTACTTGTTCGCCTTTATACTTTGCTAAAGCTCTTAAGAGGAAACAGGAGGGCAGTTTTTCCATACAAACGTAGTCCCCTGTTTCCTCCCTGGATAATGCCAGAAGAGCAATCATTTTTTGTCCAAAAATCTATGGCTACTATTGATATGTTCCTATGTTTTCCTTTTTACGATAAATTGATTCTCAAAAGAGATATTAACCTTCAAAAACCTAAAAAAAAAACCAGATTTTCCGCTGTGTTCACACATCCAGAAAACAAATTTGACTAGATTATTAAAAAAAAGGAAAATATAGGAACACGGCCAAAGCATTTCTTTAATGTTTAATGAAAAAATTAGTTAAATAGGTTAAGTTTTGGGGAAGAAATCAGGGGACTACGAAACGTTGTTATCATGAAATTTTAAAAGGTATTTTCGGTCCAAACTGCAGTTGTCTCTATCGCGCTCTGCGGGTGAGAGGCGGGCAGTGCGGGATAGCGACACATTTTACAAATACCTAATTTTCAATTCTCTCGACCTTACTGTTTCCTCTTAAAGGTACCTTCGAAAGGGCGCAGCGTCTGCAATCACTCGACGCGCGTACAGCGAACCCATTCTTGTGCGCTTGCGCAACTAACAAAAACTACGAGTATTAATTGACTCTCACGTGTGTGTCGTAACGTGTATGACGGCGTGTCGTGTGGCAACCGCCAGTGCATCAAGACTTTTCTACAAAATATCCGACTTCTAGTCATTGAATGTAAGAGACTAGGGTGTAAATAATTTATTGAATGGCATCTAAAATTAATTAGAATAAACCCTAAAGATAAAACAGTTCCTCCACCCGGGCGGTAGGGTGCCCAGAAGCACAGTTAGCAGTAATATTTCTGCCGTGAATTTTCGCGCCGTGAACGAACGCACTACAAACAAAGTTTTAAAAATGAGTACAGTCGCCATCAGCTATATCTGAGCTGTCAGTGTACTCATAAATATCTGAACACGGCTCTATTTTCATAGCATTAGAGCCGTGTACAGATATTTATGAGTACACTGACAGCTCAGATATATCTGATGGCGGCTGTACTACGAAACTTTGGCCGTGTACGACACGCAGACAGTTTTTTTTTAAATAACCTACCTAGTCTGTAGGGCCCGTGTTATGGGTTCTCCAACAGATAGTCCTAAGGGCACGGAGGGCTAGGCCTCCACGCGTGCTGATAAAATATGTGTGAAAAAATGAAGCTAACTGTAGACTATATGTATAGTGTAAGTGTGTATAGATTTACCTAGCTGTTAATAACAAAGTGGTGTAAGGGTGATTGTGTAGTGTGTCCTAATGATGGTTACTGTTGTTCCTAATGACGGTTACTCATTGACCTACACAAAGGACAGGGCTAAGCGCGCGCGCAGACGGTTCCAACGCTTTGGCGGTAAAAATACCGCCAAATCAGTGCCAGCCGGCAGTGCGACACGCGGCGCGTGCACTGCGCAGCTGGTCTTTATAGCTGCGTTTTTACCCGACTGCGGCGAAGCCCAAAGGAGGGTTATGTGTTTGACCTGTATGTATGTATGTCCGTTCCTATTTCCGCTCGTAACTACTCAACGGCACAACCGATTTTGATAAATGATACATCATTAGATTCGTCTTAATGGCGCGAGTGTCACTGGGTATGAAGTTCGTTAAAATAAACAAAATGGCGGATTTTATGCAGTTTCAAAGTGCACCGCGGTCGGGTTTTTTTTTAGTAAAAATATTTATTTGTTACAGGGAAAATAGTTCCGAACTGTTCGGATGGGCCTATCCTTACATTCGAAATCATTGTGGTTACTGTTGTCATGGGTGCGAGCCGTACTGCGTTCTTGCGCATGCGTAAAACTTTGCTTGTAGTGCATTCGTTCACGGCGCGCAATACAAGTACGATGTACCTTTTGTAGGAAGACAAATTACTGCTATCTGTGGCACAGGACACAGATAAGTTTGCGGTTAACCTACCGGGTTGATACTGGGTCAGCGATACCGTATCGTTCCGGTCGCACGCTGACAAGTCGGAACGTGTCGGGTTCCCACAGGATGTTGCCGGACACCGTGCTGATCAGTCGCCATCGAAAATACTCCCGAAGCGCCAGATTATGTCGTCACACAACATTGTACCCACAGAAATATATCGAACTAGAAGCAAAAAGTGCATGTACCTCGCGTGCTAAAAAGAAGTGGCGGCGGCCTACTTTGCACGCCGTCAACTTAAGTTTCCGCCAATTCAATATTAATATCAAATTGAAAATCTGATAATAATGGTAAGTATAATTAAACCTCTAAATATCTTATCACCTTCACCAATTTCCACGTTTATATTATAAATGTGGGATATGATAGGTTACTCTTGCCATAGTCTCAATTGGAAACATTTCAAATTTTCTAATGTCTCTTAAGCAATGACAAATAAAGACTTAGTGCTACTGGTATATATATGGGTCAAAATTATTTTTGATGCCTTAAAATAACGTACCTTTTATATTTAAACGCATTATTTCTTAGTCATTAGGATAATCTCCAAGAAACACATTTCGTAATTCAGAATAGCGCTAACGCTCACTGGAATGATAACTTTTACCGAAATATCTATGAATATAAAAAAAAAAACGTTTTTTTAGTAGTCTCCACTGTGTCCACTGACACTAAATTGGAGGCTACATGGGGACTGGTAACGCAGTGGTAATTTGAGTAAGAAACAAGACATTCTTGTTATAAAAGCCTAGGATATCGAGAAAATTTATAATAAACATTGAGGCCTGGTTGAGAACTAACGTAAAACAAATTGCACTAAAAATATTACGAGACATCTGCAATTTTGTAAAAGTCTCTGAAATAAAATTTCATCTCCATTTTAGGCACTAAAAATAATGTTGGCCCACTTGACTGTATTCGTACCATATAAACTTCACACCACTTCAATTCTTTTGTCATATCTCGCAACCTGTTGGGACTTGCAAAACAGGTGTTCTTTAGTATTTCTAGGGCCTATAAAACCCAGGTATAGCCTTCATTACGGTCCACTATCTTCAGTTGAACAGCTACAATTAAAATCAAACCTACACTCTTGGGATAAGGTCCAGAATTGTATGACCATTCTTAACCACAGAAGTGCTTTTGTTTATCTAGTGATAGGAAGCATTTTTTTCAACATCCTCTAGTCCTTGTCAATGACGCAGATCTAATTATCTAAGCAGTAAGTACGATTATCGAATGACAATGCTTTTAGGGTGTCAGGTAGTTTGTTAAACAATGGCTTCGAGTGGGCCTGAGTGCTTTGGCGCGAACACTTCATTGTTTTATTTTATTAGAGCTATCCAAACTACTTATATTATAATTGCGAAAGTAACCTGCCTGTATGTACTCTGTAACCGCTGAAGGGTCGATCTCAGGCGTTTTTTTTTGTCATTAACGTCCCTTGATCTTTACGGTGGAGAACTATCGAGTGACGACAACTTATGGTTAAATCATGCGTAGCCTCGATACCGGCTATTGTTTATAATAAAAGTTAACTGTGATCATGTGGACAGTAGAGGAAACTGTTTAGGTCTGAAAAAGTGTAACACCATTAAAACATGAGGACTGTCATTATCCATACAAAAAGCTATTCCCCGATATTTACAACGCCATCTATGTACCTATAAGCTTGGTATAAGATTTATATTATTTACAATTATTCAACTTTGCAAGCGTGACCCAGTATTTAAATGTTAGAATTTATTTATTATTAGCTGTTTACGAACTAATTGTTACTGTACTATGTTTTTTAGTTCAATTATAACATCGTTAAATGGTTATTTTTTAGCGCCATCTAGTTTTTGCCTGGATATCCTCTTGCGGCCGGGGTACGATCCAAAGTATGGAGAATGACAGTCCTTGGTCGTGCCCAAACTAAACGTTGATCATCCTTCATCGCATTAACGTTTCCCGTTAATGTGGCCCCAGCATGATAGAGTACAAGATCCGGATTGGCGGCACCAGATGGCAGCAGGGGTCGGATACCGGTATTTTCCCCACACAAAAATACCGGTATTTTTTCCGTCCTTTTAGTTATTTGGTTTATTATTTTATTTTTTAATCGGACAATGTAATAATACGAAATCATTACCTAAATACACGATTGATCCCTACATAAAAAGCATAAAATAATTCAAAATATGCATTGGGCTATTTCGGGGTTTTTGCAAAATACCGGTTCCTACTCCTGTTTGGCAGCACCTTCGCTTCGTTGTGTACGGGAACCTATACTTCAATCGATTGGTTGATATTCAATACTTTTGTAATAATCTTAACTAGACATTTCAAGTTTTCTGAAGCTTCATAATCCAGACACAGATAGTTTAATTATAATATCAATATAGTTATTGGATTAGTGTCAGTTTTCTGTTAACTAGTACGTGAAGTCTACGACGGTCTTGACATTTCGCATGCAGCCCTGTCGCTTTCAGATGGCATATGCGAGTTAAACGTCATGTCTTCGTACTGCAAACTGCAATAGGGCATCCAAAACCGGTATTACTTGTAAAGCAAAAACCGGTAATACAAAAAATACCGGTATTACCCAACCGCATACACAACCGCAATAGTAGATTGTGTCACAAGGGAGAAAAATGATGCATTTACGGCGAGGGCGTATATTGAATCCTGAACGAAGCGAAGGATTGTACAATAGTATAAACTAAAGTATAATCCCTAGTCTAGCCAAATGTGACAGCCTATACTAAAAAGGTCAAATATGTTAGGAAAAAGTGTGACATGGGGGGGGGTCTAAAAATTGTGTGACGTACTTTGTGTATGACCCCTAAAGTTCTAAGTCATACTGTATTGTTAGTCATAATTAGAAAATCATAAAGTATTTGTTTGTCTAAAGCGGTAATATTTTTAGGATATTTTAAAACGTTAGCATATAGAAAACAATAGGTTTGTTTTATAACAATTTTGAAAAACTAACGGTTTCGTAGAAAATAGATTGTATGACTTTCGATAATTATGATTAACAATACATTATGACTTTTAAAAACTATGGGAGACAATATAGACCGGCAGATGACCATCTGTATGGTTATCATCGATCTGACATTGTCACAACAATGTTGCAAACTTTGTTGAACTTGTGGTTCCAGGAATAGGAACATGACACATGACCTACATGGGTAGTTTGTATGAATTTATCTTGTCGATAACGTGACACGGCCTCTGGTGGAAGAGAGTAGGGTGAATATTCGACGTTTAACAACGTTTTTTTTACGTCATTATCACCTCGGTAAATATTGTTGAAATAGGTCATGGTCAAGGTAATTTTTTTATGAAACCAAAAGGCAGTCCCGACATTTTTTGTGACTTTCGATAATTATGACTAACAATACAATACGACTTATAACCTTATGGAAAACAAGGGGAACCCGGTCATCTACAAACTTCTAGATTCGGATCATGGTCTCCTTTACTCCAATCCTACTATTTTTTAAAAAGTTTGTAAAAAAGCTTGGATGTTTGGAGGTTTGGATGTTTGTTACTTTCATAGGTGCGTTTAATATGCCTGGCCATAAAGTGGCTTGTTCCGCACGCTGCGCGTACGGAAAAAGCCGCTTTCTGACCAAGCGTAGACATAAAATGATGTACACAACACGGGAGGTAATAAAAAAAGCCCTCGATCGCATATTTACGTCCCTCGCTTGCAGCTGGGGCCGCAAACGTCAGCGATCTCGGCCTTTCTTTGTATTACCACCCTAGTTGTGTAATGTACTATTGATTAACTTCTCTGCCCCATACACCGTATCATACCATGACCGTACTATGAACGTATCAGACACTGTACGACATAGTCAGGTCAGTCGGGCATAGTCTCATACTTTTCAATACAATGAATATTTATTTAGCCTGAAACTGTGTAGTGGGCAGGGACCTTAAGACAACTGTACTCTTTCAAACCAAAAAATACATGTTTACAAATCGGTTAGCCGTTTTCGAGTAATCGAGGAACCTACATAAAAAAAAACCCGACGAAGTGCGAACCTCCTCCTTATTGAAGACTGTTTAAAAAGAAACAAACTACAACTACGATATATAAATATCCCTTAGTTAATAACTTATATACATTAGTTAATAACTTATTATGGGTAATCGTAACTATTCAGGGGTTTAAACCCAGTTACTAGTGAAGGGTATTAACGAATTAATCGATTCATAGCCCGTACGATCGATTATCGACTAATATCGATTTAGAAACGATTCCCATTCAGAAAGTATCCAGCCAGCGCGCCGTGGAATAAATATCGGACTGCGTTGAACAATGTTACTCATTCGCACCCGGAAAATGTAAATTTTAAATAACTTCTTTAAACATAAGGGAACAAGGTGCATTTTAGAAATTACATAGTTTTCCCGGCTGCACTTTTACCCGAGTTCAACAAAGTTATATATGCTGTTAATAAAAACCAAAGATTTTCTCTTTCTCCCGAAAGTCATGGAAATAAAGTACAATTCGAAGACGCCGATGGTTTTCTATCTGCAATGTTAACTTTGTCAGCAACGTGGGTGTGAGATGGGAAAGACATACGATACTAAAACCTGGTCCACATTTAAAAAGTCCATAATTAAGTTAAATAAACGGTATTAGTTTAGTTGATAATTAACTATCGGATTTCATTGGCGACGAAGTTGGACCAATTAAACTTTCTCCAAAGGGACCTCACTGGAGATTTTAACCAGAGGAGGTAGATATGAATAAGTTTCAGTCAAAAAAATGTTTGTGACAAGCTTATTACTGGCAATTCTGCCTTTTTATGGTACCTCAAAACGAATAAACGAAACCCTTATAAGATCACCTTGTTGGCCTTCTATCTGTCTGTCCGTCTGTCAAGACCCTTTATCTCGGGAACGCGTGGAGGCATCGAGTTGAAATTAAAATCACATACACAGGTCTATGGTCCCTTGAAGCTGTGAAAAAATCAAACTTCTAAGTTAACGTGAAAACACACACGGCCGTTTATGCCGCAAAAAAACCGGCCAAGTGCGAGTCGGACTCGCGCACCGAGGGTTCCGAACAAACTCATAAGTAGATACATGAATAGTTCAAGAAAAACTATATGGCGATTAGTTTAGTAGGAGCAAATAAGTATGTGTTAAGATTTTTGCAAATTTCTCAAAAACAGTGCAAGTTAGGAAAACCGCTATATTTTTCCTGTAATATATAGGATGACATTAATAATTGGTAATTATTACAGATTTTTCTGTTCAGTAATTTCGAAGATAATAGGGGGGGAACGGTATTTTTTTTAACGTTTTTCGCCATAAATCAAAAACTACTTATTTAAAAAAAAATACAAAAATACTGTTTTAATCTACAAATTAAGCCCTTTCATTTGATACCTCACTCAATATAATAGCCCTACTTTCAATTTGCAACGTCTCATTACGGACCCCTTTAAAAAAAAAGTAAAAAAGATACAAGATTTTTTTTACATCTTATAAGCTCGGGTTAGCGGTTCTTAACACTATTCCAAATTTCAAGTCGATAGCATCAGTAGATCCTGAGATATCTTGCTGTGACAGACGGACAGACAGACAGATAGACAGACAGACAGACAGACAGACAGACAGAGTCGCACCATAAGGGTTCCTTTTTTACCATTTTGGTACGGAACCCTAAAAAACGTAAATATCGACACTCTCAATCAAACCAAAATTCAAAGGGTAGGTAGGTACTTTCCGTTGACCTAGAACTATGAGATTTGGCAAGTAATACCGTCTTATACTACAAGTATACGGAAAAAATCTGAAACTATACATTTTTCATTACATCATACAAAAAATAGACTTTACTAAGGGAATCATATAGGGTACTTTAATAATATTTACCTACAAATTTTTACGGAACCCTCGGTGGGCGAGTCCGTTTCGCATTTGTTTGTTTTTTATACAGTGTGTAAGTCTAATACGGGCGAATCTCTTAACGGTGGTTAGTATAGGACAAAGTGAAGATAATTAGATAACATTTACTTAAAGTTGCAACAATAATTTTGTCCATACAAAAGAATTCAGCCCGCAATGTAATGCAAACACACTCACGTTAAACGCTCGTTGACATTTCGGTACCGCCGTACCGCAACCATGTTTACACTACATTGATGCTGAGAAATTAAAAAAAAACTAATTATGGGGTCGTAATGAACTGCAACTTAAAAAACCTTTTACTTCATGATTATATTAATGAATACTAATATGTCCGATTTAATTTATCGCCCGTATTAGACTTACACGCTGTATAGTTGCAAATTGTATGTCGAAACTAATTGAATGAGTCTTAACTTAACACAGCGGCGGGTTTATCTTATTTAGAGGACCCCATGGCCACCTTCCGACTCTGTCCGCATTGTCATTGAAGATACGCATGAATGCCAAGTTTGAGCCCGATCGAACATCAGGAAGTGATTCTAATTTAGCTTGCAAGGTTTGACGGATACATAACATGGCAATTAAATAAAAGCTTGTGCAAATTAATCGGGTGCAACCATCTACTGCCAAGGAGTAATTAATATTACTTCGATTTTTATAGCATTAACGAAATTCTAATGTTTTTTTGATGATGAAACAGTTTTTTTAACAAAGCAAAAGTCAAAAGAACTATAGTAAGTAGTTCCATCCCAAAACGCGTTCTAAGCGCCCAGAGCATTTTTCAAGTTATTCCAAAGTTAAAAACCACGTTTCGGTCCAGAATGACAACCGAGACCGGCGCTGGAGTCCCAAACCGGTTAAACGAAACCCCATCAACCGAAAACCAACCTTAAAATGACTGGACATGATCGAAATTCAAATGTAGCAGTTCCAGTATATGACTGACGTTTCTGCATCCCAATTGAGACTTTATTGCGTAAAGGATAGAGTTGGGTTTAGGTTGTTTATTATACCCGCGCATGTTTATTTAGTAACGTATGCATGCACAAGTGGATATCGGGCGGCTGTGCGTTTGCTCAAATAATAAGACTTGTCACGAACCAGGGGTTAAATATGACAGGGTACCATCCTACGCCATCGGTGAGCTTTTGGGTACATCCAAACGGGTAACGTAGGTAGCAATTTCCAAAATTAAAATTCAAAACTACGACAGCCAATTTTTTTTGCCATACAGCGAGGAAATGCTGCCAGCATTTTTGGTCTTGGAGTCATTTTTAGATATAATTTAATAGGTATCAACAAAACAAGGTACATATTAGAGTCCGACCGTATCAAAGACTAAATGATTAGGTAATATGATATTTAAAAATTAAGACTGACTTTTTATGATTAATTGTTTTTTCTTCCCATGACAACATGACCTTATCATATCTTATCTTTTTTTTGTCATTTACTTAGTACCTACCTGACAAAAAAAAAGTTTTTTTTTTGAGATGTGGCCGTATTTCAGTCAGTGGGCGTTATATGGAAGTTTAGGTTTCGGTCGGACACTGCTTTCATTCAATTCTTGCCGTGTCATGAAATTTCACATTTAAGTACAATATTAGTAGATTCTTTCACTCCCTAGTCACATTTAAAAAAAAATCTTTGACGTACAGTCTTTCTATGCTTTTATTATACATTGCATTTAGCAACTATCATTATTTCAGTGGACGTACTGAACATAGGTCTCCCGTCTACCACAACCAACAAAAGATACGGCAGTTACATCCTTTGGTCCTTAGCTAACGCCTAAACCGAGCAACTACACAGCAGAGTGCGAGGACCAAAGATAACAACGTACTAAATAGCTTATCAGGCTACATTGGCTATAAATAACGGCTGGATCTACGGTCCTACACAATGCCCTTAGCTTGTAAGGAACTAGCTAGCTAGGGTTGCCACCGCAGAAATATATCGAGGAAGAAGGAAAAATGTATGTACCTCGCATGCTAAAAAGATGTGGCGGCGACCTACTTGGCACGCGGTTAACTTCAGTTGCCGTCAATAATGTATGATTTCCATAACTAAATTACACTTTTAGTGTCAAACGCCTAGCGAAAAACGTTACACGCTTGCTTGTCGTACAAATCGACGAAGTATTGCCTTCTAATCGATATATTTCAATGGTTGCCACCAGTAGGGTTAGTCTTGGAGGACACTCACAAGATTCCTCCACACTATACTCGTCTTTTTTCAGATTGGAAAAATCGTGCGTTATCATGCGACTTCAAGGAAATAGTACATTACTATATCCCAGAAAAACGAACAAACGCAAAAACGACCGTTAAATTTTGATCTAAAAATATATATATTTAATGGCATTTTTAGTTGCTTAGTAAACGTTTAATGAGGCGGGATCTGCTGAGCATACTACTCGTAGTATGTGTAGCCAGAGGGATGATAAAAAAAATATCGGGGGACAGTCTTACACAAATTGATCTAGTCCCAAACTATACTCTGTACTTTTAGATACATTTAGTACTTAAAAAAAGGTAAACAAAAAAACCACGTGACTAGGGTCGTTCAGCCAGTGGTATTGTGCCACAGATACAAAACATTACTTTGATTGGCTGAACGACCCGAGTCACGTGGTTTTTTTAAGTACTTAAAGTACAGAGTATAAGCAATGCTTGTACTATGGGTACTAGACGACGATATACATACTTATATAGATAAATACATACTTAAATAGATAGAAAACATCTATGACTCAGGAACAAATACTCGTGCTCATCTCGAGTATTTGCCCTTAGCAGGATTTGAACCCGGGACCTGCTAGGGCCCGAGACTAGCTCAGTGGGAGTGCCACCGCCAAGTTTGTACGTACAATGAAAAGGAAATAAAACTGACATCTTCGATTAAATTGCACTACTAGATTAATTAAAAGATATGACCTACATAACTTTTGCTTTATACATACTGCCTTTCTGGGCTACTTTTACTAACTTCTAAGACGGAGGCAACCCTAGCTCAGACACTTACACAGTAAAGATTGATTTGTGAATTTGTAAACTCTGAACAACAGGATGGGCTGTGTTTAGGGTTCAGCCAATGAAGAAGTACTGTGCTAGAAGCACTAAAGGCTTGTGAAAAGCAACTAAGTGCCTCAGTGTAATAAACGGGAACATTCCATAAGAAATGGCACCGGCTGAGTTCTATAGTAACCTTTATGGCAAACCTTTATACCCTATAATATGCAATATTTGTGTAATAAATTATCCTTATACTTATGTGTTCTTGCTGGTTTCAAATTTACAAGAACTCTGGCCGAGCAAGCTGCAAAACCAATTTTCTACTTTTACTAGTTTACTAAGTTTACTGCTTTTAACACAACACATAAGTATTTTAATTGCCCTAGCAATAGTACTTATTTACAGTATTAATTAAAACGTGTATGAATAGACAGAGAAACTACAAACTTACAGATCATTGCTTTTATGGCATGACGGGTGAGAATCTAGAAGGGCATTTCTACTATCTATCTATGAGCCACGGACGCCTACTGCTGGACAAAGGCCTCCCCCGAGGATCGCCATAAAGTGTGGCCTTGTGCAGACCACATCCACATACCCCCGCTACTCTCAAAACTCGCATGCTAATACTATACTAACAAGGATTTTATATCGAATTAAAGTATGGATTTTGTACATTAATATTATTAGAAAAAAGTAAAAACGTTACACACATAAGTAAACTCTTTAAAAAAAAAACAAAAAAAATACTTTGCACATTTTTACTGAAACAAAAATTTGTTTTCTTAGATTATTTAAGTATAAAACTCTATGGCAACATCGATTCGAAAGTGCTTGTAGCAACAAGCACTATTTGAATAAAGAATATTTTCACTTTGAGAGCTAAAAGCATAACATTGGAACTTGAATGAAAGAGGTCATAGAAGCTTCTATATCTAATGTGAATGAATGAAAGATAGTTTATATCACTTCGAAACAATTACATTATATTATGTATGTTACATACATATTCAACTTTATTTACATGTATCGCCGTTATAAATACTTTCGCACAACAACGCGGACGCATAAAACTCACACAATTTATGCAATTAACCATTTTCGTAATATTCGTCTAACAATAGCAAGCACACTTTCGCATGAGAACCAAACGTTTCTCAGACCATACTTCTGCCAAGTTTGTAGCGCCGGCGGCAGTGGCGCTGTCGTCTAACGGTAAACGCGAAATTACTACGCAATGTTGATAGTTCCACTTTCAGCCACCAGTATTAATAAATCTGTCGAGCTAAAGCTCTTACAACTTCTAGATACACATGTCAAAAGTCTTATTACCTGCAAATTAGAGTTTAATTTTGAATGATTTAGCTTGTCATAAGAGAAAAAAGTTAAGAACAATATTTTTTGCATAACGCCCGCATGCAAGTGCGGTGCGGCCTAAAAAAAAAGAAAAACTAAAGACGTAAGACAATATGCCAAGATAGGAACTTACTCAACATGATTCAAATTATAAAATACCTGTTTCTGATTCAAAAAAATATATTTTATAGTATTGAAATACCACGTTTACTTCAATATTTATTTATTTACTTTGTTTCATATTCTCACCTTAAAAGATTGGTAGGTATATAATATACATATGTATTTTTTGTGAAACCCACGCACACTAGCTGAATAAAATAAATTTTTGTTTATAATTTGACGTTTATAAATCGTGGATTGTCTAAATGTTTCAATTAATACCAGCATTAGCAAATAGGTCCAAATACGTTCACCGTAAATTGGAACACAGGGCCTTTTATGCGCGAGCGGTGAGACCACAGGGCTAGTTACTTAGTTAGCCTTTTTCGTCTAGAAATAGATGTGTCCTTATGTGTTTAGCCTTGTTGGTAACCTAAAACAAGTAAGTAACTGCGATTTATTGATACTCCAAAACAAACGATTAAGATTAAAATAATTTTAAACTATGTTCGAAGCGCTTTCAGCTCAGGTTACCAATATGAATGCATAAAATAACTACGTATAATAGGTAGGTAACAATAATGATTGTAGTTGTAAGTAGTTAAAATAATTCATTAGAGTTGCTATACTATGTGAAATTGTACCAAAAAGTAGCATGTACCGGTACCGGTACCTAATTGACAAGTATTATGGTCGCATTTCTCTGTGTTTGTTACAGAATAAGTTGAGAAAAAAAAACTGCAATAGTAATACTTACTGCACATTTAATACTTTTAGTCACGGATCTTTATTACATTATTAAATTATTTTCGATCTATATTATATGATTTTAAATCTCGAGTCAGAGATACGAAGGGCGTTCAATAAATTCTCGGTATATGAATGAAAACAAACAAATACGATAGGTTTGATATTTTTTATTTTTCAATATACTCCCCCCTATGTCGATACACTTAAAAGATCGAACTATTATTTTTATTCATCCCTCATAAAAATATTTTTTATCTTTGGTGTCAAAATGCTCCTCCACTGCTGCTTTCAACGCTTCATCGTCAGAAAATCGATTTACACGCAGATCCTTTTTAAGATTAGGTAACAAAAAGAAGTCGCTGGGGGCTAAGTCCGGACTAATACGGTGGATGAGTAATAGTTTCAAAACCAGATTCCAGAATGGCCGCCTTGGCAATATGAGCAGTATGCACAGGGGCGTTGTCATGCAGAAGCAGAACACCTTTGGTTAATTTTCCTCCCTCTTTTCTTTGATTGCATCCCTTAATTGACGTAGAATGTTAGCGTAGTACTGTCCTGTTATATTAACACCTTTTTCTTTATAATCTATCAGTAATATTCCTTCACAACCCCAAAATATTGCGGCCAAGACCTTGCCAGCTGAAGGAATGACCTTGAACTTCTTGGGATGAACTGAACCCTTAATGTGCCACTGCATGGACTCCTGTTTACTTTCTGGGTCATAATGATGAACCCAGATTTCATCTCCAGTAACTATCTTTTGCAGCACCTCATCAGGATTTTCACCGCACAGCTCAATAAAATCAGAACAACAAGCTACACGCATATCTTTTTGAAGCTGTGTCAGCATTCGCTCAGTGTTCATGTTTGTTCGGCAATTGTAGAAAAACTAAAGAACATATCGATTCGATATTTCTTTTTTTTTGAAGTCTATAAATGACTCTTAGCGGTCAGTAACAAAAAAAATACTGAAAGAGGTTGCAAGATATTAATACCGAGAATTTATTGAACGCCCCTCGTACATGTTCCAAAATGTATACATATTATTAGATGTGTTTGTGTGTAGTAAGTTAACTTTGACTTCCACGGAAAATAATCTGCATACAAAATCTATCGCTAAGATGTCTAAGTAGATATCTCATTCAACTATGGAATGATACACGATTTGAATTGTATTCAGAGTAAATCAGATTCGAGTTCAGTAAAGGGCATGGTTTACCATATGACCCAGGCTTTTGAACGATATAGCGATGAGGCAAATAATTATAACTAAATTCAAAGTTTAACTCCTTAGGTTTAGTTTAATGTTTACTTAGGTTTAGTTTAGTAAGTAGTTTTATTTTATTTGTAGTTTGCTTTTCTGTATTTTCTGTTTTAAATGAATAATTAAATTAAAAAATCTAGTTTAACATTCAGAACCTTAAAATCTATTTGCGTATATTGATAAATTCAATAACGGACACAAATGATAGTTCAAAGACCTTTGGCAACCAACTGACTCTAACTAAACCAAAAATTCGGCATATTACATTCACAGTAACAAGCTTGAGGAATAAAATATGATGCCTACAAATCCTACAATACAAATAGGACGAGAATTTATCATGTCTCATTTGCTAATATCCGTCTAGACGTTAGAGGACTAGTATGCAATCTTGAACTCACAGTCCTTATATATCTTACTTTAACAAGTAGCCAAGAGGGCTTAGATACTCTTTTTAACCGACTTCCAAAAGAAGGACGGTTCTCTATTCGTCTGTATGTTTTTTTTAATTCTTTTTTTTTGTATGTTTGTTACGCGATTACTCGAAGACGGCTGGACCGATTAGGAAAATTCTTTTTTGTTTGAAAGGGTATACTTTCGAGGTGATTCCATTGCAACCAAATCAGGATCTGATGGTGGGATCTTGGAGAAATCGAGCGAACTCTTCAAATATTAGAGGCACACATATAGCGATTTTGGTATTTTTCTTATTAATATTAAACTCTGTGTCATAGAGTTAGATATGCCTAAAATTATACATGCAAAATATTCGTGTAGGCTAACAGGTGACAGTATAAATTGAAAATTCATTCTTTCTTAGCACTGTTCAAATATGCAAACGCTTCTGAGCACCGAGGACGATGCCAATGTACAAACGCTTCTCAGAACACGGCGCCTCAACACTAAAAGCATAACATTGGTCATTTGTCGCCACTTTAGGCCAATTTAACATCTACGTTACAGTCAACAAGAGTGAAAACGCTCTGAATTCCCTTAACCAACGCACTGCCCACTTGTGTCTAAGTTCATGCAAATTTGACACCTAAACTTTTAAGAATAGGGGTTTTAATTCCGTGTAGCGTGTCAGATATTACTCATGTTTTTAGTTAAGATTTATACGCGACACTGCAGTCAATTGAAGAGACAATTGGACATTAATTCCGCTTATAAAAGTGAAGCGATTATGTTTATTAAACATCGTGACATCTGCGATTCGAGTACGATCAATTTAATCGATTAAATTGGTTAAATAGCGCGACCAACTTATTAGAATCTGCATTCTCGATGTCATTGAACGGCAGACGCAATTAAATTCCTAACATGACGTTGGATAGTTTTAGTAATTTTATGGTGCGTTGTGAACATAGACGATTGGACGAACATTTACCTAAAGCAATCGCAGCAGCGGTTAGTACACAAAAGCGGCAAGAGAATAAACTGATGTACCCATTCATATATTAACACATAATGATAGCAAAAAGGCGGTATGTTGTAGATAGGTTGATTAGAAATTTACTAGATAAATGTACAATTAGGTATTATTATAGTCCATCGCTGATATTTTCTCGCCACGTAATATCATTATGGCAATTTCTAGAACAGTATTTGCATGCGTTGGGACTTTACTGACGAAATCTATATCCAGATGTACCGACGTTGAATGGTACATACATTTTACAAGGTAAATATCTAGTTGATTACTTGTTGTTGTAATACGTATCTAAAAACTTGTTATAATTATGGCCTACTTTACACGAACTTAGTACCTACTTGTCACCGAGCGGCAGACTACTAAAACTAAGCGAAAATAACTAACTCGTGTAAACTAGGCAAAAATCAAAGCAGGTGCAAACAACCCATTGAAGTTACATACAGGAGAAGACTACAACAACAATGAAATGAACTTGCAAAGTGATTCAGATACTGGAATATCGTCATTTAAATTTAACAGTCGCAACACGCCGTTTGTAGTCTGTTCTAGAAATTATTCCATTTGTTAGTCGCACAGGAGTTGCTACAGAAAAAAAACAATCGCCAGTGCAAACTTATCTGAGCCGGTAGCGATGTCTCTGACACCAAACAACGCATGCAACATAATACGTGAGGACGTTAGTACCAGACTTGGCCACCGACTTAGACAAACTTGTAGTACTTACCGGATTACTTAACATTCCGTCGTGGAGATCATAAAATTACAATTTCAAATGGTTCTGAAACAGAGTAGGGACACAGAAATTTCGAAACCATACCCAATATGAATTGTAAGTTGCAACTTTCCCTTAAAACACACGAAATGTGTTGTTTGATCAATATTTGAGTCGTCTGCGAAGGTGCTGTGGAGTGAATACAAACTACACACAGCATTTGTTATAATTTGTATGCTACTAGTTAGTCGATGTCGTGGTTGCTATGTGACGAATTAAAGTGTGTTTTTGATCTAAAACTAGGTAGGAATTCGGATTTTAAGTTAATTATCCTCCTTTAAAGCACTGGAGTTTCAAATCATCAGGCAACTGATATTATTTTAATTCAGTTCACAACATCTAATTCAAATTACGAAAGACTGTAAACAATTTAGAAAATTGGATATTAATTATCACCGTAAGTACCTTTAGTTTATATAGATAGTTTGCTGAAATTTTGTCGAAATTAATATGTAACGTGCCCGCACTATTTGATGTCTACCCGTCATTACTCGCCTGGCCAGCACCAACAATCATTAACTAATTTGGTAAACAACAACAATGTACACAATACTATAAAACACTCAATGAAAATGTGTACCAACGTCTGTAGAAGTTTTAACCATCGACACAGGCTAGTATTTCAATGTAATTTACACACACCTTTAACTAAATAAAGAATCACTACCTTTAGAAAGAGATTGCCTGACAAAAATAAAAAAATAACTGTTTATTATTTATGTACTTAGAAAAAGGCGTGTTGTGTAAATGTACCGAATTATCGGTACCTGTTTTACATCACTATGAATGAAAATGAATGAAGTCGCTTAGTATTTCAATTTGCAAATGCAGCTGTTAGATTTTAAAAGGTTTTTCAAGCACAAAGATTTCAAGAATTACGCGGGACAATTGTAGCCTGAAACACCTTTTGTTGGATTAATAAAACACAAAATGACAACATGACTCAATGGAAGTCGCTGAGCGGTGTTTTCAAATTACCTGAATGCAGATTATTTACACAATATGGTCTAACGGGACTTGGTACCGACGATTAGGTAACAATTGTGATCGCTTAACGTGTAACGTCCATTTCACCCCTATTCTAGCGTTGTAGGATATGTTTCTGGGTATTAACGGGAGCTAAACTAGTGCTAGAAACATGAAATGGCGATAGTGTGGCATTAAAAAAATGCTACGACACTTCACTCTAGTTTTTAGATACCCGTTCCCCAAGTCGAGACTGTGAGAACCAAATCATAAACCGACCGGTTTCGCAGCACTCGCGCACACCTAGCTGCGCAGGAGCTTACACGACTACCCGTCGCGGTCGCTTGCTCCGCGCTTTCAAAAGCTCCAAACTTTTAAAAGTCTATCCAACTTAGTTTAACAACTCACCTGAGGCTTCCTGGATGCCCAACGCGCCCAGCACGACGCACAGCGCCAGACATCGAATCCCATAATCCGGTATAAAGTTTCTAGACCACATTTTGTAACACAACATTACACATGGACCACACACATTTGTTTTATATACGGTCACCACCAATATCACTCACGGTATGAGAAACGGGCACTTCATTTTGTTTATCGACAGTTTGGGGACTATTTATTTTGAATTATAGAACATTTTAGCGGTAAAAAGCGCGTTCGTGTGACGTCGCGATCGACTCGCGCGCAGCCGCGTCCCGCTCGCGTCTGGCTCTGACGGCTTTGTTCACAGACACACAGCGTACGGTAAATCAAAATGGCGGCCGGCGCGGCTGTGTGCGTGCGTCTCGCCACCGGGCAAACTTTGCTATCTTAACTTTACAAACTTATTACAATAGCTTATTTCTGGTAAACGTTAATGATTATTGATAATTTAAGTTATGAACTTGGCGCGTTAGCGCCTTGCGGCCGTGAGAACTGAGGCACGCACACATGCAAAGATACGCGGAGGAATGTTGATTCAATGGTGAAATCAAGCGATTCAACAGCCTATTGGAGCTTTAGAACTTAACGATGCGCCCCTCGTGGTACAGATGGCGCTGGGAGCGTAGGGGTGTTTTTTCTGTTAATAGGGGTGGCAAAACATAATGCACACATGTCCGTTGTCTAGTCGATTGGTCAATCGGCACAACTCATCCGTTTTACGTATTATTGCAGGTTTCAGCGATGGCGACTTGTTATCAGAAGCACCCGTTTGAGATAGAAACGGAGGATCGGTTGACAACAATAAACACCAAGATATTTGAGATCAAAAAGAAAATACAACTCTCAGGTGTGATATTATTCTTAGTAAACGACCGAAGCTTTAGTTTAGTCCTGATTTAGTTAACTGCAACTCTGACTGACATATCGATACCTTTAGGATCAAAGGGCGTAAGCTCCATTAGAACCTACGGCGTTTACGTCCTTTGAGTCTAAAGGTATCGATATGGACATAATTATCTTTAAATATCGAATGTTTTGCTATAAACATGTGCCGTTTCCTGGCAAAAGGTATTGCTTACCCGGATTTTTTATATGTGATAGTGCCGGGGAAAAATGCCTGCTTTGGGGGTATGGAGTTATTAGCAATTCCTAAAACTACATAATGTAAGCTATAAATTGACGAAAGAATCAAGTCTCTAAGTTCAATAGTTTTTTGTTTGAAAAATGTTTAAATTTGTACTAGTCAAAAACGTACTTCTGCGGCAACAAAAAACAAAATAATCTGTACTTTTGTGAGTCTAAATGTATCAAAACAAAATCAAACCACAATTGGAGATAGTTCAAAAGTTTTGCTGACCTGAACGTGAAAAACGTGAAGATTTTTTTTGTCTAGAAACGTCTTGTTTTAAAAGCCCCATATTAGTTGCTAAGAAACATTTACCCATCTTAAAGCTAAGTTATGACCATACTAATATTCAGCTTCCTAATTTTTCATATGAAAAGTGTTAAAAAGGTAGTCTCACTTTCGTTACGTTTCCATGGAATGCTCCTTATTTATATGGAGTCATTCACTTATTACGTAAGACGATTTAGGGGGGGAGGGAGGGTCAACCATGTCTTATTTTTTCTTACAGGGGGGAGGGAGGGAGTTTTAATCGTTCTTACGTAAGACCATAAAAATGCGCAAAATAATCTTAACTTTTGAAAAAGCGCGCAAATCCGCGCGAGAGCGTAGGCGCGTGCTCGGTTGGGTATAAAATTTTTACAAAAAAATTAAAAACTATTAGTTTCTGCAAATAAGTCCCTAAAAAAATGATTCTTTGAAAAATAAAAATTAATACAGCCCAAACGTAAAATAATTTTTCCTTTAGATTCTTACGTAATAAATATTTAATAGGGGGGAGGGAGTCAGCCGATTCTTGTTTTTTCTTACATAAGGGGGGAGAGGTCAAAAACTGGCAAAAATCGTCTTACGTAATAAGTGAATGGCCCCTATTTAATTATAATATGTAAGTGTCAATGTCTAATAAAGTAAGTCGTCGCTAGACTGACGTTAATCGTCCTTCAACGCGATAAATTAATGTTATTAACGGCGTTTTCGTCAATGTCGCCCCAGCATGAGAGGGTATATGATTTAGATTGCCGGCACCAGTTGGCAGCACCTTCGTCGTGCACGTTCCCTATAATTTACCTCATACGATCACGTAAAAATAATTCGAACATAGCTTTCTCCATAGCATGTTAAGCGACTGAAACTTGTAACATTACACTTAAAAAGAACTTACTTGCCCAACCCAGTGCTTTCAAAATTCATCGCAAGCAGACACATTAGGGTATATGATTGAATTAGAACGATTGGTCCAATTAGAAAAACGCCAAATTAGAAATTGAACAGAAAAAGAAATCGTCTAAAACAGAACTATGGCCGTAGTTGGGCATGGGCGTAGAACGAGAATTCGCCCTTATCAAACTGTTTAATCTATTGTCTACATAAATGACAAAAAAGCATACGTGTAGACTGTAGAGCCCAACTCATACAAAGTAAAAACTGTAACCCCATACATACATAGGATGGGTGACAAAAAGAGTCGTGAATCACAATCACAGAAATATAATAGGGATGACGACTGGGTTAAAACTATATCATTCTAATTAGTCCGTCAGTTAGATTATTTTTTGGTTTATCAAAATATTAAAAATCGACAAAGTTATTAATAATAAATAAATATATAAATAAATAATAAATAATTTTTTTGGGGCATTCCACTAGAATGTCGGGCACGTGACGGCATTTTTTTCATACTTCTAACAAAGTTAGGAAGTACATTTTTGGTATGTCAATATTCTAAACTTGGTTTCTGAATTGATAATATCATTTAGGACTTTTTATTTGTTTTTAAGGTAGCTGCCATAGCCGTCACGTGCCCGACAAAGTAGACGTTTTCGTGGAATGCCCCTTTTGTTTGTCAAACAAATGAAAATATAGGTATACAATATTTTTATACAGATTCCCAACGAAAGAACTGTACCACATAAGTGACCTACTATCAATGAGGAGACTGTATGTTTTGAGTACAACAACGAGGCTACACAAAACCTTAACATTTGACTCTAGCTATTTAACACGTAGACGGAAACACACCGTTGCCCCCCTCCCCACTACTAAATCTTTATTTGCTAAGAGACAATACGCAGCGCAATCTGCTTATGTTTACAATAAAATTAACAAAGAGTTGAATATATACCATCTACAACTTTACAAATGTAAGAAAGTTCCGACAGAGTGGCTAAAAAAGCTTAACTATGAGGAGACAGAGTCCTTGCTATATTGAGTGTTTAATTATTGCTTCACACACACACACACACGCACGCACGCACGCACGCACGCACGCACGCACGCACGCACGCACACACACACACACACACACCACACATAGCTTAAGCTCTATTTTGTTTTATTTTCACAACTTGTTGCTGTGGAGGAGAGGGGCTTCCTGATACAGGTATTACATACTTAATAGGAAGTCCCTACCCTAACCTCTAATTGTGAAACTGCATTATGTAAATAATAGTATTTTATGCAACAGTTGTATAAGTGGGTTCAAAAAATGCGAATTGCGTGAGTTGCGATACGAGCCGCGAATGCGGCGAGTATCGCAAATAGAGACGCAATGAGCGTTTTTTGACTTAATTATACAACGTTGCATACAATACTTTTTCTACGACTAGGTACGTTTTAAATTATAAAATACAAAATTGTGACGTTCCACGGGAAAAGGTACCTTATGGTTGGTATTGAGTTAAGCACAGATCCTAAATCTGTGTTAAATAAGCTATCTAATACAAAAAGAATCACGACCCTAAGTCCCATACTTTTTTTTTAAAAAAACATCAAACCTGCACATGCTAAAATTGCACTTTTGAGAAATCGTCAAAAGAAGTTTAAAACTAATTTTAAGTATGTTCCCGTTGGAAGTTATGGAGATGATGATTGATTATGTATCTCAAGGTATTTTTCTTTGGAAATCAGTAATGGTTTTTTTAATGTGACTTCCAGGTCGTGAAAAATCAGCCTTTGATTAGAGCAAGTCGCTTATGAGAACAAAATTAAAAAAAAAAAAAATCGGCCTGTTCTTTAACATATTGTAATCTGAACCATTGTATATAGTTAGAGATATTAGACTGCACATTTTGGGATAGAAATAAAATCACATTGTTAACGAAATATTTTAATTTTAATTAAAATGACATTTTTATTATATGTTTCATCATTTCTATAATATTCACAATTTTCGTATAATGAGTTCTAAATTATATTTAATCAGTCTACACAAGTATCTCAAAAGTGTCATTATTATTCTACAAGTCGTATTTTTTTATTTATAAACGATTGAAGTTACGTAAAAATCACAAATTATTCCCATACATTTGAGAAAAGGTACCTTATGGCGGGCCATAAGCAAAAATAATTGATAATTACAGTATGGCACGATATTTACATTATTTATTGACAAATCTTGTATTAAGACAGAAAACTGAAGAAAAAAGGTTATTAGAAATTTACTTCAAATCTTGACCAATTAAGAGTAATTCTCAAATGTGATGTCTTACGTGAAAAGGTACCTTATGAGGGTTTCTAGTTACGGAGATATTCAATGTTGTGTAAAAATTGTGTTTTTATTATTATGTATTTCCATTTAGTAAATTATATGTTACGACACGTCTTTGCCTTTCTTTATTTTTGTTATAGGCGAATTAAAGGCTGAATAATATGCTTCTACAGTTTAGTACAAAAGGTACTTTATGGCGGTGTAATTTAAAAATGTTAGAAATACTTGTCGTAACTTGCTCAGTTTTTGTCCTTCATACCGCCGTGCCGTGGTATTATTTTGGCTACACCGCCACGCATCTGTCCTACTCTCACCAACACTTTACGTATCGTTCTCTCTCGGTCTTGCTGGCCGCTCGGAGTCTCAGCCGGCCGGCATGAGCAGTATTTGCTTACCTTTTCGTTCGAATAGTTGTGAGAAGTGTAGGTCGTGGATTTTAGCGTGTTTTAAATTAAAAAGATTCTTTTTCTTAAGTGGTCAAAAATTATAGAAACCGCCAAAAAATGTCTTTTTTCGTAAATTTTTCGAAAAAATGAATAAAAACCTTTTTCTAAAATGGTCAAAATGATAGGCATTCGCCAAAAAGTGTTTTTTTATTTTTGTAATTTTTTTGAAAAAAAACAAGGTTTTTCTAAAATGGTCAAAAAGTTTCACGATTCGCCAAGAACACGTTTTTATATTTAAAAAAAAAAAATGTTTTTAAGACTTTTTCTAAAAAGGTTGAAAAGGAAACATGACAAAGTGGTAAAAAATTATAGAAACCGCAAAAAAAGTCTATTTTTGTAAGTTTTTTTGAAAAAAAAATTAAAAAACTTTTTCTGAAATGGTCAAAAATAATGGGCATTCGCCAGTGTTTTTTTTTATTTTTGTCAATTTTTTAAAAAAAAACAAGGTCTTTCTAAAAATGGTCAAAACGTTATACGATTCGTCAAAAACACTTTTTTATCTGTTTTAAAAAAATGTTTAATAATTAAAAAAAAACTAAATACAAATGTATTTATTTTTATTTTTTTTTCAATTCCTAATTTGTGGCACCCAGTGGCCCTTTCCTTCCAAATTTTCAGCTTTCTAGGATCATATCGAAAATTTTTGCTTACCATTATGCAGGCCGCATGCTTGTTTGCCACCGTCGTGGTATAAAAAAGAAATAAGCAAAAGTTGCTAGTAAATTTTATTAATGAATTTTATCAACAGCTTTATCATTTTTGTATGTGATCCGCCATAAGGTACCTTTTCTACTAAACTTTGAACCCAATTTTTATATAGAAAAAATTAACGTACAGCAGTGAAACCAAGCTACAAATACACGTCTATTCCTATATTTTACAATTTTGCATAAAAGAAAAAAATGATGATTTTGAAGGATTTCACAAAACCGTTCATATCTCCGTTACTAGAAACCCTCATAAGGTACCTTTTCACGTAGGACGTCACAATTAATCATAACTAGAGATGCAGCGAATATTCGGCCACTATTCGGTATTCGGCCTATTCGGCCACATTTTGACTATTCGGCCGAAGCCGAATAATGGCATAGTATTCGGCCGAATACCGAATAGTAAATTAACACAAAGTCGAAGGAAAAAGAAGGATGAATAAATATTGTATGCCACACCTGGCCATAAAGTGGCTTTTTCCGCACGCTGCGCGTACGGAAAAAGCCGCTTTCTGGCCAAGTGTAGACATAAAATGATGTACACAACACGGGAGATGATAAAGAAAGCCCTCGATCGCATATTTACGTCCCTCGCTTGCAGCTCGGGCCGCAAACTTCTGCGATCTCGGCCTTTATTTGTATTACCACCCTAGTTGTGTAATAACAAATTATAAACAGTAATCAATATTAAATATTAAATTAATCATCTTTCACATCAATTTCAAACATATATAGAACAGTAGCATAAACAACGAATTAGAAATTAAACTACAAATGAAATTAAATTTTTCAATGGCGCATTTTTCTATCATAGGCTGCCTACGACGAGTAACAAGTTGCAACCTGTACAGAGATTCACGGCGCCGCTCACCCGGGCGTTCGAATTGACTTCATTTTAGGTAAAACCATTGGCCGAATATTCGGCCGCCGAATATTCGGCTATTCGGCCGTCGACTCCGCCGAATATTCGGTATTCGGTATTCGGCCAAATTACTATTCGCTGCATCTCTAATCATAACCTGGAAACAAGGCAAATATGACGTTTGACTTACAGTATGTGTCTATGATAAACTTTTTTTTTTTTATTTAAAATATACTCAAATTAAAAATATTCTTTTTATGCTGGCATCAATGAATTTAGTTTGGAAAGTTTTGTTTTTCTTAAAAACCGTAGGAATTTAATTGTTTATTAAGTTGGTAGTTGTGCATTTTTACCGTAAAGTTAAAATTGAGCGCTTAATCCTTGACCTAAGTTTAACCTAGACTTAGAAGTCTGTGGCTGATAGCAATAACGTAAAGTGAATATAACGACACTAGTGCTGTTATGGGGAATAGAGTATAGACTTTTCTGAACTCATATTATGTATGTTCTTATATTAGTGTTCGTGACCAAGTAAAAGACAGATAACAGTACAGGAGTAGAAAAAATTACTTTTTTTATGTTGGCATCAATGAATTTAGTTCGGAAAGTTTTGTTTTTCTTAAAAACCGTAGGAATTTAATTGTTTGTTAAGTTGGTAGTTGTGCATTTTTACCGTAAAGTTAAAATTGAGCGCTTAATCCTTGACCTAAGTTTAATCTAGATTTATAAGTCTGTGACTGCTAGCAATAACGTAAAGTGACTATAACGACACTAGTGCTGTTATGGGGAATAGAGTATAGACTTCTCTGAACTCATATTATGTATGTTCTTATATTAGTGTTCGTGACCAAGTAAAAGACAGATAACAGTACAGGAGTAGAAAAAACATTTTTCATTTTCATTTTCATTTCATTTTTAATAATGTAACTGACGGACTAAACAGTTTTTTTAGTCGTCTAGCCTACTATCGATATAGATACATTTGGTGGTATTTGAACAATGAATTATACCATTATTACTTATCAGATTTTCAAATCTGATAATAATATTGACGGTAACTGAAGTTGACGGCGTGTAAAGTAGACCGTTGCCACTTCTTTTTAGCACGCGAAGTACATATATACACAATTTCCAATTTTTACTATAGGCTTTTATTTTAGGTGTATATTGTTTCTATTTTAGGGTTTTAATTAAGTATTTAATTTAATTTTCATCACACTTGCTCGAAAATGGTGTCATTACACGTAGGTTTTGCGGGCCGTAAATGACCTATTTATTACGCCCTAGGGCGTAATGGTTTTCTTTTTAAATTTGAAACGCTGGTTCTGTTTTACTCTTATTTGTCATGTTCAAAGAAAACGTCAACTTACTTTTTTAACTTTTATTACTGAAATATTTATTTAAAGAGAACTGTTATTGCAAATACATGTAAACACATATTTCTGTAACATTAATTAAATGTTTAAATAGTGTATTTCAGTATTTTGCAAATATAAAATCAACCATTTTAAGTCTTTACCGCTATGGTTTCCGAACGTGACTTGTCGTCTTGATATATGTCACTTATGACACTGTCAGTTTTACAATTTTATTTAGGTTAAGTAAGGTTATTTTAATCAGATTTCCTCACAAGTGTGATGAAAAACATTGTGTGTGCCACGGGCGGTAAAGGAATTACAAACTCGTGTTATTAAAGCCCTCGGCTTCGTCTCGGCCTTGTAACAAACACTCATTTGTAATTCCTTACTTACCGCCCTTGATACACAATGTACTATTGTAAGTTTGAAGTTTATTGTAAAGTATGTTAGTTATATTTCCTTCTAACTCGATATATTTCGACGACACGTTTAGCTCAGTGGGAGTGCCTCCGCCTACGGAGCTAGAGGTCCAGGGTTTAAATCCTGTAGGCTTATGATGCTACGCTTTGTCACGTGATAAATAAATGATAAAGCATCCGTCATGTTCTAACAGATAGTGTGTGAGAGTGACGGATGCTTTATCACTTATTTATCGCGTGACATAACGTATCATCAGAAGCCTACTGGTAAGGGCAAATATTTGTGCGATGAGCACGAGTATTTGTTCCTGAGTCATGGATATTTTCTATCTATTTAAGTATGTATTTATCTATATAAGTATGTGTATCGTCGTCTAGTACCCGCAGTAGAAGCATTGCTTAGTTTGGGACTAGCTCGATTTGTGTAAGATTGTCCCCCGATATTTATTTATTTTATTTCGGTGATCACAATAGGGAATATGCATGTTTTTTTTAACAGATTTCTTAACAAAATATGAAAATACCGTAAAAAAGATGACATACAGTCAAAATAAAATTGAAATCGACCGAGAAACACGGAAGATGTAAACATTTTAAACCACTAATCAGACAGCGATTAGAGAGAGATATCCGATATGGAATATATCCATACTAGGTATATTCTGTTTTGCGAGAAAGAGATAGAAATAAATCTTTGTTGTGTTATATCTTGGTTATTTTTATAGTTATTCGAAAAATATTTTTTTTCTACTGTTTTTTATATGAATGAGCTTTTATTAAAGTAAATAAAAAATATCATGCATATTCCCTAATGTGATAGAAGGATGAAAGAAAGAATCACATTTTATTACGGTAATACGGCACACTATACTAAACGTTTGTCTGGCTAGCAGTGGCGTGGGGTCCATAAAACCCGATTCCCACCGGCTTGCCTATTTTAAAACATCTATCTACTACTCCTGTAGAAAAAGAAATCCAAATCTGCTCCGGCTTTACTAAGAATATATTTGACGCCCCGCCACTGCTGGCTAGTTATAATTTTAGTGATAGTGAAATATATGCTGTAAAACTTGATATAAATAAAAATAAAGATAAGCGATAACGGGGAAATGATGTCCAGTCAACCAGATGGACCGTAATGGACGCTAACGTTCCTAATATTATTTCAGAGGGCCAAAGAAAGTCCCATTACGAGGAAAATGAATCGGAGAAGCAGCAGAACAGCGACCTCATCGATACCCTCAAGAAGGAGATCAGGCTGCGGCTGCAGGAGCTGAGCCAAGCGCGGGCCGTCATCGGCGAGGACGAGGTCCAGGTCAAGAAGTACCTCAGCGAGGTCTGCCCGGTCGCCAACAAGAGCTCCGACCAGGTAGCTAGCCAGATGGGTATCTAGCTTACCCACGAGCAACGCGGGTATCTAGATTAACCACATTGTGTCGATACCCTCAACAAGGAGCTGAGCCAAGCGCGGGCCATCATCGGCGAGGACGAGGTCCAGGTCTTGACCTGGATACTCCATGAAGTATCTCAGCGAGGTCTGCCCGGTCGCTAACAAGAGCTCCTACCACGTAGGCTACCCACGAGCAGCGCCTTCCACTAAAAAAGGGCAATGAGCGAAAACTGAGATAAAGAGTAAAGCAGACCGCGGTAGCAGAACACTATATTTTTGACGACCTTTTGCCCAGCAGAATATCAGTGATTTGCTCACTCTTCATTTTCATGAGCAATGTTGTTCACTGAGCTGGAAGCTTTTTGTACTGCTGCAGCGCTCGCAAATTACAATTTATTATTTGCCTTGTTTCTTTTTTTCTGTGTTTTTTTTGTAGGTATTCATTTTATGTTTTACCTTTTTGTCCTCTATTTTTTGTAACAATCATATTTTTGTGTGTGTTATAGTTGAACACATAATTGTTTTATCTATCTATTTAAAATTGAGCCTTTCCACTAACAAACAGTTTCAGTATTTACCTTTGATTGCTAGCGGGCTTCGCGGAGTGAGCGAAAGGGTTATTCTTCAGAAATATGTCTGCGGTCACCTTATTACTCTGGCCCTTTTTCATACTAAATGTATGGAGACAGAGGAAACAGTCGCAGACATATTTCTGAAGAATAACCCGAAACAGGAATTCAGTTAGGTCAGAGAGCGGAGTTCATCCAAAACTAGCGTAGGACGCCATGACACGGCGGACCCATTTTAACTCCCTCAAACCGCTCCGCTTACTCGCTCGCTGTGGAAGTGCTTGTACGAGAACCAGTGTTGCGACTCAGCGACCACCTTCGTGCCTCTTTGTCCTCTTTTACTCCGGGCTCACTCCTATTTCAGCACTTCTATGCAGTTCACCAATGCGAGTAAACTAGGGTCCGTAAGCAGCCCGTTCCGCTCGCAGTTGAAGGCGGGCATAACCACAGTATGGCAAATGAAAAGACCACGGTATGACCTTTCGTAACAACAACGCTACAGATATGTGCGATTGAGGTAGTCAGCGACATGAATTCTTCTGACCGTGGCACTACTTTTTAACACAGCCTAGATAACATCAAACATCACACATGCACCATTTTCATATGGACCCTGTAAGTGCACAGCAAATTACTTGGGTGAATTTTCGGCCGCGACATTTGTATGCCATACATTTAGTTTGGCACACAAATGTCGCGGCCGAAAATCCATCCACTTCATTCTAAAAGTTCCTAATACTAAATTTATATTATTATACATTTATTTACCTACCTATTTATTAACATTCCTGAAAACCTGTACGTAGCCTAAGGAAAGATAAGTAATAAAAATAGCGTACCTAATTTAATAATCATTGTTAGGCACATCATTAAAAAACTCTTGCAGCGTATGAAAGCTTTTATCCTAAACTTCCTAAATATATTTATTGAAATCTTTTTTAAATAACCATTTTAACCGTTATAAGGCTCCCAGAAAATAGGATATTTTGTGATAATGCAATATTATGGAACTATCTAGCTGATCTGATGAGCTGGGATGTAAGGACTAGTACTCCCTGCCCAATGCTAATGTTGTCGAATGTTTATTTTTATTTATATTACAAAAGTCCTTTTTACAATATATATTTATACTAGCATTTTCCCGCGGCTCCGCCCGCGTTGTTCCCGTTATTGTCCCAAAGGAACTCTTTACCGGGATATAAAGTATCCTATGTTTCAATCCAGGACTTGGTCTACTTGCATGCCAAATTTCAGCTTGATCCATCCAGTTGTTACCCCGTTATAAGGTAACAAACATCCAAACATCTTCACAAACTTTCGCATTTATAATATTAGTGGGATTGTACTTTAGAATGTTATGATAATCTATGATGGTAACGACATTTAGTTAAGTATTTCTGTTTACAACATCGAAATTGATTTCAAACTGCAATCTTAGAGTGTTGAAAACTCATTCAGTTCAGACCAGCTCTCTTGATAAATATGATCAGCTAGCGCCATCTATGGAAGTAACCATTAACTAATGATATTATTTTATTTATAAACTTTGGTTCCTCAGCAGGTTTGCTTGTGGTTTACATTTGAGGTATTTTTTTTTAATTTGTATTTGTACATGTTATATTTAATTCGTCATCTGGTGGCCATTTGTCTAAAATTTGTATTACACTCCTAGCAATGTACTTTTTATTAGAGATGCAGCGAATAGTAATTTGGCCGAATACCGAATACCGAATATTCGGCGGAGTCGACGGCCGAATAGCCGAATATTCGGCGGCCGAATATTCGGCCAATGGTTTTACCTAAAATGAAGTCAATTCGAACGCCCGGGTGAGCGGCGCCGTGAATCTCTGTACAGGTTGCAACTTGTTACTCGTCGTAGGCAGCCTATGATAGAAAAATGCGCCATTGAAAAATTTAATTTCATTTGTAGTTTAATTTCTAATTCGTTGTTTATGCTACTGTTCTATATATGTTTGAAATTGATGTGAAAGATGATTAATTTAATATTTAATATTGATTACTGTTTATAATTTGTTATTACACAACTAGGGTGGTAATACAAATAAAGGCCGAGATCGCAGAAGTTTGCGGCCCGAGCTGCAAGCGAGGGACGTAAATATGCGATCGAGGGCTTTCTTTATTATCTCCCGTGTTGTGTACATCATTTTATGTCTACACTTGGCCAGAAAGCGGCTTTTTCCGTACGCGCAGCGTGCGGAAAAAGCCACTTTATGGCCAGGTGTGGCATACAATATTTATTCATCCTTCTTTTTCCTTCGACTTTGTGTTAATTTACTATTCGGTATTCGGCCGAATACTATGCCATTATTCGGCTTCGGCCGAATAGTCAAAATGTGGCCGAATAGGCCGAATACTGAATAGTGGCCGAATATTCGCTGCATCTCTACTTTTTATTTACTTGTGATTAACTATAGCTTAACCGGCTAAATTTAAGACTGAATGTATTATTATGTATTTTATGTCATCATAACTAAAAATACACATACAATATGGTGTTAATCAGTCACTTCGTGAATTGTGTGAAATAAAAATGTTAGTTCTTTAGTTATGGGCTAGATGGCTGCCACAATAGATCAGCAATGGTCGAAGCGGCACATAAAGGGCCCAAAACCCAACAATAATAATAAATAATATGGGCTAGATGTCGGTAGTGGTAGCCGTTTCTAGTTATAAACTTATCAATATTTGTCATACGTCCTATACAAAACAATCCTTTTTATGCCTTAAAATAGCACTTTTCTGGTCAGGGACTTCAGTGTGTGTTGTTTTAAATTTCCGGGCCTTATCTTGGCCATGCAGTCTTTTCATATTTCCGATGTTTTTAATTATCTTCTCAGCCTTTTTTAATCTAATTAAACTACCCATTTCAGATCATAGACAATCTAGACCTCAAAGTGATAGAACAGCGGAAGATTCTGGACCTACTGAAGTATGAGAAAAAGAGCAAGAAGATGAGACTTAGAGAGCTGGAGAAGGAGTACGAGAGACTGCTCATCGCCACCACCAGGAGGGTCGTGAAGACCAAGAGCAGCCCCACCAGGAAGGTACAGTCCCAAGTAGGGTTGCCAGATGCCCGGGAAATCCGGGATTGTCCCAGAACTACCGTCCTTGTCCCGTGTCCCGGAATGACCCATGATTGTCCCGCATTTCGAACATCTACTACTTTTATTTTTTATTTTGTTACGAGTAGGTACAATGTGTGCTGGGATGACTTATGATAAGATCATATAAGATCTAATGTTGTTATGTTTCATACCAAATTTAATTCTCGAATTGTATTTTATTTATAAATGGAGTTGATTTTTTTACCAAAGTTTTATTTCATGAATCATTAAAAACTAAGATCGGTGCTGAATTCTAGGAGGGAGGGGGGCCTTCGGATTGATTCACCCATATAGTTATAAATAATACAAAAAAATCTTACGCAGTAGACTTAAAGTTTCCGAATCGAATTAGTAGATAAAATTTACAAAGTCAAGCTTAAAGACATAGATGTATTGTTAACTATTTTTTTGTTTAGCTATAATTTGATTTAAACCTTAAACACGAATTTATTTCATATTTAGGTAATCTAGTTGTTTTTCCTTATGTACTCACTTTTTTATTGCCTGAGACACAGGTTTTTCCTAGTTCAGGCTCATGATGTAATAATTTAAGTACCTACTAATTTTAGACTCTCTTGGTTATGTCATGTTACTATGATTATGAATAAATGATTTTATTATAAAAAAAAAAAAAAAAAAGAAAAAAAAAAAAAAAAAAAAAAAAAAAAAAAAAAAAAAAAAAAAAATTATAGAAATCGTACACGTTTAGGCACACCTATATAACTGACTAATTTAAATTCGGTTATTTTAAGTAGGTAGTTAGTTTTTAATTGTATTCAAAATATGATTAATGTCGGAAATAATGTGATCTATATTGTTTGCAGCATGCGTCTCATTTGGAAAACGAGATTCACAAAGTGCTCATCCAGTGGACAGAAGCCGAGCTGGTCAAGAAAAAATACCACTCCATCAGGTGACTTTTAGATTCACAAGAGCTGACGAATGGAATGAACGAAACCCACTCACTCAATCCATTCGTGCCAGCTCTTGTAAATCGACCTATATATTTTAGTTTTCAAGACTTCTGTTATATCGCGTGAATAAAATGTATCAACCTGTAACATGAAACACATTTCAACCAAAATTGATGTCATTACATAGATTGTTAACTCTCTTTATGGTTTGCATGTGAATTTCAGACAAGCCCTCATCGACGACTCAGTCAAGTTCGAAAGCTCCTTGACCAGGATCGAGGATCTTCTGGAGAAACAGAAAGAAGAAATAGCCAAATTAGAGGTAAGGTTAGGCTTTAGAGTAGTTTTGAACAAACTCACATAAGGACAGGTTGATCCGTTTCAACCGTCCCGCTGGTCCGCTGCTCACTTTGAGCAATCAGCGTAACTTCAAGATGGCCCTGGCCTAGCGACCTGGTTCGACCCCAGGCGCATTGGCTTCCACCTAGTCTCTTAAGGTGGACCGGGACTAGCGACCTGGTTCGACCCCAATCTATGTGGGCGGATAACCGCTAGGGCAGGGCAAAGAACATTTAGTTTCAAATGATGCTTACAGATGGCGCTGACCTTAAAGGCCCAATAGCATGTTAATACTAGTTGTTTAAGACTTCTCATGTCATGCGCAGATAAAATATATCAAGCTTTAAAATAAAGCATATTTTAAACATTAATTATGCCGTAGAATCAAACAATGACCCTCTTTATGATTGTATGGACCTTTACTTTTTTCGCTGTAGTATAATATCAGTAATTTTTCTCCCTACAAAACGTACATCGCACGCTTGTATGTGTGCTCGCCGTGAACGAACGCACTACAAGCTAAGTTTTAAGAATGCGTCAGTACGGATCGCACTGCGCCTCGATCTTGAATACGTATAGGGAACGTGCACGACGAAGGTGCTGCTAACTGGTGCTGTCATTCTAAATCAAGTATCCGGTCATACAGGGGCCACATTGACGAAAACGCCGTTAATTTATCACGATGAAGGACGATTAACGTCAGTGTAGCTACGACTTACTACATTTGATATTGACACTTAGATATTGACATTGACAGCTTAATTTGACAGGGGTGATAGCTTCCTTTACTGTCCGCCCGTGTCTCTTTTGTCGTTTAGTGCTGCCACCTATAGTTCGTGCACTTTCCCTATATTTCGGTAGTACGTCCGCGCGGAGGCGATGGAGATGCGCCTGCGCGCGACGGCGGCGACGGCGGCGGAGGCGGCGCGCGCGCACGACGCCGAGCACGCGCGCGCCGCCGAGCGCGCCTACTTCGCGCAGCGCGAGGCCGAGCGCAAGCTGGAACTAGAGAAGCTGGAGAAGCGGATATTCCCGCCGCAAGGTCTGTATCTATCTTATTATATTATTTAATCAAGCAGGCAGTTGGTACAACTGATAATGCCTGTATCCAGTGAGCTAATAACTTATTGACGTGCTTGAGTGGAATGGTGGAAATGATATGATATGATATGATATGAATTATGCTTGTCTAATCTGTTCTTAAATTGGTTGACATTGGATGCCGAAACTACATCTTCTGGTAGTTTGTACCAGGCTTTCACCACTCTGTTGCTCAGCTCAGATATCTTATCTTGATAATGGGTGTATTCGGATGCCTACACTTCGACCCAGCAGGATTTTTTGTGGAATTTATTCCGTACCGCATTTACACAATTACTTGTTACAACACCTCCATAATATACGATATTCCCGCGAAGAAAAATTACTGCCATTATACTGTGTCTTGGTACCAGGATTTCATTCGGTCACACGTGGACCTAGCGGGATTGTATGATAAGTTATTCTATACAGTGCGAACGCTGGTGCGCCAGGAGTCCACCCGGTCCACTGAGGGCGGGGCGTTGACGGAGGAGGCCTCCGCCACAGCGCAAATGGAAGACGTATTCCAGAGGCTCATGAAGCTCACAGGTCTGTCAAACCTTCGTAAATAATAAACATCCATTATCTTATGTACTATGTTCTTTAGTAAGAAAGAAAGAAGGAAAGAAAGAAAGAAAATACGTTTATTCATGACAGCAGCACAAAATAAAATACAGCAATTCGAGAAAATTGAATGCTGCCACAAAATTATCCCACCTCAGCAAAATGCCGACCTAAGAGCCAACGCTGGTCTTCCGGTGGAACCAGACAGGGGCGACGTCATGACGAGATAGTCACATGACGGGTCCAGGACAGACATATAGGACGTTGTGATATGACATACTTTTGTCACTGTCATTCATTCAATCGTAATATGACTTTAGATGCGACGTCCTCGAAGGCGTCGACGACGTCGCTGACGATTCGACACCGTGTCGTGGAAATTTATAACGTGCACTGTAAAAACTCACGACACGTGATCATATCGTGAGTTTTGAAGATCTATGTCGTAGGTTTCGACAACACGAACGGCGTATCGTGTGTTTTGACCCTAAAGTTACGTTCCGAATGAATGAAAGTTTATGTAACGTCTCGAATACAACCTGCTTTGGTTCGCAGTCTTGTAATATAATATCTAGGATATTTGGTAGAATTATATGCACAACCACGCGCTACGCAGCACGCTGTAGTGCCAAGGGATAGAAACTGTTATTGGGTCCAACACCGTGACTCTCTTATGGAAATCACCAAATTTAGTGGTCATATAATACAATTTTTTTCTAGCTGGTCACATATATGTTATTACATACCTTTAAGATAAAAACGTAATGATGACCCACGCCGTTAACTTGCCAGTGGCAGATAAAGCCAGCGCTGGGTATATAGCATTTCTTCAAAGAGGCGCTTGGTTGATCTCAGATATGTAACAATTTTATACGTGACGAAATGACATAACGCGGAGGGGGGCGTAGGACCCGTAGCATTTGCTACTCTTTACTTGCTACGTGGCTAATCTGGCACTAACTATAGCATTGTCCGTAGGAAACACGTTCATTCACTGTAATCTGTGTGACCCTGCTAATTCACGTGGGTTATTCTTCAAAAATATGTCTGCGGTCACCTTATTCCTCTAGCCCTTTTTCATACTAAATGTATGGAGACAGAGAAATAAGTCGCAGACATATTTCTGAAGAATAACCCACGTGTCATATTATATGTATTACGGACAAGGTTGATGGTGAATTTTGCTGCCCCACAGGCGTGACGGATGCTGAAGAAGTGTTCGACCGGTTCCGCGCCCAGCGGGAGACGTCCAAGCGGCTGAACTACCTGCAATCCACCATCGAGGAGGAGAAGTTACAGCTGGAGAGCACACAGACCAATCTACTCGCGGAGCTGGAGGCGTTCAAGTTTGCCTCCGTCAAGGATAAAGACGAGTAAGTGATGTGGAAGTGTTCGACCGGTCCTGAGCGCAGCGGGAGACGCCCAAGCGGCTGAACTACCTGCAGTCCACCATCGAGGAGAAGTTACAGCTGGAGAGCACACAGACCAATCTACTCGCGGAGCTGGAGGCGTTCAAGTTTGCCTCCGTCAAGGATAAAGACGAGTAAGTGATGTGGAAGTGTTCGACCGGTCCTGAGCGCAGCGGGAGACGCCCAAGCGGCTGAACTACCTGCAGTCCACCATCGAGGAGAAGTTACAGCTGGAGAGCACACAGACCAATCTACTCGCGGAGCTGGAGGCGTTCAAGTTTGCCTCCGTCAAGGATAAAGACGAGTAAGACAGAGGTGGAAGTGAAAGTCTGCAAAATATTGGGAAAGTTCTCTAAAATTTCTAGAATGTTCGCAACTGTCATAAAACAATTTAAACGGATCCAATCGCGTATAATACCTAATTTTACATCCTCCCGTCCTACTCCGCGACCACGAACGCTGTAAAGGCTGGTTACGAAACGTTGTGAAATCCATTTAAATTGTTTTATTACAATGAGTGATAATCGCGGAAACCTCTTCGGTTTATTTTAAGAAGTTTCCATTTTGAAAAATTCACTATAGGAACTTTTGAAAAACTACGGAGATTATTACATATGGCAGGTTGGGGCAATTTTTGACCTTTTCAGCGGCAAATCATTATAAATCTTCATTTTAAGGAGCTTTTGTCAGACTGACTATGCCAGCTCCGTTAAGCCTCTACTATAAAATCTTCAATGAAAAAATAAAATAGTAAAAGTATATTTTTTTTACCTAGCCTGTTAGTGTGTCCCACTGCTGGGCAAAGGCCTCTCCATTGGATCCCCACTACTCCCTAATAGCTGCAGCCTCCGTCCAATCGGCTACAAAAGCGTCTAAGTCATCCCGCCATCTCCGTTTTGGCCTGCCGCCGTCGCCGCCCATCCTGTGGCACCCAATTTGTGACTATATGGGCCCATCTATCCGGATGCAAGCGGCTAACGTGCCCGGCCCAGTCCCATTTGAGCCTGGCAGTTTTCGCTCCAACGTCAGCTATACGTGTTTTGGAACGCAGCGTAGTGTTTCGGACGCGATCTGTCCTTTTAACACCTAGAATGCTACGCTCCATCGCACGATGGCAAACCTTCAGTTTGGACTTCTGACTCTCGGTGAGTGACCATGTTTGAGCACCGTAGGTTAGGATAGGCAGGATGCACATGTCGACGAGTTTACGCTTGAGTGTCAGTGGAAGGGTTCCCTTCATTGGCGTTTTCATGGACCAGTAGCTATTCCAGGCGTTGCCAGTTCGTCTTTCGATTTCTTTGTCTTGCCTATTGCTGAAGGGGACTATCTGGCCCAAGTAGATATACTCGTCGACATATTGCATAGTCTGCCCATCTACCTCGACCCTACGTTTTGTGCTATTAGTCATGATTTGAGTCTTTAGGCGATTCATTTGAAGTCCAACTTGAAGGCTTGCGATACTCAGATCTTGGAGCATTTGCTGGAGCTCCAGTGCCGTTGAGGCGAAGAGGAGGATGTCGTCGGCGAAACGAAGATTTGATAACCTTCTATCGCCGACGACTATTCCCCTCTCCTGCCAGGAAACCGCCAGGGATCTGAAGACTTCTTCAAGCGTGCTGGTAAATAATTTCGGAGACAACGGGTCCCCTTGCTTCACGCCTCGCTGTATTGGAAACGACGGACCGGAAGACTGAAGTTTTATGTCTGCTGTGCTGTTCTGATAGATGGTTTTTATTAGACTAATGTATGTAGGCTCGACATTTTGAGTTTTAAGTGCAGTATATAAGTACCTAAAAAAATAAAACTAAATCTGACTTTCAGGACGCAAGATCAGATAACTGCCTTAAAGGAGGAGATCTTTAAGGAGGAGGAAGCTTACTCGCTTCTGGAGAGGGAGATGGAAGATCTGGACAATTTGCTGCTCGAGATCAAGAGACTGTTATACGAGCTTTGTAAACTGCTAGACGTGAGTTTGTTGGAATACTTACAACAGGGCTCACCAATAGGCTAGACTTAGGCTAGACGACTAGTTAGATTATTATAAAATATTGTACACGTGTTTTTTTTTGTTTGAGAAACAAAAAATGACGAGGATGCAGTGCAGAAGTTTCGAGTGACGTCACGCTTTGAATGTTGGTTTCGTTGAGGGTGGTGAAATTTACGTTTTTTGCGGCAAAACGGCCGTATCTTTTTTTAACGTTAACTTAGAAGCTTGATTTTTTCACAGTTTCAGGGGACCATATAGACCTGAGTATATGGTTTTAATTTCAACTCGATATCTCCACGCGTTCCCGTGAGATAAAGGGTGTGCAAGATTGCTCAGCCGTTTTATAGTTTTTTTTTACTATCTATGTTTGTATACCTTTTTCTTTAGGTTTTTGACTTATATTATTTATGTCAGTACACTTCTGTTTCGCTAAATAACCTGTGCATTTTCCTTTAGTAGTGTATAAATAAGGTCCTGTCAAACAGACGGACGTACAACATATTTAGTGATTCATAAGAAAGACGAAAACTCAACGACAACATAGTGAAATATATAGCGCCCGCCAGAAACTATGCTTCCCAGCGGTGACAGATTGATCGTTGTTTTCTCGTAAGTGCGTGTAGTACAGTTTTCTTTAATTAGCGTACAATTTAGTATATTTTTTTGATGCTATTTTGAATTCGGTACAATACCATGTCTCCGCCAGAAAGTATACTTAACACTTCATACTTCATTATTTAGCTAAGATATCGGTATCGTATCTGCAAAATGATGTATCGTTACATCCCTATTATTACCCGACTGCGGCGAAGCCCAAAGGAGGGTTACGTGTTTGACCTGTATGTATGTATGTCCGTTCCTGTGTCCGCTCGTAACTACTCAAAGGCACATCCGATTTTGATAAATGATACATCATTAGATTCGTCTTGATGGTGCGAGTGTCACTGGGTATGAAGTTCGTTAAAATAAACAAAATGGCGGATTTTACGCAGTTTCAAAGTGCACCGCGGTCGGTTTTTTTTTAGTAAAAATGTGGTTATTAATGGTAAGGTGATCCCGGAGCCGTCGGTGCCGGAGTGGACGGCGGAGGCGCGCGACGTGGGCGAGCTGGTGTTCGTGCTGCGCGCGCGCTACGAGCGCGCCGGCGCGCGCGCAGACGACGTGCGCGCGCGCCGCGACGTCTCCACCATGGCCATGCCTTCCAATGTGAGACCACGTGTGACCTATCCATTGTCGATGTTGATTGTCCACTTCCAGCGTAAGTCACTAGGTGGCGGTGTCGCCACAGTATGGCCTAGACGACTAAAAAAAACTGTTTAGTCCGTCAGTTAGATTATTAAAAAATATTGTACCTACACGTATTTTTTGTTTTGTTTGACAAACAAAAAATGACGAGGATAGAGTGCTTAGAAGTTTCGAGTGACGTCACTCCTCGGTACAATTTTCACCTAGGAGTGACGTCACAAGCCCCCACTCCAGAAGTTTGATGATCTATAACTTCGTCGACTTTTAATATTTTGATAAACCAAAAAATACGTGTTCCATATTTTTCCATAATCTAACTGACGGACTAAATGGAATTATATAGTTTTAACCCAGTCGTCATCCCCATCCCATTGTCCCAAAAAATGATGTAACCCTGACCAGAAATATGATGTTTGCCAAGAGAGCAGCGCCTGATTTTCGCCTAGGCCTACAAGGCCCCGGCCAACCTAAATAGGCCTCAGCGGGGTTCCCTTCATATAAACCCAAAAGCATGGCTCGCCTTCACTATACCAAGTGCCTAGGGGCCCCGGATCTCTTAATACGGGCCTGCAAGAGAGCGCTCTTTTACCGATTAATATCACCTAGTCCGACCCACTCCAGGTGGTCCGGCCAGCTACCTGATTCGACCCCAGGGAACGCCACGGCTCCCACCTAGTCCGATTTTTGCTATAGTCAGTAGGACTTGCAAGCTTGTCAAGCTTAAAAAAAAGATTAATGTCGTGATGACGCCAATGTTAAGGGTACTAACTCATTATGTAGGTAAAACTGTAAAACTCATAATAGATATTTTCCATTCTTCCTTTCTGGATGTATGTTGACAAAGTCCAAGCGGAAAAAAGGGCTCGGGCTAAAAGGGGGGGGGTTCGGTTCTGGAAATTGAAACGCTTCTACTTGGATAAAATACCAATGTGATTAACAACCAATCAGATTATGTCAAGATTAACATCGGTTGTGAAACTTGTGAATGATGGGAAACTTATTGGGAAATTTCAATGCGATAAAATACTAAAAAAACTAACAAGTTTCACAGACCTACTAATAGACTAAATTCTATTTTAGAGTTGCAAATTAGATCTTACAAGGATTTTACTTTCTAAATTGGACTTTTTTAAAGCCCTTCGTTGGTTAATTGCATATTTTTATGTTCTAACTATACCTACTGCCGTCACAAGCCAGAAGTATAATCTAAGTGGGTATAGGTATCTATCAGATTCTTATTAAGATAGGACTTTTTGGCTAAGCAGGGCAGTATAGTCTCGATATAGGGAAGATGGAGTATGGTCTGAGGTATGGTTGTCTCAGTCGTTGGTTGCATTCCATCTTTTGTATTTCTTTTATAGCCGCTGTGACAACCAACCCCTGAGACAACCAACCCCTGAGACAACGGTAGTCGGTCTCCCCGTCGAAACGGGCCATTCATTTATTACGTAAGACGATTTAGGGGGGGAGAAGGGTAGACCATGTCTTATTTTTTCTTACAAGGGGGTGGGAGGGAGTTTTCATAGTTCTTACGTAAAATCATAGAAATGCACAAAGTTAAGATTATGATTCCAAAAAAGCGCGCGAATCCAAGCGAGAGCGAAGGCGCGTGCTCGGCTGTGTCAGGTATTTTACCAAAAAAATTAAAAACTATTAGTACTTAGTATTTGCAAAAAACATCCGTACAAAAATATTTCTTTGAAAAATTCTTATTTTTCAAGTGGTGTTGATAATGATAACCAGCTTAATGTTTACTGTGTTTGAGTAGACAGCATTTTCGGATATCATATGCGGTATTTTCGGGTTGCGTATCGTTTAAAAGTGGTCTTTTAAACGATATGCAACCTATCCGAATCTGTGACTGGTTTGAAGCTAATAGTTTTATTCAGCACTAAGTACTGGCTCCGCCCCCTTTAGCACGTGGGGCCGATTTTGTGTGTCAGTTACGCTTCCATACTTATTATATTTGGATGGGTCTCTCCTATTTTATGTATGTTTGTTATCCGTCGTTACCAGCCGACGAGCGGGGCGCCCTCTGTCGCGGGCATCAGCATGCAGAGCCACAGCACGCCCAAGGAGGCCGAGAACGCCGTGCCCACCTACAAGGAGCTCCTCAACAGGGAGCCAGTCAGGCCGCCCCGTGAGTACTCCATGTATCTATTGCATTGTACACCTGTATGAGATTTAATCTGGGTCTCAAAAAATAATAATAAAGATCGTTAGATGCAAATTAGACACCACGTCATAACATAGTCATAACCGAAATTATAAATAATAATAATAAAATCAACAATACATCTGTGTCTTAAGCTTGACTTTGTAAATTTTATCTACGTATCTGAATAATTTTATCTACATTAAATAAAAAAGAAGGAACATAATACAATGCCTATTTTAGAACAGTCAGTAATTTATTGATTTAAACTTTCACGATTTTCACTCATTATTATAACAAAACCGGACTTAACGGGACGGGACAGTAATTTCTCTGTATCTTCGTAGGTCAAGTTAAACTTATGCTGGTGCATGTAGGTCTATATACCTCCGCGCTGTCAGACCTTTACGTGTTACTGGCGTGGTAGGCGCGACGGCACACGACCGTTTGGTGTTCTGGGCGTCGAAAGGGTTAAAGTAAATTATTAATTCTTTTTCACATGTATGGGGAACCGATCGGCTCGAATTACCTGAACATTTTTCTTATTTTATCCCGAAGTTTATATAAGGACAATATAATAATTTTGTCTTATTAGCCATGTCAAGGTACACCTAGCACCATCTAACGTCAGGTAATGGAACTTTGCTTATAGTAGGGACACAGACCACTAGTGGTCTGTGGGTAGGGAACAAGTCGTACCCTTGGTCAAATAACAACCCATGTGATTCTACTGCAAAAGTTTTTTTATTGCTCAAGAGTCATATAAATCATACGAACTAAATGATACACACAGATCCTGAAAAGATTTTGCAGATGCGTCGTTATTTGACCAAGAGTACGAAGTCTGTTCAAATTTGTTTTGTATGTTTCTTTTTTAATTTTCGGTCGTTAATCTTGGTTTCGAAACGGTTCACACGCAATATGATCTTGTACGGTACAATCCGATGAAACTTCTGTAACTTCTAAGGGCCAGACCAGTTTTTAACCTAATCTAGGTTAAAAACTGGTCTATCGGATCAAACAATCAGATTTAACTTGTTGTGTTTTTTCCGAGGAAAATATATTACACAAGAACAACGTATTTCTTTACAATACTATTCAAGGTACACCTAGCGCCATCTATCATCGGAATTATGAACTTTGCTTATTGATGGGGTATTCCATAAAATCATTTACTTTTGTCGCTTACGTAACGCGCAGCTACTACCTACTAGTAGATTCTATTTGTAACTGCTGGTGTTTCTTAGCTGCTAAGAAACACCAGCAGTTTTAAAGCCAAGTTATGATACTCGTATGATGTTACCATACCGATTACGACTTTCTAACTTCTCAAAAGTATTTATTTAACTTTATTGAACAATACAAGAAGTTACAAATGGCGGACATAATACCGTAAGGCATTCTCTATAAGTCAACAATCAGGGTAAAAGAGACATTATAGGTGATAACGTAATAAAAAGGTGGTATCGCTTACGTAACGTTACCGTGGAATGCCCCAGTCCGATCCGCTCAGGATGGGCCGGCTAGCGACCTGGTTCGACCCCAGGGAACGCCACGGCCGACCACCCGGTCAAACTATCGCTATGCCCGATAAGGGTCGCGAGTTAGACAGTTTTAAAAAAAAAACCGTGGAATGCTTGATAGCGGCGATTTCCTACTTTATACTTTTACTCACCCATCATAACCACAGGTTCCTTATGTGTCCGTCAAGATAGCGTACACCGTAAAGATATTCAGAATCTGATGCAGCCAATAAATAGTACCGACGAAATACCTAGGTGAAAAAAATAGTACCCTTAAACTTTCTGAAATATAAGGCCTGTTCACGGTGTACGCTACCGGGCGTCAAGCTGGCGTACACCGTTTGTATCTCTGGAACGGCTTTGTTTTTGGAACCGCTTTATATCTCAAAAAATAGTACCCTAGGGCCCTAAAATTTCGTTTCTCTAGCTATCGTAGAAGCCTATACTACTAAGCCTATACTATTTTTTTCACCTAGGTATTTCGTTGGTACTATTTGGGTACTATTTATTGGCTGCATCAGATTCTGAATATCTTTACGGTGTACGCTATCTTGACGGGCACGTTCCTTATGTACTTGTTTCAGCGTCTGATGAAGAAGAAGACATACCTTCGCGCTGTTATCTGAAGAGGCAGGCGCAGCTCATTGTGGATACCAAATGCAGACGGAAAGGCTTCAGGACGCCGTATCCGAGGCGATAAGCTGTATCCCAAACACAAACGCCAATACAACTTAAGCAGTTCCGGCTCAGTTAACGACCGAGAACAAAATGCACTAATTGATTTATTAAAATTCGTCATAATTAACTTTTCCTAGTTTGCTAACAGAATTAAGAAATTACAATCTCGTAGTGTGGGCATCCCTCATGACGTCACGCTTACGTGACCTGTTTGTTTATTATGACCAATAACTTCACTAATGTGTCAGAATGCATGCATTTTATTCATAAATTATGACCTAGATAAGTAAAAAGGTAAGTTTTCACTACAAAATTAGATTCAAACTTTTTTCTCTTAACTCTAAGTAGGGTAACCACGATGAGACCAAAAAAACATGAATAATTAAAACAGTGATATTAATTAATTAAGATGACTTTAACAACGCGAGACCTAGCACAGGGTTATAGCACCAGGGAGAGGAGTTTAAAAAACATGAGTTGTATTACGTTCAATGAAACACCTTGTATATTTTTTTTTATTCACGATAGGTAAGCATTCGCCTTTGATCTCACCTGTTGGTAAGTGAAGATGAAGTCGATGATGGAGCATGCTTACCTAGATAGTGCCTATTCACCCTCGACTTGAAGAGGTCCAAGTTATATTTTTCCGGGAAGAGGTCTGCCGGAAGAGAGTCCCACTCCTTAGCTGTCCTAATAAGGAAAGTGGAAGCAAAGCGCTTTGTGCGAGTCGTTGGTATATCGACAACGTAAGGGTGAAACCCATGTCCACGCCTAGTCCCATAATGACGAAATGGGGATGGCGGAATCAGTTCATGTAATCCCAACGCACACTCGCCGAAATATATCCTACAGTGGGCGTTTCTCCGGAAATATGTCTGCGGTCAGCTCATTCATCTGGCCCTTTTTCATACTAAATGTATGGAGACAGATGAATGAGTCGCAGAAATATTTCTGGAGAAATGCCCGTAAAAGACCGATAAGCTGGCGACCTTTCTGCGGTGTTCAAGGCTTTGCAGCTTTTGCTTCATCAGGTCAGGATCACCTATGAGCTTTTTGGCACGCTTTTTAAACTTTATGCAGGGCCTCTTAGGTTAGGTCCAGGAGATATAGGGTACTGATGAATATGCCAGGGACCTGTGTAAATACAGTAGAGTACCTAGCTGGGAGGAGGATAGGCTCGGTCCGGTCACCCAACTGGGGCATAGTATAATACAGTAATTTATCTTCCTACAAAAGCAACATCGCGCGCTTGAATGTGTGCGCGCCGTGTACGAACGCACTACAAGCAACGTTTTAAGAATGCTCCAGTATGGATCGCACTCACACAGACGTGCTATCGCGCGCATTTGTAGCGAATGATACTCTTATTTCCTAATTCAATTAGATTTAGCATTTCTATGATATTGTGTGTGAAAGTAGATTAGTAACATTATACGTCATGTTTTGCAAGAACTAGAAATGTTACAAAGATTTTTATGCGACGTGTATTAAGAGGAAACAGGAGGGCAGTTTTTTCATACAAACGTAGTCCCCTGTTTCCTCCCTGGTTAATGCCAGTAGAGCAATCATTTTTTGTCCAAAAATCTATGGCTACTATTGATATGTTCCTATGTTTTCCTTTTTACGATAAATTGATTCTCAAAAGAGATATTAACCTTCAAAAACCTAAAAAAAATGCCAGATTTTCCGCTGTGTTCACACATCCAGAAAACAAATTTGACTAGATTATTAAAAAAAAGGAAAACATAGGAACACGGCCAAAGCCGAAATATATTTAAATATATAAAAATAGTTAAATAGGTTAAGGTTTGGGGAAGAAATCAGGGGACTACGAAACGTTGTTTTCATGAAATTTTAAAAGGTATTTTCGGTCCAAGCTGCAGTTGTCTCTATCGCGCTCTGCGGGGGAGAGGCGGGCAGTGCGGGACAGCGACACATTTTACAAATACCTAATTTTCAATTCTCTCGGCCTTCCTGTTTCCTCTTAACCGTACCTGACATGAATTTACGTTACGAAATACACCTTCGGTCAACTGTTAAGAGCCCTTGTAGCACGGTTTGACAACGTCGCATTTTTTCTCGTTTTTCTTCATTATTTTGCGAAATTTGAATGAAAATTAAAAATCTTCTCTACATAACCCTTACGTTAATAGTATCAAAACAGGCTTAGCACATAATTTAATGTATTAAATAGTAATGAAATACTAAATCTTTGCTGAACGTGTAAGTAAACGCTTTTTTCTTAGAAATAAAAAACAATATCAATAATTTGCTGCGTTGAAAACATATATCTGCTTAGTGTCCGTCAAGATAGCGTACACCGTAAAGATATTCAGAATCTGATGCAGCCAATAAATAGTACCCAAATAGTACCGACGAAATACCTAGGTGAAAAAAATAGTACCCTTAAACTTTTCGAAATATAAGGCCTGTTCACGGTGTACGCTACCGGGCGTCAAGCTGGCGTACACCGTTTGTATCTCTGGAACGGCTTTGTTTTTGTAAACGATTTATATCTCAAAAAATAGTACCCAAATAGTACCCTAGGGCCCTAAAATTTTATTTCTCTAGCTATCGTAGAAGCCGAGATATTCCATAACTTAACGGTGTACAAAATTTCACACCGTCAAGCTGGCGTACCCGGGAATTCCTTATAGAAAGAGCTCACTATATCTCGGCTTCTACGATAGCTAGAGAAATAAAATTTTAGGGCCCTAGGGTACTATTTGGGTACTATTTTTTGAGATATAAAGCGTTTCCAAAAACAAAGCCGTTCCTGAGATACAAACGGTGTACGCCAGCTTGACGCCGGTAGCGTACACCGTGAACAGGCCTTATATTTCGAAAAGTTTAAGGGTACTATTTTTTTCACCTAGGTATTTCGTCGGTACTATTTGGGTACTATTTATTGGCTGCATCAGATTCTGAATATCTTTACGGTGTACGCTATCTTGACGGACACATCTGCTTAAGATCTATGGGGTTGTATAGAATTGAATGCAAATTTCGTAAAATAATGAGGAAACATTACTAAAAATGCGACATGTTGCATAAACGCTCTTAAATAATAAGGATGTTTTATTACTATACATTATCTACCAGTGGCGTGGCGTCCATAGAAATCGATTCCTACCGGCTTGCCTATTTTCAAATCAATTAGTACTCTATACTTCCCGCTCTCAAAGAAACAGTACGCTAAAGTACTCTGGCTTGCCTTCGAAGAAGTTTGACGCCACTCCACTGTTATCTACAGATGTTGAGGGATTGGAAAGATTAATTTCAACCTTATTAAGTAGATAAGTAGTTAAATTTGTAGATTTTAATAACTGTAACGGAATGAATATTTAATGTTTCAATTTATTTATTTGGTCTTGGTATCAATAAACTTAATTTAGCGGAAATATTTATTGTCGTAGTTAATAAAGAGGATTCACCCACACTAAATCTATTTCATTTAAAATTATAATATGTTATATAGCTAGGAAGAACGAAAGGGACAGAGAGAGGGAGAGAGAGAGAATTACATGGACGATTTATTTGTATGTTGGTTTCGCCTTCTAGTCCCACAATTAGGATAAGTAGGTATATCATAAAAAAGCAATTGTAAATTATACACCATATACCGTCGTGACCCATATTCGGTTTTGACGCTTTGTGCCAGATTCGAAAAACGCCAGATTCGCGGAACGCCAGATTCGCAGGAAACCAGATTCGCACAATGCCAGATTTTTTTCACATAGTAGTAATAGAGAGAGTAAGAGTAATTAGAGTTTCGTACCTCAAAAGGTATAGAACCATTATCGGATTACTTTGCCATATCAGTTGACGATCACTTTACCGGCGTTAGGGCGGGAATGATCCATATAAATCCCATTCTCATATCAGTTGCCGGACAAAGTTACGGGGCCATCCATAACAAGCAACTTTACTGCCTATTATTTATTTATCAGGAACATTATTGCGAAAAAGTATATTTTATTCCTTTACTGATGATTAGCGTAAGAGCCGGCAACGGAAATTGATTATTTCACTCTTCTTACACCGTGCGTCTATTACTATCGACCCACTGTGAATCTGGTTTTCTGCGAATCTGGCGTTCCGCGAATCTGATATCTGGCATCGTGCGAATCTGGTACACTGCGAATCTCAAAATCTGGCATTATGCGAATCTGGCGTTTTTCGAATCTGGCACAAAGCGTCAAAACCGCAAAACACCCTAGGCTAAGTTAGGGATTACGCCGCCACTGTTAAAGAATTAGCATTTGATATTCTATTACCTATGTACCGCAACCATATTGAATAAACCGTGAGTGTTTGATTTCTGGTTTTATTTCTGGAGAGTCCGGAAACTTCCCTGCTACCTACCTATTTTAAACCTTAAGATATACAAGAAATTAATGTAATATATGGGAAGTGTGATGGCGGGCGCTGTAGTTTTTAGAGTTCCGTACCCAAAGGGTGCCAACGGAACCCTATTAAGCTTCCGCTGTCCGTCTGTCACAGGGCTTTAGCTTTTGAACCGTAATTGGTAGAGATTTGAAATGTTTACAGAATGTGTAGTTCTGTTGCTATTATAACAACAAGTAATAAAAACAAAATAAAATGAAGAGGGGGGTCCATATACAAGAAACGTGTTTGTATCGGTCAATCACAGGACTGTATCTTTTGAACCGTAATAGATAGAGGCTTGAATTTTTCACAGAATGTGTACTTTTACTGTCGCTAAAATATCAAATAATAAAAAGAAAATTAAATTAAGAATTAAAGGGGGACCCCATACAAAAAACGTGTTTTTTGTCGCCCTTTTGCCTGATTTTAATAATGGTATTAGGTAGCAGTGGCGTCCAAAGAACTCGATTCCTACCGGCTTGCCTAATATCAGGCATTTTACCACCTTATTCTACTGCTCGTAAGGAAAATGTACGCCAAATCTGCACCGGCGTGCCCAAGGACATCTTTTACGCCACGCCACTGTTAGGTAGATGATTGATATGTTCACAGGATGTGTAGTTTTATTCCTGCTATAACAACAAATGATAAAAACGAAATAAAGTTAATAAACGTGTTTTTTGGCGTCTCCACAGTGATACGGAACCCTTCGTGTGCGAACCCCACTCGCACTTGGCCCCTTTTTCTTAGTCGCTAATTTAATTAAACTTTTCACGTATAATCTTTAGGTTAAAAATAATATGAAGTTACATTTACTAAACTGACCGTTTTATTTCTATAGTTAATCAAGTTATCACATAATCGTACACCATTTAAATAATCAATATTTCAAAATTACAATAGCGCTCACTTCCTCGACAAGAGTCAAAGAGAACGCTACACAAAAAATCTTTCAAAAACTACTGAACCGATTTACAGAAATTGCATCTCAGCAGTTCTTACCATTTCTGAGATGAACAAACGATACCGCGTTGTAGAAACGGCCTCGGACGGAACAACGACATCTACCGGTGTCCTTTGGAACTGTAGGTTAGGGTGTAAAATAGGGTGCTTATAGGCACACTATAAGCAGTAGTTTTTCTTCCGACAAAAGGTACTTACATCGGGAGCGCGCATGAGTGCGCGCCGTGTACTGACACACACAGGCAAGCATTTGCCCATGCGCGGCCATGCCACAGTATGGAGAGCACTCACACAGACGCGCGATCGTGCGTCTGTGTGAGTAAGAAGAAATGTTTATTACATGTTTTATAATGCGCGTGCAAATTGGCTGTGTTAGATTATAAGAAAGAAATCACTGAAAAAATGCAATGTGATTAAAACCGAAGCTGATTGCACATGTCGACACGGTTCAGTGTAGGTACGTAAATGTTGCCATTTTGTAAATAAATATACAGCACTAGAGTGCGACTACGCTAAGTTTGCAGAAGTCAAAAAACGTTTGTGGAAGCTAGGACAATAGAGAGATCTCTCTCCAGGCGGGTGTTGTGCCTGAGGACCGAAGTCCGAAGGAAGATGCTTGGAAGTGATATATATTGGACAGAAGTGCCAGTGGTGTTTGCTCGTGCCGCGTCGGCGAGCGTAGGCGACGGTCGATACCAGGCAGGCGGTTGTGTCCAGCCGGCGAGGTGGACCAGACCTGTTGACCGGTGAGGGCGAGATCCATGCGTAGGTATGCAGTCGTGTCGCTGGGAGTCTTCGGGTACCAGGCATGAAGTGCGTCTCGTGCTAGTGGTACCCTCAGAGAAGATATGTCTGGATTGCTGAGGCAGCGTCAGTCTTGAAGTAGGTTGCGTTATGGAATGTGGAAGAGAGGACAATAGAGAGATCTCTCTCCAGGCGGGTGTTGTGCCTGGGGACCGAAGTCCGAAGGAAGATGATTGGAAGTGATATATATTGGAATTGGGTTTAGAAACTTCGATAGCGGGTTGTAGAACTGTATGGAAATGACAGTCGTTGTATGGGCGTTGATGTAAGCGCCATCTGTCGTAGAATTGCTGTAACCGTGTCCGCTTCTTCCAACGAGTGTCGCTAGGTGGCAGTGTCGTCACAGGTTTTATTTAAAAAAAAACATATGACAACATCACAAGAAAGAGGATTAATTAGTCTTGATACTAAGCAAATATCTTTCCGTTTAATAACCTAGTCCGACCCTCTCAAGGTGGTCTGGGCCAAGCGACCTGGTTCGACTCCAGGAAACGCCACGGCCCCTACCTGGTCCGATTTTTGCAACAGTCAGTAAGGCTTGCAAGTTCGCCAGGCTTCAAAAAAAAAAGAAAAAAAATCAGATTAATAAGTATGTAATGTCTCTACATACCTACTAAAATAAATATTCAGGAAAGTCTTGCACAAGTCTATCTAGTCCCAACCAAACTAAGCAATGCTTGTATAATGTATATATTCAAATATAATACTGTAATATATAGAAATTATCCAAGAACCTGCAAAAAAACACTTAATTTCGTTGGAAATAGATTGATGTGTGCAAGACTGAACCAAATTTCAGTAGGGATGATGTAATTACTGCCAAGTACCAAGATTCAAAATTCCTCTTGCTGTAGTTTCCCCATGTTGCCATATATATAAATTTTTTAATAAAACCGACCTCTGCAAACATAGCGTAATCCAGCAACTATTGGCATAAAAAATATTTTCTCGAAATAACAATAAAATAAAACTGAATTATTATCGTTATACACCGTGTTTTTTTTGATTTCCGTTAAATTCGACAGGTTGCTTCGTACGTCAACAGAAGCTACCTGGTATATCGCTTTTTGTTAAATTCGAAAAAAAAAATTTTTTTACTTTTCATACAAAGTAAATTAATATTGAGTTGATAACCATTTTAAAAGACACCTCTGAGTTAGTCAAAAACTAACGTCAACTATGACAGTGTTGGGCTGTTGGGATTATGACAGCTCATTTATACTGGTTGGTGATTAAATTAAGATTATGAATATTTTAAAAACGGTCTGAGTTACAACATTACTTTCTAGAGAAATTAACTTAATTCGATCTGGAGAATGTGCCCTTGAAGTTAACGGAAATCAATAAAAACACGGTGTATATGCACCCTAGGTAAGGTTTTTTTTGTAGTGTGTTCATGTATTTTACTTTTTATATAGATATTGTAAAAAAACCTGGCCTAAGTTAAAAATAGAAATTATACCTGCAACGAGGAGGTATTTTAAATTATTATATAAATATTTTTTATTATTTCATTTACATTCAGTTATTTTCGATGTCATAATGGTATTATCTTTTAACGAGTTGTCGAAAATAAGCCATAGCCATCATCATGACAAGTGTCAGACCTATGTCTAATTAGGTCAAGTAATCATTTCCTATTTAATTTTACCGGATTTGTAATAAGCATGTTTTGCCCGGAAAAGAACTCGTATTTGCAGCTGGTGTGCGCCATGGAGCCGAGAGTGATCAACAAGGCGGTCGACCTGGCTATGAGCAAAAAGATCCCGGATGCTCCTTGTGGTAAGTATTTAGACTATTTTACAAACAATAACAAATACAAAATGCAATAAGAAAATAAAAATTAATTACCGTCATCTAATTAATCTATTTAGTTAACTACAAATGTATGGGGTACCATAAAAAATACCAAAATCGATATACAGGTTGTTAGGTAATGAATGGATGACTTGTGAACTGGTGATCCTTTCGATTTATCATGGATTTATCAAATAAAGCTAATATAGGATTAGTAAAAATGTCACTGTTTTTGAGATTCTTGACGTTTTTGTTTTTTTTCTAAATTGATTAGATTTTTGACGTTTTTAACTTTTTTTAAATTGATACCCTTGCCTAATTTTTTTTCTGTATCGCGCTGATTTTTTTTATTTTTCATTTATTATTTTATATCAAAATAATCTTGAATAAATGTGCTATTGGTTGTATAATGGCACTTAAGTGTAGCTATTGTAATTTTTATAATTTTGTTCAAACTTTGGAACCAAGATTTTTTTCATACTATGATACTTTGGTGTAAAAAATACATGAACACTGGCGTGCTCATTAACTACAAAAAATATCCGTAGGGCTTTATGAAACAAAGCGTTAATCTTTTCATTTGTGTAGCGACAGTTAACCATATAAAACGGTGACTTTCGTTACACAAAGGAACCAGATTATTTTTTTCTGAAAACGATCCCTTACTCTTCTGGCGTAACTCAGAGTGTATTTTGTGTACGACGGTCGAGTGCACGCCAGTCTGGCGGTTTCACACCAGTCGCCACCCTGAATTCCGCCCGAGATTTTTGTATGGCCATCCCGGAATCCTAGTATCCATACAAAAAACCTCGGGATTGGAAGCCCTAATCTGCATCCACATCGACCCATCTATGTATATCTGGGGTGACCAACCGGACGTGGTTTGTTAATTTACCCTGGTAGGCAGTTTAACAGCTGAACGCACTTATTTTGTCGTTTATTCTTTTTTTTCATATTCGTCCTCTACTTTCAGCCGCCACGCTCGTAAGCCCGAGGGACTGCAGGTGTAAATGGTACATAACGGACGAGGTAGACCTCAGTGGTAAATTATTTTGCTTTTTTTATTTTTCTTTACATAGTCATCGGTGAACTGAGTACAAGTTTTTATTAAATCTATGTATGGAATTCTTTTTGTCACTAAAATCTGCTCTGTGTCTCACATCATCTGTAGGTATTTTACTGTGCAACTTCTGTGAGGAGACTTCTGTACGTAGATTATTCTTATTCTGTGCCGCGGGCCGGATCATAGGCGCTCCCAATTTCTTCCCGCGGGCCGTAGTTTGGAGACCCTGATCTATTCGGTTTTCAGCCCCGCTGTGCGCGGAAGGGCTTAAGTCGGCGCAGCCGTCGACGTACGCGCCTCAGGTCGACGTGACGCGCGCGCAGCTCGGCTTCGGCCGCGTGGGCCTGCGCATACTGAACCGACAACTCCACGACAAGGACAGCCTGCTGCAACTGCAGGCTGTACACACTGTGTTAGACCAGGTACAGTTATTATAGGGAACGCGCACGACGAAGGTGCTGCCAACTGGTGCCGTCAATCTAAATCAAGTACCCTCTCATGCTGGGGCCACATTGACGGAAACGCCGTTAATTTATTGCGATGGAGGACGATTAACGTCAGTGTAGCTACGACTTACTATATTTTACATTGACACTTAGATATTAGCATTGACAGCTTGATTTGACAGGGGTGATAGTTTCTTTTATTGTCCACCCGTGTCTCTTTTGTCGTTTAGTGCTGCCACCTATAGTTCGAGCACGTTCCCTATATAGACATTCATGTATATTCTTAGCCTGAAATCCTGGTTGGCGGTTACCGTGGAGTATAACACTTTCACTAACAGACAATAGTACATTACACAACTAGGGTGGTAAAACATAGAAAGGCCGAGATCGCAGATGTTTGCGGCCCGAGCTGCAAGCGAGGGACGTAAATACGCGATCGAGGGCTTTATTACCTCTCGTGTTGTGTACATCATTTTATGTCTACACTTAGCCAGAATGGCCAGATGTGGCATAAAAAATTTAAAACTACCTCAAATACCGACCGTGCCCGCTAGGTGGGTTTGTGAGGCCAAATAATGCGGTACGATAAAAACGACCGGCCTCTGAGCAAAAGTTAGAGCGCACGCTAGGCGAGTTGTTGGTTGTGAAAATGTTAAAAAGCCGATCAAGTGGGAGTCGGATTCGCACACGAAGGGTTCCGTGCCATTGTCGAGCAAACTGAAAATCCCCTTTTACTTTTATTATGTTGTTATAGCAGCAATAGAAAACACACATTCTGTGAAATTTTCAAGTCTACCTATTACGGTTCAAAAGATACAGCCCTGTGACGGACGGACAGCGGAGGCTTAGTATAGGGTTCCGTAGGCACGCTTTGGGTACGGAAACCTAAAAAAATGATATCTAGCCGAGTTTCTTACGCCGTTTCTTCGCGGGCCAGAGGTTTATTTTTCCGATCCGGGAGTAGATTTTGACATTGATTGGTGCACTGTACTATTCCTAAATCTAAGAATAAATAACTTTGACTATAGTGGCTAGAAATACCACATAAACCTGGTGAAAGGCAAAGGAACGCAACAAAAATAGTACATTGGTCAGTTGGTTCTCGCTACTAGCGCAAATTCGATCAGGAATTAACTACTACTAACGCCATCTAGCGCATACGTTTAGTGCGTATATGGAACAGAATAACTTTTATGAAATATTTATATTTTTTATTTAATTCACACATCATTGTCATAATTATTTTTATCGATCAAATTTAGTCTCCCGAAAGTTTTAAGGAATTTAAATTTTCATGCGGTTGAAAAAAAAGAGAAAAAAATCACCTTGAGCCAAATTTCCAATAGATGGCGTTAGTGGTACGGCTAAAATATGAGTTTTCAGTATATTCTCGGATAATTCATTCTCATAATTATTTCTAAGGTAGAGGGTTATCTATCCAGATTATCCTTAAATTTTCGTAAGAAAGGGATATAAGAGAATTTTTGTTTTAAAATGTACGGTTAGGCAAAACTTAAGCTATGTTTAAATATCGTCTAACCTGTCAGTTGGTGACGAAGCACAACAAACAGAGGTTGACACTAATCGTCAGTATTGTGACGACCTGTTAACTGCTAATTAAGGGGATATTTTAAAAGAAAATGCCCATAAATGAGAGTGATGAAACTACTAAAAACTTACCCTCTATTTTATAATTTAACTTGCCTAGAGAGTTTGTATTATTAAATAATGTATGGATAGTACGTAAAAGTCAAAATTAGTTAATCTCTGCTGGTATTCAAGGATATTCTGGAGGAAATAAGAGGACAAGTAGCGCCATCTAGCGACAGCGGAATAAAAACACAGTTCGCTTTGCTTATACGCTTTATTTTCGCATAGATGTAATTCGCTAAGGCTTATAAAATTGTACAAAGGAATATCTGAAAATAACTCAGGCAGGCTGTTTAGAATAATTTTTCCTGGATTTTTGTATTGTGGATATCACGACAAAACTGTTGAAACGATTTCAACCATTTTTAGTACAAGAATAAGTTGAAGATCTCATAATATCCTTAGGATACTTTTTATTCGACTGCTGTGGAGCAAAAAAGGTGAGGTAACTAGGTATGGCTTTTTCGCCTTCACGGTCGAATTCGCAAGCATTTTCTAATAAATAAATATAATTAATTATACAATCGCTTAAATTTCTCATTTTCACTTCGCTTTGCTTTAAAAGTATCGACTATATTTTCGCGGTGTCTTCAGCTTAAATAAAGTTAGTTTCGAAAACATTTCATTCCCGATCTAACACCCAGAGTTGATATTTCAAGATTTTACGTCGCTCCTGGCCATAAAGTGGCAATTACCGCCCGCTACGCGTGCGCCGCCGTATGTAGGGGAAACTACGAGCATAGCGCCCACGCAGCGAGTTCCCACTGTTCAACATAATCAAGTTTCGCTTAGCCGTATATTTTTTAATAAAAATACCTTGTGACATTAGTTAAGGGTTATTCTTCAGAAATATGTCTGCGGTCACCTTATTCCTCTGGCCCTTTTTCATACTAAATGTATGGAGACAGAGGAATAAGTCGCAGACATATTTCCGAACAATAACCCTTAAACATTATACAATTCGCAGGTGCAGATATCAGAGAACGCCATATTCCTGATCAACCTCAACGTGGTACACCGTCTGACGGACCTGCTCGACAACAGGAACCCAGTGGTTCGAGAGAAAATCTGCACCATACTCACCCATTTATCCGGCTACTATCAGGGGCGACAGCGGCTCCGCTCCCAGGCCGTCATCTTCAGACTCATGTGGATCATCATGAGAGATAAGCCCGAAATACGATACGCAGCAGCCAACACGTTGAGGACCCTGAGCCGAGACCGCTGCGCTTGCGAGGACATATGCAAAGCCGATAATATTATCGAGAATCTGCTTCGAACCATCCAAAGAGAGTACACCGGAATAGTTTTGCTACATTTAAAAACGCTGATGAATCTATTCGAATGGGACCCCGTCGTGCCGTTGAAGAAAAACGCATTCCAGGTCATGTTGAAACTATTCACGAATAGCGAACCGCGAATAGTTATTATGGCGATGGAATGCATGTCGCAGCTCTGCAAGCATGATATAGGTAAGCTTTTAGCGGACGAGCACGATTTGATTTTCGTTCTCCGCCCGTTTCTGCACCAGAAGGACTATGACATAGTCACTGCGGCGGTGGGCCTGATGTGCTACACGACGCTGACCAAACGGTCGAAATGGCGCGCGAAAGAGATATGTCTGGACTTAACTAGAACTGTCAGCTACCTGTGCCATGCACCCACTAACCCACAGCTTCAACTGCGGACCATGCAACTGCTAATAAACCTTTGCGATTGTCCAGACATAAGAGGTTTCATGAAAGTTTACTGGGAGAGGTTAATACAGCTGGTAATGATTAGAAACCATGAAGAGTGGGACGGTACTTCGGAAGTTACATCTATGGGAGTGGAAACTGGGCACAACTATAGAACCATGTGTATAGAGGGTAAGGAGACTATTAAGAACGACTACGGAGATAATGCGGAAGTGGTGAACGTGCATAGTTACTTGCGGAGGCTGGGTCAGAAGAAACTGCAGCTGCTGGAAGCTATTAATAAAAAGCCGTATCCGTAATATTATGAACGGGCCGGTTTTTTTTGCTAGTGTCAAGGACCATTAAAACAAGCGGACTGTCATTCTCCATACTTTGGATCGTGCCCCGACCGCAAGGGGATATCCAGGCAAAAACTAGATGGCACTAAAAAACTAAACATTTAACGATGTTATAATTGAACAAAGAAACATAGTACAGTAACAATTAGTTCGTAAACAGCTAATAATAAATAAATTCTAACATTTAAATACTGTGCCACGCTTGCAAAGTTGAATAATTGTAAATAATATAATTCTTATACCAAGCTTATACATAGATGGCGTTGTAAATATCGGGGAACAGCTTTTTGTATGGAGAATGACAGTTCTCTTGTTTTAATGGTCCTTGCTGGTATGATGATATAACACAACACATGGAATCGCGGAATACAGTAGTGTAAATTCTGAACTTTGCTAAATTGACTCGTGAACTAGTTATTTAGTCACATGGCATTATGTGTAAAGCAATCAAGGTGAATTGGGCCAAAATTATTTTGGATGCCTACTAAAACGTCCCTTCTACATTTTAACGCATAATTTCTTACCCGTTAGTATAATATCCAAAAAGCATATTGTTCTATCGTTGACGAAATATGTGGGCTATGCATATAAAAAACATTTTGGTAACGCAGTGGATACTAAATCGGAGGCGACACGGTTACTGGTAACGTAATGGTAATTCGAGTAAGAAATGAGACTTTTTCGCTATAAAAAGCACAAAATATCGAAATAATTCATAATAAACATTGAGGTCTGATTGAGAACTAACGTGAAACTGCACTAAAAATATTACAAGACATCTGCAATTTTGTAAAAGTATCTATAATGTATCATCTTCATTATAGGCACTAAAATAAATTTTGGCCCAATTAGTAGTAAACCATGTTGGGGGCCCTTCATTTATTACGTAAGACGGTTTTGGGGGGCACCCCCCGGTCAACCAAGTCTTATTTTTTCTTACAGGGGGGTGGGAGGGGGTTTTGATCGATCTTACGTAAGATCATAAAAATGCGCAAAATAATCTTACGTAAGATCGATCAAAACCCCCTCCCACCCCCCCTGTAAGAAAAAATAAGTCATGGTTGACCGGGGGGTCCCCCCCAAAACCGTCTTACGTAATAAATGAATGGCGCCTTGTTGTGGTCCGTCAAAGTCGAAGAAACGAGCGTATCGGCGATGTTAAGCGTGTTTTGATCCCTTATTACCAACTATCTGACTATAGCTTGGCAACTTCGTTGGTGACACTCACAAGTTCATGTGCAACATGAACGGTTGCCTGCGGAGGCTGCCCCCGTCGCTCGCGGTTCGTGTTGGCGGTAACTTGTGTAAGTAGTTACGGCTGCACATAACAAAAAGCACACATGTGAGTGTCATCAACGAAGTTGCCCAGCTATAGCTCACGGGTCTAATTACAAAAGGGGCCGTCGTCGACAAATTTCTGAATTACTTTATTATTGTTTGTAAAAGTTTACACAAACTAAACATTTCAGGTATTCAATGACAAAATACAATACGACAATATAAGCATATTTATTTTAAATCAAAAGTACGTAAACATACAATTATATTCTACTTGAGCTACGCATTTGGTATATTATTTTCATTTTCAGTACAAATTCGTGAATTAAACACCTATAGATGCTATCGAGGGCTGTACTCTCGGAAAAGCAAGCACAGAAAAAAAATCAGCATCAAGAAACTATTTACGAAAAATCTTTTAGTATAAAAAATTGTGACATACCGCGGATATAGGTACCTCATCGATATTGTCGCTAGCGTCCTTCTATTTTGATGTCCTATAGTAACGGAGTTGAATACGACGCAAGCGACAATATCCACAAGGTACCTTTACTCGCGGAATGTCACAAATCTTTGATGAATTGTAAATTACGTCGTGGGCCGCTCTTCCGAGCGTTATACCGCGCGGTTGAAAAGTAATTGAGGACTGTCTTTTCAAAAGGGCTTATTTCTCTATCAAAACCATAGAAAAATAAGCCCTTTTGAAAAGACACTCAATTGCTCTGCAGACAGCGCCAAATAACATATAAAACGATATATATATCGTAACACCTCTGTGTCTATACTCTATAGTAATAAAGACGTTACGATATACAGGGCGAAATCGGAGACGTGATCGGTTTTGATATCACTTAGTTAAAAATTAAAACGGGATCATAATATGACTTGTGTTAAGTATAAAGAAAATTAAATGCGTCAATTATACTTAAGCACACAAAATTCTAAAGTGATGAGTTAATTGCAAACAATGTGTGACCCCGCTAAAAAGAAAAAGATGCAAAGAACAAGTCTCAGATGTCCTACTAAGTGTCCAACATTGACAACAACTGGCAATTAATAGGTTGTCACTGAAATGATACTTACCTATGTTATAAAATAAATCCAAAGAAAAGATTCTAAAAATAGGTTTAACATAATTACTTGCATAGCGGATTTATTTCAAGCAAAAATTTATTTAAAAAAACCTCTTTTTGTTTCATGTCAGTACTGTTGCTTTAAAATGGATACCAAATGCCGAGTCTGAAAAAATGATTTCTGATTACGTTTCCGATTCACCCTGTATGCGCTTTGCATGCTACAGACTATTTGCCGTTTACCGTAACGAAGGATAATAGCTTCAGTTCCTCTTAAATAATTTCTTAGTGCAACATTTTTCTATGTTTTGCTGTTCATGTTAGTTAGTGCTTAGTCTAAACAGAAAGTATTCTCTATATTCACTGGATAACATTTGCGAAAATGAAACTCCAATACAAGACTACAGGGGCATTTGTGCCGTTTGGCGTCCTTAATACTATCTCAGTCGTTCATCCTATACAATTTTATGTTTAATGATAATACAATAATCATTTGCACTATTATTTTGGTGTCAGTTGTAAGAGGACAGGGGCGATAGGGCATTTAAATTTTTTCTTGCACGCAATTAAGAAATTGTCAGCGTGGAGTAATTTTTTGTCCTTTTGGTTACGCTATTTTAACAAACAGGACAAGTCTAACAATATTAACATAAGGCAAAGATTTGTATTGTTTGTTACGTATTTTTTTTTATTTGAAGCATTGGAAAGGTGCGTAACCAAATGGACAAAATTGAACTCCGTGCCATCAATTTCTTTATTGTGTACAAGGTAAAACAGAAATGCCCAATTAGTCCAATTACGTCTACGCTACAAATATCAAACACTTCAGATACAGACATTTTTATTTTAAAATGTACGGTTTAGCTATACTTAAATCATGATCAAATAACGTCAAACCTGACAATGTTAACGAAACATGCCGTATGACATTAATCGTTAGTTTTGTGCCAGGCATTAGCTACTGGTTAATGGTCCATTTTAATGGCATTTCAATTTAAAAATGTACCGTTAAGTAGCAGTTAGTCGGTCTGTAGGCAATAGTAACAGGAATGTTTCGTCAAAAAGTTGGCAGATCATACATACATTACTTAAACATAACATAGTATGGCTTAGCCGTGCATTATTAAAATACACTTAAATGAAAATGCTCACATGAGTCAGCATATGTGCGAGCTTGAAGAGTATTTTAGTTCTGCTGCCTCATAGTCTTAATTCTGTATATCGTTGACGCGTTAGTCTCACTCTCCGCACTTACTCCCGACCCTATATCGATACCTTCAGACTCAAAGGGCGTAAACGCCGCAGGTTCTAATGGCGTTTACGCCCTTAGAGTCTAAAGGTATCGATATATGGCTGCCCCATATCAGACCCAGTAAGTGCTCCAGATCAAATTTTAAAAAGGGCGTAAAAACATAAATATAAAAATGTTTTTAGGCACTTTTTAAAATTTGATCTGGAACACTTATTATGTTTTGATATGGGGAAGCCGCACGCAGATTAACATTTTACTTTATTGCTATTTACATCTATATATATGTATGCATTACAGGCCAACGTGAAAAACTATTAAAAATACAATTAACTGGTTTTCGCCGGATACAAAACATTTTAATATGACAATATTTCTAGAAATTATACATGTTGCTATGATAAAGCTATGCTATATTAGCATGTGTCTAAATCACACTACATGTAATACACTAATTAAGAAATCCATTAAATATCGTAAGTCCCAATGTACTATTTTTTTAAGTTCGAATATCACGTTTAAATTTGTACTAAATTTAGTACGTTGGGACTTACGAGGATTAAATGTTTTATTACTTTCACATTGTAATAAGAAAATTATGAAATAGCGTCAATACACTTGATGGGCATTTCTTCAGAAATATGCGGTCACCCCATTCCTCTGGCCCTCTTTCATACTAAATGTATGGAAACAGAGGAATGAGTCGCAGACATATTTTTAAAGAATAGCCCTTCTTAACGATTTCTGTTTGTTACTCAGTGATTATTGTTGAATAGATGGCGTTTGAATACCACACATGTAGTAAGTTACAAGTTTACAAAGAAATATATTATGTATAATTAAAAACTGTCGTTATAGTTGTATAGAATATAATGGCAAATAATAGAAATAATGATGTTACAAATATCAGTGGATATTCTTTTGTACGAAGTATAAAAGTTCTTTTTCATCACACTTGCTCGTAAAGGGTGTTATAACACGTGGGCTTATAGACCAGCTCGAGCCGATTTACCTCCCGTGGGTTATAAAAATCTATAACTCCCACGGGAGGAAAAACTGTATGAAAATCGATAACTCCCGTGGGAGTTATGAGTTTAGTTTTAAAATATAGAACCAACCCGTACGTCACTTCAGACTAAGGAGGTTTCAAATCAGCCAAGGTTTATTTCACATCTTCAAAACTTGGCGACAAAACCAATTTTAGAGTATATAAAACTTATATGGTATGGTGTGGTATGGTACTATTATTTCAGTAATTTTTGCAATTATTTTAATGCAATTAAATTAATTTAGTTTAAAATTTTATTTTGAAAATCGGTACAATCTGGCGGCATTGCCTGTCAAGTTTAAAAACTAAACGCAGTTCTTAGCATTATCTGTGGAAGACTATATTGAAAAATGTTGACAGCTGAAGTTGTCTCTTAGCGGGTGCGTTTAGTTTATTTGATTTTTATGTTTTATTTTTTTTCCTCGCAAATGTGATGAAAAACATTGTGTGTACCACGGGCAGTAAGGGGATTAAAAACTCGAGTCATTAAAAGCCCTCCGCCTACGGCGTCGGGCTCTTAATAGACTCTCGTTAGTAATCCCCTTCTTACTACCCTCGGTGCACAATGTACTATTATGTCGCTGTGTTGACAGTCACGAAATACTGTAGCATAGCGGAAAAATTAAGTCACATTTGATCTCCATAAAAAACAACCATCTAAACAAATTATTGCAAGCATAATCGCTTTGTGTGAAGTAAAATTCACATATACATCATAAACGGCACCAGTATAGTACGTTGCACAACTAGGGCGGTAAAACAAAGAAAGGCCGAGATCGCATAAGTTTGCGGTCCGAGCTGCAAGCGAGAGCCGTAAATATGCGATCGAGGGCTTTCTTTATTACCTCCCGTGTACTGCGCGTACGAAAAAAGCCGCTTTCTGGCCAAGTGTAGACATAAAATTATGTACACAACACCCCTCGATCGCATATTTACGTTCCTCGCTTGCAGCTCGGGCCGCAATTATCTGCAATCTCGAGCTTTCTTTGTATTACCACCCTAGTTGTGTAAAATACTATTATACGCTAAGCAAGCGGTAAGATATAGTTATCATAAAACATACGACGCCAAATTTTCGATAACTTACAAATTTCTTAAAAATCCAGCCTATGATTCATAATAAGGCGTAAAGACGATTCAATACTTCTTGAAAACAAAATACCATAAAAAAATTCAAAAAATGCGATTTACAATAAAAAAAAAATACGATTTCAAAATTCAGATGCCCTCAAATAATATTTGACGTATTCATTTATTCAAAAACAAAGTTTATATTCTAATCACATAGATTTTCAAGTTAGGTATCTAACCTTATATATACTAAGTATTAGACATTCGCAAATAGGGTCATATCACAAAATATTTCTATTTTTTACCCCTCACCCTCTTTGTCTCTCTTTGCCCCTGTTAACACACGCTAGAAATGTAGTGTAGCATAATTTATGAATACACCCTTAATTCCTAGATTAACTAGATTAAAAAAGCAATAAAATAGCTCGTATCATATGGCACTTACGTCTAATAGTACAGTCAGAATAACATTATTATCACATCCGCATTAAAATCTAATATATCTTGCATACTTTAAGTAAAAAACAACGTGCTCTGAAACTTACGTGGTTATATATTGCAATGGCAATGACATTAACGCTAAAATACACATTTTGCGCTTTTTAAAGGCATTATTGTCCCCATTACACTAATTAACTACCTAAATCATTATATATCGATACCTTTAGACTCAAAGGGCGTAAACGCCATTAGAACCTACGGCGTTTACGCCCTTTGAGTCTAAAGGTATCGATATATATATCCCACTGTTGGGCACAGGCTTCAAGGTCTCATGGATTATGAAGTATCTAAATATATCTTTACAATGATAAAGTTATGTCAGGTGATGTACATGCGTGATATGAATATTTGGCGCGCGTTACCATAACAAAGTAAAGCTATTATATAAGTATTATTGCGGTATATAATAATGAAGGAAAAGCATTATTTTGAAGGCATCTGAATTCTATACATAAGCATTAAAACAACCAATAGGCTACATGACTAAAAAAAACTGTTTAGTCCGTCTGTTACATTATGAAAAAATATTGTACACGTATTTTTTGTTTTGTTTGACAAACAAAAACTGACGAGGATAGAGTGCTTAGAAGTTTCGAATGACGTCACTCTTGAGTACAAATTGTACTCAAGAGTGACGTCACAAGCCCCCACTCCAGAAGTTTGATGATCTATAACTTTGTCGATTTTTAATATTTTGATAAACCAAAAAATACGTGTCCCATATTTTTCCATAATCTAACTGACGGACTAAATAGAATTACATATTTTTAACCCAGGTATCATCCCTATTTATTGCCACTATATTTGGTGTATGGCCTAGAAAGCTAAACAGGTTCTAGGATATATTTCAATTAAACGTATGAATACGCTGCAAGATATCGCTCGTGGCCAAAATACCGCCGTATAAATACGAACAAGTAGTCCAACTTCGGCCATTCAGGAGCGCGTGACACGTATCTGCACAGACGCGCGATAGCACGTCTGTGTGAGTTCGATCAATACTTGATCATTCTTACGCATTCTTATTTATTTGCTTGTGGTGCGTTCGAACACGGCGCGCACACATTCAAGCGCGCGATGTACCTTTTGTAGAATGAATAATTACTGTATTTTACTGTGACACCGCATTCCGCAGTGAATACCACATTTTTCGAAATATCAGATTCTCGATTCATCAGATTCCTGTCTTACCACATTCCCGTTACACTAGATTATACAATCTTAGGTTACTCAAGAAACTAAATGATTTTGTAGAAGGGTCAATTGCAGAAAAAAATTACCTTTTACTTTTTTTGTCCGATTATACCATTTTACTCAGAATCATGAGCACTTTTCATTTATGAAATAAAAAATCTGTCCAAAATGTCCAAAATTTCCGTACACATTTTGAATCTGTTTCGTTACGCCCAAACTAAATAAAAAAAAATGTATTTATAGTACATTACACAACTAGGGTGGTAATACAAAGAAAGGCCGAGAATGCAGAAGTTTTCGGCCCGAGCTGCAAGCGAGGGACGTAAATATGCGATCGAGGGCTTTCTTTATTACCTACCGTGTTGTGTACATCATTTTATGTCTACACTTGGCCAGAAAGCGGCTTATTCCGTACGCGCAGCGTGCGGAAAAAGCCACTTTATGGCCAGGTGTGGCATAAAATATTTTTCCCTATATTAATTTTTTTCTGCAATTTGACCCAGAATGTATTATTTTGGAAATATGGTATACGGTGAATCTGATAAATATAGAACCTGGTATTTTGAAAATGAGGTATTTTGTTCCCTGTCCCGTTGCCCCCAATGCGGGGTCATGAACGTTTTTTTACTATGGAGTCACTTCCCCATACTGATTGCACAGTTGGGACTTGTGACATTGTCCGATAGTTTTGTATGGAGACAGTGAACGTTTATGATACATTGAGGGCAAAACTTGGATCATGATGCGACTTGGGCAACTACCAGTCGGGCTGACTGCTCTTCAACGGTATTGGAAATACAATTTATTTATTGCCAATTTGCCACTAATACTTTACATATAACTATAAACACTAAAAAAATATGTAAATACGCCTAAAAAACCTTGACGAAATAAATATTTTGACAATGATTTCTAGTTTGGCGTGTGACGTAAGGCTTACATACATTTGGAAGCCTAAGCCTTCTTCAACACTAATCATCATCAGCCTATATATTATGTAGCCACCAACTAGCTTAATTAGTATTTGGTTAGCTGCGTCCTTAGAGCAGAAATAGAAGCCCCGCGCAGTGGGGCTTCGTCGACCTGCTGGCGGGTCATAGTTGTTTAGAAAGAAAACCCTAATCAAAGCCCATTTTCATAGTTACCGTAATAGCCAGCAATTTAATTAAATGATACATTGATGCATTGGCTAAATTTTATACAGGCAGTTAACTAAATGGCGTCGTTTAGTGCGAAGGCTAGGCAGTTAACCAAATGGTAAATTAAACCAGTTGGCTGCGACATATATGTCCCACTACTGGGCACAGTAGTCCCACGCTAGCTCAGTATGGGTCGGGGACTTCATGTTCGATGTTTCCCTTCCCGAAAAGCTAATGGTAATTATGAAATCAATATTTCGTACACAAGTTCCGAAAAACTTATTGGTATGAGTCAGGATTCGAGCCCACGATCTCCGTTTGAAAGGCGTGTATGTCCGAATCATGCTACTACCATAGCTTCATACTAATTTAAGCTTTAAATTCATTTTAACTTCATCATTCTGCCGTCCGATATCTAAAACTGGACTAACCCCTATAAAAATCCATAGAGGTTAGTCTAGTTTTAGAAATAGGACGGCAGCATTGCGTTAATACTAATATCGCTCAAGCGACCAATTTACAAATAGGGCTATTCTTCAGAAATATGTCTGCGACTCATTCATTTTAAAATGTTAAATTGAACTTAGCGCGCTCCCATATTTGCACGCCTGCATGCAGGCAGAGTACACAGAACCATTATTATAACCTTGCATGTAAGACCTATGTATACTGTACTGTACTGAAGCAAATACACAATTTTGAATTTTTGAATTTTCATCTGTCTTCTTTCATTTAGTATGAAAAAGGGCCAGATGAATGAGGTGACCGCAGACATATTTCTGAAGAAGTGCCCAATAAGTGGTGCTGTTCGTTACACTGCCAGTGTCCTGTTTCACGAAGCTATAGGACTATTTAAAGATATAGTTTTTTTTTATTTATAATATAAAAACTTAAAAGTTTTTATAATCCTCAAAAAAGCGTACAACGGCTGACAGTCGCGTTGATAGCTGTCTAGAGACAAGGTATAATTTTTTTCACTACTTAAAAATAGCTAAAACTAAATTCCAAACTAAATTAAAACTTCTAAAAGCAAAATTAATTTACATACAAAATGTCACGGTGGACACACTTAAACATTATTGCATTGAGATAAATGAGCATTTCCAATCATTTCTCACTTCTCACATTATTTTGATGTGCAATTTCCTGCCAATTTTACCTTATTTCTACTTAGGATTACGGGCTTTTATAATCCCAATGGGAAATAACAGCTTTTTTTCCTATTGTGTTACCATTTTTCCATATCGTCACTATTTTGAAAAAAACTCGTATCTTAAAACGTCGTAGAGAAAAGTGTCAGAAGTTACATACGAACGTCATATACACTTACTGCGTTTTTGACTGGAGTCAGTATCAGATACGTGTTTTTTAAAGTAATGTCGATATAATTTGTATAACGTTAACACAAAGTTTCATTAATGTACAATTTGGGACATTTTTGTCTTCTATGAGGACGGAAAAGGCTCGCAAGTAGAAACAACATCAAATTGACGTGAAACTTCACAATTAAGAAAATTGCATTTTTGTTTTAGAAATACTCAAGTGTGTGTGTGTCTTTAGTGCTAGGTTATTTACACTGGGTAACACTGTTTTTGGTATAGTCTGTGGCCCACGGGGTCATTGCACTGCGTTCGCTAGTTTTGGCAGGATCCTCGCGCGTGCTCGTAAAGGGCTTTGCACAAATCGTGCAGCGTCGCGTCTCACCTGCGTACATACGTTGGTATAGGATAATAGGCTAGACGACTAAAAAAACTGTTTAGTCCGTCAGTTATATTATAAAAAAATATAGTACATGTATTTTTTTTCTTTTGTTTGACGAAAAAATGACGAGGATAGAGTGCTTAGAAGTTTCGAGTGACGTCACTCCTTGGTACAAATTTCACCTAGGAGTGACGTCACAAGCCCCCACTCCAGAAGTTTGATGATCTACTTTGTCGATTTTTAATATTTTGATAAACCAAAAAATACGCGTCCCATATTTTTTCCATAATCTAACTGACGGACTAAATAGATTTATATATTTTTTCTGGCGTCATCCCTATTAGTGATCGGCGACCGGTAGCAATTTTTCGACGAAAGTATTACATGGACAATGATCAAAATTTAAAAAACTATGCAGTGTCATTTCTAGCAATGATCAATATTAGTCATTCATTACGTTTGATGTTAAAGTGACGTAAAATGCTACCGGTCGCCGATCACTGAGAATAATATACGCACCCAGTAGGCTTATGATGCTACGCTTTGTCACGCGATAAATAAGTGATAAAGCATCCGTCACTTTCTGACATATAGTGTGTGAGAGAAAATGCCTAAAGAATAATTATCAGCTCACCAGATGTCGCTTTAGTTAAAAACATCTAAGTATATTGTCTATGAAAATTACCTTGCATAGTGATCTGTCATTTTTTTTCTGTGATAAAATCTATCTATAGTGCTTGACGTTCCAATCTGGTGGCAAAAAAATAGTAGGCCTCATTAAAATGAACTAAAACACAGTAAAGGATCAACCACACCGATGTTGCGCTGCGTATACGCTGTGACCCGTCGTTGGCGTCAGCGTATTTTAAGCAGCGGTGTGGTCACCTCTTTAAAAGTTCTCAAGCTAACTTCCGTTCTATGACTATGAGTATCAAAAATCTCCGACGATTCTGCTGCGCTGCGTTATCGGCAACAACTACAGTTTAAAGGTGGTTTTCCACCGGCAGGGCGAGACAAGACGAGACGAGGATTGAATTGAAATTTGTATGAAGTTTTCAATCCTCTGCTCGCGTATCGCCGCTCGCGCATCGCGCAACTTGATACAAATTTCAATTCAATCCTCGTCTCGCCCTGCCGGTGGAAAACCACCTTAAGGCCAAGAGTGTTGGGTCGTATCAAGTCCGTCATACAGGATTAGTATTTACTATATTTTTCTTTCTTTTTAACAGACTTCAAAAAAAGGAAGTTATCAATTCGGCCCGTGTTTATGTAATATTATCAGAATTGCACTGTTATTACTTATTATATATCGTCGCTATACTTACTCAACCACGTATTTACTCGAATAGTTTGATAGAAAACGCACCGGTGTTACGAGTAGAAAAGTGCGATTTTCCTATGAAAGTATTGGAGTAGATACGTGGTTGAGTAAGTATAGCGGCGATATGTTGATATAACAGCTTCAAACATGTGTGCCAAATTTTGTAAATGTATTACTACCATACGTCTACGTTTATTCCAAATATCAAGGCTGGCACCGATCTCAAAAATGATCGATTTCTTATTTTTTTGAAGTCGGTTTCATTTTTTTAAATTAATTTTCTTTTAATCTAGGAAATGTTACAAACATTTCCTAGATTCCCAGACTGTTAATGCGGATATTTCTAGCACGTCAGGATTGGCGTAAGCACCAGTGGCGTGGCGTCCAAACAACTCGATTCCTACCGGCTTGCCTAATATCAGGCTTTTGACCACCTTATTCTAGAGCTCTTAAGGAAAATGTACGCTAAATCTGCACCGGCTTGTCCTAGGATATCTTTTACGCCACGCAACTGGTAAGTACAGAAAGCCCAATGAATGCGACACTGACCTGCCGCCGCCGCGTTTGTTGAGCGGGTCGTACACCTCGGACTCCGAGTCGATCTCGTCTTCCGAGAGCGACAGCGAACCGCCCACGCGCCGCGTGCGCAGACCCTCCTGGAATATATTTAAATTTATTTTTAATATCTTTTAAAAAGGTAATAATGGGCTAGACGACTAAAAAGTTTAGTCCGTCAGTTAGATTATTAAAAAATATTGTACAGCCGAGTTCATCATTATCTGAGCAAAGATTAGACCATAAATATCTGAACAAGACCCTTATTGTCAGAAGCATAATAACTAGATCAGATATTTTTGATCCGTTCTTTGCTCAGATAATGATGAACTCGACTGTACATGTATTTTTTCTTTCGTTTGACAAACAAAAAATGACGAGGATAGAGTGCTTAGAAGTTTCGAGTGACGTCACTCCTTGGTACAATTTTCACCTAGGAGTGACGTCACAAGCCCCCGCTCCAGAAGTTTGATGATCTATAACTTTGTCGATTTTTAATATTGTGATATCATCCCTATTAGTCAAGTTACGTTTGATGGCAAGTTGCGCTTGATTTCATTACAAATACCTAACTTAGCCATCTGACTTCTGTACCGTCAAGAGCCGTAACTTTGACTAGGGTGCAGTAGCGTTGCGTCCATGGAACTCGATTCCTACCGGCTTGCCTAATATTATGCATTAAAGTACCATATTCTACAGCTCTTCAGAAAAATGTACGCTAAACCTGCACCGGCTTGCCCGAGGATATCTTTTACGCGACGTCACTGTAGGGTGTCTATTTCTGCCAACTCAATTTCATAAACTTTCTCTCGGACAAGATGCACATAAAACTATTCCATATCAAGTACCTATTCAATACTTTATATTGAATACTTTTATGCGCAGCTTGTCCCAGAGGATGGTGATGAATCGCTACCATTTCGTTAGAACCAAATTTCACAATACCTTATTTCGAATACATCCAGATCTCAAAAAGCCCTGACTATCAAAATACGTAATTTTCATAATGGCTCGCGCGGGGTACCTGGTGCAAAGGCTGTCCGCCAGGGACGACAGGGGCCCTTTTTGACTATACTTAAGGGTAGGCTTAAGTTAAGTGCTGTACTGAACTTTTGTTTTTTATGAAATAAATTTATTTATTAATGACTAATTTATTTTCTCAAAATATTTAATGTTTAATCTGTACAAAGTTTAAATTGACGTTGTCATATAAAAACTGAAGTTATTTACATTATCTTTGTCTAAATGCATGAATATCATAATGGCACAGTCTCCAAATGCCTAAAACTTTCTCATTCTAAAATAAAATAATTTATTTCTGTAAGTAAGTAAGAAAGAAAGAAAATACATTTATTTATGACAGCAGAAAGTTACAAAAAAATAGAAAAAATATACAAGAAAACACAAAGAAAATAAAAATCCCTAGTATCCTAGTAGGCCCTCAAGAGCTCTTTTACATGTCTGATTCTATTCTTTTCTTTGGCGCTTCGGGTAGTGACCTTCTGGTGAGAAGAAGCGCCGGAAGAAACTCACTAGTTTCTCTTTTCCACCATTCAAAAAATAAATTGAATTCACACGTCAGGCATTTAAAATAGGCTACTTTCCTGACAGATCAAATCAGTTACTTTTTATGAAGTGTCAAAACGGTCAGATAGTATGAAGTTTGTATGGAATAAAAGTGAAATGACGTCATTTTACTCAAACATCAAATCACCTTATTAGTAGGTTTTGATCTTTTAAAAATCGTTTAAAACGCTAAATAGGTGATGTTTAAGTTCATTTTTGCAAATTTTCGAAAGCTGATTTAATGGCTAGCGTGTAGTAATTTATATTGACTACAGGCAAATACCCTATTGCGTGTATTTTAGAGTATCGTTATGAATAACGATAGCATATGCCCTAAAATCAATCCATTATCATGTAGTCTCATGGTACTTCCGCCATACGTATTTTAGGCATTCTGAGACAAAAAAATGTTGTTTTTCAGATGTTTTGAATTCAAGTCTTCATTAGGCGTACCAATACGAGTATTTAGTCAGTCTAGGAATTGTTCGTTTTAGTTCGTTCGTTTATGGAATTTGGCTTGTTTTGAGAATGAGACAATTAGAAATTATGGTATTATACGACTAAGTGAATTTGGATTTTAGTCCAATTAATGACTTATTCAGTCATTATGAAATTAAGCCGGAACAAAATGGTAACATGAGCACACATTCCTCATCATCATAATTTTTAGTCGGAATCTTCTATATAACCTACCTGTTTAGTTTTAAACGTCACAGGAACAGGGCATCAGGCGCATTTCCTGATAAGTATGTATAGGTACCAGTGCCGTGGCGTTCATAGAACCCGATTCCCACCGGCTTGCCTATTTTAAAGCACATGACCGGAGTATCTACTAATTCTTGAGGAAACAGTAATCCAAATCTACTCCGGCTTTACTAAGAATATATTTGGCGCCACGCCACTGATAACGTACATTAAATTCTGTAACAGTTTTTTTTCTTAAATTTATTTTCGCAATTAAGCAAAAGCCATGTCGATACCGACACACGAAGCCCCATCACCGCTTAATTAAATTATAGCAATGCTTATTTTAGTTAATAACAACCGGTAGACAATATAAATACTTAACTAAAGCCCTTGTTGCATGTAACCCATAAATTCCTTACAGTACTGTAAGGAATTTATGGGCTTCTTTATTTAGAATGTCCTCTTGACTGGCACTTAACAGGTTGTCACAAAACTGACGAATAGTGTCAAACTCTATTCGTCACGGACTGACAGCTTAGACGGTATTTGAACATAGCTTAAGTTTCGCCTAACCGTACATTTTAAAATAAAAATGCTTTCCGGTGGCGAATGCACTAGTCTCTAAACGCACTATTAGTCAATACACTCTAATTTCGAAAGCCCCTCTTCTCATAAGAAACTAGGCCCACAATACCATATTTCCAAAAAGGCTCATTCTCGATTTACACGAGAACCATTGAGAACTAGTCCCAAAATACACCTTTCCCAAAATGCCCCAAATTGTGTTCACCTGTGCGTGGCGTAATACTTTATTCTCATAATCGTATTTTGGAACTAGAGTGTTTTGAGATCTATACATTATGAGAATAAAGTATTACGCCACGCACAGGTGAACACAATTTGGGGCATTTTGGGAAAGGTGTATTTTGGGACTAGTTCTCAATGGTTCTCGTGTAAATCGAGAATGAGCCTTTTTGGAAATATGGTATTTTGGGCCTAGTTTCTTATGAGAAGAGGGGCTTTCGAAATTAGAGTGTATTGACTAATAGTGCGTTTCGAGACTAGTGCATTCGCCACCGGAAAGTAAAAATGCCCTTATAATGGTGAGTGTCAGAATGACTGTCCAATATGGCAGATCAATATTAGAGTACCGTCAGCATTTACTACCTATTTGCTACTATTTACTACTATTTTTTTTTTTAATTTTTTGCCTTAAAAATCTAGAAAAAAATATATGTGTAGGTAGCAAATAGGTAGTAAATCATAGTACATAGAAAGTAGCAAATTAGGGGGTCCAACCGCGACAGTAAATGTGGGCAGTCATCCTGACTGCCCACTTTATTAAATAAATATCTTTTTTAAAACTTAGGTAGCAAATATGTAAACATAGGTAGTAAATAGTAGCAAATAGGTAGCAAATGCTGATGGTACTCTAACATTGATCTGCCATTTTGGTCAGTCATTCTGACGCTCACCTTATAATGGAACTTATGTTTTTTTCTAAAATGGAACGTCAAATCGAACGTCTGTATATACGGTTATTTCTACATACAAGAAGGGCATTACTTAAGTTTCTTACCTATACTAAAATTAATCAGACAGAAATTGAGGAAGTTGTGTTAAGACTAGAAGTGTTTAAAACAGTGCTCCTGTAGTCGTTTACACATTGCGTAATTCACAGTCCCTTGGATGGTAGAGTAAAAAGAAATATATTCATTATATAAATATCGTCGCCGGTTGGTTAAATAGGGGCCATTCATTTATTACGTAACACGGTTTTTGCACGTTTTTGACCTCCCCCCCCTTATTTAAGAAAAAATTAGAATCGGCTGACCCCCTCCCCCCCCTACTTAATAAATATTACGTAAGAATGTAAAGGAAAAATGATTTTACGTTTGGGCTGTTTTAATTTCTATTTTTCAATGAATCATTTTAGTAGGGACGTTTATTTGCAGATACTAATAGTTTTTAATTTTTTAGTAAAATACCTATACGCAACCGAGCATGCGCCTACCCTACGCTCTCGCACGGATTTGCGCGCTTTTTCAAAAGTTAAGCTTATCTTGCGCATTTTTATGATCTTACGTAAAAACAATCAAACTCCCTCCCACCCCTCTGTAAGAAAAAATAAGACATGGTTGACCCCCCTCCCCCCTAATTCGTCTTACGTAATAAATTAATGGCCCCATAGCGGTAAGGGACAGGCAAATCAATGTCTCTTATGCCAATTGATCCTACGATCAACTATATAATCATCCCGAAATTGTCTGTTGTGTTATGTTGCGTGAACGAAATGAAAATCAGTCACAAACCGGTTACGTTATTTCGTTATAGTGTGTGATCAACCTCGGCATAACAACACGCAATATGTAAAAATAGTACATTACACAACTAGGGTGGTAATACAAAGAAAGGCCGAGATCGCAGAAGTTTGCGGCCCGAGCTGCAAGCGAGGGACGTAAAAATGCGATCGAGGGCTTTCTTTATTACCTCCCGTGTTGTGTACATTATTTTATGTCTACACTTGGCCAGAAAGCGGGTTTTTTCGTACGAAAAAGCCACTTTATGGCCAGGTGTGGCATAAACGTTATATAAGCAATATCCCAAAAAAGTGCTTAAGATGTGCTGTAACACGAAAGTCCGTAGCCCCAAAGCGAAAGTGAGCTAGAAGAGTACGCCAGTTAAGAAATAAGTCGATTTGTAATAGCAAGGTTCAGTGCTAAGATACATATAAAAACGTTTTAAAATTACGAATTCGTAAAAAAGAATATGCCAGTATCTTCGTAGGTACTAAAGACACACTTAAGCGAAGTTATTGTCATGATACCCCAAATGGTCACTTAATTGTATAGGTAAAAAACTTACTAAAGCACCTGTTTCATGTCCGTATAGACAGTTTGACGTTCCATTATAGAAAAAGGCTATATCGATGGCAAAAAGCGGAAATGTAGTAACCGCCTAGGGTTTCCTTTAGCGGTTACTACATTTCCGCTTTTTGCTATCGATATGTTGGATATAAATTCCGTGCATGTAACAGGTGCTTTAGTTTTTTATCTATACCTTAGTTGGTACCGTAGAGGACACATTCAAACTTACTTATTGTCATGAAAACCCAAATGGTCACTTAAGTGTACCTTAGTTCGTACCGTAGAAGACACACTTAAATGTACTTATTGTCCCGACATTTCCAGTGGACACTTACCTAATTTTATGTTGTTTGGTATCAAAGAAAACACACATAACACGTTCACTGTCCATACAAAATTATTGGACAATGTCACAAGTCCCAACTGTGCAATCAGTATGGGGAAGTGGCCCCATAGTGGAAGCACGGACTCCTGAAAAAACCTTTATGCCACACCTGGCCATAAAGTGGATTTTTCCGCACGCTGCGCGTACGGAAAAAGCCGCTTTCTGGCCAAGTGTACACATAAAATCATGGACACAACAAGGGAGGTAATAAAGAAAGCCCTCGATCGCATATTTACGTCCCTCGCTTGCAGCTCGGGCCGCAAACCTCTGCGATCTCGGCCGTTCTTTGTATTACCACCCTAGTTGTGTAATGTACTATAATGACCCCACATTGGGGGCACCGGGACAGGTAAAGTGTTAAGCTTTCTTATTGCCATAAAATTCAGAGACTTAAATTCGTTGATACCAAAAAGGACTCGCTTATACTCTGTACTTTTAGATACTTAAAAAAAGGTAAACAAAAAACCACGTGACTCGGGTCGTCCAGCCAATCAAAGTAATATTTTGTATCTGTGGCACAATACCACTGGCTGTAGTACAGTCAAGGAATTTAATTTCCAACCCACCTAAGGTCCAATATCGTATAGCATACTGTCATCATAAGAGCTAGCTAGAGTACCTACGACGTTACTTTGACATATCACACGCATTGTTTTGTATCAGTAACTAGGTAACAGATTAACAACGTTGACATGGTGAACTGAAATTTGGAACGTCAAGGCACTATCAAAAAAGGTCGACAACCGCGGAATCGAAATTCGAAGAAAGTCCATCTTTCTCGCTCTTGCAATATTCGAATGAAAGGAACGCAGATAACGAAATTTAGATTATCGACGTTTGTGGTAGACTTTCCGGAGTCTGGATTCGGAATTATTTTAAAATGTTCTCGATTGACACTGACACCAACTGACACGTATTCGTAATTACATGAGCAAATGACTTCGCAAAGAGGTTATCTTTAATATGCGGTGACAAATAATACGTATTGACATTTAAATACTATTACTGAAATAGAAATTTCGACCTTAATGCATTGTGAATGCTTAACAACATTTCAATGAAAAGGGTAGGAAATTAAATTCCTTGACTGTACGTAAAAGTACAGAGTATAGATAACCAGAGCAATGAAACAAGCAGTGTTAATAGTGCCTAACAAGCATTAGTCCCAGCGTAAAAAAAAAGGGAACCCGATAGTGAAAGTGCCGTGTGCCCACCAATTCCGTGTCACTGATCCATGCCGCGCCCTCCTCAACGCTTGAAGACATCTGCGTGAAGTTACAAACCATACTTAATTATACCCCGTCTAGCTACAACACAGCTTGTAAGTATTAAGTTCTAAGGAACTTATAGTATTTATGCCACAACTGGCCATAAAGTGCTGTTTTCTGGCCAAGTGTAGACCGAAAATTATGTACACAACACAGGAGGTATAAAGAAAGCCTCGGTCTTTCTTTGTTTTACCACCGTAGTTGTGTAATGTACCATTAAAATGTATATGTGTAAACCTTTATAATAAAAAAAACTGTTTATTAGATAGTAAATACACTCACGGACAATGACTTCGGGCCATTCTTTAGGTCTTCATTGTCCGTGAGTGTATTGCTTATACTTTGTACTTTTAAGTGTTTAAAAAAAGGTAAACAAAAAAAAAAACATGTGACTCGGGTCCTTTAGCCAATCAAAGTAATGTTTTGTTTCTGTGGCACAATGCCATTAGCTGAAAGACCCGAGTCACGTGGTTTTTTTGTTTACCTTTTTTTAAATACCTAACAAACCTACACACCTAAGAAACAGACGAATTTGCGAATTTGAATTGATGGTATTTTTGTATAGCTATACAAAGTTAGGTTAGTAAATTTTGTTTTCACACCTCCTATTCAGAAAAAAGTATTTTGCTCCCTCATAAGAGGGATCAAAGTAGCACTTTTCTGTTCAAGGACAACAGGATATTTTTATTTTGAACCCACTAAGAATATGCCATACCATAGACCGTTTTATTAGTATATTACACACAGAGGGCGGTATAATAAGGAATGGCCCAGATCACAGATGTTTGCGGTCCGAGCCGCAGGCGAGGGCCATAAATATAATATGGAAGTGGTATTTTCGTCCCGTCCGTAAAAAATAATAATCGTTTTATAAAATAATAATACACTATACATTTAACATTTAATTTTTAATAATAATGTGTGATGCTCTTTGATTAACTATATATTTTGTTATTTTGGTAGGTAGCGTTTGTATTGAATTTTCTTCATAGTCGGTGTGAAAAGCAGTATGTGTAACACGGTAGCAAAATTATTTTCACCACGGGCGTTAACACTTGAATCCCTCGCTACGCTCGGGATTCTATTGTACAATCCTTCGCTTCGTTCAGGATTCAATATACGCCCTCGCCGTAAATACATCATTTTGCTCCCTTGTGACACAATCTACTATTACGCCACACCTGGCCATAAAGTGATTTCTCCCGCACGCTGCGCGTACGAAAAAAGCCGCTTTCTGGCCAAGTGTAGACATAAAATGATATACACAACAGGGGAGCTAATAAAGAAAGCCCTCGATCGCATATTTACGTCCCTCGCTTGCAGCTCGGGCCGCAAACTTGTGCGATCTCGGCCTTTCTTTGTATTACCACCCTAGTTGTGTAATGTACTATTATGTCGCCATGTTTGCGAATTTGAATTGATGGTATTTTTTTGTATCGGTGGTTAGTAAATTTTGTTCCCCCCCCCCCCCCCCCCCCCCGGGTGCCCCCGTCTACGGCGCGTACCTCCATGATGCCCGCGCTGGGCTCCGACGCGTAGCCCTCGAAGTGCCGCGGGTCCTCGTCGTAGTCGGAGGAGGAGGACGAGTCGTCGGCGCCGCGGCCCGTGCGCACCGAGCACACCATCTGCGCCAGGTCCGTGAACGTGTAGCTGGAACAATGGGCTTGTGTCCTGAATTTTGTCACTTACATAAATGGATTCTACTATTTATGAGGTACAAATATGATTATCCCGGGCTCCGCAATAAAAGCGTCTGACCTTCCTAGGCGTGATTGGTGCAATTTAAACAGACTTCGCACTGGTCACGGCCGCTGTGCTCTTTACAAACATCGCTGCGGTTGGGTGGAGCCTCCGGCCTGTGCCTGCGGAGCCGAAGAGCAGTCCATCCAGCACATCATCCACGACAGCCCCATAACGCGCTATACCGGTGGCCCTCCTGAAGACCTCATCTCTCTCAGTGACGAAGCCATTAAGTGGCTAATAGATCTTAATCTTAATTTATAATTTGTATTCGATCTGTTCTTACGATATGTGCCATACGATTAAATAAATATGTAATACTTGTGTCATATTAATTAAGATTAACATACATATTTTTCATGTGAGTTTGGTTACACTAACAGTTCCTTAGTGGATATCTGTAATTGGTTTTGTGTTTTAATAATTGTCTCTGTATATTTCTGAATTGTAATGCAGTTGATGTTCCAAATAAATAAATAGTACCTATAACTACTACACTTGGATTACTATAACAGCCACAAATTGCAATCAAAAGTAGCCGACCGCACCGAGCGTTGAAAACGGCCCATACAAAACGGACGCATCCTGTGACGTCATCTTTTGTCCTCGCTGTACTAAGTGTGTATGAAAAAAATTTTTTTGAGCACGAAAAAGCGCGTTTAAGCACATGGTTGTCATACATTTATTATTTCAGTGTTATTTAAGCATTCCGAAATTGACTTTAATTTTTTTTAAGACGATAAAAAAATATCCGCGCCTGACACGGCGGCCCGCTGCCTCTCGAAGTACGCCGTGCCGGGTCTCGGCACCAACCGCTGTCCCACGCCAGTTACTCGGCACTTGTAAAGTACGATCTACCAGGGAAGCATACTCACTCGGTGAGCGCGGGCCCGGCGTCGGCGCGGCGGCCCTCGAAGTACGCCATGCCGGCTCTCGGCACCAACCACTGTCCCACGCTAGATACTCAGCAGTTGTAAAGTACGATCTAGCAGGGCAGCATACTCACTCGGTGAGCGCGGGCCCGGCGTCGGCGCGGCGGCCCTCGGCGGCGGCGCCGGACACGCCGCCGCCGCCGCCGCGCCGCTGCCCCTCGAAGTACGCCGCCCCGTGCCGGTACCCCACTTCTCTGATCTCGTCGAACGACCCGAACTGGAGGGTTTTGTACGCGTCGATGGGCGGCCGGATGTATTCGCAGTAGTCGGACTTTTTCACTTCCTGCCGGGCAAAGTAAAGACATAAAATAACATGGTAAGCCAAAAACTACCTTATAATCAGAGCATAATGTAGTTTTTGGCTTGCGTTCGTTTGACAGCATTTGGTCTTAAGAGTTTGTACGGACTATACTCGTAAATAATTAGAAGTCTATAATAGTGAATAGGCTGATTGGCGTTGACGGAATCTACAGGGGAAAAGTGGCGGCGTAAGGGGGGGGCGGCAGGGGCGGTCCGCCCCGGGTGCCAAGCACTGGAGGGTGACACAGCGGACCGCATTTCATGTCTGGGGGAGCCTGCCGAAAGAGCCTGTCGCGCGCTCTTAAACGGCCGAAGTTGACTACTTGTTCGTCTTTATACTTTGGCTTTAGTGGCAAAAATTATTCTGTTTGCCGCAGTTACGCTACTTTCCTGTGATTTTTTTTTAGATTAGATATAAGTCACGTGATGCAAGTTGCCGACCTCTAAGAACCCTGTATGTATACGCGCTTTTTTAAGAACCCCATCTCAGGAGGAATGAAAATAAATCGCAAAAGATAGAGTCGGACTACGGTAAGTTTGCAGAGGTCGAAAAAAGGTTTTATTAAAAAATATATATATGGCAACATGGGGAAACTACAGCAAGAGGAATTTTAATCATGGTACTTGGCAATAATTCTTCCCTTTATTACAAAATGTGTCTACACACCTGCAATATCGTCGGGGATAGTGCAATACCGCGTAAGTAGCAATGTAGATAAGGTTCAGTTTCAAGCAAATTTGTTAGAAATTTAAACCTTATATACATGTGCTACATACGCGGTATTGCACTATCCCCGACGATATGTCATTTGTCATACCTAGGTCAGTATTGCACACATCGATCTAGTTCCAACCAAACTAAGTTATTTGTTCCAGGTCCTTGGATAATTTCTATGTATTTAAGTATCATATTTAAATATGTATATGTATACAAACATTGTTTAGTTTGGTTGGGACTAGATCGATTTGAGCAAAACTGTCCTGAATATTTATTTCAGTAGGTATGTACTTATTAAACGAGAAGATATTTGCCTAGTATCAAGACTAAGTAATCCTCTTTCTTGTGATGTTGCCATATCATTTTTTTTTAAATAAAACCTTCTTTCTGTTTTAAATAAAACACGCAGTTTCAGTTGTACTTTAATTTGTACTGACAGACAAGTTTTTTGAAGTAACCATAGTTATAAGAAAAACATAAATACCTATATAAAAAGGTAAGTAGCTGATGCTGGAATCCTACCTACTTTCAACACTTTCGACCTCTGCAAACTTAGCGTAGTCCGACTATAGTAGACATTTTTTTTAATACGTGAAGAAGAAAATAACGTTAATTTACCTCCAATTGTCTGTTACACGAAACGTAAGCGAGTCGACTTTGTATGTCAGGCAGATTTGGCACCTTCACCGGAGTTGTGAACGGGTTCCATCTGAAATATAACCGACGTTTTTACGTTTTAATTATGAAAACCAAACAGGACTTAGTAGTTGGTCCGAGTCGTCCTGGGACACATCTACAGAATAGCACCACGTCAGCTGTAACCATAGACAACGTGCTATAAAGCAGATTGACTGACCTCTTCCACAGCAGCCACCAGCCGGACAGGTCGTCGCCGTAGTTGGTGAGATCCGTGTCGTCCTGGGAGCCCACGTCTATGGCCAGAATGTGCTTCGCGCCTAAAGAGCGCATCACGTCAGCTGTAACCATAGACAAATCGTGTTATAGAGCCAATTTTTTTAAATATGAACTGTAAACCGTGCAACTAACACAATGTTGAATTAAATGCCATTTGGTTTAAAGTTCTGAAAATTAATTTGGACGCTGCGTATATGAAGCAGTACCGTGAAAAATCTATGGTTTCTTACGAGGTGTAAACAAAGAAAGGTATAAATACTTACTCGAAATTACTTTAAGTATAAATTAAATGTATGAGTATATTTGGATATGTCGCTTAAGTTTACCAAACTACATAACGTCAACAAATTCTCGTGTATATCTCAAATATTTTTTTTATAATGAAACCATAAAATTTTTAGCTCACCAGATATCGCTTTATTTTTTACTTTAATTTGCTAAACAGAATAATGAGGTCATTCCATCAGAATATCGAGCACGTGACGCCATTATTTTCATACAAATAACAACGTTAGGAAGTAAGATACATTTTTGATATATCAATATTTAATTACAAGGCTTTTGTGTCGATATATTCTAGGACTTTATACGTTTTTAAAGGAAGCCGGCATAGCCGTCACGTGCCCGACCAAGATGACGTTCTAATGGAATGTTCCAATGACAGTCCCAAGTCCACTAGCGCCGCCCTGGTGGCAAACACAACCATACCTGGTACATTGTTGACGTAGCACCCATCCAGGAGAAGGTGGCCGTCCTTGGGGTCGCAAATGGGCGGGAATATGCCGGCGATACTCATGGACGCGCGGCAGTACCGCCACAGCGTATCTGCCACACATACTCGGTGACGCGAGCTGATTGCGGAGCTGAGAGACTGTTGCCTTCTCTTTCTAACCGAGCAGTGTTGCCAGATCAACGTAAGTAACGGACCCCGTAGATTGTTTGTACAAACGTATCATAAGAATGGTGAATTAAATACGTAACGCATACATTCATCTAGCATTTAACATAAGGGCAAGGTAGATAGATTGTCTCTGAACAGATCTGTAGTTCTGCCAAGTCAAGCTATTTTGGACTAAACTTAACAAAATCAATTAAAACTATTAAGTGAACCAGGCGGAAAATAAAAGTCTTTGTTTCTTACTCTTCAGTCTCGTATTTAACCTTGTGCGCTTCCCTTTTTAAAGTTACACTAGTATTTCGGTAGATTTACCATACTCGATTTCCATTTTATGTCTAAAGCCCAAAATCCGTATATCTAGACTTTTCCGTTGATCTGGCAACACTGCGTACAACCGCCCTCGTTACTCGACGTGGCAATCAACTCGTGACGTAGGATCCACCTGCTAGGGTTGCCATTACTCACCTGCGACTGAGTGTAAATTTGCCTATGAGGGTGTTAGAGTGATGGTGCGATGAAGCGATAGGTATTTTATTGAGAACTAGAAATTGCATAAACGTTGAAACGCCGTAAACTATGTAGAAAATGTTTCAAGCAAAAATAGATTTCTTATAGAAACACTATACAAAACCTATCTAAAAGCATTCTAAGTAGAAGTTTTGAAATGAAGAATCAAGGATAATTATTTACAAAAATCTTCGCGCGCTCGTTTACCGGAATAAAAACCTCCTCGAAATCTACACGTTAAATTTTGAAAATAGAATCTACTCAACACCCCACACATTTACACTCAGCCTAATCGAAATTCGAACGCGCCGTTAACGAGACGTCGGCCGCTATTGGTCCGTCAACCGTCACACACACAGACGCCGGTGCCGTGTGATTGGTTTACCTGGGAGGTTGTTGACGTAACCGCCGTCCAATAGGAGGTGGCCGTCTACTGGGTCGCAGAGGGGCGGCATATAGCCGCTGAGCGACATCGACGCGCGAATGTAGCGCCACAGCGACCCTGTGGCGCGAATTGGCGTTTCAATTTTCAAATTCGGAATTTCTTTACGAGTTTAACGATGGTTACAAATGTGTTCCTTTTTTAAAGTGCTCCATCCATGGATAGGAAATGAGTGACGCCCCGATTAAGAATGTCTTATGTATATTAATTACCAACCCAGATGAAGATAGGATGAGTCAGTTATCTAAAAGAAGATTAGAAAGAGACCTTGAACTATGGTGAACGAAGGTCGCTACAGTATTTAAGCACATGCATATACATGCTACACGATCTACATTGAAAGGTGTATATAATAATTAAACCGTAAGCTCGCTTAGGCAGAATGTGTTATCGTATGTTTTGCATGTTTTCGCCGTTTAAGCTTGGGATACCTCCACCATTTTAACAATATATTTTTAGAATAAGCGTCTATGTTCCGTGCTGGCGGGGATTCAGGCCCAACGGGGTATGGGCGAATTAAAAAAATAAATAAAACGGAATTTAACAAATTACCATATCCGATTTCAAACGAACCTACTCGATAGTAAATGCACGAGCGACTATAAAAATACACAAATCGCTATAGGTGTGCCCACAGAAATATATCGGGATAGAATTCCTTCTAGTTCGTCGATTTGTATGGCAACAAGTGTGTAACGTTTGGCGCTTGGCGTTTGACACCAAAAGTTTAGTGATGAAAACATGGAAAATATAATTAACATATTTGAATAATTCATTATACCATCAGATTTTCAAAACTGATAATAATATTGACGGCAAGTACCTAAAGCAGGGTTTCTTAAACTGTGGTCCATGGACCCCTTAGGGGTCCGTGATACTAGAGCCGGGGGTCCGTGGCTAAGCATATAACACAAACTGTCATGTGCCCTTGATTTTCTTTTTCTTTGATTGTATTCGGAAAGGGTCCGTAAGGTTTTCGAAATAATGTAGGGGGTCCGTGACCAAAAAAAGTTTAAGAACCTCTAACCTAAAGTTAACGGCGTGTAAAGTAGGTCGTCGCCACTTATTTTTAGCACGCGAGGTACATACACTTTTTCCTTCTACCTATACTAATAAGCCTATACTATTTGAAGAAATCCGTCGATTTCTCCAAGATCCCATCATCAGATCCCTATCTGTTACAATAGCACGGCGTACCTTTAAAAAGAAACCCAAACGTCAAACCGTCTTCGAGTAATCAGGAAAATAACGTTGAATAAAAAAACCAACGAACTAAGAAGGTTACTTGAGGCCGATAAAAATAAGTGTCTCTGTCTAGGTCGTATATAACATTGGGATACCTTCACCATTTCTAACCTAATTTGCAGTGAATGAGTATCAAGAGTGCTACTGGGCATTTCTCCAGAAATATGTCTGCGACTCATTCATCTGTCTCCATACATTTAGTATGAAAAAGGGCCAAATGAATTAGGTGACCGCAGACATATTTCTGGAGAAATACCCTACTACGATAACTTTGCAGAGCGGAAGATGGCAACACCTCCGTTTTAAAAGTCAAGTTTCTATGGAAATATGACTATTTAAATCAGGCTTTCTTAAACTGTGGTCCATGGACCCCTTAGGGGTCCGTGATTCGAGAGCCGGGGGTCCGTGGCTATGCCTTCAACACAAACTTACATGTGGCCTTGATTTTCTTTTTCTCTGATTATATTCGGAAAGGATCCGTAAGGTTGTCGAAATAACTTAGGGGGAAACTCTGATTTAAATGGAGGTGTTGCCATGTTCCACTCAAAAGCAAAGTTATCGTAGTCGCACTCTATCTATACTGTATAAGCTGGGGAAGTTGGGGTATACCTCCACCATTACTTATCTAGTTTGCAGTGAACTAACGAACTACTTAGTGAAAAGTGTGAGATCGTGAACATCTTTCGATGTTTTCTCTTTACAGGCATTGGGTTAACATACACCAACATTTTAAGATGAGTTTACTGTGTTTTATATACAAATTTGTGAAGTTTGGCCACAACCCTGACGAAAGTCCTAAAATCGTGACACTTTAGGTAATCTTAAGATATGGTAAATTTTTGATTTAGACCGCTAAACTTGACTGGCCAGCAAAAGTTCCATAAATTGTCAAAGCTTTAAAAATCAACAACTTAATTTAAAATCTAAATAACCGTTATAATAAAGAAAACAACGTTGGCACTCAGATTTCACTCCTGTTGTGACTGTAACAGTAAGTCGCTATGACAGACACAGCTGGAGTGTGCACTGCATGGTGTATATCAGTGGTGTGCAAAACTTTTTTCACTGTGTTGTGTGTGTGATTATTCCTGTCTTGTTATGTGATCTACATATTTTTTTTTAATTTGAATATAGAGAACTAACAGCCTTAATTACTAAATAACTCAAATAGATATAAAGAGATGGTTGTAGGAACTCAGATAATTTTATTTTAGTTTCATAGAAAAAAAATCATTGTATTTTACGCCCGTATTTACTCTAGATTTTAGACCATGTCTGAGATGCGGGATGAGGGACGGCCTGTGCAGGTCAGAACAGCCCGACTCGAGAACGGCGGCGAACAGCAGTGGCGCGCGGTGGCCATGGCTGGGAGCGAGAGACTGCGCTCTGACCTCCCGCTTCCACCTATAGCCGCCGCACGCCTTTGCCGCTCGCCACCGATGTTATACCCGGCCACTAGAGGCTGCGGTTAAACGCGACCACAAGTAACTCAGAGCTGCCGCACCTTGGGCCACTAAACGCGGCCACAAGTAGCGAGCGCCACTACGCAGCTTGCGGCCCGGAAGCGGCCCGGTGTCCGCCGGTGCCATACAAAATGTATGAAAAAGCTTGTGGCAGCCACCACTGGTCGAGTTGTGGTTGCCACCAGTTGCCCAATGTGCCCAGGCTCTGTATCAATCGCGAAGTATGCATATGCCGAGAGGCTCCAGTGTCGATGTACGCTGTGCGGAGTTTCTAAAGGACGCCGCACGCTCTCACGCTTAATGCAAAGAACGAGGTCAGGCGAACTTTACCGAGCGCTAAATACCAAAAATACGCCCCTTAGATAAACTAAAACTTACGATGACATTAAGTTACGACAACACATCTACTACCGTACGGTTTAAAGCATAAGTTTGATCGTATGAAAATGTGAAATAAAAAAGGGGAACGTAAACCACACTCATGCATGTACATGAAAAGATTTAAATGTAACATGAACAATACAACATACATATGTTTAATCCAACCCGACATTGAAACGCATCGATTTTGTATTATTTACTATTATTTTAATTAAATATAATAATGTATTATCAAATATGGAACTCCCAAATCTAAGCGTTATTCGGTAAACCAATCACAAGCGGCTTCTTTTTTTTCAAATACATAAGCAATGGCAATCCCAGTAAGCAAATGTCGGATTCGTATACGTTATTAATTATTATAGATATATATCAAAAATTATTGTTATGGGGAGTTTTGGGGCATAGTATAATTAGAAAAGTAAGCTGTCTATTTCAAGTATAACGAACGCTGCTTTTGTATAAATAAAGTACACTTTTCGAGTATCTCAGGCAGATATTCAAGAGTACTTAAAGTACGAACAATATCAATTAAACCTTTGTATACAAAACAACTTTCGGATATTTCATGGACAGCTCAAAATAGCCACTAAATATCTGTCCTAAAGCCAACACTTACGCGCCAGCGCCATCTATCTCACTGACGCGTAAACGGGCTGTAATACAGAATATAGCGGTCTCTTATTACACTATGAAGGGAGTAAGAGCATATATTAATAGCTTTCCAAACGACACGTACAGTTCCGGACAATATCCACCATCAAACATACGAGCACATATAAATGCAAGTGAGTGTGGTTGAAAAAAAAAAAGAAATAAATACTGTAGCGGTGAAGGCAATGCGACAATGTTGACTTGGCACAATAGCACTCATACATTTAGTAGATGATCACGACTTTTACCGAACTCTGTTGACCTAGGACGCTACGGTTGCTATGGTTACCTATGTTATAACATAAACTCAGTTAACCAATGACCGACTACGATTTCTTCGAAAGCTAACGTTGCTGCCTTATAACAGTCGCTATACATCTGTCAGATTATTTATGACAGCCGATTTGATACAATTATCGAATGACAAAGATATACAATTTTCTTCTTTGCCCTGTGCCCCAAGTACGCACTTGAACATTGACAAGTGGCTCAACATTCCCGAGCGATGACTGTACACATCTACATCCCCTAAAGAACATTTGGTTCAAAATTCATTTTGCTATGTCTGTACACTCACGGACTTTCATTGTTAAGCCATTTAGGGTGGCCTTTATGTGGTTCACCTTACACAGTCTATGACACGACTATTAAAATCCGTGACCGCAACGTTGTCTATCAGTACTTTAGTCACATAACTACTTTATAAGAATAAATTTAACGATATATAGCGATCAGACCACCTTTTACCTATCTCAGCTGTGTTTGACTCAATTGTGTCCTGTATTTCTAAGTTTTTTTAATTATTTACTATCAAATTCAAAACGTATATTCCCGAATAGGCCACAGAGACACTTTAACAACTCTGAATTTACGAGCGCTTTGGAAAATATGACAATTTAAAACTAATATCTACTTAGCTATCAAATGTTTAAATAAGGTTTTTCTATATTTATATCTATTTTTTATATAAAATATTAACTTTTTACTTGATCAACAGTCAGCAAACCCAATACATATGTTAATATAATCAATATTGTCGCATTACAAATTACTTGTCACTCTCATCGTAGTTATAAAAACGTACGAAGATATGAACAGTCCGCGAACGATTGCACCGTAGACTTTTAGCCTTCGAAGTATGACATTGAAAAACAAACGTCGCCGAGGCAACCCCAAAAGGCGTAACGTAAAACCGGAACGTACCCATAGAAATATAATACGTATGGAAGCGTAACTGACACTTGGAATAGGGATGATGACTGGGTTAAAAATATGTAATTCTATTTAGTCCGTCAGTTAGATTATGGAAAAATATGGGACACGTATTTTTTGGTTTATCAAAATATTAAAAATCGACAAAGTTATAGATCATCAAACTTCTGGAGTTTGTGACGTCACTCTTGAGTACAATTTGTACTCAAGAGTGACGCCACTCGAAACTTCTAAGCACTCTATCCTCGTCAGTTTTTGTTTGTCAAACAAAACAAAAAATACGAGTACAATATTTTTTCATAATGTAACAGACGGACTAAACAGTTTCTTTTTTGTCATCTAGCCTATTGGCCCCACGGACTACGTAATAACGGGGGCGGAGCTAGTACTTAGTGCTGAAGAAAAAACAATAGTGTCAAATGAATTTCTCACGTCAGTAGGTTTCAGTGGCGTCGCGTCCTTAGAACCCCATTCCCGCTAGCTTGCCTATTTTAAATCATATGACCTATTCCTGAAGAAAAAGTAATCCAAATCTGCTCCGGCTTTACTAAGAATATATTTGACACCACGCCACTGGTTGGTTTGTAACCTAAACTACTGTACACTCAAACGTAGTAAACATTAAGTTGGTGATCGACACCATAGGATACATAAGACGTATTTATTTTAAAAAAATGGGTGTTATGAGGCAAATTTCAACGTCAGTTTCGTTAAACGTTATCGTTCCATACATTATATTTCGATGGACGCACCCTCTACTAATTTGTTATAGAAAAATTAAAGCAAGTTTTACAGCTCACCAGACGTAGCGTAGGTTCACTCAGCACCAATATTGTCTATGAAATACAACCTTGCAATAGTACATTACACAACTAGGGTGGTAATACAAAGAAATACCGAGATCGCAGAAGTTTGCGGCCCGAGCTGCAAGCGAGGGACGTAAATATGCGATCGAGGGCTTTCTTTATTACCTCCCGTGTTGTGTACATCATTTTATGTCTACACTTGGCCAGAAAGCGGCTTTTTCCGTACGCGCAGCGTGCGGAAAAAGTCACGTTATGGCCAGGTGTGGCATAAAATTATTTTTTAAAGTGACTTTTTTGATTGACTAGTAACTTAATAATATTTACATTATCTGAGGCCATGACGCTCCGGTGGTAATATTGTAATATTTCTGATAGTCTTGATTATATTTTTAAGATAGTTTAAACACAAAAAAAGCTGTTTACGACTTCTAAAAATAGATGTTCCAAATTAGTAACAAGTGCGTTTGAAGTACAAATTAAAATAAGCATTGAGTTAAAGTGGAATTAAAAAAAAGAACGCGATTGTTTCTAAATAATGCCTTTTTGAGGTCGCATCACGATTGCAAAAGTTGAATGAGCTAGTCATACATTTTTCGACCTTATCTTTAACGGTATAAGGTGACAAATGCATAGCTAGTGTAGAAAAAAAATCATGTGTGTAATGTAGTGTGTATGTCACCTCCTTGAGACTGGTCGGCAGAACTGTTGAGGCAAATATCTACATCAGTATCTCAATATACTTATCATGCATTAAATACTTCAACTTCAAAAACTGTATACCGAATCTTGTTTTTCAAACATGATATCTTAGAGTGCGTTTTCATCGGACCGTATGTTGACTAATCACAGTGTTTTTACTGACGCGGACTGGAGACTTCGAACACTGTGATTGGTCGACTGGCAGCCCGTTTCTCTCCGCTAAGCGTTAGTTGAAACGCACCCTAACTGCGTAAGAAACATTGAACAGCAAGACAAGCGGGTACACATTAATTGTAAATATGTTTATATCTAAGTAGATATAGGGGTTTAAAATAGGTACCTTAGGCTCTATTTACAAAGCTATAGAAGCCTATATTTACCTATATTAGACCAAGTTATCGGCTCGGGTTTATATTGTCGGGTGACAACTAAAATTCGATAAATAAATAGAACAAATGAATCATATAGAAGCAAAGCCAGCAACATCCACTTCAACCATCGAAATATAATGTATGGAACGATGAGGCCGAACAAAAATCACGTTGAAATTTGCCCCATAACGCCCACTTTTTAAAATCAATACGTCTTATGTATCAGTGGGGCTGATAACCAACTTAATGTTTACTATATTTGAGTCCAGTCATTTATGACAAAAATTAATATCCACGTATCTACTCGAATAGTTTGATAGAAAACGCACCTGTGTTACGAGTAGAAAAGTGCGATTTTCCTATGAAACTATTGGAGTAGATACGTGGTTGAGTAAGTATAGCGGCGATATTGAGTTTGAGAAGACGCAATTTCAAAAAGGTTGCATATTTTTTTAAATAAAAAAAAAATGTGATTGGTTACAAACCTACTGACGCGAGAAATTCATTTGATGCTAAACTTTTTTTCTTCAAGTCTAAGTACTAGTACCCGCCCCTTTGGTACGTATTTCGTGGGGTCGATTTTGTGCGTCAGTTACGCTTCCATAATTATTATATTTCGATAACTTCAACTGAAGTAAATCTTGCTGACATGTGACTCAAATCATAGGAAAGGGATAGTCGACCGTAGCTCTTTTATAACCAGGGATGCTACGAATATTGCATCCATTCGCGGAACTCTCGTGTTTATTTGAAAATCCGCACCCGCAATAAAGAGATGCGGAGTTATGCGGATGCGGATCTGTACAATCCGCTGGAAAAACGAGACAAGGCGGGAGCGCGGACTTATATGTGCATGCATATTAGGTTAGTACTTTCATCAATTAGCCAATTACGAGTCTTTGCTTCGTATATGTTATGTGACTTGCTGCACGCGTGACGTATGACAATATTCGACTCTTTTTGAGTGAATACATTTTTTTTATTTAAAGCTTAAAATTAATAATACTTAAGTAACAGGACAAGTCTTATAATATCAATAAAAAAGTAAAGATTTGCACTGATTATTTCGTATTTTTTTAAATTTAAAGCATAGAAAAAGTGCGTGTTGGGTAAAAGGAAAAATAGAAACCTTTATGTAGTTTTCGTAAATTATCTTTTTATTAAGGGAAAATGAGTATGAAGATATCCGCATCTGCATTCCTGATTATAACGCGGTCGATATCCTTTCAGATTTAGTCACGAGTAATAAGTTTTATGCCACACCTGGCTGTAAAGTGACTTTTACCGCACGCTACGCATACGGAAAAAGCCGCTTTCTGGCCAAGTGTAAACATAAAATGATGTACACAACACCGGAGGTAATAAAGAAAGCCCTCGATCGCATATTTACGTCCCTCGCTAGCAGCTCGGGGCGCAAACATTTGTGATGTCGGCCTTTATTTGTTTTACCACCCTAGTTGTGTAATGTACTATTGATTGTCCCCCGATACGGTGTGTAATTGTTATTGAACCGAGTATCATAAACTTAGTAAATGGGTTTCGGGTGTCTTCTATATGTTAACTCATAAATTGGGTTAGTAAGATTGCAAAAAAGCGGTATTATGGATTACGACAAACATTTAGGATTAAAAACGATTTCCTGTCCATGAATGTGTTGTGTTTATAAAATAACATAATTAACCTTTATAATTTAACACTAAATACACAATGTTAAGTTATTACTTTGTTAAATGGGTTTTAAGTAACCCATAATGTGTATTAATGTTTGGCTACAATTTTAATAAAATTACTAATGTAGTAGAATTTCAAAAAATATGCAAAGAATGCGAATAACTTGATAAAGCTGATGATTTTTAATAATAATCAGTTATCAATAATGAAAGTATGATTATTTACATAAATAAAATAAAAATATTATCAGGTAAAGTATTTGTTTGACATTAAAATTGCTTTCGCCATGTTCCATTAATGGAACACACTTTGATAAGTGATTTTAACTGTCTCAGAATAGATCAATAAAGCTACCGCTTCTATTTATATTTATTTTCAATTAAATATGTGCGAAATAAGTGCAAGTGACAATATAAAATCAAAGCGTATGTGAAGCAGTTCCTCCCCTATACTATAAAGTGTTTTTGCGAAGGTACATGTAGTTATGTGCCGTGTCTCTTACTTTCATCTCGTGAGGCCCGAGCCGTCTGTATTTGGAAATTGTATAGAATGGGGGCAAAGAATTTTGGCTCACCAGCCGGCCTAGTACAGTTACTACAAGAGAAAGTTGAGCCACTTGTCACTGTTCTTAATTTAGTATGGTCCCGGAAATGTCAAATGTGACTGTTTGTGGGGGGCTACACGGGATTATTTGTTATTACAATAAGGGTATCAATTTTTTGCAATATCTGAGATTATTTGTGGCAAATATGAGTTAGTGGTCAAAGATTGTGAGTGGTTTGAGACAGTTTCATCATTCGGAAACTTATGTCCTCTTTTTTTCCGGACTAAACGTAATACTGCGGCATGCTCGATATTTTTATGATGTTTTTATGGTACTGTTTTAGGCATTAAATACGATTTAAATGTAAATTTCGTTTTGACACCCGTAATAACAAACTCACAGCTATACTTCAGGACCCTACTCGACAGTGGCGCCAACTGGTGAGCACAAAACGAGCCTCATTCTACATAAACTAGAAGACACTATATTTTCATGAAGGTCCATGATACAGTTCCACCCGGTATATGACACCGGAGTAACAAACCAAACTACTGAAACTAGGCTGCAATAGGCTTGTGTCCTAAATTTTGTTTCTAATGTAAATCGATTCTACTATTTATGAGGAACAAATATATACCTATAACTACTACACTTGGATTACTATGACAGCCACAAATTGCAATCAAAAGTAGCCGACCGCACCGAGCGTTGAAAACGGCCCTTACAAAACGGACGCACCCTGTGACGTCGTCGTCGACGACGTTGTCGCTGTACTAAGTCTGTATGAAAAAAACAGCATTTTGCCATTTTGAGCACGAAAAAGTGCGTTTAAGCACATAGTTGTCATACTTTTATTTTTTCAGTGCTATTTAAATATTCCGAAATTAACTTTAATTTTTCTTTAAAATGATAAAAAAATATCGTTTTTTTTATGGTGGCGGTGTCATAACTTTATAATTATTTGTTTATTTCTCCTGTGTCATGATAATTTAGTATTTTCCAATCCAAGTGACTATATTATTTTGTAAAATTCAACATTATAGCTTGGCAACTTCGTTGGTGACACTCACATGTGTGCTTTTTTTTGTTATGTGCAGCCGTAACTACTCACACAAGTTACCGCCAACACGAATGACCACCGACGGAAGCCGCCTCCGGAGGCCCCCGTTCGTGTTGGCGGTAAGTTTTGTGAGTAGTTACGGCTGCACATAACAAAAAGCACACATGTGAGTGTCACCAACGAAGTTGCCAAGCTATAGTCAACATCCCCATTTGTTCCACAGCCGGTACCTCGGGCCTCACAAGACTAAGTCCGCGTCCGCGTAGTGCCGTGTAGTGCCGTGAAGTGCCGTGAAGCCGACTCACCGTGCCTGTGGACCCGCATGCAGCTCGCGCTGATATCCGTGGTGACGGTGAAGTATGGGAGCCAGAGGTCCTCGATGTGGACCTCGCCGAAGGTCGTGCGGATGGTCGTGTTGAACTGACGGCCCGAGAACATGGAGGTCGCTGGGTAGGTTAGGTCCATTAGCTGCTTGCCCCATTGGGTCATTTTCTGGAACCGGGACATATTACTTAGATAAGATTTAGGAATAGTACCGTCATCGGTATTAATATGTAATAATATGGGTGCGGAATCCTAAAAAGGATATATTTGGCACTATCTCGTAATAGTACATTACACAACTAGGGTGGTAAATCGCATATTTACGACCCTCGCCTGCAGCTCGGGCCGCAAACATCTGCGATCTCGGGCTTTCTTTATTACCTACCGTGTTGTGTACATCATTTTATTGGCTTTTACCGCACGCTACGCGTACGGAAAAAGCCAATATATGGCCAGTTGTAGCATAAATATATTTTATGCTAAAATGATGTACACAACACGGGAGGTAATAAAGAAAGCCCGAGAATCCAGATGTTTGCGGCCCGAGCTGCAGGCGAGAGTCGTTAATATGCGATTTACGACCCTAGTTGTGTAATGTACTATTTTTTACCATCCTCATTTTTTTTTAATTGAATGTATACATATTCAGAATCCAATCACGAGAGTATTCGATTGGCTTAATTTTTTTGTAGGCTTTCATTACTAACCGCCCAATTTTTCTATAGACTACCCGAGATACTTTTAACTTCGTAAAACTCATAAAACTTCTAGTTATGGTTTTATTCCAAACAATTTCTCTATACTGTCCTTTCCACGTTCAGTAGCAGTTTTTAGTGTTAGACATTATTGAACACAGCAAAATTTTTAAATCAAGAAACTGTCCTTGAACTTTTCCACGCCAACGACGTATATATCGGCGGAAAGTAAATTTTTGGTCAGCCGTTATTAAAATTGATCCGCAAAAAAAAATAAGCAGTTAAATCATTTGGGCAGCATACAAAGATTTGGCTGGCAATAAATAAAATCGGGCGGCAACTCTTGTTCAGCAAACAGTTTAAAAACGGTTAACATTTTAACCAATATTAATCTGCTTTTTTTATCATTTGGCTGCCTAATAAACAGTCGAGCTGCAAAATAATTACTTGGGTAGCAAGATTTTACAATTGGTCAGCAGAGAGTTTAATTGAGATATACAGGGTGTCACTGTGATATATACTGGGTGTCACTGTGATATATACAGGGTGTCACTGTGTTATATACAGGGTGTCACTGTGATAGATACAGGATGTCACTGTGATATATACAGGGTGTCACTGTGTTATATACAGGGTGTCACTGTAATGTATACAGGGTGTCACTGTGATAGATACAGGATGTCACTGTGATATATACAGGGTGTCACTGTGTTATATGTATACAGGGTGTCACTGTAATGTATACAGGATGTTACTGTGATATATACAGAATGTCATTGTGATATATACATGGTGCCATTGTGTTATATACAGGGTGTCACTGTGATAGATACAGGATGTCACTGCCAGCAGAGAAAACATGTCTGTAAGCAGTTTAATTGAAATATACAGGGTGTCACTGTGATATATACTGAGTGTCACTGTGATATATACAGGGTGTCACTATGTTATATACAGGGTGTCACTGTGAGAGATACAGGATGTCACTGTGATATATACAGGGTGTCACTGTGTTATATACAGAGTGTCACTGTAATGTATACAGGGTGTCACTCTAAAAACGAAACAGCTCCCAAAAATAGGTAGGTTAGGGTTATTTTTTTTTTGATGACCCTAAAACGAAACGGCTCCCAAAAATAGGTAGGTTAGGGTTATTTTTTTTGATGACCCTAAAAACGAAACGGCTCCCAAAAATAGGTAGGTTAGGGTTATTTTCTTTTTGATGACCCTAAAAACGAAACGGCTCTCAAAAATAGGTAGGTTAGGGTTAGTTTTTTTGCTGACCCTAAAAAGGAAACGATACTCGTTGTGAATAAATAATATAACTTCTAAACATTATGAGATGTATAAAAAATCGAAATACCAATTTTATATGAGCCCAACACAGTGACACCCTGTATACATTACAGTGACACCCTGTATATATCACAGTTACATCCTGTATCTATCACAGTTACACCCTGTATATAACACAGTGACACCCTGTATATATCACAGTGACACCCTGTATATATCACAGTGACACCTGCTACTTGACAGCTGACAATTACCGAATGACAAAATGCGCACACGATTGGCGGCAGAATAGTTGCGCCCAGTTAGGTTTTATTGCCCCCTTTTTTTTGATGAACAAAATGAAATATTTTGCTTACCTACTGATTGCTTACCAAAATTTGATTTACCGTAGATCGCTTAATGCAGCTCAAATATTTAATTTGCTGACCAAAATAATTTAGAGCAGATCAGTATATCATTAATTGCAGCCTGATTTATAAATGTTTGCTTACCATAAGTTGCTTACCAACTAGCTATTTTGGCTGACCAAATACATATTTCTGCTGACCAAAATATGAATATTTTGCTGATCGATTAAATGATACCCTATATCGGCACCGCAGGTTGGACTCAGAGCTATATAAACATTCATGCACCAGCATAAAGTTCAATTTCGGTTTTGACACTTATGTCATGGCGTGTGATTTGCGACCTTTATGTTTTACGTAGCGGCGAAAAGGTTAATGGGGCGGATTATTTCACTATTAAACAGAAACACGGGTATCAAACCTGCGACCATTCCCTAGCCTTCTGCGTGACAGTGGTGATGTTCCTCTCCATACACCATAGAGCTCCCATGAAGGCGCCGATGCTCACGCCCCCTACCATGTCTATAGGGATGCCGGCCTCCTGTAAATACAGATACGGAAACTTGCGGAAAAAATGCGGAAACTTTCCAAAAAGGTTAGAATAGTTCTAACAAATTTCTAGAAATTGATTCAATATACTAGAGATGCACCGAATATTCGGCCACTATTCGGTAATCGGCCTATCAGGCCACATTTTGACTATTCGGCCGAATACCGAATAGTAAATTAACACAAAGTCGAAGGAAAAAGAAGGATGAATAAATATTTTAATAACAAATTATAAACAGTAATCTATATTAAATATTAGTTTAATCATCTTTCACATTATTTTCAAACATACATATTAGAACAGTAGCATAAACAACGAATTAGAAATAAAACTACAAATGAAATAAAAAATTTCATTGACGCATTTTTCTATCATAGGCCTACGACGAGTAACAAGTTGCAACCTGTACTGTCCTGTACAGAGATTCACGGCGCCGCTCACCCGGGCGTTCGAATTTACTTCATTTTAGGTAAAACCGTTGGCCGAATATTCGGCTATTGGGCCGTCGACTCCGCCGAATATTCGGTATTCGGCCAAATCACTATTCGCTGCATCTCTACAATATACGCCCCCGCCGTAAATACATAATTTTGCTCACTATTAACAAAATCGTACACACCTGTATAGCCCGGATCATGCCGACGTGCGCGGCGCCGCGCGCGCCGCCCCCGCCCAACACCAGCCCCACCGAGGTGCCCGTCAGCCAGCGCGCCAGCCGCGAGAAGTCCGAGTGCACGCTCGCCTCCGACATCAGCACCTTGCTGTACAGCTCGCTCTGAAAGCGTACGTCGACACTGGAGCCACGCGGCATATGCATACGTCGCGATTGATAAATATCTTTAAGTATAGCTTGGCTACTTCGTTGGTGACACTCCCGTGTGTGCTTTTTGTTATTGCAGCCGTAACTACTTACACAAGTTACCGCCAACACGAACGACGACCGACGGAGACAGCCTCCGTTCGTGTTGGCGGTAACTTGTGTGAGTAGTTACGGGTGAACATAACAAAAAGCGCACATGTGAGTGTCACCAACGAAATTGCCAAGCTATAGTGAAGCACTTATCCCGAGTTACAGTGCATTGCAGGCTAACAAGGTACAGTGTAATCGAGCGACCTTCCCAGATCGTTTATAATTTTATTGATTGTATTATTGGTGTGCAATAAAGTATATTTGTAATGTATTACATGTATAAATTAGCAATTTGCATAAAGAATGTTCACAAAAATATCTGAAAACTCTAGTATTTTAAGAAAGTATCAATTTGAGAAAGTTAGTTTTGCAATTTTTTTACATTTCATCGTCACATCAATTATTGCATGTCAATGTCAATAAAACTCTTGTGGGCACTCACCACTCTGTACTGGCTCTTCCTGGTGAACATGCGGTGCGGGCAACGCACGTGGTGGTGCTGACTGACCCACGTCCTCATGTTGAGCCAGTGCACGGTGCCGCACGGGTTGGCCCCGCCCTCCCGGTGCAGCAACACCAGCTCCTTCTGTGTGCGGATGGCCAGTCGTTCGATCTCCTTCTCGATCTGTGAACATGAAGATTAATGGACTGAACTCAAGGACCTGGAATTTGTCAAGCAGTTTATCTACCTTGGCTCTCTTCTTAACAACGAGAGTGGCAGCGGAAAGGAAATAATGAGGATCCAAATGTCCAAAGCAGCGATGACTAAACTCACAAGGATATGGAAAGAATGGAATATATCCTGCAAAACTAAAGTGAGACTAGTGCGAGCGCTGATCTTCTCTATTTTCTCCTACGGTGCCGAATCCTGGACAATTCGACAAAAAGAAAGGGTTAAGATTGACGCCTTCGAAATGTGGTGTTGGCGGCGTATGTTGCGAATTCCTTCCCGCACGCCGCACCAATGTGTCCATTCTCAAGGAGCTCGGAATAACAACAAGGCCGTCCACTATCTGCTCCCAGCGGATACTAAACTACTTCGGACATGTTGCTCGCAGAAACCCGGACAACTTGGAGAAGCTGATGGTAGTTGGGCAGGTAGAAGGGAAAAGACCGCGCGGTCGATCGCCTACCCGTTGGTCAGATCTAATCAAGAAGCTTACTGGCCTGCCATTACCTAAAGCCATGAAGACCGCCGAGGACAGAGACGCTTGGAAAAGCTTGGTGCATCAAATTTCAAGCTAGACACGACCTTCAGCAATGAAGACGCCAACTAAGAAGAATTATATCTGTAGAGCTAGCACAACTAGCAGCGACCTCGCTTGTCACGTGACAGAGCATGCCCTGTCACTGTCACACTATATTGAATAGAAAGAGATATTTATCGCGGTATTTGTCGCGCGAGTAAGAGACCTGCGTCACAGTTGTGCTAAAGGTACTGGTCTTTTTAGTCGGTCCCTCATGGCGCCTAGCTAAAACCGGTCAGTACAGTGGTCATGTAAGTTGTTGTCCGGACTATAATGCATTATGTGTATCGAGTGAATGATGCCCCCAAAGAAACAGAAAGTCCTTTGCCGTTGGAAAGTGTCTATCTTGTCTAGGGCGTTTTTTAAATATATTTTTTTATGTAATAAGTGGCAAACGAGCAGACGAGCTGCCTGATGGAACTGCTTTCCATCATACCACATACATAGTCGCCCATGAATATCTGCAACACCAGAGCTGCTATACGTTGCCGATCTTAGCGAGCCCCGTTTACTCGTTTCTTGAAGTACAGTCGAGTTCATTTACATCTACACACTTACGGGAACAAAAATATTTTCAGGAGCATAAAAGCGTGTTCAGATATTTTTGTTCTCTTATGTGTAGCTGTAAATGAACTCGACTATACCCCATGTCATAGCGCTCTGGGAACACCTCAGGAGGGAGTTAATTCGACATCCTGCCAGTTCGTGGGAAAAATGAGCGTGAAGCCCGCTTGTTTTTGGGATAATTTGTTTTAAGTTAGTAACAAAGGATCAAGTTTGGCAGCCACTAACTTTGCCTATGCTCGGCTGCTTGTCGCCAAGTGCCACTATTAGGATGCAGTCCGCCTGTCGGATGCAGCGCTGCGTCCACTGCGTCAGGCTCGGGTCGCACTGGTAGAGGGCCACCTAAAACACCACACAATACCATTCAGAAAAGGGGTGATTAAGGCTTGTTTACGATATAAAGTAGCCACTAGGGATGACGACTGGGTTAAAACTAAATAATTTTATTTAGTCCGTCAGTTAGATTATGGAAAAATATGGGACACGTATTTTTTGGTTTATCAAAATATTAAAAATCGACAAAGTTACAGATCATCAAACTTCTGGAGTGGGGGCTTGTGACGTCCCTGGCCAAACGACCTAGTTCGACCCCAGGGGTTCAGGCCCCCACCTATCCCGATTCTATCGAGGTAGACCGGGACAAGGTGACCTGGTTCGACCCCAGGCTCCCCCGGCACCCACCCAGTCCGACCCAACTCGGGGCGGTCCGGCTAGCGACCTGGTTCGACCCCAGGGAACGCCACGGCCGACCACCCGGCCCGACAATCGCTATGCCCATATATGGATTGCGAGATTGTCAGTTTCTAAAAAAAAGCTTGTGACGTCACTCCTAGGTGAAAATTGTACCAAGGAGTGACGTCACTCGGAACTTCTAAGCGCTCTATCCTCGTCATTTTTTGTTTGTCAAACAAAAGAAAAAATACGTGTACAATATTTTTTAATAATCTAACTGACGGACTAAACAGTCCGTCCGTTTTTTTAGTGGTCTAGCCCATTCCAGGCTAGGTTCTTTTGGAACAATATGCACTGAGACAACAATGAAGAAACGCTGTCAAATGGCTGAACATCGGCCCAGTGGCAGACGCATTGATACCTTGTGTTTGTCCTCCTGCTGCGCTAACCACGAGCTGAGCCTGTACTCGTTGTTGGGGTCCATTATCGTCAACCCCAGCAGCTTCCTGATCACGTCGGACGTCAGGCGGACTGTCGGCCCTGTAAAACGAATCGATTTTAATACGAAAGGGTCGGTGTCCGCGAATCGTCCGAGAGATGGCGTTGGTGCCTACGGCAAATGTTGCAGCGGATTTTGTGGCAGCGAAATTTCTTTGGGTTGTTTTTCCTTTTCTACTTACTGTCTACTTTTTGCGCTGTAATAAATAAATGTATTTTGTTTCTTTCCAAGGAACGTACTTCGCGCCGTTAAGGCATCCCTTCTGAAACCCGTATTCCTTTAACTAGCGGTACTATTGGCACAGTATAATGCCAGTAATTTTTCTACCTGGGTGGATTTTAGAGCGTTTCAAACATGAAAAATGTTTTGATCAAATATTGTGAGTTTTAAAAATATGTCTTCAGAATATCAGAATAGGGTTGTGTCCTAAATTTTGTCTCTAATGTAAATCGATTCTTCTATTTATAAGGAACAAATATATACCTATAACTACTACACTTGGATTGCTATAACAGCCACAAATGGCAATCTAAAGTAGCCTACCGCACCAAGCGTTGAAAACGGCCCATACAAAACGCACCCACCCTGTGACGTCATCTCTTGTCCTCGCTGTACTAAGTCTGTATGAAAAAAATAGTATTTTGCCATTTTGAGCACGAAAAAGTGCGTTTAAGCACATAGTTGTCATACATTTATTTTTTCAGTGTTATTTAAACATTCTGAAATTAACTTTAATTTTTCTTTAAGACGATAAAAAAATATCGAATTTTTTTAAAACTTTGTGGTCTCATAACTTTATAATTTTTATATAGTTTTTGTTTATTTCTTTTGTGTTATGATAATTTAGTATTTTCCAATCCAAGTCATTATATTATTTTGTAAAGTTCAACATTAGTCAACATCCCCATTGGTGATGACGGCGGTTCGAACGCTCTGGAATCCACCCTCCTACAAAAGGTATATCGCGCGCTTGAATGTGCGCACCATGTACGAACGCATTTTAAGCAAAGTTTTAAGAATGCGTATGAATGAACACTGGAGAGTGTGGATCGCACTCACACAGAAGTACTGTCGCGCGTCTGTGTGAATCCGTGTCGCGCGCTCATAAACGGCCGAAATTAGACTACGTGTTCGTCTTTATACTTTGCTATTGGCCCACACGCACGCTGTGGGACGTTCCGCCCGACCGGGGGAGGTACCGCCCCCGTATGAAATACGGGGACCGTCGAGAAGTTGTGCGCCGCCACGCGGGGCTCCAGCGCCCCGCCGTCGGCACTAGGGGGAGGTACCGCCCCCGTAGGGACCACTGCCTATACAACACTTGCCTATAGCGCACAGCGAGTGGTAGAGCTCGTACGTGAAGGCGGTGAGCGGCACGTCGTCGCTGACGGGCACGACGGCGACCGTAGAGAAGTTGTGCGCCGACACGCGGGGCTCCAGCGCCCCGCCGAGCCCCGCCGTCGGCTTCTGCCAGGAGCCTGCAGCCCAACAAAGACACTTATTTAGCAAATGATAATCTACCGCCATAACGCAAAAGGGCACAACTAACATTTTTTTTCGACACTGAGTTATATACATATTCGGAATCAGCGAAATTTACTGATTCCGAATATGTAACAATCTTGGTGTCGAAAAAAAATATTAGATGTGCCCTTTTCCGTTATGGCGGCAGTTATTCACTTATATATACTGCTCTTATATAATATTGCTCTTAAACTTTAGATTTTTTGGAACCCTTCGGCCACTTTGGAAACCAAAGGTTCGAAACCAGTTTAGAATTCAAAATTATTTTTCTTTTTAGGGAACCTAGTTTCGAATAAAGAAAAATAATTCCGTTTTCTAAACTGTACGTCTAGCATAACTGGCCGCGACTTCGTGTCTCGCGCGACAGAGCGTCACCTGTCACTGTCACACGATATTGAGTGGAAAGAGATGGATATCATATGTCGCGCGACAAAAACTCGCATGTCACAGTTGTGCTAGAGGTACTGGTTTCCAATACAGAATGTAGTCTTCTTTTGAAACCCATTCAATACGTATATCGCCTGGATATGATAAAAACAGGGCTTTGGTCAAATTCCTAATGGCGATGATGAACTCCCAGCAGATACAACAGGCGGTCTTATCAGTAGGAAGCGATCTCTTCCAGGCAACCTTTGGGTAGCGGAGGGATTTGGTCAAAGCCCAGTTTTCATCATATCCCTGCGACGTAAATACGTATTGAATGAGTTTCAAAACAAGATTTTATATTCTGTATTGGAAACCAGTTTGGAAAACAGAATTATTTTTCTTTATTCGAAACCAGGTTTCCTAAGAAGAAAAATAATTCTGTGTTCTAAACTGGTTTCGAACCTTTGGTTTCCAAAGTGGCCGAAGGGCCGCTAATCGTTCGGGCGTCTATGTTTATTTTTTATGCTGGAGTAAACATATATATAAAGTTCAAACATATATACAAAGCTAAGTTGAAGAGCCCTCGCCTCGTGAGTTTCTTCCGGCGCTTCTTCTCACCAGAATATCATTTGCCGAAGCGCCAAAAGAATCAGACATGTGAAAGAGCCCTTGAGGCCTACTTGCAGAAATAAGTTATTTCCAATGATTTCAAATGTAAGGATAGGGCCATCCGAACAGTTCGGGTGGGTCGATTTTCGGCCGCGACATTTGTATGCCAAACTAAATGAATGGCATACAAATGTCGCGGACGAAAATCCACCCGGGTATATATTACCCGAAACAGTAAATGGAGCCTTTTACCACGCAATTTGGCATTTTTATAACGTCCGGCTGCGCTGTGCGTCCCACTGCCGCGTTGGTCCTAAAACTGATTTTTAGGACCAACGCTTTGGAACCGTCTGCGCGCTCGTTAGCCCTGTCCTTTATTTACGTCAATGGTTATTTCATTTTATTCTTCAGACTTTATTATATATCTGCAACATGTCGTTACCGAGGATCCTGTGGCCCAGCAGGTTGATGAGGCGGGTCACCACGACCGGGAAGCGGAGCTTGATCGCGTTGAACAGCCCCTCGGGCAGCTTGGCCAGCTCCGAGTCACGGACAGCCATCACTGTTGTACTGCGGCGGGTTTGGGTCACCATTTCCACCTAGGGCACACCAATTTACCGCTTTAGCTTAGTTGGTAGTGACCCTGCCTACGAAGCAGGAGGTCCTGGGTTCGAATCCCGGTAAGGGCATTTATTTGTGTGACGAGCACGAATATTTGTTCCTGAGTCATGGATGTTTTCTATGTATTTAAGTATTTGTATCTATTAAATATATCTTCGTCTAGTATCCATAACACAAGCCTTATTGAGCTTACTATGGGGCTAGTTCGATTTGTGTAAGATTGTCCCCTAATATTTATTTAATTACTTATTTTAATTATTCTATAATCCTGATTGACGGCAACTCAAGTTAACGGCGTGCAAACTAGATAGTTGCCGCTTGTTTTTAGCATGCGAGGTACACACACTTGTTCCTTCTACTTCTATGAGCCCTGGAGGGGCACTACCTTTGTAATAAATTGATGGTAAAATAAAATTAATGCTAGATTTCACGATCTTTTTTACTTGTAACACCAAATGTTCATTAGAGAGATTTTATGCTGAACAATAGTCCTATCGATTAGTATAATAAAATAGTGAGTGCTTATATTATTTTTATTTTTAGCTACTTCGATTTCTGGGTGAGACAAGCGAATTTTAGAAAATCTTTTAATGCAGTTTTATTTATTTTTAAAAATAAAGGAATGTTTCCTTTCAGTAAAATTAGATAACTAAAAGATTTAAGCGTGTTCCCCTCCAGGGCCCATAGATTTTTTCCACCCTGTATGTCAGTGGTAAAACTCACGATGCCGACGAGATCGCCCTTGCCGTACTCGCCGACCAGTTCCTTCTTGCCGTTGGGATGCGTGATGACGGAACGCAGCCGCCCGCTCAGCACTATGAACGTGGATCCTGACTCTTCGTCCTGACGGTACACGGCTCGCCCTGACTCCAGGAACACCTAAAAAAAGAAAACGAGGTTAATGCGAGTTTGATTACATTGCGGGCTACCCAGGTTTAGGTAGTTTCACGAGAGTTGAGGTCACGCACACAACAACACTGTCATGTAATTACAGCAAGGTTTTGAAACTACTGTTCTTTTTTCGTACCGATATCAAGTTCAACAGTGAATTGCAAGATAGACCAAAAAGTTTCGTTTAACTATAGCCTTGTGTTTATTTACTTACTCATTCATTTCATTCATTCACTTTTTTTGCAATGAGTACTTCATGTAGTTGTGTGTGTAATCATTCACCTCAACTCTCGTGAAACTACCTAAACGATGAGTACAGGTGATCGATTAATCATTGCAATGAAATGAAAATCGCATTCGAGTTCTCGCCCCTTCTAAATAGGGCCTAAAGCTGCAAGTGTTCAAAAATTGGGAAGATTGTAAACGAAGGTATTATGTTAACGAGTTTTGCCATTTCTGTTACGATCTTAGAGCAACGTCGGCTTCGTAGGGGGTGAATTTAGTTAGATTCAGGGCAATTCCATAAAATTCTGGTCATGTGTTTATTATTGTGGTCCTGAAACTTGTTGCGTGTCATGAAACAGCAAACGTCAGTGTGTTGTTTCATTTGTAGTGTTAAGTTATCGTATAGGTCGATTCACAAGAGCTGGCACGAATGGATTGAACGAGTGAATGATAATGTTTGTGTGAATTACAAAATGATTAAATACATGTTGATTCAATAAGCGATGATCGTGTTTTTAGACTATCTAACCTAATTTTAGATTATGTAACCCAGTCTGCATTGTGTATTTTATGAACAACAAAAAAATCCCTACCTACATAATCGCAACCTTGTTTGCACACTGACGCCGTGAAGCGCGGAAATTGCATCGTAACGTCTAAATTTCGTATGAGTTTCGCATATTTTCGCCATGATTTCGTAGATTGTGGCGTCAGTCAGGGTGAAAACATGGCAAAAATTAAATAAAAACTCCATGATAGTAAAGTGTTTGTAGGAACCGTCCAATTTACCTTTCTGCCATATCTTTTACCGGCTTAGTCTTAATAATGTGCAGATTACATGTATTTTTATTTTTTTCTTGAATAATGAAGAAGTGTTATTTACTTGTTTAAAAAATATTTGGGTCCTCCCGTATAAGAACGTCACTCAAAAGTAACAAGTGACATTACTTTCGTTCAATCCATTCGTGCCAGCTCTTGTGAATTGACCTGTAGTGATAACCGTTTTTTTTAATGCGCCTGTGTAAATAAGTGTACGTTGGGTAGATCTCCCTTCCTCCCCTCCACTTTGCATCCGAAACATGTGCTGCAGCGCGCTCTAAAGTTACGTCTTATATGGAAATTAGAGTTTTTTTTTTTCAATGCTATATGTGTATACTCTGCCACATACCCAGTCCAGTGCGAAGTCCACTTGTCGCACGAACGGCGACAGGCGCCGCACGACAGTGCTGGCGATGTGCAGCACGACCGACGGCCGCTCGCGCATGATGCTATACACGGTCGTCTTGGAGAGGAGGCCTATGCGCGAGAAGTGTTTCGCTCGTATCGAGAAGAATGACGGCTCGCCGGTCAACACGGCCAGCCCTCCTTCGACTTCGCCTGAAAACGTTAAGATGGCGTCAGGGATTTAAAAGGACGTTTGATGAGCATTTAAAAAAAAATTGATGATTTCTACCGATTTTACGTTATTTCTCCTATAGAAGAATTTCCATTCCAGTAGAAGAAAAAAATTGTCGCAAATTCTCCATACATTAATGGAAATTTCCTTAGTGTTGCCGTTATTTATACATAGTATATGGAAAAATGGTAACGCACACAGGAAAAAAAAGTTAGGACAATTTTTGTACCATTGGGCTTGTAAAGGCCCGTTATTCTAAGTAGAAATCAACATAAAATTGTCAGAAAATATGAAAATACCACAATACAAAAAATGGCAGAAATTTCGAGAAATGCTCTGATGACAGATCAAATCAGCTTATTTTTGTTAAGTCTCGTGTCTAAATATTTTTTAACTACCCAAATATACTGGTGTATAAAATTTCAGCTCTCTGTGATGATGGGAACGCGTGCCGACTTGGCTTCCAAGTTTGTATGGATATTTGCTTTCTGGGGCACCCTAATATTCACCCTTCCATTCAAATACCAAAACAATAAATAACGGAGGTAAAAACCATAAAAAAAAAAACAAACAAAGAGATAACTTTCCATTTTTAAAGTCTGTAAAAAAATTAGGGGTCGTCCTAAATGTCGCGCGTACCTGGGTAGGCGGTGAACATGTGGACCTCTCCCTCCCCCTCGGCGACCCTCTGGGACACCAACAGGGCTCCGGAGAGAAGATACACCAGCGCTACATCCTGTATAATGATGTCACAATATAATAACAGTTAGAGCACTTTTTAACATATAGTTCGTATAAGCTAAGTCTGCAGAAGTCGAAAAATGGTTTCATTAAATAATGTACATATGGCAGACAAGCACATATAATTTAAATAATACAAACCACAGCAAGAGGATTAATTATTGGTACTTGGAAATCATTCTTCAGTTTATTATAATATTGAAACTAGATCGATTTGTGCAAGACTGTCCCGGATATTTATTTCAGTACGCATGTAAACACATTAAACGGAAAGATGATTGCCATGTATCAAGACTAATTAATTCTCTTGCTGTGATGTTGCCATATGTATTTTTTTTAATAAACCTCTTTTTGTGAACATCAGACTTAGCTCGAACATGCTCTAGCAGCATTAGTCATAGTACAGGCAGTGGCGGATTAGCCATATAGCAAGAGTAGCAAATGCTACGGGCCCCGCGCATTGGGGGGCCCTGCGCCCATTCGCAAAAGGGGACCCCCCCCCCTCGTTAAGTCATTTCGTCACGTATAAAATTAACGGTTAGTCGGTATTTAAGCATATCTAAGACCGACCAAGGGCCTCTTTGAAGAAATGCTGGCTTAATCCGGCACTGAGTACAGGTAACAAACGCTGAGATGTAAACACGTTCAAGAAAACAAGGCACTTATGTTCTTCCCGAAACGAGGGCTACCGCGAATAAATTTCGTTGCTAGAGGCGCTAGTGTAGCGTGAGGTCTATGAAAAGCCAAATGTCACTGTTTGTGGGGGCTACACGGGATTATTTGTTATTAGAATAATGTTATCAATATTTTGCAATATCTGAGATTATTTATGGCAAATATGAGTTACGGGTCAACGAATGTCAGTGCTTTCAGACACTTTCATCATTCGGAAACTTATATCCTCTTTTTTCGGAACTGCAATACTGCCTCAAGCTCGATATTTTTATCGTGCGGTTTTAAGGCATTAATACGATTGAAATGTAAACTTCGTTTTGACACCCGTAATAACAAACTGACAGCTATACTTCAGGACCCTACTCGACAGTGGCGCCAACTGGTGAGCACAAAAACGGTAGCTCTCAATGACGACTTCGTTGGAATATAATTACGTCAGAGCTTAATATTACTTAGAAAACCACCGGGAGACTCAAACATGACTCGACATGTTTAAAGGAATGCCGAATGCTCCCGTAACATGTCGAGGGGGGTTCACCCTGTTGTGGCATAATTTTGTAAGTACTAATTCTTTGTGGCATAATGTATATAGCCATATTAGGCTTTGTGCATAAACTGTTATCGCAGAATCTATATTCGCATAATTTTATTACGCAGAATTACGTTAGTCCGAATATTATTTGGTCCTACTTTTCATGTTCCGAATCATATTTACACATAAATTAAATGATTATAAAATTATAACACCGAATACTATCGTGGCAGAAAGATGTTTTGTCATAATATAACTTTTAACTGTATTGTCGACGACAATAAATGGTTTTGTAACCTAACCTACTTTTTCTTCCCGCAGTTCGTTTTTGTTTGGTGATGCAGTTCAAACCTAACCTATACCTAACTTAACCTAACCTATTTTTTCTGCCAGCAGTTTGTTTTTGTTGGGGGACGCAGTTCAAACCTAACCTAACCTACTTTTTCTGTCTTATCTTTTTTTTCTTGCGGGGGGCTTCGCCCCCCGAGCCCCCCTTGTGGACAGCTTCGTCCCACGTCCCCCCTTTTTTAGCCTTTTCATAGCTATGAACTCGTGCAAAACTAACTTAACCTAACCTACTTTTTCTGCCAGCAGTTCGTTTTTGTTAGGGGATGCAGTTCAAACCTAACCTATACCTAACTTAACCTAAACTACTTTTTCTGTCTTATCTTTTTTTTCTTGCGGGGGGCTTCGTCCCCCGAGCCCCCCTTGCGGGGGGCTTCGTCCCCCGAGCCCCCCTTGAGGGGGGCTTCGCCTCCCGTCCCCCCTTTTTTGGCCTTTCCATAGCTATGAACTCGTGCAAAACTAACTTAACCTAACCTACTTTTTCTGCCAGCAGTTAGTTTTTGTTAGGGGATACAGTTCAAACCTAACCTATACCTAACTTAACCTAACCTACTTTTTCTGCCAGCAGTTCGTTTTTGTTGGGGGACGCAGTTCGAACCTAACCTAACCTACTTTTTCTGTCTAATCTTTTTTTTCTTGCGGGGGGCTTCGCCCCCCGTCCCCCTTTTTTTTGCCTTTCCATAGCTATGAACTCGTGCAAAATTCTGGTTGCTTGAATGTTTTAACCTAATCTAAGCCCCTTTTCTATCAATTGTTTATTTTGTAAGGACACAGTTCTAAATCTAACCTAACGTTTTTAGCAACAGTTCTTTATTATGAGATTTGTGAGGGATCAAAGTTCTAGCCTAACCTACTAAGTTAGGTTAGAATTGCTAGATGTTAAATGTTATTAGTTCATCGTTATACTGAATGAACAAGATGTCCAATGGAATTATATCACTTGATTATTATAATAACTTACCTCTCCTAAACCTAACCTATCAATCTCGGACAATCGATAATATGCCGAATAAAATTCTGCACAATAGAATTATGCTTAAAAATAATCGGTCATAATAATAGTATGCGAACTTAATTTCAGACAACTACATATTCGGGATGTAACTAATTATGCTTAATAAGGTTTCTGCCACATTACCATTCGACGAAAACCGATTATGCCACATCTGTTATGCTAAAACAGTTTCGGACAATAAATGTTATGCCACATAGAGGGAACCCGTCGAGGGGATGTCTCGTCTTTTGTACAGTCGAATTCATTTACATCTACACATATAACAGAAAAAAATATCTGAACACGCTTTTATGCTTCTGACAATAGGGTCGTGTTCAGATATTTTTGTTCATGTAAGTGTGTAGATGTAAATGAACTCGACTGTATAACGTGAGTGATCTGTTTTTATTTCGATAAAGCTTAATATGTTGCCGTTATCCCATCTCGGAGAGAACATAACTTGGGAAAAAAAGTTTTATCACACATGACATCACATTTCCACAGAATAACTATAACCTTGGACTGTGACTAGAGATGTGCCATTCTCGGGAACGTTCTCCTTTTTGTATGGAGCGAGAACGTCCTCGAGAACACTTCCCATACAAAACTGGGAACGTTTCCGAGAATTCCCGGGAATGGCACAACTCTAACTGTGACTGTGACAGTTACATAATAAAAATGAGAGACGGAGAGTATAAAAGTAATACAGAATTTTACACATGCCTGATAGGGGTCATTCATATATTACGTCCCAAGCATAGAGGGGCTAGGCAAATGTGACAATTTGTGTAAAAAAAGATAAAAAAGGTTACAAAAAGGTGTCACACAGGAAGAGGGGTTGTAGAAATCTCTGTCGTCCGATATCTAAAACTGGGCTAACCCCTATACAACTCCATACAGGTTAGTCTAGTTTTAGACATAGGACGGCAAATTCTGTAAAACTGATATGTGGATGGTCCCATATACTTACAATGTTATGTGGAAAAACTCAAACACTCAATCCAAATATAATGAGTGTGTGTTTATGAATTGAACGCCCATGTAGCGTATATTTAAATTATGGCAGCCTAATTTTGATTTTACAATAAAATTCCCAATATTCAACAGGGGCCACCATATATTAAGAATTCTGTTATTTTTAGTTTGAACCAGGTCGCTTGTCCCGGTCCACCGAGGTCGAGGCGTAGATAGTGCGATCCTTACGCATTCTTAAAACTTTGCTTGTAGTTTGTAGTGCGTTCGTTCACGACACGCACACATACAAGCGGATGTACGTTTTTAGGAAGAAAAATTACTGTACAGTATAATTACTGTAAATGGGAACAAATGGTAAATGTGGACGAAATTGGAATGCCGCAAGTGAACACAAAAGGAATATACGTATCATAACAATACAATTCACCACGATATGATAAAACTGACATATGACACGTGAAATATGTCTTTTTGACAAAAACAATGATTTGAACAACTAACTAAAACATCAAACCATTCTTGACGGAGACACACTGAAAACCGAATACCTGAACGATTTCGGGTTCACCTTTCACACTATAATAGAGCTTTCAGACAAATTGGGGGTTAAAAAGTGTTTTCTATTCAATAAATTTGCAATATAACTAGTGTAACACGTAAAATATTTTATGCCACACCTGGCCATAAAATGATGTACACAACACGGGAGGTAATAAAGAAAGCCCTCGATCGCATATTTACGTCCCTCGCTTGCAGCTCTGGCCGCAAACTTCTGCGATCTCGGCCTTTCTTTGTATTACCACCCTAGTTGTGTAATGTACTATTACGTCATTCTAGGCCGTTTCTTCTATAGAAAATTAAAATATTCCCCAAAATTTGTACATACAGTAAATACCACAATTCTGAGAGAGTTGATTATTTCAAAACTTAAGCTGTTAAAAAAAGTCATATTAGGGCATATAAAACCCAAATCTGCATAAATATCCGTGATAACAATCTGAAGTATTTTTTTTGTTAGTCAATTACGTAAGCATTTCGTTTTTTCTAGTAGGTACCATAAAATTGTATAACCAATATTTGCATTCGCATTCGCGTATATCAACGTCGAATATTCGTATTCGTATACACGAATATCCAAAAACCTATATTCGTTACATCCCAATTAAAGTCTTTGGGTGGCCAGTTAACTGTGGCATCGTTTGTACATCTAGCCATCATGTGATATTAGATTGGCGAGCTTACCTTGTGACTCTCCTCCTTCATGATGTAAGTGCCTGCCGGTAAATCTCTGACTTGCACAGTCCCCTGTAACAGCTGGTCGCTGTCTAACCCTAACTCTTTGACGAACGCCTCCGTTGCTATTTGTACCAATGCCTGAAACAAGCATCATCATCAGGTCATATAAGTGCGTCCCACGTTTGGTATCAGCGTAATTCGTCCCATTCTTTTTTCGTTCAATTCGTATTTCGTCTCATTCCATATTCGTCTCACATTATTTATTAAGACTATTCTTTATTCTTCATACATGAATGTGAACAGACAGAACACAGATTGTGTGACGAATATAGAATGAGACAAAATACGAACTGAACGAATGTGACGAATTACGCTGATACCCCACGTTTTAGTATTTCGAAATACAAGCTTTTGCCATGGGCGTAGCGAGGGGCCAGGGGGGGTAGCTCATGCAGCACATTTACCTTAGATATTCTTGGTTTGTCTACGCCTGTCCCCCTTTAACAAAATCATGGCTACGCCCTTGGCTTTTGCTGTGCAATAAGCAAGTTTTGGTGTAAAATACGTCCTAATATCGTCCTTTTTTCCTAATAATAAAAATGAAGATAATCTGCCAAGGTTACCACCCCATGTTGAAAAATTATTGGAAGGTTGTATTTGTTGAAAATTATTTTATTGACCTTTATTCGAAATTTCGTTTTCTAGAAAAAAATAACACCAAATACATTTTTAAAACTACGGTGATTCAGCAAGCTCAGAAAGTGTTCTACCGCTTTCCGACTTAATTGAGTGTGGAAGACCACTTTCTTTGCTTACCGTACAGAACTCCTCGTGAGTTACAGTCGCACTTGGCCGCTTACCTTCTCATCCATATTGTCGGTGTTGTGCTTCTTAAAGGACCCCTCTTTGTTCCTCTGGAACGACGATGTCGGCTGCACGTCTGGCTGCTGCTGCGAATGAAGACCCCTTTACAATTCCAATAAATACCAACTAAACTAGACGATCATACAGTCTGATCCTAATAGCCATATGTTAAACATGTTTTTAATATCAAAGGGTCTAGCCGTAATCCTATAGTGAAACTGCCTCTGGCTGAAATGTATAGGTTTCTTAGGAGCTTTTATTTGTCTTATTATAAGATATCATTTTACCAAATTTCAAGCCTGGAATCCTCTTGGTTTGGACCAAAATAAAAAAAAATAAAAAATAGTTTTTATTAGTTCCTGAGTCATGGATGTTTTCTATGTATTTAAGTATTTGTATCTATTAAATACGTCATCTAGTATCCATAACACAAGCCTTATTGAGCTTACTATGGGGCTAGTTCGATTTGTGTAAGATTGTCCCCTAATATTTATTTATTTAAATAGTTTTAAATTTGGTAAAATGATATCTTATAATAAGACAAATAAAAGCTCCTAAGAAACCTATACATTTCAGCCAGGGGCAGTTTCACTATAGGATTGCGGCTAGACCCTTTGATAGGGAACGTGCACAACGAAGGTGCTGCCAACTGGTGCCGCCAAACCGAATCTTGTACTCTATCATGCTGGGCCACATTAACGGGAAACGCCGTTAACATCGCGATAATGGACGATTAACGTTAGTGTGGCCAAGACATACGCAAGACATATTCAAGACAAGGCTATACATGACATTTGACATTTTACAACCAGTATTTTTTTTCAGGACGGATAAGTTTCTTGTTTATTGTCCGCATAGTGTCTCTTTTGTCGATTTAGTGCTGACACCTATAGTTCCTGCCCGTCCCTATATGCGTTTATTTTCTGTGTAACCCCATACCTACCTATTAGGGATGTAACGATATTGTAGTAAATAATCGGTGATATCGATACCGATATCGATGGCTAAATAATAAAATATGCACCTCCGATATTTGTATATCCTCATTACACCTAAAACTTGGCTATATTCAACAGAGACTCAAGCTTGAAATTGTAAAGTAAAAATAAATAAATTGTCAACTTTTGAATTGACAACTTATTCAAAGAAAATATTGATTATGAAACAAAGAGATATTTAATAAAGTAATTATCATTGCACAAGGTAATAAACCGATACATAAATAAAGTCATTTATTAAAATGGCTTTCAAAAGATTTTTTCAAGTACAAATTTTTTTCGCGCTGCTCAAATATCGGTCCTAAAATAATACAGCCAACAAAGTTATTTAGATCCTTGAGTAACTTACGATTTTATAATCTAGTGTAAGGAATGTGTTAAGACAGGAATCTGATAAATCGAGAATCTGGTATTATGAAAAATGTAGTATGTCGGGAATGTGGTATTTTGGGGACGAGCGCTTATGAGATGTGTTGTCTTACCTGCGGGGTGGAGGTGGCTACATCAGGCACCATGTCAGGCCGGGACTTCCGGTTCTGGATGTTAATGGGCGACGACGTCACATGTCCGTTCTCTTGCTGCATGCGGACACTCACATTAGGGTAATACTCCAATCAACGGGCGAGAAATGTGATGTATAGCTCGGCAACTTCGTTGGTGACACTCACATGTGTGCTTTTTGTTATGTGCAGCCGTAACTACTTACACAAGTTACCGCCAACACGAACTGCTGCCTGCGGAGACTGCCTCCGTCGGTCGCTGTTAGTGTTGGCGGTAACTTGTGTAAGTAGTTACGGCTGCACATATGAAAAAGTACACATGTGAGTGTCACCAACGAAGTTGCCAAGCTATAGTTGTCACGGCTAACTTTTTACTAATAGGTACCTATAGATCAGCGTTGGGCTCAAATTTTTTGAGTAAAAAAGCGGGATTCTGTTGTCGAAAGCGGGACATAGTAAAAAAACGTATATAATCAGAAGTTTTTCAGTATTTATCTTTTTATTTGAGTTTTAAATTACTTGTCTGTGCCACCCGCCCGCGCTTCCTCAGCACGCTGCACGCACGGTCGAGTTATCCCCGAAAAGCGGGACTGAGCCTGTCCCGCGCGGGACATTTAATTTTGATTTAATAATCGGGACGTCTGGCAACGCTGGTATAGATAATTGCAGCAGAGTTGAGGTTCACGCACACAACATGTCATATAATGACAGCGGGATTTTTGTGTAATCAATCACCTCAACTCTCGTGGAACTACCTATATGTAGTTCCAGGAGAGTTGAGGTGAATGATTACACACACAGCTACATGAACTACTCATTGCAAAAAAAGTGAATGAATGAAATGAATGAGTGAGTAAATAAACAAGCCTATAGTTTAAAGAAACTTTTTGGTCTATCTTACAATTCACTGCTGTTCTTGCTATTGGTACGAAAAAAGAACAGTAATTTCAAAATCCCGCTGTCATTACATGACATGTTGTTGTTTGCGTGACCTCTACTCTGCTGGAACTATCTATACAATGTCTCGGTTGATCTAACTTACCTATATTTTAAAGTATTTGTACGGAGGGCGAGTCCAACTCGCTCTTTCCGGTTTTTTCAATTTGTAACATTAGCCGTGACAACATGACAACACATTCTCGTTGACTGGAATGGTAATTAAATTGATGTAGTTATAAAGGATAAGGAAAAAAATTGTTTACTAAATCTATAGGGAAATTATTATGATTACGATTAATGCGTTACAATACAATTACTAAATGAGTACTATATCCAAGGTATGTAAAATAAAGGGCTATGTAAAGTACACAAAACAAGACAATACCTTCTTTACTAGTTCATTTGTTACGCTAAAGGACACAAAGATGTTTCCGCGGTTATAGTTATGGTCGAATGAGGGTGTTTAGAAATCATAAACCCACCAGCTGGCAGCAGGGTGGCGAAAGGTCTTTTTGACAGTAGGCGTCAAGATCTACCAATCACATCACCTGATTTTGACATCTACTGCCAAATAGACCTTTCGCCACCCTTCTGCCAGCTGGTGGATTTCTGATTTCTAAATACCCTCATTGTCACAGTTGACAATTCCTAACTTGTAAACTGGTCGAGCTAACAAGTTGGAACAGTGGACGAGGTAGAGCCGGACAAGTTAGGTCAGTCGATGAATTAGGGCCGGACAAGTTAGTACAGTGGACGAGCTAGGGGTGTGAACAAATTAGGGATAGTGGACGTGTTAGGATCGGACGAGGTGGAACCACAGAAATATAGCGAGGTAGAAGGAAGTGTATGTACCTCGCGTGTTGAAAAGAAGTGACTTTGCACGCCGTCAACGTCAGTTTCCGTCAATATTATTACCAGATTTGAAAATCTGATAGTATATGGTTATAATCATAGATGTACGATATACCTAGATACACAATCAGCCGGAAAAAATGGCCCCACAAAAGTGCTAGCCGATCGGCTTGGCTAGCTCATTTTGACTTAGTCTGGTTTCAACCATAGACGGCGACAGTTGTCAACAATGGCGAAATGTTGCGTAAAAAAATGCGTTAATAGCAGCAAAAAAACAAGAAAGAAAGATGGAATATACTTCATTAATTAAGGGCCAATTAATATTGAGCAGAATTACAAGTGAACTCATCGTGATTTCATAGTTTTTTAATTATCTTCGCGAATCTTTTAACAAAAAGGGTCCATTTATTTGCTGCTCACTTTTGACGTAAACAACGTAGTCACTTTTTGATAGGTGCCAATAAACTAAAGTTTTCAAATGTTCATTTTGCGCCAGATTCATAGACATTTTTCTTTGAAACTGTGTGTCTATGTTATTATACGTCAATGGTTATAATTAATTGTTCACATACCACCAAATGAAATGGATTTTTTTTATTTTCCATCACTTAATTACACTTGGCGTCAAACGCCAAGCGGAAAACGTTACACGCTTGGTTCCCATACAAATCGACGAACTATTTCGTTGTCTCGTTTTTTTTTGTGGGCGGGACACTGGACGTGCTAGTACTGTGTACAAGCTAAGGGGCAGACAAGTTAGGTTAGTGGACGAATTAGGGCCGCACAAATTAGGACACTGGACGAGCTAGGACTGATCGAATTCAGACAGTGGCAGAGTAAGGACATGGGTTCAAGTGGGGTAAAGGACTTCAATTAAACCTACTGTCAACAATACCTATACAAGGTGCTCGTGAGGTATCCAAAAGATTTTAACCACGCATTCCATTCCTGAGATCATTAGGAGTAAAAAATGTTATATAACATAATGCAAAAACACAAGAAAAAAGTTACGACGATTTTTTTTATTGATTTTTGTACGTAAAATAGTATTTTTTTACTGTCGAATTTCACATTTTGGGTTCCTCACGAGCACTTTCGAAAAACGCGACATGGTTAAAACCACGAAATCTACAAAAACCAATCAAAAAATATCATCCTATCAAGAAAAAAAATATTTTTTGCCGGTTTTGACATTATGTTATGTTTTTACTCCTAATGACCTCAGGAATGCGTTGTTAAAATCTTTTGGATACCTCACGAGACACCCTGTATAAATGTCATTTAGCGATTATGTGACGTTGTTGTTAAGTTACAAAAACTAAGCAAATTGAAACAAAAACAAGATGCAACCCAACTGAATACTCACAGTATGTTCGGTTTTGTCGGTGTGGTGCGGGGAGTGCATGGAGGTGCCAGAGTCCACGGTGACCTTCCTCCCGGGAGAGGACGCCACCGTCGTGGGGCGCCGTCTCTCGCGCCCCTGCGCAACAACACACAATAGTACATTACACAACTAGGGTGGTAATACAAAGAAAGGCCGAGATCGCAGATGTTTGCGGCCCGAGCTGCAAGCGAGGGACGTAAATATACGATCGAGGGCTTTCTTTATTACCTACCGTGTTGTGTACATCATTTTACGCCTAGACTTGGCCAGAAAGCGGCTTTTTCCGTGCGGTAAAAGCCATTTTGTGTTAAGACTACTCATCAGTACACAGCATGGGCCTCCACTAGGAGGACCTAGTGAACTAGTGATCCTAGTGAAGTTTTCCGGAGTCCAATAGCAGGTGGCTCAGGACTGTCGCGGTATGTACAAAAAAATATGCAGACGGCTATCGGCTATATAATAATGATTATGAAGACCATAAAATAGGGATGACGACTGGATTAAAAATATACAATACTATTTAGTTAAAAATATATAAAAATGTGGGACACGTATTTTTTGGTTTATCAAAATATTAAAAATCGACAAAGTTATAGATCATCAAACCTCTGGAGTGGAGGCTTGTGACGTCACTCCTAGGTGAAAATTGTACCAAGGAGTGACGTCACTCGAAACTTCTAAGCACTCTATCTTCGTAATTTTTTGTTTGTCAAACAAAAGAAAAAATACATGTACAATTTTTTTTGTACAATCTGACTGACGTTCTAAACAGTTTTTTTTGTCGTCTAGCCTATTCTATTAGATACCTAGTTTATAACTTACCGGGTTAACCAGTTCTGCACTCAAACCTAAGTACTGATGTAGCGCGGTGAAGGTCACCCTCTGCAGGCGCACCATGATGATCTGAAAAACAGTAATAATATACCTAAATATGTATACTACTCAATTTTTGCAGTTTTACGGATTACTAGCGCTAGATAAAAACGAATATAAGGGCCATAATTCTTTTTGATGCCTAACAAACGTCCCTTTTACATTTTAATTTAACGCATAATTTCTTACCCGTTAGTACAATATCCCAAAAACATATAATTTTGTAATTCAGAATAACATACGCTCACCCTGAATGATAACTTTGGTCCAAATATGTGGACTATGAATATAAAAAACTATTTTTGGGACGCAAGGTGACTAACGAACCTATCCATATTGAAGTAGTGGTGGTTTGGGGGTTTTTCTTTATTGCGGAGGTCTTCGCCCCCCGAGCCCCCCCTCCTGGGGAGCTTCGCCCCCCCCCCCCCCCCCCTGTACCCCTTTTTTTCGATATCCAGCAATTCGTTACTGCTAAACGTTATTAATTTATCGTTATACTTAATTAATATTATGTCCAAAGGGTATGAATTATACATTTTGTTCTTATATAATTTGATTATTCTAAGAAAATAGTATTATATCTAGTCCATTATATCAAATGTTCGATATAGTAAATGATATTCTACTAAAGGTGTTTCTAATAAATAAATAATATCTCAAATGTCGATTCTATGAAAAGTTGTTATATCATTTGGGGAGTATTATAATTAGATCTTTATATGGGTTAAAAATATATTACATGTTGTTCTACAGCAGTGGTTCCTAACCTTTATTGCCACATCACCCACAGGCCCCCTCTAGATTTGTATCATTTTACCCCTCCAAGAAATAGGTAATACCAAGGACCATTAAAACAAGAGGACTGTTATTCTCCATACTTTAGATTGTACCCCGACCGCAAGAGGATATCCAGGCAAAAACTAGATGGCGCTAAAAAATAACCATTTAACGATGTTTTAATTGAACTAAAAAACATAGTACAGTAACAATTAGTTCGTAAACAGCTAATAATAAATAAATTCTAACATTTAAATACTGCGTCACGCTTGCAAAGTTGAATAATTGTAAATAATATAATTCTTATACCAAGCTAATACATAGATGGCGTTGTAATATCGGGGAACAGCTTTTTGTATGAAGAATGACAGTCCTCTTGTTTTAATGGTCCCTGGTAATACAGACAAGTATATGAAAGTGCTAAAAAAAACGACTTAATATGAGTATTACCCCTGAGAAAACTAAATTTTACCCCTAAAGGGGTTAATGACCCCCAGGATCGGAACCACTGTTCTACAGAGTGAGACGCACCCTAGGATAACGGCTCGGCATACCTGTATGACCCTGACGAAGATGTCCGGATACTCGTGGAAGACCTCTTGGAAAGCCCGCATGGGCAACTTGATGACCTGCGAGTCCTCCAGCGCCTTGGCGTTAACCGTTTTGTACGGTTGGGAGTGGCCCTGCGAATATATTACAATATGTTAAGAGGCTTTTTCTCTTGCAACCCTTATTGGGGCACGTCCAGAAATCATGTGATCAAATTTAGCCTATTTTTGCCCCCCACCCCCTCCCCCTTGGTGATTGTAACGCTGCCCCCAAATATCCAAGATCACGTGTAATTTTTTTTGAAATTTACTATCGAAGTTGATAAATGATATTTGAGTAAATACACTTAGAAAATATTGTTGAGTAATTTCGTTGTTTATGGGTTTCCCGTTGTGTAAAAAAATTACACGTGATGTCTTCTCGGACCCCTCCCTCCCCCTTTTGGCCAAACGACCTGGTTCGATGGCCAAACGACCTGGTTCGACTCCAGGCGTTCAGCCCCCACCTAGCCCGATCATATCGAGGTGGACCGGGACTAAGTGACCTGGTTCGACCCCATGCACTCCCGGCTCCCACCCAGTCCGACCAACTCAGGGTGGTCTGGCTAGCGACCTGGTTCGACCCCAGGGAACGCCACGGCCAACCACCCGGTCCGACAATCGCTACGCCCAGGATGGGTTGCGAGTTCGTCAGATTCAAAAAAAAAAAAAAAAAACCTCCCTCCCCCATCGTGATCCTTCGTGATATTTTTCTGACGGTTAGCGAAGAAAAATTATACCAATAATTTTAGATATGTTACATCCGCCCATTTTTTTTGCACAGAGCGCTCCACTGCGCTCATATCGTCGATGAAAATCGGCCGCGCACTGTATTAGGGTTATTCTTCAGAAATATGTCTGCGGTCACCTTATTCATCTGGCCCTTTTTCATACTAAATGTATGGAGACAGCGGAATAAGTCGCAGACATATTTCTGAAGAATAACAAATTAGCACCATGCCACCATGTAGCACTGCACATATTAATCAAAACAAATTCATTCAAACGCATCGACCTCTCAATCTCGTTCGAGATCTCGAAAATAAATCCGAGATCTCGATCGAGATTGCAAGAATCGATATTTCCTGCTGTCGAGATTGAATCTCGTAAATTTGCTCGAGATCTCGCAATTTAGAGATTTCGCGAGATCGAGATTGCATTCCCTAGTTCAGGGGTTTTCAAAGGGGGGCGCGGGGCCTCGGGAAATTTGAACACGATTAACTTATAGTTCTCATTAAACCATGTACTATACAGTCTAGGGCCTAGTCTCCTAAGAGCCGTGTCGCTAACGGCAACGCTAGGAAGATGATGATGATTTGGCTAGCTAACCCATTCACTGCCATTTCCTTGCATCGAAGCCAAGGGGGGCGTGGGAACTTCGTTTTAGGCAGCAGGGGGGCGTGCCTAATAGTACATTGTGTATCAAGGGCGGTAAGTAAGGAATTACAAACGAGTGTTTGTTACAAGGCCGAGGCGAAGCCGAGGGCTTTAATAACACGAGTTTGTAATTCCTTTACCGCCCGTGGCACACACAATGTTTGAATGAAATCTGATCAAAATAACCTTACTTAACCTAAATAAAATTGTAAAACTGACAGTGACATTAGTGACATAATATCCATAGACAATGCGAAAGTCGAGTCACGTTCGGAAACCATAACGGTAAATGCCTAAAACGGTTGATTTTATATTTGCAAAATACTGAAATACACTATTTAAACATTAAATTAATGTTACAGAAATATGTGTTTACATGTATTTGCAATAACAGTTCTCTTTAAATAATATTTCAGTGATAAAAATTAAAAAAGTAAATTGGCATTTCCTTTGAACACGACAAATAAGAGTAAAACAAAACCATCGTTTCAAATTTAAAAAGAAAACCATTACGCCCTAGGGCGTAATAGGTCATTTACGGCCCGCAGAACCTACGTGTAATGACACCATTTTCGAGCAAGTGTGATGAAAAAAAAGTTTGGGAACCCCTGCCCTAGTTAGTATGTCCTCGCTTACCGTCAGAACATCGGTGAAGCTCAGGAGGGATGTGACGCTCTCGCCCGCCCTCACCACTTTGAGGGAGAGGCTGCTGCCGTCCTGGTTCGTAATGTACACGTTGACGCGACCGTTCTGAACGACGTACACATTCTCGTCCGTGTCACCTGCGAAAAGACGACAAATGTTTTTAATTTAGTAAACAAACATTTATTTATTATCAAGGACCTTAAAATAAATAGTCGGACGGAGCCTCGCCAACAGAACTGAGTTTTATGGTAATCGGTGCGGCAGTTTTTGCGATATGTGCGAACGGGTACGTATCGGAATGTCCAAAATAAAAAAAAAAACTAACGTTAAATAACCTACGTTCAATATCCCTAAAATCGAAATACCTAATGTTTTAAATACCTAAGCAATTAACACCTACCTAAGAATTACCTAAGTTTACAATACCGATTGGACTAATTACCTAAGTTTAAAATACCTATTGGACTAAATATCTAATGTTTAAAATATCAACAGTTATTACACCTAAGTTTGATACACCAATATTTGAAATACCAAATGGTCAAAATACTTAAAATGATGCACTGCGAGCTATTTGTATGAAGTAGTAGATCAGATTCCGCGAGCGTAAAAGAGGGTAGATTGCAGAACGATTAGACATTGAGACGTGAAAAATTAAGGAAAATGACTGAACATAGCAATAGTGTATTTAAAAGTCAAAAAGCTTTATGAATCTATCCCGAAAGCTCAAAATCCCGAAAGTCAGCCAACCGAACTGCTCCGGCGCTGCGGGCTTTTATATACACTCTAGGGGTAGGGCAGACAAGTACCTCTAGCACAACTGTGACACGCGACTCTTTGTCGCGTGACAAATGCTACCCATCTCTTTCCAATCAATATAGTGTGACAGTGACAGGTGATGCTCTGTCGCGCGAGAAACGAAGTCGCGGCCAGTTATGCTAGACGTACAGACCACGTGGAGTCGGGGTTGGCAGCTTCGGTTAAGTCACAGTCTTCGGCATTACAATTTTCGGGATTATAGTCTTCGGGATTACAGTTTTCGGGATTACAATATTCGGGATTTCATCCTTTCGGTCAAACGTTATTTCGGGATTTTAAACTTTCGGTCAAATAAACATTCAACATATAATTTTCGGCCTTCCGTCCATAGGCCTTATGAGTTAGGTATTTTGAACTTCGGTATTGTAATACGTACCCGTGCGAACACACGATTTTTTTTGGAATAAAAGTTTCACGCATCAACAAACCCTTGCTATGATTCTATTGCATGTATTGATTAATATAGACAGATGTAACGTATGCATTCAAAGATAATGATTAATGTAAACTGTTATATAGTGTACTAACCGACTTTGAAAAGGAACGCGCCGGCGGGCAGGTTGAGTATCTCCGTGTGCTTGCACAGCATGAGGAACACGGGCTTCTCGAAGTGCCCGAAGACTCGGATGCTGTGCAGCATGTATAGCGCGTCCGGAGGCACGCGATCGTCGCTCGTCAGGTCCTCTTCCAGGTATTCTGCTGGTGGCTCCAACACCTGGCACAATAGCGAGTTATGTCAGGTTTGGAAATCGTTTATTGGTTGGAAAAGTAGTTGTGCGGTGACACAACACTAATAGCGCGGCACATCCCTACGGCAAAGTATAATGACGACCTCGGAATCTTAAGGGGCAATATTAAATGACAGCTAGGGATCGCCTATATCGATAAACTCGATTATCGATGCCTCTCCCATATTGATCGTTTGTTTGTAAGTGTGTATTTTTTGTATGTACAGCAAGGGAAAGAGATTCACGTACAGTTGAGTTCAGTTACATCTACACACTTACATGAACAAAAATATCTGAACACGACCCTATTGTCAGGAGCATGAAAGCGTGTTCAGATATTTTTGTTCTCTTATGTGTAGATCTGAATGAACGCGACTGTGCCACCGTAGAACCCTGTATCATTGACAGATCGCATTCACTCAAGCTCGAGTGATATGTGACCTTACTGCGACAGGGGTCTATGTATGTATGTAAACACTTTGTTTGCTCATAAAATCATACAGAAGCAGTACAAAAATCAATGGTTATGTACAAAGGCGAGCTTATCCCTGGAAGGGATCTCTTCCGGCTAACCTTTGAGCAGATGAAAAAGAATAACTAATACCACAGAAGATAGACAAACTAACAGGGAACAAACTTGATTCATTTACTAAACTTACACAAAGAAAATAGGGCAAGTTTTGAATACACATAACGGAGGTCTACTGTTGTAGGTGAATCTCTTTCCCTAACAAGTAGTCAAACTTCGGCCGCGCGATACGTATTCAAGGTCGAGGCGTAGACAATGCGATCCGTACTGGAGCATTCTTACGCATTCGTTAAACTTAGCTTGTAGTGCGTTCGTTCACGGCGCGCACGCATACACGCGCGCGATGTACCTTTTGTAGAAAGAAAAATTACTACTCACTGCGCGGCGCTTCCTCCCTTGTCCCGAGTTCGAGATAGACACTTTGCAAAGCTTCCACCGGCCGTTGAATATATATCTTTAAGTGCGGTTTTTATCAGGCGATCCAAAAAACACGAACCGACCTGCATAGAGGACAGTTGCATTCGGTCACGATCCTCAGCAATGAGGGACCAACTAAGAAGAAGAATACTAGACCTAGAATGAAAGTAGTAAGTACCTTCAACTGCTCAGGGGCAGATTCTTTCTTCAACTGTAGCAGTTTGCGGGCAAACCGCATCACTGCGCGGCGCTTCCTCCCCTGTCCCGAATTGGAGATCGACTTCACTTTGCGAAGCATTCTCCGCCCGTAGAACAGCATTTTGTCGCGTTTGCGGAATCGTTTTGCTGGCTCGCCCACTGTCGCTGGAGCGCCGTTTAGTAATTCTGGAATGATAAACAGAAAAATTTATAAAAGAAACATGCCGTATGACCAATTATAGTTAAGGAACAAGTCCCAGCGCCGGCAAGTAAGTGAGTAAAGTTGGGCGAGTAACAGTTCACTGCGGCCTGACAAGGTACAGTCGAGTTCATTTACATCTACACACATTATAAGAGAACAAAAATATCTAAACATGCTTTTATACTCCTGACAATAGGGTCGTGTTCAGATATTTTTGTTCCCGTGAGTGTGTAGATGTAAATGAACTCGACTGTACAGTGTGATCGGTCGACGTTTCCAGATTCGCAATTTAATACTCGCCTATGCTTTTCTCCGTCACTAATAGACACATTCATGAAAACGTAATAGGGTTTAAGTTAACATTATGTAATTATCGTTTCTTGGGATGATCAATCATTTTTTAGCGTTCCGTACCCGAAGGGAAGGGAAGGGAAAGGAAGGGATGGGAAGGGAAGGGAAGGGAAAGGAAGGGATGGGAAGGGAAGGGAAGGGATGGGGAGGGGAGGGAAGGGTACAACGGTACCCTATTACTAAGCCTCCGCTGTTGGTCTGTCACAGGGCTATATCTGTTGAACCGTAATAGTTAGAGAGTTGAATTTTTCACAGGATGTGTATTTTTATTGCATCTTTAACAACAAACAATAAAAATAATAGGGACCCCCCATACAAGAAACGATTTCCGTATCTCCGTCGAGCAAAAAACGCCAAAAACACGTTTCTTGGTTGTGGTGTGGTTTCCATCACAATATACCTAAGTTTTAAAAGGTACCAGAAAGGACAGGAAAGCCGCCATCGAGAGGTCAGGTTAAACGTCAGATCAATGACGTTTTCGCGATGCGGTTTACACGTTGGCATATATTCTCTTGCCTTGACCTAAAAGTTCGCGTTTATGTTCATTGTTGCAATATACATTCATGTACAAAGAAATATTCAATTGTTGTTCAAAATGAACGATAAATCATTATCTCGAATTTTACGCGAACGCAAACTGACTTCCGTACAATACGATTGCAGTTGAATAAACAACAAACTTACTACACGTGTGTTATGTATTTACAATAACTAGCAACGGGCAAAATAAAAAACCGGGCAAATGCGAGTCGGACGCGCCCACCGAGGGTCCCGTACAAATACTTAAAAAAAGACTATAGGTCTTCAAATAAGGATTATATTTTTATGATTTAACTATAAATGTATAGTTTCAGATTTTAGTAATTGTAGTATAAGTAAGACGGTATTTTTCCCAAATTTCATAGTTATTATAGGTCAACGGAAAGTACCCTATAAATTTTGGTTTCCTTGGGAAATTCGAAATGTACGTTTTTTGCGGCATAGCCAGCCATATCTTTTTTTACGTTATTTTAGAAGTTTGATTTTTTTCGCAGCTTCAAGGGACCACCTTATTCTACTGCTCTTGAGGAAAATGTAAGCTGAAAAGAAATCTGCAGCGGCTTGCCCAAGGATATCTTTTACGCCACGCCACTGCAGCTGAGTATACCTATGGTTTTAATTTTCGAGATAAATCTTGACAGACGGACAGACAGACGGACGGACCGTCGGACGGACAGGCGGACGGACAGGCGGACAACAAAGTGCTCTTATAAGGGTTCCGTTTTTTCAAGTGATTAGAGCCGGTCTATTTTCCATAGAAACGTAACGACTCTCATTATTTTGCTTCCACCATCCACGGCATCAGTTATGTTTGACATATGTTTTATTTTCTATCTTAATACATTTTGTTTCCGCGAAATGATATGAGAACTATCAAAAACTACCCTTACCCCCCTACTACCCTACCCTAGTACCCTTTCAGTGTGTCATGATGGACCTATAACCCTGCACCAACACCTATAGGGAACGTGCACGAACTATAGCTGGCAGCACTAAACGACAAAAGAGACACGGGCGCACAATAAAGGAAACTATCGCCCCTGTCAAATCAAGCTGTCAATGTCAATGATAATATGTAAGTGTCAATATCAAATATAATAAGTCGTAGCTACACTGACGTTAATCGTCCTTCAACGCGATAAATTAACGTTATTAACGGCGTTTTCGTCAATGTGGCCCCAGCATGAGAGGGTATATGATTTAGATTGGCGGCACCAGTTGGCAGCACCTTCGTCGTGCACGTTCCCTATAAAACCACATGACAGCAATAAAGATATTCTATTCTACCGGTAAGGTCCCATTTACCTTTCGAGCGCCATCTCTTGTAGTAATAGAAAAATACTACTAGAACGGACACCACGACGCACCCACAGAAGGACCATAGTAACTGGAACAAAACAAAGAATAGGATAATAATTAAAAGGGCACATATATTATGGGTTCATATACTACGACAACCCTAAAATCGACAACAACATTCATCGTCTTCAACGGAAGGCTGAGCCGCTGCATACAGGCCAAATTGATCCATGAAGATAGGTCAATTATGAGCTCGAATCGTTCCATTGCAATAGACAATATTTCAAATTTTCTACTCCTTCATTTTATGAGCTGGATAGAAAATAGGTGGAATTTTAAGCTACCCGTATTTTTTCTTTTTCGTTTTAACTCAATTTTTCAATTAAAAATAGCAGTTTGAAAAGTAGCTCATTCTAAAAGGGCGTATGTAGAAAATGACGTCACTTTCCCAACTAGAATCCAGAGCAACAATTACGATTTAAAAAAACTAGAATCCAGAGCGACAATTACGATTAAAAAAATAACTGTCAGGCATTACAGCGTTGTCAACATAGGAAGTTCGGGAAGACAACGATGCTTTTGCTCCTCTTATTTGGGCTGGATTATATTTATCACTTGCCGATGTGTACTCCATCATCATAATTTCAACACGCGGCAGATTCGTGCTATCAGCCTGAGAAAAACCTTCTGATGTCTTCATTACATGAAAAAAATCGGTGTCCGGTAAAATAATGCCAAGTTAATAATGTTTGAATGCGTTATCGGAGTCCAGTGGGAAAGTGCCAAGTCTTTTAAGGTCTTCGAAAACGTGCAAATGAACCAACGGTAAGAAAATTAAACTTCTAAAGCCGCTAAGCAGTTGTAACAATTTTCAAAACAAATAAACGTCAGACGGCAAGTATGTCAGAAAATGACAACCGGATACCATACACTTTTTAATCGTTTGAGCACTAAGGTCTCTCGATAATGCAGGGAAAATGACGTCACACTTCCGGTTCACACTAATTGACGATTTTTTCCAAAATGAATGGGGAAAAAAATCCAAAAATATTTTTTTTGAGCATAAAATACAGTTTTACCCAAATGGTTTTCGAATTAAGATCTTTTGAAAATATGAAATGTTGTCAATTTATGAACCGAAGTGCATTATATTGCAATAAACGCACTTTGTACAAGGCATACAGTTTAATTTCCTAAGTTTGTTGCCAACGGATGTTTATTTTTATTTTATTTTATTTATTAGGTCTGCCAACAGCGGTAACATTCTTACAATATATGTGCAGGTTCATGTCAAAAAGGCCTTATGCTTATTGCACAGCTACTTAACCCTTTCAGTGCGCAAAGACGCCACACACCAACCTTCATGACACGCCTGTCGTGCCATGCGCATCGAATCGGTTAAAGGCAAATACCACACGCATATACAATTTTAGCTTAAAGTAACTTCACGAGAAGAAAAGCGGGAGCTTTAGTAATAATTACGCATACAAGATATAGCACATATTATGTTAACACTTTCGCGAACACTACGTCCACCGTGTTTTTTTATTTCCGTTAAATACGACAGGTTGCTTCGTACGTCAACAGAAGCTACCTGGTATATCTGTTACCGGCCAAACCCGATTTTAGGCCAAACTAGTTTGTCCTAGGCCAAACCGGTTTATCCGGAGCGTGTCAGGATAAACTAGTTTGTCCTAGGCCAAACTAGTTTATCCTGACACGCTCAGGATATACTAATTTATCCTAGGACGAACTAGTTTGGCTTAAATACTTTAGGCTTAACTAGTTCGGCCTAGGCCGAACTGTTTGGCCGGTTTAATCGATCCTGATTTCAGGCCAAACTAGTTTGTCCTAGGACAAACTAGTTTATCCTAAGCGTGTCAGGATATACTAGTTTAGCCTAGAACAATCTAGTTTGGCCTAAATACTTTAGGCTCAACTAGTTCGGCCTAGGAAAAAAATATTTTGAATTATTATTCAAGTAAATGAAGGCTTAAGAAGTCTTAGACGTCTGAAACGTGGTTTCTATGTGTCTTAACTAAGAATTTGATTATAATAAGGTAGTCATTTAATGGATCTCATTCTATTAGCACACACACACGATACACAAATATTACATCTTACGGTTTACAACATAACAATCAGAAATAAATCTACGTATTTACAAATTAATATCTCCGTAACGTAAGTTAAGTAACTTTTCCCGAAAAGATATTAATTACAAAGCACTAACACAAACAAAGCACTTTCGTTTTTATTTAGTGATTACCTTGACATTTTAAGGTTAGCTCCACAAACCTATAAATTATATAAAAAAACATGTTTTGCGATAAAAACTCGTTTTGTATCTAATCCGATTGCGAATACAGACGGACGCACTTGACCCAGTAAGCAAAAGTCAATAAAAAAAACGAAATAGCGTCTATGACAACGTAAAAAGTTGTAATTTCAGCCTTAATCTAAAGCCACAGGGTTGAAATTCGTTACAAGTTTGCTTGGAGTTGCGCTCTTTTAATTTTGAAGTCATGATGTGTATTAAGTATTTATATCATGTTCGCATAAATGTTGGTACGCATTTCGCCGTCCTGTCCTGATACGAGTATATCTGTGTACGAACGATAACAAATATTTTCGTCCATAACAAAAGGCTTTAGAAAGTTGAAAATGTTTACAATTGAAACTATGACAAAATTATAGATTATATCAACTGATTGAAGTATTTGGTAGTTTTATAGGAGTACAATCGAAGACACTGCTAACTGATTATTACAATGTATTAAGGTCTACTGATGGTCACTTCACTGTCTTCGTTTGTAGGTACTAGCTGTCCCGGCCAACTTCGTTTCGTCTCAGATTTTTTATTTATTTATTTATTTATTTATTTAAACTTTATTGCACAATAATAAAAAAGTACAATTGGCGGACTTAATGCCTTAAGGCATTCTTATTTAATGTTTTAATACCTATCTGTAATAGTGTCTGTTATTCGGGGCAGAGAGAAACCCAAAAAATCAAAGATCATAAAAATCGGTCCAGCCGTTCTCGAGTTATAAATGTGTAACTAACCCGACTTTGTTTTATGTTATGTGTATAGATTATACGGAGCGAGAGATACGTTATAAACACGATTTCAGCCTGAATTTTGGCAATTTACACTAATTAACACATTGAGTGCAAAGCTCTCAGATTTTCATACAAAATGAAGCCAATAGTCGGGTTCTTGGAAATTAACGTGTTAACAATGTTACAACAGTTCTAGCCTCATCCTCACAGAATAAGTAGGTAATAATACTTTGTACAGAAGTCGCACTGTCTAACAAAACCCACGTTCGAGTCACAAGAATGTGCCTAACTCATACGTTCTCGCTCTAACTCATAACGCGCGCTCTTTCTGGTCGCCACGCTCACCGCTAGGGTTGTCGACAAAAATCAAATAATTATTATAGCTTGAATTTCCTAGTGAATTAGAGGTAGTTCAAAAAAATATTTGCATGACGTTATATAAGGTCCTAATTTATTAGTTGCAGATATTTTAACACATTATACTTTACATTAAAATAATTAACTTTAAATAGAAATTAAGAAATCTTTTCATATAACTTTTTTTATTTCATTTACAGAACAAAAAAATTAATTATAATTTCGTCTAAAAAAAATCACCATGTGCATTATCACATGTCACAATAACACTATCTGTCATGTCAACAATTGTTTGTCGTAAATGTCGTAACGGTTCGGCGGGAAAACTGCAAATGTCATTAGGATGGGATTTATCGACGTGAAGTGGCCAGTTACAGCTACTAGAATCTGTTCAATGAGTTTTCATTTCGTAATCACATTAACAGGGTGTTATTACGTAGCAAATTTGTTTTTCCTTTTTCTCCAAAAAAACATCGTAAAAGCTATAATGTTTCATGCTTTAATATACTCCAGAGACCGAGTACTATCAGCTGTAAAAATATCTGCAACTAATAAATTAGGACCTTATATAACTGTTTTGATACAAGTCTAAAAGTATAAATGCATACCGGTCAAACACATAACCCTCCTTTTGGCTTCATAGGTTTCGCACACAGGCGCTGCCGGGTGTCGGCGCCGCCCTGAGCTTGCCTAATGCATTAGGCAAGGAAGAATAATAATTACGTCGAAACAAAATCGCGGAGTGAGACATGCCTGCCTCATTGGTAAAAATTGCTTCGTTTGGGACTATAGGACTAAGAATGTCTCAGATCGCAGGTATTTGACGTCCGAGCCGAAGGCCAGGGCGATAAATATGCGATCCAAGGCTCTCTTTATTACCACCCGTGGTAAGTACAACATTTTACGTCTACCCTAGGCCACGAAGTGGGATTTTCCGCAGTTATTATTATTTTCTGCGGTTATTAAAAATTTATGGCCAGGTGTGACGTAAAGTCTATTAACTATTTCATTAGGTGACCACCAAAACCCAACTAAATACACTAAACAAATCATAGAGATAGTCAACCTTATTACTTATCCAACGCGGTTGATTTTCCTATCAGTTTTTTGTTGTAATTACTGTGTTTTAGTTGTCACCGGACAATTTGTGAAAGATTGTCCCTCAACATCATTTCATTATTGTTTTGAAAACGCTCAACATTTTCCGTCAACAATAAACGCGACGGTCGTAAGAATCATTGGTAGAACAATGGGCATTTGCAAACGACCTCGTTTGCTCATCCCATATCCCGACTTGAATTATTACCAAGTACCATTGACTTGAGCTGAATACTAAGTACCTTTAAGTCTGCCCTTCACCTACTTGCAATAGTTTTACGGCCACCATGGGGTCGCCATGGGCGTCCATTTAAATAAATAAATAAATATCGGGGGACAATCTTACACACATCGAGCTAGTCCCAAACTAAGCAATACTCGTACTATGGGTACTAGACGACGATAATCATAATCATAATAATTTATTTGTAAAGCTATTTTACTTGTCAGTAGGTGGTACAATGTACATTAGACATACATTAGTGGTGGAGATTTTAAAATCTATACATTAAATTGTAGACATTAGATAGAAATAATAATCAATTAAAATAATTAAGAAAGTCATAATGTCATAATATTACTTCGTAAGTAAGAAGTAAGATACAATAGGTAGTCGGTACAACGTAAAAAATAATAATACAATTTATAACGATACACATACTTATATAGATAAATACATACTCAAACAGATAGAAAACATCCATGACTCAGGAAGAAATACTCGTGCTCATCAAACAAATATTTGCCCTTACCAGGAATTGAACCCGGGACCTCTAGTTTCGTAGGCCATTTAAGTGGCATTTTGCGCGAGAAGAAACCGCCACCTCCTGACCTGACACGTAAAATTGTGTACATACTCGTACTACGGGTATTATAAGCATATCAAGCATCATGGGCGTAGCGAGGTACGAGTAGGCGGGTGGGGGGGGGGGGTCATTGCTCATGCAGCGTTGACCTTAGATATATTCCTTTTCCATGTTGACCCTTGTACAAGGGTCTTAGATAAAAATAATGTCCAAAACATGAACCCTGGTAGGGCACAGCAAAAAACACTAAAAACTAACACGCTAAAACAATTTCGGTAGTCATTAAATGTAATGTATTACAACAGTAAAATAACAATGATAATGCCTAATGTAATACTAAATAATTAATTTGAAGAAGCAAAATAAATAAGCAATTTATTACAACAAATTCCGTTCTCACCAGGAAACTTATCTAGGCCTACACTTGGACGATAAATTAAACTGGAAAGGACACATTGAACACGTAAGATCAAAATAGGCTACTTGACAGGTTTCTGAAAAGTCAATCCGATTGTTTAATGATGTCTATTGAGCACTCAGAAAGTGGTAATTTTTAATTCTTTTGTGTATTTTTTCCGAAAAAAGCAAATAAAAACGCACTTTTAAAATTAGCCGCCAAAACGGTTTCTCGGACAATATGGCGTCTATGACGACACATGATAGTAAACCGACAAATGTCAACGAGGATCGCATAACGTTCTACCTTTAAAAATAGGATTGACAGATGCTGTCGATGCTGTTTACTATGGTGTGACGTCATCGGCCAATCCAAACCGTTTTCTATAAAATGGCGACAGATAAAAAATAATCAATTTTCATCCGAGTTTTATAAATAAATTATCCATTTATTTTTAGTAATATTGACGTAAATTGGTTATAATACTTATAATTAATACATATATCCATAATTCTTCCATTATTTTTCACACTGTCAAGTAGCCTATTAAGCGGCCTTACTGGCGCTTCGCAAAGTTGCAGGATGCGTCCCACGCAACGTACGAATGACTATATATAACTCTCTGGTAAAATCTCATTTAGAATATCTCATCGAAATATGGGGTTGCGCTGCCAAAACTAACTTAATAAGTCTACAGAGGTCTCAAAATAAACTTATTAAATCCTTATTTCAGTATAACTACTACACGAATACTGAAAAGCTATACAAAAAAAACCTAACTTTTTAATATAAAACAGCTATACACTCACAATACCTGTATCCTAATTAAAAAAAAAATCTTACAAATAAAATATACACTTAACATTACATTAACAAAACGTACGTTTAGACACTGCCTAAGGAATACTGATAAAATTGAACTTTTTAACCATAGAACTGGATACGGTAAAAGAACTATCATGTCCGAGGGAGCACAGTTGTACAATAACCTACCTAGTGATGTGAAAGAGTGCCAAACATTAAATATGTTTAAAAACAATTCATAAGTGAAAATGTATATTAATTATTAGTGACTAGCTGGACTGTAATTATACTTAAGATTTTGCATTTAATTGAACACATGTTCTTTATGAGTAATAAAGATCTTTAAACCTAAATATAACAAAAAATACTGGTATATAAATTGAAAAATTGCGAGATACTTTAGAATTCGAGTTGTTTAACATTCATATTTCCACGATCAGTTATCTTCATTATATCTAATCTATCATTAGGCAACACGGATCAATATCTCTAGATCTTGGAAATTATTAGCTGGGCGTTCTACGTAACGACCTCTCTGATAAGATAGCGCTAGTACAAACTAATTAATGATATTTATATTTTTAGTGTTCCGTACTTCAAAAGGAAAAAAATTGAACCCTTATAAGATCACTTTGTTACATGTCCGTCTGTCTGTCTGTCCATCTGTCAAAACCCTTTATCTCGGGAACGCGTGGGGGTATCGACTTTAAATTAAAACCATATACTTAGGTTTACGGTCCCTTGAAGCTGTGAAAAAATCAAACTTCTAAGTTAACGTGAAAAAAAGATACGGCCGTTAATGCCGCAAAAAACGTAAATTTCGACACTCTGAAGGAAACCAAAATTCAGAGTAATTTCCATTGACCTAGAACTGTGAAATTTGGCAAGTAATGCCGTCTTATATTATACACATACTACAAGTATAGGGAAAAATCTTAAAACTATACATTTTTAATTAAATCATAAAAAATAGACTTTACTAAGGGAATCAAAACGTATAGGGTACTTTGCAGTGGCGTTGCGTCCATAGAACTTGATTCCAATCGGCTTGCTTAATATTAGGCAGTGTAGCACTTAATTCTAATGTTCTTAAAGAAAATTAAAGCGAAAGCTGCTCCGGGTTGCCCAATTCTTCAACGCCACGCCACTGGTACTTTGATATATGTAGCGTGGGCGAGTCCGACTCGCACTTGTCCGTTATTTTATATGATAACACTCAGAGTTATAAGGAACGTGCACAACGAAGGTGCTGCCAACTGGTGCCGCCAAACCGAATCTTGTACTCTATCATCCTGTACCTCTAGCACAACTGTGACACGCGACTCTTTGTCGCGCGACAAATGCTACCTATCACTACCCACTCAATAATACAGTGTGACAGTGACAGGTGATGCTCTGGCGCGCGAGAAACCATTCCGGGAGTGGGTAGTCAACGTGACAAAAAGTTCAATGGTTGGAATGTGCAGGGGTCAAAATGTCCATACGGACCGGCTGTCTATGTGGCAAAAAGTATGAACCTCAAAATGTGCAATGGTTAAAATGGACTGGAGTTAAAATGTGTTCGAGTCCAATCGAACAAATGTCATAATGTATAATAGCTAACGTGAACACGTGCTTAAATGCATCAAGGTAAAAACGTACATGAGTCGGAAGATATAAGCGATACCACATGCATGTGTCAAAATGTTCACCCATGTTAAATATAAGCATGTGAATGAATGACTCAAAATAATTAACCATGACACAACAAGAACATTGAGCTTTTTGACAGTTATTCATTTAGACTTAAGCACGTTATATCAATCGTGCATTTTGTCTATCACACCTTTTCTTGTACTTTCATTTTGAGATGTGTACCATTTGTCACTAAAACATTGTGACTATGATGATATGTACATTTTGACACTGGGGCATTTTGACGTTTATACTTTTTGACACATAGACAGCCGGCCCGTATAGACATTTTGACATCTGCACATTACAACCATTGAACTTTTTGTCCCGTTGACTACCCACTCCCGGAATGGGGAGTTGTGGAAATTATAGGGAGAGGCCTCTGCCCAGCAGTGGGACACCGCACAGGCTAAAAAAAAAAACATACTGGGGCCGCATTAACGGGAAACGCCGTTAATATCGCGATTATGGACGATTAACATTATATGGCCACGAAGGGTTAGTACCGAATCGTGTATATAGCAAAATGTACAGTGACGCAAATAGACCGAGAAGCGAAATGTCAGTCGTCCAATTTGCATTTTATCCAATTAACATAACGTTCATACGCAGAATATCAAAATAACAATGGGTTAGACGGCAAAAAAACTGTTTAGTCCGTCAGTTAAATTATTAATAAATATTGTACACGTATTTTTCTTTTGTTTGACAAACACAAAATGACGAGGATAGAGTGCTTAGAAGTTTCGAGTGACGTCGCTCCTAAGTACCTACAATTTTCACCTAGGAGTGACGTCACAAGCCCCCACTCCAGAAGTTTGATGATCTATAACTTTGTCGATTTTTAATATTTTGATACCCGAAAAAATACGTATCCCTTATTTTTCTATAATCTAACTGACGGACGAAATAGAATTATATAGTTTTAACCCAGTCGTCATCCCTATTAGGTTAGTATGTGTAGCATAAATACGTAATATCAAATAGTAATAGCAAATTGTCAAATCTTATCGAAAGCAGTTCAAGTAGCATAATGCCCAAAAACCAAAACGTCTATAAACCATGTTGAAAATTATTTTCGTTGAAATGAAATGACAAAATTATAAGGGTTCAGATTTTGCCATTTTGGCTACGGAACCCTAATACCTACCACGAATACCTACCTAAAGAGGGCACTTGTAATGGTCTATAACATCTGGATATTTAAACTCCTTGGACATTCCGAGACTTGTACATATTGACTATTGGTCCTTACAACATCTGGACATTAGGACTCGGTTACAAGTCTCTGAATGTCCACATTCAGAGACTTGTAACTGTTGACCAATGGTCTTAATTACATCTGGACATTTTAACTCCCTGGATATTCAGAGATTTGTACATAATATTGCCTAATGGTTATTATAATATCTGAGCTTTACGTCTCCTTGGACATTTCGGCACTTCGCCCAACATACCCCGGAGGCAAAAAAATGTGTGTGGAAAAACTAATATCAATTATCGTCATTATTGAAAGTAACGAGATATTTGTACCCCAAGTGACAAGTTATATTATCAAGCCGAATTTCAGTCTAAATATGCTTTTGAAAAATAAATAAACTGGCAAAATATGCAACTGGTTAAAAACACTTTCGGGAAAGGAAGCTAACGAGAAAATAAAAAGTGGTAAAATATGCGACTGGTATTAATCGCTATTAGGAAAAAACGATTTTCGGAAAGTAGAGTATACACTCTGGACGTTTTGATATTTAGGTGTATAACATTATTTACATGATTGTAAATAGGTTAAAACGTAATAATATTAATATAGTGGTAGCATAATAAAACTATTTATATGGTAGTAAATTCGTAATAATATTCGTCGTCTGATAAGAACCGCGGTAGCTACTACTTTTATCTCTTTAGGAAACTATCTTATTAACGATATCATTACTTGACTAGCTACGTTAAATTACCAAAACAAAACAATCAAATCAACATAAGCGTAACGTACATGAAAAATTCCACAGTTAAAAAATATAAACAACAATAACGTACCACAAAGGCAATGTTTATCATCGTTTAATCACTTCATTAAATTCCAAATCTCTATTGCACATCACTAATCAAATCCAGAATACACAAAAACACCCTTATCGATATACCATTAAATTAAAAAAATTAAGCACCAAACAATCGACACGAATGTCAATTCTACATAAATTTCACACTGTCAGAATGACCACGGATCTTAGTCCGTTCAAAATATTTAAAAAACATGGCGTAGTACCAGCCGTTTGAATTCAGAACTAACGCTAAACTGCTCGAGCCGTCTCGTCCTTGCGGGCACTTTTCTACTGACGCAACCGACATGCGCGATATTGCGAAAAGCCGTCGAGGAACGGTTATGGCTATAAACTGCAAGTTTTGAAACTTTAGCGCCAATTCGCCAAAGGTTTGCCATACTGACGACTTCCCATCCTATACTATTAAATGTGAAAGTTCGTGAAGATGTTTTGGAGGTTCGCATGTGTGTTTTTCGAAAAATATCCTGAAAAACGCCCAAAAAGAACGCTGTAAAATAGTTTAGCATATTATTTATAAATTAAAGGGGTCAACTGTATAGCTGATTATAAGTTACGATACTTTAATTTCCCAACAGTTCAGAAAGCACTCAATAGTCAGAATATAAAGAAAAACACTAGTACCGTGAATCGTGTGTGTTTACGTTCAAATCATCCACACGCGTGGGCGAACATGATCTCTGCCAATATAAACTAAATTCCTACACCATGACTCTTACCCCACCGACTTAAGGTCCAATATGGCTCGGCCCACCTGCAATAACATTGCGTCATTATGCCAACTTAACTGTGCAGCCCGTAAAATCATGCCGAGGAAGAATTTACTGTGCAGGGCTATTTGTTCGGCGGCAAACCTAAGTTTGTAACCTGTAACTATGTTTACTTTGGTCTTCTTTGAAGTTGGCAATTGGTTATTGTAAGTTCAGTTTTCTTTGTCGTTACCTATCAAAGGGCGTAAATGGTGACCTCACACACACTTGGCGAGACAGAACGACACACGTATGTCACCGTAGAGCAACACGCACCTACTTCGTAGGTAGTATGTATCATCATCACCATCATCAGCCTATACAGGATGTAATGGTTAAGTGTAGCCAGGCGATTATTACGTAAATATAACAGATATCAGAAAACTTTAACTGATATCGAAAGTACGTTACCCAATGTGTAAAATCACATTTATAACTTTTCTTAAATAATAGTAGTAATATTAAAAATATTAAGTTTAAACGCTCCCATACATTTAGTACGACGTTCCTTGAGGATGTAATTTCCCTACCGTAATTGGGATAAAGTTATTGATGTGATTTTACTTATTGGGTAACGTACTTTCGATATCAGTTTAACATTATCTGATATCTGTTACATTTACGTAATAATCGCCTGGCTACACTTAACGATTACACCCTGTATACTTCCCACTGCTGGACACAGGCCTACTCTAATAGATGAGAGTGAATGGGCTGTAGTCCCCAGAGTCCCCACGCTAGCCCACTGCGGATTAGGGACTTCACATACGCCTTTGAATTTCTTCGCGGATTTTTTTTTTGGTTTGTCTGTGTCCCGTTTGGTCTATATTGACCACTTTTGGTAAATCTGAGTTTGTGCCCTGAGGGGCACAGGTTTCTTCGCGGATGTGTGCAGGATGTATGGTACAGTATAGTTCAGTGGTTCTTAACCTTTTAGTCATGAGGGACCATTTGACAAATCTGTGTCTTGCCACAGACCACAAACTCTTTGGAGGCAATAGGAAGATAGGTTTACAGACTTTAGAGGTATTATAATATTTTTTTCGGATGGCTTCGCGGACCACTTCGGGTGCTTCCAGGGACCACCAGTGGTCCGCGGACCACCGGTTAAGAACCACTGGTATAGTTGGATTACGCTAAGTTTGCAGAGGTCGAAAAAAGGTTTTATTAAAAAATATATATACCTATATGGCAATATTGGGAAACTACAGCAAGAGGAAGTTTTAATCTTGGTACTTGGCAATAATTCTTGCCTTTATTACAGAATATGTCTACAGACCGTGTACGCCATAGAAAGAAAAAAAAGAATATAAATATTTATTATATATTTACATCACTTTTACAGCTGGACGATTCACAACTTAGCAGTCAATTTCGTCCTTAATATAACTTGACCCGTGATCTAGCAATAACTTGTAATTGCATGTCATGCTGTTGTGGTCCGTCAGTCACAGTGACAAGTGTACCAACAATCAACATATTGATACCTTTAGACTCAAAGGGCGTAAACGCCATAAGAACCTGCGGCGTTTACACCCTTTGAGTCTAAAGGTATCGATATCATGACCTACTATTTTTCGAAGTCCCATTGAGACCAGGTCAGGTCATGGGATCTGGGAGAAATTGAGGAAACTTTTCAAATAAACTTACAGCGACTTGGGCATTTTCAAGTCACTTGTGAATTTCTTGATTGAATAAATTTATTTAAAGTTGGTTATTTAAATAACAATATTTTTGTATTTAATGAAATAATTGTATTATCCTTAAGGATAAGCATAATACATTTTTAGAATGGAGATGGATGACATAAATTAATATTACAAATCCCACTTCCCACTAATATTATAAATGCGAAAGTTTGTGAAGATGTTTGGATATTTGGATGTTTGTTACCTTATAACGGGGTAACAACTGGATGGATCAAGCTGCAATTTGGCATGCAAGTAGACCAAGTGCTGGATTGAAACATAGCATACATTATATCCCGGTAAAGAGTTCCTTTGGGACAATAACGGGAACAACGCGGGCGAAGCCGCGGGAAATTGCTAGTAGATAATAAATTAATATTCATTTTGCTTTGTTCAGTATGCTTAGTGGGATGTTGTGATGTGGACTTCGGCCGTATAAAATAGATAAAGATATATTTACGACAACAACACAAATTGTGTAATAGAATTTACACAATAAGTTACCAAGTTAGATTTTAAATCCTTTAAAAATGGAATTAATTAAAGTTGACCTAAAGTATGAAATTAAAATAGGTGCAGATTATTACTTCTGTGGCATATGGCACTAGAAATCTTACGCATTTGTATGCAGGTTTTAGGGTTCAATATGTTCTGTGGCAGGACATTTTTAATTTTCCTTACACCCAATCATGAAATTGTTAGAGTTTAGTTAAAATGTGTCCTTTCAGTTAAGCACTTTATGAATGCTTAAAATTAAAAAATATATGGAACAAAGAGGACAAGTCTAATATTAAGAAAAAGTAGAGATTTGAACTGTTTGTTACATTTTTGTTTTATTTTAAGCACTCAAAAAGTGTGGAACCAGAAGGACAATGCCCGGCAATGATCTTTTACTATAGTGATATTATTTCCTTCAACTTTTTTAATACAGACTGCATCCAACTATCTAGGTAAGCATGCTCAATCATTGACTTTATCTTCACTTACCAACATGTGAGATCGAGGTCAAATGCTTGTCAATCGTGAATAAAAAATAAAAAAAACTATTTTGAATACTAGAGGCATTTAATCTTGTTCAAGGGTAGTTTGCCATATGGTTGTATTATGTTATCTTTTCTAGTAAATGGATCCTGTACTGTAATAAAACAAAATACCTATATTTAATTGTAAAAAGTTTTGAACAATATAGAGTGGTTATTAAATAGCAAATGTTTCATATAGTATTAACAACAATAGTAATCAAAACAATTCCCTTTGTAAAATAACATAAGAGCGAATTTACATAGTATGATGTATATCGTGACAGTTGTTAACTTTGGCAAGACTACAAAAAATGTATAATTAAAAAGTATGTATTCAGGACACAAGTTTTTGATACAGCCGCATCAGCTTCAATTTCGCGGGCGGCGATAAATTAATTCCGAGTTTACTAGAGCAACCTTTGTTAGGAATTTATCGCAAAAAATATATGCTCACATTGAATTCAAGGATATCGGATCTATTGTTATAACTGTTATCTAACAAAGGCCAAGAAACAGTACTTCCGCAACCGAAAAACATTAAGAGTATTTCTACCGACCAACATTAGCATAAAAAACATATTAATGTTCATAAAGTATCGAAGAAACGAAAGGAAAATCAATACATACCTGGTTTTCTTCAAAATTGTTTGACCATTCCGACGTCCAGGTCTTGACCGCAAACATGTCAGACTTAACATTTATATTATTCAAAAGGCCTACAACATCCATTTTGTATAACTTTAATAAAACTCATCACATTTAGCACTTGAAAATAGCCGTGAATAAAATTCAAGTCTACCTACATATACAGCCAGGGCCATGAAACTTAGAACAACTCGGTTTTTGTTGCGTCAAACGTTGACTGACTAAGTACCCTAGATGGCGTTGGAACCTACTTTTGTGTTTTTCCGTTATAAGCAGAGCACGTTTTACATTATGTTTTCTTTGACACTGATGACATGTTTTAATAGTTTCATTAATAAATATCTATTATAATTATAATTAGTTAAAATTAACAACAGATTTATTAATTATACATTACTACAAATGTGATATGTACGTGGAATGAAACGTTCCAGCTGTTATAAACGAAACTTCTTAGTGAACTCTATGGTTACTGAGTAATTTTGTTTTTTTCAATTTTACTGTCAATATTTTGCTTGTGTCAAAATAAAATGAAAATTTACGGTATTAAATGACTTGACCGTCACTGGAAGCTTTATATATTGAGAAGGCATAGCTGTTTCCGTCGAATTATCACCAGTTTCCGTGCTATATTTGACTTCAATTTCCGGTCCAGTGGCGCCACCTGGCGGATCGCGCCATTTTTGCTAAAGGTAAAATATGGCCTGCGATTTTTATATCATTGGCGTTTTGTTTCCCGTCGAAGCAACATCACCGTAGCATGTCAGCACCTCTGACTTTGCAACGGTTATAAGTATTTATATTACCGAATCTAATTCGTAATAATTTAATTTAAATACTTTATAGATATTCTTTCTAAAAGCTAAATCCGTTCAATTCATAGTGATTCAATCCGTTTCGACCGAAAGGTGCACATGTAAGTACCCGACTTTTACTATTATAAACGCAGTAGTCATTTTCTTTTAACAGTTTTTCTGTTCGGACCACTGCTTTTAGTTTAGCACTTTCGGGTGAGCAACGTCTGAGAGACGTCGAATATGAAGGCTTAACAATGCTTAATTGAACGGTGCTCACGCGAAGGTGTTAACATTTTATAGAACCAGTTTTTCGTGTTTTATCCCATATATAGGTGCGTGCAAGTTACATCGATTGATTGTATTTAGAGTTAATCAAATACAATCTGTGGCTCATAAACCTATGAGCGTAGAATTAACGTAATTTCTCTGGCATGATAGTACTGTCAAGCTTATGATTCTATATCATTTAGCACACAAGTTTGTGCAGATCTTTACGAAAATGACGATGTAACTGAAAGGTCATTCCCAAAAGTTGAAAATCAAAACGAAAGCTTGCATTTACATTTAATATCAAGACTAAACTTAAAGAGCGTCTGTTCCAAAACTCCAGATAATTTTCCGAAACTGTTACTTGGTGCTCAGCGTTTGGGAAGTCCCTCGTGGTCTGAAGTTAGATACTGATACCCAAATTGTACAATCACACTCCAGGTTTCATAGACTTGGAAACAAACGAAGAGGTAAAAACATATGACACCTTACGTCATCTATCTTATACTGATAAATCATATGCCGATAACATATTGCACTCTCAAATAACCCTCCTTTTTGCTTCGCCGTAGTCGGGTAAAAACAGGCAGTGCAAGACAGTACCTACTTATTCGTAACCTATTACCGTGGGCAAAAGATACTGAATTTACCTATAAAGGTATAAACTCTAAAGTCCATTATCTGTTTCAAAAAGGCGATGTACAGAAAATCACTTCAGACCTCTTGCAATTAGGTAGTAAAAATTGTTAGTACCTAAATAAAATTCCCCCCTCAATATCTCACATTATTGATTCTGAGCCTTTTACATAAGCATAGAAAAGGTGGGTGGAGTTCGTAAAGCGTTTTGGCTCTCCAAAATTCAAGCCCACAACAACACAAGTAATGCACAAGTAAAAATCAGTCTGTCATACAGTAGCCGCCCCTCGCGGGGGCAAGGCGTCCGAAAACAACAGTCCATTCCATCGCGTGGAATGACAGTGCATGTCAAACTGAATTTCCCATTGCATAATATGCATATGCAAGCGTTTAACTCACCCTCGCGGGGTGGATGTCATGTCATACAATAGCCGCCCCTCGCGGGGGCAAGGCGTCCGAATTCTACCGTCCATTCCATCGCGTGGAATGGCAGTGCATGTTAAACAATCAAACTGAATTTCTCATTGCATTACCTGCATACGCAAGCGTTTAACCCACACTCGCGGGGTGGATGTCATTGCCTGAATTGCCAACACATGTGGTGCCGTAACCGCAACCTTCAACTAATCAGAATAACTTCCACTATGCTAAGTGGATTCATTTCAAAATCAAGGCTCGCGGCCCGACTGAGGGGGTAGCGGAGGACGTGGCTTTGCCTCCAGAGGATATAAGGGAAATGTCTCGAAACGGTTTCGGGCAGGTCAGCTAACACATTACCTTGCACAATGGAAGCAAATGGGAGCTCCAAAAATAATAATGAAGTTAATTAAAGGGTATCGCATACCGTTCTATCAAAATCCCCGCTTGTTTGTTCAAAATTAAACACAGGCCCCTTTTTTCACACCTCAGTTGTGAAAGAAATGTCTGCAATAGTGCACAGAATGAAAACTAGGTATTTTGAAGGTGGCGCAACAGTCGCCAAGCTTCCTCTCCGCTCTGTTTCTTGTGCCAAAATCAGACTGATTTGCCTGTCTAATATTCAATCTAAGGGCACTAAACGAGTACTGTACTGACCGATCTATTTCACCTAATAAACATGCATCGAATCCCCGATTTCTTACAACGAAACGATGGTTGGATGTGCAAAGTAGAGACATATCCCAAGCAGACTTTCACATGAAAGTGACAAAGTCCCACAGACGTTTCTTACGTCTGGTTTACAACAGGAAATTTTTAGATATTACTTGTCTTCCATATCCATTCGGTTTGTAATAAATGTCTAATATTCCTATACGACTTTTTGACAGTTTATCAAAAAGTGCTCTTGATTGTGCTCGCATTCTTCGTGATCATGCCGAAATTACCGTAGAAATGCTCCGGCATCTCGGCTGGAAAGTAAATTTCGACAAATCGATTCTGCATCCTCAGAAAAGCATATATAACTAGGAATGAATTGGCATACTTGGGACAATCAAAAAATTTTTACCGGAAGAGAAGCTGGTATCATTAAACATAAAATCAAGTCAAACCCTCAAAGAAGGAAAATAGAATTTGAAAAACACAGCACAGAGTATAGTAGGGTCTCTGAATTTTGTCAGTTTTATCATTACACGGAGTCAGCTCCATTATCGTCAGCTACTGATATTTCTAAACAGCCTGTCGGGCCCCTCAACAAAAGCATTCTCGATTCCTCAACCTATGTCGGAAGAATTAATTTGGTAGATTCAAAATTGTCAGTCGTCAACACCGCTGCAATTACCCTCCACCCACAAACTTTCTAACGACCGATGCGTCGGATCTAGCTTGGGGGGGATTATTGAACGATCTGGCCCTCTCGGGGTCATGGTCGCCAGAGGAACAGAACCTGCACTGCAATCACAAGAAAATGCTAGCCATTCTCCCCTCTCTTAGAGGCCACGCTCACCTCATGAGCCACAGCACGATCCTCATACAGTGCGACAACAGGACAGCCGTAGCACACCTGAGAAAAGAGGAAGGTACAAAATCACTAACCGTACATAACATAACCCATCAGATCTTGGATCTTTTAGATCAAAATTACGATTCAGTATCCACTATCTACCAGGCAAGTACAACTCGCAAGCCGACCACCTGTCGCGCGTGGCACTTACTATCGACATATGTGGAGACGGTGTTCTTGAAATGAGGAACTCCGAAATAAACCTGTTCGCCTCGGCAACAGCTCATATAGTACACAATTATGTATCTCGAGACCTGAGAGACCTTCATGCCCTATACCACGATGCGTTCAGCATTCCCTGGAATTACCCACTTGCATGGGCGTGTCCGTCACCATTTCTAGTCCCGAAAGTTCTGACTCATCTGAATCAGTCTTCTGGTATATTCCTAATAGTGGTCCCTCGTTGGGAGAAGGTATTCTGGTGCGCGGACCTCAAAGCCCGAGCGCTAGCAGCACCAATAACTTTGAGGAACTTACAGAAGAATCTAATCGACACGACAACGGGACTTCCACCTCCGAAGGTCAAGAATATAACCCTCGAGGTTTGGAGATGTGGGGGTGGCCCGAGACGATAGAATCATGGAACACTTAACAGCAATCTTTGCTTAAGAATTCATGGAGAAAATCTACTTTAAGATTTTATAAGACAGCTTGGCAACGTTAGCATTCATGGCTACTGCCAAAAATATTAATCCGAAAAATCCAACAGGATCGCAATTAGCAAATTTATTTATCCGATTTATATTTAATAAGCAATCTGTTTCATAATACTATACTTTTACACAAGTCGGTGGTTTCTACCTTGTGTAACACCGAAACATCAAGTTGTTTAAGTTCTCACGTTCTGGTGAAGCCCATTTTAAAATTGATGTCCCTGAAATGTCCTAAAATTGCAATCTAAACCTGCAATTTGGGATGTCTGTAAGCATGTAACATTTTTAAGAAACTATACGGTAGACATAAACAATACTTTCCAAGTATCGCGCCATACTGCAAATTGTATTACTACTTTGTTCTGGCAGACTCATACATGATTTGACCTTACTTAGGTACAGTAGACCCTGATCACTGCATAAGATCAGACGAATTTATAATACTCTGGCCCCAATTGGGTTCGGAAACTGACTGTAATAAATATAGACTACCTGGTTGGAATCTTTTAATTAAAATGATCGTAAATTGAATAAAATGTATTTATAACACTTTTAAATGAAAGACTCAACTCTTCGAAATCATTTAATTTGTTTATTACAATCAGAGGCCAAGCACATACTGCCTAAACGTACAGTCATGCCTAGCGAACTGGGTGAAAACATTGTTTAAGGATGCAAGGATACGGTTGCTCCAGGAAGTATTCGGTCGGCCGTCGCTTCTAAAAGTTGGTGGGAAAATCATTCCCTCGACGAAATATATTATACCTAGGCGAGAGGTAGATTCTAGTATTCCTTGCACCTCTAAAAATGTCACACAGATATTTGATCCGCTATGATTACTTGATTAAATTAATATTGTTAATTACTTAAAATTGAGAACGGCGGTTTTATACGCAGATAATATATAGAATGACAAATTGTCAAGGTCTTTTGAATCTTTTAGATTAAATGTAAAACTTAAATAAATCAAAAATTATGATATCATAATTATGATTTATGAATATTATAATATAATTAATAATCCCCTAATGGTTGACTGGTAGAGAATGCCTCGTGGCATTAAGTCCGCCATTTGCACTATCTTATATAGTGCAATAAAGTTTAAATATAATGAATTAAATGAATATTTTTTAGTTTATAAGTTCTTTATCACATTGACGTTGGAGGTGGCGTCACCAGGCGATAACAAACAGGTCTCAATATATAAAGCTTCCAGTGACGGTCAAGTCATTTAATAACAGCGTTTTACCTGAAATAAAACGCATATTAAATACTTACCTCACTGGAAGCTTTCTTTTTTATTTCTGCCTGGTGAAATTGAGCCAATGATATAAAAATCGCAGGCCATATTTTACCTTTAGCAAAAATGGCGCGATCCGCCAGGTGGCGCCACTGGACCGGAAATTGAAGTCAAATATAGCACGGAAACTGGTGATAATTCGACGGAAACAGCTATGCCTTCTCAATATATAAAGCTTCCAGTGAGGTAAGTATTTAATATGCGTTTTATTTCAGGTAAAACGCTGTTATTAAGTGACTTTATTTAATTGACGACGAAATGCATGCCGTACCATTCCTCAGTGTTCAAAAAACGCAACAAGAACAAATATAAAAACTTCTCAGGGTAGCACGCGCGCACACCGCGACACCAGCGGCAGTGAGCTACATTACACAATAACGGACGGCAACGTGACGAGCGCCACCACATCATAGGAATGATCTCGTGATAGAACAGTTACACAAAGCCTTCAACATGGATAAGTACAATCCTAACCATTTTCGAATGAGCGACTACATAGACCTCTTCGAAGCGAAGTGCGCAATCGTCGGCGTGGAGGAAGCTGACGATATGAAGAAAGATCTTCTGTTTAACAACATTACGCCTGACGTGTTCAGTGAATTGAAGACAGCACTTATTCCCAACTTCGAAATAAGCACGTACCCAGACATAAATAAATCATGATAACGTCAGAGAAAACTTGATTTTATTCCTCCTCTTATGTTTTTACCCTGGGCAGATTTTGTTCAGTCAATGCTTGGGAATGCCACTTAACCGAAATTAAATTTTGTGTTGGAAATTCCATACCAAATAATTTTGATTTCGGTTACATTACATTGCATTCCCTAGCATTGACTGAAGAAAATCTCAAAGAATGGATACGTATGTGGGGGCATGTGGGGGGGGGGGGGGGGGGGGGGTGGCGGCGAAATGTTTACTGCCTAAAACCACTGGGAGCACTTGTGTCGCCTTGGTACCAGTCATTCCCGCAAGATGGCTCTCTTTACCCTATATATTACTTTACTCTTTGTATACAGCCGCAAAAGAAAAGTCACAGTCGTCACAGATAACACTAAAGCTAAATAAGTTATTTTACAGGCATTGCGGTGTGAGGGATTTGACAGGCGATACCAAAAAATTACAAAGTGTGAATATTCGACATTGTGGAGATTTCATAATTTTAGTAGATAGTAGACATTGTTATTGCATTGCATATGCTCTGAATATTTTTAAATCAGAATCAGATCAGTAACATAATTAATTTTCTATTGTGGTACGTACCGATTTTATGAACTGTCAAGATTTTACATCACTAGCGACCAATCAGCGATTGATTCTTTTAATTCATTCATTTGCGTCATTGATTTTTACTTCGTTCATTCAGTCACTCTCTCTATCCAACCCAACCAACTCACTCACTCACTCATTCACTTTCTAGACTTTTGTGTGGTCGGTTGTACGTCGTGTAGCTTCCCGCTTTCAAGTTTTTTCAAACAAAATCATTGCTTGTGGTTATCAGTTTCGGCAATTATCTGACCTTTTATAACTACACAAGGTATTTTTATTTAGATGAGTTTCGTGCGTAGTTAGTTACATTTCATTATATCAAAATGGCGTCGCGAGTACCGCCGACAGGAATTAATACTTGTTTCCATTTCAGATGTCTCGCTATCGTGAATGGGACCTGTCTTGCAAAGTGTACGTGGGGAACTTGGGCACAAATGCATCAAAGTACGAGATAGAGAAGGTGTTTTCTAAATACGGGAGCATAAGAAACGTGTGGGTGGCTCGCAACCCTCCCGGTTTTGCTTTTGTGGAGTATGAAGATCCCAGGGATGCGGAAGATTCCGTGCGTGGTCTCGACGGGACGTAAGTACAATTTAATTATTCAAGCGTCCTTTCTACTGCGATCGATTTGAACTAAATTATTTGTAACTTCCCTTTCGCTCTTCCGTGATTGACCGCGGCGTGAGTAAGTGAAATGGAAGGCGAACCTTGGATTGGACGCCATGTTAGCCGCCATCTTGAATGTCTTGATATTGTGCGAAACCTACTTATCGCTATCGCACATGTTATTTTTTATGTTTGCGTGGCTACAGTAAACTGGCTTCACAAATACCCTAATGTTTTACATTAGCTATGCGATTTTGTAATGCTGATTTTCAGTTTGGGAACCTTATTTCACTCTTGTTTATAAGCCTATGTAATTTAGAACCGATACTCGATTCGATCTCACTCTGTCACTGATTCCTCTATGGGACTGACAGAGAAAGTGAGGACTGTTTAAAGCACTCTTCAATTGGTTAATGGTGCCTAACCGGGTCTAAATCTGCTATGGAAATGTAGTAATTTATACAGAACTCTTATTTTGTATATAATTGACTTTAATAAATCTATTTGATAACAAATACACAAGTTACTGTAAGAAATATGTATGTGCTTATGATATTTGAAGAGTTCCATTGATATCTCCAAGATCTCAGGGCAGGATCATCATCAGACCCTGATTGCATCTGGTCCAACTGAAAAATATATAAAAAAGAAAGAATTTTTCAAATCTGTCTAGCCATCTGCGAGTAATCAGGAAACATATTATTGCACGCTCCTTAGATCCATTTCATTTTCAATATGAAATGCTTGAGTCATAAGTGTGCTACAGAATGGTACCTCCAGTTTACGACTGATATGTGCTGTTCTCAATGTACAGCTCTTGTCATGAATTGGGGAACATTATTTTTATGCTGTAAAGAATTTGTCATACTAAATTGACCATTATTGTTTCAAGGCAACAGAGCTACTATGAACACTGGTTTTTCTTTTTTTTTATCTATGACCTGGGCCGGATCTCCACAAAACTTCCCTAATAAGTAGGGGCCTCCGCTCCTTCGTTGCCCCAGGGCCTTCACACCTCCAAATCCGGCCCTGTCTTTGGCACATAAATTCAGAGTGACATTTCTTCAGTGTTATATGTGTAAAACTTGGGCCTTAGTTGTAATTTTGTTGCAAAAGGTGCTATTGACTCCATGATTCAAGACAAGTCTTTATTTTTTATTTTTACTTTTAACTTCAAGACTATTGTGGTTTAATAGCATGCAGTTGTTATGTATTTTATTTAGAAATCTTGTGTCAAACATCAGTCTTCACAACAATTCAAGCAAAAATCGCCTTTTCTGATCTTGTATTCCACACTAACAATAAAACTAAACATTTTAGAAATACCTACCACAGAAACCGACAGCCCACTAGGTGGGTTTGTGAAGCCAATAATGTGCAACACAAAACTAGCTGGCATCTGAGCAAAAATTACGAGAACTTACTAGTTGGGTTTGTTGGTCATGAAAGTGTTAAAACTCTTACACAACTTTCATATATTTCAATCAATTTTGATATTCTCATTATCAATTCTGTCAGTCTAAGGCTTGAGACCTAGGATATGAATGTATGCGGGTGAGGCCGTTACAATGTAATCTTCTGGATAGTTGTATGGCTCCATTTATGTGTATAGGATTGGGAAGCGAATGTATATAAATTATCAATTGACTGAGAACTAGAAGTGATAAACAAAATACAGTCACCATATATATTGTACAGTACAACAGTAGGTATAGATAGTTCCAGCAGAGTTGATGTCACGCAGGAGTGAGTGTGTAAATAAACACAAGGCTATATAGTTTAACTAGCATTTTCCCGCGGCTCCGCCCGCGTTGTTCCCGTTATTGTCCCAAAGGAACTCTTTACCGGGATATAATGTATCCTATGTTTCAATCCAGGACTTGGACTACTTACATGCCAAATTTCAGCTTGATCCATCCAGTTGTTATCCCGTTATTAGGTAACAAACATCCAAACATCCTCACAAACTTTCGCATTTATAATATTAGTGGGAAGTGGGATGAAAGTTTTTGGTCTATTTTGCAATTCATTGTTGAACTTGCTATCGGTATGAAAGGAACAGTAATTTCAAAATCCCTCTGTCATTACATGTTGTGTGCAAGACCTCAACTCTCCTGGAACTATCTATAGCATAGATTATTTTTCCTTCACGTTTTTAATGGTTATTGGGTTTGCGTTTACCCTTCATGTCACCCAATGTAAAGAGGAGAAATTATTTAGTAATTCTGGAAGCGGTCCATACCCATCAAAAGATTAAAAACAGTGTTGTACAGGGAAATCAAGGGAATGACTTTAGATAGAACCAGATGGAATGAGCTGCACACTATTACCTGCAAAGAATTGTTTTATTAGTTAGTTTTCTCAGCAGGGCGATTGCATATTCCGTTTTTGGTATATCAGTAGGCTTATGATGCTACGCTTTGTCACGCGATAAATAAATGATAAAGCATCCGTCACTCTCACACACTATTTGTCAGAACGTGATGGATGCTTTATCATTTATTTATCGCGCGACAAAGCGTAGCATCGTACGCCTACAGGTTAAAATTACATTGTCTTATGGCAAAGTATAAAAACGAACAAGTAGTCCAACTTCGGCCGTTTACGAGCACGCGACACGTATTCACACAGACGCGCGATAGCACGTCTGTGTGAGTGGGATTCATACTGGAGCATTCTTCTTACGCATTCTTATTTCTTTGTTCGTTCTGCGTTCGCACACGGCGCGCACACATTCAAGCGCGTACCTTTTGTAGGAAGATACTGCTATTATACTGTGCTTATAGCTTTCTTTTATCCATTGATCCAACAATAAAATATGTATGTTTGTCTTCAGACGATGCTGCGGCACCAGAATCCGAGTGGAGATGTCCAACGGCCGCACCCGACGCGATAGAAGGTACTCGAGATATGCTTGCTATTTTAGCCCAGCTGCTCTTGAAGCTACTATGCTGCCCATCACAATTCTACTGAGGATTTCTTGAAATCGTAGTTCCACCAGCACATGTGGCAAAAGGTCTATTTGACAGTAGACGTCAAAATCTTGTATTATTCCACGAAAATTCACGGATTTTGACACCTCTGAACCTTTAACACAACTGTGTCACGCGCCTCTGTTGCGGCACAAATACTAGTTATCTCTTTTCATCCAATATAAGTAGTATGACAGTGATAGGCAATGCTCTGTCGTGCGACAAATGAGGTCGCGGCCAGTTGTGCTAGATGGGGAATGCAATAACTGGTCAAATTTTAAAACGGTTAATAATCAAAGTGATACCAATAAACGGTTAGCCGGTTAAAACCGGTTGTATTGTTTTTTATAAATTTTTGTAGTCTTTGTGGGTGTATGTTAATAAAACCCAGTTTAAAATATCGCTTAGCTGATACATAAACAAAATCGACGTAAATTAAAAAAAAAATAACAAGAATCGAATTATTACTGATGGTAAATTGGAACACTGACCAGTCGGAAAATAAAACATACGGCCTGCATGAGAACTAAATACAAATATGATTAATTTTTAAAGCTATATAGACTTGCAAAGAAGTAAAATAAATAATCATAAACGAATCAAATAAAAGTAACGTATTTTTGTCCATTTGCAATCATATTTCACATGTCGGTTATTCCTAGACTCGATAACCGATTTTTAACCATTGCCAAAAACCAGCGGTTGACCGGTTTGCAATCCCTAGTGTTACAGCCTGCTGTCAAAAGGGCCTTTCGCCACCATAATACCAGCCGGTGAAATTACTATTTCTAGAAACCTTCATTGGCAATGAGGGTGTTTAAAAATCAGAAATCCACCAGCTGGCAGCAGGGTGGCGAAAGGTCTTTTTGACAGTAGGCGTCAAGATCCACCAATCACACCACTTGATTTTGACATCTACTGCCAAATAGACCTTTCGCCACCCTGCTGCCAGCTGGTGGATTTCTGATTTTTAAATACCCTTATTTATTGGAAAATTCATATCATGTGTCGGCAGCATATTTTAAATACCAAGCATGAAAAGTTCAGCAACTTGTGAACTTGTTTAGATTATATTTCTTACTATGCATTGTGTGAATAAAGGCATTTTCACTTGATTTCTCAAGCTTCGCTTGGGAATTTATTTGTGAAAATACCATTCTGGTGGTCCAACTGTTATTAGGTTATATTATCTAAGTATTTTTCGTGTTTTTTTAAGGTATCATTTCACACTTGACTAACATTGTTTAATGTTCATAACTGGCTGCAGTCGAGGTCTTTTAGCGTAAAATGATACCTTTATAGTTTCTACTGCGTTGATATGAGAGGTGACATCCATAGGATAAAGGAAGATGTCTATATAGTTTTAAAAATTGCTTTCCTGTCCCAATTGCAATCTATTCTGTATTAACTAGTCAAATTAACTATAAATTAGGTATAAAATCAGTTTGGACCATCAGATTTCACAGACCATTTAAAACCGCTGTTATATAAGTTACTTTACAAGTGTTATTAAAAGTGGTGGGTGTTGGAACTATTGCAGGTCCATTTTATCAACCACCAACCAACACACCAACGACCTCACCACATCTCTTCACAACTACGGCTCGTTTATAACATGCAAGGCTGCTCTCCCGCCCGGCGGCTAACTTCGCGTCGAAGTCTACAACGCCCCCCCACGGCCCATGACCCCTCCTTATTCAATGAGCCACACAGTAGGAACCTAACTTCTACTGCACACAACGGGCAACCGAGCTGATCCCTCTTAGCTCTCATATCCGTCGGAAACTTGCCTCCCTCCCTCACGCAGCACGACGGTCAACATGTTCGGTACTTTTTATCCTATACTACCTTACCTTACCTTTATTTAGCACTAGCCGTGTGTAGGTTTAACATTTTGACAGGGAGTTGATATTAGCATAAGTGATGTCGCGTAATGAGAGCATCCCCCGTTCCAAATACATTCAAATGTCCTGCTGAGCGAGTAAGTGGTGTGAAGTTCATTAGATACTGGTTATGGTGATTGGCAGTTCTTATAATCAAATATATGTGCATTTGTCAGTAACCAGTGTGTGATTTATCTAATTTACTATAGCACAATTGTCAATAATTCAAGCTTATTTATTATACGGCTTTAGAAGCGTGAAAAATGTATTCATCCTCTTGCAAACTAATGGCTTTAATGAGATGTAGTTACGATAATATTACTCATAAATGCATTAGTAAAAGCCAAACAATGATGCCTTAAGCACCGTTTCCAAATTCGCGATTAAAATAGACATAATGCAACAATACCTTCGAATTCCAACGTATTTTTGCATTATTTATTAATTTATCCGGTTGTTTGATAGTCGATACACCAAAGAATCGACATTTTAAGGTAGGAACGAGACAAACTATGACTCGGAAAGAGACATTGCTTAAAGAAACTAAAGACTTACTGCGAGTCTTAGAGCACTTACATTGGGATTGTAACTACGTCATAAGATGTAACATGTAATTGTAGGTTCATGATTGCCGGTCAAGTAGGGTATGTCTAATTCTGTGGGTCTAGTGAAAAGGGCTACAGGTCAAATTTATACCAGGACCAAAAGGTCACAACTCTATTGTATGACTTAAGCTCTTTTGCTCCTAGGTTAAATGTGACTTGCACCCCTTTTCACTTGACCCACAGAATTTACAACGGCAGTCTTCGAAGAATAACCTAAAAAACTAAAAAGAGTTGTACCACGATACCACAAAACCGGTACGTTTAAAACGTACCGCTTTTATAAACCCCCCTACAACTTCACACCACTTACCCGCCCCGCGCCTCTCCGTCCGGCATCATGACGATCGGTCCACACTAGGTCGCGTAGCCGCAGCCCCCGGCGGCGCTCGTACTCCCGCGGGCGCTCGCCGTCGCCGCGCCGCTCGCCCTCCGTGCGCCGCCGCTCGCCGTCCGTGCGCCGCTCGCGGTCGCGCGACAGACGCAGCCGATCCGAGAGCAAGAACAGGTAATGTGGTTTTACCCTGCGGCGAAGCCCAGGGGCTATTCTTCAGAAATATGTCTGCGGTCACCTCACTCATCTGGCCCTTTTTCATACTAAATGTATGGACACAGATGACTGAGTCGCAGACATGTTTCTGAAGAATAGCCCAAAGGAGGGTTATGTGTTTGACCTGTCTGTATACTCCGTGATTTTTTTGATTTCCATTAAATTCGACAGTTGCTTCGTACGTCAACAGAAGCTACCTGGTATATCGCTTTTTGTTGATTTGGATTTTTTTTTTACATTTCATGCAAGATAAATTAATATTGAGTTGATAACCATTTTAAAAGACACTTCTGAGTTAGTCAAAAATTTACGTCAACTATGTTATACGTGTTGGGATTATGACAGCTCATTTATACTGGTTGGTGATTAAATTAAGATTATGGATATTTTAAAAACTGTATGAGTTACAACATTAGTTTCTAGAGAAATTAACTTAATTAGATCTGGAGAATGTACCCTCCAAGTTAACGGAAATCAATAAAAACACGGTGTATATGTTATGTATGTATGTATGCATGTCCGTTCTTATGTCCGCTCGTAACTACTCAACGGCACAACCGATTTTGATAAATGATACATCATTAGATTCGTCTTGATGGCGCGAGTGGCACTGTGGGCACTTGTACCATGGTCATATGTACCTTGTACAGGTCGATTCACAAGAGCTGGCACCACAGACCACCTCCACTAGACGGAGCATGTTATACGACACGAGCTCACCACGCATATGGGCGATTAAATATCGGCAGATATTACTAGTACAACGCGTGTTTCACATTTCATGTTTCGAGATTATCGTCGGATTGAACAAATATTTATTTCACGTTTGGTGCACACACAAGTCAGAAACATGGTCGCAACTGAACGAGCGGCCGGTCGCGTAATGTAATGCTATACAATCGACCACATCTGATGTGAGCTCTGATGCTCCGTCTAGTGGAGGTAGTCTGTGCTCCGGAAGTACATACCTCGCTTTCTTGTACCCCATGCGATGCCACTGAATGCGTTTTTTTATAAAATATACTTCAAACTTAGATAGCTACCTGAAATATTTTCATACTACTGATTCCGTCAAAGTATTAACATTTGAAACTTTTCTATTACTGATTTTCAGAGTTTATGTCAGGTGGTATGCCACTTTTTAATAAGAAAAAACTAATAAAAGTTAGTACATAATTGACATGCCACTTATTAATAAGAAAACACTAAAATAAGCATTCGTACATAATTGAAATAGAAACGATTCTCTTGACGAGGCATATTCAGAGTCCAAATAAATGAAATATCTGTAACTTAATGGTATACCTATGCAGTTTTTATTATTAAGTTGTTTTTTGTTCTTTTAAGTACTGAATATTATATTTAAGTCTGACTAAACTATAACAAAGAAAAATCCTCAAAAATACCGAGAGATCCCGGCTTTTCGCCAGTACCGAAAATTCGCTTCGGCCATCCCTACAACCAGTGGGTTCTAGGGATGGCTGAAGCGGGATTTTGACGGGTATGGGGGACCCACTGAACAGATTTTAATGAATTCGACAGGAACGTAGACTGAGTACTGGCGCCGAAAGAATATACTTGCTTGTCTAGCCGTATACGTGAGTACTTCATCAGCTTTCAAAAACGCCAAGGGGGTGACGGTACTAATAACGTAGTTTTTAATGCTTTTCGAAATTAAGATTGGGACTAAACATGAGGGGACAATTTGACCAAAATGAGGCCATTTGTGAAACTGCATACAATCTTACCTTGTTGACACCGCATAAAAGCTGATGTGATCTGTACTCGCTTATTTTGGAGGCAGCTACTTGTAGTATCTCCTCTATAAAGACAAAAAAACTGCCTACCCTCTTATATCTACCCTACTCAGCGTAAGAGGGTAGAAATTATAGTCTGTAAAGTAAGTTCCCTTTGTTTAAGAGTAAATCTTATTTCGTTTCACTTAAAGACTAATTTAGTGTAAAAGTTATCTGCACTTATAATGCCTTACATTTCGAAGTGGTAGTTGTGGCCACAGTTAACAATGCAGATAATGAGTATTGTTCGTCAGGTATAAAGCTAAGTGAATTCGCTCAAGAAAAAGAATTCTTACTATACTTAGGTATTTAAAAAAAGGTAAACAAAAAGTCCACATGACTACAGACGCCATGACATAAATAGTGTCAAAACCGAAATTGAACTTTATGCTGGTGCATGTAGCCTTATATCGCTCTGCGCTCTGTGACCGATTAATTCGTCGTTGCGTTTAAACCTGTGGTGCGGTTATATCCGTCGTTGGCGTCTGAAAGGTTAAAAACACCCTTGGTTTGTCCTAAACATCAGAGGGTAATAATGTACTAAGTTCACTTATGTCCCTTACTCCTTACAGATAACCGTGGCTAGATAACTAGTGAACTGTGAAGATTTTTTTTCCTTGGAGATAACTAGTTATCTCCGAGGATTTTATATTCTTCGCAGATAACTTTTTTTTTTAACAGTTTTCTGTGAGGAAAATCCAATCCTTGTAGATAACTGGTTACCTCCAAGGATTTTATATTCTTTGCAGATAACTATTATTTTTTTAAGTTTAGCTAGCTAGCTATCTCCGATGAATACAATTTAATCTCAGAAAACTTAAAAAAATAATATTTATCTGCGAAGAATATAAAATCCTTGGAGGTAACCAGTTATCTACAAGGATTGGATTTTCCTCACAGAAAACTGTTAAAAAAAAAGTTATCTGCGAAGAATATAAAATCCTCGGAGATAACTAGTTATCTTCTAGGAAAAAAAATCTTCACAGTTCACTAGTTATCTAGCCACGGTTATCTGTAAGGAGTAAGGGACTTATGTCAGTACCGTGATACGTTTTAACGATAGCGCGAGTTTTCCGACTTCTCCTTGAAGTCACTTGGATACGCTTAATTTATCTAATCTAAAATAAAATCAGGCATAGCATGTCGAAATAACTAAACCACGTTTTGTAAGGAGTTGTTGCTAGTGAAATTGAAAGGTTCAAATTTAAACGAAACACACAATCAGACTTATTTATTCTGTACGGTAGGGACGTTCGTTGTGCGTAATGCTGACTTCTAATTACACGTTGATTCGAGTTTTTCGAGACTTCTCTATCTAGCTAGCTATATAATAAAATTAATAAAACTTGAATTACTTTAAGATACTTATGCCCACCGTGTTTGTCTCAAAAATATGAACTATGACAGAAACCGACGATGAGAATTCTGTATTTCACAAATTAATTTACATTTGTTTTTTTTGCAGATATTAACTAATCGGACATGGCAGATGGTATAACGGACTGACTGTGACGGGTGTATGTGTGAGTGATTCACGTTCACGTAGGTATGTTGTAGTACAATCAATTTTATTGGCCAATCGGCTGCGAGCTGCCTCATCGTAATTTTGACATGTGAAAGAACAATGTAAATCCATAATTATTGTATATCTGTTTATTAAAGGTAAAATTAAGTATAATGTCATATTTAACATTAATTCATGTAGCTAAGGACACAATAAATATAAGACAAAAATGGAATGTTTTATTTCTAGTAACAACATGGAAATCCAACCTTATGTAATCCCTATATTCATGTGGGTGATTCTTCAAGTCTAATGTTCTCTACACAAATATATTAGGCGTCCGTCAAGATAGCGTACACCGTAAAGATATCCAGAATCTGATGCAGCCAATAAACAGTACCGACGAAATGCCTAGGTGAAAAAATAGTACCCTTGTACTTTCTGAAATATGAGGCCTGTTCACGGTGTACGCTACCGGGCGTCAAGCTGGCGTACACCGTTTGTATATAAAGCGTTTCCAAAAAGGGAACGGCTGTGTTTTTGGTTTCTTTATATCTCAAAAAATAGTACCCTAGGGCCCTAAAATTTCATTTCTCTAGCTATCGTAGAAGCCGAAATATTCCATGACTTAACGGTGTACAAAATTTCACACCGTCAAGCTGGCGTATCCGGCAATTTCTTATAGAAAGAGCTCAGTATATCTCGGCTTCTACGATAGTTAGAGAAATTAAATTTTATGGCCATAGGGTACTATTTGGGTACTATTTTTTGAGATATAAAGCGTTTCCAAAAACAAAGCCGTTCCAGAGATACAAACGGTGTGAACAGACCTTATATTTCGAAAAGTTTAGGGGTACTATTTTTTTCACCTAGGTATTTCGTCGGTACTATTTCAGTACTATTTATTGGCAGCATCAGATTCTGGATACCTTTACGGTGTACGCCATCTTGACGGTCACGAGCCAAAGATATGTAGGCTTAGGAGCGAACCATAGCAATGTTAAAACTTTAGTCTTCGTTTCCTTTGTATGCTGAACAAGGTGATTCGAATAGCCTTAACCTTTCGCCTGTGTATGACATCGAAATATATAGAGAGATAACGTTGAAATTTCCTCCACAACCCCCACTTTTTAAAAACAATAAGTCTTATGTAACAGGTATACAGGTACATATTTAGGCTAGATTGCAAAAATATAAAAATAACTAAATATAATATATTGCCAAGTTCTGGGACGCGTTTTATATCACATAGTTTTCTCCTTATCTATAACAACATTGATTCAGTTCATACTATAAATTTTAAAAATCTATAAAATAACAATAAATATCAAAGTATAAAACCGCCTATGCATAAAAAATGTAGGTAGCTGCCATTTTCAGATAAATTTATTTACAAAAAATATAAATTCATTTATAAAAAGTAGAAAAATATTTTTGGGAAATGCTTAGCATTTGTGTAAATTTTTATAAAATCTTATATAGGTAAAATAAGTCTTTACATCGTTATCTATACATATTAAATACGGACGAATATATAGGTATAAAATCTTAAAATAGACAGATTTTTCCATATTGCTCTCAAAACACCAAAATCGAAGTATGTACAAATACTAAGTACGGCTATGCCATAAAAACTGCATAAGTTGTAATAGTACGTATACCATGAACCTAGAACTTACTAAAGGGAAAATGCTGAGAAAGCAAGTGTTATCAGACAAAAGGTACCACTTTCCATTAGACAAATGCTATGAAAATGCTCCTATTTGAAAAAAATCCTTTCATAGGAGGGATCAAAGTTGTAAGTTTCTTTTCAAGGATTTTTTTCCGTTATCTTGCTTTTACAGACGGTTCGTGTCCACTTTGTACGGTAAATATTTAGTCTGTACTAATTTTCCTCATAGTTGGTGTGAAAAGCAATATGAGTCACGCGGTAGCAAAATAATTTTCATCTTGTACACTCAAATCCTCGCGTCGCTCAGGATTCCATTGTAGCATCCTTCGCTTCGCTCTGGATTCAATGTACGCCCTCGCCGTAACACACGTAATTTTGATCCCTTATGAAATATTCTACTATATTAACAACTGCAATGTGGTACCTCTTGGCTTGAACTCAATTTTTGACTACTATGTCGACTTAAAATTATTAAGATCATTATAAATATGAAACTAGCGTGCCTAACGCGACACATTTGGACGGACACACATTCAGCCAGTGAAAATCTTAAACTTGGCACAAAACCACGAACGTGGCAATATCATGCTGCATTTTGTAGTAAAACAGATGCATAGCTAGGAGAACGAAAAATACCCAAGGTCATTAGTAAACATTAAACATGTGTTTAACGGATATTTAAAAGAACTACCCACAACCAATTACTACCTTTTTCATACAATTCTACTTTGTAATTTGTCCGGAAATGTTTTCGAAACGACAGTCAATAATCTTGAGCATTTTGACGTAAGAAACTGACTTACTAAATGAAACTAATATGGAGAGACTACTTAACACGCTGTTTTTTTTAAATAGGAATTTTACCGGTAAGTTTCTCCGTCCCCCTAGGCGCTCATTCCCAAAATACCGCATTCCTAAAATACCAGATTTTTAAAATACCGGATTCTCGATACACCAGATTCTCCGTATACAAGATTCCCAAAATAACACACCCAACAAAGTGATTTAGATCCTTGAGTAACTTACGATTTTATTTTATAATCTAGTGTAACGGGAATGTGGTAAGACAGGAATCTCATAAATCGAAAATCTGGTATTTCGGGAATGCGGTATTTTGGACACGAGCGCCCCTAGGATATGACAAGATAATATTGCACTTATTCCAATAACTTAATACTTTTTAAAACGCATATTTTCCCGTTTCAAGATGATTTTCCTTGCAATTGTATGACAAATGAGAAATTTCTTAATTTGAAGTTTTTTGCCAATTTTATGTTATTTCAACTTAGAATCACGAGCTTTTTCCATCTCAATAGAAGAAAACAGCGTCCCAAAATTTCCACACAACAATGAAACTTTCCTTTGTGTTATCGCTATACAAAGTGTATGGGAAAAAATAAACACAATAGGAAACAATAGTTAGGACAAAATATTGATTTAAACTTTCACGATTTTAACTCATTAATTCATTATTATAACCTCGCTAGTCACTTCGCGACCATGGACGCGGCAGCGTGCGGAAAAAGTCATTTTATGTCCAGGTGTGACATAATAGTATATTACACAACTAGGGTGGTAATACAAAGAAAGGCCGAGATCGCAGATGTTTGCGGCCCGAGCCGCAGGCGAGGGACGTCAATATGCGATTGAGGGCTTTCTTTATTACCTCGCGTGTTGTGTACAGCACTTTATGTCTACATTTGGCCAGAAAGCGGCTTTTTCCGTACGCGTAGCGTGCGGAAAAAGGCACTTTATGGCCAAATGTGGCATAAATTAAATTTTCATTTTTATTTAAATTTATTTTATAAGATAATTGTGATAATGATTTTGATATTGTGATATGATTTGACTGTATTTATCACATAGCTATGTAAGTTTGTAGTCCTAACAACATTATGGGGCTCCGCTTAAAATAAAGATTTTGATTGTTAAGAGCCTGTAATTTTAAGTAGCAATAACATAAGTTTGACAGAAAATCGCGCAACAAAAAAAAAACATTTATTTTCTAATGCTCAAATAGCGCACGTTTCTAACCTTAAAGAAACGATTTAAGTATAGAGTGCAACGGTAATCTATTCCTTCTTATAGCTAACCGCTCTCTGCCTCCTGACAAAAAAGTCGAAATACACATACGTACCAACCGCGACCAACGCTGTACCAAACACATGTAACACCGTCAAATTATTCTTAAAAACTACCGAAGACAGTAACAACGAAACGAATTTCCTCAACGTTAATATAAAAGAGACTGTCACGGACGATTCTCTAGTGGCCAACTGATGGACGGAGTGTGTGCAGTAAAACTGGGAGGTTATGTTCAGGGCTATGATGAGCCAGGTGGACCAGGGCAGGGTCGCGCCGGTGCTGTAGAGCTGAGGAGACAAGGCCAGGAACATGGGCAACGGCATAGCGTGAGTGTAGAACAGCATCTGTAAAAAAAACCGAGAATTAGAAGAAGCAATATTACAGTACACAACTAGGGTTGTAAAGCAAAGAAAGGCCGAGATCGCAGATGTTTGCGGCCCGAGCTGCGGGCGACGGTCGTAAATATGCGATTGAGGGCTTTCTTTATTACCACCCGTGTTGTGCACATCATTTTATGTCTACACTTGGCCAGAAAGCGGTTTTTCACTTCACGGGAAATTCACTTTATGGCCAGGTGTGGCATAATAGTATATTACACAACTAGGGTGGTAATACAAAGAAAGCCCGAGATCGCAGATGTTTGCGGCCCGAGCTGCAAGCGAGGGACGTAAATATGCGATCGAGGGATGAGACGGATTTTATGTCTACACTTGGTCAGAAAGCGGCTTATTCCGTACGCGCTGGCCATAAAGTGGCTCCACTTTATGGCCAGTTGTGGCATAAATACCTTAATAAATAATAACACAATAAATAAATAACTTCAATAAGAAATGATTCGATAAAAAATGAAAAGAAAAGTAATTGTTTTTTTTTCTAGCATTGTATACCTTAGGCTTTTTACCCGACTGCGGCGAAGCCCAAAAGGAGGGTTATTTGTTTGACCTGTATGTATTTTTTGCACCACAGTCGGGTTTTTTAAGCAAAAATGTGGTTATTAGATAATTAGGAAACTGTAATTAATTACTAACAAATACAAACTTCAGCGTAGGATACAGCAAATTAATAAATTGGTGTTTTTAGGGTTCCGTACCAAAATGGTAAAATAGGAACCCTTATGGTGCGACTCTGTCTATCTGTCTGTCTGTCCGTCTGTCACAGCAAGATATCTCAGGATCTACTGATGCTATCGACTTGAAATTTGGAATAGTGTTAAAAACCGTTAATTTGAGCCTATGGAACAGAAAAAAATTCTATACCTTTTTTACTTTTTTTTTAAAGGGGACCGAAATGGGATGTCTAAAATCAAAAGTTGAGCTAATATATCGAGTGGGATATCAAATGAAAGGGCTTAATATGAAGATTTCAAAACCGTTTTTATTTTTTTTTCTTAGACGTGTAGTTTTTGATTACAGACCAAATACGTTAACCCACCATACAATTTTTCTTGAATTATTCACGTATCTACTGACGATTTTGTACGGAACCCTCGGTGCGCGAGTCCGACTCGCACTTGACCGGTTTTTTTTTAAATTGACCCCACGAGAAATACTAGTGTCGCGACCAAAGGTAAAAAAAAATTGTACACTTTTTTTCAATTTTTTTTTTACTGAACAAGTCTCTATCAACAGGAAATAAAATAAAAAGGAAACAAATCGCTATGCTCATATTTGAGGTGTTCCATGGATCTATCCAGAATCGCATAATCATATCCTGACCTGGTGACAATGGGACCAAAAAAAAAGTTTTAATTCGGTCCAATAGTTTTTGAGTAATCTGGGAACATACATAAAAATATACGTACAAGAAACTCATTTTTGAAGTCGGTCAATTAAACAAAATAATCAAAATTAGCGTACCTAATCATTAATTTAATTACCGACTGACTGTGACAATTTTAACATGTCTTATCAATTCCTTTATCAAATAATTACAAATATCTTGATCGTACGATAAAATGATTGATTATCTTTTCGTAATTGGTGTCCGTCAAGATAGCGTACACCGCATATCTTTAATATTCAGAATCTGATGCAGCCAATAAATAGTACCCAAATAGTACCGACGAAATACCTAGGTGAAAAAAATAGTACCCTTAAACTTTTCGAAATATAAGGCCTGTTCACGGTGTACGCTACCGAGCGTCAAGCTGGCGTAAACCGTTTGTATCTCTGGAACAGCTTTGTTTTTGGAAACCCTTTATATCTCAGGAAATAGTACCCTAGGGCCCTAAAATTTAATTTCTCTAGCTATCGTAGAAGCTGAGATATTCCATGACTTAACGGTGTACAAAATTTCACACCGTCAAGCTGGCGTACCCAGGAATTTCTTATAGAAAGAGCTCACTATATCTCGGCTTCTACAATAGCTAGAGAAATGAAATTGTAGAGCTGGAAGAGTCCAGTTAACCTTTGAGTTGAGCAAACGAGAAAGATTAACTAACATCAAAGAAGATAGACAAACTATCATGGTAACTTACTTACACAAAGAAAAGGACAAGTTTTATTATTATTTATTAGTATTTCTTATTTGCTTGTATCAATATTTTGTTGAAAATGTTAGTCCCGCAAATCCCGCGCTCGTAATCCCCGCGAAAAAAGGCGCGGGATCCCGGTATACCGGGATTGGAAGCCCTACTGGTAAGCCCGTATTATCCTCATATACTCGTACCTCATCAGGATGCTTCCCGTATTTCGAGTACAGTAGCTCCTGCTGCACCCCGGTGAAGGCTCCAGTGACCAGCGTGCCCAGCAGCACCACCACGCCGAGGCACCAGTAGGCGAACCTCCCGCGAGCCTGCTCCATGGTGGCGCCCCCATACATGGCCAGAGCTACTCCAGCGCTGATGAGTAGAGAGCCCACGATTTTGGTCAGCTTTGGGGACCGTCCCAGGACATACCAGGAAACTAGCATGCTGGCGGGAGATGATGCTGACCTGGAATTAAATAGAGATTTAGAAATCAGTTACAGTCGTAGGTAGAGGAGTGCGATTCAACTGACACCTAGCGCCATCTATTGGGGAGTAGGATAACCATTTAAATCGTTTTAAGACAGCGATTATACGAGTAAATTAATAGTTCGTGGCAACCGAATAATTTGACTATAAATACTATAAATAGGTCCGCTCCCTATAGACATGGTGTGAAGGTCAAGACAAATGAATTAAAATACAAGATTAATTTTTGGTTGCCAGGTTACTTGTTTATTCGCTAGGTGCAAAGTACTAGGTGGGAGTAACATAATCTATCGCAGCGCGCGTCAGGGCCAAAAAAGGAACTTTCGGCAGACCAGCTGTCACTTTTTACTAGCGAAATTTACGTTTTTAGTCAAAAGCCACAAAAAAAGTCCGCGGTATTTGTAACCGCTAGTTGGCGCTGTCATCGCGCACCCAGCGAATAAACTTTATGTTAACTTTATTAAAGTAAAACCTAAAATAACGTATGGGCAATTTATATTCAACAATGTATTGCAATATAAATTAAAAAAAAATAGTTCTTGCTACCACCAGATAGATGGCGCTAGTAGTACAGTTTTCTACAGACTTGTGCGCAACTAGGACATGCAATACCAGTATTTTTTATGTGCAACCATCCAATCCAATGCCCAACCATCCTTGTTTTTAGATCTTGAAGAAAATCTCCAAATCACTACTATATTACATTTTAGGGACAAATCTGCAATTCTGCATATAATCTGGGGCCTTGACAAATGTAAAAAGAAGTGTTGAAAAGTGAAACTGGTGAGTTTCTTCCGGCGCTTCTTCTCACCAGATGGTCACTACCTGAAGCGCCAAAAGAAAAGAACAGAATCAAACATGTGAAAGAGCCCTTGGGAGCCTATGTGCAGAAACAAATAATAAAATATTTTTTAAATCCGATATGATAATATGGACGGCAACTGAAGTTAACGGCGTGCAAAGTAGGTTGCCGCCACTTCTTTTTAGCATGTAACTTAGATCTCGATTTCCATCGACATGCTTATTATTTAACCATGGAGGAACACATTTTATAGTTCTAATAATAGGCAAGTAGGTGGAAATCGAGTTCTGTTGATACCCCCCAGTACTGACTTGGCTTAACATTACATCTCAAAACTTTTTTATTGTAGGAGAACTGCGTTGCGGGACTTGCATCTTTTTAAATGTAATGTTTTTGATGGGATACACTCTTTCCTTGTACCTCAATATATTTCTGTACTAGAAACCATAATTATGAGCTTACCGAATGATCATGTGTAGAGTAGACGGCACATGCAGAGAGTATACATAGTTGTTCGCAAAACTGGTAATAAAGAACAATGCGACCATGATTGCATATTGCTTTATGGGTATTGACGGTCTCACCTGGAACATAATGCTAGTTATTAGGTAAGTTCAGTTGACTAATAGGGTATTTGACAACAATCAAAATAAATTCATTAACTCTAACCAGCAAATTACGCTTCCAAAACAGCCCGGATAAAATCATTGAAACTTATTTTCGTGCCATCAACGATTTTACAATGACGAAAACTAAAAATAAGGCACCATGTTGAGCATGACGTCACAAGATAGTATTTCATACTAAACTGCATACTTTCGGAGCGTTTTGACACTTCATAAAAAGAAGCTGATTTGAACTGTCATCAAGTAGCCTATTATATTGGTAAGTATATATTTTTTAATAATGAACTTCACATGAATCGCCTCAATAAAAAATGCATGAGTCACTATAAGCAGTTTCAGGACTAATCTTGAAGCTTCCCTTTCAATAAAATTAAGATAATTATAATTTATTTTTCAAATCAGCAGATAAATAAAAGTCCTGACGTTTTGACATTCATTATAATTATAAGCATTAAAAAAAATACAAACAACTTGTGAACCTCATCCTTTTTTGAATAGTTATGTTATGTAAAGCCTGACAAGTTCCTATTTAGCCCTCGCCATGTTGCGGATTTTCAGTGGAACTAATTTATTTTAATGGTAATGATTTTTTGACAACAGACATTGGAAGTCATTGAATGTCACCGATGTAAACAAAACGATTATAATTCTACATATTTCAGAATAATAATCAATTTTGTAATCAATACCCAAAAAAGTTCACCAAGATGCAACACAAATAATTTTAAATACATTCAAATACTTGCGGCAGAAAAAAGATGAAGGATTCAGCAGCATTCCAATAAACAATGTTGTGAAATTACTTGTTGACATGACGGGTACTGATATTCATAGAGCGGTTGTAATGAACTGGTTAGTTTGGTACTAAATATGTATATTCATTATTATATTTTTATACATTTAATGAATTTACGGAGTACCAAAGAGGTACTTAATCTATTATTATTATTTCGTTTGCATACGGAGTACCAAATAGGTACTTAACATTATTATCAATTATGTTGTTAAACTTTTTAATTATAACTGACATTAATTTTAATTCTTAATCTTTATTTTATAAATTTTTATCTGATTTTGATACTTTGTTTTGTAGATAATGTAAATGTATAAATGAATAAATGAAGTCAAAGTCAAAGTCAAAGTCAATCATTTATTTGTTAAAAGTGGGTTACAAAACAGGTGTTACAGGCTAAGCCTTGAAAGAAGTTCTCCAACTTTTTGCCGTTTCAGGCGTACAAATGTTTAAAGGGTGCTCGAGTAGTCACATGCCCAAATTTTAAATTAAGAAGGTATTATAGGTAACAAGGATTTCATTATTATTCTATTAAATTATGCAGTTAAATATTAATACTAAACAATAATAATCACATTTACCGAGATGAATGAAAACTTATAAATGACTTATTCATGTTTATGTCAGCTTATTAACTATGGATCATATAATTTTTGGATCATTCAAATATTCATTTACATCATAATAACATTTGTCTTTTAAGATTTTGCGTATCGTCTTACGAAATTTGTTGGTTGGTAGTATTTGAATTGAGTCTGGCAACTTGTTGAATAATTTGCTTCCCATGGTAAAAATGCTTTTTCTAAACATAGCACAGTGTGCACGTGGATTTGAGAGTTTATTTCGCTGTCGGAGGTTACGCTCTAGGTTTATTTTCCTTTTTTCAAAACGATCCTCGTGTTTCTTTATAAAATTTAGACACTCCATTATATATAATGAGGGAACAGTTAGAATGCCTAGATCTTTAAAGAAAGGTCTGCAACTTTCCCAAGTATGTATTGCAACAATAGCACGAATACACCTGAAATATAAATATATATAAATATTAATATTTTTACAATCGAGGTTGGTGCTCCTGAAAGTTACTCATCAACTGATGATAGTGAAGATACATCGGAACCAGAATCTGATAAATATATGGATGTCAAATATTTAGAATCAGGTTTTGACGAAGAGGTAATTATTCATATTTAATTGTCAACTAGATATGCTCTTCCAATTACCTGAAAAAATAGTTTCACAATCTACAAGTACATAATAGGGAATATGCATGATATTTTTTGTTTCCTTTGATAAAAGCTCATTCATATAAGAAATAGAACGAAAAAAAATATTTTCGTATATCTATAAAAATAACCACGATATAAGCCATCAAAGATTTATCTCTATCTCTTTCTAGCAAAACAGAATAGAGTATGGAGTTTGTATGGCGGCCGTGTTCTATGACGTCATAGTCCATATCGGATCTCTCTGTCTAATCGCTGTCTAATTAATGCCTTAAAATGTTTATATCTTCCGTATTTCTCGGTCGATTTTAATTTTATTTTCACTTTATGTCATCTTTTTTACGGTATTTTCATATTTTGTTAAGAAACTGGACAAACAAAATTCATGCATATTCCCTATTGTATATCTCACTTGTTCTTGCACAATGCCAATACACACTGTCCCGTCTACACATATTATTGCCATATGTAAGCTGTTTGTAGCAACACTATATCAGGGCTAAATAGGAACTTGTCAGGCTATACACAACTAGGAATTTCAATATTGGATAAAATACTATTAAAAATAAAATAAAATATCTTTATTTCAGAACATTGAGCATTAAAGTATACCACAACTGGAATAAGATTCTTGTGAGTAATATAATTTGAAATATGATTTATATTTAGTAATATTACTCACTCGTCTTTAAAAATTCATAATTATTACGATAATCGTCACTTGATAATTGAGAATAATTCTTATAAGGAATACTTACCATCCCAAATTTCGTAGTAAACACGAAGCCTTGCAATGAAATAAAGAAAAACTGAAGAAATGTTATTAAACTAGCACTCTGTGGTGCTCTCGTCATCAAAATTTCCATCAAAAATGCACTCAAACAACATCCTACAAATACATTTACCACCGTAGAATTTAGATTCATCTTGAAAATTATTTTGTTTTAGTAGATATAGGAGATTACATTATTTAGACACGGGCTGCTGTTTCGAAATACCGGTGCGGACAGATGGCAGCTTAAATATCTGAATCTGATAATTTTGATAACGAAGTTTTGGTAAACTTTTGGTTCAAACGCTCGAATATTACTTCGTTAAAAGTGATTATCGCACGAGATATTCAAAATCAAATCAATATATTATAAATGTATATTAAACAAGTATTTTATTTAATAGTATTCGCTTTTTATACATTCCTCTGCATATTTTATTTTATTGGGGCTCGAATTAGACGCTTTTGTATGTAATTTATCTACTGGCGTGATTATTTTTTTGTGGAATCCGAGCGCTCCATCTGTTTCGCGGCCTTGGGCACGTCACCTGTCGGCTGTCAAAAAGATTTCGTTCGGAAATGTAATGTAATCGCTTAGTTTTGAATGGCTGGAATAGTTTTATGGAGTTATTTATTTCTATTGCTGAATCGATGACTCATTTACGGCACACTGTCGTCTGCAACTACATTCAAAGAGTTTTTAATTCCAACACGGTTTTGCAACACATAATTTAAACAGGTGAACAACTTAATTAAAAGTAGATAGACCGAATATCCGTTGCGGATATTCGGTCACTATCCGGCCGAATACCGGATAGTTGCTTAGTATCCGGCCGGATACCGGATAGTAATTTAGTACCTAATATAAGGAGAAAATTTGACTAAGATAAATATCAAACTATGAAATACTATAACAATCGTAAACTACCTACACCGTCTTTTTTTATCGTGTTGATCCGAGTTTGGTCTGAGTATTCGACCATGCGATCTGGGTCGGATGGTCTCAAACTGTAACGTGCCGCCTTTCAATGCCCACTGAGTGTGAATTAATTAAGTTCACTTTTCTTTCAAATATTGCGTAGGTACCTATAACTAGAACCACGTTGCAACTTGCACCGCCCATCGCGCTCGCACGCCGTCGAATTTACTCAATTTAGATACTTTAGGTAAAAAAAGTTTTGGCCGGATATTCGGCGGCCGGATACGGAAAACCGGCGATTGCGACGGCCGGATATCCGGTATCCGGCCAAACCGCTATCCGTTGCAACTTTAATTGAAAGTCGAAGTATGCTCACGCATCACTGTTGTTGTGACAAGAAGGTTAAAAGCGGTGATTTGTTGAGTTTTGTCGTAACTACCTCACCTCACTCACAACGAAAAATACCTGACAAATTTGGTCAAATTGCTTGATAGAGGGGAATGTCTGTAATACTTTACTGCAAATTTATTTCTGGCCGGCAACAATGCTTTATCATACAAAGTAAGAGAAACATAGCAACACTGACGGCCACCACATATCGTCGACCGTAGGCTCAATTGTTTTGCCTGTCCCTTACCTACCCTAATTGAGCCTACGGCACAGAATAAGTAATAGTACTTTGTACAGAAGTCGCACTGTCTAACAAAACCCACGTTCGAGTCACAAAAATGTGGTTTAATATTTAAAGATGTCGGCGTGGTCTCGAGACGACTTACGAGTTGTAATTCGTAACAACTTTGAGAGGGGTCTGTCGTTAGATGACTGTCTCAAGGAAATGCAATTTGTATTCAAACAAAACTGCCCTCATCGTACGACTGTTTACCGTTGATATTGTGAGTTCAAACGTGGAAACTTCGAAGTTTCTGATGCACCAAGATCGGGACGATCCAATGACGTGTGTACCCCAGAGTCCCCAGATAACGTAGCCAAAGTAGAAGAAATGTTAAGAGTTGATCGTCGAATGACCTATAGACAAATAGAAGACGCCCTGGGCATCAGTGCACCAAGCGTTCACAAAATTTTGCACGAAATTCTCGGAGTGAGACAAGTTTGCACTCTTTGGGTACCTCACGACCTAATGCAGGAGCAAAAGGACTGTCGTGTATTATGGTGTAAAAAAATGTTAAACATTTTGAAAACGGGTTAAGTGCTTATGTTAACAGCATCGTCACTGGTGATGAAACTTGGCTATCTAAAAACATGGCATCTAAAAATAAAAATAAAGTTTGGCTCTTTGAAAATGAGCCTACACCAACACCACCCCGCAAATCAAAATCTGTTAAAAAGAAGATGATAGCTGTATTTTTTACTAACCGTGGCATAATCGATCGAGTTGATCTGGACAGTCAGCGTACTGTAACAGCTAACTGGTACACTAATGAATGTTAACCTCAGGTGCTTGATAAACTTAAGGAAATCCGTCCCAACTCCAGACTCTGTACTTGGCATTTTCACCATGATAACGCAGCGGCACATCGAGCTACTCTAACAGTGAATTTTTTTAAAACTGCTGGGATAGAAATGGTTGAGCACCAACCATACAGCCCCGACCTAGCACCTTGTGACTTTGCTTTATTTCCTTTTATCAAAGATAAGATGAAAGGACGGAAATTTACCAGCGACGAGGAACTTTTAAGAGGTTGGGATCATGAGTGTGCTGTACTTCCAGAAAACAAATGGATAGATATTTTTGATGATTGGTTTTATGCATGACTAAATGTATCAACTGTGGCGCAAATTACTTTGAGCGATTGTAAAAAATAAAGTCGTTTTGCAAAACTTATGCGCGCGTTATGAGTTAGAGCGAGAACGCTAGTCTCGCTCTAACTCATAACGCGCTCTTTCTGGTCGCCACGCTTACGGCTAGGGTTGTCGACAAAAATAAAATTATTATTATAGCTTGAATTTCCTAGTGAATTAGAGGTAGTTAAAACAATGTTTGCGTGACGTTATATAACTGTTTTGATACACGTCGCGTCGTCATACATAAATACATACAGATCAAACACGTAACCTTCCTTTGGGCTTCGCCGCAGTCGGGTAACATACATACTTACGTACATACATACATACATACCGGTCAAACACATAACCCTCCTTTGGGCTTCGCCGCAGTCGGGTAACATACATTCTTACGTACATACTTACATACATACATACCGGTCAAACACATAACCCTCCTTTGGGCTTCGCCTTAGTCGGGTAATTACGTACATACGTTAGAAATGAGCGCCGATAGGTAATTGGTCGGCGGCGGCGCGCCAACTCAAATCGGTCGGCGGCGGCGGCGTCGGCGGCGTGACCTTGAGTTTCCCCGGGGAAGAAAAAAATACCGTTTTTGATACGAGTTTGTGATTGACAGAAACACTCTTAACAATGAATTAGTAGGTAATATGCGTAATCAAGAATTTACCCCGTACCTTATGTTCATAAGTTTTGAGACGATTTTTTGAAAGGCCCAAAAAAATAAATTTTGAATTGGCGGCTTGATTAAAACTTTTTAAATTTTAAATATAAACGTTGTCGATTAGAAAAAAAATTGATTCGGGTGTTATTTTTCGGTGAACCGGATATTGAAATATGATCTAAAGGTAATATATTTAGGTATGATCTAAAGGGCCTACAGTCAAAGAAAAGTCTACCACTTAAACGATCGTTTAGGAAAATAAGGCTCGCATGATGTCAACAGTTGCTATGGAGACACGATCCCAAAAATATTTTGTTTACCAACGAAAAAATCTTCAACGTCGAAGAAATGTTTAATCAACTAAAGCGGTTCGTGCCTCTTTGACGAATGGCCCACGCGATTGAAGGCCTGTGTTCAGCACAATGGCGACCATTTTGAATAATTTATATTTTATTTTTCTTCTTTCGTTTAAATACGTTAAAGCGTGTTCGAGAAAAACATAATTTTGTTCGTCTCAAAACTTATGAACATACGAGGTGTGGAATAATTAACAGAAAATAGTTTTTTTTTAATAACCACAGTAACTTGAAAAAAATCCTGATTTCAGTCTAAAATTATAACAAAACTACGATAGTACTGAAGTCACGGTGTTGAAAACGCTAGAAAAAATGGCTTAAGCAAATGATAATTCAAACAGCAGTTTATGAACGTAAATAACTTTAAATTGGTCGCATGGAAATGCTTTTTACGGACATTCTTTGGATTTGTGTCTGCGTCCACTTAATTACGTATCTAATTTCATATAAGCTATTATCGTGCTATTATGGAGGCGCGGTAATTGGGCGCAGGGCGCAGACACAAATCTGAAGAACGACCGATTAATTATACTAAACCATCGATAACAAAGTATCGATTTTCTATAAAATAATAAAGCTACTGAAAAATAAATTTACTTCCAACAATCTGTGGTTGACTGTAACACTAACTAAGCTATTTAAAAAATTGTTTAAAAATGAATAAGTTACCGAAAAATTTAATACAAAAATATCGTAATTATTAATAAACAAACCTGAGCTTATTCAAATAATAATTATATGAAAAATAATCCGTAGTTACTTTGAAATAATAAACTAAAGGGTCTAGCCGCAATCCTATGGTGAAACTGCCCCTGGCTGAAATGTATAGTTTTCTTAGGAGCTTTTATTTGTCTTATTATAAGAAAATTTCAAGCCTGGAATCCTCTTGGTTTGGACAAAAATAAAAAAAAATAAAAAAATAGTTATTATTTATTTTTAGCTAAACCAATAGTTCGTTTTCTTTGAAATTTGGATGCCACATGTACCTAATAATAACTCATTTTAAAAAATCCAAGGTTTTAACTTATTAATAAAGCCTTAAAAATCAATATTTTTATTTTAGAGATTTTTAAAAAAATACGAGATAGGGACAACCTCAATTTTTAGTTATATAATGTAGAATATATTATTGCATAAAATATATTTTTTCTGAAAAAATCAATTTAGGGCAACAGGGCTAAAATGTCTTACTAATGCATAGAGGCCGCCCGCCCTTCGACTACTTATAGGTAGGTACACCTTAAAAACTCCAAAATATTTTATTCCGAATTTCATAATTCCTAGGAAATAAAATTCTGTTTATTTAAAATCGCGATATTTACTATAGTACCGAATTAAAAAAAAACGATTTTTTGTTCTAGTTTTGAGTCCTTAGGAAGAACAAGAACGGTCTTATCCCGAAAATTAGGATATCTATCACCCATTAAAAAGAGAAAAAGGAGTGGAAGTTTATGAAAGATTTCTCAAGGGTTATAAAAATCTAATTTCACATACAGGGTGTTTCACTGAACGTAATACAAATTAAGCAATTCCGGCTCAGTTAACGACAGAGAACAAAATGCACGAATTGATTTATTAAAATTCGGTATAATTAACTTTTCCTAGTTTGCTAACAGAATTAAGAAATTACAATCTAATCGCGTGGGCACCCCTCATGACGTCACGCTTACGTGACCTGTTTGTTTGTTTTGATCAAAAACTTCAATAATGGGTCAGAATGCATGCATTTTATTCATAAATCATCGACCTAGATAAGCAAACAGGTAAGTTTTCACTACAAAATTAGATTCAAACTTTTTTCTCTTCACGCTAACCAGGGTAAACACGATGAGACCAAAAAAAATTGAATAATTAAAACAGTGATATTAATTAATTAAGATGACTTTAACAACACGAGACCTAGCAGAGGGTTTTAGCACCAGGTAGAGGAGTTTAAAAAACGTGAGTTGTATTACGATGAATGAAATACCTTGTATACATACGTATTCATGAGGCTGTTGCTATTAAAATGCTACATTTTCGTCTCAGCTGTTACCCAACTTGCTCCGGAGGCTCCGTCGCTGAACATCATTATTGCAAAATATGATATTAGCAAAATATGATATTCTCAAAACACGATATTAGCAAAATGGCTGGCGAGACAGTAGGTACTCGGCCGAGCACACCGTTCACACGAACCGAGTACTCGACCGAGGGCACTGTCTCGCCGGTTTGCTCGGTACGTGTGATCAAGGCATTATTATGTTTAATTCACCAACATACGGCAATTTTAGGCTAGTATAGTACATGTACTAAAAAGAATCAGTTCCACTCGCTCGTGAATGAGCGCGCTCAAGCCAATATGTAGATGATTTGTCTACTGGAATTAGTAGACAAATCTTCCAAAAATTTGAAAAAGTTTAAGGTAGCTAACGTCGGCAATAGAAACATTACATTTCTAATAGAAACTGTGAAGAATAAACGATAGCGCGATCTAAAAGACGCCCAGCGCCATCTATTGAGCATCATGGTAATCACTTCAGTCACTAGCTACTGCTGTGTAAAATGTGCTGAGATTTTGCCGCCACGAAGTTCGACTGTTGTGACCGCTCTCAAAATAGAAAATCGGGCAATTGCGAGTCGGACTCGCCCACCGAGGGTTCCGTACAAACTCGTAAGTAGATACGTGAATAGCCCAAGAAAATTTGTATGGCGGTTAGTTTAGTAAGAGCAAATAAGATTGTATTACGTTTTTTTGCAAATTTCTAAAAAACGGCGCATGTTAGGTTAGCCGTCATTTTTTTCCTGGATTATTTGGGATGATATTAATAATTGGTGATTATTTCATATTTTTCTGTTCAGTAACTTTGAAGATAATAGGGGGAATGGTATTCTTTTAACGTTTTTCGTCCTAAATCAAAAAGTACATGATAGAGAAAAATAATGGTTTTGGAATCTATAAATTAAGCCCTTTCATTTGATATCCCACTTGATATAATAGACCTAGTTTTAATTCTCAACATCCCGTTTCAGCCCCCTTAAAAAAAATGTACAAGATTTTTTTTATGTCCAATAGGCTCGGGTTAGCGATTTTTAATACTATTCCAAACTTCAAATCGAGAGGCTGTGACTGGCAGACAGACGGACAGACAGAGTCGCACCATAAGGGTTCCTTTTTTACCGTTTTTGTACGTAATCCTAAAACTGCTAAAAATGCTTCGTGTGGATCTGAATGAAACGTGCAAATTGCGGAACTCGTGAAAAAAGGCGTGTCACATACACAAGACCCCGGCCTAGGGGCCCGTCCAGCCTAGAGGGCCCCAGCGGTGGACTCTTCACATAAGCCCAAAAGCATGGCTTGCCTTCTCAATAGCAAGTGCCTAGGGGCCCAGGATCTTTAAATACGGGGCCGCCTGCGTCATTCCTTTTGTAATCCCAAGGGATCTAAAAAGTATCCTAAGGCCGAATTTACACCTGTAAGCTGTAAGTTTTACTTGACTTAGGATTAGGACGTAGCTATACGCAAGGACCATTGAAACAAGAGGACTGTCATTCTCCAATACTTTAGATTGTACCCCGCAAGGGGATATCCAGGCTAAAACTAGATGGCGCTAAGAAACTAAACATTTAACGATGTTATAATTGAACAAAGAAACATAGTATAGTAACAATTAGTTCGTAAACAGCTAATAATAAATAAATTCTAACATTTAACTACTGTGTCACGCTTGCAAAGTTGAATAATTGTAAATAATATAATTCTTATACCAAGCTTATACATAGATGGCGTTGTAAATTCGGGGAACAGCTTTTTGTATGGAGAATGACAGTCCTCTTGTTTTAATGGTCCTTGGTAAAACTTACAGTCGGCTTAAGATTAAATCCGTGACTCGGTCTACATGTATGCCAAATTTAAGCTCAATACATCAATTCATTTGTTACCAACGTTATTAATTTCGTCATTAAATATCTTCACAAGCTTTCACATTTATTATATTAGTAGTTTAATAGTATTTTATACAATCGTAACATAATGAAGGCTCTTAAAGTCGAGTACCGTGTACCAAGGTACGAGAACTTTAAGAGCTAATTATGTAACTATTGTATACAATACTTTTTCTATGAGTCAACTAAAACAACATCAAGCAAACAAATAAACTGTCACAATCACCGTACTTCCACTAAAACTATTCATTCAAAGTTTTATTTAAAGGCCGAAAACAATTGAGCGGCAGCATTGGTTGTAAAGCGGTTTGTGATTGGCTCATTACAGGACTAATTGCACCAATCGCGTGGCAGGAGCGTGTTTAAGTAGAGGCAAATTTGACAGGTGTTACGTTCTGAAACGCATTTAATCATCGAATTTGCATTAAAAGGAGGTTTTTACACAAGGATACACTTTTTTAAATTTGAAAGTTCTATTTTCAAAATTATTATAGTTGTCTAAAGCATATTATAATAAATATTATAGTTGAGTAGAGAGTGTCATAGACTAAATAACATTGAAAAGTTAGCATTTATAGTTTAGTGTATGGGATCCTAACGGAAAGATTAAAGTCGACGAGTAGAAAAAGGTAGTTAGTATTGATACTAGAATTAAGCGTCCATTTTAATTTTGGGTAATTTGTCGAGTAGGTGACCTGTAGCACCCTGTAAACAGATGTAGTCAATCAGTGGTCTTGTTTTTGGTTAGAACCCGAATCAGCCATTGCTGTTGCTGTGAATCTTGCTGTTTTGTTAGCTCAACCAGTGTTGCCATATCTAACTTCTAGAAATCTTCAAGTCACCTAAAGTCCATTCTAAACAGAAAATAAATTAACTAACGCTAGCCATGAAGTTTTTCATCACACTTGCTCGAAAATGGTGTCATTACACGTAGGTTTTGCGGGCCGTAAATGACCTATTACGCCCTAGGGCGTAATGGTTTTCTTTTTAAATTTGAAACGCTGGTTCTGTTTTACTCCTATTTGTCATGTTCAAAGGAAACGCCAACTTACTTTTTTAACTTTTATTACTGAAATATTTATTTAAAGATAAGTGTTTTTGCAAATACATGTAAACACATATTTCTGTAACAAAATTAAATGTTTAAATAGTGTATTTCAGTATTTTGCAAATATAAAATCAACCATTTTAAGTCTTTACCGCTATGGTTTCCGAACGTGACTTGACATCAATGGATATGTCACTAATGTCACTGTCAGTTTTAAAATTTTATTTAGGTTAAGTAAGGTTATTTTAATCAGATTTCCTCACAAGTGTGATGAAAAATATTGTGTGTGCCACGGGCGGTAAAGGAATTACAAACTCGTGTTATTAAAGCCCTCGGCTTCGCCTCGGCCTTGTAACAAACACTCGTTTGCAATGCCTTACTTACCGCCCTTGATACACAATGTACTAATGTTTCTCGGATAAAAAATACGCGCAATTTCGTACCACCAATGATTTGGTAGTTAAATTGATAGGTTTATTTTTCAACAGATATTTTGTCCAAAGATAGAAACTAAAAAATATCCTATTGAATTGAAAAACAATGCAATTTAAATTAAATAAAACTACTTACTAAACATTAAAAAACTATTCTAGAAAATTAAATACGGCCTATCGCGTTCCAACGAGGAAACGCTGCCAGCGTCATGGGGTCGATGCCGCAGGCAGACCTTTTAGAAGGGGTTTTCTTTTTATACCAATGATTTTAAAATGACAAAAACTAAAAATTAGGCACGATGTTCAGCATGACGTCACAAGTCAGTATTTCATACTAAACTGCATTATTTTCTGAGTGTTATGACACTTCACAAAAAAGCTAATTTGATCTGTCATCAACAGCCATCGGAAAATGCTTTTATTCCTAAAGTTGGCAAAATTTCGGAAAAAGTTGAACAAATATGGAATTTTTAAGAGCTTCTTAAAAAAAATGATTTTGATAATGTAAGATTTCGCATTCCGGGTTTATACAAAACGTGATAGCAATGTAGTATCTCGCGAATATGTTTAGCTTATGGCTATTTTTAACAGACTTCAAAAAAGAACGAGTACATGAAAAAAAAACTGTAAATACCTAGTTCATTTAAATACTTAAATATGTTTATGTTAGCATAATAAGTTAATTTAGAAATCCATGGAAATTTAATAATAAAATTAACCCTTAAGCGCATACGGTATCATAAATGATACTTCTGAAATGACACAAGTAGAGATCAACTTAACGTCAATTTGAAACCTTGTCAAACTGATCACGAAATCTCAAATGGACGTGGATTTGATTTTCACATGAGTCATTTTAGAAATAAAATGCACGATACGGGATGCATCTAAGGGTTAAATTGTGTCCGCCTCAAAAAAGGTCACCGTTCTAGATATAGCTTTTTATAAATAAATGAAGCCACCACTGGAATCACGGTGACGATTCAATTATTAATACATTGTAAGAATAGTACATTACACAACTAGGGTGGTAATACAAAGACAGGCCGAGATCGCAAAAGTTTGCGGCCCGAGCTGCCAGCGAGGCACGTAAATATGTGATCGAGGGCTTTCTTTATTACCTCCCGTGTTGTGTACATCATTTTATGTCTACATTTGGCCAGAAAGCGGCTTTATAGCCAGGTGTGGCATAAATGAATATTTTAGTTTCAGATGATGCTAATATATAAAGCTGAAACATCCAACGCATGTCTTTTATTTATGGGACTCCTCATGTTGTTTTGTTAAGATTCAAGCCATAAAATGTAACAAACTTGATGTCTGATATAATAAAATGAGACAATACTTATCAGTAAACTTGTTTCTATTCAGCTAAAAAATATGGCATATTAATAGACTTATATAATAACAATCTGTATCTATGGCTCGTTGCCATGGTAAATTAGAAGTGTGGGTACCCCACACCATTGTTAGTTCGCCAGGCACTTGTCTTACTGTTGGAGAGTTAGCGAATAAAATTGGGCGAGAAAGGTCCATCGATCGCACTGTACCTCGTCAGGGCGCAATGAATTGTTACTCAGCCAAATTTGCTTACTGGGCGTATGAAAATGTATGGCTCGCTTTTCCATTTACCGGCGACGGCGCCGGCCCGGCGATGAGTCCCGACGGCGCCGTCGCCGTCGCCGGGGTAGCAAGCTTCCCACACGGTGCCGGCCCGGCAAAACTGCATGTGTGTTGTATATGAATTGTAGCCGTGTGCGTGAGTGCGTGGAGCGGGTAGGAGGGCGCGGAGCGCTGGGAGAGAAAGAGAGACTCGTATTTAGTTAGTTTGTGGTGCGTTTTCAGTGCGTACGCGTCATGGCATTTAAATACGGTCACCGGTCGTAAACCGGCACGGCACAACGGGGCAGTGGAAAAACGAAGCCCCGGCGCCGGTGCCGGTGCACGGCCATGCCGCCGCCGTGCCGTTGCCGTGCCGGCTAATGGAAAAACGCCCCCTCGCTGGTGGTGGGACAGGTGCCTTAGATTTAGGGTTGCCAGATTGAATTACCCTATTATCGGGAGCCAGCCTGAAAGAGCGGCAATTTTCGCTGGCCGAACCACTTTGAGTGGACCGGACTAAGTTTTAAAATAAAGTCGTTTGTCGGGAGATTTTCTTCTTCGTCGGGAGGACATACAAAAAATCGGGAGAATTCCGCCAATTCCCGACCATCTGGCAACCCTACTTAGATTGCATTATTCCCTCGTTTCGTTTGTATGAAAAACATGGCGGGTCGGATCACCTTACTGATCTTACCTTAGAGGCTCCAATCAAGAACTATATTTCAGGTCGCCTTCCCACCTATCACATCACTGTTAATTATTATCTTCCGGTTAATCCGGTTTCATTTATTTCACAATGTAATTATAGTACATTACACAACTAGGGTGGTAATACAAAGAAAGGCCGAGATAGCAGAAGTTTGCGGCCCGAGCTGCAAGCGCGGGACGTAAATATGCGATCGAGGGCTTTCTTTATTACCTCCCGTGTTGTGTACATCATTTTATGTCTACACTTGGCCAGAAAGCGGCTTTTTCCGTACGCGCAGCGTGGCCAGGTATGGCATAATAGTACATTGTGTATGTAGGGCGGTAAGTAAGTAAGCCCTCGGTTTCACCTCGGGCTTATAACAAACACTCGTTTGTAATTCCTTTACCGCCCGTGGCACACACAATGTTTTTCATCAGACTTGTGAGGAAATCTTAATAAAATAACCTTACTAATCGCCCCAGTATGACAAGAAAATATTAAAACAGACAGAGCAAGTGTGATGAAAAACACTTTTATGCCACACCTGGCCATAAAGTGGCCTTTTCCGCACGCTACGTACATAATCTACAAATGAAGCCCTTTCATTTGATACCACACTCAATATAATAGCCCTACTTTCAATTTTCAAAGTCCCATTACGGAGCCTTTTAAAAAAAAAGTAAAAAAGGTACAAGATATTTTTTATGTCCAATAGGCTCGGGTTAGCTACTTTTAACACTATTCCAAATTTCAAATCGATAGCATCAGTAGTTCCTGAGATATCTGGCTGTGACAGACGGACAGACAGACAGACAGACAGACAGAGTCGCACCATAAGGGTTCCTTTTTTACCATTTTGGTACGGAACCCTAAAAATACAAACATTTAATAAATAACTTAACCTAAGAGATGAGAGGCGAAAAGCGACAAATAGTCAGTGTACAGATTATTCGCTGGCTGGCGGTAACTCAACCAGAATATCGATTTTTAAGTGAAATAATAGAGACAGAATAAACATAAGTATAAGTACACGTAGTAATGTTTTGTGTAATAAAATTTGAGACAAATAGACACAGTCGACTATGTGGAGGTAGATTTTTGTTCCTGATAAAGATGTAACTTCAATTTCATTTTGAAAGTAGCCAGTGTACGAGCGTTTCATTTAGGGAAAGTAAGGATATTAGTAAGATTATTTATTTTATTGCATATTTGAGAAAAGCACTATACATACCTCGGCGGAAAATGGGGTTGCCGGCCTATGCAGTTATGTACTATTTAACATATTCACTGCGTGTCAATTTCATTTTAAAAAAAGTTTACCGTAGACACATACTGTCAGTCATACGTCATATTTGCCTTCTTTGCAGGCTATGCCTTGTTTGTATTTTATATTTTAAAACCTAGTCGTAGAAAAGTATTGTATGCAACGTTGTATAATTAAGTCAAAAACGCTCATTGCGTCTCTATTTGCTATAGGATATCGCAACTCACGCAGTTCGCATTTTTAGAGCCTACTTATACAACTGTTGCATAAAATACTATTATTACATTATGGCAGTCTGTAAGGGTGTTGCAATTTCTTTTTCTTCTCATTAATTGAGAAACTATGTTATTTGTATAATTTAGGCTCAAAGGTGATATGATGAATGGACCATATTGCGTAATATTATAGCAAGCCACCATAAGCGAATCAAAAACAAATATATAAGAGTTTTTTGAGTACCTATTTATTTACCATCGAACCTTTGTCTAGCGTACGGCGTGCAATACCGATACTACTTGTATGGACCAATACCGTAAAACCTATCAGTGGTAAATGAGAGACGAGTAGAGCCATCAGCTGCCTAATGATAACTGGTCATCGCGTTACTTATGGATATTTAGGTATATGCAACACTAAAGAAGCTGCCTTTACGTTACCGTCTTTCAAAAGTTTCAAATCAGTAATGGAAGCCAATGCACGAGATGCTATACAAATAATGAAATTGTTATTCATGTGCTATTTAGGGAATTCTCTCGAACCCATCATCAGTTCTGTTATTTTTAAATAGACCACTAAGGATACCCTTTTAATTAAAAAATATATATTTTTATTGGTTTATGAATTCTTCAGAGAAAACAATTATTTAAAAGAAAAACAGAATTGACAACTTATTGTTTTATTTGAAGGCATGTCACGAGGCCAATAGTAACACCTTTTTATCGTTTTGGAAACTTAGATTTAAGCCATTATAGTAGTAACTAGATTTACCATTGACATCCATAAATATATCCTACCTATGGAATAATCGGTAAATGTACAGATTTTTCTATAGGTCAGGTAACACTGAGCTCAATTCGAGTGAAGCGCAGTTAGTTGGCTCTGTTGCTCATATGCTCAGTTCAGTTCAGTTGGCTGAGCCGCTCCAAACTGTCAGTACGTACCGGTCTGCGCTAGATTGATACAAACAAATAATTCCGCAAATAAACGACGTACAGTGACTTCGTTAACTGTTCCTGATAAAACAGTTCATTAAAGTGACCTGTGGGATTTAAGTGCCAGTGTTTGAGACCAAATCCGTGAAACCGACAACACAATGCGAAAGTTTTTTTTTAAATTCGTGAGTGTGTACGAAATATTGTTGGGAAAATGTTGAAAGGATATTTTGTTTTGGTGATCGTTTCCCAGTTCTTACCAGCCGGTGAGTTTTATTTTCGGGTGTATTTTCAAAAACGTAATTTCGCTGTCATGACATGTTGGCGAATACTGAGAAGATTCTGCCTTATTAGAATTGGACTTTTGGTTGCTTACAATGTAGAATCAGTCAAGTTCTAACAAGTAACCAACGAATGCCAGTCTAGTGAGGAGGAATCTTTTAAATATTGGTGGCCAGAGAAATTACGCCAGCGAAAATACACCCTTTCATGAAATATATGCAACATTCTGCGAATGTATTGCCATTATGTTTTTTTGATAGACTCATCGACCTCAATCACAGTCCAATTAAACAAGTTTTTAAAAAGAGTGACGTTTGTTTGAGTGAACATTAACATGATGGGACATCGTGTTAACGAGATTATTTTGCAAATAAATAATACTAAGTATGATTATTTTTAGTGTAACTTTAAAGTTTGTCGTTTTTTTTTAATGTACTTGGAGACGGCTACGATTTGATTTTTTTTTTGTTTGAAAGGGTACATAATCCAATTGGTCCCTTTGCAACAAGGTTAAGATCTGATGATGGGATGGGATCTTGGAGAAATCGAGGGAATTCTTCGATTACAAAGGCATGTAGCGATTTGGGTATTCCGGGTATTATGGGTATTATGGGTTCCGTACCTCAAAAGGAAAAAACGGAACCCTTATAGGATCACTCGTGTGTCTGTCTGTCACAGCCAATGTGCTCCGAAAGTACTGGACTGATTGAGTTGAAATTTGGTACGTATATTAAAGGCAATAACCAAAACACGGACGTGTAACGGAAATAAATGAATTTTAAACATGGGGCCTCTTGGGAGGTCGACTAGAAAATAAAAAAAAAGTTTTCAAACTCTATGGTGTGATATATCAATTAAAAGAGCTCACTGTGAGAATCTCTAATATATAATTTTTATATAATTAATTTTGAAGTTATTTAAGATAATAGGCAAAAGTTGACCATTTCCTCTTACTGATATCTGAAACTATTGGACCAAACATTTTGAAAAAAATATATACGAAAAATAGTCCTACACCCTATAGATTACAGGAAAACCTATAAAGACGTCTCTGTGCAATAAAGTAGGTAGGTAGGTATAATTGTGTTGAATTGTTTTGAACGTAGGTACCTACCTACGGAACCCTCTCCACGCGAGTCTAACTCGCACTTGTTCGGGTTTTTCATTAGTACCTAATTCATGCATTTGTTATTAAGTAAAAATGGGTTATTTGAAAAACGTTAATTTGTTATTAATTACCCGACTGCGGCGAAGCCCAAAGGAGGGTTATGTGTTTGACCTGTATGTATGTATGTCCGTTCCTGTGTCCGCTCGTAACTACTCAACGGCACATCCGATTTTGATAAATGATACATCATTAGATTCGTCTTGATGGTGCGAGTGTCACTGGGTATGAAGTTCGTTAAAATAAACAAAATGGCGGATTTTATGCAGTTTCAAAGTGCACCGCGGTCGGGTTTTTTTAGTAAAAATGTGGTTACAATTATTGCATTAGTAAGTAAACATACCGCACCGTAGGCAGTTCTGGTTCTTTTGTGGTTAGTTGGTTGCTAATGTAAATCGTATTACATTTCAAATTTAACCTTTATAATGAGGTTAAAATAAGGCGGCCAACTTTACGCCAAGCCAAAACGGGACGACTCGGGGGGGGGGGGGGGGGGGTTGTTAGTTTCCCTCTTGATAGTTTCCTACGTTCGACCCACACCGCTTGTCTTCAAAATATCCACCCACAAGTCAAAATTATCCAGAATCAACACCAAATCATCCGCACTGGCTATGCGGGCTGAAGAAATGCGGGACTCTAGGGCTTTTCCGGGTAATTTTTAATCAATATTTAAATGCGGGACAAAAGCATGAAATCCGGGATTTATGATAACGGTTGGCCGCTTTTATCATGGTGGAAGAAAGGAACCGTGGCTTCGAGAATCTTTTTTTCCATCATGAGAATGCCTATAATACCGGTTATGGCAAAGTAGGTAATAAAGACGAACATGTAGTCCAACGTCGGCCGTTTAGGAGCGCGCGACACGTATTCACACAGACGCGTGACAGCACGTCTGTGTGAGTGCGATCCATACTGGAGCATTCTAAAGGTGGATTTAGACCAAACGAGCGAATGCTCATTCTACCCCCCACTCTACCAAATTCGTTGTGTGTAAACAGACACAGAGCATTCTTTCGTTGTTCTTCCTTATTTTGCGAAGATTCTAAGAATGCTAGTGGAATGCTCGCTCGCTTGATGTACCTAAACGACGGACGAGCGTACGAACAGTCGCCGAGCGCGTTCGCTCGTGTTCGGACCTGCTCGCTTCGGGGAGCGGTCTCATCAAAGCGTTCTAGTGCTCGAGGGACTTGACCTATCGTTGTAATTATAGATTGGTCTCAAGAAAAATGTCTTCTAATGATAGAAGCTTACCAAAATGCCAGGTGTCTGTGGGATCCGACTTTTGTAAATTATAAAATCACAATTGAGTCAGGATGGTAAATGAAAAACTTGCAATTACAATATCAGTCTCAGAGTCAGACATAGTGCACATTGTCCACAGACACCCGACGAATGAGCAACGGGCACTCGTTCGCCTGGTCTAAACATCTCTAGAGCATATGCTCTCGAATCCTAGTTCTTGGGTTGCATTCTTGCTCGCTGATGTTCGTGTGGTGTAAACGCTGAGAACAAACTTTTGTTTACACTAAAAGATCAAGAATGAATGCTCTACCCTAGTTCTAGCTCTATGTTCGTTTGGTCTAAATCCACCTTTACGCAATCGTAAAACTTTGTTTGTAGTGCGTTCGTACGCAGCGCGCACGCATTCAAGCGCGCGATGTAGGTATGTACCTTTTGTAGCAAGGACCATTAAAACAAGAGGACTGTCATTCTCCATACCTTGAATCGTACCCCGACCGCAAAGGGATATCCAGGCAAAAACTAGATGGCGGTAAAAAACTAAACATTTAACGATGTTATTAATTGAACAAAGAAACATAGCACAGTAACAATTAGTTCGTAAACAGCTAATAATAAATAAATTCTAACATTTATATACTGTGTCACGCTTGCAAAGTTGAATAATTGTAAATAATATAATTCTTACACCAAGCTTATACATAGATGGCGTTGTAAATCGGGGAACAGTTTTTTGTATGGAGAATGACAGTCCCCTTGTTTTAATGGTCCTTGGTTTGTAGTAAGAAAAAATACTTCTAATACTGTGGTAATGGTGGCGTGATTTGACCCAGTTTTATGTCCAGCACACGCCTTTCAGTTGATGTGTTTGGGCATTAGAGCCGGCGTCGTGCCGGCCGTGTCTTGGCACCATCATCAGGCTAATTGTTCTGTTTTCGTTCACGTCTTGAAGCCAACGATATCATTTCTGTTGTCGCGAACCCGAGGTCATCGCCGGGCTTACAATTAAAGGCACTTGCCTTGCCTGCTCTCTTTACATCTTCACCAAAGTATAAAGACAACCAAGTAGTACGACTTCGGCGGTTTAGGAGCGCGCGACACGTATTTACACAGACGCACGACGCGCGTCTGTGTGAGTGAACGCCATACTGTGGCATGCTCGCGCATGCTCAAATCCTTGCCTGTGGTGCGTCCGTACACGGCGCGCACACATGCGCGCTCCCGATGTACCTTTTGTAGGAAGAAAAACTACCGTATACCGTGTCTTTACTGTCTTTACAACTTTTTATCCTTTGGCCGCCACCGTCGGCAATACACGACAGCGGAATTTCGTGCTCACGACGCCATGTCGGGAAATGCCGACACTCGTTACCCGATTCAAAATTACCTTGAATATATCATTTATCATTACTTACCTAGGGAGGTAAAACAAATAATGTCTCAGATCGCAGGTATTTGAAAACCGAGCCGAAGGCAAGGGCGATAAATATGCGATCTGAGGCTTTCTTTATTTCCTCCCGTCGTATGTACAAAATCTTACGTCTCCCCAGGCCAGGAAGTGGGATTTTGCCACTTTATGGCCAGGTGTGACGTACAAATGAAATGTCTCTCTCTTTAAATTAGGTTTTTCGGTCCTGGCGTCAGGATGGCAGCCATTTGCATCACGGTATAGCCGTCAAAAGCTTGCGTTCTTTGGTCCTACGGCAGATGCGTAAAGGTTCTCGAATGGGGTCCATGAACCGATTATGCAGCGTGGATCAGCCTCACTTAGGCACCCACCAGATGGCCTGACGACCTGCTTCAGGCCGCCCGAAGCAAAAAGCGTGGGACAAGTTATATGTGGAACCCAGGGAGACCCGTGTTCACAGTTGGGTCAATTGCACCTTACCTTTTACTTTTTTGTCTGATCATGGTGTGTCTTATACCATTTTACTCAGAATCACGAGCACTTTTCATTTATGAAAAAAAAAAAGTAGTGCAAAATGTCCCAACTTTTCCGTACAAATTTTGGATTTCTCAGTTTCGTTACGCCCAAAGTAAATATAGCGGAAAATCGTAACGAAACTGAGATATTATTTTTTCTCAGTTTCGTTACGATTTTCCGCTTAATAATGATGAAAAGGGCCTGCAATGCAAGAATATCTGCCACCGCTCTCACAAGTCTCTTATACACATAAACACGATACGATATCGCATCGTTTCACAACGTTTCACGATGCGACGTCGTGCAGTGTAAAATTATATTTTTAATCTTTCTACACTGACATAAAGTTGTTTGATTGAATGTTTTTCACGTCACGACGTCGCATCGTGAAACGACGCCGTGTCGATTTATGCCTAAAACCATCTTCAAAGAAAATACCTCTGCCTATAGTGCATTGTTTTTTATTTACGTTGTTAGCAACCTAGTAGCGGTTTCATCGTGAATGGGCTGCATTCCTTTTGCGGTTTTCCTGTACTCGTTCGGCGGGTTACAAATGATGAAAACCGTTGTTTACACGAACGACACAATTACTGTCATTCCACCAGCTATTTCTTCCCACAAAACACAAAAAAAAACTTATTCTTCTTTTATTTATTAAATGAAAAACAACGTAAACTGTCGAAGGCCTTCTTGTATAGAACAACAACTTACATCATTGTCCACGGCATAGGTCTCCAAACATAATAATTAACAAATAGAATGGGCTAGACGATTAAAAAAACTGTTTTAGTCCGTCAGTTAGATTATTAAAAAATATTGTACACGTATTTTTTCTTTTGTTTGACAAACAAAAAATGACGAGGATAGAGTGCTTAGAAGTTTCGAGTGACGTCACTCCTAGGTATAATTTTCACCTAGGAGTGACGTCACAAGCCCCCACTCCAGAAGTTTGATGATCTATAACTTTGTCGATTTTTAATATTTTGATTAACCAATAAATACGTGTCCCATATTTTTCCATAATCTAACCGACGGACTAAATAGAATTATATAGTTTTAACCCAGTCGTCATCCCTATTGCACCGACTCCCTGCTACTCTCACCAGGTCGTCTGCCCGAGTCTGCGGCTTCCTACCCCTACCAGAGTGTCCTACTACTACTATACGCTACGCTTGCCAAAGCGTGATCGCCACTCCAGGACTTAACTGCCCGAACGCGGAGTTTCTTAATCTTTTTTTGGTCCCGGACCCCCTACATTATTTCGAAAACCTTACAGACCCTTTCCGAATGCAATCAGAAAAAAGAAAATCAAGAGCACTTAAAAGTTTGTGATGTATGCATCACGGACCCCCGGCTCTCGTATCACGGACCCCTAAGGGGTCCATGGACCACAGTTTAAGAAACCCTGCCGGTTATCCGTTCTCCGGGCCATATGGCCACGTGAACCTCATTAAATGCTCTGATTTCGTTGAATAACGAAAAGGACCGCAACCAGTTCTTTAGATGTAATTGGTGACACACTATAGCTACTACTAGTACAAGGATATGAGGACAGTAAATTGGTACAACTTACTGCGGTCTTACTTAACCTACTTAGTAAGTGAGTCAAGACCGTGCCCGTATATATTTTATTGCAATTTGATACAGGAAATGAGGGTCCAACTTGGATTTCAATAGTTAAGTAGACCTGGCAGTATTGCATGTAATAGGTCACACTTAGGCGGATCTCACACTGCAGCGAAAATCGCGGCGACACGCGACTCAGTGATTTTCAACTTTGTATGTAGAATCATCACAGAATCATCGATTTGTATAGAAAAATCGCGGGGTGGCGCACACTGGCGCGTAAATCGCGGCGACGGGCGATTTCAGTGTGTTCTTCGCCTTAGGGCTTCCATCCCGGGGTTTGTATGGCAAATACCAGAATCCCAGGATTGGCCACAAATCCCGCCCGTCAAACTTATAAAACATCCCTCGTTTCGGTTAAAAATTTTAAGCGTGCGGATAAAGCCACTTTGTGTGTGGCATAAACGTATTTTAACTTAAAATACGTTTATGCCACACACAAAGTGGCTTTATCCGCACGCTGTGCGTACGGAAAAAGCCGCTTTCTGGCCAAATGTAGACATAAAATGATGTACACAACACGGGAGATAATAAAGAAAGCCCTCGCTCAACGTCGCGTATAAGCCTCTGAGCGAAAGTATGCAGTAATGTTTGTTCCGACAAAAAGTACATCGCGCGCAAGTAAACCGGTATTTTGCAAAAACCCCGAAATAGACCAATATTTTGAATTATTTTATGCTTTTTATGTAGAGCTCAAAAATGCATATAAGTCATGATTTCGTATTATTAGATTGTCTGGTTAAAAAACGAAATAATAAACCAAAGAACGATAAGAACGGAAAGAATACCGGTATCTTTGTATGGAGCAAATACCGGCTTCCGAGCCCTGATGTGTGCGGACGCATTACTAGCAAAATTTTACGAATGCGTAAGAATGTCTAGTACGGATCGCACTGTCGCGCCGTGACCTAAAAAATGTATAGCGTTCCTAAACGGCCGAGGTTGGACTACTTGTCTGTCATCATACTTTGCCTGAGTACTCGATCTTTGCTTACAATCGTGACGTCATCATTGTTTATTAACACCTACATGGATGGGGACTTACATGCTTTTTTATCGCGCCAAAGTTTATGTTTTTCCTTGACCGATGATGGATGACGAATTCTCAGAAGGCGATAATGTCATCATTATCGCCTTCTGGTAATTAATAAGTATATTATACCTATACTATATTATATACCTATTAGGTCCCCTTGGTCGACCCCTAACCTCAACTCTGCTCGCTCGGTCTAATTAAAAAATACTTATTAAATTAATTAGGGGCCATTCATTTATTACGTAAGACGATTTTTGCTAGTTTTTGACCCCCTCCCCCCCTATTTAATATTTATTACGTAAGAATCTAAAGGAAAAATGATTTTACGTTTGGGCTGTTTTAATTTTAATTTTTCAAATAATCATTTTGTGTAGGGACGTTTATTTGCAGTTTTTAATTTTTTACTAAAGTACCTATACGCAACGCAACCGAGCACGCGCCTACGCTCTCGCGCGGATTTGCGCGCTTTTTCAAAAGTTAAGATTATTTTGCGCATTTTTACGATCTTACGTAAGAACGATCAAAACTCCCTCCCACCCCCCTGTAAGAAAAAATAAGACAAGGTTGACCCCCCTCCACCCCTAAATCGTCTTACGTAATAAATGAATGGCCCCTTATCAGGCAGCACCACCACCACCTAGACTCGGTGCAGCAGGCTGGGTTTCCAGCAAAGCTGCGCGAGGAAAAAATCCACCAATGCCGGACCACGCTGAGCAAGGCTAGGCACGTTGATTGGTCGATGTTAGTGTTAGAGATGGGCCGACTACGGATTTTGCTGACTAGCTAGTCGGCCGACTAATCGGTTCTCAATTTGCCGATTAATGGGCCGACTAGTCGGCATTGCCGATCATAGTTATTAGCAGGGGTCGGACAAAAAGTGCGGATGACGTAAAAATGACGTACCTAATCTTGCACACAGGATGATGTTTGTGTTTCAAACTTCCGTGTGGCATGTAGTATCGAAGTAGTATTAATGAAGTAACAAAATAATCGTAAATACCTTCGTTGGTAAAATCTTGATTACAGCAAGAGCAGTATACGTGTTTGCCACGTACCTCCAAAAACGGAAAATTGCCACAATATTCGAGTAAAGATGACATTTTACAGCGTTTTTTTTACACATTAAAAATTATTAATTATTATTTATTTAAATTTTAGCTAAATATAATCGTGAAGATACAATAGCTAAACAATAACGAAGTAAATTTATTGTTCATCTGATTGACAATGTGTCAGTCAAAAACGTACTTACTCATTTCAAGTGGCGATATCGTTTAATAAAGAGGTTGATAAATAATAAGTGATAATTGTGTATGAAAATCAAAAATACTGTTTGAAATCATTCTATAAGTGGTTTCACGTCATCCACACTTTTTGTCCGACCCCTGGGCTTATTAGCTATGTTCGGGTGCAATCGGAAACGCTCGGTTCGCTTCGTCTCCCAGCCATTTGTTGTCACGCGTTCGTGGTTTGATCAGTTTTTAATTAAGTACATTATTTTTTTTTGTATTTGCGTAAAGTACGTAAAAATATAAAATAATTAAGAAAAATGTGGTTTAATTTCTTTTGTATTCTGCGCTAGGCAATAGTGCCGAATATTCGGTATTTTCGAAATCGGCCGTAAAATGATATAGTCGTAATGATAATAGTCGGCGTTCCCGACTAGTCGGCCCATCTCTAGTGGATGTTTTCCTCGAACACTGCTCCGCTACCTCGCACAGCTCTGGTGGAGTTTGAAGTTAAACATGATATTTTGACCTCACTAAGGTGAAGGAAAAATACGACTTTTTCATCCTTCCAAAGTTACGGGAGCATTTTCATTGTATTATAAAATGCGTATTGTTTATGTTGATGCGATAATTATTCGATACTATTATCCTATTTTTGCTCACTCGTCTGCGGGGCCGGTTTTTACGGCATTGTATGACAATCATTGTCGTTAATGGTGTAATTGTTAGTTTTTACGGAACTCATTGTGTTGTAGTATTCTCACGCGGACTTCCATGATGTTCAAGTGTTTTCTATGTGTTTGTGTGCAATAATAAAATCATAACATAACCAGTCCATGTTTATACATTCAAGATTTTCCCAAAAAAAAGTGGAAAAACAGATTTTATAATGTTTGTCGGTTTGTTTGTGCAAATGTGCATGCATCACGCAAAATCTACCATTTCCATGAAATTTGGGGAAAATAGCCCTGATTGCAGTTTAATAGTTAATATTTTTTACCCTACTACGACGAAGCAAAAAGATAAAGGTATTCGTCCCACCCAGTGCTCGACACGATGGTGCGAAAAGTTGATGGTTACTGGAAAGGTCGAAGGCAAGCGTCCGAGAGGCAGGAGTCCCACTCGTTGGACGGATCAGATACGCACTACTCTCGAAACTACAGTACACGATGCTCTACACTCGGCTGCAGATAGAACGAGATGGCGGAACATCATCCGAGATAAACTGGTCCGAAGAAATGACCACGACCCTCAGTAATGAGGAAACCGATGCAAGGAGGAGGAGGCTCGACACGATACAGGATGTCCCAAAAACCATGGATAATCCTTTAACAGCTGATATGGCGTCTAAAGACGGCCCCAAATATCTAATTTTAGGTTTAGTAAAAATGCCTTAGCTTTCAAGATATTCACATTTTAGTAAGAATCGATTTTTTCTCCTGCAGCTCAGTTTTTCGTATGCCGAAGTCTCAAATATAACAATATTGTGAATCCGGTTTTTGTTAAATATTTCGTAATAGACAGGCTTTCACATGTAGTAATTGTCATGTTAATATGCAATCACGCTTAGTTGAAAAACGATGTAAGAGCCACAAAATATTTCATTTGAGACTTCGACATGCGAAAGACTGAGCTGAGGGAAAAAGATCGATTTTTACAAAAATGTGAATATCTTGAAAACTAAGTAATTTTTCCTAAACGTAAAATTAGATATTTTGGGCCGTCTTAAGACGCCCTATCAGCTGTTGAAGGATTATCCATTGTTTTTGAGACACCCTGTATATAAATATTTTTATTTCATTAATATTCATCTGCTTTCATGCAATGAGTGTATTATTCAATATAAAATAGACACTTGGCAGCCAATCAATAGATACTTCACGTTCTGGTTTAGAATCGGCAATTTAGAGCGTGCCAAGTGATTAAACAAGGTATAATGTCACTATTTACCGTCGTATAGACTCTGACGTGACTGTCTTTAACATTTATCACAAATAAGTTTTGCCTTTAAGTTACCAGGGTAACGTAACATTTAAAAAAACTTATCTTTAGGATACATATCTATATTATACCATATTATCAATTCACAGCCAACATCCTAAATATATATAAGGTGCTAATATATTATTATATTTTAAGGGCTGATGGTACTCAGCTTTCTGAGTTTATTTATGTAAACAATAAACATATTATGCATGTTTTTTGGAGAAAATTAGGGAAGAAAGTTTGCTACGTAAAGGACCCTGTTAATGAGGTAAACAATAATCAGTGATTAAGACCTCTTTGATTATCTTATGGTTACTAAAGATTCAATATGAACTGGCCACTTAACAGAAAACGACGTCCACTTGACAGAAACTGTTCTTGTCAGTTAAATTAACAGTGTGATTAACTTTGGGTGAAATTTTAATTAATAAAATAAATAATTTTGTTCGGGAAATGAAAACCAAAAATATCATATAAAATGTTTTCTCAATTTCTATAAAAAGTTAATTGTGTTGATGTAAGTTACCATCTCTTAAACTATTGGTACCTAATTTGATAGTACCTTATATATGCGTTACCTACGAAGCACGAGGTCCTGGGTTCGAATCCCGGTAAGGGCATTTATTTGTGTGATGAGCACGATTATTTGTTCCTGAGTCATGGATGTTTTCTATGCATTTATGTATTTGTATCTATTAAATATATCGTCGTCTAGTATCCATAACACAAGCCTTATTGAGCTTACTATGGGGCTAGTTCGATTTGTGTAAGATTGTCCCCTAATATTTATTTATTTATCTGTGTGTTTCACAGACATTTAAGGTGGTTCGAGCGACCAGTTTTCCATAAAAACTTAGAGAAGGTCATTGTGTGCTTCTACGGCATGAATTATGTTACCAAGGTGACAAAAATATCTGTACACTCTTAAGCCCCTGACATAATCCAGCCATTTCATAATTTCACTGCTCAAAGGTTAACTGGAAGAGATCCCTTAAAGGGATAAGTTCGCCTTTGTACATATACCTTTATTTTGTAACCCTGTACTTGTATTATATTGTGCAATGAAGAGTTTACATACATACATACATACATACATAATAGGGTACCTACTTTCCTGACAGATCAAATCAGTTACTTTTTATGAAGTGTCAAAACTCTCACATAGTATGATGTATGTATGGAAATGACGTCATTTCACTCAAACTGTTTGAGTGAAATGACGTCATATTACTTTTTAAGTCAAACATCAAATCATCTTCTTATTTTTAGTTTTTTGTCTTTTAAAGATCGTAAAAGGCTAAAAAGGTGATTTTTAGTTAATTTTTGCAAATTTTCGAAAACAGATTTAAAGGCTAGCGTGAAGTAATTTATATTGACTGCAGGCAAATACCCTATTGTAATTTTAGAAAATTTAGCACTTCATTACGATGTTGACTGTACATGTGCCTATAATATTCGAGGATTTCCCTCAATAGCCATTTTAAAGGGTACACCTTCTAGTTGGTCCCTTTTTAACAAGGTCTGGATCTGATGATGGGATTTTGGAGAAATCGACGGAACACTTAAAGTCACGCCAGACAAAGTATAAAGGCGAACAAGTAGTCCAACTTCGGCTGTTTAAGAGCGCGACACGTATTCACACAGACGCGCGATAGCACGTCTGTGTGAGTGCGATCCATACTGGAGCTTTCTTACGCATTCTTACTTGTAGTGCATTCGTACACGGCGCGCACACATTCAAGCGCGCGATGTACGTTTTGTAGGATGAAAAATTACTGCTAAATATTATACTGTACTTTCGGGGCCTCCGCGAATATGAGGGGCCAGTAAGCCGTCATTTTTTTAGGGTCCCGTAGCCAAAATGGCAAATACGGAACCCTTATAGTTTCGTCGTGTCCGTCCGTCCGTCTGTCCGTATGTCACAGGCATTTTACTCGAAAACTGCATGATGGATATTGATGAAATTTGGAATATAGGTGTCTTGTATGAGCTACTTAGTTTGGTAGTTAAACAACTAAAATAAATATTTTTAGGGGGGGCACTCCATACATGTTACAGAAGCTAAAAAAAAATAAATTCAGCAAATATCAACGTGTGGTATATGGTTCGACAGCTCTTTAAAAAACACTATAAGAACCGTGTGTCCGAAAAATATGAAAAAAATCACGAAGGTAACGCTTAATTAATACTTTCCACGAAAATTGTTTTCAAAAAGATGGAATTAACCGTTTTTGAGTTATTGCCGATAAACTGCGCTTCTCAACAAAAGGACGTAATTGCTATGAAGATACGCTCTTTTGTTGTTATACTTTTTTAACATCGTATTTTTTACCTTATAGTTACGGCTATGGAACCCTACACTGAGCATGGTCCGACATACTCTTGGCCAGTTATTTTCATTTTTTTTTGTCCCGTACTAAGTAAGTAAAAAAATTTACCGTATTGCAGTGCATGTGGCCGTATTGCAGTCAGCAGGCGTTATGGTAAAAGCGGTTCTGTCTCTAACTATAAACCAGATATTAACAGAGCGACTGTACTCTGTAAACAATTAAAACTGACACAAGGCGAACCAGACTGTAATGAGTGCAGTTTTCCTTTTACGTCTTGGAGAAGGCTGGACTCTTTTTAGACCTTCATGCAAAAAAGAAATTAAAATAAACGACTTAAAAACGGACTTAACTGCACGAGTTACTAATAAAAAAGTAATTAAAAAGAAATTAAACCGACTTCAAAAAAGGAAGAAAAAAAGTTGATAAAACATTCATTTTCATAATTTCAATAGTAATTTAATTTTATATTGAATCAACGCTGATAAGCACACGTGTTCCTAGTGATTGATACACACATAACTCTATATCAACAACCAACAACACAATAGGAAAATAACACAATAGGTCAAATTATAACACAATAGGAAAATAATGTTGTGACAATTTTTAGACGAAATTTTAAGTAGAAATAACATAAAATTGGAAGAAAATTTCTCAATTAAGAAAATAGCATAGTTCATAAATGCTCAAATAGTGAAAAGTTCTAGCCTAGATTGACATTTGCATTTTATGAGTCTAACGAGTTCCATTGCATCGATTAGAACATCAAATGACTCGACCTCTCCACGAGACCATCTGACGCTGCAATTGCCATAAGATCAATTCACACTTAATGGCCACTGATTGAATCCAAGGCCAATGTCGTTAAAACAATCAAGAAATTACCTCAAGTTCAATCTAGAATAGTCTGTTGTTATAGGAAAAAAACCGCATATATTATAAAATTCCCAATTCTCGGGCATTATGTTCATGAAATGGCTACATTAGGCTGAATAACCCGCTTCCATGGTCACGAGATAAGTTAAAAATTTGAGAGTGTAGAAATTTGAAACGAATTCTTAATTTAAATGAGCGCGGACGTTCTACTGTTTTTAATTTGTGTATAACGGTTTTGCTAGGTTATGTTCTAGAATGCTCCGAATAGCAAAGCAATTATTTATTTGCGTTCGAAATCGGGTCGCTCGATACTAATTAGTCTATTATCCTACATTAGCTGCATAAATAGTTCGTGTTGGGGAAATCCAGAACCGGCGACTTCGATGGCTGGTGTCAGTTACTTTTTGTGAAGATTGTCAAAAAATCTGGTAGTATTGTAAAAGCAAAAGGGACGGCTCGTTAGATAGCTAATTGCCGTGACAAAAAGAAAGAGATAGTGACATCATAGATCGTAATGTGTGACTGAGACAATCTCATCCTATCGCATCTAGGGAACGCAAACCGGGTACCCGAAAACCCGGGTATCCGGTTAACCGAATTTATTTAGAGTCCGGAACACCCGACTTTTGACTCAGAACCCGGGTTAAAAAAAACGGACTAATTAATAATTTTTTTATGCATGTATCGTTTTATTCTAAAGATAATAAATGAAATCTAACGTCGGCCGCCTAAAGCATACGTGAAAAAACATCGCATCTTACTTCTTACCAAGGACCATTAAATTAAAACATGAGGACTGTCATTCTCCATACAAAAAGCTGTTCCCCAATATTTACAACGCCATCTATGTATAAGCTTGGTATTAGAATTATATTATTTACAATTATTCAACTTTGCAAGCGTGAGACAGTATTTAAATGTTAGAATTTATTTATTATTAGCTGTTTACGAACTAATTGTTACTGTACTCTGTTTCTTTGTTCAATTATAACATCTTTAAATGTTTAGTTTTTTGCCTGGATATCCCCTTGCGGTCGGGGCACGATCCAATCCAAAGTATGGAGAATGACAGTCCTCTTGTTTTAATGGTCCTTACTTCTTACTTAACGGGCATTTCTCCAGAAATATGTCTGCGACTCATTCATCTGTCTCCATACATTTAGTATGAAAAAGGGCCAGATGAATGAGGTGACCGCAGACATATTTCTGGAGAAATGCCCTAACATGGTCGGCAATGCCGGCATGTTCATTGTATTGTAGGTAGTGCAACCCGGGTACTGCATTCCCTAATCGTATCTTATCTTATCCTACTAAATTACTAATATTAAATGTGAAAGTTTGTGGACATGTTTGGATGTTTGTTACTAAATAACGTAGTGGTGTGTACCAAGTTACCAAACCAACCCCTATCAATATTAAGGTTGTGTTATATTAATATGTAGTTAATATTGACTTGTAATTATTATTACCAATAAAGATTATGATTATGATTAGTTACGTCAAATCAGGAGTGGCTCACTCAGCGATTTCGCCGCGCAGCAGTCTTAGCCAGTGACCAGAATGAGCACGCGTTATGCGATACAGAGATTCCGACGGACCCGGTGCGTTCCGTCCGATCACCGGACGCACCGGGTAAGTATTTTTAGAGAGAGAGAGAGACTTATGTACGTAGTACAGTCGAGTTCATCATTACCTGAGCAAAGAACGGCTCAAAAATATCTGATCTAGTTCTTACGCTTCTGACAGGTCTTGTTCAGATGTTTTTGGTCCAATCTTTGCTTAGATAATGATGAACTCGACTGTACTATTACTTATTCTGTGGAAAAATGTAGAATCGGCCGTGATTGAGTCTTAGAACTGTTACACAGGCAAAGACCTAGGAGTCACTATCATCAGTAGAACAATGCTTTAAAACAATACAACCTACAATGGACTTACGTCTTTTCCTATCCCATAGCATAGCAGCCGGGGTTTTAAAAAGGCGTAAGTGCTATTAGGCCTTACATGGTGCTCTGTCGTTTTAGACACGAGTAGTCACGTGCAAGTATGCGTTTGCGACTGTCGGTTCCCAAGACAGTTAGTCGCACCGTTCGATGGCATACTTGGGAAGAGGGATAGATTGAGTTCCGGGTCGTTTTCAAATATACCGGGTGTGGCCTGTAATACGAGCAAAAAATAAAACCGTAGGTTCCAGTGGCGTGGCGTAAATATATATCCTTGGGCAAGCCGGTGCAGATTTGGCATACATTTTCCATAAGAGCTGAAGAATAAGGTGATTAAATGCCTGATATTAGGTAACCCGGTAGGAATCGAGCTCTATGGACGCCACGCCACTGGTAGGTTCTACTCCTAAAACTAGACAACTTTTACTCAGCGACTTTTAAAAATAACTTGTGGTTTGATTTTTAGCACACTTTAAAGTTTATCCGAACACGCAATGTATTGCGATATTGATTACGTCTGTAGGGTGACAAGATTGACAAGCAATGTCAATTAGACAGATTTTGATGTACATTGAAAACACTAATTACTTTGTATGAAAAAGAGACAATCTAAGGACTACATATTTTTAAAAAGTGGTTGAACAAATGTTTTATTATTTGAGGAATAGAATCTACGGTTTAATTTATTGCTCGTATTACAGGCCACACCTAGTAGATGTCCGCAGTTAAGGGTTAATTGAACTAAATGTTAAACTTGTTCCATTGTGTAACGAAATTTATCCATACAAATTGTATGGCAACAATACAATACATATATTCTTTATTGCACACCAGAAAAACATTACAAAGGTACCTACATTGAAACAACTTAAAAAGTAGACAACAGGCGGTGTTATCGCTAAAAAGCGATCTCTTCCAGATTGACACAAAATTAAACCAGAAAGTATGTGGTGCGAAGGGTAACAAAGCGAGAACTAATTTAGTACCAAAATTAAATGCCCGCGAGGGCAAGCATAAACACGCATAAATAAAATAGAAAGATAAACCTACACATACATACATAAATACAAATAAATAAATAGGGGGAAATATTAACCGCAAAACAGACAGCAGACATTTTAAACAAACAGGTTGGAGAAGTACACAATTTAAATTATGGGAGGGATAGGTAATGCAACTATACTACTATGGTATATGCTATTATGGTAGGTAACTTTCGTTACACAAAGGAACAATATTAACATCCTGTTATATCGATACCTTAACCACGGACAACTTTTTTTAAGAATGTCTCTGGAACAGGCAGCCGCAGCGGCACCGTGATGCTGGTCCCTTGACCTCAACGGAACGTTTATCATGTAAAGTGTACATGTTTTGAGTTTAGGGCCGTAACTAGAGATGTGCCGTTCCCGGGATTATTCCCCACTTGTATGGGGAATATTCCCGGGGTGAGAATATTCCCCATACAAATGGGGAATATTCCCGAGAATGGCACATCTCTACCCGTGACGAAACTGAAAGATAGTTAGAAATACAATACATTATCGTGATGCTGCGGAAAGTAAAACGGTTTAAACGATGTTTAATTACCGTTGAATTGTACACTTTCGGAGTACGCGCAACAATGTATATGTGGCTAATCTAAATTGATTGTTACAATAAGGAAAAAGATTGAAATTATGTTAAATTAATCTGTGTATATTTTTTAAATTTAAGATTTTAGTTTAATGTTTAATTTAGGGATGTAACGATACATAATTAATTTTGCCGATACGATACCGATTATTGTAGTAAATAATCGGCGATACCGATACCGAGGGTTTAATAATGAAGTATGCACCTCAAACATGTGTAGGTCCTTATTATATTTTTTAAAATGACCCGTCTTACATTCGCATTCATATTGCGATTCCGCGTCATTCCACAAAGCGATGATTCCAATTCGCGAGCCATTGTTGAGCTGCCAGTTTGGCAATGACATTGACATTCAACGGCAAGGTCGCAGTGACAGTTTTTTGTCAATCGGCGGCCGAGACGGCTTTCGAGCTCGGACTAGGGTTGTCAGATCGTCGGGATTTGGCGGGATTCTCCCGAATTTTTGTATGTCCTCCTGACTCCCGATAAAGAAGAAAATCTCCCGAAAAACTACTTTATTTAAAAAAAAGTGCGATTCACTGGGGTCAAGGCCAGCGAAAATTTCTGCTCTTTCAGGCTAAAAAAAAGCGTTGAGTGCGCGGGGCATCTCCCGGCCAAAGACTCAAAATCCCGAAATATTGTTTTTTTCTCCCGATAATAGGGTCATTCAATCTGGCAACCCTAGCTCGGACGGTGGACGGTGTGGGTAGCATTCGTGCCTTGCTCGATCCGAAGCCAAAAATTTAAACATCTCGTTTCATTGTTAACCGACTTCAAAAAAAGAATCGATTCGTCGGGATTTTTAACAGGCATTTATTTAATATTGTCTTCGGTTTCCGCGATTATCACTCGGGTAGACCCTACCCGCGACCACGAACGCTGAAAAGGGTTACGAAACGTCGGGACTTAAAATGTAGTAATATACGCGATTTAATCCGTTTAAGTTGTTTTATTACTATGAGGCATTTATGTAGTCTGTAATTCAATTTTGCAAGTTAAATTTGACCCACTTTTCGGTTTTCGATTGAGCTGTGTATGCATATGAAAATAGGATGGCAATGCAGTAATACTTTGACATGGAGCTGTTCTGATGGAGCCGGAAGGCGGCCATAGGATCACCTGAATTACATAAGATGAATCCACCATGGGTTCAAGCTAAATAAAACTGTTTAAAAAATGTGCAATGGCGACTCCCTTCCGTCAAAGCATAAACACAAACAAGTATTCCAACGTCGGCCGTTTAGGAGCTCGCGACACGTATTCACACAGACGCACGATCGAGTGCGATCCATACTGGAGTATTCTTACGCATTCTTAAATATGTGGCTGTCCATCAGAAAAGGGACCTTACGTCAACGCCATAAGGACCCTTTTCTGATGGAATGCCACATATTTGCTTGTAGTGCGTTCGTACACGGCGCGCACACATTCAAGCGCGCGATGGACCTTTTGTAGCAAGAAAAATTACTGGTATTATACTGTGCTTCCGTGTTGTTCTATAAGAACAACTATGATCATCATCACCTAATTACATACAATAATAAAGTGATATGAAGATATCACGTTCACCTGGACAAACATTTCTCGATCACGCGGTGCGTTGCGCAATATACCGATTTAGATCCATGTGTGAATTGTTTTAACAGTGTAAATCTATGTAAACACTTGAACGGTGGCCATAACGAATATATTATTCCATGTGCATTTTCTCGAAGCAAATTCTTTCATGAAGCTTTTGGTTTCTTTTAGACATGTGCAGAATGTCTCACTGAAGTGAAAAGAGCGATATGAATCTTTAGCTCACAAAGATATGTAGGTATCACTCTTTTAACTCAGTAGCTCCGCGGTGTGTCAACAACGGCTCGCTGGCTCTTATAAGCTCAGTAACTCCGTGATGTGTCAACAGCTCACTTGCTCTTAAAGCTCAGTAGCTCCAAATCCAAATATTTCCGAATGAAAGAGAGAGCAGTAATAGGTATACGGTGACAAGACAAAGACGAAAAACTCATGTTGATCGTGTCTTTTCTCGCAGCCACGGCTCAAAGCTACTTTAGAGCGAGTGAGTTGAAAGATATACTGAGTTGTTTGAATCGGAACTGAGCTAGTGAGCCGGTGAGCTAGACCAACTGATATAGCTCTTTTGAATCACTCACTCGCGAGCTACACATGTCTAGTTTCTTTTAAAATTTCTTTACCTGCAACCTGCAATTGAATCGCGCAGTATGGCATATGGAAAGAGCAGAAATTTTCGCTGGCCGGATCACCTTGAGTGGATCGGACTAAATTTTAAAATGAAGTCGTTTGTCGGGAGATTTTCTTCTTTGTCTGGAGTCGGGAGAACATACAAAAAATCGGCAGAATCCCGCCAAATCCCGACCATCTGGCAACCCTAATGTCAGGTGAAGGAAAGCGGAGAAAAACTTAAATTCTGTTGGTTAATTTTGGCTTCGTTTTAGTGGACAGTTTATACGCGATTTAACTCATTTAAATATACAGTTTATGCTAACAATTAATAAAGCTAGACAACAAAAACACATTTGAATCGTGTGTAAATCGAACTAATGTGTTATGCGTACATTCCCATTATGCGACACTGGTGTTATAAAGTGGTGTATGTATGTATATAGCCGTTACATGCTGAGTTCAAGCGCTCCTTCTCAACAGAAGGTAATTTTCCGAAGCGCCAAAAGAATCAAACCTGTAAAAGAGCACTAGTTTGAGACTTGCAAGAATAAATGATTTGATTTGTTGTGTCGCGCGCGAGACCTTTGCCCCACCGTCGGCGAGTAAGCGAGTAAGATTGGGCGAGTAACAGTTTATTGCGGGCTGACGAGGTATAGTGTGATCGATCGACATTTCCAGATCCGCAGCAAAGTATAAAGACAACCAAGTAGTACGACTTCGGCGGCTTAGGAGCGCGCGACACGTATTTACACAGACGCACGACGCGCGTCTGTGTGAGTGAACGCCATACTGTGGCAGTCTCGCGCAGTCGGCAATGCTTGCCTGTGGTGCGTCCGTACACGGCGCGCACACATACGCGCTCCCGATGCACCTTTTGTAGGAAGTGTCATATTATGCGGCCATCTTGTGGTTTGTAGGAACAACCTCCAACACGAGTCGAATACGAAGAAAGACTTGAAACTGCGATCTAGACAAAACCGATGTTTTACAAGAACATCCTAGGCATATAAGACGTTTTTCCCGAATATGGCACTTAGTGACATGGCTGACGTAATTTAAAAAATCAACACGCGTTCGAGCATGCAAACACGGCTAAGCTAAGATACTCGCCTTTGATATGCAAAACATGTTTGTTTATTCGTTCCGGCAAACGTTAGCTCGCTGGTTTCCGAATTAAGCCGTCAATCCAGTCTATGTTGTCCCCTCAAACCCGCCAAAAGATTTTTCAACTGTCTTTTGGCAACTGAAATGTGTTAACAGAGCACCAGAGCTATCAGAGGCACCAATGGTTTTAATTTCTAATAGATTGATCAATTGATTTTTTGTCAGTGAACGAAGTGTTTTTACCAATAAAACGTTACTGGAAATTCCCAAGTACACTCGTACTTGGGAATTTTTAAATACAGTGTTATCAGAGTCTATACACAGAAATGCTAACAAAGTCATGAATAGCTGCACTTTATAACGTTACATTCCCAAGTACGAGTAGGCATGTTTAAATACAGTGTTATCAGAGTCTATACACAGAAATGCTAACAAAGTCATGAATAGCTGCACTTTATAACGTTACATTCCCAAGTACGAGTAGGCATGTTTAAATACAGTGTTATCAGAGTCTATACACAGAAATGCTAACAAAGTCATGAATAGCTGCACTTTATAACGTTACTAGTTCCGAAACGAAAGCATACCTATTTGCGGCTAAATATGCATCGCAAGCGAAGTTAGGCTCTGGGCACATGTCCACGGCACGGCGCCTTACGCGGTGACTTGGCGCGGCGCGCGCCATAGATACTGTATGGCGAGCGCGGTTCCGTTTCACGGCGTACGGCGCCGTGCCGTGGACATGGGTCCGCGCCATTACGTTTTTTTTTTTTTCTTTTTTTTTCTGACTTAAACTGACTAACTCGCAACCCATCCTGGGCGTAGCGATAGTCGGACCGGGTGGTTGGCCGTGGCGTCCCCTGGGGTCGAGCCAGGTCGCTAGCCAGACCACCCTTGGGTGTTCGACTGTGTGCCACACACAGTCGACACGCAGGTCGGGATGGGTTAGTACCGGGGGTGCCTGGAGTCGAACCAGGTCACCTTGCCCGGCCTACCACGATAGTATCGGACTAGGTGGGGGCCTGAACGCCTGGGGTCGAACCAGGTCGTTGGCCACCCTTACGAGTCGCAACGGTCGTTCACGAGTCAAATTGTATTAAAGACGGTATTGACGGCTAATTTCTGATCTTCCCTACAGGCTATTCCACGAAGGAAATGCAATAGTTGGTTCTGTAATATATTTGGTCCATCAAAAAGGACTGTTTATACCTTCGTTTTGAGACCTCAGCACTAGGGATTGCAAACCGGTTACCCCCCCTTTGTGGCAACGGTTAAAACCGGTTATTAGGTAATTATAAAGAGACTCGAAGAGTGACTACAAGTCTGTCTTTAATACTTTGGCTATGCTGTCTATGGAAGTCGGTTCAGGGCAATTATGTCCAATTGCGTTGTTTACACCGAAAGTGTACCGCGTCGACTGTCCGGTTCGACGCAACTGTTACCAAGTAGGTACACTGAGTACAGAACTACCATCAAAAACATTACATGTAAAAAGATGCAAGTCTCGCTACAACAAAAAAGTTTTGAGATGTAAAGTTAAACCAAGTCAGTACCGGGGGGTATCAACAGAACTCGATTTCCACCGACTGCGGTGATTAATCGATCAACTGTACTCATCGTACCTGGGTACCCCGCAATGTAATCAAACTCGCATACGAGTTCTCGCTCCGTCTAAATGGGGCCTAACACGACTTTGTTTTATGTATATAGATTAAACGACAAAACGATTAAACGAGAAAATCACGACTCTGTACGTTCTGTTATTGGAAACGGCACCAGGAACCTGCTAGGGAAAATCTGTGATGTCCACGGGAATCTGAAGGATTTGGTCCCGTTGATACACTTTGACGGAACTCTAAAAAGTATGCTTTCTCACTACGACCGCGACATGCGAACGCCACGCGTGTTTACCAACAAGCGCCGAGAATAGCACTTGGCTTGAATGGGACTCGCAGACCGCTGGCAGCCGACCGTCCCGACTAATTACTCGCCGATGGACCGCACTGACGCCCGGGAGTTTGGACTAAATTAACTTCTACTTATATTATGTTTAGTAAACAGTGGAAAATAGGGAATACTTCGCAAAACTCGGCGTAGGGGGCGCTACTAGCACAAACAGTAAACAAACCGCTATGACGCATTGTGTCATGTCATATTTCGATACCTTTAGACTCAAAGGGCGTAAGCTCCATTAGAACCTACGGTGTTTACGTCCTTTGAGTCTAAAGGTATCGATTTATTCGTAGCAAATAATCGCCGGGAACATAATAAATTATAATAGTTTTATTATTATTCATGTCATGTATTAAAAGTTAGTACTCGTACTGTGATATTATGGCATGCTACGGGCATTTAAAAGTGGATGATCTAAAAAAACTGTTTCGAGAACGAGGTGCGAGTTTAAAGGGAAAAATAACGGATTTGGTGGAAAAGTAAGTTAAATATCTGACTGTGACAGACGGACAGACAGACAGAGTCGCACCAAAAGATAATGAAGTGATTTGAGCAAGTCGAAACCTATTTAATTTAATGTGCTGAACATATTTTTGAGTGTTTTTACGACGTGTTGCCGCTTCCCATAGTTTTCGTACATTTTGTCTTTCGGAAATGAATGATTCCCTTCAATCTTACATCATACTTAGTGCTGAAGAAAAACTATACCCTCAAATGAATTTCTCACGTCGATAGGTTTGTAACCAATCGCAGATTTTTGTCTTTTTAACGATATATGAAAGAAAACGTTGTCAACTCAAACTTTATATGAATGCTCATCATACTAATATTATAAATGTCAAAGTTTGTGAAGATGTTTGGATGTTTGTTACTAAATAACGGGGTAGCAACTGGATGGATTGAGCTGAAATTTGCAATAGCAAATGCAAATAGACCAAGTCCTGGATTGAAACATAGGATACTTTATATCCCGGTAAATAGTTCCCTTGGCTCAGAAGCAGTAGACGTTCCAAGGTTGATATGCTGATGATGGGTGTCTATGTGCGGTTAATCGCGTAATCACTACTTAACCGGTGTTTATGCAACGCTAAAAATAGCAGCACTCCTTAACTGGTCGGAATGCTGCAACGGTTTTTGCATCAGCGGCCTAGGATGTTTGTAACTCATCGATTTAGGATATTTTCGCTGTGATTCAAGAAGAGTGTCGATGTTTTTTGACGTCATCGTTTACACTCGCGTCAAAAATTTCGGGTCAGTGAAATACCGCCATATTTCCAAAAATACTCCGGAGTTGTGAACTTATTGAATCCCGTTACGATCTTTGATTAATTTTAGATATTATCTGCAAAAACAACAGTAAAAATAATAGCAACTGAAATTGCTATTATTTTTAGCGTTGTTTTTGCCACAGCCAGAGTTGTGGGAGGTAGCCGAGCGGTGTGCCAAAGTATAAAGACTAACAAGTAGTCCAACTTCGGCCGTTTCGTCACGTATTCACACAGACGCGCGAAAGCACGCTGTGTGAATATACATATCGATATCTTTAGACTCAAAGGGCGTAAACGCCGTAGGTTCTAATGGGCATTTCTCCAGAAATATGTCTGCGACTCATTCATCTGTACATTTAGTATGAAAAACGGCTAGATGAATGAGGTGACCGCAGACATATTTCTGGAGAAATGCCCGAATGGCGTTTACGCCCCTTGAGTCTAAAGGTATATGGTGGATTTTTTCCTCGGCTCCGCTACTTCGCTATGCGGAAACGCAGCCTCAATTGAAGTATTTGTCCGCAGGCCTGAGCTCCAGCCTGCTATGCGGGCGCACGAAGGAGGTCGAGCTGGGCAGCGCGTCCGGCGCCGGCGCGGCCATCGCGCTCGCGCTGGTGCGGCCGCCGGAGGCGCGCGCGCCGTGCTCGCTGCGCCTGCTCGCGCCGGACGCCGCCGCGTTCACAGTGCGCCTCATTGATGTTAAGGTGAGTGGAAGCTGGACTGCTTTGCGGCACGAGTAACAGTCAATGGGTTGCCATGGGCTAAGACCGCAGTCATCTTGTACTAACGTACTGGGCTGGACGACGTTGGTTAACGTGAGTCTAGTGTCCCTGGGTCCCAGCAGGTATGAGGGATAAAGGACGACACGGATAGGATAACAAGGTAGCGAGAGCATGCTGACAATAGCTTATCATTGGGCTGTTACATTCTGTGCCGCGTCCAAGTAATGACGCAGCCACCTTGCGTTAGTTGTGTTGGTCTGGACGTTAAGATACCCAGCTGCGCACACGTACGCAGCAAGAATGACCTGCACATCACTGCAGCAACTCTGAACTCTGTCAAATCGCTCCGATTATGTCCGCGCCGCTCCTTGATGTCGGTTTGTCCACCAGACTCGATAATTGGAAGAAGCCGATAAGGTAGCGGATCCGAAAATTCTAATCATTTTACTCCATCTTGATCTAGCTATTGCTGCGACGCGCGACAAGTAGGTACTACCTATTTATCCTTTTCCATTCAATAAACATAGACAGACGTCTCAAAATAAGTTGTGGCTAGTTGTGCTAGCGCGACTGGTTGGCGAGCCCTCTGGGTTATGCCGACTGCAGTATTTCTTAATAGCTGTTTATACGGTACCTAGTGTTTTTTATTATTAACAAAGAAGCATAACTTGTATCTGTTATTGTACTAACCCTCCTATAAAAACAAGTACAGGCCTGTTGTCGAAGCGAAAAGTAGTCAGCCTTGTAAACCGATTATTACACTAGCGCCAGCCGGTTGCATCCGTAATGCACACGATTTCACTGCACCGGCAAACTTGTCTTTGCCATCGCCCACGTCATTGCGTACACGGTTACTGAGGCAACTAGTACGGGGCAAAGATAACTCGGTATTTGGCCGAGTGCAGTAATAACTTTGTGTATTGTTATCGATAACAACACGTTTATCGAAATTAAGAACGCTTCTTATGTGCTTGTCGCATGCAACCTAACCTCGGGTATTAATGAGGGTGTTTAAAAATCATAAATCCACCAGGTGGCAGCAGGGTGGCGAATGGTCTTTTTGACAGTAGGTGTCAAAATCCACCAATCACATCACCTGATTTTGACATCTACTGCCAAATAGACCATTCGCCACCCTGCTGCCACCTGGTGGAGTTATGATTTTTAAACACCCTCATTGATAGTGGATTGTGTACTGAATCGTTTACAGAACTAGAAGGTTTTGGGATAAATCGTCGAAAATAAACACGAGAATGCGACATTTAAAAGCATCTAGTTAGTTGTAAGAAGACGACAAAGTGGTTGATGTGCAAAAATGGCATTGCCAATGCGAATTCTGGACTGTTCTAATATAAGCATAAGGGGCCTCTTGGCTTTCCTTTGAGGCCCTTAGGACCTATGGATCCTGAGGTACTCTTGAGGCCCTCAGGTCAGGACCTTGGGGCCCTATGGATAAAATGGAACTGTGCGATTTTTTTTTATTGTTTCATGATCGTCAGAGCTTGTAAGAGTTAACCTTTATATATAATAATAATAATTATCCGGTTACCGATCTCGGTTACTCGAATACGACAATCCTATAAAGATGGACCAAAAATACGTTAACGTTATTACTGAGGGAAATGTTTCAAAAAACATAGACTGGTTACAAGCTCTGAGTATGTTGAATGTTTATTTTGCAATGCGATTTCTACTTATATGTATACAGTAGGGCTGACACAAGGCAGCCACGACCCATGCTGTGCGCGACGCAGCATGTGGCCAATAGGGACGCGCGTCTGTACCGCAGCGGAACGTAGGTACGCGGGTTCTTATTGGCTGTTAAATAAATAAATACATGCTGTCGCGAGTGATATCGCTCCCATCTTGTGTAGTTCCAGGAGAGCTGAGGTGAACGATTACACGCACAGCTACATAAAGCACTCATTGTAAAAAAAAGTGAATGAATGAGTGAGTAAATAAACACAGTGCTATAGTTTAAAGAAACTTTTTGGTCTATCTTGCAATTCTCTGTTGAACTTGCGAAAAAAGAACAGTAATTTACAAGACATGTGCGTGATCTCAACTCTGCTGGAACTATCTATATCCGAGACACTGCCATGCGAACTGTTTTTAGTTGTATCGTTACCGGCAAAAGCTGTCGACACTCCTGTCTGTACCTTGGACGTCAGCGTGCAGCAACGAGCGATATTCATACAGAAAAAAACATAAACACGGCCCTGCTTGTATGGATGTCGCCAAGCACGTATATATAGAACAGTGTTTTTCAAACTATTTCATGGCACGACCCCCTTTGTATGCGCAAATATTTCTAACTAGATATTTTTACACTTTTGACCTCTTTTCTTTTTTTTTTCTTTTTGCCTGAGATTTGTACAAGGAGCCGCGACCCACACTTATATATACACAAAACACTGAATTATATAATACTTAGAAAAAATAAGCGGGGGGTTGGGTCAGCACAGTCAGATGAAATCGCGAGCGCGGCGAGCGTGAAACAGAATTTCAGCAGTCCTAAGGGGGGTTTGGACTCCCTAAACCCCCCCCCTTATATACGTCCATGGACGTAGCTTGCCCCGTTGCGCGTTGGCATCTAGTTCGCGTCCTGATAGTGTAATTTCATGTCACTGCGGCCAACGGACTGCGGTCCATTCACTCTCATCATAAGAGTAGGCCCAGTGCCGCGCCGCCCCTGTGTGTGAAGTGTGCAACGCACACAGGCGCCAAGGTAATAGGGGCGCCGGAATTTGAAACACGACGACAATAGAGAGGTGCTTCATAGGTTTGCACACAGGCGCCGCCGAGGGTCGGTCGGCGCGGGCCTTCCGTTTGATTACTTTGATTACATTGCTGGCTACCTAGGTACGATGAGTACAGTTGATCGATTAATCACCGCAATGAGATGAAAATCGCATACTAGTTCTCGCCCCGTCTAAATATGGCCTAACAGTGGGGTGGGACCTTAAAAATATTGAAAATGATGAAAACAGGCTCGTGTAGCTCGCTGATTCAGTGACTATTCACCTATTACCTTAAAGATAACTTTTATACAATGTTATGAAACCTATTCTTAAATTGCGTTGCGATTGTTAACTTGAACATTACTCTCAGGGCAAGTTTATCTTTTAATTGATATGACGTAAGATGATTACCCAAATCGCTTTTCTCTATTAACCTCTATGGCATAAGTTACTAGACTCATAATTATATTGACAGGTATAACTGTAAATACATTTATTAAAACTCACAATAACAAGTATATGATTATAGCATAAATTTAATATCAATATGTCCAAGTAACCAAAGGAACAGTTTATTAATGGTAATAAAACAAACAAAAGTAAAGAATTACACTATAAACTAGAACCTAAATATACCTAAAAACGAATTAAGCTATATAAAAAAAGGAAAATTACAAAAAGAATACCCCTTCAAGCAATTCTGTCTGCGGCATGGTCCCCATTACGCTGGCGGCATTATCTCTGGATTGCGAGTGCAATTCTTTGAAAGAGGTAAGCGCCAGCTCTGGGAACATGAGATCATAAACTCACACCTGTAATAAAACTAATTTAAAAAGTTAGGCTGGGCCGTTTCGTGAGGGTGCCCATGAGTCCCATGAGGTAGGCAGCGCAGCGTTCCGTGAGTGCGCTGCCCGCGCGGCGCGAGGGTCTCCTTCTACGAGTATACTGTAATGTGACACAAATTGTAGAAACCGGACAAGCGCGAGTCTGACTCGCCCACCGAGGGTTCCGTACAAATTTGTAGGTATATATATTAAAGTAGTAGGTACATATATTAAAGTGCCCAATACATTTTGATTGCCTTAGTAAATACTATATTTTTTATGGTTTAATTAAAAATGTATAGTTTTCAGATTTTTCCTATATTTGTAGTTTAAGATAGTATTATTTGCCTAATCATAATTATAGGCGAACTAGTTTGACAGTTCTACAAGCACAAATGTTGCCAGAGTTAGGCCAGTGATGTTTTGTCGATATAATAAAAATTAAGAAATGCCCAATGACCCAATTTTGCCGTCAATCTTCGTCCACGGCGCCGCGCCGTCAAACTAAAACGGCGCGGCGCCGGAAAAAGCAAAGCCTCGTAAAGATGCGCTGTGTAGGGACTTCCCACAACCGACGCGACAATGTGTTTAGCCGGTGCCACGCCGTCTCACCTTGACGGCGCCGAGTCGTGAACATGTGGCTAGGCCCTAAACCGGTGGGAATCAGTCACCTCGCTACTTTTAGAACATTGCCCTCTTACGTAAAAAGTATAACATAACAGTCACGCATTGTTTTTCCTCGTTTAAAAATAGAATGCTCAAATTTAGATACATCACCTCCAGGAAAACCGCAGATCCGATACAAATGACAATTTTACGACCAATTTACGCTTATAAGGAAACAAGGTTTGTCTACCTTAGGAAGCTATATGTACATACGACGTTTTTTTTAACATAAGAAAAGCGTATCTTGTTTAGGAATTATTGCTGTTCATAACCTGTCATAGTGATTATTTCTTGTAACCTAACGGTTGTCACGTTGAAATCACATTGTCTCTGATGCTGTCATTTGGAGACGAGTCGTATAGTTTAGCTCAGGAAATGGATATTCTATAGTTCTCAGAAATGAGATGATCCATCATAGAACTCACAGGCACATAATAGAAAGAGAAAATCAATCTCAAACGAACGTATTCGACAAAATTGCACGAGTTACTATAATCGGTCAAGTGCGAGTCGGATTCGCACAGGAAAGGTTCCGTGCCACGGTCGACTGAAAAAACCCGAACCGCGTTTCTTGTATGGGGACGTCATTTATTTCTTAATTTTTTTTTTATTATTTGTTGTTATAGCAGCAATAGAAATTTGAAAAAAATTATACCTCGCCGTGTTTCTTAGCCGGTTCTTCTCGGGGCAGAGGTTTACACTGGAACCGGTGGTAGATCTTGACATTCATAAGTGCATTTTAATATGCCTAAATTGAAGAATAAAGTACTTTGAATTTGACTTTGACTTTGAAATACACATTCCGTGTCAAATTTCAAGTCTCGTATTACGGTTCAAAAGATACAGCCCTGTAACCGACAGACACTAAATATGTCTGTATGTCTACTTGTGTCTATAATATTCTAAGAGTTCCCTCGGTTTGTCTAAGATCCCATCATCCATTTGACGACCGCTTTAGCTTAGTTGGTAATGACCCTGCCTATGAAGCAAGAGGTCCTGGGTTCGAATCCCGGTAAGGGCATTTATTTGTGTGATGAGCACGAATATTTGTTCCTGAGTCATGGATGTTTTCTATGTATTTAAGTATTTGTATCTATTAAATATATCGTCGTCTAGTATCCATAACACAAGCCTTATTGAGCTTACTATGGGGCTAGTTCGATTTGTGTAAGATTGTCCCCTAATATTTATTTATTATTTATTATTATTATCCAATCCTGACCTGGTTACAACGAGACCAACTCGGAGAACATCTCCAACAACAAAAAAATCCGATCGGTCCAGCCATCTTCGAGTAATCGCATAACAAACGAATAAAAGAACATGTTTTTTTTTTTTAGCGTATAAAATAATAATTACAATCTAGCCTAAGTACGGACGAATGAGTAATATAAATATGACCTAGTTTTAAAGTTATGATATAATATTGTGTCCATCGGCACTTTTCTTATTGTCTCTATTTAAGGGGAAGGCACTTTGTTCATGTGTCTATAGTTAATACTTTCACAGCACTTTATATTTATCACTTTATTAAGCTCTTTTGCTCCTAGGTTAAATGTGACTTATACCCATTTTCACTAGACCCACAGAATTATAAACCTCACTCTAACAACTGAGGCGTCTATGTGGACGTAGACAATATATATGCCTAGTAAGTAGTAACTGTGAGTAATCAAAGGTATATTTCCCCATAAGGCACAATTAATACATAATTGCTTGCATTGTAGCATTTTTAATGACTTACGCACAATTACGTCACAGTTTCTAAATACGTACATACATGTACCTACTATACTCCGTTTTTTTTCAATGTGGAAATCTGGTAAACAAAAGATTCAGTGGTCGTCAACATTTGTATTTATCAATGAACAATTTAAAAGTACTTGATATTTATTATGTCGTTTTCTTGTCCTATAATAATTTATTCGTGCTCACTTAGTAGGCCAAGCCAAGGTATAATAATATAATGTATACCTACTTTAAAATATTTTCAACACACTTGCTCATAAAACTAGTAAGGCTCTAATTTCATCATTCTTACGCGCGGAACGCCGCTTATTACACACGCGTGCTTTTTGCTTTGATAAATCACAAAATAAATACAAAAACAGAAGTTCTAAATGATAAGTATTAAAATTTATTGGCGACTGTATTGAAAAACTGATCATAACGACAATGAGTTTAAAAACCTGACCATTGCTTCAAAACCTATGCCTCTTTGGGTGATTTATTGTGCAACATTTTTTACCAATGATTACAATAATGGCCAAAAATATGAATTTGGTTTTTTCTTACAGAATAATGTAAGTAAAATAGAAGACATTTGCTATTTTTTAATTTGTTAACTGTGTATATAGTTTACCTACATAAAAATCAAGTATTTACCATCGAATGAAATGAATTACACAATGTTACCGCACAATGTACCTGATAAAAAACCTCAAGTTGACAAACGTCAGGTTCGTTTACCAAATTTCCTCATTGAAAAAAAAACTCACTGTCAAGCAAAACCCACGTTCGAGTCACAAAAATGCGCCTTCGCGCCTAGTTTTAGGTCAACGGGAGTACCCTATAAATTTTGAATTCCTTGGAAGTGTCGAAATATACGTTATTGCGGCATAAAATTTTCACCTTAACTGAGTTAAGTTTGATTCTTGAGTTTAAGCTTCAAGGGCCCGTAGACCTGAGTACATATTTTTATTTTCAACTCGATACCTCCACGTGTTCCCGAGATAAAGAGTCTTGACAGACAGACAGACGGACAACAACGTGATCCTATAATGGTTCCGTTCTTTCCTTTTCAGGTACGCACCCCTAAAAATTCCAACGAACTGAGAACCTGCTTTTTTTGAAGTCGATTCATCATCAACATCATTCTAACCCTGCTGCCTTAAAAAGCGCACTCAACCCCGTAGGACTAGGAAGCCTTATAAATACATGAAACGCGATTACAGTCTGATCATAAAAAAACAAGTCGACCTTCGGTTACCCACCACTGCCCTTTAGAGACGGACGAGCACTCATTTGTTATAGATAGATTATCTAAGTATAGAACCATTAATTGGTAGTTGGATTTTTTATATCTAATCTAAAGGCCGTAAAGGGCGTTTATTTTAAAAGTATTTGGGCCGGAAAGTTTAGACTTTTAGAGTTTTAGAGCAACACCAGTGCCGTAAATAGCCTTTTCTGCGCCCTGTGCGAGCATCTATAACAGCGCCCTTGTTTTTTTAGGACCCTAGGGTACCTATAAAGGTACCCTAGGGTCCTGCCTGGTCTGGCCATTCTTGCGCCCCCCAGAGTCTACGCCCTGTGCCTGGGCACCGGTGGCACCGCCCTATTTACGGCACTGAGCAACACGTTCTTAGGTTATAACCCAGGGATGTTGCGGATGCCGATTTTTTGACATACGTACACATTATGAGGCTGACATCCGCGGATGTGGATGCGGATGTGAGAATAGGTATATAAAAAACTTCAAGTAGTACATTTTACTAATTTTTAATTACAAATAAAAAATTGCTAAATTAAAATTTAGTCTGAAAGACACGCACACTAGGAGGGAGTGCGTGCACCCAGTAGATAGATACCGATACCCCACGCCTTAGGCGGTTTCACACTTATGTGGAGGCGTACCGCCTTTTAAACTTAAATACATAAGAAAACAAAATTTCAGTTTTATCGGATAACTGATCACACCAAGTGAAAAATATTTGTAAATTTTGAAACGAATAACTTACACATGGCAAGTTAACAGAACCTTGTAAAATATTTTGCTATCGTTCAGAAATAACTGATATTCCTAAGGATTCCACAAAGTCGGCTTCAGCGTCGTGACAATCGTGACTCAAGGATTAGATAGCTGGTATCAGCTCCAAGGTCCATTCTAGCTCTAATCCGCCCTTTATAGCTATCCAAGTGACCGTAATCCTCTTGCGTGTGTTCAGGCCGACGTAACTCCTTTTTTTGAAGGCTTTACTAGTAGCTTGGTCGTCGTTTGCGACCAGTCGCTGCGCATTGGAGGCTCAGCCCCAGCTCTAACGAGTTAGAGCATGCTGCACACTAGAAGTGGTGGTAGTGGTGGGAGTGACGGCTCCCGTTGTGTTTGTTGTAACTCCTCTTGAAAACGAGGAACCAGCACTATCACTGACCCCACCCCCGGGGGCTGAAGTAGCGGGGCTGATGCGCTCGCTGTATCGCTCGAATATTTATTTAGACTGTTTTGGCCATTAAGGCAGATTTAACCTTTTATTCTATGTATAGGTAGTTTCACGACAGTTGTGGTGAATAATTGCACACACAGCTACATGAAGTACTCATTGCAAAAAAAGTGAATGAATGAAATGAATGAGTGAGTAAATAAACACAAGGCTATACTTGAAACAAACTTTTTGGTCTATCTTCAAATTCACTGTTGAACCTGCTATCGTTACGAAAAAAAATAACAGGTTAAAAACTACAAATATCTGAATCGTTGATTATCCATTTCTTTGGCGTAATTAACATATTATTTTCAACTTTATAGTTTAAGTTTTTGGAAGTCGGTTTTTGTTTTAAAAAATTACTTTATTTTTAATTTTTTAGTGGCGCTGTAAAAATATTGTTTTAACTAAATATACTTAAGTCAATTTAGTTAAATTAAAAGAAAAAAATTCCAAATCGGTCTAGCCGTTTTCAAGTAATCGGGGAACAAACCTACATAAAAATTGCTCTTTGTTTTGAAGTCGGTTAAGGCTGGAAACTTATATCTATGCAATGCAAATAAAAAATACCAAAATCGCTATATGTGTGCCTCTAATATTTGAAGAGTTCCCTCGGTTTCTCCAAGATCCCATCATCAGATCCTGATTTGGTTGCAATGGGACCACCTCGGAAGTATACCCTTTCAAGCAAAAAAGAATTTTCCAAATCGGTCCAGCCGTCTTCGAGTAATCGCGTAACAAACATACAAAACAAATAAAAAATAAACATACAGACGAATAAAGAACCGTCCTTTTTTTGGAAGTCGGTTAAAAAAAACAGTAATTTCAAAATCCCGCTGTCATTACATGACAGTGTTGTTGTGTGCGTGGCCTCAACTCTCGTGAAACTACCTATATGTACGTGTAAGTGTCTCAAACGAACTAAAACAAATGAACGAGTTATACTGGGTGTGGCCTGTAATACGAGCAAAAAATTAAACCGTAGATTCTATTCCTCAAATAATAAAACTTTTATTCAACCACTTTTTAAAAATATGTAGTCCTTAGATTATCTCTTTTTCATACAAAGTAATTAGTATTTTCAATGTACATCAAAATCTGTCTAATTGACATTGCTTGTCAATCTTGTCACCCTACAGACGTAATCAATTTCGCAATACATTGCGTGTTCGGATAAACTTTAAAGTGTGCTAAAAATCAAACCACAAGTTATTTTTAAAAGTCGCTGAAGAAAAGTTGTCTAGTTTGAGGAGTAGAACCTACGGTTTAATTTTTTGCTCGTATTACAGGCCACACCCGGTATATAATTCCCTCGATTTATCCAAGACCCCATCCTCAGATTCTGACCAGTAGGCGTATGATGCTACGCTTTGTCGCGCGATAAATAAATGATGAAGCATCCGTCACGTTCTGTCAAATAGTGTGTGAGAGTGACGGATGCTTGATCATTTATTTATCGCGCGAATTAATGAATTTTCCAAATCGATCCAGCCGTCTTCAAGTAATCGGGAAACATACAAAAAAAATCACAGCGAGCAGAGAAAAAAGAGTTAAAATATGTGATCATTTGTTATTTATTGTAGTGTTAATGTCACACTCACCTTGACTCATCAAAGTTAATAAACTCGGCACTACAACTCAATATGCAATAATAGAAAATTTAATTATAAGTTAATTTATCGAGGCATTGTTTCATCAATAACTGATATACAGGATGAGACATGGGTCGTAAACAGAAATTTCCGTTTGTATTGCAGTATTTTAAGGCAAATTCATTGCATTAACTCTTAAAGCAAACAATAAAACTTTTTGATATTAATTTAAAATAGGAAAAATATCAAGCTTATGGTCACCCTATCCGGGACTTGGCTGTAGCTTTAAGTACTTACAATTACTGTTATGTAGATTTATTTTATCTTATCACTCCACTACTTAGACTATCAAACAACATCATCTGTGTATTCCAAGAACCTACATTATGCACTTAATGTAAGCACACTTGGTATTGGTTGTTATCGTATTTTATTTTGAAAAAAAAAATTCTCGCAAATTTCAATCACACAACTGTTGTTTTAATAACGAATTAAAAAACAATGTGTACATATTTCTGCCCCTCATATCGTCTACATGTTTAAGCTAAAGTTAGACAGTAAGAAAAACATATTTCTGTTCACGACCCATGTTTCACCCTGTATAATGTAATTATTAATTACGAAACTTGTCTTAAATCAAGTTATGCTCGTGTAAGCATTGTCAGCTTGAAGTTGGATTTAGGCAATATTACTCGATGTCCGGTATATCGCGTAGTGTAACGTGGATTTGTAGGGAGTAGTAGGCTTTTGGTTGGAAGCAACCTGCATCCACCGTGAGCCAGCAGCCTTAACCAGATCATCTGTCCATCTTGTTGGTGGAATTCCGACGCTGCGCTTGCCGATTCGTGGTCTCCATTCGAGAACCTTTCGGCCCCAACGGCCATCTGTTCTACGTGCTATATGCCCTGCCCATTGCCACTTCAACAAGCTGCTTCCATTCCAACCGAACTAATTGGAAATCTATGAGGGAGGCCTATGTCCAGCAGTGGACGTCCTATGGCTGAAATGATGATGATGATGAAGTAGGCTTTAAGTAAGATTCTCATTGTCCGGGCCGAGTCGGAGCGTATTTCGCAATGAGCTTATGGAAATTGAAGCATCAATATACCTAGTAATTAAAGTTCATTCTTAATCCTCCGGCAGAATGTGTCCTCTGTATTCGGAAAATCGTTTTTTTCCTGGTATTAAGTTAACCGTAACTTAATACCAGTCCCAGATTTTACAAATTTTTGTCTTAATAGCTTCTTTTTCCAAAGTGATTGTCCTTTTCACCTGAGGGGCGAGCGGGCCTGCCATCGTGCAACGTGTAAGCCGATAGCACCGCGCAACTGAAACAGAACTCTGAGCGGAAAGATTTGGCCCATTGGACCAAAACTGACCGTAGATAAAAAAAAAAAATATTCCCATAATTTCCTACTATACTCGTATTTACTTTTCAATAGGCTATTTTCCTGACGGGTTTTCTAACCACTCGCATAATTTACCACTTTTTATTTTTTTCCGGAAGCGATTTTTATGAGGAGCAGATCTTCTTTATCGCATATTTTCCAAATCAAGAAAAAAAAGTGGTAAAATATGGGACTGGTATTCATCGCCATTCGGAAAAAACAATTTTCGGAATACAGAGGACACCATACTGTGGCACGCTCGCGCATGCGCAAATCCTTGCCTGTGGTGCGTCTGTACACGACGCGCACACATGCGCGCTCCCGATGTACCTTTTGTAGGAACAAAAACTACTGTATAACGTGCCTAAACTATATATACAAATATATCGCCTCCTGTGGGTAGGGCCTATAAGGCTGGCTGCGTTGCGCTGGATGGCAACGCCTATGCGCCACCACATTCATGAAAATATTCGGTTGCATTCAGAACATAGAATGTTAGCTAATGATTCAGAAGTGTTACTAATTAATTCCGTGATAAAAACTCATTAGACCGGTCCGTGTTAGTTCCCCTATGCATTGTGACGTTCACTTTTTTATCACTCGTTGTGCTCCACGTGACTGCAGTGCATTCAAAAAATCGTCGCCAATCTCGCCCCAAATAATACAAAATATTTAAATAACCTACTTCTAACGAACGTTTTCGACAGCAAATGCACGAGTAGGTAGGTATGAGAGCGCTGTATATGTGCGTCTAATAGTCGAAGAGATCCCTCGATTCCTTCAAGATCCCATAATTAGATCCTTGTTCCAATAGGGCTTGGACGAATTGGAAGCCCTTTGAAACAAAAAAAGAATTTTCCCAATCGGTCCAGCCGTCTTCGAGTAATCACCTTATGAACATACAAAAAAAAATCAGTCCGCCCTTCCAATCAAACTCGGTAGGATCACAACAGGAAAACGAGCATGAATGAGTAATACTTAGTATACCGTTGGCCAATATTCTCATTTCCCAGAATATTGCCATCGTAAATATTGCCGATAAGGCTGCGTTTCCACCAGGGATGTGCGAGGATGTGTAGCGAGGGATGTGTTTGTCATGCATGAGCCAATAGAAACACTTAATTTACTTACCCTCGCTCCGTTAAACTGTTTATATTGGTTCATGACAAACATATCCCTCGCTATGCATCCTCGCACAGCCCTGGTGGAAACGCAGCCTTATCGGCAATATTTACGATGGCAATATTCTGGGAAACACAGCCTAACACAAACAATTTGTACATTGCCTAAACTTTCATATTCCTCTATGCTGTTCAATTTTCAATAACTTTCTTCTCAAAAGAGGTCATACTTGAGGTCGCCAGTAGAATGAGAAATGTTTCCGGGCCTTTGAGAGCTACTTGTAAAATCAATTAATGAATAAAAAAAAACTTTGCTCACCTGTCTAATATCTATGCAACTTGTAAAACTAAACAAACCACTTATTATTGAGCAAGCGAAACCGCTACACGCTAGTGTCAAACAAATATCTACAAAACGTGCAATAAATAAGCGTCTGACATGTATTATCTATTTAAGTATTTATTAGTGTATATTAATTTGTTTGTAAATATATCGTCAAGTACCTACCCATAGTGCAAGCGTTGTGTAAAACTGCACCCAACATTTAATTACTTATATTCCCACCTCGACTAATATTGCCGGCAATATTGACAATAACGCAAGGCAATATTCCCGGTAGCAACAAATCATACGAATCGTATAAGTGAACAATGTTATAGATTCCCAGTAAATTGTAAGTTATATATGCATGTCTTAACAGGAAATTCTTAAGTTCTGAAGAACTCTAAAGACGTCATGTAAACGTCACAAAGTTACGTTGTTGCAATGAGTCAGGCTCGATATTTTTCGATTATTGCAATCCCTACTTTCTGCTAACTTCACACATGCAAACTTAATTGATTCACACCACGTAAGTTTACACAATGAAGTTAGTCGCAAGTCTATCAGGAGCTGAATTCAGAAGCAAACCTTAGTGGAGCGTTTTCCAAAAAAATACCGGGGTAGCTACTTTCTCAAAATATGGACTTTCGAACCTTATACGTAAAAAAAGTATCCCAAAATTTGTATGGATTTTTTTCTTTCCACTACGTCACGTTCATACAAACACAGTACAAAATGGTGACGTAATGGGAAAATAAATTTGGGACACTTTTTTTACGTATAAGGTTCGAAAGTACTAACGATTCTGATCCAGAAAAACCTCAAAAGTCCATATTTTGAGAAAGTAGCTACCCCGGTATTTTTTTTGGAAAACGCTCAGTGGCTTGATCATATCGTATGGTTTCATACCTTAACGTCAAGTATTCACAGCAACTTCATATGCAAACTAGCGAATTGTTTCGCACCATGTAAGTTTACACTATGAAGTTAGCCGCAAGTCTACGAGTAGCTAAATTCAGAAGCAAACTTTAGTAGCGTGATCTCCACATATAGGTTCATACCTTAACGGCTACCTATCTCGGTTTTCACAGCTGCAATCGGCTAAGTTTAACCATTGCTTGACCATAAAAGCCTGCGTCTAAAATTGGACGTCGACTGCCTGCGACGGCGCACGAGAACCCGCCGCGCGGGTTTCCGTCTAAAAATAGCCTAACCATTAACGGGCCGAAGGGTTGGCCGGCGCTGGTTCGCCGAAACCGGATTGTGTCAGGTTTTTGGTATCTTCTGGACGACGCGTGAGCTGTTGCATATTTTAATTAAGATTTTTATTCCGACAGATGTTCGCGGGTTTGCAAAGTTTATGTAAGTTAACTTACGTAAGTTAGTAAGTTGCAGTGGCGTGGCGTAAAAGTACATTTTCCCTAAAAGCTGTAGAATAAGTTGCTCAAATGCCTGATATTAGGCAAGCCGGTAGGAATCGAGTCCTTTGGACGCTACGCCACTGGTAAGTTGCTACCGTCGCACTAGATGTCGTGATCTATTTATACTGGTTTTAGTATTCCTCTACTGAAAATCAGACGCCTCTTGAGAAAACGAAGCAAACTAAAAACTCTAAACGTCTTTGTCAGCCAACTATATCTATTTCGATAAACATGGTAGAGTCTGCGGAAAGAGAATAGGATTTAGATTGGGGGGCGCTGTAATGCTTTCTACCGTATGTGCCGTATTTTCTGTTCTGTGGCCATACTGGTTAGGTTAGTTCCGTTTTTCGCCACGCCTATTCTCTTTCCGCGCAGACTCTAACCTTGTCTCTGGCGTTTTAGCTCTGTCATCGCTAATTAAGGTGATCCGAGTAGCTTAGTTTTCCATTCAAATGAATCGGGCATCATGTTTGGTTGAAATTTTTATCGTTTTATAGCTTGATACATTTTGTCTGCGCAAAACAACATGAAAGACCCTCTTAGGGTGAAGTGTTCGGCGTTGGTAGATAATAACAATACGAGAGTCATAGGAATAATGAATGTTTAAGTATTATAGGATTACATGCCTTTTTATACTGGCTTACATATGATTTATTACACAATAATTAAATAAAGAAATACAAAGGATTTACATTAATGTCAAGGCTACTCTACATATAAGGAGTGATGCCTCTAGTATTAAATTTATTATTACATTGTAATACATTCCAATCTTCAGCTGTATGTATCAGCTGGGACTACACCACAAGAGGTTACGTCCTTGGCGCACACGACACAGTCTTTCAAGTACCCTCGATTATCTTTTCCTTTGACTATATTCGGAAAAGGTCCGTTCGATTTTCGAAATGCTGTAGGTGACTGAAATACACTCACGGACAATGAATTCAATAGATTTCAATAGAAAATGACTGGAATTCATTGTCCTTGAGCGCAATATTAAGAAAACCTGGCATAACTGTTGAACCAATCATTCGCCGATACCGAAACCACAATCACCGAAAGCCGAAACCGGTATCACATCCATCCTTCGATTCGCCATCCCGCCTTTGCTCACGTACACATTTCTCCTCGTATTGCATCGCAATTAGAACATAAAGCCTCCCCAGTCAAGATTCAATTTGCATTGGCAAATGCGACCGACAAGACAGTATGTAAAAAATATTAATGGAATGAAAGTTATCGAGGCGCCATTTAATGGGTTGAAATTAACTTATTTGTAAGGTTTCTGTCGAGTTTCTAGTTTCCGTGTTATGTCATACTTGTTTATTAACCGACTTCGAATAGGCTCTCGTATTCACTGTATTTTTGCTGCGTGTTCGCTGTATCTTCACCGATTCTTTGAATATTCGTGCCAAAATTAGGAAAACGAAATTGTATTCGGGTCATCCGCAGATTTCAAACAAACTTTTTTCTTGGTGACTTAATCGTAGAAGGCTCGTATTTAAATAATAGATGTATTATTTTAAGGGTTCAGCAAGAAAATTAGTCTTTTACCACTTGCGTGCACGGTAAATCCAATTAAGGGTCATTCTCAAAAAATGATGTCCGTAGTTAGGGCTTTATATTCCAACGCAGGTTGGACGCCAACGACGCATATAGTGGTCACAGACCGCAGAGCGACTTAAACCTTCATGCACCAGCATAAAGTTCAATTTCGGTTTTGACACTGTTATGTCATGGCGTCTGATTTGCTACTTTTTTGTTTTACGTAGCGGCGAAAAGGTTAAATGTTTGACATTTTACATACCTAGACGTGTTGTTATCTAGCCGTGTCGCCTTAAAGACTATATACTAATTGTTATTTGACGATTAAGGCATCTCACAAAATGGTCAATTTAAATGAAAAGAAAAAAAGATAAATGGTCTTTTCGCTTCATCGTCTTTTTGTGACACTGGACATTTTGCTACACAGGCGATTCGGTACTAACCCGTTTGGATGTCACATCAACAACAATTACTTGTCACGTGACAGTGAAGTATACAGGGTGGGAGGGACTATACCGACATACTTTAGCCATGAATTCCTGGTGGTGTGACGAGAAAATAATGTTATATCAACATGGGTCGAATATTGTCATTTTACATTAATAGTCTTATGGAACAAAATAAATCAGTAAATTCAGCCCCTCGTTATAAACATGTCCTTACTGGAGGAAAAGTTATCAAAAAGAAAAAAAAGCTAAAATGGAAACGAAAGGTCAATTTTTTGGCCTCGTAGTCGCTTACCATCAAATACTGAGAAGGTAAATTGCTGTTTAGTTAAAGGATTAAAAAAAATAGTTAAACTATCTAAGTCATATTTATTAGGGCTTGTTACACACTTGGGAGTTTTCAATTAAAAAATAATGAATATCTCTGAAAGTAAGCGTTTTTCGACTATACATCACATAACTTTTTTTACTCCTAATAGTTGTTAGAATCTATACTTAAAGTTTGTCGGTATAGTCCCTCCCACCCGGTATTTGGTCCCGAACGGCACTACTGTTTCGTCCTGTTTCCAGCCATTCTTTTAGAAAAGACTCGATCCGCCATCGCTGATGAGGGTTGACGCGTTTTCGTTTCAAGTTGTCGGGCATCTACTTCGTCGGTTTTTCTTTTGAGTCAGGGAACTCTAAACCGTTAAAAAAGTCGAACGAGCCTGCATTTGTTCGTGCCACCGATGTTGCTTGCGAGACATTGCATAATGTATCGACTGGGCAAAACGTACTAAGCGACATTCAGTCTATTAAAGAAAAAATACCTTACCAACCAGAGCCTGGATAAATTTTTGGTTACCGCTGTGGATGTCGCTTGACTACTTTTCCAATGAATGTATTGGCCAACGACGTAAGTATGCATATAAAATTTATCTTGAAATGACGTTGTATGACGTGGCCCGAGCGCCTTTAACTTTTCTTATCGACCACTTTTATAATAGGTACATTAAACTTGGCGTGTTAATTTCACTTGCCGACCGAAACGTTATGAACGCATTTTAGTTCGTAAATTGAAGACGTCAAATAAATTATTTTCATGTGTTAAACCGTAACAAGTTTGTACAAAAGTAATTTTTAAAAAATTAAACCGACTTAAATAAACATTTGTTTGAGTAGCTTCCAAGTCCCTTTAATTTTAATAATTCCTACCTCTTCCATTTTTCTTTATCTAGAACTCTTCAAATACCGTCGTGACCCCTAACTTCGCCTTTTTGCTGCGTTTTTTTTTGCCTAGTTGATTTATAAGTAGATCGTACAAATGCCCGACGGTACCACTATAGGTACCTAAACTTCCTCTAGGATAGGTACGCTGCACATTTAACTATTAAAATAGTGTATTAATTACTTGATAATTTACATTTTTATGTGCAGGTTATACTAGAGGTCCGTAGTTGTACTGGAGCTAGGGTTGCCAGATATAGGTACCTAAACTTCCTCTAGGATAGGTACGCTGCACATTTAACTATTAAATATCAAATAGTGTATTAATTACTTGATAATTTACATTTTTATGTGCAGGTTATACTAGAGGTCCGTAGTTGTACTGGAGCTAGGGTTGCCAGATGGTCGGGATTTGGCGGGATTCTTAGTCCGATACACTCAAGGTGTTCCGGCCAGCGAAAATTTCTGCTCTTTCAGGCTAAAAAAAGGCGCGCGGGGCATTTCCCGACCAAAGTCTCAAAATCCCGAAATATTGTTTTTTTCTCCCGATAACAGGGCCATTCAATCTGGCAACCCTAACTGGAGCATTCTTACGTATACATTCTAATGGTCCTTGCTCGGAAGTATTAAAACGGTGGTGTCCCTTACGAAATATTTTCATGGATGCTCCCTTTGTCGATGCAGTGTCAATATCTTTTGTCATAAATAAATCATTTTATTCAATAAAGACCTCAGTTTTTCACAAGGAAAATATTCTATAGAATATTTTCGTATTAATCTAGTACCTAACCTTCGGCCGCCGGTGTGGCGTGATCGCATTCCTTCGCGTATATAATGGCTGCGTTCGAAAGGACACCGGTGAATGATGGTCGCGCTGTTTCCCCGGTCTATGGAAAATGGCCGGGTTGGCGAGTATTGACCGAAGGCATAGTCGTCATGGAACAGTAAGTAGGCTTTGATACAATCAAGGAACGAGGTTCCCATCGTCAATCCTTCTTGACTCTTCTTCTTTTCTCTAGGTATATACATAAAACATTGTTTTGTCTTGTTTTGACGCCTAAATACCTTTTACATCTCTAAAAATGTAGTTTATATGTAGGTTCAAAAAAGATGGTAAAAATTAAAAAAAATTAAAACAATGAAATGTAAACCTAATATCACAGAAACGTAAAATTGATAACTGGTATAATATTTTATAAATAAATATGCCTAAATAAAAAAAAAAACAATAATTATAAAAATAATGAATGATAAAAGGAAAAAATACATAAATAGGTAAATCATCAGTGAGTAAGTTCCTAAAAAAAATCTAATAATAAAAACAATGTCATTAACCCTTTAACGCTCAAGATATTTTTTTCTAATTTTCTTTTGTTCTAGGCATTGAAATGCGTAATTAGGGGTCTCATGAGGCTGAGAAAAATAATAAAAAAAATCATACATAAATAACTTTTTAGAAAATATATGTTGAGAATACTCAACATTGTCCAACATTGAACAATTCAGTTAACTTAATAGACGTTGAGCATACTCAACACTGCGCATTTTGTAGGGATTTAAGTTCATATAAAAATACTACTTTCTTTAAAATAATTTTATTTCATTAATGTCGTAAATAGAGTATAACTAACTTCTTTCACACTACAAACAATTTCAATGTATGTTTTGTGCAAATAACTTTGATAAAAAGTTTATTGAAGCGATTCCTCCTCTTTTTGTGCCATTTATTACAGGATACTGAGCACTACCCTTGCAATAAAGGTGTCTATGAACGTTATCAATGGTTTCTGATGATCACGAACTCTCCCCAACGGTTTCTTGCCCTAAATGTCCTCTTCAGATTAGTTTTCAACCTCTCTAATCCCGTTTCCCCAGTTCAACTCCTCAAGTCTGTATCAGCCCAGTCTAGCAACGTGCCTCATATTATTGTAGTTTATACTAATTAACCATGTTAAAAACCTCCATTGCAGACTGAGACAGTCCTGCGGATCATGATTAAGAAAATCATTATCCGCAGAACTGTATCAGTCTCCTTTTTGTTTAAGTAGTTGGCAACTTTCTTCTGTAGCACATCGCTGAAATACTGGAAGACGCTTACAAAGTATTTTAGTGAACTTAAGATCATTATGATAAGAAATTACTGTAAATTTTTGGTTGTTTTAAATCTATAAATCTATTGAACAAGCCATATACAGAAACTTTACTTGTTGGAATGCTCAAAACTTTGCTATAAAGCTGCGAATGTTAGTTATACGTTTATTGCTATGTCAAACAACTTTGTTTGACTATTTAGAGTAAATTTTACCTTGATTTTTATATTTTTTGGTAAGAAACACATAAATAATTCACTTCTTTAGTTTATGGCAGAATCAGATGGTAAAAATAACATTAAATTAATCTATATATATGGACTATATAACTGTTAAGGTATATTATACTCCTACAATATTGCCAGATCAAGCTTCATTGTCTGAACTAAGATGACATGAAACGTGATTATGAGCTCATACCAAAGAGCGCCAGTGTTATGTTTGTGCCATAATTGATCGTATTTCTTTGTTGCTGTCAGAAAAATCAGTATTTCCTGACAATATTTAGTACCATAACTTAAATTGACCGATATAATCCCGTTTCATCGAGTAAGTAAACGAAAAGAAACAAACCTAGCAAATATGACCTTTACCTATGTGTACAGTTAGTTTAAAAACCGATATTGAATGACAAAAAAGGTGCCTTAGTACGGTGATAGTGAACATTTTATTGTGCTGCAAATATTATCATTTATAACCTTAACTTCGCAATGTTGAGAATACTCAACAGGTTTGGTCCAGAGTAGATTGTAGAATGTTGCGCAATGTTGAGAATACTCAACATGCATATTCGTAACCCTGTAGAATGTTGGATTTTCTTCTAATTTGTTATAAATACACAAAAATATCAAGCAGACATCTTCAAAAACTTGTACCATCGGTAGTTAAATTAATATTGTAAGAAATAATATTTTTTCCAAATTTATTTCAAACTTGCGTCTAGCGGTTAGTGGTAGTCTCCACTTCACTTTACCTCTAAAAATCAAAATACCTGCACCTGAGTTATTAATTGATACGGTAAGGATAGGTTTGGATATAAATAACTGTTTTATTAAAACAAATCGTAAAAATAATTGACAATAACATGACAGGATTTTTTTGTTTTCGATGTTGAGTATACTTACCATTGCGAGAAAAAGGGTAATAAATAAATAAATAAAAATATAAAGCCTTTTATTTCTTACAAAGATATAACAGATTGAAAGTAAAAATTAATAATAATAATGCACTTATTTACTAAAAGTTATGGTTGGGTAAGTTACAGTTATTGAATTTGTGTTTATTTTTATAATTTTTTAGATGCGTTAGTTTTAAAGTACTATTTCAAACATATTTCTTAACAATAATGTAATTAAACTAGAAAATATATTTATGTAAGAACCCCTCTACAGGTGAAGGCAAAGGTAAATACAAAAACATAAATAATAAAAAAAAAAGAAAAATAGATGTTCATAGCAGTTCCTCAGGGATTAGAACTCCGACACTTAGCGACGCGCTGACAGACCCTGTACACCACTGGACCATTGGCAATTTAATAGCAGTGTTGAAAAAGTGTATCACCTGCTAAGCTAGTAACGTGCTTATTATCAAATCGGACGGGTGTGTTGTGCCGATAATGAATTCACCTGCACGATGAAGAACCAATTGAGACACTATTTGAACACTTTGTTTTTTTTTTACACAGAATGTAGTCTTCTATCCAAAATCAGCTTATGTTGCTGCAGGGCAATGCAACAAGACGTGGATAACTGGATAAAAATCTCTTCACCGTGTTTGTTTAAAAGTTATTTTTTTCACTTGACAGTTGCACTCATATATTATTTGAAAAATATGTCTATTTTCGCGCTGGAATCACTGTGTTTATTCGTTAATTTGGCACATGATCAATAAACGTATTATTGTTACACTACAGGAACTGCTGTTTACATTTTTAAACATTTAATAATACGGACTAGGAAACTACGATGTTGACGGGCGCGTGGCAGCGCCGGTATTCCCTTGATTTGTCTAAAAAAGTTTTGTCTAATTTCAGTTTGTCTAACAACTCTTACGCAGCGCCATCTCTCTCGGTAACAATTAAAATCGAGAAACATGACATCACGACTTGCTATTAGCTTACTGCTTATCAACAGGCTGTCAGTTCCTACGCTTATTACATGAACAAAACCAGTTATGTTGACTCGCCGTACAATGAGACGCGGCGCGGTTTCTTTTTATTGCGTATCTCCGATACGTCCTAGATACTTCCTGACCAGGGTCGGACCGGGCCTGAAGGGCTGTGATGTTATGACGCGACGGCTCCTACAAGCTTAGGATATGGATGAGATACTTCGGGGTAGGTAAACGGCGTAAGCTAGGACAACTTGCCACAAAAGGTACATTGCGCGGGTCGTATGCCGAGCCGTGAACAAACGGTGATATACTTTTCTCGTGTTCATTCGAAAGCGCTATGAGGAATGTTTGACAGAATATTTGTAATGGAAAGTAAATAAAATACATAGGTATCACTTGGATAGTTTTAAACCGTAAGAGTTCTAAAAATCTTAAAAATCGTGAGACGTACTTTGTGAATGACCTCTAATTTCTTAAATTTTCTGGCCCGAGATTAAGGAATTTTGCCCATTTATATTATGTTCCACACTCACTTATGGTTATTAGATAAATCTGATAAGTGATAATTCAACACTAAGTGTCAGAAAAATTAGCGTGCATCTTTCGTCGTCTGAGTGCATGTCTCTTGTCACGTACTCTCTTCCGGGTACAAAATTGATCACGTTTGCATTTTATAAGTCAAAAGCCAGCCTCTTCTGCGGATTCATTCAGAACTTCGCCGTCTAACTCGGCGCTAATATAAATTGACTGGTGAACTTAGTAACAGCTCGCAAACGGAGGTGGCTGCTGTGGTCCGTCAAAGACTTAAGCGACGAGATCAAGAGTGGCTCACTCACCGATTTCGTCACACACCTAGCGTACAAATTGCTAAAAAAACATCCTTAATTAGCTTTCTAATGACGCTACAGACTTTACAAACAGCATTAAAGTCATTGAAATAATTACATGTTATTTTCAAAGAAATCCGGCAATTTTGGATATAAAACTATCCAATAACGCTAATATCTCAGAAACTAAAATTTTTCGGACAGGGTACTCTATGACTTTTTTTGTTGCAAATGAGTTGTACTATAACCCCTTACGAGGAATGTATTCAATATCCAAACACCCTGCATTGGCGACGAGATAACCAGTGACGTTCTGAAGCCGTCTGGGCGTGGCAGAAGCTTGTAGTTACGCCAACACGTTTACTTCGAATATGCAAATTGAGCATCCGATCCGATCAAAACAAGTTTAGGAATGGCTGACTCGGAACCACGGCGCAAGGACGTTCACAAAAACTGACCATTGCGAATGTATTTAACAATTTAACACATGATTTGTCATTAAATTAGTACTAAAAATTCGGGGAACTTTCGCCCTGGCCTGGGGGGTAACTTTGGCCATCCCTATGGCCTCACTCGATTCAGGTTTTATTTTAGTTAAATTACGGCACATTGCCATGTGGTTGGTTTTAGCTGACCGTTCATGTTTTTATGTTTATCAGATCTTATAGAGTTGAGATATCGATACCTTTAGACTCAAAGGACGTAAACGCCATAGGTTCCAATGGAGCTTATGCCCTTTGAGTCTAAAGGTATCGATATGTGATTTACAAGGTGGGCAAAGTTACCCTACATTTGGCCAAAGTACCCCGACCTCGACCTTACGGTATTCGAAATATTGCCATTAACAAAGTCCCGTTTTTGATAGTGCTATAGGAACTGTCAATCTAAAAGTTGTTGCGCGCATAATATAATGAAACACATGCAGTTTTTATTGCCGGTTTCATGGAAAGAAAACTTAAGAATCTGCTTTTGGGCTTTTGGCCCTATTGCAAGCTTTTTTTTTTTTTTTTTTTTATGAAATAGGGGGCAAACGAGCAGACGGGTCGCCTGATGGTAAGCAATCACCGTCGCCCATAGACACCTGCAACACCAAAAGAGTCACAGGTACGTTGCCGGCCTTTCAGGTGGGAGTACGCTCTTTTCTTGAAGGTTTGAAGGTCGAAGCTTTCCACGGGGGCGACCGTATTCACGGTTTTATAATCGGGGATCAAAATATTTTGGTTCGCTACACGCTTCGATTTTGAGGGACCACCGTAGCGGGACCTCCCATTATAAATTGCTATTACAAGACACGACGGGTCAAATTATTTTATGGGCACGATTGGCGTCCCGTCCATGTTATTATGATTCCCGTATATCTTTATTTCCTTACAATATACAAAACGCAAATACAAAATATAAACACATTATAAAAATCCTAACCTAGCCGGAAGCGGGGCGGGGCCCAAGCTACTGGTGGTTGGGGATACAGAGAGAGGAACCTCCTGACAATACGCGCCGTGTCCAGAAGTACCGCCTTCTGTATCTGACCCTTGATCCAAACATCCAGCGAGAGTCTCTTGAGATGGTGATCGAGTTCGAGACTCGTGGCTATAAGCCCATTCGCCGACACGGCTATCGGAACAATGATCGCCGAGTCAACATCCCACATGGCGGTAAAACCTGGTGAGTCAAGTCATGGTACTTGCTAAGTTTGTCCTTCTCGGCCTTCACGAGGTTCTCGTCATGACTATTATGATTATTGATATTGATCATCCACGAATTTTCACACATCACGACATAAATCATGACTATCACACACTTTTACTGCCAAGAGTGCCAAGTATCAAACGAAGCGTGTAATTGTGGCAAAAAAACGTTCCGCCATTTTAAGTAAGCATAATCAAATTATTTGTGCGCGTATGGTTACTGGCCGTTAACGGACGAACGCCAACGCAAAAAACGGGCGTCGGATACTGCCAGTGCTTTGATGAATGGTAAAAAACTAAATATGGCGTCACTGACTTTTTCTCGCGACTTCGTTTGCGAAGAATCAGAGTTCCACCCGCCTTATCAGCCTCTTAAGGATTGATTATGGGGTTAAAAACTATTATCCAGGGTCTCAGACAGTTTCTGCACGAAATTACATCTAAATTAGTTCAGACTAGCCTGTGTGGCCTTTAGGCCCTGCCGTGTCTACAAGTCGATGATCGGTGAACGACTAGGGCCGCGCTTGCGCACACCCACCCGTCACCTTGGCGTCACATAGCGTTACGTCAGTATAAGGTATATAGGAAACTAATGCCAAAGTATAAAGACGAACAGTAGTCCAACTTCAGCCGTTTAGGAGCGCGCGACACGTGTTCACACAGACACGCAATAGGGAACGTGCACGAACTATAGATGGCAGCACTAAACGACAGAAGAGACACGGGTGGACAATTAAAGGAAACTATCACCCCTGTCAAATCAAGCTGTCAGTGTCAATGACAATATGTAAGTGTCAAATATTGTTCATCGCAATAAATTACGGCGTTTCCGTCAATGTTGCCCCAGCATGACAGGGTATTTGATTGGCAGGCATTGACAGTTGGCGGCACCTTCGTCGTGCACCTTCGCTATAGCACGTCTGTGTGAGTGCGATCCAAACTGGAGCATTCTCATGCATTCTTAAAACTTTGCTTGTAGTGCGTTCGTACACGGCGCGCACACATTGAAGCGCGCGATGTACCTTTTGTAGGAAGAAAAATGTATGCTACTAATAGGGAATATGCATGATCTTTTTTTAACAGCTTTCTTAACAAAATATGAAAATACCGTAAAAAAGATGACATACAGTCAAAATAAAATTGAAATCGACCGAGAAATACGGAAGATATAAACATTTTAAAGCACTAATCAGACAGCGATTAGAGAGAGAGATCCGATATGGACTATGACGTCATAGTACACGGCCGCCATACAATCTCCATACTATATTCTGTTTTGCGAGAAAGAGATAGAGATAAATCTTTGTTATGTAATATCTTGGTTATTTTTATAGTTATTCAAAAAATATTTTATCCTACTGTTTCTTATATGAATGAGGTTTTATTAAAGTAAATAAAAAATATCATGCATATTCCCTATTGCTTTGCTAACCAGTGATACCAGTAGTTTGCCGGTAGCCATAGATTTGGTGTTGTATACATCTTCTATCGGTTTAAGTTTACTTAGATTCCTCTGATCTGTGCTCCAGACGGCTATGGTTATTGACGACAAGCAGGCATTTATGTTTTAAACTGATAGGTAATAATTATAATATATTACAAATTTTAAAAATACTTTTATAATCGTCTTGAATTTATGTTTCGTTTTATAATTTACTAAAAGTTTTAAAAATCTTGGTTGCATATAATCTAGTCTATTTATAATGGGTATCATTTAATCGATCAGCAAAATATTCATATTTTGGTCAGCAGAAATATGTATTTGGTCAGCCAAAATAGCTAGTTGGCAAGCAACTTATGGTAAGCAAACATTTATAAATCAGGCTGCAATTAATGATATACTGATCTGCTCTAAATTATTTTGGTCAGCAAATTAAATATTTGAGCTGCATTAAGCGATCTACGGTAAATAAAATTTTGGTAAGCAATCAGTAGGTAAGCAAAATATTTCATTTTGTTCATCAAATAAAAGGGGGCAATAAAACCTAACTGGGCGCAACTATTCTGCCGCCAATCGTGTGCGCATTTTGTCATTCGGTAATTGTCAGCTGTCAAGTAGCAGGTGTCACTGTGATATATACAGGGTGTCACTGTGATATATACAGGGTGTCACTGTGATATATACAGGGTGTCACTGTGTTATATACAGGGTGTAACTGTGATAGATACAGGATGTAACTGTGATATATACAGGGTGTCACTGTGATAGATACAGAGTGATACTGTGATATATACAGGGTGTCACTGTGATAGATACAGGACAGGATGTCACTGTGATATATACAGGGTGTCACTGTGATATATACATAGTGTCACTGTGTTATATACAGGGTGTCACTGTAATGTATACAGGGTGTCACTGTGATGGGCTCATATAAAATTGGTATTTCGATTTTTTATACATCTCATAATGTTTAGAAGTTATATTATTTATTCACAACGTGTATCGTTTCGTTTTTAGGGTCAGCAAAAAAAATAACCCTAACCTACCTATTTTTGAGAGCCGTTTCGTTTTTAGGGTCATCAAAAAGAAAATAACCCTAACCTACCTATTTTTGGGAGCCGTTTCGTTTTTAGGGTCATCAAAAAAATAACCCTAACCTACCTATTTTTGGGAGCCGTTTCGTTTTAGGGTCATCAAAAAAAAAATAACCCTAACCTACCTATTTTTGGGAGCTGTTTCGTTTTTAGAGTGACACCCTGTATACATTACAGTGACACCCTGTATATAACACAGTGACACCCTGTATATATCACAGTTACATCCTGTATCTATCACAGTGACACCCTGTATATAACATAGTCACACCCTGTATATATCACAGTGACACCCTGTATATTTCAATTAAACTGCTTACAGACATGTTTTCTCTGCTGACAGTGACATCCTGTATCTATCACAGTGACACCCTGTGTATAACACAATGGCACCTGTATATATCACAATGACATTCTGTATATATCACAGTAACATCCTGTATACATTACAGTGACACCCTGTATACATATAACACAGTGACACCCTGTATATATCACAGTGACATCCTGTATCTATCACAGTGACACCCTGTATACATTACAGTGACACCCTGTATATAGCACAGTGACACCCTGTATATATCACAGTGACATCCTGTATCTATCACAGTGACACCCTGTATATAACACAGTGACACCCTGTATATATCACAGTGATACCCAGTATATATCACAGTGACACCCTGTATATCTCAATTAAACTCTCTGCTGACCAATTGTAAAATCTTGCTACCCAAGTAATTATTTTGCAGCTCGACTGTTTATTAGGCAGCCAAATGATAAAAAAAGCAGATTAATATTGGTTAAAATGTTAACCGTTTTTAAACTGTTTGCTGAACAAGAGTTGCCGCCCGATTTTATTTATTGCGAGCCAAATCTTTGTATGCTGCCCAAATGATTTAACTGCTTATTTTTTTTTGCGGATCAATTTTAATAACGGCTGACCAAAAATTTACTTTCCATTTATAATTAGTCTTGGTTGTAAGACCATAGCCGTCAAGGCGATAGGGAACGTGCTCGACGAAGGTGCTGCCAACTGGTGTCGCCAATCTAAATCATATACCCTCTCATGCTGGGGCCACATCGACGAAAACGCCGCTAATAACGATAATTTATCGCGTTGAAGGACGATTAACGTCAGTGTAGCTACGACTTACTATATTTGACATTGACACTTACATATTATCATTGACATTGACAGCTTGATTTAACAGGGGCGATAGTTTCCTTTATTGTCCGCCCGTGTTTTTTTTGTCGTTTAGTGTGCACGTTCCCTATTTAAGCTCATTGGGTTAGTGTCACAGCCATATCGAAACTTACTCGTAATATGTTAATTCCCAAGTGAAAGTGACAGATTGATAATCGCGAGGATTCTTCAAGGAAGTCCACACAATAGGGGACTTTCACCGCCGCCTAGACGATTATTTGTTATTGTCTCGTGTCATCGTACTCTATTGTTACAAAATAGTACATTGTGTATCAAGGGCGGTAGGTAAGGAATTACAAACGAGTGTTTGTTACAAGGCCGAGGCGAAGCCGAGGGCTTTAATAACACGAGTTTGTAATTCCTTTACCGCCCGTGGCACACACAATGTTTTTCATCACACTTGTGAGGAAATCTAATTAAAATTAACCTTACTTAACCTAAATAAAATTGTAAAACTGACAGTGACATTAGTGACATATCCATAGACAATGCGCAACGTTCGGAAACCATAGCGGTACAGACCTAAAACGGTTGATTTTATAATTGCAAAATACTGAAATACACTATTGAAACATTTAATTAATGTTACAGAAATATGTGTTTACATGTATTTGCAATACCAGTTCTCTTTAAATAAATATTTCAGTGATAAAAGTAAAAAAAGTAAGTTGGCGTTTCCTTTGAACATGACAAATAAGAGTAAAACAGAACCAGCGTTTCAAATTTAAAAAGAAAACCATTACGCCCTAGGGCGTAATAGCTCATTTACGGCCCGCAAAACCTACGTGTAATGCACCATTTTCGAGCAAGTGTGATGAAAACGTAGTTAAAACTTTAGAATAACATCTATAACACTGGCCAAGAGCGAGTTTGGTGTAAGTAACCACAGTGGCATAGGGTTGCCCATACAAAGTTATTAATTTTTTTTTTCGAAACTCAGTTGTATGTATATTCGGAATCAGTAAATTTCACTGATTCCGAATATATATAAACAACTTAGCTTCGAAAAAAATTTGATCTGCCACTTTCCCTTAGATCCTTATCACACTTGCAATTTGCGAGCGAGCTGCGGGCGAGTTAGAAGCGAAGTTCCATACAATTGTCGCTGGCGACTCGTTTTGTATGGAAACACGCCCGCACTCAAGTGTGATAAGGCCCTTATGGCGGTACAGTAGATTTCCTTCTTTATCAAGGATGATGGAATCAGGAGGTGGATAGTGGAAGTGGAACGCTTGTCTTTTAGAATTTTTAAACTGTTCATATTATTTATATTAAATTTTTAAAGCTGATTAAGCAGATAAACCTGTATATCTAAAATAGGAATTAATATCATCGCAACTTACCCGTAAACGTAAACCTATCGACGCCGACGTCTTGTAATAAAACACTAAGGTATGATTATCTTAATCCGCGCGTTCATAAAGTGCAAGTTTGTCACACCGCCATTATTGCGTGCTCTTGGCCGACTTACAGAGGCTAAGGCTGGCGTATTGATTGCACTGGCGGGCTTCTTTCATGCCATGTACTCCTGGTACGTAGCTCACGAGGAAATTAGTTCAATCGATCATTCTCATTTAAATTTTTGACAGCCATGTGCAGAAAGTCAATATTGCTACATCAAAATGTAATCCATACATTACATTTTGATGTAGCAATATTAACGATACTTACTGGTTTCATTATACAAGGTGTTTCATTGAACGTAATACAACATAATCATTTCCGGCTCAGTTAACGACCGAAAACAAAATGTACTAATTGATTTATTAAAATTCGTCATAATTAACTTTTCCTAGTTTGCTTACAGAATTAAGAAATTACAATTTCGTAGAGTCTGTGCGGAAAGAGAATAGGCGTGGCGAAAAATGGAACTTACCTAGCCAGTATGGCCACAGAACAGAAAATACAGCACATACGGTAGAAAAGCATTACAGCGCCCCCCCCCCCCCCCCCCCCCAATCTAAATCCTATTCTCTTTCCGCACAGACACTAGTGTGGGCATCCCTCACGCTTACGTGACCTGTTTGTTTATTATGACCAATAACCTCAATAATGTGTCAGAATTCATGCATTTTATCCATAAATTATCGACCTAGATAAGTAAAAAGGTAAGTTTTCATTACAAAATTAGATTCAAACTTTTTTCTCGTAACTCTAAGTAGGGTAACCACGATGAGACCAAAAAAACATGAATAATTAAAACAGTGATATTAATTAATTAAGATGACTTTAACAACACGAGAGCTAGCAGAGGGTTTTAGCACCAGGGAGAGGAGTTTAAAAAACATGAGTTGTATTACGTTCAATGAAACACCTTGTATGTTGGAGAACATAAAAGAAGAATAGACACGTGTCTTGTCATTTCACCTCAAACTCATATTTTCCTAAAAAAAACATCCACTAAGGGCTCAAACTTTGAAGGGTGTTATATGAGTTTCAGCCGATATAACGAAACACGTGCTTATTATTTTTTCATGTTTTTTAAACATAATATCCAGTAATTAACTAGCAACTTGCTTGATTTTTTTTCTGTAGAAGTTGGAGGGTTTAGTCACTTTTCCGTACTTTGGAGGTCAGTTTGTCTCAATAGGTTGAGATTGGCTCCGCCCCGTTAGCGCGTATTCCGTGGGGCTGTTGTTGAGCGTCAGTTACGCTTCCATACTTATTATATTCCGATGCATTGCCAATACTTAATATTTCCTTTTTATATACGAACCGAAAACTTGACAACGGGACTAATTTAAGTATAAGTATTAGAACATTTAACACACTGTCCCAGTAGTCGCCATCTTGAATGTTCAGTCGAATGATGTCAGAATGTTGTCGTCTATAGTGTTGTGCATTAGCATGTCAAGTACTAGGACGTTTACATTACTCGTAGAACAAATGAAGGGATGTTTTCAAAAACGACATAACTGACTAGACTGGTAGACAGAGAAACATTTTGAAAGTAGGAGTCAACCAGCTTAGTTACTTATGTTGTTTTTGTAAATATCCCGTCAACTGATGTCTATACCTATACTGCGCTCATCTGTTAAGTCAGTGGTTCCTAACCTTTATTACTACATCACCCACAGGCCTTCAAAAATAGGTAATACAGGCAATTACATGAAAGTACTCAAGGAAAAACGACTTAATATGAGTATTACCCCAGAGAAAACTTAATTATACCTCTACAGGGGTAAGTACCCCTAGGTTCGGAACCACTGTATTAAGAGGAAACAGTAAGGCCGAGAGAATTGAAAATTAGGTATTTGTAAAATGTGTCGCTGTCCCGCACTGCCCGCCTCTCTCCCGCAGAGCGCGATAGAGACAACTGCAGCTTGGACGGAAAATACCTTTTAAAATTTCATGAAAACAACGTTTCGTAGTCCCCTGATTTCTTCCCCAAAACTTAACCTATTTAACTAATTTTTTCATTAAACATTAAAGAAAGGCTTTGGCCGTGTTCCTATGTTTTCCTTTTTTTTAATAATTTAGTCAAATTTGTTTTCTGGATGTGTGAACACAGCGGAAAATCTGGCATTTTTTTTAGGTTTTTGAAGGTTAATATCTCTTTTGAGAATCAATTTATCGTAAAAAGGAAAACATAGGAACATATCAATAGTAGCCATAGATTTTTGGACAAAAAATTATTACTCTGCTGGCATTAACCAGGGAGGAAACAGGGGACTACGTTTGTATGGAAAAACTGCCCTCCTATTTCCTCTTAAGTGGTCTACTCTAGAACCCGATCGGTGGCACGAAACATATGACCACTTCACCAGCCCACTGCCACTTCGATTGGTCGTCTATGTCATGAACATTAAAAAACTTGGACAGCGTTTAATTATTTCCGCATAATTTACTCCTACGCTATCCATGTGTTTAAACTAATTTGATGACCGTAGCCCCTATTGGTCCATAAGCCATACAACTCTGACAGTATAATAACCCAATATAAACGCTCATAAGCGCCTCACACACCCAGGGCTGTCTTTAACCTATTGGAGGCCCTGGGCATATTAGAATAATGGGGCCCCTATGACTTTGACGGAAATCTATTTTGTTAGATCCCTACCCCTATCGATCGGGGCCCTGGGCACTTGCCCAAAGTGCCCACTGGGAAAGACGGGTCTGCACACAGCGTTATCGTTAAGGAATAAATCCTTCTAATAGTATTCGGGCGCGTACCTTCTCGCGTTTACCCCCTTCTCTCCATAATTGGGGGGGTAATTAATCGTTTTCCTGGAATATAAAACAAACGAGCAAACGTGGAAAAAAATGACCGTAAAAAAATTAAAAGAAGTGTAGTCAATTAGTCATTAGTTAAATCATACTTGGAAGGGCTTGCCTAAACTCCTAGTTGAATTACTGCTTTAGCTGATATTTACTATACTTTAGTCGACAGTAGAGTTACCATATTTAGGCTTCCTAATCCTTTTCAAGCTTCATTGCGCGTATTGGTAACCTTCATCTGGATTGTTTGATGTTCCAAATAAAGTTACATCAATTATTATAGTCATAGACCCAAATAGTCACAAAAAGGATGAGCCAATGACTTTTATAATTTTAACCTTGAGACGTTCGTCGCTGAACGTAAGGCTTCCCCAAAGACTTCCACTGCCACATCGAACGGTCGTCCCAGTCCGACCCAACTCGGGGTGGTCCGGCTAGCGACCTGGTTCGACCCCAGGGAACGCCACAGCCGACCACCCGGTCCGACAATCGCTATGCCCATAAGGGTTGCGGGTTTGTCAGCTCCTAAAAAAAACTGTCTTGCACTTTTTGACCATTTGGGTAGTTCTTTTTTTTTATACATAGGGTGACAAACAAGCGTACGGCCTGCCTGATGGTGTCGTCGAATCATGAACCGTTTGAAAAGTATGAAGACAGATAAGTAGTCACTCTTCGGCCGTTTAGGAGTGCTATTATGCTAAATATACTGTGCCGGTTTCCTGTAGGTTCATATTACTATTTTCAGTTGTTTTGTAAGATCCCAAAAAGAGTTTTATGGGGCTACAAGTGTGCAACCAAATAAAGTAGGTAACTTCAGTGTAATCACACTGTATATTTTATTCGAACTTTTTACTTAGTTCCAACCAAGTGTTCCCTGCGATTATGTATTACTATTACGAAGGGTATTACTTAAGTTTCTCGCTGACAAACTTTAACTGTGCATCGGAAAAGTACCTAACAATAACTGACCCATACAACTTAAGGTACAACGCGCGGCAATATTTTCATCACCAACCGCAATTATAAGTTTGTAATGCCACGCGTATGATGTATATAGTGTATTAAATTAATCAATCTAGTGTGTTAACCGAACCTTATAGGGAATGTATACATATTAAATTTGTTTGTCACATCCGCGTGACACGTTACGTCGTCATTTGTTATTGTTTCTAGAACTGTCGCAATATGGTGGTCCTGGAATGTTATTTTTTTATTATTATTATTTTAAAATACCTCATTTTAAACCTGACAATACTCACAAGTCTTACTGGCTGTTAGGAAAAATCGAGCAGGGTGGGGGCTTCAGGCGTTCCCTGGGATCGAACCAGGTCGCTTAGCGCGGACCATCACGAAAGTTTCGCTGATGGGGATGTTGGCTAATGTTGAATTTTACAACATAATATAATCACATGGATTGGAAAATACTAAATTATCATATCACAGAAGCAATAAACAAAAAATATACTTATACAAAATATAAAGTTATAAAAAAAATCGATATTTTTTATTGTCTTAAAGAAAAATTTAAGTCAATTTCGGAATGCTTAAATAACACTGAAAAAATAAAGGCACGACAACTATGTGCTTAAAACGCACTTTTTCGTGCTCCAAAAATATTGTACCATACAAAATTATACTCACTTTTTCATGTACAAGAACACTCTGTTAACTGTACATTTGTAAGACGAATGTCAACTTGATTGCAGTCTATGGGTAGTCAGTTAACAGTGGCTTCGTTTGTAGGAGGTCCAAAGTGCTAACGATTCTGTGCCAGAGAAACCTCAAACGTCGATATTTTGAGAAAGTTGATTTTTTTTTAAAACGAGCAAATCCGCCTTTGCGACTGTAGTCAGTCATTTTGTTACTTAGTAAATGTTGCTGATTTAACCTGTCAGACTTGTCACGTAACGTTTCAGAAAACACATAATCGAGAACCAGCCGTGACGGCCCACAAAGATATTGTAACCGTTCCCAAGAAAAAGCCGGTAATGTCCTAGCAACACTATACATAGTTGCACCACTATTACTCGGCAGCGTAACGATGTACACTCTGATACTACCTTATTGTTAAGTGTTAAGGTCGCTTTTCGCGAAACATTCTCTGATAAAGCACGCCCTAGATTATGCTTGTGTACACCTGTTGCCATATGTGTGCCGTTAGTACTGATGGCAACGGATTTTTTAATCTAAAGCGCCTTTTAAAAGCCATACCGTAAACCATTTCGCTGCCATCCTGACGCCGTCGCCAGGACCAATTTTTTTTTAAATGTCACTAAACTGACAATTGGTGCCTGCCTAATTGGTACATTTCGTCACCAACTGGCAGGTTAGATTTAGACGGTATATAAACATAGCTTAAGTTTCGCGTAACAAATAAAAATAAAAATGCCCATATTTAAAGTACTTTGAAGCGTGTAACGTGTGTCGGCATTTGCCGACTTGGGCACGAAATACCGCGGTCGTGTATTGCCGACTGTGGCGGCCAAAAGCTCTTCTTTTTTCCGACATCGACTGTTTCAATTCAACCGGTCCAAATGTCTTATTGAAAAATTATATGCTTCGGGCAGAAGTTGAGCCTCTCCATTGGCACTCCAGGCCAACATAAGCGCACTGCCAATTGTATCACCGACCGAAGCGCTTACCCAAGTCGTCAAGTTTTTCATCAAGACACAGCTCAATCAGTGCCAAGCATATAATTCTTTAATATTCACTTTCAATAAATAATTTGGATTTCGCTAGCAGACATGAATGTCAGAAAGTCCAGCAAATAGTGCAAAGCAAATGAACCGGAGAACAGGTTAGGAGTACAGGTAACCAGTGTAAGAAAGAAAGAAAATACATTTATTCGCGACAACACAAAAGGAAAAAAGAAAAACGATAACACAAAAGTACCTACGCTGCCACAAAGCGGTCCCACGTCAGTAAAATGAGCCTGCGCTGGTCTTTCGGTGGAACCAAACCTGGCTAAAATCGCACGAACCGGTCCAGGATATCATATCAGGTCTCTGCCCACTACATAGTATCATACCATGACCGTACTATGGACGTATCAGACACGGTATGTCAAATACTGGTCGGTGACGGAACGTGTTAGGGGGCATAGTCTCAAACTTTCCAATAGAAAGAATATTTATTTTGCCTGACACGTTCATAGTGCAGTCATGGTATGATACGGACGGAGTAGTGGGCAGAGACCTATATTCCGTCTGTCTGTCCGTCTGTCACAGCAAGATATCTCAGGATCTACTGATGCTATCGACTTGAAATTTGGAATAGTGTTAAGAACCGCTAACCGGAGCTTATGGGATGTAAAGAAAATCTTGTACTTTTTGCTTTTTTTCTAAAGGGGTCCGTAATGAGACTTTGAAAATTGAAAGTAGGGCTATTATATCGACTGGGATATTAAATTAAAGGGTTTGACTTGTAGATTAAAACACTATTTTTGTAAATTTTTTTTAAATAAGTAGTATTTGATTTATGGCGAAAAACGTTAAAAAAATACCATTCGCCCCCTATTATCTTCGAAGTTACTGAACAGAAAAATCTGTAATAATTACCAATTATTAATGTCGTCCTATATATTACAGGAAAAATATAACGGTTTTCCTAACTTTCAGCGGTTTTGAGAAATTTGCAAAAATCTTAACACATACTTATTTGCTCCTACCAAACTAATCGCCATAATAGTTTTTCTTGAACTATTCATGTATCTACTTATGAGTTCGTACGGAACCCTCGGTGCGCGAGTCCGACTCGCGCTTGACCGGTTTTTTTAAAAAGAGAAACTTCTGTACTTTTTACATACTACTACTATTCCGTGTTACTGTCTTAAAAGTATCGTTGCGTGCTAACCGTACGTGCTGCCGTAGATACTGTTGAGAACAATGGTATCGCCCCACTCGGCTAATTGGGCTCACATATGACTTCCTCGTAATACGAGAACAGTTGTCGGCCCGCCTCAGCAGTTCTTCTATCGACTTGATGTATGGACCAATTCTTGACTCACTGGAGGTCTCCTATCAAAACATAAAAGCAAGGACCATTAAAACAAGAGGACTGTCATTCTCCATACTTTAGATTGTACCCCGACCGCAAGGGGATATCCAGGCAAAAACTAGATGGCGCTAAAAACTAAACATTTAACGATGTTATAATTGAACAAAGAAACATACGAGTAGTACAGTAACAATTAGTTCGTAAACAGCTAATAATAAATAAATTCTAACATTTAAATACTGTGTCACGTTTGCAAAGTTGAATAATTGTAAATAATATAATTCTTTTACCAAGCTTATACATAGATGGCGTTGTAAATTCGGGGAACAGCTTTTTGTATGGAGAATCACAGTACTCTTGTTTTAATAGTCCTTGTTACGAGACAAGCCTTTTATTGCCGATTGTATTTTTCGTATAATCGCAATGTCGTCAATCAAATGAGGCCAATGCGGGGTTTATGTTATGTAATTTAGATTAAGATGATTGAGAGGATGTGGAATGAAGTCCCACCTGAGGTGTTCCTAGCGCGCTATGACATGGGGTAGGTACTTCAAGAAACGAGTAAACAGGGCTCTCAAAGAACGTATAGGTAACACCCGTGGTGTTGCAGATATCCATGGGCGACGTTGACTGTTCCATCAGGCAGCTCGTCTGCTCGTTTGCCACTTAAATTAAAAAAATAAAAAAGATTATCCTATGACCGCCGTTCGACTCCGTCATCAAACCAGCTCATTATTGCATTGTCAATGAAGATATGCAAGTATATCAAATTTGAACCGAATGGAACGCCAGGAAGTGTTTTGAATAGTTTCCTAGAGTCGACCCACACAGACTCGTACTAATATGATAAGTTAAAAAGTTCACTTCTGACACCAAAATCAATAGTTAAACAGTGGCGTAGTTTTTTGTGTGTTGTTCAGCTAGCACAACTTTTTAGAACGTGCGAATTCGGGTTCACACTACCCTAACTGGTCCAAACAACATACGAAAAAATAAGAACTACATGCTTTGCGATTTTAACGCGTCGATTTCCACTGGCCTACAATACAATATCGGAAAAAGTTCAAAGATTTAATTTTTGTATTTAGTTTTTAATTTTAGTCAAACCTATATACATACGTATTAACCAATTATCTACTTAATAATTTTTTGCTTATCTGAGCATGAGCAGTTGGCTCAACTTACCGAACAGAATGTCTAGATTCGGCATTTCATAAAACACTCCCGTTGCGATTTGATAACAATCTGTTTTGTACAAAAAACTAGAGGGAATTATTTATAATGTATGTAAATGTATACGCTTTTATCCGTGAACGATAAAACATTAATATCATAATTATTAGGGATGTAACGATACACAGTTCTGCTGATACGATACCGATACCGATATATAGTAGTTAATATCGGCGATACCGATACCGATATCTTAGCTAAATAATGAAGTATGAACTTCAGATATTTGTATGTCCTTAACTAATGGCAATGACTACTGGCTATATTTACCAGAGAGTCAACCTTGAAAGAGTAAAGTAAAAATAAATAAATTGTCAACTCAAAATTCAATTTCTTCTTTATTAAGAACCAAAGATTTAATTAACATAGTAATTATCATTGCACAAGGTAATAGACCGATACATAAACTAAGTCAGAAATTAAAATTACTTTTTGCAGATTTTTTTTCATACAGCAAATTCTTCAAATATCGGTTGTATAATATCGGCGATACCGATATATCGGTATCGGTATCGGTATCGTTACATCCCTAATAATTATGTAAAAACCAACGTTTTTCTTTAGTCACGCAAGGTCTGGTCGATAAGGGCCAAGTTTTTGGAGTCCCTATCACAAGTTCCAATACAATGTGTAGAAACCACAGAAATATATGTATCGAGTTAGAAGGAAATGTCGATTCGTAACCAAGCGTGTAACGTTTTTCGCTTGGCGTTTAACGCCGAAAGTATAATTTAGTGATGGTAAATATAAATTTTTCATGTCATTTGGTGGTATTTGATCAATTAATTACTTATACGATTTTTAAACGACACCTACACTTTTTTCTTTATTTATTTCGATATATTTCTGTGGTGCAGAAACTATAGGTGGAATCGATACGGCACAATAATATACAATAGGTTTAGTTTTCGACTCGGGTGATGTAATTAGTTCCTTCACACATTTACCCATCTTTCAGACATAGTCATGATTCATAGGTGCATTGCAATTGCTTTCTGATGAAATCATACACAACCTTACAAATGTACACGTGGTAAAAATAAGAATCCTACTAATATTATAAATGCGAAAGTTGTGAAGATGTTTGGATATTATTTGGATGTTCGTTACTAAATAACGGGGTAATAACTTAATGGATTGAGATGAAATTTGGCATGCGAATAGACCAAGTCCTGGATAGAATACTTTTTATCCCGGTAAAGAGTTCCCTTGGGACACTAACGGGAACAACGCGGGAAACGCCGCGGGTAAATGCTAGTACGAAATAAAACACATGTCAATTCAATCAAACCTGATGTTTTTAACATGGATCGCCAACCTCCTTTTTCGTTTGTGAGAATATTTTTTAGATATTATAGATAAATTAACGAATCCTTAATTAATTCCTATTTCGCTGTCGATATTTTGCATAATTATTTATTATTGGTTGATTCATTTGGATACTTGGGAAAAGTTTCAAATGAAAAATAATCAATAGTATTTGGTTACCAAATAGGAAACTTTTTCACGGTAACTCGTTTGGACCGAGCGACCCGAGTCACTTGGGCCCATTCAAAGGCGGGGCGAGAACTCGTATGCGAGTTTCATTACATTGCGGCGTTTAATTGATCGAATGAACTCATTGTACCTTGGAAGTTCCAAGGCACAATGAGTTCATTCGATCAATTAAACGCCGCAACGGAATGAAACTCGCACACGAGCTCTCGCCTCGTCTAAATCAGGTCTAAATCTCGAAGGATTTATGTAGACTGATTTTGGGCACGGTATCCCAAAACCCGCACAATCAGGCGCGTGCGCTGTAACGGTGACCGCGTCACGATTTCACCGAATCGCCGCCGGCGCACTTTCTCCCAATCCGGCGTTTGAATATTGCGGCTAGACGTGCCAATATTTCACCGTGCACCGTGCGGTTCCAAAGAAATTTCCTACCGCACACAATCCGAATGTGGAATGAGTACCCAGCCGCAGTTTTGTGTTTTTTCGTGTGCGAATTCGACTTGCACTTGGCCGATTTTTTTATTCTACTCCTCCGCGAACAAAATGACGGGATTTCTCAAGTTTTCTATTAAAATGGCTGATCCTGTATTATGTAATGAGGATCAGATCACTGTTCATTCTAGTATGTATAGGTAGTTTCACGAGAGTTGAGGCGAATGATTACACACACAGCTACATGAAGTACTCATTGCAAGAAAAGTGAATGAATGAAATGAATGAATGAGTGAGTAAATAAACACAAAGGTTTAAACAAACTTTTTGGTCTATCTTGCAATTCACTGTTGAACCTGCTGTCGGTACGAAAAAAGAACAGTAATTTCAAAATCCCGCTGTCATTACACAGTGTTGTTGTGTGCGTGGCCTCAACTCTCGTGAAACTACCTATAACTTATCGTTTTATTGAAACTATTACGTAACTGTCTGAATTCTAAAATTTTACGTTTATCTCACTTCACCTCATTTGTTTATAGGTGCTAATTGGTAGAAAAATTATATACCAGATGCCATATGCGTGGAATTATTGTATAATGGTTAACGTGTCTTGACGACCCAAGCCCGATCTATTCTCACAGGTCGAGTTCAAAAATATGTACACATGTTTACTCTTTATCTGTTTGTAATGAGACATAGATGTCAGTAGCCCGTACACTCTAAAAAAAATTGGTTGCTCCTAACAAGATTATGATAGTTATAATCAAGCATCTTGATTCCATACGAGCCTAGACGTTAGATGCACCAATTAAGATGATATTGATTGTTTATCATAGTTCAATTAACCATGTTATGATTTGATTCAACAAACATTGATGTATAAGGTCTAATTAAACATGATCGAATCAGACTAAGATGAAAATAATGATAGAAACAAGGAATATATTTGTTAAAATTATCAAGATTCTAGATTGTTGTTTTAATCACTAATGAACTTGCTGTTCTGGCTGGCTCACATTTTTTAGAGTGTAGTGTGGCAAAAATAACGCGCGATAACATCGTCAGGAAACATGCAAGAAGTTCAAAAAATCTGAAGTCCCCAATCCGCAAGCTACCATGAGGACTACAACCCATTCGAATGAATGGGCTGTAGGCCTCATGAATAGATGAATATCTATTAGAGTAGGCCTGTGCCCAGCAGTGGGAAGTATATGGGTCAACTTTTCTTTGTCAACAAAATTTCACCTCCGACTAAAATTTTATGAAGTGGGCATTAAGGGATCGGTTGAGTAAGTCAAACAACCGCACTGTTCGGCAATCCATTTAATACTAACTTACTTATTCTAACACGACATGTAGTATAGTGAGATTCGATAGAACTGAACAAAAACAATAACAAATATGTTGACTGACAATTTGGATCTATTGTCTATGGATTTACTGTGAAATAGTGATTGGAAAGGTATAACATTAATTAATCAATCCATTTGACATTCATGAAATTATTATTAACTACAAGTAAGTGAGAGGAACTTAAAGTATATCGTACTATTATTAATCAGATACTTTTATCATTATTAAATATTTTGTAACAATGAAAAGCTAGGGCGGGGAACTATGTTTTACCACCCTAGTTGCGTAATGTACTATTCTTTTTATTTTTACCACACCGAATTTAGGGTTTGGAACTAAGACGCGACGCAATTTTCCAGTATTAATGCGGCTTTAGTTTCTTTATCCGTATACGTGATATTTTTTGCCCTTAACCATGCCTGGATGGCGTCTTTCCTCCAAGCAGGGGCGTATTTTGAAATTTGGCGCCCCGGGCCAATAATGTTTCGCCGCCCCAGAAGTCAAGGAAAAAAATTATTGAAATAAAAAATACAACATTTTTAATAACTTCTACTTGATTTTTTTTTTGCGGTGTAATAATTTGTTTACAAAGTCATTAATGATGATTTCAATCCAGTAACTTTATACATCAGAGTTTGGGACAATCGCGACGGATCGCGCGCTTGAATGTGTGCGCGCCATGTACGAACGCACTACAAGCAAAAAATTAAGAATGCTCCAGTATGGATCGCACTGACGAGCTATCGCGCGTCTGTGTGAATACGTGTCGCGCGCTCCTAAACGGCCGAAATTGGACCACTTGTTCGTCTTTATACTTTGCCTTGAGAGCGGAACCTACATTTTTTTTGTGTTTTCTTGTATATTTTTTCTATTTTTTTGTAACTTTTTGCTGTCATAAATAAATGTATTTTCTTTCTTTCTTTCTTTCTAACTTTGTCAAAAATCGAAAAAGCATAAAAATTTAGGAAGGTCTAGTTTTAGGTAGTACCGTCTCATGACGTTTTTAAAGTAGACTAAATTTGCTACAATGCCCATGAGACTAGAATTGTCTTTGTAGACCAATAGTTTCCGAAATAAAGCCTTTCAAAGTTTATAATTTTTTCGAACTTCGCAATTTTTTGCAATATTCTGTCGTTCTGAATGAATTTTAACCATGATTCTTCGTAACCCGTGTTATACTATCGAAGCCTTGTACGTTAGTAGTGTGATCGATGATGTTTAATGATAAGCTAAGCTACGCATAATGAAATAAAAAAGATAAGGATAACAAAAGTTACTAGGTTTATTTGTTAATTAGTTAGTAAATACGTAACAAAGTAAAAACAAACAAAAAGAGACAAAAAAAAATTGAGTAAATTGAGTTATTCAAAATCAATAAATTAAGTTATTTTAGCCCTCTTGGAAGGGCGGTGCCGTGCCGTGCCGATCGCAGTGAGGATGATCAGCCCAATGTCCTCACCAAAAATTGCGAAGTTCGAAAAATTATGAATTTAGACAAGCTTTATCTCCGTAACTATTAGGTCTACAGAGATAATTTTATTATTTCATATTGTAGGAAATTTTGTGTACTTTAGAAACGTCATGAGAAGGTACTATCAAAAACTAGTCCTTTAGGGTTATAATCGCCAAAATCTGAAAACCGAAATTTTCGCGGTTTTTTCGATTGTTGACAAAGATGCGTTGGCGCTCGATGTCACAAATTTAGATTATTCATTCAACATCATAAACAAGTCTGCAAAAAATCAGAACTACTGGATTGGCGCAAAGTACCCCGTACTTTCAGGTAACAAGGTTACTGGATTATTCGTTGTTTTGTAAAATAGGTTTCAATATTGAGAAACCGTCCCCTCTTCACTCTGCGCCCCGCCCACGCCCTTATTCAGAGCATGTCCTTATTGTACTTAACACGCCGTATGTTTTTAATATCAGACGCACTCCGTAGGTATTGACGAACATTAACTTACGACCGTATTTTTGATAAAATAAAAAAGATGAGAAGTAAAAGTCAGTTGAAGTGCGCCAAAACCAGAACAAAAGGCAATCGGCCCGGGGCGACTATGCCGCCCCTGGCCGATTGGCGCCCCTGGCAGATTGGCGCCCCGGGCCATGGCCCGGATGGCCCTAGGGTAAATACGCCCCTGCCTCCAAGACATATTGGGCACTTTTTCCAAGAGACGCGAATGGTATGGAGCATTGTCCATAACCACTACCGACCCCGGTTCAATTTTTTCCACAATGCCTCTAAAGCTATAATGAGACAACAGCTCTTCAGTTTAATAAAATGACAAAGAAATCCAGCCAAGTGCGACTCGGATTCGCACACGAAGGGTTCCGTACCACCGTCAAGCAAAAATATGCCAAAAAGTACGTTTATTATATGGGGAATCCTTGTTATCTTTATTTTATTTTTATTATTTGTTGTTATAACGGCAATATATATTTTTAATTTCTGCGAACATTTAAGCATCTACCTATTGCCATTATTAACATCGAGCAAATAACGCCAATAAACACGTTTTTTTTACCCTAACGAATTCTTGTTTTTATTTTATTATCTTTTGTTGACAACAGAAATACACATTCTGTGAAAATTTTAAGTCTTTTTCTTTTACGGTTCAAAAGCTAGAGCCCTATGACGGACGGACAGCGGAGGCTTGATGATAGGGTTCCGTTGGCACCCTTTGGGTACGGAACCCTAATAACGCAGTTTTTAAAGTTACGTGCTATTTTACCATTTCTCGAAATTGTAAGCATCCATTTCTCCATGATAATCCCAATCAGATTTTTTGGCCTCAAAAATCCACTCTCCACCCTGCACGAAGCCATCCTCGCTTCCAATATGTGTAATTATGAGCCTCTTTCCTTTTTGCGGATTTTTGAGCCCAGTCGAGAGTCCTTTTAGGAAGGCTTGCTTACTGCCCTCTATATCTTGGTCCATCCAGACATGTGCGAAACCTATGCAGCAGTTCCTCTTTATTGTCGTCGTGTTTCGACTTCCGGCGCCCCTATCACCTTGGCGCCTGTGTGCGCTGCACACTTCGCACACAGGGGCGGCGCAGCCCTGTACCAGGCTCACATAATTTGTCACTTCTTTTGGCGGTTGTAATCAGACGAGTAAAAACGCAAGGATCTTGTTTTAGCCTTTTTCGTAGTTGGGTTTTCCTATATACATTTATTGGATATGGCATTCATTGCCAAAATCTATAATTAAAAAATAATCTTTCCGAAATACTAATCGATATCAAAATGTCATTGTTAATAAAAAGTAATACATTTTTAAAGAACGGACATTCCCATCACTACGAATCCAAAGACATTATAGATTTTTACATTTTAGATGAGTAAAAAAAATTGAGTAACATTTGACATATAGAAAAATGGTATTGACTAAGTTTGTTTTTACTGAAATATGAATAATTAATGGATATTTTAATTAAAAATGAATGAAAATACAAGGATTATGTATATAAATTGTTGATAAGGCTATGTTCGTTCTTAAAAAGTGCGTGATTACGAAGTAATGAAGGTAAATCCGTTTGTTTACTTGTTTGTCCTTTTCTATTGAATCTCACTATATATGTTAACCTACGTCTATGTGCCTATACCCCATCACACAACCGGGGTAGGTGAAAAAAAAAAATAGTACACGTACGTTTTTTTTTTTTTTTTTAAATAACATTTAGCATTTTACAAATTACATTGTAGTAATTATTATTTAATAAATCTCGTTGACGATTTTCAAGTTTGTTTTATTCAATACATATCTTACATAGATACCTACGTACATCTTACTAATTGCGCAATTATATAACATTGATAAAAAGAAAGATAAAAATTAGTTAGGAACAAATAGCTTAGTTCTATTTATGTGAACAGTATCCTCTTTACCGTTTATAGCTATTACAATATTTGGATTTTCTGTTCTTATCACCTTATACGGTCCTTTATATAGCGTTTCGAGTTTGTTACCAGTTTCACTTTTCACTAGCACAAGATCGTCTTTTTTATAGTTCACTGTATGCACTTTATTATCGTAACTGCACTTCCTAAGTTGTTTACACTTAATTAAGTTTTCACGCGCATCTTTATGTGCCATTTGCAAACGATATTTTAATTCTAAACAATAATTACTAGGATTATACAATGGTTCAACAGTTCCACTTACTCTACTAGGTAATTCACATGTTTTACCAAAGACGAGTTCGAACGGGGTATACTTTGTTACTGTGTGGACAGAATTATTATATGTAAAGCACCAATATGGTAGCCAGTAACTCCATGTTTCTGGATATTTATTACATTGTATTCTTAAGTAAGATCCTAAGTTCTTGTGAGAGTTTTCAAGAGAGCCTATAGTTTCATGGTGATATGAAGTTGATTGAAGCTTATCTATTTTTAGCAATTTACATACCTCTGTCATTGTGGACGAGATGAATTCGGTCCCCCTGTCAGTGACGACCGCCTTTGGTGGGCCGTACCTAAGTATAAAATTATTAACTAAACTACGTGCAACACTTACTGCATCCTTGTTTCTTAGTGGATATGCTTCCACGTATTTGCTTAAGGCCCGGTAGGACCTGGCTCGCATTTCACATACAACTAGGGTCGGGCGGAATGCAGATTATTGCAGATTATCTTCGATTTCTAACATAAAAGTATACTTTATCAACCCAAACATGAGAGGATGCTCTGCATGGCTGTGAAATCATGATTGTCAGGTATTAATTTTGTCAGAAAAGGTAACTGGTAATGAACAAAATGAAAAAAATACTGTATTTTATAGTGTTTTCGCGCTACTTTTCTATCGAGCGAAGTGTTCGCTATCGTGTTCTAAGTGAGAGGAAGCCCTAGATACAGTTCTGAATATTATTATATATGTTTTACAGTGACCTACGAGTCAAATAAGTGCTCTAAAAATGATTTGGAAACTAGGCTTCCGCGCCCGATTCTCGTCTTACCTCGCCTTAACTCGCACTGAATTGTAAGTATATACTTATGGTTTTCGTTGTCTTGATCGATTGGACCCATTAAATCTAGAAATATTTTATCAAATGCCGATGTTGCAGTGGTCGTAACGACCATTGGTTCTACTGTATTTCGAGAGTGTTTATGTCTTTGGCAAGATCCACACTTTCGAACGAATTCCTTAACGTCTTTCTCTATGCTGGGCCAGTAAAACTTTCTTTTTATGTTATTAACCATTTTACGTACCCCCGCGTGGCCACTTGTGGGTAGTAAATGGTAGTCATTATTAATTATGAATTTTTTTTTGTCATCGCTTTGTATTCTTTTTATTCCTCTTAATACGCATAAGTGTGGTCCGGACCACTCTTTTTGATTTTGTATCTCTTGTATTATTTGTTTGATAAAAACCTCGTTTTCATCATATTTTATAATACATATTTGCTTTACGTTAATTTCTTCACAATAATCGCTCAATTTAGTTACAAATTCGGCTCGCGTAAATTGCAACCTAAAATCGAGATTTACGTAAATTATTTTATTTTTCCTTTCAAAACTGAAACATCCACTCTTCACAGTTATTTGTTTTTTCTTTTCTAATATTTTTAACTCTTGACCTTTAACTAACATCATTTCTACTGCACTTTCTGGTATTCTTAATATCTCTACAACGCGCGGTTGATCAGGCTGCCCGTTCGTGTCGATATTAGGGATATCATTTTTGTCACTTTCTCTTTTACTCTCTTCTTCCATCCTTTTAGCCTGTGCTCTCGTAATGACCGTCATAATTTGATTATTCATTTCCTTTAATTCATCTGAGGTGGTTGATATACGTGATAACGCGTCTGCGACTGCGTTATCTTTACCTTTTACATAACAAATTTTAAAATCATACTCTTCTAATACTAATCGGAATTTTAATAACCTACTTGATGGATCCTTTATCCCAAAAAGATAAATAAGTGGTTTGTGATCTGTCATAATTGTGAATCTTTTACCGAAAAGATATGGCCTAAAGTATTTTATACCCCATACTATCGCGAGTAGTTCTTTTTGTATAGTTGGATAAATTTTTTCAGCCTTATTTAATGGCCGACTAGCATAAGCCACCGGTTTCATATCGTTGTTACATAAAACTGCTCCTATCGCTGTACCCGATGCATCTGTTTGTAAAATAAATTCCTTGTCATCACTAAAATCCGGGTATTGTAGTTTTGGTGGTGTGATAAGTTTATTTTTTAAATATTCAAAGCTTTCATGACATTCTTGTGTGAAATTAAAAGGAACATTCTTTTTACACAGATAAGTTAATGGTATATATATACCGTGATGTCTGCAAATTTTTTTATAAATTTTCGATAATAATTACAGAATGCAACGAAGCGTTTAACTTCGTCAGCATTAGTGGGTACTGGATAATTCTTTATAATCTTGATTTTTTCCGGATCTAGCAAAACATCTTTTGCCGAAACTACATGACCCAAATATAGAAGTTCAGTTTTCAAAAATTGGCATTTAGTGGGATTTAACTTTAAATTTACGTGTCGTAGTCTTTCAAAAATGTCTAAAAGGTTTTTATTATGGATGTCTAAATTTCGTCCAAACACAACAAGGTCGTCTAGATAAACAAAACATTTTTCTAAATTTAACCCACACATTGCTACTGTCATTACTCTAGAGAATGTGCTAGGACTTGTACGTAAGCCCATCGGAAGTCTTTTCATAGAATACTGACCTGTACTGGTGGTAAAACTAGTATACTTTCGACATTCCGGTGTAAGTTTAACTTGATAATATGATTTGCTAAGGTCTAAATGTGTAAAATATACAGCCTAGTGAATCTAATATTTCAGTTATATTAGGTAATGGAAATTTGTCGTCTTCTAATGTTTCATTTAATTTTCGGTAATCAATTACTAATCTCCATTCTTTTTTATCTTTATTATCTCCTTTTTTTGGTACTAATAAAATAGGGCTAGACCATTCACTACGCGCCTCCTCAATTACGTCACTATCGAGCATTTGTTTTATTTGTTTGTGTATTTCCTGTTGTTGACTTTTAGGTACCCTATACGGTTTTACATACACTGGGGAGTGTGTCCTCCGTCTTCCAAAAATCGATATTTCCGAAAGGAGATTAATACCAGTCCCATATTTTACCACTTTTTTTTTCCTCAATAGCTTTATTTTCCAAAGGCATTTCTAACCATTCCCATAAATTTCTACTTTATTTATTTTTCAATAGGTTTTATTCCTGACGGGTTTTCTAACCACTCTCATAATTTACCACTTTTTATTTTTTTCCGGAATCGATTTTTATGAGGTGTGGATCTTCTTTGTCGCATATTTTGTAAAAAACAAGTAAACAGTACATTTAAGTTAGTAATAAGAAGATTTTTCCATATCGTATACCTACATAATAGTGTCGACACATTGCCGACCGCGCTATCGGTATTGTATAGAATACCTAGGTAAAGTATTTATAAAATTAATAATATTTAGAGCATTACCTAAACGTTTTAGGTATTCTATACATTGCCTAGGTATTACATATAGAATGCCGGATCATAGTACAGATTGCCGGTAACAATACACACACACAGATAATGCGGAAGCCAGAAAAATTTGTGATCCGAATTTAGGTCCGTACTACAATGCAACCTTCCGCAATACAATTTCGTGCACGTTTCCTATGGTCCAGCGACCGTAAGCAAATAGAACGAGGTGTTTTTTTTTAAACCTGATAAACTTACAACCCTTATTGGGCGCGGCAAAAGTCGTACCAGGTGGGGACCGTGGCGTTCCCTGGGGTCGAACCAGGTCGCTGGCCGGGCCACCTTGGGGGCAGGGGGGCCGCTGGGGACGAACCAAGTCGCCAGTCCCGGTCCCAACGAGGTGCTTCGTCCGCTTCTCTTATAAATCCCTTTGACCCAAAATAATGACAAATTAAGCAGATTAGCAAAATATGAGACAAAGAAGATCCGCAACTCTTAAAAATCGATTCCGGAAAAAAATAAAAAGTGGTAAATTATGAGTGTGGTTAGAAAACCGGTCAGGAATAAAACCTATTGAAAAATAAATATAGTAGAAATGTATGGGAATGACTAGAAATGCCTTTGGAAAATAAAGCTATTGAGGAAAAAAAAAGTGGTAAAATATGGGACTGGTATTAATTTCTTTTCGGAAAAATCGATTTTCGGAAGACGGAGGACACACTCACACTGGGTTACAATTATCTTTAACTTTTATCGTATGTTCACACACTGTAGTACTTGTAAGTTTATCGCCGGGCAATTGAAATATGTCAGCATACTTAGAACAAAGAGCTTCAATTATTCCACGCTCATTATGTTTCAAGTGATCAAGTTTCAGTAACGATAACAATTGTTTCGCACGAACGAAAACTGAGTCACATTTGTCGAACAAGCACATGTTGTCTTAGCAAATACAATGTTGGTAGAAATATGGGAATTGTTATGTTGCTATCGCTTGTGTTAAGGATTTTAATTGGTATTATATTCTTCTTAGGTTTTACTATTAAACTTGCTAAAAGTACATTTTCTTGTAATTCTTGAGAGCAAACAACGCAATCTTCCGTTATTGGTTTATTTAATCTGATGTAATGTATAGATTCGCTTCGAGCGGGAATTGATAAATAATCACGGCTAACTTTAGTAGATCCGTAAATTGGTAATATGGTCGATACCTGTGAGTTTTTTAATGTTAATAAAAATGAATCTAAATCAATGTTGGCTTTAGCTTCCTTTAAGAAATCGTAACCTATAATTCCGTCTGACTGTATTGGTAAGTTATCAAAAACATGAAATTTATGTTCAATACAGTAACCATTGGGAGTACGCAATGTAATATATGTATAGAATTTGAGTGTAATGTACCTCCTATACCACGTACTGTGTTGTTTTGTCTATATAAAATGGCATGTTCCGATAAAGCTTCGGACTTAATGGCTGATAATGAAGCACCGCTATCAATTAACCACGAACATTGCTTATAAGACGTGTCCATAAATACATATCCGATATTATTATCGAAATTTAGTGTTTGTTGCTGTCTAGGAACGAAAAAACTCACTTGTATTCGGCTGCGTAGGTACGCTGCCCATCTCCGTTGTCGTTAGTATTTGTCCCCTACCACGGGTCACTCGAACGCGGTTCGAACGCGATCTCACATAATTTCCGCGTGGCTGATACCTGTTATTTGTAGGTGTGTTATTATAGTTACCTCGAGCATACTGCTGGTATCCTCGGTTTGAGTTATTAAAGTTACCTCTGTACTGTTGATGCCCACGGTTTGAGGTATTAAAATTTCCTCTATATGGTTTATAGCCCCGATATCCGTTGCCTCCTTGTGGATTCCTGTTAAACCAAGGCTTACCTTTAAAACTCAGTAACGTATTGGCTCCTGGCTGTGTCGACTCTTCGTCCTGGGCAGCACGCACTGCGTCATTAAAATTGGTATAATCCCGGGCCGCTATAATTGTGCTGAGACGTCTGTTTCGCAATCCATCAGCAAACTTTTTAATGGCTAATTGCTCATTTATTGGTTTCAATACTTCACAAGCTTTTTCGCTTGAGTTGGCTTGTGAGATAGTTAGATTTACAAAGATATCTTCTATCTGATTTGCGTATTGTGAAATAGACATCTCACCCTGTGAAACACTGTTAAGCTGAATTAGCAAAGCGTTGGCTGACTTTTTAGTCAACAAGTATTTTTTCATGTCCTCTATCAAGCTATCACAAGTGTCATATTCTGCTTTAAGTTTTAATTTTGCGGACTTTGTTAATCTAGTCGCTAGTACAAATTGTATAAGTAATTTTTTGCAATCATTCGCCTCTAAACAACTTTTGTACATATTGATAGCATCTATCAATTTATTTGTTACATCTTCCGAGCCATCCATTACAGGCAACAAAGTCGGCGCCGTTCTCAAATCGAACTTGTCCATGGTAGTGGTTATTGTACAACTACTTGCTAAACAAACAGGTGTTACGTTACACTGATACTTTAAAATTTTCTTATAAATAGATTCTATGTTTTCTATTATATTATCTGCTATATATTCTGCAAAATCTATATGTAAGTCTTTTTTATCTAACGTTACAGGTAGTAATTTATAATCTTTGTATAAGTTTGTAGCTTCTTCGACTTTTTTAATTACATTTATAGGATATTGGTGCCTTTTTTTACCTAGTTTTCTTAAGGACACTTGAATTTTCAGTAATTTTTCATATATAATTTCTAGGGTTTCCATAAGATAATAGTTTAAATGTAGTTATAGAAGTAAAACTTACATAATTGGTATACTATCGCCGAACTTTTTGAACACACGTTTTTCATTTACGCACACTCATGTCGCTGGTACCTCCTGGTCCTCGATGTGGTCAGCGGTGGAGCGATCGCCGCGCCCCGACAGCCTTAGACGCATTCGCCGAAAAGCGTTGTCCCGCAGTTCATTTCTCACCAACTGCCTGTGGCAGCTATTATATTTCCGGTATATTATGAAAAGAACGCCTGCTCCACATACCGCCAGTATCACCGACAGCAGTATGTTATTGATGCCTGTATGAGCCCTTATCTCTGCCTCGGACTCGTTGGTAGCGCCGTGCTGATTGATGATCACCTCTTTATTGTCGCACACACACTTTGAGCACTCTTTGCCCATTTTTATTAATTATTAATCTGCACAGATTGTCAGGACGATACACCGTTTCACGAGTGTCTAAATGCGATTGCATCATGATTTCTTTGAACACAATGAACACAAGTCCTTAATCAGCAAAACGCGCTGGCAGGGTCGCCATATGAAGTGGGCATTAAGGGATCGGTTGAGTAAGTCAAACAACCGCACTGTTCGGCAATCCCTTTAATACTAACTTACTTATTCTAACACGACATGTAGTATATGTTAACCTACGTCTATGTGCCTATACCCCATCACATATTTTTTGAATAAAGTGTATGCTCATTTAAAAGACAGGTAATAAAGCTACGTAATGCAAATATTTTTTATTATAATTTGCTTATTATTGTTTATAAGCAGTGACCCAGCGGACATAGCTGTCCCCCAATTTTGTATGAAAATAAGGGTTCGTCCTCTGGGTCACGCTATTTATTTGTTAAAAACGAGTTTTATTTTTACCCGACTGCGGCGAAGCCCAAAGGAGGGTTATGTGTTTGACCTGTATGTATGTCCGTTCCTGTGTCCGCTCGTAACTACTCAACGGCACAACCGATTTTGATAAATTATACATCATTAGATTCGTCTTGATGGCGCGAGTGTCACTGGGTATGAAGTTCGTTAAAATAAACAAAATGGCGGATTGTATGCATTTTTAAAGTGCACCGCGGTTGGGTTTTTTTTAGTAAAAATATTTTTACCTAATCTATCTCTAGATGTAAGATCTTGTTCCATTTAAATCATGTTAAAACATGCAAAAAGGGAACAAATAAGGAGAAAGAGCAAAGTTGATTCACCCTTAGGCTGATGACGATAATAGTATAGTAGTAAGACAAATGACTTTGTACAAATTGGAACTACCAATTCGGGTCGACTTACCCAAGGTTGGGTGTGCGTCTCCCCAGTCCACTCCCGGAACCTCTAATGACATCTAATAACACCTTACACAGCGACGGTAATGACCATACCTATTAGCACGAATCGTGCTCGACTTACCAAATTAAATAGCCACAAAATCGTAAGCGACGCGTCTTTTCTATGCACATACGCCTTTGGGATAGCGAAGTATAGATCGTAGGAAAATCTGTGACC